>JBAMBM010000821.1:5492500-6822500 GCA_037043425.1 Hirtodrosophila duncani | reverse complement strand
AAATGTTGTTCAATCGGTTGTAATTTCACATATTTTGCATATTTGATTAACTTTTGCCGCCTTTCGGCTAAAACCAAATTGAAATGAAATTAATTAAAATATTAAATCCCAGCCAGAAACAACACCGGCTCAAGCAAACGGGGAAAAATGCAATTTACAACAGGCCGAAAACAAAAAACAACTACAACTACAACAACAATAAACAAGTTGGAAAATGTATAAAAAATACAACAACAAAAAAATGAAATTGTGCACAAAACAAATTTTCAGTTGAGCGGCCATGTAGAAATTCGCATTGCCAGACAACTGAGCTGGGGCGGATGTTGATGTTGTTGTTTTAGTATATATATATAGTATAGTATATATATATCATATATTATCAGACAACATAATGAAACTACACGCAATGGGAAGCTCAACAGATGCAACTTCCACAATGGACAGAACAAGAGTCGGGTTTAATCGGGAATGTAAAGCTAACCTGAGTGGAAATGCCATTTGCACTTGGCATTCTGTAACGATGAGTTCACTTCGTGACACTCACTTGCTCTCACTTGTTGCAAATCTAATATTTCTTACACTGATCAGCATGAGGAGGAGCAGGAGACTTGATATATATATATAGGAAAGTTTCTCTGTCTGTCAGGAAGAGAGGAAACTAGAGGATTAGTCTTCCAATTCGGTTATGTATATTCTAGCTAGGTTTCAACTCTCTCTACCAGAGATGGGCAGAATGCAAAAATCCTATCCCGCGGTATAGGGATTAAAAACAGCGCAGCTAGCACACGTATACTCACACAAATAGCTGCACAGCTTCGTATTGTGCTCGTGAATAAAGTTCGGATATTCTCAGGCGTGTCGGGATCCAACAGGTGGCTGGTGGACACCTCCTTCATCCTGAGGTCGGGTCTGCCTGGGTCCACATGGGTGGTACTGTTTGCTCATCATATCACAGTGCGCGCGCACGCTTGCACCCTATGATCCACCTCTTGATGGAGATGTTCAAAGGGGGGCCATAGTATGGTATCCCCTTGCTGTCCGCAGCGCTATGTTTTGTGACCTCTGAAGTTACTCTCCTATTGTGCCTTGCTGCTGCAAGGAGGCCGCGGGACGACCAATGGCTTTCTAAGTAGTAACAATCGTCGCCTTATCTTTTCTCCAGGTAGCTCACGGCTAAAGGTCTAAGCACCTTGTTTCCTCCCCCTTACTCGCTTAGCTACTCCTTCAGAATGCTTCGCAAAACCGAAAAGGCAGTCAGTCGAAGGTGAATTTGGATATCATTCGATAGGGATGCTCTTTCCACTAATGTGGATGTCAAGCGTCACTTCCTTTGTCCAATTGGTCAGAAGGGTAGCTGAGGATTTGGGGGCAGAGATCTGGTGAATCTTCCTTGTTGAAGCAGTTTTCGTCTGTTATTTTAGTGATGAGGAACTGAATGAGGTATCATTGCGATAGATATATAGATAGGTATATAAAACGCAAGAGAGACACTAATGATAATGAGATGGAGCAGCAGTTTAAGGTGCAAGATCAGTAGGAAGAGAATCTGTTGCCACCAGACGACACTTTCTATATAAATTTCTATATATTATGAGAGAAATCAATTGGCGCTGATATGACCATAAATGTGATGTTCCAAAAGCACCCAATTGATGGACCCTCCACATAAATGGCGGCGCCTCATTGTCCTCGATTCTTTGGTGCCGCCACGAGGGGAGGGGCCAGGGCGAGTCCATTGTTGTGTGTTGCATGACAACTGAAATGTAAAATTTTGAAATCTGGGATTTGGTTTGCCGCTTGGTTTAATTATCGTTATTATCTTTTGTTGCTCTCCAGAAATGGCCAAAACACGACACGACGTGGAACACATATGACGGGAAAATCACTCAATGGCACGCGATGTCAAATGTAGTAGGACGCACTACGTACCGCCCCCTCCAAGACCCCCTCCCCTGCTTGCGCCATTTTAGATGCATTCTTTTGTGCACACAATGTGCATTTTATTTAACTTCATTTCATGCATATTTATGAACTCAACGCGCTTTTGTTAATATATATATATAGTATATATATAGTATATATCTTTAGTAGACTCAATTTCCTGAATGCCCCTTGACTTCACTTCACTCTACTCTACTCCACTCCACTCTCTCCCATCTGGCTCTGCGTGCCCCGAGCTCAGCTTAGAAATTAAATTATATTTTTAGTTCATAATTTCAAGTTATAAACTGTAAGGTGGGTGGAAGGGGAGGGGAGGGGCAGGTAAAAGTCGGTTTTTAACTTTTTACGGCAATGGCCCTGCGGCATCTCATTGTGGCCATGTTTTTAAGTGTGCAAATGGAATTTGTAAATTTTCAAAAATATTTAGAAAATTAGCGCAAAGTTGTGGAAATGTGTTTTGCCAGCGATGGGAGTCGTGTCTGTGTTGGCTTTGGGTTTATTTTGTGCTGCATGATAAACATTATGCTAATTGCTCTGGTTGCCCTGCCACCAAGAAATTCTGTCTAACAAAAATGTATAAAAATATATTTCTCATTACAAAGTTTCGCCTTTTGGATTGTAAAAACTGCAGAAAGTAGTTTTTTTTTAGCCATAAACGTACAGGGATTGCCATAAGCTGAGGGGCCGAATTTAGACTTCCCTAAAGGAACGGCCAATGCCTAGGCTCATGCCAAATGACATGGGATCTAACCCGTACGCAACATGGTGTCCCCAGGCGCCCCAGGCCATAGAAGGAACCTGAAGATAGATCGCCCGTTTTCTCTTTTCGCAAAAAGCCTGCAGACCTTCGTAGCTCGCCAGCCTTCGTAGCTCTCCTCAGTTGGTATGGCATGGTCTAGACCAGCGATGGGCAGGCAGTGGCCCCCAGAACTCTCTAGTTAAGTCGCAATAGGTAAATATACAGCTGCGAAAGAAGCTCACAAGGCAGAATAGAAAATGAAACAACAACAATTGCATACGTAAGATATGGGTTTTCATTCCACTGACAGATTCTTAGGGTAGTTTTTGTTGTAGATGTTGTTGTAATGACAATTTGCAAGCCCAAAGTTTTATGAATTGTGATAGATTGGAAACGTAATGGGATTTCCCCAGTGAGCAAAGGATCTTTGAGGGAAAACAACTCCTTATCTTACAAAGGTCGACCTAGGAATGGCGATTGCCTTTGGCTGCAATTTGCTGTGAAACCCAATGGAAGAACTGGATCAAAACCAATGGAAACTGGATGCTGAGCAGCATATGATATATGAATAACCTTTAGAGAATTGTGGAGGCCAACTACAACTGCACCTTATTCTGAATTCTCTATCAAAATATTGAAGATGCCAACGCTTTATGGGAGAGACTTCACAGGCAACATGCTAGCACAAAGCGGATATAGATATATATATATACAAGCATTCTCAACACATTTGCATATCTGGCACAGCCTAAAATCGCTTGGATCGTATTAAGCTGATCTCAAACCCGTATAATCGATCAGAACACATAGCATGTCCTCTATGAAATTCGTGGGAAAACGTTGCCCTTTGGCATTTCTTTGGAAGCGACCAATGCTCCAGCAGCTAATATGAAGAACAAGAAGCGAAAATCTACTATATAGTCGGAAAATGGACTCTAGAGTTCGTAGTTTGTTTTCCATTTCGAAAGATTTAAATGGGCTTGAATTCAGGTAAAATTCAGGCCAATTCAGGTGAAACTTGAAGCATATATTAGGGTAGTTTAAAGGCAAGGCTAGCTTAGGCCTGGTTGAGGCTCTTTGTGGCTCTCTGTAAATGTTGTTTCTGTAGCTGAAGTTTTGAGGATCCACTACGATCCCACGAAATGTAAAATGAGAAGATTTGGCAGGGACAGAATCTCTTATTTAGTCTCGCTTTTGTCTCTTCATCATTGAAAACAAAGCAGGCTGTGCCTTCACTCCTTCTCGGCGCTTCTCAAAATGTGAAGTGAGCCTGCAACGTTTTCATGACTTTTGCTGCTTTCAGCGGAGCATTTTCTGCTCCATAAGTTATTTTATTTTGAATTATTTTTAAAGTTTCTTTTATTTTATTTCTTACCAATTATTTCTTATGAAGCTCAGTCAAAGTTAGAGAATGTTCAAATTATATAGATTTTCATTTTTTATACATCAATTCCTAGGATTACGTCCCCACAGACATATCCGAGTTTTGCCCAGGCAAACCCAAACTATCAGACATGCGAATCAAGCCTTTAACTCCAACTCTGGCCTTCATCCAAGGCACCACCAAGGGCGTTCCACAAGGAACAACAAAAAAATCCAAAAGAAAAGAACAAAAGATAACTATAGAAAAGCTTGCTATAGAATATTTCTACAATCCTTTTTTATAATATTTCTTTTCCCTCTTTGTAACTTCCATTTTAAGGAAAAACCATGAAAACATTCCACCCTCAGAGAGACACCCGCATCGATGTGTGTATGTCCGCCCCCGAACATCCATCGATGCCGACTGAAGCCAAACTCCAACGGGAAACTCCACAAGTGTGTGCGTTGCCGTCGCCTTCAGCACGCATGTCCTTGGCACATTTCATTTGGGGGGATGAGGGGGCTTAATAGGGTTTGCGACTTGACTAGAAATGGAGGCAGCGCCATCTGACGGCGGCCCGAAATCCCCACGAAAACACATTGTTGTTGTGGTTCAACAGATATATATAACCTTTGCTTACGTTTTCGCTTTGATCTCCGCTGAGGAAGGCAAGAAAGAAATCACGTAACTGTCAAATACGATGAGATATATCTCATTTTATGTTGATCGACTGTGGGAAAGTTCAGGGAGCTCTGAATTAAAATTATTGCGGCCGCTGTTGGGCGCTCTGTTGCCTCTCCTCTTCGTTTTCTTTTGTTTGGAAACAGAAAACAGATCTTGGCGGGCAGATAATGCCGCGCGGATTCACACATGTCTGGCGGGATTATCATTTTTGTGTTGCGATTCAGCTGGAGGTGGAGATGGAGCAGTGTTTGTGGCTTGGATGAGTTTCTGTCGCATATTTTTGGCAGTCACGTTTGCCAGAAATTGCATTAAAAACATGATAGATGATGGAATGAACTCATATTCTTAGAAAGGCGAATGAGCAGCTTAATAGTGAAATTTTTGGCATAGGAGAAGCTGCATGTGGACTATAGATCTTGGAAAAGCAGCTGCTGCTGCTTAAGTTTGTAATCTTCGTGTTTCTTTCCACACACAGAAAAGCATCTACTTTTGGCATCTACTGATCTATATTTCTATTCTATTATCACACTACGTCATATCCTTAAAAGATCTATGAAAATCAGATCGATACTTACAACCTTTAGGTTGAGAAGAAGGCTGCCTTCCATAGCTCATTGTGGAATCGCCTATATGCCGACTTGTCTGAGCTTATAATACCTGCAAAACTAAGTCGGGCCTACAGGCTGACGTCGAGCAACACCATAAGCCCCGTTAAGGTAGGAATTGACCTCTCTGAAACCTTCACTACCAAGCGAGGACTCAGACCAGCTGACTAGCTGTCGCCTTCCTTCTTCTGCTAGACCTTACGCTTGCCATAGCTGCTCGTATTTATGATATGAAGAATGTGCTGGTGCTCCAGTTTCTCCAGTATGACGAGCGATATTTTGTCCGAATTCAAAGTTGAAAAAGAAAGAGAAGAACTTGGGCAGGTGATACTCAGAGGCTCTTCTGTTGGCCAATTTTTCACCATCAAGAGAGTTTTGCAGAGTTTTCCAATGTCCTTTCCAGTGTCCGTTTGTCACCAGAAAGACTAATGATACTACTAATGATACACTATCTATTGACACTTGCGGGGCCAAGCAGCAGCGCTAACGGCTACTCATGAGCGTCAACAGGGCCATCATCCTCTACGCGGCACCTATCTGGCAATGAGCGATGGCGATTCCAAGGTAATGACGGGGAGTGTGCGCGACATGCCGTCTAAGCGCCATACTGGTCATTCAGAAGCATATCAGACGAGGCAGCGTTAGTCCTAGCGACTTGGTCAACGAGTCGGAAATGGCTTATAGACACCAGGAAGGCACCAGGAAGACCTCTAGAAGCTACCTTCAAGGGAAGTTCGCGAGCAGCAGCAAGGCAACAACTGAGCATCGAAAGATGGCAGCAGCAACGGAACCGTTCATCCAAAGGGCGTTGGGCACACCAGCTCATATCAAACCTTGGCAATGTGGCTAGAAGATGGCTGAACTTCCACATAACGCAGCTCCTGCCTGTGCATGACTGTTTTCGGAGCCCTTTGTGAAGAGGATAGACAGTGGAAAGCCCGAACCACGTTAATTTTGAGTGTGGACAATTTACCTTACAAACATAATCTCTGGAGGAAGTCATGGGTGGTCCGAATACCATGAACAATCTAGTCCCGGGCTTGCTGAACTCCAGTCACAAGTGAGAAGCAGCCACCGCCTTGGCTGCGTCAGTCACGAGAGAGCTCAGATCCTAGGAAGAGTATGGGTAACGCCATGCGCCTGCGAAGCATTCGTGTAGCCATGAAATATTCATTCGGGAGTCCACTTCAAATATCTCAAAACAGATGGAACTGAAGGTCAGTCAGCTATATAGATCCCTGGAAGCCTTGGTTTGAACCTAAGACACATGATTGCCATTGGGCCATTAGTTTGTGATTGAAATGTTGACTACTTTCATGTTCCCCCAGAGGGTTCACCAAAATTCCCTAACTTGGCGACATTTCATTAAAAAATTCCTATAAAGTTTTTCCATTCAAGCTTGCTTTCATGTCTAGAATCATATAGAAATTCCTAGCTAATTGGCTTCTGTTGTTGTCTGCACTTCTTTCCAGTCGGAAGTCTCATCTTATCTGCTTTTCTGGGTTTTTTTTTTTTATTTTTTTGGGTTCATGTGCTGGCGGCTCAGTTGCATGTTTGAAGATTAGCACAGATCCCACTTTTAATTGGATAACTTTCCTTATCTGCAGGGGCATTCATTCTATCCAACTAGCTGGCCATCGGCCACATGTACAACTCTATTCAGAAGTGGCATCCATTGCTGTCCGTTGTTGCTGCCGCTGCTGGTGGGCACGCTGCACTGCACAGTGGATGCATAGAGCGTATCATAACCGGATCGGATGCAATGTGCAGCTCACCACCTAACTATAACTGGGAGTCACTGGAGCGTGTGCTGGACTGACCGGGGAGCATTATTAATGGACGGGTCCACACGCTTACAGCACTTTGCCAGCGACTGTCTCAGTGCAAAAGTTGAGAGATCGCTCAGATCGTCAGATCTCTTAACGCTGATAGCCACGGTCAAGTTCACGAAGTCGGCAGCGTGTCATTAGCGGCCTGTAATGCCGCCAGAACGTTGATCGTAGTCCAAATTGAAAATGTAACGGATGCCAACGGTGGCGGGCTCTGGCTCTGGCTCAGGTGATAAACATCTCGGCAGGAGCAGGAACAGGCAGAGCCAGGACCCCTGCACTAAATAGTTTATTGATATGCCACTAAAAAGGACACGCGGAAAGCACCTGCTCGACCCTGGCCCTGTCTCAGTCTCAATTTTTATAATTAAAGAGCAGCTCCCATGACTATGACTGGCATTTTCTGCCGTTGTTCTTGTTCCGTTCCGTTCCTCCTCTTCTCTGGTCTCTTCTGGTCTCTTCTGGCTGGGCTGCCGCCGATCACCTTGAAAGTAAAAGTTGCTCAATGCATTTTTATGTTAATTTCATGTTCAACTTCCAGCGACGAAGAAGTAGAAAAAACTTATTAAATTAAAACAAACAAATAATGAATAATAAAGCAGGGCCAGGAAGAGAGCGCGCTCAGAAACAGACAACATTTGCATAACACTTTGATTGAGTCAAAGACAGAGAGAGAGAGAGAGAGCGAGAGAGGGAGAGCTAGCAAACGAAATAGCAAGATCCATAGACACTCGAGAGAGCAAGCGAGTGAGAGAACACACACACACACACATACACACACACTCGTATGTACATATGTGAGAGAGTTCGAGTCACCCAAAACAGCTGATTTCATGTTGAACAAACATCTCTCTTCTTCTTCTTGCTGTTTCTTAGCTTTTAATAATGTTAATAACATGCAAATTGTTTGTTTGTTAGACATGCTAATCAGCTGGTGAGACGATGAGTTGCAGGCGGCGGGAAGGGAATGGGAGGGGAAGGGGAAGCCCACTTCAACTTGTTACACATTTTATGCTGATGAATTCAATGAATTCACATTAAAAAATGTATTAAAAATATTATGGGCTTCGTGTGCAAGGCATATAAAATATTCAAATCAACTTAAGAATGACAGTTTTATAACAATTATATAACAATTATATAAATAATAGATGAATAATCATGCTGGATATGTTTAAGAATTTATACAAATTTTGTTTAGATATGAAATTAGGAATAACAAGAGTGGATGGCTAACTTTGGGCACCCAAACTATGCCGAACTGTGAAAAGCAAGGAAAAGGGCTGCTTCGATTCGTATGACATTTCGTCAAGCGAATGTGTAAGCTTCAAAAACCTATTTCCTTCAGCGAAAGCAATAGGCAGCGAAGCAACTTCTTTCTAATTTCTTTCAAAATAAACTCAGATGTTTTGTATACAAACAGTATGAGATTTCTTTCCAAATTAAAACTTTAAAACCTTTAAAGTATCACCTTAAAAGTCTGATACTGTTACGCAGTGAATGGTTAAAAATTGTAAACCTTCGCCTAGAGTCTTAAGTCATCCATAGAGCTGAAATTCGGGAAACTAAATACGAAATTGTCTTGCCCAAATCAAAATTTGGACACTGAAGTAATTGGGCAACTCACGTTCACTTTGAAATCACCCAAAAATCGACTCCATCTCACAATTGTCTTTGGAAATCTATCTTACTCCCAGTACCTAGATAGCAAACCATCTCGATCAGAGCATTCTTCATCATTATATACTCCGCCAAGATCCTTTACAGCTGAGACTTTCTTCATGACTTACTTCCATATCAAAGCTTTCATTTGGAGATCTTTAGTCTTTATTTATTTACATTCAACATCAAATTGTGTTGGCTTAGGTGAATATATGCATAATGTCGCTTTGACTTTAATTTGAATACGACATAATGTGGCAGCACATCAAACTCTAAGGGTCCTGCAACACCCAGAGAAATAAGCGATTGCTCATTGCAAGAAGACCATTGATAAACAGATTATTCAAAGCATTCATAGTTATCACCAAGACGCCATCCTCGCAGCAGTCGGGCTGGGATCGACGAGGGAATACACCCGCCCAAGGACTGCTACCTCCCGAATATGGGAGAATATGGCTAGAACAACAACAGCACCAACATTTACGTACCTACTCGATAGGTATTCCTACTGAAGCAGTATATTACAACTAGAAGCAGTATAAAACTACTAGCCCAATCCCTTAGCAGGTCGAGAAATGCTCTAGATAATAGATACTAATAGATATCAATCATGGCAGTTCTTACGCAGTTCTTAAACAAATCCCAAAGCTGCTGTTTAATAGCTGTAAGACAAGATTATCGTATTCGATTAGAACTGAGCCATATTCATGGGCCTGACTCAGGCAGCCTGAAGCTTCTCACAAGTGTTAAAAACTAGCAAGTATTTGCCCCTGCTGTAAGGATTTAGGAATGAAAAGAAGCTAGAAGAAGAGAAGACCACATTGAGTCGGCTTAAAGAAAGTTATTACCCTTTACTCACTGGTAAAACTGGTAATGGTTTAATCTGGTAGCTCAAATAACTATCTGCTTAAATATTCTAGAAGAGTTCTATTAATTCAACATTATTTTCTAAGAACTATGCTTATGTGATCTTCCAGAATCTTCACACTTAGTTTTGATTATTTTTCTCTATTGCCATTGGAAAGTGTCCCTGGAAAGAGTCCTGCGAACGCTAGAATGACCGTCTATGCAGCAAGTAGCTTCAACTCCTTAAAAACTATACATTTTTCATGATTTCTGTAAGAACTGGAAGCTTCCAACGAAGTTAACTCTATAACAAAGGTCAGCATGAGCGTTATGGGATCAAGGGCGTAGCTAGCTTTGTCCCAGAGCGGACCCAACATCAATCTATTCCCTACCATTAGGCAAATTTATTGTGAATTTATTCTGAAAGTCGAGTTGTAGGCACGGGCCCTGGCCCCGCGTCCCCACGAATAACTCTCTGAGTAATGTGAAGATGTAGTTCGTTTCTTTAAAAGAGTGAGAGCGGTGCTGCGGTTCTTTCTGCTGACGCCTTTTGTTATGCGTTTGGTGTCGTTGTTAGTTTCTCCTATTTCTATTTAATGAGGTGGTTTTCAGTACAGATCAACAAATCCAATTGGATTACTATATATAAATAATTTCTCAATTTTCACAGACTTTATATCCCGCTTGATATATAAACTTATGCAATATTCTTCTAGTTTATGAAAATTTTCCATATATTTACAGAGTTCGACAAAGCATAGCAGTGGACTCTCGATTTGGACATGAAACGTTGCATATTTTCCATCAGTTTGAAGCTTAACAGCATTATGAGGAGGTAAGTGCCAGACCAAATATATTTCAAAGAAGCTTTTACATATAAAATACCTAAAAACAAATTTGCATTTCCTTCAAATTTTCAATTAAATCCTTCTAAATTTGAAAATATTCATATAATTCTAACATTCTTGACCCCAGTAAATTACTTCGATTGATATTTTGGCCATCTATAAAACCAACTTATACCTATATTTACTTCTTTATCAATATTTTATTCATCTATTCATATAAATATATGAAGTTTTTTTTATATTTTCAACATTTAACTTTGATCTGATCATCTTCTCACACTCAAAACCATCATTCATTCTTACTTTTCCATTCATTTTCCTCATTATCCCATCCAAAATACTAGTTTTTCCTACATTCACAAACTTTTCAATATAAACTTCACCGCTTTTTGAATTCAAATTCAAAACTTCCACCCGGCAAAGGCGCGGAAAAGCTTTAAAGAAAGTTAAGTTGAAATTCTAACTTCTAAAGCCAAGCCAAGCCATGCTTTTTGCTCCACACTGGAAGGCCAAAGAGTGCTTCGGTTTCGCTCACTGAAACCACAACTATTGCCATCTCTGTTGCTTTGTGTGCTCTCATTCTCCCGCTCTCCGTCTGGCCAGCTGTCTGGGTGGGCGTGACAATGCGCTCAGCGTCGGCGTATGACAGTGCGCCGACTCTGCGCTCAGAGAGTGGGCGTTGCCAAGAGCAACGCAGCCGCAATCAGCAGGTGACTGGAAAGAGCAGTGCGGCTAAAGGCGAAACACGTGCGTTAGACTGCGATGACCATAAACAAAATGGCTGCTATCATTGGCCCACTGGCCATAGATGGCGCCACCAGCACGATTTTTGCCGGCTTGCCATCTTGACTTGGTGCTGGATGCTTTGCCTCGCCGCCAACTTCATTCGTTAACGGTAAACTGTTTGGCGCGCTTCTTCCTTTGCCGGTGGTCTGCAGGCAATTTGGGTTAGCAGTCGCAAGCGCAGAGGATGGTGAAGGCCCGTCGGGGGTACGTTGTACGTTGTCCGTAGTCCGTAGTCCTTAGACCCCAATGCTAAGTACAAGTTGGAGTCAGAGCTCCGTCTGCCTTGTAGGCGCATTTCCGTTTGTTGTTGTTTGGCAATTTTTCACTCTTGAGCACTGAAAATGCCGCCTTGCCGATTTTCATGCTGACTGCCTTTGCCACAGTTGCCTTTTCCCTTTCCCTGTTGCCCTCCTGCGCCTGCCCTGCGTTGCCTTGCCTTGCCATGCCTTGGCTAAGGCTGACCAAAGAGTGCATTTTGTTAGTTTTGTTTGCTTTTGTGTTGAGTTGGTAAAGGGGGGCGGTGAGGGGGAACAATCTTCAGCTACTTGCTTTTCTTCCTCTACTTTCTGCTCAATAATTTCGACATTGTTGGCCCGTAATGAAAGCTTTGCTCTTCATTTAAAGAACCAAAGGCAAAGAGATAGGAAGAAGAAGGTGAACGAGGGCAGGGGAAAGGAAAGGGACAGTGCTCCACAAACTGCACAGTGTTGCACCCTGCACTTTGACCCTGGCCACAGTGATTGCTGGTGAAGTGAATGTCGGGATTTTCTTGTTTTGTGGTTTGAGAATTGTTATAGAGTTAAGGACGAACCCAAGTCAAGGGAAAAGTTAATGAAGTACATTAGGGTGAACTTTACGAATCAAAGTTTTGCACTTTAAAGGTCAAAATAAGAAAAATTTGAAGAAAATTGAGATTAAAAGCAAGGATCTCTTGGAGCAAGTCTATAATTCTCTTGGGAGACCCTCTTAGTCGACATCGGAATGAAAGTTTCCCAAGAAAGGTTAGTAAAGAGCTCAGAAGCTGAACAAAAATGAGAGACAAATTTGTAATATTTCCAAAGTAGGGTGTTTTGGGTATGAACTACTTATGTATACTAATAATATCCCCCCATATATCCGCAATATCTTTAATCGATGACATTTCCAAGCTTCTGTCGCAAAAGAAACTTTTACTGCCACAAACTGAGGAACAGACTTATTTATCCTAGTCCGCTTTAAGATCTATTTACGTGTCTTTAACATTACATCGCAGTAACAACCCTTTTGTTTAGTTGAAGTTTCATTTCAGCTGGCTCGAGGTCCACAAAACTGTTTAAAACTTCTTCAAAACACCAGAAAAACATCACACAGTTACAGATCCGATGAAATCGCTCTACATGATTGTTTTGTAGCATCAGTTAAGCCCTATTTATGAACCTACAGCTAGACCATATGATCTTAAAGAATCAGAACAACTCTTTCAATGAGAATGATGTCATTTGTCAATTATCATATCATAAGTAGATCTCACACCTTAACAAAGCATACAGTAAAAGTAAGTTCCAGTTCTATAAGAATAGATTTCTAGCCACCTTTTTACTTTATGAAGTTCAAGGTCAATGTTCTTGACCTCAAGCCAGCTAGACCATCACTAACTCACATTTTATTTTGATTTCTTTCACATTTCCTCAAGTTTCATTACAAATGTCTTCTACTTAACGAGTGTCCACTGTATCTAGGGTCCCCTTTACTTTTTTGTTGCATTCTCGGACTGTGAAACATGCTTCCTGCTAGCGCTCTCTCTCTCTCCCTCTCTCTCTTTCGTTCTCTCACACTTATTGGCCTGCCTTGTTGCTATCTCTCTTGGTTGCCTCTCAACGCAGCAGTTTGCGTAATAAAATTTGCATAATTTTAAATGTGTGTGTTGGTGTGTGTCTCTTGGCTGTCTCGCATATCCTTTTCGGGCATCCTTACGTCCTTACGCATTGTCTGCTGCACACAAAATACACACACAGACAAACACAACAAATGAGTCTCGAGGCGAGGCGAATGCAACGCTATGTGGCTTTAAGGCGGCTTTAATGAAACACAGCAACCATAGCACCCCTTGGCCTTAGTCTACCCCCCGCTTGGCCATCTCCACACACAACTTGTGTTTACTTTTTGTAAATCAAACTAGTTAAGCGCCAAAAACTTGCGTGTTAGAGAACTTTAAGTGGTGTCCCCACCCCCTCTCTACCCGCCAAAACAGAGTGTGCCCCTCTATTTTGAAGTGGAGGCAAGAGCAGAGGGGTTTGGTTCGGTTCTAAATGTCAAAATAATAAATAATAAAAATGTAGCAACAACACGGCTTGACTCGCACGCACTCTGATCGAAATGTCAATATGACGGGGGGAGGGCCCACACATATCCTTGGTCCTGTTGCCTTTTACTGCCTGTCCTTCCGCTGTTCCACTTTTCGAAGGGGTCTGGTCTGGTCTGTCTCATTAAGCCCGTATATTAGGGCCATCAAAATGAATCAGAACATGAAAAACTATAAAAACTCAACCCTTTGTTTGGCTTCTACCAAAAATCCAAATCAACTGGAAAGAAAAATGCTTCAAAAAGTTTTGCTACAATTTTTGTTATTTTTCTTGTGATACTCTGTAATAGCAAAAGCAGGCGGATATATTAGGTTAGAGGGAAGATGGGCAAATGTTAACAAATGTCAACAGTTTCAAATGTCTCAGGGATTTCTATGAGATTTGAAACTGTCGACTTTTGCACATTTTATTTGTTTTTATTACGCTTGAAATTTAGTAGTCCTTGAACTTTTCTTTTATCTTCTGAAATAGATAAAGAAATCAAGCTGTAATTGTGAGTGTTTATGTATGACTAAATCTCTAGAGTTTTCTGCTAGTTTTCCCCATAGAAAACATTTCAACATTTATAATTTTCAAGCTGCAAATTGTGATATTTCTACTCTTGGTTCCTTTAAGTGTGACGAGATTAGATTGCTCACTTTCATTCAAAGCACAAGAAAGGTGTCTTCTTCAACTTCTTCGACCTTTTGAAATGAAAGCACATCGCTTGAAAATGTTCAAAAGCTGAAAGAAGAAGTAGCAGGGTTACACATGTGACATAAAGTGAGATTAGGGCTTCCTTAGATGTTAGTGATTTCAACATGATTTCAATAACACATGAACATATTGCCATCAAGAAGATATACATTTGCATTGTCTCAAAATATTGATGAAATACAGCCACGGGGACTCAAATCAAGTTTATGAGATAGTAAAAAGCTATGAAATTAAGAATCTTTTCAAAATAAAAAGCCAAAACAGCTTATAAATACATCAATATCTAGCATGGGTTATCCAACATCAGTCAAATTTTATTCAACTTATGAGTGGAGGAAAGATAAACTGACTGATATGAAGCTGTCATACGAAGAGAAACGGGAGGGAGAGCCGTATAAAGCTCTCTTTTGAAAGGTTTCATTTGTTTTCTACAAGTTCTCTGAAAATTGAGGGAAATCATTTGCCAAAAATATATCGTCATTGATCACAACAAGGGCGTAGCATCCTCTTCATCCCACCTACCTCACACCTGAAGCACTCTGGACCAACCCATCCTAATATTCACTTTTTGCTGTTCTTTCTATTTACATGTATCCCATCCTTGTGTGTAAGTGAAGTCCCCCAATTCGTTACAACAACAGCAAGTCAGCTTTGTCAATATATTCTGTAGCATTTGTATAGTCAATTTATACTGAAAAACGGAGGGCTGTTGGCCCCTGCTGGCTACGCCCTGGGTTCATAACAATGCGAACTCTCTTTCACAAATCACAGATGACATATTCAAGGAACTTAAGACATTAGAAAACTGCAGCGATGGACCGCAACTACTAGTCAACTACTAGTGTATGAGGTGTCTGTGAGGTGTTAGAGTGAATGGTGGTGTGAGTTGTTGAGTGATCTTATGTGAGCTTACCTTTTGTAAAGGTGTTGAGTGAGTTGGTGGTGTGAGTTGTTGAGTGAGCATTGCAGTAGATTGGGTGTCTACAGAAGCTAGGGTGGTTTTGCTCCTGCCAGAGGTATCTTATCGCCAATGTCACCTACAACAAAAGGAAACAACGCTCTCCCACTTATCGCCCTTATCCGCTTATCATAGTTCTCTTCGTTTACGACGTCAATCTACCCATAGCGCTAGCGAAACAACAGAACGATCTCTAAGTCATTACTAGTTGACTGAGCTGACTAGTTGCATATGAGCGGTGGCACGCAAGTAGCGATGAAATTAGGCACTCTCACAGTACTCTGCTCTTAACGCTTTACACTGAAAAAGCAAGAGACGAATGAGCATTGACAAAGTCACACCAAAGGACTTTTGTCCTTGGGTATGTACAGGTGCGGTGCCGTTTGCTATGCACTAAAGATAAGGAAACTGCGGATCATTGTTTTAGTTCTAGAGTATATTATGCTGTGGCATTGAAATTGTGTCGGCAATTTCGATGAACTGCTCAGTACCATTCCTAATCTCAATCCCAGTTCCAACTCCAGCCTTGTGTTAAAAACAAAAGATCTGATACAGCTGCTGTCTCATATAGAAAATTATGACTAGAACTAAGCCTACGACCATTATAAGTGATCAGTCACACTTGGGGCCCTTGGTGAAATGACCATGCCCATCAAGAGCCGATGCCAGCCGACGTACCACCTTCTGAGTAGGGAAAGTTCTTGGAAAAGTGTGTCTAACATCAATAAGAATTCACTTTAATAAGAAGTATAAAGCTGTTTTCAAGGATAAAGTATAGATCTTTCACTACGAGAAAAGAATATCAATGTCAAACCTTGATTATATTTCAGAAATATATAGAGTATCTCATAGTCCAACCTACTACCAATGCCATATTCTACTCTTACTCTCTTTGTTAGCTTAAAGTTGTTGTTGTTTTTTTTTTGGGTTGTGCATAAAACTTTTCCTTTTTTTCACAGCCATTCTTTGGTTTTCTGTTTCTGTTTCTGTGCTATCTCTTTTGGTTGCTTTTCCTGTTTTTGTTATCAACATTAAATCAAATCACAAAGACAACAACAATTACAAAAAGGATCTACCTACGATACTGAAACAGAAATAACACAAAATATATCTATAATGCCTGCCCCCCTCCCGCCGTAACCCCACGCAAAACAGCAAGGAGAAACCAAGAGAGGAAAAGGAGTGAGAGGAAAAAGAGCAACACAAAATTTACAATGTCGCCGGTTTCCGTTCAGAATGGGTGCGGGCAGGCGGGGCGGGGGCGGGCTTTGCTTTTTTTTTTGTTTTGTTATGGCAATAAAATACATCATAACGGTATCATAAGCGACAGCCAACGAGAGAGTGGGGTGCCAGAGGGGGGTGGAGGTGAAGGGGGCAGAGATACAACAAAAAAGAAAACGTAAAAACAGCAGCGAAAATCTGTGTAAAAAATCCATTTGCTGGGCGCTGGCGATGAGAAAAAATATTCAAATTTTGTTACGATGCGCAAAAACAACAATAACAACAACAACAACAACAACAACAACAAAGAACGACGACGACAACGCAACAACAACAACAACAAAGAAAGCAAAACAAAGAAAACAGAACAAAAGCAAGAGGCGAGCTATTATGACAACAACAACAACAACAACAGCAACTCTACAACAAACGACAATGGCGGCCACAGGAAATAGTCACACACACACACACACACTCACACACACACATACGCATGCATAAAGGGTTGCATTACATATGTATATACCGTTAGTTTGGTTGCCGTTGTCCTTCGTGTCCTTCGTACGCTGTGCGTGCTGCAGCAAATAAAATATTAAAATTGGTTCAATGAATTTCAATAACAACAACAACAACAACAGCAACAACAAACACGAAATCAAAACTAAATTTCGCTTTATTGATAAGGAAACACAAACACAAGGTAACATAGAAGGGTGAGGGGGGTTATTGCGTGTGTATCGTGTGTGTGTGTGTGTGTGTGATGAATGCGGTTATGTTGAATTGCTGCTCGGCACTTGAAATATGCAAAGTGAGAGTGAGAGGCACTGGAGGACTGGCAAGTGGAGTGAGCCAAAGGGTGGGGGGGGGGGGGGAGGGTGAAGGTGAAGTGAACTGGACTAGAGACAGAGGCGCAGCGGAGAGTGTGAATGTTGTGTGAATGTTGTGTGTGTGGGGGGGTATAGGAGCAGGGAAAGGGAAGGAAATATGAATATAACATTTGAGTCTATGGAAAACGCGGAGTCAAAGATGAAACATATATGGGGACTGGAAAACTAGGAAAACTCCACAATCCCATCTAGTTAATAGATCATATATAGATCAATCGTACATCTAATCATACAGATATACCATAAGCTAGGCCAAAGAAGAATGGATCTAAAGGCATTCTATAGAATACGTCGAACGCATCGGCTGTGTCTTACTGTGGTTTATACCTAAACTATTGGACTATGTATAACATCAACTGGGCTCATTATACTTAAGCCATTTTAACCGTTTTAGATCACATATGGAAGCATAATAGTTGTAGGTCTGCATTTCATGGGAAGTTCTATCTAGTTCCAAATTGTTAGCAAGAGGTCACAAACACCCTGTTTGGTTGCTTAAAATGGTCAATTATCTTTCTCTCTTGTATTTACATTTTGCCTTGCATTTGACTGTCAATCTCTCTTATATTCTGCATATTCAGATTCCATTACAAACATTACTTATCTAATCGCATATTCAAGTTGAGGATATGCTATGCCGCAGCTCAGAACATTAATAAATTGACAAAACAAACTCTCTGGGAACTATGAAAGCTAAAAGATTCTTTCAAGTTGATAAAATCAAACAAATTTGTAAAACTATTTTGTGTTGATGAACTGAAGTTACATATACGTACATAGTTGGTTAGGCGGGCTCAAGGTTAAGGTTCAAATAATATGAAATGAAATTTTACTTACAGTTTAATATGTTTTTGATAGGCGATTCCTTTCCATATACACTCAGAAGTGGCTCTGAAATATAATGGAAATAAAAAGCTATAAACCACATAGGGAACAGGATTACTTTAAGGATTTCAGATATGAATCATTATAATTTCCATTCAATTTTATGATTCTAAGCTTGTGCAATTTTTTATCAATTTAAACTAAAAATCTATATAAAAATATCATTATTTTTACATATTAAAATTTTCTGTTAAATTATTTATATACTTTTAGTATCCCCCAAGAGTAATTCCCCCCCTCTGCTTCGCGCTGTTACTGCTTGCGCCTTCACATATGGCACACACACACACACGCACATCCACAAATCACATATGAATATACATATGCAGATACAAATCTGCACACATTTCAGTATGTCTGGCTGTCTGCCTGATTGTCAGTGTGTGTGTGAGTATTTGCATATGTGTGGGAGAAAAGCCTGCCTGCTTTAACCCTTTGACAATTGTGCGTGTTTTTTCAAGGCACAACTCAGCCTTGAGGCTTTCTTTTCATATTTCCTTTCAGGTTGATGTGGAAATGTTGATTAATTGTCTTAATGATATATATCTATATATAGTTAGTTATTTTGGGCGATATATATATATATGTATATGTATAGGTAGACATACATCTGGACTTTCTCTGCATAGGCCTTCTTCTTTGCCATTTGGCGACATTGTGCTCCACACAAAATGGCAACATGGAATGTAGAAACGGAAACGTGCCATCGCTTTGGGGGTTGCAAAGGACGCACAATCACAAAACACACACACACACACACACACACACACACACATCTACACAGAGCATTGACACTCACACGCACAGTGGGGAGCGACAAATAACAAACAAATACAAACTGAAAGCAGTGCACTGGGGAGCCCAGGCAGGCCAGCCAAACGCTTCAGCCCATTTCCCAATGCGTATTTGTCCCCTTACCCCCGCCTACACACTTTAGTATTTGGGTTTATTGTATGCGTGAATATTCAAATACTGCGTGTTGTGGGTCTCTGTGTGTGTGTGTGTCTGTGTGTGTGTTTTGGGGGTTGCCACAGCAACAGGATATAGACGCATGCGTATTACTTGCCAATGTGTGTGAGGCTCCTTCCACTTTGGGGACCTGTTTCGCACACGTTTGGCTACAAAACAAAGCCACGTCAAATAATAAATAATTGCTAGTTCAGCGCTGAGGTGTAGCGGTATTTTTTCTCTCATTCACCCACATCCACCTTCGCCACGTGCCCCCCACCCAGACACTTTCTCCTTGCCATTTTCTTAATTAAAGTTAATTTTTTTTCTTGTCTTTTGTTGATTGAAAAAAACAAAACTTCATTTGAAAAGCTTTAAAATTTAAAGCTTATCGATTTGCTTTGTTTTAAAGCCACAGTTTGGCAATCAAAGCAAATCATAGGTGTACATGTGTGTGTGTGTGTGTGTGTGTGTAAACATTGTCATTTAGCAATGGCGTGACTGTGTCTATTCTAAAGCTGCTGCTCGCTCTCTCTCGCGCTCTATCTGTCTATCTGCCTGTGTGAGTGTGTGTGTGTGTGTGTGTTAGATGCAACCTGTCTACATAAATACTGTCTGCGATAAGGCCTTTGTTTTTGTCATAAATCTCATTTTATGATGAATTGATATGGGCGCCAGCCAGAGAGCCAGAGAGCGAGAGCCAGCTAGCGAGCGAGTGAGTTAGAGTAAGCGAAACGAAATGCAGTTTCAAACACAAATTGGATACACACACAACACATTGAGCAGGAAGCAATGAATTCGGCGGGTGGTAGGGGGGTTTGTGAAGCAGGTTAGCGGCGTGTCAGAAGGTGGAGCTTTCCGTTTCTGGTGATAGACATAGACATAGACAAAAGCCTGCCTGCCTGACTGCCTGACTGCCTGACTGCCTGCCTGACTGTGCTGCTGCTGATTTGTGGGCAGTTCTGATTGACATACTGCTAAATAATTATCAAGCTGATATGGAATTTTTCATAGGCAGAGGCAGAAATTTATAGAAAGAGTATTAGACAGTGTTGAAATATATTAAGAAAGGCTAAGAAAAGTTAGTTTAGTTTTTAATAATGATCATTTTCTTGGACTTCTTTGAACTTATATGTTAGCACTTTGATCGGCTTTGGTGTTCGCATTTCAGTCAGCAACTTCACTGTTTATAGGTTAACATGAGCGGCCAAGCCAGACAGATGAAGAAAGAGATGAACAGTAACAAGTGAGAAGGCTATAGCAGAAATTTCAACTATAAGACACTCATGCTTGATAAGCTCTCTCTTAAATATGCAACACTTTTTGAATTTCTTTTGGTAGAAGGGTTTCACACAATATGTTTTCTTGCTATATTATCTACAATTCTTATCCGATCGTAATGAAAGTTGGCAGATCGGCAGAGAATATGCTTATATATGCACAAACCCAGTTTCAACTAAATGAGTCAAGAATTGTGGGATATATAAAGGCTTCTACGATTTGCGTGCGCTGAAGTCTACGGCAAACATGATCTAGGTGCACATTAGGGGAGTTTACATACTAAAACTGGTGACTCTAGCTCTTATAGTCTCCGAGTTCTAGATGCTCATATGGACAGGCGAACATATTCATACCAAAATTGGTGATTCTAGCTCTTATAGTCTCCTAGAACTGCATGTTCATAAGGGCAGAAGAACATCTATACGAATACAAAATACTCTTTTACTGTAGTACAAGTATAACAATACCCACCTTATGTAACAGTCTTCGATATATTTGTTCGTTATCTTTAATCTTCAATCCTTCAAATCCTTCCCAGAATAAGTTTCCACCTTGACTCCATCAGGCACTCCCTTAGCTTTATGAAAGACCTTTGCTTAATCCCTTCGATGTGTCTAATTCATCTAACAGCGCGACTAATCAACATTAGAGTCGCTAAGTAGTTTCACTGATTTTCACAATCACATCTCTCTCCCCCCCTCTCTCCCTTCCACATCGTAGTTAAATCAACGCTTGGCAAACTGAAAAGTTGAACAAATTTCCGTACAAACCGCAAGCAAACTTTCCGCCAACTGCTGTTGCTTCTGCTGCTGCTGCTGCTGCTGCCTCATCGATCATAATTTCCAACTGGCTGTGATTTGTACCAAGTCCAAGTCCTTGAAAGAAAGCAAGTAGATGGAAGTGGAAAGAAACCACAGCAGTTGCCGCCCCCGCCTCTCTAGGTTTCCCAGCAGCCTCAGCAAAGCGGAAAATGTTAAAATATCGCGCTAACTTGGTTAGCAAGTTTGCGCATTTTTCACTCGACTCGACTCGCTGCGATTCGTTGCGCTACTCCGTGTGCTCCGGCTCCGGCTCAGTCTCCAGTCTGAGCCTGGACTTGGCAGTTCTACTTATATACACCACGCCGCCTTCTTTTGTGCAATGTGGGCAAAAGTTTGACGCTGCCAGAGCGTTTATGCAAATGAGGTGCAAACGCATGCACACAGAGACGACATGGGAGACGGACACGGACACGGACACGTGAAGAGGGGATGAAGGCTGGGGAGACGAAGACGAAGACGCAGACGAAGACAGACAAACATGGCGAGAGGAAAACGCATTTGGACAGGCGGCGGCGACTACAACGGCGTCGACGTCAGAGGCTGTTAGACAAACAGGCAGACAGAGTTTATCCTGTGCATCATTCCACTGTAGATGGGCCACAACTTTCACTGCAGACTTATGGCGGAGAGGGAGGGGAGGCGTTGGCGTTGGCGTTGGCGGAGACTAAGACTGAAATGAACTCTGTTTCAGGATTCGATTTTGAGTTTTATTTTGTAAAGAAAACTAGGAGAACTGCAAATTTTGGAAAGATATAACATTATTTTACTAAAAGACAAGGGCGTAGTGAGCTTTGGAAGTAAGGGGGGACGCTCTTAAGCAGTCTGTCAAGGGGGGTGGGGGTACCATTAGACAAATTCATAGTATGTGTGGTGAATTTCGAGTAGTTGGTAGAGGTTAACGACTCTGCGCCCCTGCCCTGTCCTGTCCATACTGCCTGAATCGATACTGAGTGAAAGAGTGAAAGTTCTTAAAACTTGTATAGTTTTGTGGACTGAATTCAAGGTCCGAATAAAGGATAAGCATGTAGAAACTAATGTGAGCCACGAATTTGCCCAAGGGATAGACATCTTAACTATATAATTACTATGCCTTTGCCTTCAGATCTGATTATAAAACCGGAAAGTTCGGCTCAATCAATTTTAAGACAGAAGCATTGTGAATCTGTCCAGTTTGCTGGACAAGAATTTAATATATGTATATAAGGTACACCCCAGATCATCCTTAAGAGTCCAAATCTGGCCTTTCCTGAAAAATCTTTGAATGGATCACAAGCTGCTTGATAAAAAAAAACTGAGACAGAACCAATAGGGCTGTTTTCGAGATTCGAGTTAGATCTGCTCAGCTGCGAGGCAGAGAGTCAACCTAGGATCCTTGACCATAAACTGTTGTGCTAACTCTGGCATCAACTAGTGTTGGAAAGTGCTCAGAGTGAAACAGAGATAAACAAAAGTACGATAGATTGCAGTGGTAAGATTTGAATTCGTAATCTGAGTCGAAGCTTCAATCACTTGGGAAACCTAAAACAGCCCATAAGTTGAATATTGCCAACAGCTGACTGCTTGATAATTTCATGCACAAAGTCAGGTATAGTGGATGCCCACTTGCACAGATGTTAGACACCATGAACACCCTAAGAGTAAGCTTAGTTAACCTCTGCTGTTCTGTCTCACAACAGAAGAAACAACTCAACAAATTTCGATTGCCAATGTTCTCATGCAAATATCTCGCCCCTTTGAAGCTCAGAGGGGGTTGAAAGTAGGGAAAAAAGGCAGTACAATTGTTGCTTTATGCCTGGCCTTGCCCTTGCCCTGGCACTTCCTCATCATCTTATCGTTCAGCAAAAGTGCATAAAAAAAGCTTTCAATATCACTGGGTCACATGCTCGTCTGCATCACTGATGAGGCTCTTTGGCAGCAGAAGATGCCAATGAGATGAACACACACACACTCACACACACACACACACACATACATATATATACCCACTCGAAGACGAGCCTCCTTCTTCGACTGTGTGTGTGCGTGTGTGTGTGTGACGTCACTTTCAATAATATTAACAACAAATTATGGCCCGCCCGACGCTGCTCTTCGTTTCGCTTCTCCTCTCTTGGCTCATAAAATTGCACAATAAACAAAAGACAAGAATTTTAAATGCGTTCCGCTGAATGTTTGCAAAAAAAAGAGAGAAGAAAAATAAAACTTGAAGCAAAAGAAAAACGTAAATTTGCAGCAATAAAAACTTTGCTTTTCGTGATCTACCTCAACGAGCTGAGCTGAAAGGGAAATTCTTTCAAGGGGGGGGGGAGAAAAAAGTAAAAGTGTAACCCAAACTGACACTGAAACTCAGCCATATCTTGGAGTGTTTCGATGGAGATGAAGGGGGAGAGGCAACATAAAAAATCGGCTCTCGTATAATAATCATAAATTAGTTTATGAGTTTTCGCCGTCGTCGTCGTCGCGTGCCGCATAACCTTGCCCTTCCCGGTTGAGAAAGAGAGAGAGAGAGAGAGAGAGAGAGTATGAATACGAGCACAGGATACGTATGTGTGGCAGTGTGTATCCTTGTGCAGACTGTTGAATTTTTACGCCTGCTGCATGCATAAAAGCTCGGGGAAAACCAAAAATATTTGAAATTCAGACAACGACCGAAGCGGCAAATGTATTTGGAAAACAAATTTTGAATTACAAATCGACGATGACGACGACGAGGACGACGAGGACGAGGATGCTGCTGTTGCTTGGCCTGACGTCATTGAAGGATGCAGCAAGGATAACCTTGCCGCACGAGTTTTGCATTTGAATGTGATGTTACGAGTTTCGCTTTTGTTCATGCTCTCCTTCTCTCACTCTCTCTCTCTCTCTCTGTCTCTGTCTATCTTTGGGTGTCTGCCAAACAGCTGATTTCTGTTTTGTTGAGATCTGAAACGGAGATAAGTTTTGCGTTTTGCCATAAAAATCGTAAAGTTTTTGAGGCGGCAAAAACTGCGCAGACGCCGCAGACGCACATACGCGCGCCCTAATGAAAAACAACACAACAAAATGGCCGTCTTGGCCCTTGCCGTTAAGCTGTCAAAGGCAGGCCCCAAAAATAACTGTAAAAGAAGAAGCGGAATAGCAAGAAGCAGCGCCAGCAGAGGGAGCTACTTACTTGAAATATGGCGCACATAACTGTTTTCAATTAGCTTTGCTTCGATGGAGAGATATAGTATGTATATATCTTTGGCATATAAAGGGTGTCTCAGAATGTTTGAAGGATTTGAAACAAAGCATTGAACATTTTGTGAAATATTTCAAATGTAATGAGAAGACATTTTCAACAAGGTCCTTTTAGCATTGAGGTTTCTTTTGGGATTTAGCATATCTCCAACTCATGCAACCACAACCTGTCGCTATTTGGTCCAATTTACAGTCTGTAGTCATCATCACATCTTTATACTGTCAAAATGAGCATGATCAGGCCACACTTGTTGAAGACTCCCACTATCACCACATAACCTAGGGTTTATACTCACGCAGAGGGTATTATAAATCTGTCACGATAATTGCAAGGCATAGAAGGAAGCATCTCCGACCATATAAAGTATATATATTCTTGATCAGCATGACAGCTGGGTCGATATAGCCATGCCCATCTGGCTATATGTCTATATATCTATCTATCTGTCTGTCTTTCTGTCTTTCTGTCTGTGTCTATGCAAACTACTCTTTCAGTTTTAAAGCTATCGACTTGTAATTTTCACCTTAGGCTTCTTTTTGCTATGGCTGTAGGCTGCACATATGTAAATATCATAAAGATCGGACGACCCCTATAAAATATAGCACCCATACAAAGACATGTAAATGAAAACGTTGTACAATAGATGGCGCTAACAAAATTGTATTTTGCAAGAAAAGCGCGTTACTTGTGCTAACCCTTTGCTCTATCACCATCTATCTCACTCACTGATAAAACAATAAAAAATCATTTGGATTATTAAATAAATAAAGCAACAAAATATCTACGAAAGGAAATAACGTACAAATGCAAATGAAACCTTCAAATGCCATAGCACAGCCTCATATTGCAATCAGGTCTGCATAAAATGGGCATCCACGACAATCGACAAGAATAATACTAAGAACTACCACGAATAATCGTATATAAAATAAATCAAAAAAAAAATCTAAACCTTACAAATAAAAGACCAACAAAAACAAAGGACTTGTTCGCCTTCAGTTTCGGACCAACTGAAGGAGTCTCCTTGAAATTTTAAGAATCGTGGAGAAATGCCTTGTATAGCAAACAGGACTGCCAACTTTTAGCAAGCCATTGGAGATGCCAACTTTTGAACTTTATTTGTCCTAGCCCTATGCTATGTTTCTTACACACAATTAGATTTCTTGGAATGTTGTATGTATATATGTATGTATATATGTATATATATATGTATGTTCATATATATGAAACAGAATGCGCCCACAAAGTATTTGAATGCAGTTAGAAAGAAGATTGCGTTGCTGCCTATTGCTACAGCTGAAGGAAATACGTTTTAGACTATTAAGTTTTCTCGCCTTTTTAGAGGTCTGTAAGGGTATATAAGGTTCGCGTACAGGAAGTTAGCCTGCCTCTCGTGTTAGTATCACAATTCTAAGATATCGCAGTGGACCACGTGATTTGCTGAGCGAACGCGTGAACAATTAGTACATTTTTGGAGATTCGATTTGTATAACATTTGACCAATTCCCTTGACATTTATAAGAATTTTAGACTTATTAGTACCAGATATATTCACAGCAGCTATAGAAATTGTTAAGCTTGCCTAAAATTGAAAGAAAAATGCCAAGTTAGGACTTGAACTTGGATAACTTAGAAAACTGTCCTGAGAGATCTCTTGTACTCGGAATGTAATTCCTAGACAACTGAAATATATTTTATGATGGATTCCATCCCTTTTACTTTCTGATTATTAATTACTTTTCTATATAATTCATATTATATCAATTTCTGGCAAAGTCTTCTATACCAAAAACTCAGCTGAAGTTGTTCTTTTGTAAATTTTGGAACGTCCTTTTTACTCCAATGAAACCAAAACCAAAATTTAGATTCGCCCAAGTTTTTTATAAGTGTTAACTTAAGAAAACTTTTAATACTAAAATTCATACTAAACTAAGTTCCCAAAAAATTGTTTAAATATTCTAAGCATTTCTATGAAACACCCTCTATATTATCCTTAAAATTCAGCTTCACCAGAAGTACTATTTCTATGTGAATTTCGAATACAACCAAAACTCAACTTCACTGAAAACTTTTCAGTTTTACATTTCTTGTTCGAATTTCGAGGCACCCTTTACTATATAAGAAAAACTCCGATTAAATTAAACATACATATTTGGGACACCCTTTATGCTCTCATATAGCAACCTAAATTTTTTTCTAAATACAAATTTGTAAAGATTTCCAGGACACCCTTTATATACGATTATAGCTAAAAAAAGAGAAAGAAATCTATTTCACTTCCACTTTAAAGTAGCCTCGATTTTAGCTTTAAGGACCAAAAACTTGCCACCACAGCAAAACATACACACCCACACAAACAAACAAAACAACGCCCACTTTCATCATCATTGACAGGGGGGCACAGACTACCCGCCCGGGTGTATGCTGTCGGTCGGCTGAGGCCTTCGTTAGCATGCGAGGCTGCGTTCGCATTGCAACACGCGTCTGGAATACAAATGAGGATCGCTTTCATCGTCATCAGCAGCAAGAGCAGCCAGCAGCCAGCATCCGCCATTGACAGCCAGAGTTGTAATACACTAACACACACACACACGCGCGCACACATGCACATATGGTTCAGGGTTGCCTCTGCAGTAAAGAGAATATGGAGAAGCTCCTAGCTTTATTTTTGGTATTTGTTTTTCGTACTCTGGCGCTTTTTAGTTGTGTGTGTGTGTGTGTGTGAATTTGGCCTCAAGTTGAATGTCCGGCTTTGGGGCGGCCTTGTTCTGTGGACCAGTTTCGCCCTTAAACATGCTTAAAGTGTATATAGCAAGCAGACTTTGAGGAGATGAA
This sequence comes from Hirtodrosophila duncani, assembly GCA_037043425.1. Lineage (NCBI taxonomy): Eukaryota > Metazoa > Arthropoda > Insecta > Diptera > Drosophilidae > Hirtodrosophila > Hirtodrosophila duncani. The sequence goes on along the minus strand of JBAMBM010000821.1, from coordinate 6,795,106 downwards.
ACAATTGTGAGGTTAGATGGGATTTTAGAGATTTAATTTTATTTTAATTTTAATTTAGTTTAAGTTTTCTAAGGCCACAACTAGATAAGCACAATTAATACAAATCAACACATAATTGGGGTCAAATTAACCCATAAATGTGGTAAAATCAAACGATGAAAGTGTTCAGATGATCACAAAATGGAACTGGAGAGCGAAGAAACAGGATGAAATTGTTGGCGAAATTTGCTTTGTAGCAATGTTTGTTCAAATTTGAGAGTGAGAGAGAAAGAGGGAGAGAGAGAGGGAAGATATTCTCATTACTCTTTGACTCCAAACACAATAAATTGAAAGCGTAATTATTAGAGGCGCTAGGGAAAGCATGAGGAGAAGCGAAAGGGACATGTTCTCCTCCTCTTTTGTTTCTTTGCTTTAGGTTTGTGTTTTCGTTCTACTCTCTCTGTCTCTTTCTCTCTCTCTCTCTGTATTTCCCTCTGTATCTCTCGCTCTGTAGCTCTCTCGCTGTATCTCTCTCTCTCTGAATCTCACTCTCTCTCTGTATCTCTCTCACTGTATCTCTCCCTCTCTGTATCTCTCCCTCTCTGTATCTCTCTCTCTCTCTCTCTCTCTGTATCTCTCTCTCTATCTCTCTCTCTGTATCTTTCTCTCTCTATGTATCTCTCTTTCTCTGTATCTCGTCTCACTGTCTCTCTCTGTAACTCTCTCTAAATATCTCTTTATCTGTGTCTCTCTCTCTACTTGTATCTGTCTCTCTCTGCGTCTATATATAATGAAATCTTTCCCTGTGTACTCTCTGTAATCTCAAAGTCTCTGTATCGTCTTTTTCGTGATAATTCTCATCTCTCTCTCCTTACAAATTGTGAAAATTTATGCAAAAATATAGCAGTTGGTTTGGAGAATATGCAGGAGAAACTCACCAATCGCCATTGCAAGCACAAGAACTCACTCTTTGGTGTGCACTGTGACCTTTATTTCTTTAAAAATGTGAACGGCGAGTACGTTAATATCAACGAGGAGAGACCTAGAGATAGGATTACCAATGATTTCACTCCCAAATTGAATGGAAAGCTAATTTAAGATGTTTCAGAAACAGGAAGGCGCTAAATGTCATACAGTCAGACAAACAATTCACTTCCTTAAGGATACACATCCATGATTTTCCTCAAAATGGACCATCTATAGTTTTCTCTACTAAATTTTGCTATAAGTTTGCAAAATAAATTCAATATTATTAGAGATCTCTGTGTCCTGCATCGAGTTTGCATTTCAATTGAAGTGAAATTCCAAGCGGAATTCCATTTCAGCTGTTATCCTTGTTTGTCTTTATCTATGTGTGAACGCAACACAACACAACACAACACAACGCAACACAACTCCATGGTGGCATCGTGGTCACTTCCTGGCTAAACACACACAATGCTGTTTGATGTAGGGCGGCCACATTTAGCAGCTATCTTTCGCCTCTTGATTTTGCAGTTTGACAAGCACAAAAAATGTGAATGTTTGTTTTGTGTGTGCTTGTATCCTGTTATCCTGCTGCTGCTGCTGCTGCTGCTGCTGCTGCTGCTATACAAGCCAAGGTCTAATGAGCCAAACCTAGAGCGTTGACAGTTGCTTGATAAGCGTAAAACCATAACGAATGTTGAACGGGCCTAAGCAGGAGCTGTAGCTGGAGCTGGAAAGAGCAAAAAGGATAATTAAACTGCTGTAGCAGAACGTGGCTAGAACGAACAGTCGAAGCGTATTAATCATTTAATTTACTCCTTTCACGCAGCCCAGGACGAAGAGGAATGCTCCAGGCACTTGTCTGTGAGCGCATTAACACCGTTGAGACAATCCTTTTCACGTGTTTGCGGCAACCCTTGCCTTTCCGTGTGGCCTTACAATTCGTTCAGCCATGAAATTTACGCCTGCCTGGCCTCCCCCCGCTCTCCAAAGCAGGGTTTGCTTCATTAAAATAAATTTAAATAAACTACGCTGAATGATTGTTGTTGTTGTTGCTTTTATTTGGATTATGAAAATGCCATTAAAACTTGCCAGAAAGAAAGTGGTTTTCGCTGAAGCAGCAACATTTTGTGAAGATTTGCTCAAAGCATGTCAAGGTCGCTTGAGTTCAGCTCAATTCCGTTCCAAAGACAAATTCGGTGAAATTATTTCAACATTTGTTCGAAATGTTTGCATTAGAAGTCAATTTATTAATTAGTATAATTTAAACATTTGCGCTGCAGCCGAGGCAAATGCCACCCCTTGCCGCAACGCCTAAAATGCGGCAATACAAAATCGATGACAAATTGCGGACACGTTACGCGTAGTTGAGCTCGTTGCTGTTGCTGCTCGTTTCTTTTCGGCGTGACTGCTAAATACGCTGACAATGCTGCTGCCACCCCGCTTGCAAGACAAGGCTCTGACAACAACAACAACAAGAGCTGCAACAACAACAACAACGACAATTCAGAGAGCAACAAAGGGTGACTTGAACGACTGGGAGTTACCCTACATCAATGAGATGAAAACTAGCAGTCAAAGAGAACAGATTTGATATAAAATGATGTTTGTGGTGTAAGAAGTATATAGAGAGAGTGTCCAGGGGTGTGGGCAGCAGGACCGCACTTAAAGTAACAACAAAAATCAAGTTCTCTACGTAAAAGAGTCAAAATATGTTTAAAATCACACGTACGACACCAAGCTGCTGGGCTTGCTACGCTCGAAATTGAGGCTAGAAGCTTCTACCTCCCGCTCAACGGCCGAGGGGCGCATCTTTTATTTGAATTAAGAGACTTTTGACTTTGACCAACGCTTAGTAAAACCTAAAACACACACGGCCTTATTGACGGTAATTGAGATCTGACGATCAAATTTCAATCTAGGACCAAAAAGAACACCCAAGTCATAAACTGTGTCCATCCCATCAAAGGGCTTATCGTTAAGAACGTACGATGTCTGAAGCGGTGTTCTACGACAAAACGACATAACTTTGCTTTTAGAACAGTTAAGATTTAGTAAGTTGCCCTGACACCACGATTGGAAAGAACCAAGGTCATCTTGCAGCCTAAAGTAGGAGAAAGAATCCTTGCGGGACAAGCAAAGTTTAAAGCAGTCGGCATACATTAGGACACGAGAATGGGATAGTACCTGAAGCAAGTCTGCATGCTCTCTTGTCGTGCATGTCGTTCCTCTAGAATATTAATGGGACCACTCCATGGCGACAAGAAGGTAGAATAGGTAGAAAAATGTCTCCACCTCTCTTGCACATCTATAAAAACCTCCCAATACCATTTACAGGGTATGCAAAGTAACATCAATAATCCCAAACAACTCTGACATTGTCCTCGGGCTCAGCCACCAGCCACCCTGACACGCTCAGACAAAGGCAAAGGCAAAGTCAGGCCAAACAAACGAGGATATATCAATGGGCAAATTAAAATAACAACCTAATCATCGTTTTAAGACCGCGAGAAAGGCGACAAGGCTGCAAAAGAGGGTGCAGGCAGGCAGGACCAAAGCAGGATATTCTTCTGTATACATTGAGGCTGTTGTTGTGCCTTCGCCTTTGCTTTGGGTTGCGTTCGGTGTGCAATGCTGCTAAATGAAACGGCAAGGCCTTTTTGTCAACGCTACGCTCCTCCCACCCCTGTGCCCTCATCCACATCTACTCCCACTCCAAGCCAGGCAGGCTGAGTGAGCATCCCTTTTGGCATTTTTATGTTCCGGCGTTTGTTCCGCCTTCTGTTCGAAACAATTGCCCAAAGTGTTGGAAGTCAAACGCAAAGCGACCCGCACCAGGCACCCGGACCCGCCACTAATGCGTCCGCCTCAACAATGCAAGCTCAAGCGGTAGACGACAGCGAGGCAGAGTTGACGGCGACATCGAATTGCTCCCTTGTGACAGGCCAATATAATGCGCCACGGGGCGATGCGTAGGGAATTGAGCATAAGCATGGGCTTGGGCTTGGGTATGGGTATGGGTATGGGGGTGAGGCGGAAAGTAGAAGCGATTGCACAACAGATTGCCGCGCTCATATCAAGTTGCAACCGTGCTGCGCTCCTCAAACTGGCCAACGGCAATGGCAATGTCTGCCAACTGATACGATATGATGGATCGCCTTAAATACCTTTAAATTAAAACGAAGCTCAGGCGAAATGAGTTGTGGGAGTTAAGGATTGGAGTATGGAGATGGAGATGGAGATGGAGATTCTGATGGCGATTGCGATTGCTGGCTTGAGAAGGGGCTGGTGGTGGAGGGGTGACAGTGCGTCTCATTCTTGTTTAAATGCCTTTTAATTGAACTCAGCGTGAGGTCTTCCTCTTTTTTTTTGCAAAGAAAAGACAGTCGATTTTGGTAGTTGGAGATTGAGGTGGATGGATGGATAGTGTGATTGGGGTGAAGTAGTTCAGTACAAAGAACTGTGAACTATGAACAGTGAGCAGAAGGGTTCGGATGGTTGAGAGAGATGTGGTACATATATCATTTAGTTGGCTAGAAGATGGTTTAGTAGATCTTTCAGAATTGGGAATTAGGAACTGAGTCAAAGACTGGGCTGGAAGAAGTAACCTGCTGAAGGTAGACAAGTTAGGGTTAGTATTATGCACTTCTATGAACTGGAAGATTTTCTAATATAATTATCAATGATTTGATAATGCTTTGGAGCTCGAAAAAGTTTGTATAAGCTGACGATGAAAACGAAGTGCTTTGTCTAAATTCTTGCCACGATCTTGATATTCAAGCCTCAAGCAGTTTCCCAGAGATGTATGTCAGACGTCTATAGAAGAGTTTTCTAGAGTAAGAGCTTGCATCTCAGGCTTACTTTGGAAAGGAGCGGCACAGCCAGCAGGGATCTTAACGGGGAACTATCTCATGCTACATTTTCTCAGAATTATATATCTAAGTATCTTTGTATAAATGACTGAGTAATTGAGGAACAACATCCTGTCGAAGACAAGCCAAGCGTAGATGCGTACTAGTACGTCTTTTCAGAAAAGTCAAACTGAAGTTTGGTTCAAAATGGTGGTCAAAGTGCTTGTGGGAATGAATTTATTTGATGAGCGTAAAAACTTTGTTATTTACTTATTGGTAGGCAAAAACTATGGCATATTTTTGAATACAGCGAGGCAACAACAATGCCGCACATACATATTTATGCTGAAAACAACAATAGCAATGTGTTTTTTATACCCGTACTCTAGTAGAGTAAAGGAGTATATTGTATTAGTGCAAATGTATGTAAGAATATATAAAAAGTATATATATTCTTGATCAGTATGAACAGCCAAATTGATCTAGCCATGTCCGTCTGTGTCTATGCAAACTACTCTTTCAGTTTTAAAGCCATCGAAATGTAATTTTCACCTTAGGCTTCTTTTTGCTATGGCTATAGGCTGCTCATATGTGAAAATCATAAGGATTGGAGACCCCTATACAATATAACACCCATGCAAAGATATATAAATGAAAACGTTGTACCATAGATGGCGCTAACAAAATTGTATTTCCAACCAGGCGCATTACTTGTGCTAACCCTTTGCTCTATCACCATCTATCTCACTCACTGATAAAACAATAAAAAAAAATCATATGGATTTTTAAATAAATAAAGCAACAAAATATCTACGAAAGGAAATAACGTACAAATGCAAATGAAACCTTCTAATGCCATAGCACAGCCTTATAATGCAATCAGGTCTGCATAAAATGGGCATCTACGACAATCGACAAGAATAATACTAAGAATTACCACGAATAATCGTATATAAAATAAATCAAAAAAGTAAAGAAACAGGAAAATCTAAAAGACAAACAAAAACAAAGGACTTGTTCGCCTTCAGTTTCGGTCCAACTGAAGGAGTCTCCTTTAAATTTTAAGAATCATGTAGAGAACCTTTGTACAGAAATCAGGTCTGCCAACTTTTAGCAATCATGTAGGAAAAAACTGCAACGAAAGCAGGTCTGCCAACTTGTAGCAAACCATTGGAGATGCCAACTTTTGAAAAACATTCAAAATATCCGTTAAGGTTAAGGAGCAAATCTCAAATTTCTGTTATTAATAGTTGACTATGTGTTTTTATGATCATTATAACAATGGAAACAGGAAGTTTGCAACGCCAAGAAGAAAGCGCTTTTGACTATACAAAGGATATACATTCTTGTGAAGTCAGACAAGGGCAGTTTATATATTCATGTTCGTCTGTTTTACCTACTGTTTCTATGCAAACTTGTAATTTTCGCCGTAATTTTCATCATGAGGATCGGACCACTATAACACATAGCTACCATATAAAGACATGCATGTAAATGAAAGCTTTGTACAATAGATTGCTTCGCTGCCTATTGCCCCACATCTGAAGGAAAGCAAAGCATGTTTAACTAGGACGAACAACTGTTGGACATTGTTATAGTAGTGTGAGTTGGAAAATTATGAGATAAATCTAGATACTGTGAATTGAGGATAAAGTTCTAAAGCACCACAAATTCTTGATAGTTTCTGATGCAATAAGAAATCTGGGAAATATTTGTAATGCTTTAAGTCTGTGGCTCAAAACATTCATGGACAGTTGCTAATCTTTTAAGCCTACCTGCCAAGTCAGAACAGACTTTAATTGAATTCCCTCAGTTATGAACTAGTTCTTCATATATATTAATCATTCAAATCGATTTAAACTAACAGTCATAATTCTAATAATTGCAATTCTAATGCCACATTGGCTCATATGACAGACAGCTCTGGCTCTCTGGTTTCGGTTTCACGCCGAGTTCCGTCTGTGCAATAGAAGTAAAAATTTCTCGTTTTTGACACTAATCAGATTAGTATCGCCGACACGCTGTGTACGAGCAAGCAGACATATGCATATAGTAATTCCTGTTGCATGAAGTGTTGTCGTCGTTGCAATCGCATCAAATTGCAGCGGCGGCGGCGGCGGCGGTGTCTAGCCACAGTCACAGTTCCAGTTCCAGCCAGAGCCACAATCCACCCACACTTCACTCCATTTCACTTCACATTTACAGCCAGGGCCAAAGTTGACATGCATGGTCTATGGTTGCGCGGGGGGGTATCGGGGGTTTGGGTGTATTGAATGACTACTCAGAGCCTGACTGACTGTTTGACAGACACTGATGTTGATGAATATCAAGTGAATCCTTTTGTGACATCAAAAAAAAAAAAAACGGCAACGTGGAAAGAAAAAAGGCCTCCCGCTGGGCCAGTGAGGGTTAGGTCTCTGCTCTTCTGTTCTTTAAACTCTCTGTGGCAGCGAAAGTGACAGGCAATGTTAAGAAGATATAGACAAACCAACAACACCAACAGGAACAGCAACAGCAACAGCAAAGCCATCGCCATCGCCATCGCCACGAGGCCATCGCGAACTTACTTAGGCCTGAGATTGGAAAAAGCAAAAGTTGAGATATGCCCGGCCGGCAGATTGATTGCCAGCGATAGCACAATTTTTGGGCTCGACCAAAGGCAAGTGTATAAAAAATATGTATAGAGTAGGACTCTAAGGATGAGGATGATGTAGTTGAGGTTATGTACAGCGCAAAAAGATGGCAGATAAGACAGACAGACAGACAGACAGACAGGCGGGCGGGCGGGCTAGCGGGCGTTCAGTCCATTTCGCCCCGTTTTCTATTTTGTGTGGAGAATTATGAAAGTGTTGGCGTAGAACAAATCGAATTAGACATTGCGTAAAGCTGATGTCCTGGCCGGAGAGAAAAAAACAGCCCGCCATTAGCGGTTGCTGTATGGGGCATAGGTCCTACTCCTGCTCCGGCTCCTGCTTCAGCTTCTGCCTTCCTCTGGTTGCCATTAGTGCGTGTGATTTCCATTTCATTTCGCTTCGTGACAGTTGGCAACTCCAACAGATTAAAGGCATTTCCAAACGCCGCACAACGCAATTCGCTTGAATTATTGTTGTCAGCAACCAGCCAGGACCACGACCACGACCAGGACGCGGACGAGGACGAGGACACGAGTAGAACCAGAAGCAATGGCGTCGCGACATGCGTCGATGATGATACGCAAATGCAAACAAACAAGCAAGGCGCGTCGCCAGCTCTCTCTCTCTCTCTCTTCTCTTTCTCTCCGTCTCTTTGGATCTGAGGGTATGGACCAAAAAATAATGCCAGGCACATTGTGTGTGTGGGGGGCAGGGTGGCTATAAGGCATATGCAAAAAAGGCGCAACCAGTCGAATCGCTGTTCCTGTTCCTGTTCCTGGTCCCTGCTTGCCTCAGCACAGCGAAATCAGCTGTGAAAATTTTGAAATATTTCCACGAGGATTTTCGCGACTTTTTGCGTATTTTGCATCAATTTTTATCAGTTGGCATTCAAGGGTGGTCGAGGTGGAGGTGGAGGTGGAGGGAGGCAGAGGTGGAAGGAGAAGTGTGAGTGCTTGGCATTAATGGCAGGCGGCCAGGGCGTACACAGCGTAAGTGGCACAAAAAGACAGCAACAAATGGCAAGTCCATGGCGATGATGGTGTGAGCCGCTGTGGATGATGATGGAAGTGCTCCATGGACTGATGCTAAGAACTCCTTTAAGAGCAAGGTAAAGTGATAAAGGTGGGCTGCAGTCATTCGTAGGTTTTCTCATAAGTTCGTAAGTTCGTAGATGTGAAATGTTGTTCCCAATTTGTGAACAATGTTCAACCTGTTGTTGAAGCGGACAAGCTTGAAAGAGGTAAAGTGGGAAGGCTAAACTAAAGCTATTCGATAGATGTAAGGGGAAAGTCTCGATTTATCGATATATATCGTTTTGGAAAATATTATGTAAGCTATTATTATGTAAGCTAATATTGATCTGGCGAAGGTCGACAGCTATAAGTATCGATATATAGCCATATGTTGAGATTTCGATATATGTATATATTTATATTCATTTATCGATACATTGAGCTATCGATATTAATACAAAGATAAGCTGCGATATCGTTATACGTAGATGTAGCTATCAATAAATGTATATCGATATATTAAATTTCGATATAAGTGATAATTGATGTATATCGATATATTGAGATGCCGATATATGTATATATAGATATATTCAGATATCGATATATTTATATATATGTATTCATTTATCAATACACTGAGTTATCGATGTTGATATATCGACATATTGAGAAATCGTTATGTGTATATTGAGTTATCGATAATTATATATCGACATATTGAGCTACTGTTATGTGTATATTGAGTTATCGATAAATGTATATCGATAAATTGCATTTTCAATATAATGGTGTTGTTATATGTATATCGACATATTGAGATATCGTTTTATCTATACATAGATATCGATATGCAAAATATTTATTGATATATAACCTTATGGGTAAATAACGGTATATTTGATATGTGTTTCGACGGAATATATCACACAAAACCTTAGGGACGCACTCCAGATTAGCCAGTATATGTTATATGTATATCATGAACTCATCCGCTGATCTAGTTACTATATCACTGAGTTCTCACATAATCTTTATATTTTCATTTGGTCTTCTATAAATGATGAAAAATTCCCTAAATAATTGCAGTATTTTAAAACAATCAATGAGTTTATTGAACAATGCTAATCACTGCTCAGCTACACAGAATTAACCCATTACATCTCTCCCTCTCATTAGGTTCATATTTCCCATAGAATTTTATCATTCCTATCAAGGTCACAGATCATTTGTTCAATTCAAACTTCCTTTCCCACACACTCTCCTCTCTTCTCTTCTCGATATCAATTTCCTTTCGGCAGTTTGGCGCAACAATAACAACTAATATCAATACTTGATTAACCCAAATGAGGCCAATCAGGGTTGCTCTAATGAACCAAACTGGACCAAACGCACGCTCGCCCAACCCACCAACCCACCAATCCACCAGTACCAGGCACAGCCAGCCACCTCCACCTCCACCTCCCCCGTGTAGCAGTCGAGAAATGTTGCCTCATAATATTTTGGACCAACGCCTTGTGCTCCCAAGTTAACCCTTTTTGAAGTACATTTGCGTGTGAAAGTGTCGAATATTTTTGGTTGACTGAGACAGGGAGAGGTGGGGGAGGCGAGTGATGTCGCCAACAACATCATGCAGCATCAAACATTGAAGCTCGTTGCGACTTTAATCACGTGGAAAGGCGCGAAAAGCAGCGCTTAGTGTTTGCCAAAAGCTTCAGCGCGTGCTGCTCCCCGCTCAAAGGGAACACAAGAAGGGGTTGTGATGTTCGCTCCTTTTGTACTTATATACAGCTATCTCTCTCGCTCTGTCAGAGACTGCCTGGCTGCTTATCATTAATCATTAATAATGAAAACGGCAGCGTTAAATCTTGTAGATGTGCCATGCCAAATGCTGGTATTTCCCATTCATGGAAGGGTTTTCGCTTTTATACTTTTCCGTCAAGGGGTTGCCCGCTGCTGCCTGGCTTTACGGGTTTTGGGATTGGGACATTTGTACGGCTGGCTGTATGGTTGATTCTCTGTCTCTGAAGTACCTGTTAATGGGCACTTCTGGCAAGTGGAAGTTTGCCCGCGTGTGTGAATGACTCTCATTCTGAGTGTGTGTGTGTGTGCGTGTGTGTGTGCGTCCTTGTAATTTGACCCGGGGCTATAAGTTACGCAATTGTGTGTGCACTTGAAAAAGCGCAAATTGCACAACAGCGCCCTCTACTTACGTGTGTATTGACAGTGCCGGAAACGCAAGAGAGGAGGCCTTATAAAACTCTAAATTGCCATTGTCAGTCGGTGGTGTTAAAAGTTGAAGTTGCCTGCTCTCATTGATGCCCAGCATTTAGGGATTCCAGGGGGTTATTTAAAGTTTGTGTGTGCTCGGAAGTGTCAGGCTGTCTATAATAGAGCTTCCCTATAATCATGAAATTACTTAAAAGGCTCTTGGAGGCATAGTTGGAGGCACATGCATGAAGTAAAGGAGTTTGTCAGCTGGAAGCAGGAGTCGAGAGGTGACAAGTTGAGCTCTTGCTTGACATACTTTCTTCATGCTGAAACTATTGATACGATCCTTAATATTTAACCAACAGTTCACTATCTCAGATCCCAGATCATGTCTGTGATCTGAAGTTTCCCATTTCCACAAAAAAAAGTAAGATGACTAAGGATGAGTCGTGGTTAGACCTACTGCTTCATTAAGATGAGAAGCTTCTCTGGAAGGGTATCCAATTGATAGAAAGCAAGGCTTTGCCTATCTTTTAATTAGCCTTGCCGTATCTTTTCATTAAGCGTTGAAATTTTCTGTATTCTCTGTAAGACAAAGTGCATATGAAAGAGTGCAAATCAAGGAATTCGAGTTTACTTTCTAAAGTTCCTAATCGATTGACCAGGAAGAATATACAGGCTAGTTCTAGAACCAATGAATTCCGCTGGGAAGGATGCTTGGATACCTCTCTGCAGTTAATGGAAATATCTCTATCAAGATTTTCAGAACAACGATGATGTGGTAATTCTTCGATTGACCTGAGGTAACGAACTGTTTAATCGCCTATAAAGATCGGATTAGCGATTCAGATTGGGGATTGCATGGAATTGGGTTCTACAAAGCTGCTCAAGACAGTTGATAATGTGTTAAATCAGGGTTCAGAGGATCATTTTGGTACTGACTTCGCTTCGCGCCTCATTGGTCCGATGTTCGCTTAATGATAAGTAGCCAGGGATAGGTGTATATATGTAGAAAAGAAGCCCCTTCTTGTTTTTGTGTGTTCCTTTGAGTCTAATGCTGCATCTCTTTAGTATTCGGAGGTCCTTTTAGTCCTCTTTTAGAGATTGGCGGCCATTTTGGTATTCCAAGGGGGAAAAGTAAGGCAGCTACACAAGTTCCTGGATCGAGGAAACTTCTTTTGCTAATGTTTAATGCTTGACTTCATTAGGGAAGTCTCGTTCTTCAATATCTAAGTGAATATCTTGACCTCAAGCCCGCAGAAGACAAATAATGTCCAGATCTAGACTTCTTGCACAAGCTATAGGTCTGCTGGAAGACATCCCTATGATGTTTTATAGTGCTCTAAAGGAAGCCTCCCAAATTGCAGCCAACCATCCTACTTTACATCCAACAAGCAGGGTATTTCGTAGTCAATCATTCCACTCCTTTGCCTTGTTAGCACACTCAAGGCAGAAAACTGTAAAATCCTGCGGGACAGAGGCCATATCCAGCCATATCCCCACCACATTTCAAGGCGTAAATGAGTCTTAATGTGTTTCTTTTTTTGTTCCAACAAAATTTCAGAGCATTTCACAGGGAATGTGGTCAGAGGCAGCACGAACAAGAGCAGGAGCTGCCACATAATGGGGATGCGGATGTGACTGTGACTGGGCAGAGGCAGAGGCAGAGGTGGAGGCTTTGGCGCGCCTTAAATTGAATTTAGCATTTTTAAGTGCGTTCGCCTTTGATCAGCGACAATCGAATTTGTAGCAATAAAATGTGCGAGACGGACCTAACGAGTGTCATCATCCATTGGCATTCCCCCAGCCCAACCTAACGCCAGGCCATTCCTCATTCCTATTTTGCCATTGCCATTGCCACTCCATGTGCTGTCCAAAAAACTGATTAAGCTTGCCGTTTGATCAGCAGCTGAGCCATATCTGGCTACATCCTGGTTATAAATCCCATACCCACTCATAAATATTCAATCGCAGCCCCATGGCCCCTGCCATGATTCGGCCTACTCAAACTTCTGTGCTCATAATTACATACCACGAGTGTTCCAACTATTACAATCCCAACAGCTAGCCAGTAGCCAGCCATGTGCTAGAGAAATCGAATCCATCAAGGACTTTTGTCAACATGAACGAAAGCCATACGGCTCATTGGCTGCCTTTAGCCGCGGGCCAAGAATCGAGCACAGATGCTGACAATGACGATGCCGCTGCTGAGGTTGGCTCAGCCAGACCGAAAGTGGCGGTAATTTTGGCAACTACTCGTCAATCCTCAAAAGATGCTGGCTTACATGGGCATAGCAGGCGGCATCTAGTCAATTGACAATACAATTGGCCAGGCTGTGCGACAATTACTTGGAGTGGCTGTGAATTGTCCTGGCCTGGGCCTGATCTACCTACTTGCCACACTGCCCGGAGGCTATCTATAAATTTGTGCAAGGCTCTGTGTATGCTCGAGTGGCCAGAGCAAGAGTCCTTCTCATTATGGCATGGCTAAGGGCTTCATAACTATGTTATGGAGCTGGCAAAGCATTGATGCGAAGATATTGGAATCAATCAGAGGAAATATTGCAATGACTTGCGATTAGTTAGTGCTAGAGGTGGCCAGGTGGGAGACAATGTTGCCACAATCACGCACAACCAAGATGTCATAGGCTATTATAGATTTATAGCAACTGTAAGTACTATAGTATAAGTATGCAGATCTCTCCTTGATGATTTCACTGACGCTGAAGCTGAGGATCTTTCCGTATATGCCCCCCTGCAGCCACACAACCTTTAAGCATCAGCTATAGCTCTTTCCTTAGCTCAAAGTATTCAAAAAGTAAGGAAAGGTCGGGGTTATGGATTTGCGTTAGAGTAATAAGATATTCGGTTTGCCTTATAGATGGATGCCTTATAGCGTCTAGATGATGAGACGGTTGTCTTTAAGATGACTTCAATCGCCAGCTAGTATGTATATATGAAAGTCGCTGAAAATCGTCTGTCTCTCCGATGTAAACTTAGATCTTTTCAACTACGCAACAAGTTTTTCATGCGGTTTTCCGTATCATTCAGATTATTTCTTCCGTATGGCTTATAAGCGTTAGATAGGCATATAAAATTTACAGAAAATATGGAAAAATCAAGGCAGGTTTGTCCAAAGGAAAGAGGTTGCAACCCTTTCAAGGAGTACAGGGGTATATCAATATCTTTGGAAAAACAAGTCAAATTTATGGTGAATTTATTCTGAATTTTGAGTTGGAAAGCCCCACGAACCACACCACTCCTAGATACTCCCTTGGCGCCGTCTGAAGCGAGTTCGTCCTCATCCTAACCGAACTACATAATGTTAAGGTTGCTCGCATTCTATAGAAATATTTGCTAGGAAACAAAATCTTTCAAATATTAGGGAAATCATTACAAAACCAATATTTTCCTACTATATAGTATGGTAAGCCCGGTTTTTCCCATATCATGAACGAACAACTAACAACAATTGGACGACATAACTGAAATCTAGCAAAAAGAGGACAAGTGAATAAGATCAACAGAACGAGTTAACGACTTATAATTCTCAACTCAAGTTATAGAACGGGCTTTTGTACTCACTTACTGAACCTTTTGGGATCATTATACAAGCGTTATGGGATCGCACAACTATATCATATAGCTCCTATAGAACCGATTGTTCCGGAATGAACACATAGGAGCATAAGTTTTCTGTTTTTCATCTAAATCAAACCAATTTCGGTTTGTATCCATTTGAAGAGACGCCACGCCCGCTAGCCTGATCTGATCAAGATCTGAGAATGATACTTAAGCTAAACTATATATATGTGGCAAATATACAGAACAGAATGTTCATACAATCAGAACGGAATCATGAACTCTGTTAATGAATATGGTTAAGAACGACATTCAATGAAAATTGGACTGATTTTTGAATCGATTTGTTTGTATCGTTTTTATACTCGTACTCTAGTAGAGTAAACAGGCAAAAGGAAGCGTTTCCAACCCCATAAGGTATATATATTCTTGATCAGCATCAACAGCCGAGTAGATCTAGCCATGTCCGTCTGTCTGCCCGTATGAACACCTAGATCTTGGAGACTATAAAGCCTAGGGAGAGTAAATTTGGTATATAGAGTCTAATATTTTCAAGATATCAGTGTGTAATTAAACCCACTTATAAATGTGACTATTTTCTATGAAGTAACCAAATTTTGTTAAAATCGGTTGAGAAACAACGTTAGAATTAGCATTAACATTTCACTTCAGTTTTATCATTTACGCAGTCAGCTTAAATAAGAATGTTTCTGTCTTCCTCTTACTAACGTATGTGCTTGCTGCAGCTTGATTGGACTGCCCTGAACTTGCTTGTAGCTTAAAAGTTAAAAGGGGGAGAATTGTTAGCAGTGTCTCCTTAGCAGTGACCGACATAGGCATAGAACACAGTTAAATAGAGAATCCCCTATTGAAAGACCGACTCTCTTTACCCTTGACTGGGATAGGCATAAGTCGCTAATACTTGATATACAATAGAAGATGATTGGCGAAGGTTCTCCGGTTTAATGCTCTAACGAGGTAAATTGCCATGCTATATGCTATATGCCATATGCTATATGACCAGGCTGAAACTTCGAACTTAAGCAATTTTATAAATCATAATGTTTTATGATACATTTTCAGGTGACTTTATTATGATATCATAAGTTTGGTCTCCCATTTCCAAAGCACTTCATATTGCCCTCACTTCAGATCATGATTTAGGTATAAAATTTCCCAAAACACATCCAGAGTTCAATGTGCAAACATCATCTGCAACCTGAGAATATTCCAATTTCGTTCAACTAAACATGGCTAAGGGCATTTTTTTGTTCCTCTCCATTTTTTTGCGACAGATGTTTGCCTATTTGGCCTATAAAATGTTGGTGTATTTTGGGCTATTTGCTTGCCACGTGCATAATTATTTTGCAATTATATATTAAGTACACGGAAATTGTGATCGATCATAGAACACAGCGACTGAGGTTACATACAGCTGTTCATATAGAAGAGGGTGGCTGAAGGCGGAGCAGGGTGGTTCAGGGAAATCGCACATGTTGAGGCCGGCCGTTTTGCAGAAGTTTTTGGCGGACAGCTTATGAATTTGTCATTAGTTGGCATAAAGCCACAAAACACCTAAGCGTGGCACTGCCCCATCCCCCATCCCTCACCCACATGATATATACACCCGAAACTGAGCTGATTTTAATGAAAATTCCAGCTGGAATAGTTGGCCCTGGCCATGGATATGGTGGATATGGCAGGAGATGAATGTTTGAATGGTTGACAAAAGTGAAATCTGGCAAGTCAGCGTATTAACTTCCGATTAACTTTGCCTTTGGTCAAGGAACCCCTTTTTGTTTCGGGCTGGGCCAAAGGATTTGGCTTTCCCTCATGATTTGGCAGCTTGTGAAATTGGCAAAATTCGATTGGGAAAATCGTTTAGCGGGCTGGCTGCTTTTCACTTCTAATAAATGCCACACACATGCGCGATGGCCAGAGCAAATCAGTGGAACAATTCCATGTCACCCTTTTTGTGCAGGAGCATGCCTGTGTGTGTGTGTATGTGTGTGTGTCCTTTGTGCTGGGCTGCTGTCTCCAAACTATGCCGCACGCCTGTCACAATATCCTTTGGGCGACTGTCTGTCAACTTTTTGCCGGCACCCAAAATTGAGTGGCATTGGCTGCCCTCCACGCCTCACATCCAGCATGAAAACGCAGAAAAAAAGGATCAGATCGGCAGGCAGCAGAAGCAGCACAAACGGATTGCAGTCGTTAATCCTGTGCATGTGGATGCGTCTGCGACTGCGACTGAGGCACGCCTCAGAGCGCACTTTTGCGCTCAAAGTGCACACTGAGTCCTGAGACCGAGCCTGTGTCCGTGTCCGTGTCCGTGTCCTTGCCGCTGCGTAAGGACCAAAGGCAGATGTCACAATCGAAATTGAATTAAAGCGCAAAGTAAGATTGATTGTCTGCAGTTCGGCGAGGTTATTGCGTGCCCAAAAACCCAAAAACCCAGAATGCCCCCGACCACACCCAATTCCTAGTTTGAGGTTTAAATTCCAACTCCTTTTTCCTTTGGCTTGGCAACGCCTTTAAGCTGAGGATGCCTCCCCCTCCCAAGCTCCATTGTCTCGTCTGCTGATTAACATGAGCCAATTTAGGCAAATTGAATGGCTGCCAATGTCTTCCTTTGCTACAGTTTGTACTATCTTTGTGTCCTTGCTGCCACACTCGTATCTACATACAGCATCTCCTTGTCACAATTGTACAGAAGTAAGTATCCTGTATTGTTAGAAACAACAACAAAATAGCAACAACAACAACGACAACTAAACTCAGAGTAGTTCTGCTTTGTTCCATAAATCGACAGCAAATTTTTACCAAGCCTTAATCAGCCCCAAAAAATAAATAGACATTTGTAGGCTTAAGGAGCTGCACCCTCCCCCGCCCCCGCCAGCTACTCAGGAGAAATTGAAATGCTTGAAAAACAAATGAAATGTTCTGTTGGCTTAGTTCAGTTGATCTGTTATGTAATAGCCTATGAGACGCTAATTGAAAAGATTACAAGGCTCTGGGGCATATTTGGAAAGATAGTTTGGATTCAATTTCAAAACGTTCAAATTTCTAGATGTCTTAGAGAAACCTTTGTAGTGTTCGTGTTGGTGTTATTCAGTTCAGGAAGCCTTCAAAGATGCTCCTTTGGGGTTAGAATTTACTAAAACTTGCCTTGGCATTTGCAATTTTTGTTATAAACACTTGGAGAACAAGAGAGATAGAGATACAGATGGCAGCTACATAGGCTGCTTTTCAGTAGCCAGTTTTAAGTTTATTTTTAGTAAAAGTGGTATACTCAGGTGGCCCCGCAACAATACTAACTATCATAAGGCAATAAAAGCCAAGCCACCTAATGAGGTACGAGTCAAAATCGCAATGTTCTTAGACCTTTATGGAGGCCCTCGGAATGTCGTCATATACATCGACCTTCTGTAGGTGTAAGAACCTTGTCTCTTCAGGCAGCCCATCGACTTGGCTGAATAATTCCTAATTATTTCCCATCACGACCAGTTACATTGCCAGATAGGGTCCTTTTTTGTTCTCTAACCTGGAAAAGTGAACCTACAATCTGTCTGGGATTCAACCATTTGGGGTCTGCACTGCAACGACTGACTCTATGAGAAAGAATACGTGTAGGAAACTGCCCCGCAAATTGTACGACAAGCGCAACTACCGCATTATGCGCCTGAGCGAACCACATAGCGCCTCTTCATGTAGTTGTAGTAGCAGTATGTGGCATTAGCAACCCTACTGCATCTCTGTAAGATGCACGATTTGCCTCCAATTGGTAACACCAAGTGATATCAGGGCTTCAGTCACTTTCGTCTCTCCAACTTATCCGGGGTATTCCTCTTCTCCGTTGTCCGCTAACTACCGCACCGAGTACTTTGCGATCTGGCTGCTTCATTCTTACGTACGATATGACCCAGACAGCGTAGTGTTAGTTCGCCTGACCATGTCAATGTCGTCGTACAACTTATACAGCTCATCGCTCCATCAAATATGATAGGAAACGCCCAAGCATATAAGGCCGATTATCTTGCGTAGAAGAATTTTCCTCTCGAATACCTCAAAAACAGCTGTTACTGTCCAAGCCTCAGCTGCATATAAGAGCATCGTAAGGATGAGCCTCAAGTAAAGTGTTAGTTTCGTCTGTCGAGAGAGAGGGAGCTCCTCTGAGCCCTTAGTAGCACCTGTTGGCAAGAATTATTCCCCACTTAATGTTCAGGCTGACATTATTGTTGTTGTCAAGAGCAGAAAAAAGGTATATGAACACCTTGACAGCTTCAAAGGTATAGCTTCCTGCAGTCACCTAAGATCAAGACGTCGTGATTCTCTGCTCTGATAGAGAAGCTTTGTTATACCATTCTCAAAAGATCTCAGAAGTCTTAAATGCTACCGCGCTGAAATTTGAACCAGACACTTCTTTTGTCTGCAAGTTAAGATAAGTTCGAGTTTTATGGAGATCGGTCAACTATATCATATAGCTACTATATAACCGATAATTCCGGAATGAACACAGCAAAACTTTTCTGTTTTTCATCCAAATGAACTGAAATTCATCTTGCAGCCACTGTAGCCCATATCTGACCGACAATATCTGATCTAGATCGGAAGAAGCTAGACTTCTTTTCTTATTTTTCCTTGAGTTTATCGCAAGAACTACTGTCGATCGCTTCGATCAAGACAATATCATCGGCATATCCAAGGAGCTGGATACATTAGCTAGTCAAGATTGTGCCTGTGCGATGTACTCCAACTTTCCTTCAGACATCTTTGCCAGTTAACTAAATCAAACTCCTTCCGATCCTTAACTAATACCGAAATATTAAGTAGAACATAATTCAAGTTGACTTGCTGCAGCATCAGTTTTTCATCATCATATCATCTCTTGCTGTCTTAGCAACGCTAGCAATAATATATGGAAATAATGTATATATTCTTATCAATTAATATGCGGAATAAATGGTTACCTTCTTCTGCTGTATATTTATGAAGCTTATCTACCCTTACATACTCGTCCTTTGGCATCTAAGAAATTCTGGGAATCTAGCCTAAATTAGAGAATAGGCAGGCTTTGGCTAGCATCCTGGTCGCCCTGTCTATCTGCCTGCTGCTCGCCTCAGTTGGCTTCTGTAATTGCACTAATATATTTTTATGGCCTGTGCCGCCGCCTTTGCTCTGCTCTGCTCTGCTCGGCTCTTCTGTGCCAGAACTCTCCATGCCAGAACGGAAGTAACTAAATCATCTTTGACGATTGCCCGACCTTCTCTGACTCCGAGTCCGAGTTCTAGTCAGTGGTGCTGGCTGCTTTCCTCTTAATAAACATAATTGCACAAACGGAAACAGCCATGAGATATCCTGACTTCGTTCTCCCACTTTTGCATATTCATTTGGGAATACACAAGGCTGTGTAATAGAAGCGGACGAGGGGCATGGGGGTGTGGCGGTAGTCATCCCCTGACTGAACTTATGACAGGCCATAACCATTTAGCTGGGCAAAGGCAATGGGCACAATGAGCATAATGCTGTACAACAATTTCGACAATTTCGAAACAATTGATTGCCCTACAAATGCCCGTTTATTAGTTGGTCCTGTTTGCTCTTGATGATGCTCCTGTGCTGCTGCTGCTGCTGGGGCGTTGAGCAGAACTTCCGTCGGGTCGTGTGTCTTGCCACGTGGTAATCGAAATTAATGACCAACTGATACTAGTCCGTGGCCATGTCTGCTGGAAGGAGAGGCTGGGGGTCAACTGATAGCTTAGCCAATGATATCGCATCTCCCATGTCGGAGATGTGGCTGAAGTTGAAGAGATTTTGTTGTTAATGCGCCGGTGTTATTGTGGCAATTTTTCAGCACGCAACATTTATCGAATGCCAACAGCTTTTTTGCAAATTGAAAGAAATTGTCTGAAAGTTTCAGACTCAGGTTGAAGTTCAAGGTTCAAAAATGCAATCGAAGGCAACTCTGAATTTCAGATCTGTTAGGGCAGAACATGCAGAATGCAGTGCATGATAGGTAGATATGAAGTTCTAGATTCTTAATAGAGACAGCTGTATATATCTCTTATATATAAAAGGCTGAATTGAATCCTGTGACCCGGAGACTCTGAGAAGGCCTTGGGTAAGACAGAGACTCTTTCTTTACCCAGCTCCTAGCTGTTCATTCTGCTAATAACTGAGAATGATCAGTTCTCATTCATTCTCTGCCTTCCTAAGCTAGTTGAGAATGGCTCTCCACCCTCCCTTTATTCCTTTATTTCTTGCCAATCCAACACAATGTCCTGTCATCATCTTTTTAAGCATTCCCACATTCCTCTCCCTCATATTTACCAAAAACTTAACAATTCAATGGTCTCCAGCGCAACAACAATGAGCCAAGCCAACGCCTGTTGCTGTTTGTTGCGGTTTCTCTTGTTTGCCAATCGGGCCATCCATCCATCCATGCTTCCAGTCATCCATCAATCAATGCGTATGTCAAGTCGTCTCAGACAATGTCAAAGACAAATGCTGCAGCCATCCACAGTTGCAGCCTCAACTTGAGCCTGGCTGCGTGGTTCTGAAGAGGCAACTTTGCCAAGGAGCCAACTTGCAATGTTCAAAGATCATCTTCTATGAAGATTACAACTGAGGGAAACGACTAAAGGTATGCTGTTTTTCGGCCACTCTGACCATATCCTGGGGCTCATTATAAGCCTGGCCAACACTTAGCGCCAGCTGCCTGACTTGGCCTCTCCTGGCTCTGGCCCTAAAGTTGCGCCTTTTGCCTTGGCCTGGTCGTTGCTTCGATTGCATCTTGCTGCAACAACTTGGGCTTTGGCGCTGTGCACGCTTTTGTGCCGCCAGCAATCGCGATTTGGTTTTAGGTTTTTGGGGCCGACGTCGAGTTTAATTATGCCCGCGTGGTGTTAATGAGATCTTTAAGGCTCGCTTGCATGCTCCGACTTTGACTTGGATGGCAATGGCAACAGCGACTAGTTGTTGTGGCTCAATCTGGTCTTGCGTGATTTAAAGGGCTTCATTAAGTTCGTGAATTCGACTAAATCACGCGCTCTGTTTTGCCGCCATTCGAGCATGTCTTGACACCCAAACCCAGAGTCCACAGCAAGCCAGAAGTAGCACTGCAGGCCACTCTAAGTGTAAGCATTATAGGTATGTCAACGATAAGAAGGAGTCCGAATAGCCTCCTCCTATGGCATAAGAAACAGCAACAGCAATAACAACAACAACAACAGCAACAGCAACAGCAGTTACAGTTGCTGCCTTGGCATACGCACTTCCGATCTCCACCAGCCACAGACGACCGACCATAGCATGCCATTCCACATGCGGCTCGAACACAACATTCGATATTCGACAGACATTTTTCGCCATTTGACAGTTTGACGATTTATGTGCCTGCTGGGAGGACGAGAAAAGGCACCCAAAAAAAAAGGAGACCAAGAAGAAGTGAAGTTTTGGGATAGAATGATGAAGCTTTCAATACCCTTATAGATATGGGATTAAGTATTGCGGATATCAGAAATCAAAGTGTTTTGAAGATTCTGGGTCAGGAGGTTGTTACCATATTTCAGCTATGGAAATAAGTATGAAAACTTTATATAGATATGTATAGAATACATTGTTATAATGAATGCGAAACCCTTACAAGATTCCCATGCTCATTTGCCATCTGAAACGAAGTTCCCTAGCCGGGGTACATATCTCAGTCCGGCCAGGGCCACCTTACAGAGAAATTTGTAATAAAGACGGGACTGGGTGGGTGTTATAAGGAATAGTGTCTAGTTATGGTGGTTGTTCTAGCACTACTAGCAAGATCTTGTAGAGAGACCGTAGGAAAACGAGTAGTAAGCCAACGTGAGGCTCACTGTCCGTTAATTAGCAAAATAGCCAAGGGACCAAAGATTAGGAAAAGCTCGCAGGCTCTGAAACGAGTAGATAGTCAACGTGAGGCTCACTGTCCGTTAACTATCCCAATAACAATGGGATCTGTAGCTGAGAAAGGCTCCCAGGCTCTGAAACGGGCTCTAAACCTTCACCGTAGGAAAGCTTTGATAAATTTCTTGGGTTTTGCTCTTGCTATTCACATACATACATACTTGTGTATACAACAGCAGCACCCTTTCTAGATACTGAAGTGAGCATGAAACCAAAAGTTTTAGATTCTTATGCGTCAGCTGGAAATGTCAGTTCACAATTAGACTGAGCTACAGATTGGTTCGGT
The DNA here is from genome assembly GCA_037043425.1 of Hirtodrosophila duncani. Taxonomy (NCBI): domain Eukaryota; kingdom Metazoa; phylum Arthropoda; class Insecta; order Diptera; family Drosophilidae; genus Hirtodrosophila; species Hirtodrosophila duncani. The sequence continues at coordinate 6,772,650 of JBAMBM010000821.1, read as the reverse complement.
TCACAGCGGAACGGATTCTGATCGCACCAGTTCTTCCGTGTTTCTTGTTCAAGTCTTGAAGTTTCAAAGTGGTAAATATAACCAAACATATAACCTTAAAAATGTTCAGGCTTTGCAGATTAAGCTGACTTCATATCATTATCATGGCAAACTCCATAACAAATCGTTCATTGCCATTTCGCAAAAGTGCACAAAGCAATATAAAATACCCAGCCCCAAATGTCTGCAACTTTTTGACGAGCTGCAGATTGGCAACACACAACACACAACACACAGCCCAAACTCCAAACTCCAAGCGCAGCCTCATCCGGCCAAGCCTTGAGGCTGAGATCTGAGCTGTTCAGAAAACTCAAACTCAAACTCAAGCTCGTACTGGAACTGGACTTTTGTTTTGACTTTTGCCTGTCTCGCTGAATATGACAAAGCGATAAGATCTACGACTGCTTGTTAAGGGCCACTTCGATTTTCGATTCCGTCTGGCGACGTATTGTTTCAATTTTTCATCAAAAGCCTTTAACTTTACCGTTATGCTCATTAAACTTGCAACAGTTGAGCTAAGATTCCCTAAAAACCTGCACCATTGTGTTTCGAGTAGTTTTATAAGAAAGCAAAGATTTTCGGGTAGAAAAAATAAACAAAACAAAAAACAAATTCAACACAATGCTTCCGGCGTTCTGCGAAAAATGTTCAAAAAACTAAAAAATAAAATAAAAAGTGCTGAAGAAAACAAGCAATGCCCAAAACAGCGCACTGGAAGTTGTGTCAATCAATAAGTTGTTGCTGTTGCTGTTGCTGTTGCTTCTGCGTTGAGTCGCGTTGCGTTGCGTTCCGATGCGATGCTATGCGTCCTGCATGTTAATGGCGCTCGAAATGGAACTGCTGGCCAGCGCTTTGGCATCTAGAAATCGATATTGAGACCAGAAGCCAGAGCCGGAGCCACTCTTATGAAACGTACTCATGGATTGAGGGCTGTCAAGGACTACTGAGCTATTCACTTTGTCAGGCTTTAGTTTTTTTTGGCTAACAGAGAGGTTTAGGGATATGTTTTGGGAAAGGACCTCCTACACTGGCAGCTCATTAAGTAGTAAGAATACATTGTGAATTGAAATCTTTGAATGAGTTCAAAGACAACCACAAAAACTGACCTTAATATGATACTTTGCTGAACGCATTCTCACATGATGAGTGTCAGAAAAGTTGCCTTTGCTGTGGCTGGTGATGCTATAGACTTGGCTGAAATGGAATTTGTCGGCTTAGGGGGCAACAGGGTATAGCACAGTATGATGCGACAGGAGTTACATATTGCTTTCTCTGTGAGTCGTCATAAAGTTCCTCAAAGAGCTTTTGTGTTCTTCAATCGGTTGTACACATTTCACCCACCACAAAATCCATCAGTGACTTTTAGTAAATATATTTGTTAACCCGAGCTATCGATGGTCCATTTTAGGGGCCTTTGTCTTTATAATACAGTGTTGTTTGGGTTCATACATATAATGTAGCTCTATAGTGAGATGATCCATAGAAATCTTTACCTCATTGGTGAACATTTTGAGCTTTCAATTGATGAAATACCCAGCATTGTTTCTATATCATTGGCTATAATGAAGTAAAAACCAACTTCAAGAACAAAAAGCAGTTTCTTTATGTCTTTATTTGATACTGCAGCCATAGATAAAGTACATTAGACGACGACCATTTGTTTAACTGTTAATTAACAGCGAGTGCTAAAATGTTCATGGGCTTCTTGCCGTTCTCTCACACTCCTTGAAAACCGAATGGTGCTATCTCATATGATCTATATTAAGAGAAGCAAAGTGCCCACGGAATGTAGGAGAGTATTTGAATTAGAAGCAGAGTTAAGGGTCTATATATAGTTTGTCTATTGCTTCCATATAGTGCTCAATACTCGTGGAATCAATCCTACGAAAACGTTTCATAGACTGCCCAATAATTGGCTTACTCGTTGGTCATACAAAGCAAATCACGAACACGCTTCATAGACTGCTTAATGTTTGTCTCACTCGTCGATAAAACAATGAATTTTTAACTGTCAAAAACAAACTAAGTATGCTATGTACTTAACACTGGGAACATATGTTTGGGAATTGTGTATTGGCTATTGATTAGATCGGGTTGCGGTCCCTGCTAATATTGCAGCTAGCAGGGTTGTGTTACTTACTTACTGCTACAATATCTAGCTGAACACAAAGAACTTGTAATTATCACCTAACTTTTGGACTAGAGATCATCACAAAATGCAATCACATTTTGGTTTTGGGTGTGTGCGTAGAAACTCACACTTCTGCTTGCCGAAGCCAGATGAAGACCCTTTCGTATATATGTACCCCGCGACCCTAATGCTATACACAATAGATAGGAGCTTGCCGACGACTGCTTCGCTCTAAGGCGGTCTTGGCCCATAAAATCATCATAGCAAATCTTTGCATAAGATGCATTGTCTATGTCAGATCTTTGCCTAGTAGAAAGAGTCACCTTATCAACTTTTCATACCTAAGAAATTGCCAAATATATCAAAGAATTCTATCCTATATACATTTTGCACAGTGTACGTCACATTTTAGTTGGCATTGTGGCCCGGCTTGTCTGTTGATTTTATGTGAACGCTTGGAATTTGTAAATTTAAAATGCTTGAGATGCCATTGGCTAGCTGGCATTTGGGTGTGTGACCCCTAAAAAAAACAGAAATGAAAATGAAAAAGAAAAACTACAACGGCAAAACACAAACTATTTATGTGAATTGACTTTGACCTGCTTGGATCTGTAGCTTAGAGCTTAAGCAGAGGCTAAGCAGCTCCATCGACATGGATATCGGACTACATCTTTGTCGCCACCGCCACCGTCACCATCACCCTGCTCCTTAGGTCGCTCGATTACTTGTTTACCAGGACCAAACAACTTAACTACTTGGCAGCCAACTTTGATTGCTATCGGCGGCTGCTCCGACTTGCGTTTGGGTTTGGGATTGGAGCCGGGGCGAACTCAACTGTTTATTTGTCAAATACGCATTACAGACAAACAACAATAACAACAAGTAGAACTAATAAAACAGAAAAAGCTGACGCTGCACATATGTGAGTGGCGATGGCGATGGCGGTGGCGTGTCCTTTGCCCTCCCTCCTCCATCCACATCCTCCACCACCCTCACTGCGACATTTTAGGCCTTCAAGCATCTCTTTATAAAAAAAAATAGAGACTTGGCAAAAGAAATGACCCCAGGGCAGAGTTCGTCCTGACCATTGTTTGCCTCCATGTTCTATAAACAATTTTCACGTTTTTTTTTTCATTTTATCCTGTCGCTGGCTGCCCCACCCTTGAGATTGTCGCCTGGACATAGGTCAATTCCTTTGGGTGGCGCATTTGTGCTGCACTTATGTCCACCTAATGAAGATAACAGCATAATTTGGCCAAGTTCGTTCCACACTCGACGAAAGTCTCAAATGAAATCAAAGTTTAGGCCAACGCCTATTGGAAATTGATGGACCAAGACCTGGGGGATGGGAGGGAGGAGGCAAGCAACAGCGACTCCTTCTTCGTTTTGGCTGGCTAAATTTTATGTGACCATTGTGTGATTTGTCTTTTGGCTTGTGTTGTATTGATAGCCCAAAGCTGTTAGGTGTTAAGTGAGGGGAAATGGGGGGCATTAGATAGTGTAGAGATATGTTGGTGTGTGTGTGTGTGTGTGTGTGTGAGGGACAGTTACTTAGTCCCGGATGTTGTGATAATTTGTGGGGTTTTGTGGCAATTGAAATGGCCGTTGATTGTCGTCGAATGGAAATGTAAAAGTAATACTGAAAGCTGAATGAAGAGTTTATAGAAAAGGAAATGGAAATTATAAAGAGATTTGAACTAAAACAGGAGTTGGAGGGGGATGCAAGTTGTAAGAGAGAGACAGTAATATGTATGGATGAACTAGAAGGGATCAACAAGTATCACTGAGCGAGAGCCTATGAACGAGAATGCCTAAATGAACGAGAATATATGAACGAGAAGTCATTGAGGAATGGATAGCCAAGGAGCCTGTTTAGCAGCTAATAAAAAGATAATTCTATAAGATGATAAAATGATATTTCCATAAGAAGCTTAACCAACAAATTTCTATACTCCTTAGTGACAGTCCAGTGTTAGTATTGCCCCTAAAAGCAGGCTACACATTCCTCCAAAACTATTCCGAAGCCTAAAATTTTGCTCCCACCACACACTTTCATCTCATCATACCCAAACTTTCAACGCCAACTAGAACGCCTTACCTAAAGACATTCTGGGCAACAGCCAATTCTACCTCTCCACCTCAATCTCTTGGTCTTCGTCTTCTAATTTGCCGCCTTTCCACCTTTTCGAGTTGTTTTGTTCTCTGCTTCGTTCATGCTCGTTCTCATTCTCATTCAGTCTTCTTATTGGCCTCACCTACGCATACGCATAAGCAAATTTCTGCTGACAAAACAGAAAACATTTGAGAAATCGAAGTAAAATTTTGTTGTCGCTGGCAACATTCTTCCCTACCCATTTGCTAATGTTGTTGTTGTTGTTGTTGTTACATGTTGGTTGTTGTTGCTTTGTTGCTGTTGCTGTTGCTCTGGCTGTTGTTGAGCCAATTTACTGACAATTTTCCCTGGCTCAATCTAAGCGTTGTCTATGCTAAACACACACACATATACACTCACTTATACATACAAACGTATGCTTGTGTATATACAGACGTGTAACTGCCTTGATGATGACGAGCATCCTTTTGCGTTGAACATCCCCATCCCGTAGCCCCCCACCTACCCCAAATCTTGGTCTAGGTTTTACCCTCTTTGTGCTGCTAACAACAAGCCAACGCCTTTGTTAGCTGAAATTTAATGAAGTTGGTTTAATTGAAGTATGGCTGGCTTCAGTTTAACCCTCCACCCTTCACACTTATCCCACTGACTACACCTATGAGCGAGGGCAAGTCAATAGGTCTTGGTATGAATAGATAGGAGCCATCTCTATGTGGACTACTGAAAATATGTATCTATGTGTCAGAGTCTGGTTACGATTGAACCTAATTAATCTTTGGTTTGGATGATGCCTTTGCTGAGAGGAAGCATAGATGTGGAGGCTGGGAATAGCTCATTCATCCCACTAAGTATTGCTTTAAGAGAGCAACGCCTCAACTAGTTCAATATAGTTCAGCACGATGAAAGGATATTTTTGAAAGGTCTCTCGTTGCCTAGGTAGGATTAGGTCTTCTCCTACAACTTCTTGGATATAAAAGAGTACCTGAAAGTGTTCCATAGGCGAATCTCTAGTTTAAAAGATGGATTCGCCACTGCAGAGATAAAAACACAGACAAAATAGTGGCTTTCTAAAGGAGATCCGCCTGCAAAAATAACGACTAAGAAGAGGCTAAGGCTTGTCTTACAAATTGCCAGAAGTTTCTTTGGTATTCTAGAAGTTTCTTTTGGCTATAACCGATATATAGCTCGTTCATCACTTCAGTGGATCCGCACAGTGACAAGAGCACATTCAACATGCAGCTTTTCGTTCGTGGCTTAGAAACAATTAAGGCTTTGGAGGTGTCTCAGGATGCTCCCATTGCTGATGTCAAGAACCTACTTTGCGTCAACGCTGAGGAATTCAGCCTGAACTGGGAAGGGCATCACCCACAGCAATGTGACTAGACTCAGCTGGACATCACTATTTCTATGCTGGGAGGTAAGGTGTACGGTTCTCTGGCGTGTGCCTGACCAGATTCTCTATGGAAGAAGAAGTAGACCGGACGCGCCAAGTGCAGGATCCAGTACAACCGTCGCTTTGTGAACATTGAGTCCCATCATCATCATGACTTTGAACTACAAAATCTCTTATATCTTACGAATGTATCTCTTGCTTTTCATAAACCTATTGACACACCCTCGTTACGTCTGCTGCATTTTCCCAATTCTGCAGCTCTCTGATGCTGATGCTGTTACTGTTGCTGTTGTCCTTCTTGTTGCCCTGTTTGACTGTTTAATTTTACAAATTTGCTACGCAGACAACAAGCAGAGAAAAGTGTAAAACATTCTTCCTTCTATTTCTTCTCCTTTTTTTTGGGTTTTTTCAACTTTTTTGCATTCTTCCATTTAAGGCAAGTTGATTTTTGGTTGATTTTGATTTTGGTTTTGGTTTTCCATTCTGTTTCTGGTCAGTTTTTACCTTTTCTGCCCTACCTTTACCTGGTGCTGGCCCTCCGTTAAGTGTCACAGTTTGCCAGCCATCTAGCCATCCATCCGCACATGCGGGGGCATAAATATTTTCACGTTTTCATTCTCTGTCATTTGCTGCATGCCACAGTGCGCTTCAAAATTATTTTTTCGCATTTTGTCCGAGAACAGCAGACGCTGAACGCAGACGACGAAGCCAGACAATTCTGGAGGCCTGTTGCTGCTGGCCTGTTGGCAGCATTTCAACAGCATCTTGGAGCATCGCGGAGCATTTCAGCATTCAAGCATCCATCAGTTTCACTTAATATTGACGCCAAAAATGCGCGCAATGCTGACAAACGATACGGAGTCACAGTATCGAGGCGGAGCGTTGACATTGAGCCAGTTTATGCGGCAAAAACTCATGAAATTTCAATGAATATTGATGAATTGCAGCAGACAAGAACTTTTAAAGCAGAGCTGAGAAATTGTTAAGGAATATTTTACACAAAGAGCAAAGAGAGTAGTGTTAAAGTAGTGTTAAATACATTAAGACCTGCACATGTGGTAACCATAAAAAGGTCTCCTAGGTCTAATTATAGCCTGAGCAGGTGATCTTGTATATCTTTTTCAGGTAGAGCTCTCTTATGTCTATATAGTGCTTTAGTGCAGATGTCTTCTCAGTTATAAGTGTGTATTAGATTTCCTTCGTTGTGAACTGTAGCTATTAGGATTATATTTACTTCTTTGTTAAATACAGTCAAGGCTTAGCTCAAGCTGCAGTCATGATCCTTGGGTCAAAGAGTATCTACCTAGAGACACTATAGCGTATACTATTGTACCACCTATGAGTAATTCCAGATAATAGCCTTAAAAGTTACTTGACTGTGCGGCAACAGCCCTATGGTAACTCTCATTAGAGTGGCTCTATGATTAGATACCTTTGTCAAATTTCAAATGGTTCAACTAGTCCCACACTAGCTCCTATGGTCCACGCATAAACACAACACTTGATGTACTGTCATATACAGAACTTTGTCCCAGCTCTCAGCTTCACCTCATCTTAAATGATTTGTGTCGCTTGTGCTCCTTCTCCTACTACTCCTCCTACTCCTCCTCCTCCTACTTGCAACAGCAACAACAGAAAGGAAACATTTGCTGTGACATTCATTAATTATTTTATATGGAATTCTACGCATTGCCACGTACACATTGGCGACATGAAACATGTCTAGGGTCCATCCAACCAGCCACAGCCACAGCCAGGTTGCAATCTTTCTCCACATAGTCCACAGCCATTTAGTCCAGCCATATCAATTAGAGGGCGAGACTTGAGGAGCCTCTACAGCATGAGGCCATTGATAACCCGAAAACAAAAAAAAACTTGTTCAATATCTCACTGTGCGCCTGTCTCTGCTCTGCGTTCGTACGTCTGTTTGTCTGTTTTGGAAATTAACTTGGTCATCTTGCTGCACTTGAAGATGAAGTGTAGAAGGCGAACAAGACGACGACGACGCCACTCAGACTCATCCACATCCTCATCCTCATGCTCAAAACTGCAGCTGAAGCTCAGTTGCAGTCTCATCGTTTGGACGCGGCTTTAGTGGCTGAGCAAACAGCCTCAACCTCAACCTGAACCTGAACCTAAACATCAGCCATAAAAACGGCAGCCCGAGCAGAGTGTCTACGCTGCATCTTCTCCAGCCAGTCTACGTCTCCAGTCGAGTCACTAAATAAGCACTTTTTGGTGCCGGGAGCCAAGCTTCAAGCCGGGCATGGGCATTGAGTCATCAACATCAACATAGGGAACGAGAACGGGAACGGGAACTGCAATCAAATGCACTCCAAAATTGTGCTCGAAGCACAGTCTGGACACAAAGGCGTGTAACAAATATTAACAATGAAAACAATAACACATAGCGCAGAGACACAGAGATACAGAGATACAGAGAGACTTGGTGAATGAACTGGAGAATTGGTTTTGGAGTTTGGGTTACGACATTTGAAGGATGGAGATGATGGCATGATCTGGCAGTTTGCCTGGTTTGTTATTGGCGTCGCCCAGCGATCGCTTAAGGACTGGCTAGGTAAACACGTGTTTAGTGTTAATGACTTGGTTATAACAACGGCGGCCAGAGCTGTAACTGTAGATATAGTAGAGGGACACAAGAGGACCACTTTGTGGGTGGGCCAGAGCAAAAAAATTGAGAGCGGAAGTTGTGTCTGTGTCGGTGTCGGTGTAAGGGTCGGCTTGGCGGTAAATTGATAAACGCCATTGGCAACAGCCATAGTCTCTGCCTCCTCCTACTCCTCACTCCCCACTCAGTCTCCCCCCGCACACTGTGTGTGTGCTCGTCCAGAGTTATGAAACATGTCGCAAAAGATTCCAGCAGTGGAACAGGTAATTGGATTGACACTTTTGGGTTTCTGATGGAGGCAAATATGTATGCGAGCTGTGGACTGAGCCATGTGGAGCACTCTGTGTACAGCAATGGCGTCTCTGGCTGTGGCTTGTTTTGGTGGTTGGTTCGCCGCCTTTGTCGATGATTGCGTTAGTTGCTAGCGAGGATGAGGGTGTTGGGGGCATGCCAGCAAATTGAGGCTCGCGGCCAGAAACTTCCTACAGACTCCAACCGCCATGCTTCGCTTTAACTTGTCTTGATTGTTGGAATGAGAAAATATCTTTGGGGCCGACGCAGTGTGTTCGGTTTTTGTGCAAATTTTGTATGGAAATAATTGTTGCTGTGTTTTCTAATTTGAGCGAATGTCAAAAGTTGTCCATGCTGTGGACTTGAAATGATGTTTGCCTAGACACACGCGGCCAATGGAAGTAAGCAGAGGCAGCGGAGAAGGGTGAAGGGTGAGGGTAGGAGGCAGAGGGTATAGCCAGTGGTGGGTGAGATACACTTGGAGAAAGTTAATGTGTTAACTTTACTTAGGAAATCCTTGGAGTCTTAAAAATATAAAGAGGGGTAATTGTCCCCATTTCCAATCAAATTTCTGGTCTAAAGTTTTCTATTCTATTCGAAACCACTTTGACTGCATTTTTAATCAAGTTTCAATTTCAATTCAACAACTAATCTCTCTCAGTGCATAGCAAAATCCACCCCCTGTACAAAGACATAAATCCTGAAACATTCAAAAACCTCGAAATTTCACATTCTGCTTTTGTCGTTCAAATATTTTCTGATTATTTTTTAATTTGTCGCTAAAATATTTACTTAGTTTAAGTTTGTCAAACAAAAATTGACACGCGGCTAATGCAAGAAATGGCAGCGGAACAGAAACAGATCCTTTTTGGCTGTTTACAAATATTTCTGCTGCGTGACAGCGCAAACATTCAAAGGATTTGCCAAAAATGAAAAAAAAAACCAAAGAATAACAAAAAAATGGCAACGATGAGACATCACTGTAACTTCGCACTGGGTTGGGGATAAGTGGGTTGGGCGGGGGGGTTTAACATTTCAATAGGCCCCACAAGGCAGACAATTTGTCCATTTTGTCTGACGCTGACGACACTTTTTGCATTGCGAGTGTCAAAATTTATGGCAATAAATGTCGATAGTTGCCACATGTTTGTTTAAATGTTGCTCAAACAAGGCGAGTGTGGTGAGGGGTAGGAGTAGGAGGGAGGCTACTAAAGCGCCCTGCTGGTAGCCACTTACGTAAGCAGCTCTAGCTAGATAGGCTGGCTAGTCTGGCAACAACAATTCACTGCCGCTGTCAAGCTTGGCTCGATTCCCATACACCACTTGGGGCCCCTCCCTGACGCACACGTCGTCCCAGTCCCAGCTAGACGACAGCCAGCGTTTGAGCCAGACCCAGTCCAAGTCCAAGTCAAGTCGTAGCCACCAGCGACAAAAGTCTCCGACAGCAGTCGCAGTCTCAGCCTCAGCCGTTGGGAGATAAAGAAAAAAAAAAAGCAAGCAAGAACGCTTTGGTGTAAATTCCGACTATAAGATACTCGTACTCAGCATCTATGGCATATTGGACAGACAGACGGTCGTCTATACGTGTACAATGCACTCGCTTAGTCTATGATTACGAGTGTAATATTGAGCTTGCCTGCGAAGTGTTTGAAAGAAAGATACGGAAGGCTAAGGCATGTCTTTGATAGAATTCAAAGCAGCAGAATGTTCTCTCTCTCTCTCTCGTTCTCTCTCACGTCCATAGCAATGAGGGTTTTCATACAACATGTATTCTTGTGATTTTGCCTACAATTCTTATTCGATCGTAATGAAATTTGGCAAAGAATGAGAGAATGTGCTTATGCATAGACAAACCAAGTTTCAAATGTGTCAAAAACTGTGGGATTGATAAGGTTTTTATCTATTTGCGGGGGAGGGAGAGGTATGCCAAAATTGTAAAACAAACTTGATCTGACGCTAGAGGAGTCTACATACCAAATTTGGAGCCTCTAGCTCTTGTAGTCTCTGAGATCTAGGTGTTTATATGGACACACAGAGGGACCAGGCTAACTCGACTCCGCTGTTGATGCTGATCAAGAATATATATACGCTTTCTTTTGCCTCTTACATACATCTACATGAATACCATATACTCTTTGACTCTATATAGAGTACGCGTATAAAAACACCCAACCGAGCAGCCTCAGCCACAGCCTCAGCGGCAGCCTTAGCCATAGTCACAGACGCAGTCGCAGTGTCGTGGGCCGTGTTGATATTTTATGAAATACATTTACCCGCTAAGGGTATTATCAATTTGGGATGAAACTGGCAATGTTAAAGCTAGATTATTTGTAATTATAGTAGGCCAAATTAGTATTTACTTGAATGAATGTAGACACTCGATAAATAACTCATAGCCTGAGGTCAAATGTCATTTGAGTGGCCACGGAATGTGGAAAGCATTCATATGATATAGGAGCTGTGTTCAAAAAGTAAGGTGGCTCTTCAAGTTTGTGTTGGTATACATGTCCAGAATATATAGTCCCAGATTCAAGTACGTAGCATACTTAGTTTGTTTTTGACTGATGAAAAACTTAGAGGTTGAGCTAGGAAATTTCTATTTTTTCGGTCTTGGCTCTTTTGGGGGCTTCCATTGGGACAACAGGGCTTTGGTTTCGACATCATAGTTATATAACCATGATTAAGCTCGATTTTTGATCCTTTTGAGCAAATCAAAATCATCACTGACTTCATGGACTTGAGTAGGGCCTCAATATATTTAAACATTTAAATATATCCAACAGACTGAGAGCTTCAGCATATCCTGAGCTGTTTCATTTTTGAGTCTTGGAAATGTATATTGCTATGACTTGCTCATTTATCTTCGTTTCCAATAGCCGATGGGCGAAATACTGGGTTTTCGGTTGGGCAAAAAGTAGGCAGGATCGCAACAATTCCGTATTCATAAGATGAATTTCATATACAACTTTTCTGAGATCATGTTTAAGGAGAGGGAATATAATAGATCAAAGACGGACTCTGATCTAGTCTTTGGAGTAATCTGAGTTGCGGAAAACCTCTTTGGTGTAATTTGAGTTGCAGGCAACCTCTTTGGAGTAATATCTAAATGCTATATAGTAGATCGTCTTCTAGGACAGATCGTCCAGGGGTTTGCTGGTTTGGGGAATCTTGTACTCCGTCTCTGGGGTCTCGTAGATCTTCTCCTTTTTGGGGTCCATAACGGACACGTTGTCGGGCAGTGACTTCTTGGGATCAGAAGGCAGCTTGATCTTGACGTTGATGCTCAGCATACTCTGGCGCAGCAGCACATGGCGTGTGCATGGATCACCAGAATAGATCATGAACTTCATGATGAAGCGCAGCACACCATAGCAAACCTCCGGTCAGCTTATAGCGCAGCGACTCAGCCTGGGCAATGGGACACAGGCCACGGGTGGCGACCTTGTCATCTCAATGCGGCCAGTTTCGAACTTGATACGCTTCACGAATGCGACGGCTTTTATAGGCGCGCAACTGCTGCGTCTTTGTGGCCATGATGATGATCTTAGTTCTGAGGGCGTAACTCGCACTTCAACGCCAGAGTAGGCATCCTCGACGACCTTGCGGGTGAGAAACTCGTTCAACTTCGCCTTGAAGAGACCGTCGGAGACGAACTTTCGTTTCACATTTGTCTTCCTCTATGCCGCTTAGGAAATCAGTTCTTTCTCAGCTATCCAAATCCATTATATAGATGCAAGTGTATCAGCATCTTCGGTTAAATTGCATTTAACATTTGTTGCTAGTTATTGTTGTTGTTATTGTTGCTGTTGTTGTTATGGTTGCAGTTGCGCGCGGCTTGTGAGAAATGAAGGTCAAGCTGTTGCTGTTTGTTGTTGCTGATTTGTTGTTGATGTTGTTGTTGCTGTTGTTGCCTGGCTTAGCCAGATACATTTGCCGTTTGACATTTCATATAAACTTGTACAAAAAGCAGCCAACAGTCAACAGTTTGCTGATGTTGTTGTTGCTCTTGTTGTTGTTGTTGTTGCTGCTGCTGCTGCAAGTTGTCTAATGAGAAAATATTTTAAACGTTTTACACGCTTCCTTTGCAAATTTTTGCTAACTATTTGACTTTGAACGTGACATTGTTGTTGCTGCTGATGTTGTTGCAGTTGTTGTTATCAAACTTGTTGCTGCTGCTGCTGCTGTTGTTGTTGTTGTTGTTCAGCTGCAACAATTACGCGATTTATGTACATATTTTTCAATATCTAACCAGAGATGACTGCCTTAGCAATGGGGCCATAAACAGGACCACAAAGCAGAGTCATTTTGGTAGACGCCAGCGTCAGCGTCAGGGTCAAGGAGAAGCTAAAAGAAGACTCCGAGTGGGAGCAGCAATTAGTGGGTTTGTTAAGAGCTAACTTTGGTTGGATGAAATTCAAATATTGAGGCCTGAATGAGATGATGAAGTGGAAAACTTCAAGGGAACGGAAGTGAAGGCCTTTTGGCTCATAGATTCCACAGTTGAAGCAGGTTTTGTTTTAGTGGGACTTCAGTGTGGCCATGTAGGCTTTCGGTGACATAGTCAGATTCATAGTCGACGGACTGCAGGACAATATCTCTCTCATCGTTGTAGAAAAACAGCAGCAGCATCGGCAGATAGAAAGCCTCGGCTAAGGAACTCATCAAAGTGACAACCAAATTCTATAATTGTCGTCAGAGTGGATGACCAACCAAAGAGACCACCTGGAGCCTGCTTCACCTGGAGCACACAAATACCAAAAACGAGGTGCGACAAATACTGTGGCAGCATGAAGTGGCTATGGAAGGACCTCGACGGGGACTATCTTATTTTGGCTGGGAAGCCCCTAAGGTTTTCCTGCCTCGTTTTCTCCGGAGCTACCCTGAGGTAAAAGGATTGAAGTCTTTCACGTGGGCCCTGAGATAACTTAAACGCACGAGAATGGTTCGACAAAGATTGTCTATCTGACGAGCACGCTCTCTGCTTCATTGTTCCCTCTGGCAGCCAAGGTGAGGATGCGACGGACCTATTGGGAACAATTCGAGTTCGAGTAGTAGCAATGCAATTAATATCTTCATCTAATCAAGGTCAAACAAGTGATATCCTAGACACTTGTGGCTCCAAAACTGTGTAAATTAGACAAGACATTGCCTTTCTGGCTTAGTTCCTCCGCTCCCACAGCTTTCCATACTTCTAACTATTTCTCCTCTCCTTTCAAAAGGTCAAACTGTTGGCCAACTGCTGGCTAACCATAAATAAATCAAAGCCTGAAACAACCAAACCGAACAACAACAACAACAACAACAACAAGAACAACATCTCACACCCACTCATAATATGCGATGCGAATGTTAGGTAATTGCGGGGCACGAAAAATTACGTATTTCATTAACTTTTTGGGGCCAAGAAAGGTCATTAATTATTTTGAACTTTCGGCCCACACCACAGCACAGCAATCCTGTCCAGGCTGTGCCTAATGAGCATAAGATACGAATAACGAATAAGAAGTATAGGCTGGCTATGATTGTGGAGAGAGTGTAAGTTTCCTCACCCTGCCCGGGTATAGATTAATGTTAGTTTCGGACCTCTTAATTACCGTTATGCGCCCGTGCGATAAACCTTATCAATGACCCAACTCTGGCACGCCTCTCAGGCAGTCACCTCCCCAGGCAGTTATTGGTGTTGTTGTAGTTGTTGTTGCTGTTGCCATTGATTTATAGCACTCTATATATTATTTATATCTAGTTGCACATGTAGTTTTGTTGTTCTCGCCCAGGCGATTACATTTAGCAGCCACTGTTTTGGCTTTGGCCAAACCAGTTACAACTTTGTCGCTGTCTCTTTCTCTCTTTCTCTCTGTTTCTCATGTTATTTATAGCTAATTAATATTACTTATAAATGCAATTCTATAATTTAGAATACGAGTCTTAAATAAAAGGCTAACAAACAATTAACAATGACTCTGTGTCGATGTTGGCGTCGATGTTGATGTTGTTTCCACGGTGTGAGGTAGGGCGGTTGCTAAAACATGTTTACAGTCACGCCGCAAATACCTTCCTGTTTAATCACGCTATAAATCATCTTTACAAGCCATGTCTTTTCATTGTTGTTGTTGTTGTTGTTATTATTGTGTTTTGTTTCCATTTGAAAACAAGTTGGTTCCACATTGAATGGGAAATTTAAATAAATACAATTGCTAAATAATATTTACAGCCTAGGAAGCGCACTTCTAGGCGAAAGTCGAGTGCTGCGTGAGATGGATGAAAAAATTATGATATAATTATAATTTACAGCAAAACTAACCTTGGAAATGGCATTACAATAATATAGATCTGATATAGAAAGCAATAGTAGCAGGGAACACAACCCCAACTAGCCAATACACCAATCATACACATAGACTAGGCACACATTTGTTCATACATCAAAACGTTGTGAGTACGTTTATACTAAAACATTTCAAACTTTGTTATTATGTTGCCAGATTTTGTCCGATCTGGATGTATTTCGAACTTAAGCAGTGTGATCTTGGGGTTGAGATTTCTTGTCAGCTGAGTCTGCAAAGTATTAGAAGTCCGTTGGACAAGCAACTGGCTGTTTGTTGTCAAACAGACTTGATAGACTGCTTCCAGATCATCCATACTCCCATCTTAAAAGGCTTTTTGCTTAAACCACTGCCTGGCTCATTGCCATCCTATGGATTTGAAAACCAGAACTACTTGTGATTTGTGGAATATATATCTATGAATATGAAATGGATGCTTTAGAACTGGGCTTTCCTGTTTGTAACAAAGTCTGTCTGCTCATGCAATGCCTGGTTTTCCACGTAGATTCACACTTAACTTACGCTGATATGAAAAAGCGAGTATCGATGCCATAATATTTTATAGTTAATAGTAGTTTCCAGTTACTTAATAGTTACCCGTTTCTTGGCATGCCATTATGAGCTGCACTTAACGCCCAGAGGGGCTGCCCAGCCAGTTGACCCTGGCTCCGGAACTGCACAGCCCCTGTCCCACTCAGCTCTCACACAGAGTTGAGAAATCAGTTGGCTAATTAAACGAGAGCTCTCTGAACAAACATTGATTGTGCATTAAACTGCAGGCCAAGCAAACAGGGCGAACAGAACAAACAAATAAATATATACATATAGCCATTGTAAGCCCAAAATTTCGGGCCAACAATTGTGCACAAATTGTGGTTGAATTAGGCAGAAGTGCAAATATTTGAAAGCCCAAACAATGATGACAATGAGGAGCAGCACCACAGCAGCAGCAGCAGCAATTCAAGTAGAAGTTTCAAATGAAAAATGTAACAGATTGCGCTGAGAAACACCTACAAGAAGTGGGTGGGGGCCAGAGTCAACCCTCGGGCCATAACTTGGATTGGGTTGGGTTGGGTTGGGCTGGATGCGGTGGCAGGAAGTAACTAATTTGAGCCACCCCTGTGCCTGTGGCAAAACACCTCCGAGTCATAGTCAGAGTCAGAGTCAGAGCTAAATCCAAAGCCAAATTCGAGTCGAAAAACCTAAACAGAAATTGAAGTTGACATGTGTATCCTTTTCATTAACTCGCGACGCCAACGTCAGCAGCCCATGTTGCCATCCTCCTGTGGTCTTCTTTCAGCTCCATAAGCAATTTCAACAAGTCAACACTTTGTTAGAGTTCAACAGCAATCGACCAGGCGGGTACCCTAGGTTTTGTGTTAGAACTCCATGACAGATGGTTAAGAAGGAGATGCTAAGAAGAGGATGAGTTTGTTAGTGATTTTGTGAGATTTCAGATAGCTACATTATAACCTTTTGTTCTGAAGGTCAGTAAGTTCATGGCCTTAAACTTGAACCTCAATCATCATCAATATTCAATATGCTAGCGCTTAGTTTGAGAAAGATTGAAGAATGATTGCTTTACTGTTGCCTTAAACTAGAAGTAGCCAGTTGCCGATTCCACATTGCTAAATGTCCAGTTAGAAAAGACGTGTGGGAGAGGCTGGAAGAGGCGAAAGGTGCAGTTTCTTCTCCTGTTCTTCTCTCTGTGTTTTCAAGTAGGGACTGCCTATCAGTACAATGAGTATGTATGTTTGTATATGTATGTGTGGCACCTTTGTATCACAAATTCTCATAAGCTCTGATACACTATTAAGTTACTAAGCACATAACCCATAGAGAAATCGTTTCATATGCTTGATTCATACACAAAACTTCTCAAGGCATGGAAAGAAGCTATTTGCCGAAGAGAGCACGAAACCCCAGTGAACGAAGCTGTTGGCCGAAGGGAGCATGAAGCCTGATGCATCTCTTCCGCCAGCTAAAGTGTGCTGGGGCAGCAATGGTGTACTTTGAACTCGCGTAGGACAAATGTAAATACAATTTTGCTTCTCATTTGAGCGTTTCATTGTTTTGTCCCGAACATTCAAGGAACGGCAAGTAGTACGAAGCTAGAGGGGAAGATTGCTTGATGGTTTTCCTCGCCTACTCTCAAATGTTACGACTATGGAAGGGCCTTGAGAACATCTGATCTAGCTTCATTGACATGGCAAGATATGAACGTTGATTATTTATCCACACTCAAATTACATTTGCGATCATAAGCTGCAGTTCTCTGATATATGCAAAACTTGGAAGATAAGCTTGCCTCTAACTACCTTAGATACAGTTTAAGACCCAGAACTTCACATTCCCATACATTTCCAAGTCTATCTTCTTCTGTTCTATCAGACAGATTTCGAAATTTGCAAAAAACAAATCATCTTCCACACCATAACCTCAAAATTTTCTCAACTTTGCCCTATTCCAGCTATATCTTCAACCACTTACAAACAAATTTCCATCAAAATGTTCGTTGATCTTTTCCTGCAATTGCATATACCCTCTCAAATGCCAAGCCAATGGGTATCGGAGTGTAAAAATTCACGAAAAACTGAAAACTCAAAATTGAGTTGTCGTTGTCGCTGCGCACTCTGGAGGCTGCTATGGTACTGCGTCTGTTTCGAGCTGTCATCTCGAGGCTGGCAAACTGACGCAGACTGACAGCCAACACTGCCCTGCCCCTGCCACTGCCCCCCTTGCTCTTGTCTCACTTTAAAGTGTCCTGCGGGGGTGGCGGTGGTGCACACACACACAATATTTGCCATTTGACGACCGCAAATTTGATTGCATTTCATGGTTTAGTGGTCCATAGGTACAACATCACACGCACATCGACTGTATTCAACCACCAACCGGCTCGGCTCGGCTCGACTCGTCTCTAGCTCTGCGATTTTCACAATTTATTAAAACATAATTCAAAAATTTTCCACCACCAACAACAGGAGACAATGTCACTGCGTTTGGTGTGTTGAAAATTTGATTTAAACACTTTAAATTGGATTATCCTGTAGGCAAATTTCTTTAGCCATTTTGTAACCATTTGACCAGGACACCAAAAGAACGTAATTGCAACATTGTGTGTGGCGACAGTGTGGGAGGAGGGGATGGAAGAGAAGTGACGGCGAGGGTTCATAATGACAGGCCACATCAGAGGTTTTAGTTGGGTTTTTGGGGAAACAAGGAACAAGGAAGAAACCAAAACAAGCCCGGGCTCTGGCAGAGTCAACCTCGCCTCATAATGACACTTAGTATGTGCGGCATGCAACAGTAGCGGCGGCAGCACGATCGCAGGCCATCAGCGGCGTCATCGTCAACGTCCTCGTCGCCATCAACGCCGCCGCATGCATTTAATTGCCAAAATAAAAACACACACGGCCAAAGCGAAGCCCCAAAAGGCGAGCACAAAAGCGTGTAACTACTCGCATGGCCACACACACACACATATCAAGTGGCACTCCAAGGCGACCCAAATGCATGTGACACGCCAGCAGCAATGGCTGAGGCTGAGGCTGTGGCTGGCAGCAGGAGAAGCAAGGGTAAGGAGTAGGCGAATCCCACACGAGTCAATGAGGCGTCAAAGCAGCTACGCGCGCCAAAAAGTTGTAAAATTTTACATGGCCCTCGCGCACAGGTGCCTTACTATATGAAGGAAGCCACACCCCTCAGTCTGTCCCCCCCTCCCCCTCCACAACACTTATACATCCGTAAACCCCGCTTCAGCTTCATTCGTCGGGGAACACACATGTGCGCTTAATTGCATAAGCCTTGGGGAAGGAAATTCAAACGCGAACCCAAACCCAAACCCAAACACAAGCCTCAAGCCTCAACCTCAAACGTAACGAAACGACGACTCATAAAAGCCAACCGCAGAAATCAATAAAACCAAGGTGGTACTCCATCGCTGTGGTGTGTGGTGTGTGTAACTGTGGTGGTGCGGTGCTCCTCATGCACTCAGTTTAAAGTTTAGAATGTTTGCCAGGCCACAACAAGACACGCATTATGGCCACATATCATGTTTGAGACGTGCTCTATTGATAAGTCTATGCCAGCCCATTTACCATTCCATTCAATCCCCCTTTGTCCCCATGCACCCCACACCCCACCGCACCACACTCACACTCACACTCACACTCTACTCTGGCTCATGCCTTTGCAATTAACAATTGCTGCGATTTAATCGAGCAATCAAAAGCGTTTGTCATTTACTTGTCAAAGGCAATTTTCCACAAGAAAATCAAGTTGGATTTTTCAGCTAAACGAAGGCGAAGATACTCTAGGTGGAAAGCAGGGAATATGATATGGGTGTGTGCTTTTGGGGGACTGTAAGGGAGTCAGGGAGTTCATTATAATGAAGAGAGAGTATAAATTGCAATCCTCCAGGAAACTATAGATGATATGTTTCTGGTCAAGGCTATAACCTGAATCTCCTGGGGCTGGATTTGTAATCTTAACTGTGAGCTATGGCTAGATGGTTATATTTGGCCTAGCTATCAGTGGATCTTAAGGAACTTTCGATGAAAGCGGAGATACCCTAAGTGGTGGGCAACGTATATGATGAAGGTGTGTGCTTTTGGGGGACTGTAAGGGAGTGAGGGACTTGAAATATAGCATGGTGCTGGGAAAACTTCAGGGAATTTCAGACGACAGACGATGGACGACTTTGGGACTCTCAGTATTCCGATCTTTATTATGGAATACATCCGCATCCTTGGCCCAAGAAATAACAGAATGTGCAGGCTAAAGTCAAATTGAGTAAAAAAGGCGCCGGCATGGACAAGCGTGATCCTACAGATAGACTGCTGGAAGATGTCAAGGCGCATGATACGGCTTCGCACTCAGCCTTATCGGATGAGAGAAGCGCAAGCACACCACATATTATAGAAGATCACCGGAGCTGAGGAGCTAAATAGTATATCCGTACCCGAGACCTAGAAAAGGATCTGGTCGTGCCCATGATTGGAGACAAGATACCTCCTGCGGCTGGCTGTACATGAAAGGAGAAAGACAAGGAGACTTCTTATAAGGAGAAGGATGAATGGTTTAGAACATAAAGACGACTGCAGAGGACGCATTCCGCGGACCTGCATGGGCGAGTGAGATAATATTTTTGGAATTCTGATATCAGTTTAGTACCAGGACCTATTCTGCATAGCCCCTACCACATATGCTGACGACACGGCATTCCTTAACGCGGCTGAGACGCCAGAAGAGGCCTCTCATAACATGCAAAATCAGCTTAATCTAATTGGCGAATGGCAGAGGAGGTGGAACATCATGGTGAACGGCCACCAACTTTACTCTAAGACAAGGAAACTGTCCACCTACGCCCAAGTACCTCGGTATGACCCTCGACAGGAGATTGACATGGAGACCCCATCTCTTAAGGAAAAGGAAGCAGGCAGAGGAAAGGCTGACTAATGGACCGTAAGTCCATGCTCAAAACTATCCATCTGCAAGACTGTAATAAAGCCAATCTAGACATACGGCATCTAGCCTTAGCAACCGCAGAGTGATCCAGAGATTCCCAAATAGGGAACAGCGTATCGGATCCAATGCTCACATATACCACGATAACACCAAGCCATACACAACACTCTTCATATCCTACGAGTCAGCGAGGAGATCAGCAGATGTAGCACCTCTTACATAAGGAGGGCTGCATCATCACGATAAAAATCCCTCCATTGGTCTGTTAGACAACAGCAACACAACCAGAAGGCTATGAAGAACACAACTCTTGAATCTCCCCTGGATTTACGTATCTATGTTAAGCAGCTTCCTTCGCTGACCCTCCTGGGGTAAAGTCCAAGTTGAAAGCAGATCTGCAAATCAACTCTCTACCTTATAGATTTCAAGTTCAACTCACATTTGAAATGATATTTCATAACCCAACAAGTCACCTCTGCCGCCACAAACCTCATCTGAAAGTCTTCCGACCCATCGTGCTGGTGGCAAAGCCAACCAAAATATCCATCAGATGCTGCACAACAGATAATTCTCTAGACAACGCGAACTGACGAGGCGTATTTTGACAGTTTCTGTCAGGCCAGCAGCTGGCTCAAAAGAATCTACAAGATTGCCGTAGACATAGACAGGCCGTGGAGATAGTTGAGCCATGGTGAATGGCGAACATTTGGTGAATGGGAGGGAACACCTGTGCAATTAAAAGTGGTGGAATAAACCTGAAATGGGGAACTGGATGCTTCACATTCCATTTGCTTTTCCACTCACTTTCATTGTCGGGTGAAGAGCGGGGGGTAGGCTTCAATAAACGCAATTTTTATGACGCGCAAGGCGCGTTAATTTCACAGGCCACAGTTGCGTGACCAAAGGCAGGAAACAGGACTCGCGGCAGTCTAATGAAGACATTGCCAAAAGGGTTGAGATTGAGCTGGAGTCCAACGGCGGCCTTCGAAATGAATTGGCCGCGTTTGCTTTTGGGCTTAGCGGCTTCGACGAGGCATAAATTGCCCAAGTAGAAAGGATAAGTATATTGCCAGGGCTAAGACAAAAGGCTAAGGCTCATTTGGCCCAAGTGCCATAATTCTTTTGGCAGTTTAAGCAGACTCTCTCTCTCTCTCTCAATCTGTCTCTCTCTGGATCGAGAGTGTGAATCCTGCCAAGCAATTGTTTTAATTTCGCTTATTGTGCCTGCGTTTGGCTTTAATATTTTAGGATTTGCGCGTTTTTTTTCGACACTCGCACTCCAAGGAGTTGGGCTCGACATTTATTACGCATATCCAAAGCTGACGCCCACGATGCCGCCGCCGCCGCCGCCGCCGTCGCCTCTCCTTTTATGCCACTGCTCTATTAATGTTTAAGTGGCAGTGCGTCCCTTTAGGCTGGCATTTCGCACTACTTTCCAGTATTTTTTCTTTATTTGCGGGCGTCCTTTTGTTGCTGTTTTTGATTTGCCTGAAAGCCTGCTCCTTAGTCCTTGTGCCGCTGGCTGTGGCACAGCCTACACTCATATTTTGTACGGCCTGTGCGTCCCGGAATTCCCTTTTGCGTACGTGATCAAATCAACTTGAAAGGATAATATTGTGCCGCCTTGTTGTTGTGGTGCTGCTACTGCTGCTCCTGCTCCTGCTCCTGCTCCTGCTCCTGGCACTGGCAGTCCTAGTCAGAGGCAGCTGCTCGAAAATGAATGCCGCTCTGACTCTGTCGCTGATGCTGATGCTGTTTCTGATTGGGGGGGTTCTGGTTCTGGTCCTGGCTCTGAAAGGGCTTAAAGCTGCAATTTATTTACGAATTTATTCATATTCACACTTGCAAATGAGTGGCAAAAGGGCTGCCGCTGCCCCTTAAAGCGGGCTAAAGTGGCTGAGCGGCGGAGCATTGAGAGAGGACGCACTTTAATGGCAAATCAAAGGCGTATGTTTGCGAAGTGTTTGCAATGAGTGGGATGGTAAGGTAGCTGTGTGTGAGATAAGTAGCTGAAACTCTATGGAAGGCTTTACTGCTGCTGCTTTAGTCTTCAGAAGTCGCTCTTTGGGTCGCTTCTGTCTTGCTGGAGACTTTTGGAAGAGCTTCATAGAATCTTATACCTACTTTTCAACCGAAATTGTACAAAAATTAAAGCGGCATAAACGAAATTCAATTCCAAGTCTTTTGGAATTCACAAATGGTTTCAGCTTTGAAGTCGGAATGCATTGGAATGAGCGATGCAAGGGGTTAGGCAGTAAGATGCAGATGGTTTCGTGGCAAAGCTAACAGCCAAGCTCTACTCTTAGGACTTTGCTATTGCCATAGAGTCAGCTGCTAGTCCGACGGACTTCTAATACATTGTTAGCCGAAAAATAATCAAAAACCCAAGAATGCTAAACATATATTCAATTTAATCCCAAGAATGCGATTATCAAGATTCTATTGGAGTTTGGCTATAAAGGTGCCGATCATCTACAATCTGCAAATGTTTCGCGGATGCAACACATATGTTTCTTATCTTTGTAATACTGAAAGTAATCGCATCATGTTCCTAATGAAATGTAGTAGATCTTAGGTGTATTGTGGGGTGGGGGGATATGTCCGAAAGGGGTGGCGGGGAAGAGAGCCAATAGATTAATAGATTCTGTATCATTAATTATAGTGAATTTGTACTGAATTTGTGGGCAACGCCCCCTGCCTGCTGACCACCAGGCAACCCCCTTGTCTTCGGATCAACCCAAATTAGTATTATCACGATAAGTTCCCCTAATCGAGCCCATATAAGGTCTTCATCAGTTTTAGATAGGTAAAATCAGCTTACAGAACTTCAAAGTTGATTTGTCTAAGTGGGCCATCCCCGCTATGTACTGAGAACGGTGCGGATATCGGGATTCCTTCCTAAATACCACACCTATGGGGCCTTCTGGCTGGACGCCTGATCGCTGTTGCTCACATACAAAGTGGTCTTCAGCATTGGCTTGACCATAATCAATGCCATACCCTGCTGTGGCTTTCATGGCGCCCGCATCACCAGTACCGTGGTACACAGCTTTCTAGTGGGTCACTGCTCTTCTGCCTGACCCTGCTCAAGGTGTCCTGGCTGTGCCTGTTGCGCCCGCTCTTCTAGAGTCTTCGTTTTCGGGCGCCTAGTTAATACCGTACTAAGACGATAGACGGTGGACTGCTAGACTCTGACAGGTAATGAAACATATGTAAAGTCAGCCTATGCTTAAATTTTTTGTTTTTGTTATCAATTTTGTGCTGTGCTGTCAAATACAGTGAGATGCGGCTGAAATCATGGACTCCGACGGAATCCTAAAAGCATTTCAATGGCAGCTGAAAGCAAGAAAAAGTCAAACTCACTCACGACCTTGAGCCCGCTAAACCAAAGAGTAACAATACATTCAACAGCTTTGGATATATGGTATGACTTTTTCAATGTGGGATAATGAAAGTTGGTATTTAGCATGGGAATAGTAAACACCTCAAATCGAACCGCAGCAATACCTAGGAAAACTTTCAGATATATATATATATATATATACCTAGATCTCTTCCATTTTCCATCGCTGTCACTTATCTAAAGAGTAGCTCAAAGAACATTGCCTAGTTAACTATCCTGTGTGACCTCCAGGCACATGTCGCCTTAATCCGCAAGGACAATATTGAAAAGTAATAACCCACAAACACAACAACTACAACACACACAGATGCACCCGAATGATGAGGGTGAAAGGTGAAGAAGGGCCACCGCAAGTTGGAAAAACATTTGAATTCAGTTTCGTCCACGGATTTTTGGATTGGGCTATCTTTTTAGCACAACGCACAACGACTTGAAATCCTTTTAATTCACGACAGGCGTAAGGATAAAAGGGGAAGGCAGGAAAAAACACACCAACTCAGACACACACACACACATACGCACACACACACGCGAAAGCAAACGAACGAATTGATATCGGAAAGAAAAGGGCAGAAAAATTGGGCATGAAATATGCTGGAAGGCTAAGGGAAGGGCAGGCCAGGGTAGCGGGGGGAATTGGCACGGGTAGCCTGGCATCAAATAAGATCACGTAGCTGGCAACAGGACGAGGATGCGAGGTTGAGACGAGACACAGGCCCAGGCCCAGGCCCAAACATCTATGTAGGCGCAGAGAATGAAGCAAGTGAAGCGTAGACCATGTCGATGTGAATGTGGATGCGAATGATGTGAATGTGTCTGCCTCGAGGCTCACTTGAAAAGGTACAGGGAATGGCAACAACAAGGCAAGGAATTGGCTGGCTGCTGCAACCAGGACAGAGGCAGATTCGCAGTCGCAAGTAACGAAGCAGCAGACAACGGACCAGAGTCAACCTCATCCCAGCCAGCGAGTAAGTCAATTTTGACCGCGGGCTATTGCGTTAGCTGATGAGCAGCAGCAGCAGCATCAGCAGCATCAACAGCAAGCAGGAGGAACAGCCAAAGATTGGGTTGGAGGAGGACAGGGGATGGGACTGAGACTATGTTACTGCAGTTGTATTGATTTCCTATTGCGACAGGGGAATGGAAAATTTAAAGTTTTAAGTTTTATGGCCAAATGTGGAGTAGCAAAAGGGGAGACAAGGGGGCTTAACAGCAGCAGCTAAAAGGGGTTGCGACGCTGTGAATGTGCAGTTGATCATGATAAATCAATGCGTGCAAAACGCACACGTACGAAAAGTCTCTAAAGTCGTATATGTGATTACACTGAGAGAAATTATAGAATAGGTAAAAAAAGAGAGGATTGTGAAGGTGAAAAGGCTGAGTGAAAAGGCTGGGAAGTTTCATATAATTTGAAATTTGAATAAATACAAATGATCTGTTGATTTTGCTTTTGTGATGATCGCTTTGTAAAGATATAGTGTATTTCAGTTGGCAGATTAGAGAATATTCTTTGAAGACACTAGAACTCAGATATCGTCTTAGCTTTGGAACCTTGTTTCTTAGCCTGCTCTAGATTTGGTGAGGTCAAAAACCATATACATATTTCAGTGTTTTGTGACTCCAAACCTATTGACGACCATTTTCAGTTCATTGGCAAAGGAATTTCACTAAAATTTCATTAAAATTCTCAAAGGGTTCTGACAGCTGAAAAGGTAGAATGATCACTATGGGGAAGGATACGTTAGATGATGATTGAGAGTGGCAATTTCTGAGAGAGATCTATACAGATAGTCAGCTTCTAGCCTCTCGCAAGTGTGTCTATATTTTGATAGCAAGGAATATCCCACCTATATCTATATAGAAATCCCTTTACCTTTACCTTTACCACAGTCGGATTGAAGAACTATGCATAGTCTAAACCACAAGAAAAGCCAGTCTAACCTGTTCAAACAAGCTAGGGGAACAATGCATAGTCCAAGCCATAAGAGCTGAGGGGCGATGAGTACAAAGAACATGTTTTGGGAAATTCCTACTGCAATCGAGGGTAAAATTGATAGAGAAATTCATATTTTTGAAGATAACAAACATAATGTAAGCAAAAACTAATGCAACGTAGACTAAAGAAATACTGTAGCATACTTTTAGATGCAGTTAAACTTCTAGCATTACCATTCACAAGTGTAAAAAGATCACAGTCAAAGATTAAATGGAAATTGTACATAATTCATCATAACTTTGTAGGTATTTGAGGCAGACCCTGTACAAATGGCATCAACGGTAAGATAGGTCTGCCAAAAGAGAGTCTCATCCCCAAATCTTTCAGCCTGTATTGGTAGAAAGCACGTTCAGGTAAACTACTACCTGACTCAGCTCCTTAGCGGGCATGGCTGTTTTCGCAGTTACCTGTAGCGTTTTGCTCACCACCAATCGGCACCTGGTTTTGTACAAAGTTTTCATATATATGTATTTATATGGGCAATCTATATGTGGTAGTGGTCCGATCTTTATGATTTTTGCAGCTAGAAGAAGTCTAAGGCGTAAACTACAAGTCGATAACTTCACAAACTGAGACAAATATAAAGATAGATATATAGAACAGAGAGACAGACCTACAGACGGATGGACAACAATATATCGACTCGGCTTGTCATGCTGATCAATGAAAGTTCTACTTGTTTTATATAGTTTTAACACCAACAATTTCATTTCCATTTCTCATTTCTCCGTCGTTTTACACTTAATACTTTTGTTGCAGTGTGCATTCAAAGCACTACAGTCACACACACACACACACACACCCACTCTGAAACACTCTTACACCCACTTGCATACACACACACTTACACACACACACATAGACACATAGACCAAGCCGAAACGTGACGCAATTTACTGCCAAAACTTGACTTAAGTTCGCTTTTCCCGGTTCCAGTTTGAGCTGAACATAGACATCGGAGTCAAAGGAAATCTTTCACCCTCTAGCATTTGCAACCCCACAAGAAGGCAGCTCAGCTCGTTCGTTCGTTCGTTCGCTACGTTTTTTCCTTCTTCTTCTTTTTAAGAATAACAGTAACAGTTATTTTTTTAAGGTTTAGCTTAAGCTTTTGTGTAAATAAACGACCACAGTCGTGTTCCACTCGTGCCCACCACCGAAGCCCAGGCGAGCGACTGCTGTGGCAATTCATTCATTCATTCAATTTAAGCGACACCCCTTATTGAACGCACCCAACCGCCCCACCCCGCCCTCCTTTGGCAATCTATCTATATATATATAAATTGTACTATAGATACGGGTCGAGTTTTTTTTTTTCATTTTAAAGTTGACTCGCGACTTTCAAGTGCCATTTAAAGGCTACACTGCATCCTGGCGAATCCTGCGCTGCTGCCACTGTTGCACGTGTTACGCGCCACAATTGCGGCCACGTGTGTTTTGATTTGCAGCCAAAAAGCGCTACTCTACTCGACCTCGTCCTCATCATGCGGCTCGGCTCGTCGTGAATTCTGGCTAATGCCTGCCACCATTTGCCATTGGTGAGGTGTTGCTCGGCTAGCTGGAGTTAGCCCGCTGGGCACATGATGCAGCATTAAATTGCCGCATTGTGTCTGTCGTACGGTGCAGGGGGAGAGCGGAGTGGGCAGCATTTTTATTTGATTAGCTTAGCTGAAAGCGTTGGCAAAAGTCCTAAGGCGACGTGTGGCCGCTCTAGTCAGGATTTGATGAACGGCTGCCCAGGATTGCGAGCGCGAAAGAGTGTGAGCAGGACACAATTGATTAGCAGCCTTGGCGCCCGCCCTGGCTGCCATTTAAGCTTAGCGCTGTCAAAATATTTTTAGTAATAAATTTTTGCTATGAAGCCACAAAAAAGCCAAGGATATGATATGGAATGAAAGAAATATATATCGTATATAAATATTGCAAGCCAAAAAGCAACAGGCTGGGAGGACGATGTGTGTGCTCAAATGAATGTGACTCAAAAGGAAACCTCAGTGAAAGGAATTGACAAGGAATGGCAAGGATATTAGGCTGAGCAGAACAAAAACTTAGCAAAGATATAGAAAACTGTGGATATATTTCTGAGATTACAGATTGTTCGCGAAGCATTTGAGGAACATATTTCGATTCTAGAAAAGTTGTTTAATGGAAATTGATTTTATGTTGAACACATCGAAGGGAAAACACCTCTTTGTCTATTTTGGTCTGAGAATCCTTTCTACTTCTCTTGGAAACATTTTTCATTCATGTTCATATGAAATTGTAGTTCATAAAGGAAACTTTGATCAATTGAAAATCACGAACTTATCATAAATTAAGAAGGGAAACTAACTACAAAGCTTTTACAAGCAAACATAAATTTGTAGTATAAACAGTTGCTCGAAGGACCCTTTGTTTACACTTATATGATATGGGATCTTTAGATGAAATCGTAAAAGTAAAAACGATTCAACCTTCATTTTATAACTAGGACTTTAAACTCTCATGCTTTGTTTATACATGTCAGTGGTATTTCAAATTATACTGTCAGACGGTGTCTTAGTTCACTGGCCAGCAATGGCACAGAAAACATACCTTAAACTGGTGGAGAAGACTCAGCGGCAGCCTTTGATCTGCATCAGTCCCCCTGGATATTCAACAACTGCGCGAAAGACTGTACAAAAACCCCTCAGGATTACATCCAGGGTACGGCAGGGTAGCCACCTCGGTTCAGTTCTCTTGGCCTTATTTATCAATGAGCTGCCTCAGGATCTATCCCATTCTCGTGTACTAATGTAGACAGTGTAGATCGTTTATGGTTTGTAGTTGTTCCTTTCTATGAAAATGTTCCAGCGAGTCCGCGTTTTTTTCCATCTTCGCGATTCGTGTCGCTCGTTATACCGATGCGCCTCCCAGCCGGTTGGGCGGGAGGTGGAAGCTTTTAGCCTGGGCTTGGTGTCATGTGGGTCCACTTGAAAGTCCCGATACTAACAAAAAAAGCCTCGCAGCGACTGGTGGAGTATCATTCCAAGGCTATGGACACAGCTCCATAGGTAGGGAAGAAAACATGACCACCAGAATCTGCCTCAACACCTAAACAACAGTGCACATGGTTCCAGATGAATGGAAAGCTGCAAATGAAGCAAAACCAGCATCTCAACCCATTTAGAGATGGATCACAGATGAGCGAAGGTGTGGATGGATCCGTTTACTGGGCAGATCCTTAGATGAGTCTGTCCAGCCAGCTGCCTTACCAGTGCAGTATATTCCAGGCGGTGGTCTCTGCCATAAGGAAAGCTGCAGAAGTCTCAGACGAAGTCTCCAGAATAAACACAAGGTAAATTTCTTCGAAGATAGTCAAGCGGCGATAGCATCAATGCAATCATCCACAGTCAATGCCGGAAATGTCCTGGCTGGCAGGAAAGCTTGACAATTTCAGTGCGTATCTACTGACTTCCAGTTCATCTAAGCATTGAAGGAAACGAGGCGGCGGATGCTCTTGCCAAGAAAGGTATCAGGCTAAGGAATGATAAAACAGAGGATCTGTGTATCTCACTGAGGACGCTTCAAACAAACCAATGTAGGGACTCACGCACCTATAAAGTCCACTCGAACGAATCTTTCCTCTAATCTATGTAATCCACACTGCCACATATAAGTTATAGCCAGATATTTGAGCACTAAAGCGATGCCAACAGACTTATGCATATGAGAAGCGTAGCACAAGCATTTCTGCCAAGTCATTGGCCATTTCAGATTGCTTAACATTAAAAATTAACATTTCTCAAACACACAACACAAACACTGAGGGTCAACGAACCCACAGCACCAGCAGCAACAACAACAACACCAGTAACAAATTTCTATCAGCAACACAAACACCCACGACATTTGGCATTCAAATTGACCAAAACGTTAAAGCTTGTATATAATTTTTTCAAGCGCCATTTAATCAATGGCTTTTTGCTTGCAACTTTGCTGTTTTTTTTTTTGTTGTAATTTGTCTTGAAATTAGAATTTTAAATGCTTTGCATTTGCATGTGTGTGTGTGTGTGTGTGTGTGAGTGTGAGTGTGTTTGCATATTCAGATTGAGATTCAGCTAAGCAGACCAGCGCCAGCGAGTGCCCCGCGGCATGCTTTGTGACGTCACAAGCATAATATGAATTTGTATGCCACGTTAATTATACGCCATGTGGTACACACACACACACACATACACATGGTCACTTGCACATATGCCATCTCGCTCGCACGCCGGGCAAATTATTAATTTTTCGTCTGCCGGCTGTCTGGGTCAACATTCAGCAGTCGAAGTCGGAAGCACAGCGTCGCCGTCGTCTACCGCTTGAGCATAATTTAATTTTGATGCACGTCGTCGACGACGCTGGGGCGGGCATCTGGGGGGGAAAATTGAAATTCAAATTTCAGTGGCAATGTGGAAAATGAAAATTTAAATGCGCGCCACAACACATTTCGCATTGTGGCTCACCAGCGCGCCGCTGCTGTACGGCCATCCCGCTCGCACTTTTCGCCGGCCACTTAAACTATTCATTTATACAAATTAATTCAATTATGCGTATTACGTATGCCTGCAAAGCGCAGTCGTCGACATCTCTTAACGCCCAATCGTAGACTCCATGGGTAGACTCATAGAGATGGCAATGTGTTCAGCGTGAGAGGTGCCCATGTTGCAGGACTAGAACTAGGAATAGGTGAGTGTGAGCTGAGTGAAATTTACACTAAGAATGCATGTGGCGCCCGAGCAGGGACCACCGCATCGAAAACCTTTAGAAAGCAACATAGCTTGCAGTTCGACTAGGTAAGGATCTCTCCTGGACTAGAACTAGGAATAGGTGAGTGTGAGCTGAGAGAAATTTACACTGAGAATGCATGTGGCGCCCGAGCAGGGACCGCCATACTGAAAACTTTTAGAAAACTAATACAGCTTGCAGTTCGACCAGGTGAAGATCTCTCCTGGACTAGAACTAGGAATAGGTGAGTGTGAGCTGAAAGAAACTTACACTAAAATGCATGTGGCGCCCGAGCAGGGACCACAGCACCGAAAACCTTTAGAAACCAACACAGCTTGCAGCTGAAGGTCTTTCCTCGACTAGAACTAGCAATAGGTGTGTCTGAGCTGAGTGAAATTTACACTAAGAATGCATGTGGCGCCCGAGCAGGGACCACAGCACCGAAAACCTTTAGAAACCAACACAGCTTGCAGTTCGACCAGGTGAAGATCTCTCCTGTTATAAATAATGTTCACATTTGACGCCCTAACTCAGAAAATTAACGCACCTTTACAGTAGCATAAAGCGAAGAACTAAAAACTCTCTTTTCTCTCTCTCTCTCTCTCTCTCTCGCTCTCTCTCTCTCTCTCTCTCTCTCTCTCTATGTAATTTTCATTTTGAAAAACTGCACTACTTCAACACGGTCTCATCTCTAGCTGAGGACAGCCTATATAATTTCTGCTCGCGTACAAAATTTCACTTAAACTTAATTGTTCAAGTTCAAGTTCAATGTAACATAATAAGGCCACACACACAAACACACACACACACACACACACAGAGCGGCATATACACATAATACATACGACACTGTTGCATTTTGCGGCGCCTCACAAGGGGCCGTAAGAAAAATTATAATAAATTATTATTCCTTTTCGTTTGATTTTTATGCAGATTTTTTGTTTAGGCGTTTCGCTTGTCGCTTTATAATACTTTGCTTTGCCTTTGCTTTGCCTCGATTTGCCTCGATGTTCTTTGGAATTTTCAGTTGCCCGTTGTTTGCTGACAAAAGTAATTTGTTAAAGGCATGAGAGTGCGAATATTTACTGTTACTGTGTTTGTTTGACTTTTCCTGCTGCCAAGAACTGTAGATGAATGGGCGGGATGGAATTTCGTATGTGTTTGGGTTTTAAGGTAAAGGCAGAAACTTTGAATGATTGCAGATAAGCTTGAATAAGTGATTAAAGCTGGGACTCTACTGTATTGATCGATTGACTTATGTTGTAAGTTTATAAAGAAATTCCTTTTACAGATCTAGTCAGCGGGCACAAGGATTTCATCATCAGGGGCTCCCTTTAGGTAAACTAACTTTCAGTAAGTTAATTAGCTCCTTCTTAGCCGGGGAATCTGCAAGAACCAGGAAGACGTTTTGGAAAAATATGTCTTGTAAGTGAGTCAAAATCTGTGTCAAATGGGCAATGAACGTTTACTCAAAGAAACCCAAAAAAAGGGTGAGTGAGAGATGGCCAGACCCACAATGAAAGAGTCGAAGGTTCCACCTTAATAGAAGACAGGGAGGCTCTGCGACCAGAGTTGATCTTCTATAGCTCTAATGCCCATCTATTCCAGAAGTGACTAGATTGTCATTGATGTACCCCACAAAGAGGCGTAAGCATGTTCTGTTTAGGCTACCCACTTCACTTGATTTAGGCAGTCTTGCCAAAAGTTTGGCTTGACAAAATCCAGGAAGTTCTTCTCAGTGCCGCAGTTCCAAGGCCCAGAAGTGTTCTGTGAGTAAAAGCTTCATCGATGCCATGCTGTTACCACATAATGGCTCTCTGCCCACTAGTATTGCAGAGAAGCCATTTCTGGCTCCACAGAAAGACTCAGGGCAGACTAGTGATGTAGAGGAACCATTTCTGCTGAGTTCATCTGCAGATCCGTTGCCTTCAATACCCCTATGTCCAGGTTACCCAACAAAGTTTGACCTTGTTACCAACAGCAAGTTTCTGAAGAACTTTGAGGGAGTCTTTGACCAGCCTGAAAGAGATTATTACCCAGATTATCAAAGAATACACAGAGTGTCGCCAGTTTTTGGTCTTCGATCCAATATATGAACTCATTGGCATGTATCATGGATTGAAAGACAGTGGGCCAATGTTTCATTGCAATGGAGATACAGGGGTTAGAACCATGTATCCCAGCACCTGTTTGCTCCTCTGTCCTTGAGCCAACAGAAAGCGAGATGGTTATACTAGGCCCCACAGAGGGCGAGCAATGAAAGTAAGATCCATCGAAAAGTTGGCCGCCTGTTGTATAGTAAAAAGAGGAATCTAGAAAACTAAGGTTACAACAGCCAGTTTATTCTAATATTTTCCAAAAATCTGAAACTCTTATATATCTCTTATATCGCAACATATTATGTAGTTGCACAAAAATTCCCAGCCAGCTAAATGTGGCACTTCCTGTGGCTACTGATACACAACCAAGCCCAGTAAAATTCTCGAACAGCCGACAATTGCAACTAACAGCAAACAACAAGAAGCTGACAACAGCAACAACAGCAACAGCAGCAACAACAACTGCACACTGTGGCAAACTGCAAACTGCACTAGCAAAAACTCCCTGCAGGCTTTTGCCAGGCAATTTGAAAAGCGAAATGACAACGACAACAACAACAGCAGCAACAGACGCAACAACAGCAACAGCCGCAACAACAGGAGCAACAACAACTGCGACAACAGCAACAACTGCAACTGCAACCTGTGTGCCAGCAACGACGTTGTAGGCCATTTGATTAACAAATGGCCAAACGCAAACGAAATTGATCGAAATTCGCCAAAGGAATACAAGGCTAGGAAATTTCCTCAATTCATCTGCTCCAGCTTCGATATACTCCGGATCGCTGGCCAGACCTAAGTCCAAGTAAATTATGGCAAACAAGTTTTGGCCGCCGGGCAACAATTTTGTCGCTGTTACCCTAAGTACACTGGGGGAAATGAGGTAAGACATAAATTTTAATGGAAAGTTTTCAAGAATATGTTGAAGAAAGTATTCTAAATTTAGGAATTTTAAAAACTTCCAAGTTTGTTTTAAAATATTTTAAAAAATTTTAATTTGTTTATGTATTTTATGCTCCTAAGTGGAACAATCGGTTATATGGTAGCATTAATATGTATTTGTCCGATCTGGTTGTATCGCGAACTTAAGCAGCGTGATCTTGGGGTTGAAACAGAACACTTTTGTCAACTAAGCACGCAATGTATTAGAAGTCCGTCGGACAAGCAACTCGCTGCTTGTTGTCAAACAGAAAAGATAAGAATATTGATTCATGTGGAAAAGCAACTGTTGCTAAGCGATAGCTCTACGGCAGGGAAAAACATCAACGAGTCACCTATCAGTTGTCCTATGTGCTAGATAGGTCACTGATGAGGGTAGCCACATACCCCGAAACACAACGCTCTGCCTGACCTAACGTCTGAAGAAACGGCTTCAACATTTACAATATACTAGAAAGTTTCTCCCAAATCTTTCAAATCAATTCTTGAATCTCAGTCAAATCTAAACTTTTAAAATTCATAAACATTTCTTAATTTTTCATTTAATATTTTCTAGCAGTGTATTATTTATATCTGTAGCTAGATAGAATCTGAATTGCTTTGGCTAAGAAACCACAGAACTGTAGGCAATGTCTCTCGATGTCTCTTATCGATGTCGTTTTTCCGCTGTTCCAGCTCCCAGCTCAAGCTAGACGCAGAGAAGAGATTGCAGCAATTAACGCTAATTAAATGCGCTTCAGTTTATGTTTCATGTGGCGATATTTCAGTTGTCTAGCGCGATAATTAAATCGCTGGCCATTTGCATAACAAATTTGCCACAAGGCGGGCACAAAAAAACAGAGACAGAGAGAGACAACGAGACATTAACCTGAGTGAGCCCCCAAATATTGGGAATGCAGGCGATGGAAATGAGTTCAAGTGCGCGTTTTGAGGTTTGCCATCTGGCAATTGCATTTGTTTGCCATTTGGTCATCAACCCAGTTGCCAGTTTGCCAACTTGCCAGAGCTCAGAGCTGGATCTGAAGCTGAGCTGAGGGTTGGCGGGATGCGCTTTTCACTTTCACTTGGCCCATCAGAGTTGAGTTTCGTTTCATGGCGCAAACTTTGTACGGCAAGAGCGCAACATCCTTTGCATACGGAAATAGCAGTCGCACCAACAAGGACGCCGTCGACGTCGACACATTTGTCCTCCATTCAACTCTTTGGGGCTGCCAACCTGACCGAAATTCCAAAATGGCGCACGAGCAACGCCAATGACGTCGACAGCGTGGTGGTTTGCGGGAGAGGAGGGGACCATCGTCAGCGCCATCCGTTGTTGGCGAACGTTGCTTGCATTTCAAAGATGGATTTTAATATTCAGCATGTGTGGAAAGGTCGCTGGCCGTGGAACAGGGGCACGAACTCTGTCTATCTCTGTCTTCCTTGTACGCTTCCTGGCTGCCAACTTGTATCTGTATCCTTTTTTTTTGTCGACGTCACCTTGATTTTGCTTGGTCTGCCAGCTGGCCATGACCATGACTTTTTTGTGGGGCATGTTTAGCCCACTTTGCATTGACTTGATGGCCGCCCGATGGCGGCGGATACGAGGTGCCATGAAGTGATTTGATAAACGACATTTTACAACACAATTTAAAGACTTCAGTAACACTGTTTTATTGATACATTTTTGTGGGAAGATTTTACAATAACATTTTTGGCTTTATGGGGTTTTGGCTCATGTTTTGGGAATGAAGAACTTTAAGATGATGCATGGCCTGAATTGAGCTCGAAATCGCTCCTCGATTCACAGTACAATAGAAGTAAATATGTTGTACAACAGTTGTTTATATCTAAAATTCTCTAAATATTGTTTTAATGATATTCGATTTATAATTTTTCAAGTGTTAGTCAACACTAACTGATCTTTAAGAAATATATAACATTTACTGAAGCTCCAGAAATTAGTTTTGAGAAACTTCAGCTTCTTTACCAACACTAGAGACTCCACTGAGGAAGTGAGAATGTCATACAAACGAGTTTTAGTGTTAACCAACACTGATTATATTGTTCAAAATCTAGAAAATGTAGTTGTAAATCTTGGATACAATCTTAAGGTTTCCGACAAGCACTAGAGACTTGACAAATGAAAGAAGAGTGTTGTACAACACTTAGTGAAGTCTTAACCCACACTGGTTGACGTGTAAAAGCACAGCTAGCCTATGAAGCCTTAGATATTGATCCGATACCTTTCTTTTCTTACCCTAATCTACTAATTTTCCAACACTAAGAATGTAAAAGATAAACAGAGAACGTTTTTCAACACTTTTTTGGCTGTTAATCAACTTTGAATGAACCGTAGGGCATGTAGGACACTTATTTAAGCTGTAGACATTTGTTAAAGGATCCTTTAAGGCTTCCTACGAACACTAGAGATTTAGCTATTGAAGTTTAGGGAAATTTTTTAGATTCTTACCAACACTAGAGATGTAACTTATAAAGCAAAAACGTTTTGAACACTATACTTAGCTCGAAGGACCGACCCAAGCTTTGTCTATTAAGATCACATGCTTTTGACATTATATTTGTTTGTTAACCAACACTAAAAACTGTTTGGGTTAGCGGGCTCGAGGTCGTAAGTAAAGTTCCACACTGAAAACTATGTTTAAAAGCGTAAGGGTAGTACACAGGCTTTAAATAGTGCTTGGCTAAGATTGGAAATCATTTACAGTATATTTCATAGGTTTATAAATAAATTTAGAATATTTTACAACACTATTTAAGCTCCAATCAAGACTTGCTCTTTGCTAAGCAAGCCTATGATCATTTTATAAAACTTGAAAGCGTTAATCCACACTGGCATGACCTGTAAAACATTTGTGAACAACAACATTAATCTCTGAACATTACTTTAATGAATTTGCGCACATTTGACAACACGATTTACATCTCCCTAACCAACACTGGAGATTTGATTAATGTCTATTTAGACATTTCGCTGCTGCAGTGACGGACATGGACTGCTGCTCGTTGTGGTCATTATGATTATGTTGTTGGTCAATTTGTTGTGTTGTCTTATTGTTGTGCAAAATATGGAAATACAAAAGCACAAGGACATGCTCCAAAAGGACACGGAACAGGAACATACTACTACATACAGCACAATAAGAATGAGACGAAGCGGAAAAAGCACAAAATTAAACTTAAACGTTTACAGGATGCACGGCTGGAGACCAAGATAAAGGCGGGCAGACAACAACAGGACAATGACCATGCCAGGCCAAACCAGGCCAGGCCAGGCCAGGCCAGGACAATGCTAGACAAAGCTAGTGGAGTCGGGTATACTATATGAAGATATAATAACTTCCGGTAATTTCAATTTTATGACCAAAGACTAAAGATGAAGCTGCCCGAAAGTCAAGCTTTGTTGACTCGCCTGGACACAACATATATCATAGTTGACCATAGAGGGGAGGGAGTAAAAGGGAGTCTGGGCACTTAGTCAGCTAGTTGGCTGGCCCATAAACTCAAAGATTGAAGAGCCTGCAGGCTCATAGGCAAATGAAATGTTTAACGTTTCAAGTTTGAAAAGCGTGAAAAATTTGTGAAAAACAACAACGAAGCCACAAACTGCACATGTCAGTGAGTAGTAGTATAGGGTGCCAGAGGGGGGAGGCAGTGGGCGGCGGCTATGCCTGTCAGTGGCAAGTCAACTTGGCCAAGTCATTTTTTCTTTCCCTGGTTGGGTTCCGCTTTTTGTTGCCTTTCGCCAGCGCAGCACAGCACAGCACAGCTCTGGTTCTGGATCTGGACCTGGATGGGGGGCCTAGTAGAGCTTCTTCTTCGACACTAAGAAGCAATAAACCTAAAGGGAAATGTAATAAACGAGAAAATCTTGTACGTGACCAACCGCACCAGGGGTGCAAAAGCAGCCCGGGGTTGGATAAATGGACTTTTGCCCAAACGAAATTGCCAAAAAAAAGAAGAAACGAAACAAAAAACGGAAGCATTTTAAAGCGTAACCGAAATTCAAAATATATATTTAGAGGGAAAAGCGTATTCCTTATGCCTAAGTCTAATCGATAACACGCGCGTGTGTGCGTGAATGTGTGGGAGTATGCGTGC
Source organism: Hirtodrosophila duncani (assembly GCA_037043425.1). Taxonomy (NCBI): domain Eukaryota; kingdom Metazoa; phylum Arthropoda; class Insecta; order Diptera; family Drosophilidae; genus Hirtodrosophila; species Hirtodrosophila duncani. The sequence goes on along the minus strand of JBAMBM010000821.1, from coordinate 6,734,996 downwards.
AGGGGAAACACACACACGCACACACACACACACTATTCCACGTTAGTATTGTACTTAGGCACAATTTGCCTGGTTATGGCACACCAGAGACCATTTCGGAGAGCCAAACCAAATGCTGAAATCCAAAATCCAAATCGATTTCAGCGAAGCGTTCCTTTTGCCAAATTCTACGAATGAATTTTGTTCGTTTGGGCGTTAAAAAAGCAACTTACGTTTTTCTCTGTTTTGGTTTTGTTTTTTTTGGCTGCATCGCTGATAAGGTGAGGCACAGGCACAACCGAAGCTGGGAGTCTTACGTGGAAATCAAAAACTGAAACTGCCTGGCCATCTGGTAGCTGACCAAAAGCCAAACGAGCAGAGCAACTGTCTTAGAGCTAGAATGGGAAGCGTGACACGGGATGCTGAAGCCAAATGACAAAAAGCTTCACAAGTAGAACAAATGAATGTCAACAGAACAAGATGAAATTGACCAAACTCACAACGACCTTAATATGATTGTAATAGAGATCCCATAAGACTCGAATGAATGATGCCTTGAGTAGGTCGTAGGACTTTCTTAACATGAGCAGTTGGCCCCTCAGCTTCATCCGCGACGCTGAAGCAAACTGGCAGAAAACTCTACTAGTAGAACAAATGAATTTCAACAGAGGAAGAAGTCTTATGGACGGAGAAACATAAGTAAAAATGAACCAAACTTAGAACGATCTTAATATGAGTGTAATGCGGATTCCATAAAACTCGAGAGAATGATGCTTTAACTAGACCAAGGACTATCTTAGCACGACCAGGTGTCCCCTAAGCCCTAAGCCTAAATCCCAGATTATCACAAACATTGCCTGCTTCGATATTTGTCCGCATTAACAACAGAGTTGGGTCAAGTAGTTCCGATGTAGATCAATGAAACTATTCCTTTTTTTGACCTGTATTTTCCTTAGCTTGATTGGTTGATTTTCCCACTAAAACCTACTTTAACAAACCTAAGCAAACTTTGAACGAAGAGAGGGCCAACAACTTATGCAGGGTTAATGTGCTTCTCTTTGCATATACTTCTAGAAAATGTATAAGAATTATAAATGCGTGAACTTTGCTATTGCTTGATAAGTGATATTTTCTTTGTTTTACTTTATATAGCTATCGCTGGCCTTGCCAAAACTGATAGATTAAAGCGAGCTATAAAGAAAAGTTGCGCAAAACTTCGAGATATTCTTAACAAGGATAAAAGGAGACAAAGATATGTTATCAAGTGTTAGCGCCATACCTAAAACAGACCATGATTTTGACCTATGCTAAAATTTGAAATACATCGGAAAATAGGCTGCTTCTTAGTTTTGACCAAAGTATCGGAAGAATGTCTCATTTCGCCACTAGTAGAGTACCGGCGCTCTCACACCATAGTTGCTTTGGTGACTCGCACTACTACATACGCAGCTACTCACTCAACTCAGTCACAAACACCGCATATACCAATAGTTGACTAGTAGTGTCGATCCATCGCTGCAGTTCTCTGCTGCTGTCCTAGTCAATGCTATTTGATTTACCTTGTCTGTTATTTTCAGCCTCCTAGCTATTATGTTTAGGGCTGTGCATGGTTATTCAGTCAGTCAGTACCAAGAGATGATCCACATCACCCTTACATAGGTAACAAAGAAATCTCATTCTCTATTCATACCTCTTTTCATACCTCTCTTCCTTGCCTAAATTGAAGCCTTTAAATCTTAACTCTTTCTTCCAACTTTACAATTTCGAGTCTTCACAAACTTTAGTTACTTAACTGTCACGCTGCCATCTCTAGCTTGTTGTCTTAACTGTGATTTCCTTTTAATGGCGTGACACTAGACAACAGCACAGGCCACAACCACAACCACAACAACAACAACAGCAACAACAACTGCGCAACAACGATATTGCAACAAGGCTTAATTACTCAGCTGGAAATCGGCCATCAGAGCAAGACGAAAGGCGAAGACCCACAGCGATCGCCTGGAACACCCAGGCAGGATCTCTCTTGGCCAATTGGCTGATTCAGTCACTGAGATTTGCATGCAAGTTGTGGACGCCACTGCAATGAAACTGCTGAAGCTGAAGTGGCCTGGAGTGGAGTTGGACTGGAGTTGGACTGGAGTTGGACTGGACGTAACAGTTGGAGTTAAGCTCAGTTTAAGTAAGCTCGCATTGTACCCCCCACTTCACCCTCCTCCTCATCCTCCACCATGGCATTTCAATGGCATTATACGAATACAACCATAAAAATTGTAGAGCACGGCTGATGGCGGAATGGCTGCGGCTCTTGGCTAAATCGTCATAAGGCGATTTGTACAATCGCCGGCCATTAAACCGAAGCGCATTTTTAATAAAGCGTAAAGTGAAAAACTTGGCATAGGAAAAGCAGGAAATCTGGGTGAAAAAAATATATGTATCCACACCGCAATTGTAACGCGACAATTTTAATTTAATGATGCGGACTTAGTCCTTGTAATGGCCGCAGTCAGGACACTTGCGTGTCCTCTCGCTACGTTTGTTAAATTAACAGTCGCGTTTGTCATTTCTCGCGAGCGAAAGCAAATCGAAAGCAAAGCAGCAGGAAGAAAATAAAAATAAAAAACAAATAAAAGCATATGGTCCAACTGGAAATGACCCCCATTTCCCCCCATCCCCTCGTAGCAACAACGACAACTGCAAATTAATTTAAATGATTTTTATGATGTCATTGCGCAACTGAGGCTGATGCGGAGGGGGCATTTCACTCTAGATAGAGGCGCCATCAAAAAAAATGCCAAAAAAATAAAGAAAAACCAAATGGGATTATGCATATTTTGTAGCAAAAACAAACTGAAAACTGTGAGACTGCCCTTTGGTTGCATGGAAATGGAGATGGAGCTGGAGCTGGGACTGGCCCAGTGTCTCCCAGTAGCTACGAGCGGTAACGAAATTCACGGTAGGAGATAAAAATGTACCGAATCGAAGCGACGATCAACAACCCGAGGTGCTGCCAGCAGCGGAACGTTGTAGCAGGAGCAGGGGCAAGCACTGAGCACCCAAGATCTGACTCTGACTCTGGCTCTGACTAAGACTTAAGCTGTAGCTGAATCAAAATCAACCATACCAAGCAATTGGTTGCGCTCTGCCTGCTGAAAGCCACAAACAAAAGTCACCGTGAGAGCAGAGACAACGATATTCAAATGCTCTAACTATCTGAATTGAAATTTTCCTTAAAACGTATTCTGGTTACAATCATAGGGAACTGTCGTTATAATTACTCATATGCTTCGTTCCTTTGTCATAGATACACACACATACAGGCAAAACCATAGGAGAAAACACAGATATAACTGATAAGAAGACGCTGTTTATGGGCAATCCGAAGGAGTTGCTGCGTCGTTTAGTGAACGTCGACGAAACATGGATCCACTGGTACCCACCAGAGAGACCAAGGAACAGTCTAAACAGTGGACTTCATCCGGCGAAGGTCTTCCTAAGAAAGCGTAGACTGTCCTATCGGCTGAAAAGGTGTTGGCATCCGTTTTCTGTGATTCACAAGGTGTGATCTACATGGACTACCTAGAGAAGGCCACAACCGTCACAGGCCTCCACTATGCCGAGTTATGGGGCTGATCCGATGCCGAATTGCAGAAAAAATGATCTCATTTGGCGAAGAAAAGAGTGATTTTCCACCATGACAACGCACCAGTTCACACTTCCGCCGATGCCACAGCCAAATTGGTCGACTTGGGCTGCGAACTGCTGCTCTATCCACCTTTTCTCCAGTTTTTGCCTCGAGGGGCTTCTTTTTGTTTGCAAAACTTGAAAAAATTTGAGTCGAAACAGTAGGTCATCGCCGCCAAGGCGTCTTACTTGGCAAATATCGAGAAAACTCAGTTTTTGGATGGGTTAGGGAAGTTGGAGCATCGCTGGGTGAAGTGTATGGAGCTAAAAGGAGACTATGTTGAGAAAGAAATCGCCACGTTTCCAAAAATTTTCATTTTCTTTTGGAAGCTAAATAGATGGACTAAGTAGCTCTTGATCATATTATCATGGCAACAGACTTAATTGTATGAAGTTATGTGATTGATCGAAAGCTTCAATGCAATTTCAACAGTAGAGCTTGGGTCAGTCTCTTCTTCTTCAATGATATCCACATGTGGTGTTCCACTTATATTTTGAAGCATTTTTCATACAAAGCAGAATCCAGTTTTACATATATAGATTATCTCTGTGATAAAAAATTTATGTTCATATTAAGGCGGCAGCTCAGAACTCTGGACTTAAGACAGGCGCAAGACTAAATCAATGTAAATTGTTTAGTGCTTTTTAAAGGGAAACTTCGAACTTTCTTAGATCTCATCAAATTACAAATCAAATTTTGCTAAATTTATACCATATTCCTATACGATTTCGAGCAACTTCAAGCAGTCATTCAAGGCCATCAAACAGCCCAATCATTATTCCGCCCTATAATCCTTCCATTTCATCCAACATCCTCATTCCCATTACAATATATATTTCGATATTCTCTAAAGAGTATTCGCCCGAGACTTCCTCTGCATCCTCATTGAGCCACCGAAACTGAGACAAATGTGATAACCACGCAGCGATATACGACAGCCTCAGCAAGCCCAAAAGACACGACGCCAACATGGATGCGGGGCAAAAGGGTATGCTTATGGAGGGGCAGGGGCATAAGGCAAAAGAGGCTACGACTTCATACACGGCCACAGAGAGAATTTATTGTCGATTTGGCGAGCTGTATCGACAACGCAACTGCTACTGGGCACAAAATGCAATGCAGTTGAGTTGGCGTCCACCGTCCGCGATCCACAGTCCAGCCATCAGCATCGAGAACTTGGGTTGCTGCTGCTGCTGCTCCTCCTTGACTATCGGTTGGTGCAAATCTGCATCCGAATAAGAACCTCTTGAGCTGAGGTTTTAATTTGTACGCCGCGAGTACGAGCACGAGTTGGGGTTGACAAGGGCCTGGTGGGGCCCTGGCGGGGGCCACAAGGTGATGAAGTTACTGGTGCTGAGCCAGCAGATCATCGTCATCGTCTCGCCTGCTCCTGCGCACAAGATTTGCTGTGTGATGTGCGCACTGATAAGCCAGGCCAGGCCGAGTCGAGCCAGGGCAGGCCAGGCCAAGCGTTGGCAAGTGCCGACGACTCTGACTCCGACTCCGACTCTGACTCTGGCTGCGACTCTGGGCTAAGGTTGTTGCAGTGGCAGTGGCTGTGAGTTCGGCATGATAAAGCCTCCGAAAAGTGTGGATTATTTCATTTTGCTACGTTTTGTAGCCGCCTCTGCGCCTCGTCTTACACTTCTGCCTCGACTCCCTTCGTTCCGCCTGCTGTTGTTTTGCGGGTAATGAATAAATTTGCGCAATTTGTTAAGTGAATTCCTTTGTAGCGCGATTTTTTACGAGTGCCTCTTTGACCACGCTCTCTGGATGTGGCTCTGCCTTTGACTCCGACTCTGGCGCTTGGCCAAGATTTGTTAGTTGGGTAGCCAGAGTTTCGAAGTGTCGACTTAGCTGCATACTTAGAATGCGAATGATCTGGGCAATGAACGGAAGATCATCAATGCGGGGGGAAACTGAAGCTTTATAGGAAGTGATCGGGGAGCTATTCTGATGGTACATGGGCTATTTTATGTGAGAGTGTTTCATAGGGATGCCTTAAAATAACTATTCTGCCCGCTTTGGGAGACCATCATCCATCATATAGGATTTAAAATGACGTCAGTTAGCTAAACACGCATTATCGTCCAAGCTAAATAAGTGTGAACTCAATCGGTTGCGGATAACTATGTTCAAATGAAATTATACGATTTTACCTAAACAGACAAATATATACATAAATTTATACATCAATTCATGCATATATTCATACATATATTCATACATACATTCATACATACATTCATACATACATTTATACATACATTTATACATACATTCATACATACATTCATACATTTATACATACATTCATACATACATTCATACATTCATTCATACATACATTCATACATACATTCATACATACATTCATACATACATTCATACATACATTCATACATTCATACATTCATACATTCCTACATTCATACATTCATACATTCATACATTCATACATACATTCATACATACATTCATACATACATTCATACATACATACATTCATACATACATTCATACATACATTCATACATACATTCATACATACATTCATACATACATTCATACATACATTCATACATACATACATTCATACATACATTCATACATCCATTCATACATACATTCATACATACATTCAGACATACATTCATACATACATACATTCATACATACATTCATACATACGTTCATACATACCTTCATACATACATTCATACATACATTCATATATACATTCATACATACATACATTCATACATACGTTCATACATACCTTCATACATACATTCATACATACATTCATATATACATTCATACATACATACATTCATACATTCATTCATACATTCATACATACATTCATACATACATTCATACATACATTCATACATACATTCATACATACATTCATACATACATTCATACATACATTCATACATACATTCATACATACATTCATACATACATTCATACATACATTCATACATGCATTCATATACTAATGATTGCAAGGAATTTCCCTTGTTTTCTATAACAGATCAGTGTTTATAGGCATCTCCTTGAGAACAGGTAGCACTCCAAAATGAGAAGTTTCTACAAATACAACGAAGGGTTCACAAACTTGCACACAGTAACTATGGTAAAGGTGTTTAGGATCTCAATGTCAGTGTTAAAGGAAATCAGGACAAGAAGTTGTCTCAAAACTGGCTCCATAGAGAAATCACTGGCTGAGGCTCATAGGATTGCTTTGCTAAAATCCAGGAAGAGGGTGATGTTCAAAGGAGATAGGTAATGAAGTGATGGCATTGTATTAGTAGTAGAAGTAATAGTAGTAATAGTAGTATTAGTAGGTTGTAGTAGTAGTAGTAACAGTAGTAGTACGTGTTATTAACAACCCTACTGGCTCTCTGCTTGATGAAAGATTTGCCTCCACCCGCCTCTGCTTGTTCCGCATCTTCTCCAATTGGTAAAACCAAGTGATGTCAGAGCTTCAGTCACGTGATCCTTCCAACGTATGCGTATCCGGGGGTCTACTTCTCCTCCTTTGTCCGCCAACTATCCTATCGAGTACTTTCCGAGCTGGAGTTTCTTCAAGCACATGTACGACATGGCCCAGCCATGGAAGTCTGTTAGTGTTCATTCGCCTGACCATCCTACAGCTCATTGCTCCATTGAATATGATGGCTATCGCCACAGCATATAGGACTTGCGAAGAATCTTGCGAAGAAATTTCCTTTCAAACAGCCCAAGAGCTGCTGCATTTGATTGTGTTACTGTCCATACACGAGCATCGGTAAGATGCTGTTACTGTTACTGTTAGTTTCGCCTGTCCAGAGAGAGCTCCACTGTTCAATTGCCTAATGAGAGCCCATAGTAACACCTGTTGTCGAGAATCATTCACCTGGCATTGTGCCTCACGTAAATTTCAGCTCAAGGATAGCCACAAACACAGCCAAGCTATCATTGTGTTGTAGGATGAAATGGAAGCAAAAGGTGTTACATAGTTTCCATTCTACCGAAGAGGAACTCGTGTAAAAGTGGCTCAGGTTTGTTTTTAAGCGGCTCGTGGCTCCGTAGAGAGGCAAAATAAGGTCATATGGCTTGAAGGACACTTGGCACCTCGTGGCATTTAAGAATGGAGTCAAATCTCATAGATCTAGGATGGTTTCAGATTTGTCTTAAAAAAAAAGTAATCTATTTCTTAGGCTGAGCTGCTCTTTTCGACCAAGAAGACAGTGTAACTGCTTCGTTTCTGCTTTACAGGGAAGTTTCAGAGTTTCTGGGAGATGGAATTTTGGAAAATGGAAAACTCTTGCTTAGCCTGAAAGCCATCCTATATTCTAGCCACAAATTTTATACACTAACAATCACTTGAATCTTAATAAGGATTTTTGCCTTGATTGAAAAATCAAGTTAGCTTTCCCTGAATTTTCTTTATTTAACCAACAGAGATTCTGTTCCATCTATAACTCATTTATGGCAACTCCCTTTCCCCTACCTCATCTCACCTCTCCCACAGAGTTCAATTCAAGCCAAGACTTAACCCGTTCTGCTTGCATTTTCCCAGGAAAAATCTCAACACTTCCGCTTCCAACAAGAATTACTATTTGCAACAACAACCGCATCCCTTTGCAAATGCATTGCATTTCCGCTTTGGGTGCCACACACACAGATGAAGAAGCAGGAGGCCAGGAGGGGAGGGGAGGGGTTGTGCAATTTCTAACGAACTCAAATTAGAAACATCCCAAAACATAAATATCTTTGCCGTTGCCATTGCATGCTCATATTGTGGCCTTGTTCAACCATAGATGTCGCTGTTGTCGCTTGTTGTGATTGCCTTGCCAAAAGGGTTGCAAAATGCACCCTCGATAGATGCACACACACACACTCACACACACACACACAGAGAGATAGACACACATGCACACACTTATACTTGTGTATATATTGAATGCCTTCGCTGTGTCTGATTTTTGTTGGAATTCAAAAGATTTACAAATACTTGTGCAGTCCTTTGGCTGCACTTAGGCAGCATATCCTTTGCACTTTAAGTGCAACCCTGCTAGGGCTGCTCCTGCTGAACCAATAAAAATGTACAAGCCAAGTCGCTGTCGTCCTTTTTTGTTAAAGTTCGAGCACATACTTGTTGTCAGCACAAAATTTTTACCTCTTCACTCGATTCTTTGCTGCCGCCGCTGCTTGTTATCCTTTGAGCGGTTTTTACTTTTACAGCACCCCAGAGCATCTTGTCTTCTCAGAATGCCAGTGCCCGAAATGTTTGTCCTGCCTGTTCCCTGTGTGTGTGCAAGTGTGTGTGTGTTTTCCCACTGTATTTGTCTTTGCGTTTTTTCCTCCCGATTTTTTGTTTATTTCGCTGACGAGGCGAAAAGGCAAACACAGAGAGGCAAATTCAACGGCAAACCAACGCCACGAAATTGTCAATACAGCCAAGACAACACCAGGAGGAGGAGTAGGAGGGGGGAAGGGGGTAAAGTGGGGGTAGGGGGCCACCCACATTACGATTTCTGTAGATTTTTTATGATGCCAGTCGAAGAACTTGAAGAAGGGTTAACAATGCCGACGACAAGCGCCGAGTCCAGCAAGGACAATGCTGTCATATGCAAAAATCCAGGACGAAGACAAGGACACGCGTTGGCAAGGGTACAGATATGGTGGAGCTGGCAAGTTGGCAGCAAACACTTTTGATAACATTTTATTACAACGTACTTGTAGGTGTGATTTTTATGGCTTGCTTCGATTTCTTATTTTTTTCTTTTTTTTTACATTTTTTTTATGCTCAATGGGAATTTTTATATGCTCCCCTGATTGTTGTTGCTGTTGTTGTTTATGTTGTTATTGTTGTTGTTGTGTTTACTGATTGCTTTTGAACAAAATATATTGAATGGCTTGATTGCTGGACGCTGACTGTGATAAGCATTGCTGGTGTAGAGGTTTAAACTTGTGAATTGAAAGGGAATTCTGGAAGTTGAAGCAAATTCATTTGAAAAGCAGTAAGTAAGCCACACAACCATGTTAACTATGATAGTAGCAGGGAAGACAACACTATCTAGTCGAAAGCCAATGCACATATACATACATAGAGACTACATACACACATATATTCTACATAACTTAAGCTGGGCTAAAGATGAATGAAAATAAAGGCATTCTGTAGCAGAAGCCGATCGAAACGGATGTGTTTCACTGTGGTTTATACCTACACAAATCCAAGATGGCAGCAAGATGGCAGCACTACATCATTTAGCTCCCATATAACTGACCGATCTTAAAGGAACACACTAAACTTTATGGTTTTTAGTCCGAATTAAAGCAAATTTGGTACAACGCCATGCTGTAGCCCCTCCGGGTGTGAGTTCAAATGTGTTCTTCTGCGTGTTCTCACCCGCGTCTTCTCACAAGTGAGTTGTTGAAGTGGCTGGCAAAGCCCATCGAGGTGCCTTGTGTTATTGGCGTCATTGACCATGAAAACGCTCAGATTGCTCCCAATCTCATCAGTCTGCTTCAGCTATTCGTCTCGGGATGGGCTTCTGCTACACTCTTATCCGTTTGAGGTGAGAGAAGGGAACGATTCCGTATATCTGGATGGCGTATTACCAAAGTTGGGTCAATTGTTGCGGAAAGACAGTTTGTTGCAGCTGTTGATTAGCTCATTCTCATTCTCCTCGCTCTGCGTCTCAAGCTACTGGCGATTGCCATTACGTGTTCCTCTGAATGTTTATTAGTCGACAATCCAGGCTGACTCCCAAGTGTTTGTGGGCAAGAGTCCTGGGCAGGAATTATGCATTAGGCTGCCTGAGAGAACCCTCTCTTTGCCTTAACATTTGACCAAATTGGATAGGGATCGTGCTACTAGGTTGTCCTTTCTTATTAAAGAACACATTTCTGCATCTTTCATTGGAGAAAAGTTTTTTATTTGGATGGATCTCAAGTACTATCCCAAAGCGTAGTTCAAAGTTTTAGGAAACCCGCCGCGCTTCAGCTTGCTACTCAACGGGTGTTGGATAATAATTATACACCTTTTCTGTCAATCACTAAACAAATTTAAACTAGAATTTGTCCATAATTAGGTATGTCTGAATATTTAAGGCAAGTTCTTTGCCTCTGTTATGCTTTTCCACTCTACAAATTCCAATATTGTTTCAATCAACAAGCGTTTTTCATCAAGTTAATCATTCAACTTCTAGCTCAATTGCTAATGAACTGAACAATCACATAATAAATCATTTGTGCAGTGCAAAAACATCTCATGACAAATGTGGAGATTTCACGCCAAATGTATTTCGAATACAAAGTAAACATACATAGTTTTTGTTTGGTTAAATATAAATATTAATAATGCATAGGAAAATATGAATTTAACAAGTTTTTGCCTGCAAATTGAATTATTCATGGAAATGAATTAGAAGAAAACAAATCAACAAATCAGGCAAAACTACTTAAGCATTCATTCATTAGATGACGAACTAGATTGAAGCGGTTGACCAATGCGCCTGCGCAAAGACAAATCGATTCGATTCGATTCGATTCGAATCGCTGCGATATGGTCGCAGTCGTGTGTGTGAGTGTGTGTGTGTGAGTGTGTGTCTCTCTAGTTTAGTGGGTCAAGAAATCCAGTTTAACACATTCAAATTAATACACACTGGCACACACTGGCACACAGTGGCACACACACCGCCGTACAAATGACGTCGCTCTGCGTTATTATGTTGCATAATAATTAGCCAAGGATACGCGCACTCTGCGGCAGCGGCAACAGCGGCAACAGAGGCAAAAGTGTGTGGCATTAGCATAAAATTAGAATTTGTAATTGCGGCTGAAAGCAACAGGCGGCGGAGTATGAGTAGGACGTGGCGGAGGACCAATACCATTATCTGTGACTGCCCTCCCTCCCTCCCTCTTGGCATACGTCGAGTGCTTGACTTAATTAAAATGCAGCCAAAGAAGCGCCTGCGCAAAAGGACAACGCAACGCCGCCAGCTTTTGAATTATTCAAATGGCAATGCGCAGACGCAGCCACAGTCGCAGTCGCAGCCGCAGCCTTTTTGGCCTGTTGACTTTTTGATTATGCGCATAATATTTTGGTCGACAATACAAAAAAATCTGCCTGTGTGTATCTGTGTGTATCTGTGTGTATCTGTGTGTTGTTATGACACAGGCGCGATGCTTAAGCGAGCCGCATAATTAAGTCATAACAATTAGCAGGACGCTGTGACAAGTCAGAAGGCAGCAACAGCAGCAGCTACTGGGATTTCAGGGGACAAATGGTCAACCATTTAGGTGTGAAATTTCAAGAGATTATCCCGGATAATAGGGAAATGTGGGAAAAAGAGAAGGAAAGATGGAAAAATGGGAAAAAACGTTTATGAATAATTTGGAATATTTTATCAAAGTCTTGGAGAATCTTCAACTGTAGAAAGTTAGTTGTTAGAAAGATAGTTGGAAAGATAGTTGCCAGTTACTTACTGCTACAAGTGCTTGCAAGTGAGAGACTATTTCGCATAGAAACCGATAGACAGGCCAACATGGCTACATCGACTTGGCTTGTCAAGCTTCTTCAGGCTTCCTTCTATGATCCTCTACAAGCTTAAAATGAAGAATGAAGAGTAGATTTTAATCAATTCACCGAAAGTTGTCTAAACTCTTGCTCAATTCGAAACAGTTTAATCATCTCGATTCGGTAGCCTAAATTGAATCAGCTAAACTGAATCACCACGAATCATTGCTCCTGCCAAAGCCCTCAGTGAGGCTCTTCATACTTCTATAGCAGTCAGAAACAATGATTCCTCTGATCCCAAAATCACTCTACAAAGTCCGTTTTTATGAAAGTAATGATAGCAGCTGAATCTCTCTTAGCTTCTCTTGACTTCAAATGCTGAAACTTTGCTACCTGATGAAACTCTTTAAGCCAGAAATTAGCCTCATCACAGTCGACAATAAAGAAGACAACCAAATTCAAGTCAGATCTTCTGCTGCTGCTAATATATCTGCATCTATAACAATTCCACAACAAATTGACAAGATCAACTAGATGATGGAAAACTCTTCTAAGCGCTTTCCTTTGGCAGCAGCTAAATTGAATCACAACGAATCCTTGCTGCTGCCATCAGCCATCAGTGATTCGATTTCCAGGCAATTTTTTGAATGAAAGTGCGGGAAATGTCAAACATAAACTATGCCAGCAGGCACCTGTACCTGTATAGAGAGAGAGTTAGAGGTGAGGGAGGCCAGCAAAGGGTTAAAATGTTAGCAGTTGTGGAATTGTAACCGCAACCGCAGCGAATGTATCCCCAAGTGGAGGGGAGCGGCGGCGGCGGCGGCGCTTGTCGCACGAGAGCATTTGCATGTGTAAAGTCATAAATAACGAGACAACATAACACTTAGAGCAAACACACACACACACACACACACGCAAGCACATAAGATACATAGATACACAGAGGATACACCACACCACACAGCATATACACTGAGGATACACCGGATATATACAGTAGCAGGACTTCAGGCTCAGCATCAGCATCAGCATGAGCTTCAGCTTTGCTATCGAGATGCTGCGACGTACTATGACAGGCGAGACAGGAGCAGGACCAGCAGAAGCAGCAGCAGCAGCACCAGGATCAGGACCACCTAAAATGCATGAGCTAGAAGCGAGGTTTGAGCTCTGGTCCTGGCCCTGTCCCTGCCCCTGCCCCTGTCCCTGGCCCAAGCTTATCAACTGCAAAATAAAAACGAATTTATTTCCGTTAGGAACTTTTGCTCGCGGCCAATGCAAAAATTTCTTTCATTTTTTTTTGTTTTGCAAAAAGGGTGAAAACTGGTCAGGAGGTAGGGGGTGGGGGTTGGGGGGAAGGTGAAGCATAAATAAAAATATGTAAGTAACGAGCGCCACACAAATTGATAAAAACTGTGAAAGAAAATTGCCGCAGAATCGTAAAAGAGCAGAGCAGAGCGATGGAAATGGGAAAATGTTGGAAAAACAACAAAAGACTGAAAGAAATTATTGAACAAAAGCGTATGGGCATGTGGGTGGCGGGTGGTATAGAGGGGGGCAGGGGGAGGCACAAAAATGTTTGAAATTGAATTTGATAAGAATGGAAAACAAAAACAGTTAACGATGGAATTGGTAACGGTGAATGCACAGTGGTTGCCTGTGGGTGGGGTTGAATGGTTGAATCAAATGATGGGGCCAGAGGGAGGTGTAGGGCTAAAATGGCTAAAAATACATCTAAATGTTATATGAAAACATGATACAATTTAGATGTTAGAAGTGGGAATGGTGACCTAAAAGAGGGAAGTGGGGGGGTGTATGTTTAAATAATGTAAAATGTGCAGATATATTTAGAAATGTCGATGAAAAATATTTGAATGAGAGAGGGAAATCTGTTTGGGTCAGATGAAAGTTATGTTTAGATTCACAACAGATAAAGTAGACCCATCCTGACGGGATTTACATCAGAATTTGTGGTACAAAGTTAACGTTCTCATTTCAATTGATCATTTTATGGTATCTATAGGATATTGTGGGTCAATCTAGATGATGATTTTCGATAGCATTTTTGTTCTAAACATTGTAGTTTTCTTAAGTTCGAAGTGAGTGCAAAATGTGGATCGTTTTTCGACTCAGTTAAGAGGACGATCCGATAAGTACTTAGCCTACAAAAGACAATCGAAAATTTTGGAAAAGTGGCGATTTCTTTCTCAACATAGTCTCCTTTTAGCTCCATACACTTCACTCAGCGATGCTTCAACCTTTTTTAACCCATCTGAAAAGTAAGTTTTCTCGAAGTCTGCCAAATACGGCGATATCATCCTCTTGCGGCTCAAATTTGTGCACGGCGACTGTCTTTTTCAAATTTTGCTAACAAAACGAAGCCCCAAAAGAAGGCAAATCTAGAAACTAAGGTGGTAGGGCAGCAGTTCGTAGCCCAATTCCATAAATTTTACTGTGGTGACGGCGGAAGTCTGAACTGGTGCGTTGTCATAGTGGAAGAGCACTTTTTTCTTCGCCAAATGAGATCATTTTTCCTGCAATTCGCCGTCGAATCAGCCCCATAATTCGGCATAGTAGAGGCCTGCGACGGTTTTGGCCTTCTCCAGGTAGTCTATGTAGATCACACCTTATGAATCCCAGAAAACGGATGCCATAACCTTCTCAGCCGATAGGACAGTCTACGCTTTCTTAGGAAGACGTTCGCCGGATGAAGTCCACTGTTTAGACTGCTCCTTGGTCTCTCTAGTGTATACCAGTAGATCCATGTTTCGTCAACAGTCACCAAACGATGCAGAAACTCCTTCAGATTGCCCATAGACAATGGCAAACACTGCTCTGAAGTGGTCTCACACTTGCGCTTCTTGCCTAGAGTGAGCAGAAGCGGCACCCATTAAGACGACAGCTTCCTCACCCCAAACTAACATACACGATATTATCCACGCGGTCTTTTGAGATGCCCACTGTCTTAGCTATCTCGCTTAACTTCAATTGGCAGTCTGCCATTACGAGATTGTGGATTTTTGTCATGTTATCCTTCATGGTAGCTTTTTTGGGGCACCTGGGCTGGGTTCACCAAAAACCTGCGTGCGTCCACGTTGGCCATTGTTAAACCAAATTGTGATGGTCGCCATAGAAGGAAAAGAGTCACCGTAAACAGCATCCAAGCACGCTTTGATTTTCGCTGCACGTTTTCCCTTCCAAAAATAAGAATCGCATCATCTGACGAAATTGCTTTTTTCCATATTTCCAAAATCCGCTGTCTAGCTCGCTTCTACACGTGTTCAAAGGCTATCCTGGCTGATCTATCAAGCTAAAGCTTTTGCTGATTTCACTATCTTTGATGTTCTTCAATGAAGTCAATGTTCTTCGATGAAGTCAAAGTCAGACGGACTTCTACCTCATTTGCTGCCACGTTGATTGTGTTTTGGCTTGAGATCTTTCTTTGAGTCGATGTTTTCCTAGGGCATAAAGTAGTATGATAACTCTCATCTACCTAAACTTATCAACGTTTCTTAGCTTCTTTCCAAAACAAGTACAGTTTGTGACAAAAGCACTCATAAGCCTATGCTGGGGTTACATAAATATATGCTTGAAGAATTACAATCTCAACAAGAGTTTCAAAACTGCCTACAAAATTTGTAACGGCCCGCCTTTGGTTTGCCAACAACAGAAATTGCAAAATGAAAAGAAAACTGCAAATAGAATTGGAAAATAGGGAAAATTTGCTACAATGGTTTTCCACGCGAGCAAATGGAAATAAATTACATTTTCCTAAACGATTGTGCAGCAGCAGCAGCAGCAGCAGCAGCGGCACCTAAGGCTGAACATGAACAGCAGGGGGAACCCCTTCACAGGTTCACAATAGAATTTGCATACGCGAAAATGTTGAGGCTTTACCAAGTGTCAAAGGAAAAGGAAATTTTCTTTTCACTTTTTCGTTTTCTTGGTGTTGTGAAAGAGTTGGAATTCGAATTACGGCAGGGAGAGGAGAGAGAGGGAGGTTTTTCGCAGTTTATGCATAAATTAAAAATTAGCAAGGGCACCCAGACCGACCCTGGGCAACGACCCGGAGGTGAGGCGGCATTTATGCATAAATTAAGGATCAATACCGCGAACGCAGGACCAGCCTACAGGCTCTTGCATTTCACCTTTGGCATTTGCATTACAAAAGGACCTTCTTTTGCGAAAAAGACGGCGACGCGTCGCTCGACTGAAGGTAGTTTTTCGCCATAATAATAGGTCATCCATTAGGGGCGCTGAATGTTACCCAAGGAGCTAACTGTTGACATTGCCGGGCAAAATAGAAGAGCAGCAGCAGCAACCCTTATGAGCCTACACAGATTAGAGCTGAACTCAGAGACCCGGCTCGGGCCTGGTGACCCGATCTCGATCGTCTTTGATGTCACATTTTGTTATTTATTTGAGGGGCAACACAGCAGCAGCAGCATGATTTCATGTGATTTGCATGAGAATAAGGAAAATTGATATTTGGTCCTGTCTGTTTGGTTGTCTTCTTCCTTCCTTCCTTCTTCTTCTTCTTCTTCTAAACAGGGTTAAGGTAACGCACGTGTTGTGCTTAAAGGGGTTGCAGGAAGGGTTGGCTTGTGTAAGATCGCACATGGTGAAAATTATGCAGATGAAGCAGCCAAGGCGCAGGAAGAAGATGCGTATTCAAATATGGGTTGAGGCATCTTCACAGAGGGGTTGATCCTGCCAAAGGTAATTTGAATTTGGCAGAAGATACCGCAGGGATGACAACTGTGTGTGTGTGTGTGTGTGAGTGTATTGAAAGGGTTTTTGCATATTATTTAATTTTCCCAAGGATCGACTGTGGACCCAGACTGAGGCCCTGTGCAAGGGTTTAAGGTGAGCTTAGGACGCTGCGGCAATGCTGATATTTGCTTCCCATGAAAATTGCCACGTTATTTCCTAAGCACAAAAGACAATATTGATCGCATATTGAAGAAGATGCAATCAACTATATAAAATGTAGTCAGGCGAACCCTCTGGCCTTATCTTTTTGCATGCGAAAATTTAAATTAATGTGAAAATCAATGAAGGCCACCAAGTAGAAGGAAGGGTAAGACAGAGATCACTCTGATCATCTTTGATTTGAGGACAGAGAAGATGTGCAAATCTAACGTATTTTCTTGGCGAATTCTCACGCACAAATCATAGCCGTGCAAGGGTTGTGCCTCCCCACCCACAGCACTGTGTTTGCATTTGCCTGGCAAGTCAAATAAAGCAACAAAAGTAAATAATAATTTAAAAGGTTTTGTTGACGTTTCGAACTGTTGTTGACTTTTGCCGCGCGCGAACAGAACAACACAAATCAAACACGAACCAACAGACACAAAAAACCAAAACCACAACCAAAAACTCAAACTGCAAGTGCCGCCTCAGCCACAATGAACCACCGCCACCACCACCACCACCCGCAAGCAGAGCAGGGGCAGAGTAGAGCGGTGCGGTGCGGTGTGGTGAGAGGGGAAAGAACATAGTAAACAATGTGCTGCTCCTGCTACTTTGGCTGCCAGAGCCAGAGCCTGCTTCATTATGATTATTTGCGGTTAAATTTTGTGGCGCTTTTTAGGACTCTGACAGCCCTACCACTCCCCTTCCCCTTCTCTAGAATCCTTCGAATAATGATTTGATACGGAAAGGATTAAAATTAAGCAAACGCACAAAAGTTTTAGCCCTTTTTGTCAACACACTCGAAGCGGCAAAGTTTTCATTTGATTTATTAAGCTTAAAGTACACTGAGAGAAAAACACCTATCTAAATATGTGGAAATATGAAAATATTTCAGGAATATCAGATGAGAAATGCTCTAAAATGTAGAAGTTCTTACTCAAACAAGAAAGGAAAGCTAGTTTTGGCTTGCCGAAGCTGATATACCATTTCGCATTGTAAATATATAACCGATCTAGATCAGATATGATCGGTCTGATATGGGCTACAGTGGATACAGTGCATACAAGGGATACAAGACGAATTTGTTTTGATTTGGATGAAAAACAGAAAAATTTGCTCATTCCGGAAGAATCGGTTATATGGTAGCTATATGATATAGTTGGCCGATCTTGGTGAGACCAGGCCAGTGGACGTGGGGCCATCTCAAATGGATACAAACCGAATTTGGTTTGATTTGCAAGCAAAAGAGCAAAGTTATGCTACTAAGTGTTTGTTCCCGAACAATCAATTGTCTGGTAGCTATATGATATAGTTGTCCGATCTGGATAAAACTCGAACTTAAGCAGCGTACAGCCATGGGAAGCCTCTAGTAAAAGTTTCAGCTTTGTAGCTTTTAAGACTTCTGAGATCAATGTGTTAAAACAGACGGACGGACATGGTTATATCTCCTTGTCATGCTGGTCAAGAGTATATACCTATATAGAGTATATATATATATACGTATATACTTTATATAGTCGGAAACGCTTCCTTCTTTGCTTTGTAAACATTCTGACACAATTGATATACCATTTTGTGAATGGTATATAAATATTTATATATATTGACTAGCCATTTTATGCGACGTTGGCCGAGCTCTCTCTTTGTTACTTCTCCAGACAGCTCAAGCAATGCATGCATGTAAATTGTTCCACACGATACCCTTGATCTTTCCCTAGCTGCTATTAGTATACTGTTAAAATTGCATGACGATCGGTCTAATAGTTGAAGTGCCAAGAAAAGTGCAGTGATCCGCTTACCTCCTTACAAGCTTTGACCTCCATTTTGACCCACTTACAGTTAGACTATAGCCAAATGGTTTCTTAGTGCGAGTGTAAGCTTGTGTACAAATTTCAGCGTCCTACCTATTTCTGTTTGACCTGTGCATTGATACCAAGTCAGTCCGACAATTAGCCAGTGAATTTTTGCCTATCTTCGTTCTAAGTTGCAGAAATGAACCTACAAATTGAAGTGTTTACATATTCGTTTCTCTGACTCTCAGGGGATATCAGTGACACTTTTCAAATCATCTCATTTATACTAAACTGTTACATTTGAGATAGCATTTGTGTTTTTCCGAGTGCATGGCTAATGCCGTGGGTATTTCCTGCTCAGGTCATGAACTCTACCGCCATATAGCCATAGCTCATAATGCCAAAATGCCCCCTAAAAAGCAAGTGACTCACAGCAAGAACATCTCACACAATCAGTGTTTAGTTCGCTGTTAAAAGTCGCGTAGTAATTTAACGATGTCGACGTGTTCTCTGGGCACACGCAGATTTGTATCTCTCAGATACTCAGATATGGGCCTAAGAGCGCGACAACCTAAAGCGCCGACAACTCACACAGACTAAGAGAGCTAAAGGCAGGCAATGGTTGGTGCGGGTGTTTTTATGGAAGTCTAAAGTTATAGTTGATTTTGTAGCGGGGGGGAACTAAC
The DNA here is from genome assembly GCA_037043425.1 of Hirtodrosophila duncani. Taxonomy (NCBI): domain Eukaryota; kingdom Metazoa; phylum Arthropoda; class Insecta; order Diptera; family Drosophilidae; genus Hirtodrosophila; species Hirtodrosophila duncani. The sequence goes on along the minus strand of JBAMBM010000821.1, from coordinate 6,715,421 downwards.
AATTAGCAGAGCACTAGATAACAAATTTGTGTATTGAAAGTGTTGATTCAGGAAATTTCTGAAAATTTGTGATCAAGAGGAATCCTCTTAGTTTGAATGTTCTGTGCAAAAGGTGGAGGCGAAAGATAACCTGATCAGATGAACTACACTCATTGTCATGTTGTTCAGTGTAAACAGAAATTGGCAACAAAATATCTTATAATTTCTTCATACCATTAAATATTTGCTCTGTTTCTTCTTTCATTCTTGCTTGCCATCCAGGTGGGTGTCTGTCTCGTACGCACCCAAAAAGGTGTAAATCATGATCATGTCAATCAACAGGGCGGCAGCCCATCCCCTTTAACCATAACCCAGCCATGGACCCATCCTTTAGATCACCAACACACACACACACACACACGCACACACCTTGATGGCTACAAAAATTCACTTTTCATTCATTAAAAAACGGGCAAGAGAACCAAACCAAACCAAAGCAAAGCAAACCAAAGCAAAGCAAACTGAACAAAAAAGCGAAAAGATATATTAAAGAAAAAACTGTTGCAATTGTTGCGCCTACTTAAAGGCAGGCAGACAGACAGACAGATCAAGCGGTAGTTTAAACAAACCCTGGGCTTTAATCATATCCGCTGGCAAGGCTTGTGCCCAGAGACGCAGAGGCAGCCTTAGGCTCGGCATCAGGCTCAGGCCCAGGCCCAGGCTTGACTCTGACTCTGTCGTGGGCTGCAGAGGCAGGAGGTAGATGGGGCAGCCTTAAATCTTTTGTGAATGAAAGACAGGCCATTGGAGACGATGTCGTCGTCGTCGTCGTCTTCATCGTCATCTTGTAATGATGCGCAGAGTCGTCGACTCCAATGTCTACGACTCATTCATGAAGCTTTGCTGGAGTTTTTTTGTTTTACAACATATCGAGGATAGCAAAGGTATATCCAATTGGATTGGAAGTTGATGGAGAATTATTATAAAGATGGGGAAGATTTCAGATATTTATGGTCAGGCAAGGTCGTCCTGATAATATATGATAATATGATATGATAATATGAGGTTCGAAAATCTTCTTGAATTGATCCAAAACGTTGTTAAACGAACGGAAGTTGAGTTTTTCCTTTTCTTCATAACGCTGAGAACGCTGGAATTGATCTTAAACGTTGTTGAAATAAGAACATATCGTTCTCGATGTATCCCAGAACGATTGGAGCGATCTTTTTTCTGTATGATTCAGCATTTCGTCATCCATAGCCCCAGGATTCCGAAGGGATTCGGCTTTTTACACATATGAAACCCGAAGCGTGCCGACTGCTCAACTGTTTCGCTCTTTGCAGCATACACTCGTATGCTCAGAGCTGCGTGAGACTCTTTAAAGTCGGTTTGAGCTGCTAATTACTGAATGATTTAGGTAATTGTATAGGAAAATGAATAATTTTACTATTGCTTGAGTAATTTTTCCATTAAACAAACATTAGAGCATGTGACAGAGAGAGAGAGAGAGAGAGAAAGAGAGAGAAGGAATGAGAGAGAGAAAGAGAGAGTGAGAAAGAGAGAGTGAGAAAGTTAAGTTCACTAATATACTAATCGTTTTGGTGGCTTTCTGCTTGATGAACCCTGCCTTAAGCTGAGTCTCGTCCCACTTCTGAAGTTTTTAATGCCTCCCTTAGTATTAAACTGCTCATACTTTAGCATGTTCAAATCATGACTTATGGTGATTCAACACCATTGTTTAAAATGAGCAAGTCACATTCAAATCTTCAATCTGCAAAACCCATCAACTCCCATGAATCTGCATAAGAAATTCAACTCTAACTTCAGCAATCCCACTTCTCCAACTTTTTCTATTTCTCTCTCTCTCTTACAGGGTATCCCTCAGTCGTACCTATTGCCCCCTACCAACTTTCTTGCCAGTGCGTGTGCGTGTGTGTGTGTGTGTGTGTGTGTGCGTATAATCAGTCCACGCAATAAAATTGTTTGCAAAACTTTGGCTTGGTTCTTTTCATTTATTGACTCTGGCTGCTTTGAAGGCTCGTTGGTTGATTTTTTTTCTTATTTTCGTTTTTTTTGACAGTTTTCGAGGTGTGTGTTGCCTTTTTGCCGTCACTGTTGCTTTTCCTGCGTGGCAGTCAGTCAAGAGGCTGTCGAAGACCAAGTCAAAGTCTCAGCAGCGCTCGTCTGGGCCAGCCACACAGTCTGCATCGCAAAGACCGAGCCTCAAAAAATGTCAATTAAATTAATTATTGTTTTCGATTTTCTTATACATTTTTTTCTCTTTTGTGTGTTAAATGCAAAAATTACAACAACAAGAAATCAAATGCAAGCCAAATGCAGCTTAAACAAAAAGGTCGCCAACACCTAGGCAGAGTTTTTGTTTTCGTGAAGCTTCGCTTCGATAAGTATGTCAAGCATTTGGGACCCGCTTAATTCTTTGCTTAATTAATCGCCAGCCGCTGACATGTGGATGGTTCCACAACACCAAGCCAGCGGGGAAGAGCCAGAGGGGTTGAGGTTGATAACAAGCCAACTATATGTAGAATGAGAAGTACGTGGATGTGGATTTCTGCGGTGAGAAGTCGAAGTCTAGATGCGCTTTAAAGGGGAAACAGGAAGTTGAGGTTGAGTTAGGGGGAAGCCAGTTTGGGGAAAAGATGGACTGCACAGAGGATGCCTTGAAGCTGTAAGAAAGTTATGAGGCAACTTTAAATAAGCTTGCTTGGAATCTTAATCGCTACAAATCTTAAATGGTTATTGAAGGGCAAATATGGCTACTGATTGCTTGTGTAGTGCAGCAATGGGCACTCGGTGGCTCTTTTGGCTTCCAGAGATATTTAGCTAAGTTGTAATAGAAGAATATGCAGCTGTGGCACGAGTCCACAAAGCAGAATACTAAATTAAGCGACTACAATAAAGGAAGACTAGCTTTGGCCTATCGAAGTGTTCATTCTGGAACAATCGGCTATGCGAATGCTATATGATATAGTTGCCCGATCTTATTCAGATCAGATCAGCGGACTTGGGGCTTCCTAAAATGGATATAAACCGAATTTGGTTTGATTTGGAAGAAAAACAGAAAAGTTAAGCTCCTAAGTGTTCATTCCGCAACAATCGGTTATATGGGAGCTATACGATATAAATGTCTGATTTGGATAAAACTCGAACTTTACCAGCCTACAGACAAAGGAAGCATCTGGTAAAAATTTCAGCGCTGTAGCTTTTCAGACTTCTGAGATCTATGTATTGACAGACGGACATGGCTAAATCGACTCGGCTGTTGATGCTGATCAAGAATATAAATATATTTTATGGGGTCGTAGACGCTTCTTTTTGCCTGTGACATACATTTGCACGAATACAATATGCTCGTTTACTCTACTAGAGTACGATTATAAATATGCGGCTGCGGCAAGAGCTCACAAAGCAGAATACTAAATTAAGCAACAACAAAATGCATAAGCATGGTATAGGATTTGTAGAGCTGACAGATTCCAACGGCAGTTTTTGTTGTAATGAAAATTTTCTGCTCACCGCTGGGCTAGTGAACTAGTGCAAGAGGCCCTGCAACGACACCAAACCAATGAGCTTGTTACGCAGGACAAACTGCCTTAAAGCACCACAGTCTTGCTGTCGCATAGAGTGTGAAATGAAATGCGGCAAAGGAAAACAAAAACTTAGTTTTGAGAAATGAAAAAACATAGTTTTTGGTGCGTTGGAAAAGAAGAACAGAGTTTATAGTTACATATTTCTCTACGATATTCATGATAAGCCCAAAGAAACCCTTTATCTTGCCTAACTCATTAACAAAGCTTAGGCCAAACCGTAAGAGATAAGAGACTGATGAGCACCAAAGTCACTTTAAAGTTGCTCCAACTCAGCTTGAAAGTTTGTATGGGAATGCATGGAAATTCGCAATATCTTGGCATGGGGAGATTAACATCCATAAGAAGAGCTCAGAGAAGAGATCAGACTCAAGATTCCACGTCTCTATAATCCTAACTCTGATATAAGAAGTGAAGCTGAAAGATCACTCGGATCCACTTTAATTCATGTTGAGATCGACTTCAAGTGGCTTCAGGATCAAAATCAAGTCTGAATTTAACAAATATAACAAGGTTGTCTTTAAATTAATCAACAATTTATGCCTTTTCGGAGAAATATGTGAAAGAATCACAAGTTATAGATCACAAACTACTAAATTTGTATAGCTATAATATTCATGAGCCACAGGTGAGCCTTGTTGCAACACCACTAAAAGTGTTACACAAATAGCGGCTCATACCCTAACCCTCTGTGTTCAGCCCAAAAGCAGAAGCCTCACTTTTAGCAGCCAACGTGGATCGAGGAAAAGCAGTCAACGGCCACAGAACTGCCGCTCTCTATATAGTATAAAGTGACACATTTTCCGCCCCTGTAGGCCCGCGATATGCGCATAATTAATGAGCCTTTTATGGTTTATTGAACCGCAAAAAGCCACACGAAAAATGTCACGGCAGCAGGCCGTGGTGGCGGCAATGCTTCTACCAATGCTACCAATGATAAGGTGTCCTCCAACAGCTGGCTTAACTGAGTCGCCGCTGCGCTTGGCTAACTTTTGGTGTTCAAAGAAAAAAAGAAAACAGAGAAAAAACGAAAAGAAAAAGCACTTGAGTTGGAAATTTATGGTTATAGCCAGTTCAGGATAGTTGAGTTTTCAACTTAAATGAGAACAAACAAAGCTGAGCTAATTGCTAGAGAACATTAACTCAACCTTTCCAAAAAGAGAGAAAGAGACAGAGAGAGAGAAAGAGATAGAGAGAGAGTTCTCATACTCAGATTTCCCATTTATCAGCCATAACTTTTGTGTCAAAGACATTAAAATTAATAATTTGCCACAAGCGCGTCGAATGATTATCTCAGAATTTTTATCAACAACTCAAAAGAGGGGGGAGGGCGCTTAATGAGTAAGAGAGGGGGCGGAGAAGCCACCACCGTTCTACAATCATCTTCGTCGTGGTTCTCTTCCTGCCTCTTCATTTGTTGAATTTTGAATTTTAATTTCAAGTGTTGGCAGAAATTAATTTCAACGACAGCAGCCGAAGCAGAGCGCAGCACTAGCTGTAACCCAACCCTTAACCCTAGGTTGCCTCCTGCCCCCGCAGCCAGTGCTGGCCTCGTTTGTTGTTACCCCTCCCCTTTCCTTTGCTCATCATCATCATTTTATTTCATTTTATTTTTCCATAAATAAACTGCGTTGATTGTCGTCTGGGTTTGGACTTGCCAGCCGCACTTTAACCCTTTGGAGCCCCCTTGAGTGCTTTTAAGTTGATGTCGCTGCGTTGATAAAAACTGCAGACACAACTCAAACATGGTTCGCAATGGTTCCTGCCTCTGCCTCAGCATCAGCCTCAGCCTCCAGGCCGCCCCATTTTAAGGTTACGCTTCGTATCTTTCAAATTGTTGCCAGTTGCTGCTCCGGCTCCAGCTCTAGCTCCTGCTTCCTGATTGTTGACCTGGCTAGAGAGACGAGGACTGTGCTGGGGGGGGGCGTGGCAGTCACACATGTGTGCTTAACAGACCGTTTGCCATTTTTGCATACATTTACACATACACACGCACTGATTACACGCACACACACCCACACACACATGCTTATACACATTTAATTGACTGTGGACATGTCGGTTCGGTTAGCGGGGCGAGCGGGCGAGCGGGTTCGGCTGTGATTCTTGAGGTTTCTGTGTGGTTAAGTTTAAATACTCGACAGCCATCAACAGCGCATAAAACATTTAACAATATTATTATGTTTAATGTGTTGGATTGCCGTTGGGCTCGGGCTCGGATTCGGTGCTGTGTGATGTTGAGGCTGAGTTCTGTTGAGAAAGTGTGTTATCTTAGAGTGTGTGTGGAATAGCATTGCATACTTAAAGGCGTTTCAAGCTTTCATGAAACTTTGTTACATTCTTCTCCTGGTAAAACTGAGTTGATTTGCTAATTGAAAGAGCGGGTCAAGCAGCGCAGAGCAGAAGAAGCCAACTGGGACCAAAGATCGATAAAGAGCAGGTGGAGAAGATCCTGAGAGCGGCAAGAAGTAGGGTGCCAAGCTGGTGGCCGCTGGTGCACTTGCCGAAGGTCTGCCCGGTTACTTCACTAAGCCAACGGTCTTCGCCCACATGCAGGATGACATGACCATTGCTCGCAAGGAGATCTTCGGTCTTGTGCAGGAGCTAAACCGCTTCAAAAAGCTTGATGAGGTCATAGAGTTGGCCGCTGCTGTCTTTGCCAAGGACCTCGGCAAGGCCAACTTCTATTGTTGGCAGCACCGTCTGGGTGAACACCTACAATGCCCTCGCATTCCAGGTACCCTTTGGCGGCGTTTCTTTAGCGTTTTGATTGAAATCATGCAGGGCTTTAATTAATATTGATCATTAGAAACGTCAATTCCATTTTGATGAAGAAGCTTGATGTGAAAAACCCTTTAGCATGAAGCCCAACAGTCTTTACAACTTCCGATCTTACCAATATTGTGATCGGTTCCAGCTTCTAAAGCTAAAAGCTTTACTGGCTTGCTAAGGACAATCGAAAATGGTCAGCCTTTCTCTTGGGAGGAAACTAGAGATCGTTTACATTGATAGTAAGTTTACTAGGATATGATAGGAGCCTCTATGGTCAGCTTCCTTGTGGTCTTCCTTGAAAGCTGCCTAATTTAAGGTCAAGAAGGCGGACTAAGGTCCGTTTTCACATCTTCCCGTTAGCGCTAATCTTACCTTTGCCTGCCATTTCAGACGGACTAAGGCCCGTTTTCACATCTTCCCTTTTGGCGCTAATCTTACCTTTGTCTGCCATTTCATTTCTGCGAAATTTCAAAACCATTCATTACTTGATCTCTTCACATTTTCATACAATTTTCATTTCAATTCAATAAATGTAATGAAGCAGCATTAATAAGTATACTTTTTTGTCAACCTCCAGCTATTGCACATTACAAATCCTAGGATCGTGCTTGGGCTGGCAGCTCCAACCTCCCTTAGAATTGGGAATCGCCTGGGCTCAGTTGAAGTGAGTCGCATGTCCAAGTCCAAGCGCAATTCCCTTACGCACGTACGCAGCTCAGTCATTTTCTCAACTTCTCAACCTTCTTCTTTCCGACTTGTCAGCCTTTTCGGGGCCTTTCAACCTCAGAGATACACACAGGAAAGGCGCATGGACATGCTCTTGACGTCAGCAGCAACCTTCAGTTTCAGCAACACGTAAAATTAAAACACCAACGCGTTTTTTATATGAATCCATGAATCCATGAAGCCAACCCGCCAGCCAGTCAGCCAGTCAGCCATCGAGCCATCCATCTAGCGATTCAAGAGCTCAACAATCCAACATTGTGTATTGCATTTTGCTTATAATCTTATGCTGGGGGGGATGCGATGGCATGGCATGGTATGTCGCCGACAGTTGACAACGAGACGAATTGTATTGAGTGCCACTAAAAATGTTGAGAAATGTGCGAGTGCGAGTGTGAGTGCGAGTGTGGCGCGAGTACGAGGGTATAATGCCCGGCCCATTCCCCATTCCCCATTCCCCAGCTCCAAACCCAACCCAATACCTTCTACCACAATACTATATACTATATAGGCAAAAAAAAAAAAAAAAAGAAAAGAACCCGCACTTTGTCGTTGTCCAAAGTCAACGTTCCTTCTGTGGCAGCACGCACGTTTTTCATTCAAACGTACTCGCAGCACTCGCATCTACGCGTATGGATGACATGGGCTGGACTCAGGCTCAGACTCAGACTCAGAATCAGATTCAGCGGCAGCGACTTGGAGAATCAGAGAATCAGAGAATGAGACACCGCTTGACGGTTTGCCTTTTTTCATTTTACGTATCAGCGCTCATCGTTGACAACAACGCACGAATGAATGGCCATAGAGGAGGTGAACATTCATACCTATATATATATATACATACATGTGGCGTATTGTAAAGGCAATGGGCGAGGGCGATGTCACAGCCGCTAACCAAACCGTTGATCACGTTTGGCGCAGGCTTCCGGTTAATGCCGGCACCGGGAGGGACAAGGCTAGCCAAGCCATTGGGAGCTCGAGCTGAGCTCACACAGACCAAAAACTAAGGCTCTGAGTCTTTTTTTGTCTAAAGCGTTATCACTGACAGTCCCCCTACCCCACAAAAAACAGCAGGCCACACTGAGAGAAAAGGTGATGGATATGTAATTTGTGATTTGTAGATGTGATAGGATAAGATTTGTGAAAACTATTTCGAAGAGGCGACAAACTGTACCAAAAGTGCTAAATTTACTTTCCAGATTTCAGAAATCTGTCCAGCACAACATAGCGCTGGCCTTCCCAGACATAGAACAATGGCTACGCATAACATTAGAGAGTATGGCAGTTATCTGCATATATCAAAAACATATGACAATGAGAGAATGAGCTAACTGTTTTACTCCAATACAAAAGACCAAACAAGATTAGAGTTTGCTGTGTTTCATAAAACTTTACTGAGATCACAGCAGTTATCTGCATATATCTAAAACATATGACAATGAGAGAGTGAGCCAGCATACTGAGCACAGGACTAGAAGTCAGCTCACAGCCATAGATTCAGAGGGGCCCTTCTCTTAAGGCTTTTTCTAGTGGTGTCATGACCAATAAGCCTGCACATTTCTTCTTTGACACAGAGAACCTGGATCTGCGGAGCAACCTGAGGATTCTGTCGTCTGCATGTGACCATTATCCCCGAGCTCTTTAGCTAAGTCGCAATAGAAGAATATGCAGCTGCAGAAGAAGTTCACAAAGCAATAAGAGCAAATGGCATCTTCACTTACCAAATCCATCAGAGTTTTCAGGCATCGTTTAGGTTTTTACTATGGCAAATGTTGTGTGATTTCCATCAATGAAGTGCTCCCATTATATCATCTGTAAGTATATGAAAAATATTATAATTTAGTAAAAGATGCTATTGATCCATTCTTCGTCACTCCGAAGTAAAGATATAATAGCACAACTTTCTCCTGAAGAAAATCTAATTGTAGATCTTATATACCCTTAAGAGTTACTTAAGTTTTCCTGTTGCTCTGCAGTCTTTCAGTTGCATATGACAATATCAACATTATCAAAGCTGCAATCCCAAATAATAAGTTAAATAGGAGGATGTCACGGAAAACTCTATAGATTTGGAGGAACTAATGTGTAAACAGTTGAATTAGTAGTCTGAAGTAAGGCTGTATCCAGAGTGGGCTAAAGCAGCCCAAAGTAGACCGAAATAACCCGAAGTAACCTGGAGTAAGGCTGAAGTAGCCCGAAGTAGCCCGAATTAGCCCGAAGTAAGACTGAAGTAGTCCAAAGTAGCCCAACTTGATCATTTGAATGAAGCAATCAAGAAATGGCGACCAGAATTGAGCCACAGATTTGAACTTCTCTTGTATCATGACAATGCTGGGCCACACAGACCTTTGATGACAAAGATTCTTAAAGATATTTTCAAATTTTATCAAATTTGTAGTCGAATATCCTCATTCAAGACAGAACAATTTGCCCACTTGAACATTATAAAACAATATTTTACACACAATGTTTTTCTCTAAGTGTAGTTTTTGCTGTCTGTTTGTATGTCTTTGGACATGCGTTGACGTCTGACGACAAGTACGCCAGCTCCAGCTCCAGCTACAGCTCCTTCCACCGCCAGGTCCAAACGCCCGCGCACGTTGCAGCAGCTCAGTTAGCTTCAGTTAGAGCTCTGGCGGTGGCACGTCGTTGTCGCCTCATCGCCACATCGCCACATCGGCATGGCCAAGTGTAAGAAATTAAAACGTACTCGTACCCAAGTTGGACTTTGTTTGGGCTCTGCCAATGGCACTGGCTACGTGTTTGGCAACAAACCGACGGACGACTGGCGATGTTCATGATCGTCGTCGATCCATCCTCATTTATTTATTGTTAGTAGTTTTCTACCTATTTCAGCTGCGGTCGCTCACAAGGGGGGGGAAGTCATAAATTATGTAAGTTGAGTAAAAGTAAATGCACTGAGAGTGGCTGAGTGGGCTGAGTTCATCTGAGCCGGACTTTTATGGGCTACTGTTATTGCAACTGCACGCGTTATCAAAGATATATCCGTAAGCCAAACAGTTAATGCTATGAGACACGCACGCCACACGAACTTAAACTCTCGGCCAAAGATACGCAGATAGAAATGTATCTTGAGCTGGCAAGGCAGAGTTCCCTCGAGCCAGCACTCCGATAAGCGTAGAAAAGACAACAAAATGCAAAACTCTGACAACTCTCTGACGACTTTAAGGCCTGATAAGACCAAAAAAATACAACAACAACAACAACAAGAACAAGAGCAACAACAACAGCAAAAGTAAGACAAAACCAAAAGACTGCAAAAGACTGCGACAGACATTTAACAAGTGGCACAAAACGCTCGCCAGAGTGGGCCTTGGGGGGGAGGTGTGGCATTGTGGTGGCTGTCAAACAACTTAAACTCTCATTTATCATGTTGTGTGAAAAACTTTAAGCAACAAATTTTAAAGAAATTTATGCAAAAGACGAGAAAAAAAGAAGCGAAACGAAACACTCTTTTTTTTGTGAAAATAATTTTTGCATAATTTATTTTTTGCGGCTGCTCAAAATGAGACATAATGTGGTGGGGTGGTATGGTGAGGGGGGAGGAGTGTGTCAGCCCAGACATGACCTACAGCAAGTGAAGTTCAACAAGTGGCAGCAACACACACACACACACACACACAGACACAGAGCAACAGAGAGTGTGGCCATAAAAGCAGCAAGAAATCCATAAGTCAATTTCCAAAAATTATGCAAAATTATTTAAATTGCAAAAAAAAAGTGAAGGCAACAAAAAATATATATAAGTATGTAAATATATATCTGCACAAGGGCAAGACCCATCAAGAGAGAGCGAGAGTGAGAGAGAGTGAGAGAGAGAGAGTAAGGAAGCGCGATTTTGGCAAGCAAAGCGCATGCAAATGCCAAACGGAAATGGCAAACAAACCGAAAACCATAATGTGACTGTGACGTCGCCAGCAACAACTTCCGCTGCCGTTGCCGCTGCCGCTGCCGACGTCACTGCTTCTGTCCAAAATGAAGTTGAAATTTTCAGCGCAGACAAAATCGTATGCAAATCAGTCGCCAAGACAAGACAAGACAGCCAAAAGTTCAGCGTACGTTTAACTTTTTTCCTCGCAGCAGCTGAAAAGCAGATTCAAGACTATTAAGTCTAATAGACAATGGAAGCCTACATTTAGGAGACCAATTTGGATTGAAAGGAGTCAACTTCATAGAGAGTACAGATGAGTACAGTACAGAGATGGACATGGAAACCTTGGGGCAAGTTAAGAAAAGGCGCTGGAATGAGAGGGATATGGATGGTTTGCAGTACAAATTGTGTAGGCAGAAACTAGACAAATGTCTGATTCCTCAGTTATGGAAAACTCCTGCAGTTCCTGAAGAGTCTAGCTATGATTCAAAGGCAATTCACATTTCTTCATACTTACCAATGCAGTTGCATTGCTGTCATTTCTATTGAAAATCTTCAACAAACTGTATCCCGAACATACTTTACCTAGTCTCCTGGACACGTATTCGTATACCTAGTGTTGGAAAACAGCATAGAAATTACCCAAATCTAAAAGGGGTCAAGGTTGACATAGAAATACTAGAAACTGTCTTACTGCTTCTAACGTTGATCAATGGAAGTTGATATTTAGCTACATTTTACAAGGACAAGTATGATCAATGGGCAACAAGAAAGGAAGGCTAACTTCGGGTAACTGAAGCTCACATATCCTTGCAGATTCGGTTGAAATTTCGGTCAGTATATGTGGAAGCTTCTAAAACTGACACGTTTCCAATTTGATTCAATTTGGATAAAGAACAAACAATTTTACTGTACTAAGCTATAAATTGTCTAATACGAACATGTCATATGAGCTAAAGAAAGGTCACTGATGAAAGGATGTGTGGCTACCCCGAAACACAGCATTCTGTCTGGCCAGTCAAAAAGCCTAACGCCTGAGGAAAGTAGTCTGTCATATGCCAATTGCTGTTACATGGTGAGAAGCGCCTCTACTTTGATTGTCTGTTGGACTTCAATATAAAAATGAGCTTTAATCGGTAAGCTATATCAGCGTTTCCTCACTTATTTGACCTCAAGCTTGCTAAATAATAGAAGGGTTGATAAAATATATTCTATGTTAGATTACTAAACGATTTTACTTATAAGCATACCGTTGCACCTTTAAAAGATCGTTGCTTAAACTAATGTGGTTGATTCCTTCTTCAATGTCCATAGATAAAACAACTTTGATTTAAGCTTGTATATTCTCATAGGTAAATTCATACTTTATTACTTGCGGATTACCTTATAAACTAGTCGCCTCAACATGACCAAGTTTCAGAGACTCGGAAAAGAACGAAGTGGAAGGAAGAAACAAAACTGAAGGAACACGAGAATAGAGAATGGTTTGCACAAACATTGCCTGCGAAAGGACCAAAGTTTGTTCTCCCAAACACAGCAAAAGAACTTTCCGCTATTCAAAAGCATTGCGGAGGAAGAGGAACTGATACAAACGTTGCTAACTACCAAAAAACAAGAGCACAAACCTAACACTGCTTATAAAAAATGTCGTAAGACGAGACATAAGGAAGTGTAATAGACACAAAGGACCAAACAAGTAATTTCCTTTGCAAATATGACAAAGCTCTAAAAGTCTCTCATTCCTATTATATCTCAAAATGAACCCCAAATAATTCCCTCCATCTACCGGATTTAATAGTGTCAACAGAGCAAAAGGGCCACGCCTCCAAAAATGATTGTGGCGCGCATGAGCGACGACGCCAACATTGTCTGCCTCATTTGCGCCAATTTTTAAACATAAATAAAAGAATGCGAGTGCACAGAAACAACAACAACAACAACAACAACAGCAACAGCAGCAGCAACAAGAAAAGTTAATGGCCGCACACACCACCCACTTTCCCCTGGCTGACAAGCCCAACTCCAACTGCCACATTTACATTTTTTTACTGTTGTTGTTGAACTTATTTTCGCATTTTGTATGTGTATATGTTTGTGTGTGTGTGTGTATGTGTGTGTTTGGTTTGGTTTGGTTTTTTTTGTAACTTTACATCGATTTTGCATAATTTTTCAAGGTCGTCAGTCGGCGGGTGTTGCATACATTAGCATGCTGCCGACTTCCATGTCTGCCAGCGCCGAAGAGCATACCAAGAGTTAACCAAGCCAAAGCTCAGGCCCAGTCGAGCCAGCAACAGCAACGGGAACTCAGTTTGGAGTTGGAAATGAAGTCGGAGTTGGAGTTGGAGTGGAAGTTGGGTGGCGGCTTTGGGGAGTACAAGTTGTGCCACAGTTTCCAGTTATTTTGCATAGTTTGCATATTAAGCAAATGTTATGCTTATCAAGGCGGACGGCACTCAGAAATAGTGATGCCAGCCAAAGACTTGAGTGGCAGCAGCAAATTGATTGGGGAAGTTGTTCAGCAAGGATTGTTAGTTAGATGTGGATATAGAAGGTATAAGGGAGGTATAGGAGTATAGGAAAGCTGATATGATCCAAAGATAATTGCTTTGAAGGCTTCGTTTTCCACAAAATCCTCTGTACAGCGGCTACCTCATTCTGGAGCTCGAACTAATGGGGAATTGTAAATGAAAAGAAAGATGAAGGTCTCTTTTGATTTGATCAAATTTGAACATGCTGTGGAATAGTATGTGCAATGGGCTACTGAAGTTACAGCTACCTCGAGGGGCAAGAGATGCTGTTGCTTTCGTTCTAGTAGAAAAACACCTAGATGACGCGGAGGCCATACGGTTAGTCAAAAGGTGGCTAAAAGAGAACGACCTGGCGCTGGCCACAGACAAGACTGAGACGGTGCTGGTCAGCAGCAGGAAGGTGGTGGAATTTGCCCAGATAAGGGTAGGTGACGCCACCATCATCTCGCGACCCAACCTGAAGAATCTCGGAGTTGTGATCGACTGCAGGCTGAATTTCAGAGAGCACCTGCTCTCGCCACAGCGCTATCAGGAATCATGGCCAACACAGAAGGACCACAACAACTTCGGCGGAGACTAAGTACTAAAATCTTATATAAAAACAGAGGAAGGCTAACTTCGAGTACAGGAAACTTATATACTCTTGCAGATATGCGTGTACTTTGATAAGAAGGAATCGATTTTCAACTCAATCCTGATCAAATTTCATCAACGGACGAGCTTCTTCGAAAAAGCACTTGCTGCACCTTCATATAAACATTCACTTTTACATACAAACATACACATATACACAAATACATACGGCATACATACATACATATCTATTTTGCTCTTACTTTGGAGGTTGGAAAGAGATACCATTCTGATGTTTTGGCGTAGAGAAACTTTGACAAAACGCATTCTGACGCTCCGCAAGGGAAGTCTACATAACAAATTTGGTGACCCTAGCTCTTATAGTCTCCGAGAGCTAGGTGTTTACTTCCTGAATTTACCAGTTTGTTATCACCAATAGATGTTTTCCTATGCTGAATTGTAGTTTGAAGTTATATCATATATATTCACGTAGTTCTCCTTGTAAGAATATGAATGTTGTATGAAAACTATGAATATTTCTTAAAGTATTCAAGGTCTAAAATGAATTTGTTCATATGGGATATTCTGTAATTTGGATCCTATAGCATTGCTATGGCTTCGAAATTTCATATACAATTAGTTCTTCTGCAAGTTGAAAGTTAGATTCTCATCTCTACTAGAGATTTTGTATATAGAAAGAGACAAATGTTTCTGAAATTTCTATAGTAGCATGAAAATATATCAAAGTTTCAGATTTCAGATCTAACATATGGAATGGACTTTGGTTTAAGTAACCTAATGGCAGTTCCAAGTATTTCATTTGAGAATTGTTCTAGAATTTTTCATATGAATTTCCTTAGACAATCTATATATAAACCTATATCAGGTTATTATCTAACACCATTTCCCAAGATCAATAAATATTTTCCAATATGATTTGTTGCCTTTGTTGTTGCTGTTGTTGTTGGTTGTTGGATTTTGCAAACCACTTTTTCAACGCCAGGTGTGCGCGCTTTGAAGTTGTTCTGGTTCTCCTTGTTTGTTGTTACGCGGAATGTTCTTGTTGTTGTTGTGGTTATAGCTATCATTGCTGTTGTTGTTGTTTTTGGTTTAATAGCAACATACTTATGTTTAGAACCTTGTTAAATGTCACCATTTGAATTTTTGGTATGCGGCCTGAAATTGATAAATCGCCTGAAAACACCACAAAAATTGCGTGCGCAACTAATTTGCAGGCCTTGAGCTGGCAAATGCAACAAAGTCAGCGAAAAACCAACAAAAAAAAAACTAGAACTGAGCCAACTTTTCAACTGCAATTTCAATTGCAACTGGTTCTGCACCTAATTGAGTTCTCATAAGTCCAACTGGGCGAGTCATAACAATTTCTCAGTGCAATTTCTTTGGACTTGACAAAATGTTATTAATTGAGCATTAAACAATGGCATTGGCTCTGGCTCAATTCGCGAGATTTCTCGAGCCTCAAGTGCTAATAATTGGCCGGAAATATATTGGCCAAAAACAACACCAACAACAACAGCAGCAGCCACAACAAGGGCAGACAATGGAGAAGATGCCAGATGATTATCAGCAAAAACACAGCAACAGCAAGAAAACCACAAAGCCAGACAACAGCCAAAGGACCTGAAACTGATAGCCAAAAAAGCAAAACCAAAAACAACACCTCATGCAGCAGCAGCAGCAATAGCAGCTAAAAGGTAGCATTGTGGCCAGGTTGAAGTGGCAGGAGGATGGCTCGGACAGATGCAGCCTGCGTCTGAGTCTGCGTTGTGGATCTCTCTGGCAGCGTAACAAAATAATTTGTGGTAACCTCCTGACAATGAGTGTGCGTATCTGTGCTAGAGCTGAATGCGTGTCGTGAGGTGAAGTGTCGCGTGACACGAACGAAGATGAACGCATTCACTGAGTTCAAATGGATATAGGTTTAGGCAGTGACTTTGACAATGTTCATATATTGATTAACTTAAAGAATTTTATCTAGAAAAGACTTGATCAATGATGTCGAACTCTTAGGCAATATAAATGTGCCGAAACTTCAGTAAATTTTAAAGGGAAGATGACAGCTCGATGAGTAGAACTCTGATAACTGATGTTCATCTCTCTACTAGAGCTGCATGCGTATTGTGCGTGAAGAATAAGCCCTTTACTCAGTTCAAATGGATATAATTTAAAGGAGTGATGACTTTGAGAATGAGAATTAAAAGAAGGTTATCTTGAAATGATTTGATTCGTGATTTCGAATCCTTTTGGAATATAAATGTGCCGAAACTTCAGTAAATTGTAATGAATTGAACTCTAGACTCACTGGTGATGATAAGTGGAGCTACAAAGTGTCCTTTAGATGGTAAGAGTGGAAGTGGGATCAATTGGATTAAGCCTTTATATCAACGAATGTCGAACAATGTGCTTGTCTTCAGGGCAGCCAGCGGTTGCTATTCTTAGTCCTTAGCTTGGAGCGGCTTTCTACAGTCAACTTTCTTACACATGAAGTAAAGTTTCTGCATGAGATTCCTGTGATTGAAATGTTTCCAGGACCTTCAAATACAAAACATTACCGCCATTGGGCGCATTTGCGTGCTGCTTTAAGTCTGATCCTTTATTGATAATTGCTTGCTTTTCCTATGGAAATTTGCGCCTATGCACCAGTGCAATATGCCCTTCCAAGGCATCGCATCACGCTGCTAACGTTATGAGAGCGCTCGAGCTTGCTCGGTCAGCATTATTTGGCTCTTATGCAAATGTTAATGACATTCGTTTCACAATCTCAAAGTATAAACACAAATGCAACATGCAATATGCTTATGACTGACATATATGTACATGGCTCGCTACAATTCACTTTCGTGTTCAACTGAAATTTTATAAACCGTCTCCTGTCTATCCTGTCTGTTATCCAAACATAGTTGATCCCAAAACACACACTCATCCATCCTTACTCGTCTCAAACACGCTTTCACCTCTATACTACTACACTCCCTGTCTGCCAAGCACAAGTCCCCGGCTAAGTACAAGGTGTCTGCTCAGTGGCCACTGGCCATTGAGCAAGGCAACCCCATTGATACTCGCATATCCATGGCAAAGTTCAGTTGGCAGTTTCAGTTCCACTTCAGCTTGCTGCGATCATACGCATTGGCTCCTTTTGTCAGCGCTCAACTGAGCGCGTAAATGCCATAAAAATTGTTCCAGGCACGGTAATTAGTTGTTGTCCTGCTCCTGGCCTGGTCGACAATGATAATGACGAAGGCAACGACAAGAGCATAGCTCCAGGTTCAGTCTGCGTTTGAGGCGCAGGCGCAGGCAAGGTGTTTTGCCAGAGCCAAGTCGTTGCTTGCGATCGTGGCTGTAATTCATTAACGCTTCGCTGGTTACGCCGACAGCGGCGAGAAAGTATGCGACGGTGTTTTTTGTTACCATTTTTTCCATTTGGCCTTATCAAGGGTGCACCTGAAGAGCTGTGGGGGGGCAGCTGCTAAAAAAAAAAAACAGTTCGCGGTTCTTGTTGTTGTTGTTGGTGGTTGTGAAGGTGATAGCGGTTGAAACGGCGGTAAAAGTAAAGGTGGTTTAATATAGCCGCAGGTTCAAGGTTGAACTAGGACATGTTAAGTAACTGCTTGACAGCTAGTGGCGGTGTGGGACTATGAGTTCAGTGAAATAGATACCCATTTTCTTTTGAAGGTTTAAACTTCTTAGAGAAGCATGTACTCTCAACAGTTGAAGATCTCAAATTTGATATTACAAAACAAAAATTGCTAAAATTTCAAATTGAAATTCAAGGAATAACATATTCCCCAAATGTTTCCCTTAGGAAGTCACGTTGTTTTACGATCTAAATGGAATTTGGATTTGTTCTTTTGGTAACAAATGTCTTTAGTCAACCTTCAATTCAATTGGAATCCTTCATATTTGACAACCATATCTCTATAGCTCTCACTAATAACTTTAATGTTCTCGCCGTTCACCCTTTCTAAGCAAGAAGTTTCCACACTCCATCGACCCATAAAGTATTCCAAAGTTTTTGAGTATGCAAGCTTCGGCCTACATTTTGACCTACAACCAGGTTAAATTTTCCAAAACACCTTCTTAGTAGTCACCCCCACTATAAACTTGAACGTGTATGAGAATTTAAACAACAGTGAGCAGGTGAATCAGCATAAAGATTAGCGACTGTAATTCATATTACGATTTAGAATCCAACTAATGTAATTTGCTTGTGTTTACAAATTCGTTGTTCATTTGACACAATTTCAACGTTATGTTTTTGCGTTTCCCAACACTAAAACATGCATTCTTACACCTATCCTAATCACGAGTTGGTTTTTTGAGTCAACGATTATAGAGCTTATCAGTCTCTTTCTCTCTATCTCTCTTAAACTATGCTTGAACTTTGAAGTTTTAGGCAATGACAAAAGTGAATGCAAAATACTTTGGTCTAGCGGTGGTCTAGCAAGTGGAGTCTAGGCGAGTTAGGTTATTTCTTCTAATTTGTAAATGTCTCTCTGAATTGAATGATATTTTAGCTTTTACCATTCTGGCTCTTCTGCATTCGTAACGATGACCCTTTCATATGCTAGTTATTAGCAAATGTTCTTTAATTTCCATCATTCTCCTTAAGTTTTCAATGAACTTTTTATATTAAGAAACCTTTTTCTACACTTTCCCAGCCAAAAAACCAATCCAAAAAGAAGAAAACTTTCCACGTAGCTCTTCAAAAGGTGACAGCTCTTTAGGATATTATGCCCCTTATCACACAACACTACAACAACAAAGCACAGCAGGACTAGACTTCTATGTGGCCATATAACATAAACCCAAAAAACGAAATCAAATCTCAAAATGACAGCCGCAAAAATTATAACAAAACTTCTGTTTTGGTTGCGGTGTTGTTGCGCGGGCTGAGCTGAGGATTGAACATAACATTTTCAACCAATCAAGCGGGCCAACAACAGCAACAACAACATGTGTTGCACATACATATAGTACTACGATACTTGGTCTTGCTTGTACATTGTACAACGCTGTATTCCCATATGCCTCGGGTCTGGGCCCGGCGTCCGTGTCCGCGTCCGGACCCACTGACATGTGGTAACGCGGTTTTGGTACTCGTTTTGGTTTTGGTTTTGGTTTCGGTTTCGCTGCGCGGTCTTGTAATGCGTATTCAATGTTCCAGGACAGCCAGCCAGACGGACGGACGGACGGATGGATAGACAGGCGCTGACGAGAGCTCCTACTCCAACTCCAACTCCGACTCCAATTCCAACTCCAACTCCTGCTGACCCCGCCGCAGACAGCGTTGCAGGACACACGCGTTGCTGTTTTGCACATTATGCGACGCTTCATTCGTCGTTCCGTTCTCCTTTGGTTGTCGGCCATGTTGGCCTTTGATTGAGTTTTGCCTGCCAGCTTTCCACACAACGCATTTTTTGACATTTTCCTTTTCTACTTGTTGTGTTTTTTTTTTGCTGTTGCTTTTCCTACTGCTGCCAACTTTGAAGCGTGTTAAAATGTTTGATTTTGTCCAAATGTCATTTACAGCTGTTTTTCTCTGGCGTTTTGGCATGCCACAATGTTGGCGAGAGGAAAAGTTTTTGTGGTGGCAGTCGCATGAGGAGGAGGAGGAGGACAAGCAGAAGGAGAAGGAAGAAGGGGGGTTGTTTTGCTTGTGCTGATATGTGGCAGCTTATGATGGATGTGTGTTGTGTTTTTTGTTGTGTTGTGTTATGTATGTGGTTAGAAGCAGTGTTAAGTGTGAAAAAGATGTTAGATTTTGGATATTTAAGATCAACATTAGTGAAATATTTTAGGAAATTTCGAAGTTCAGAATCTATTTCTTATAACTATATTCTATAAAGTTCTTCAATATGTTCTGTAGTAAATGCAGGATCACAGGGAAAGGCGGCAAAGATACTTAAACATATGAGAATGCTTTGAATTGGGAAAGAAAAGAAAGATTTGGGATTTGAAATTTGATTGATTTGGGAAAGACAGGAGAGAAGGCCGAAGCTTATATACCCAGATTGGATGTGGAGGCTTCAATAATACAATTGGCTATTCTATATCTGCCTGAAGGAATATGCTTAGTATAAGCGATTGTGAGGGATACCAAACTGTTTTGCAAAGGCAGGCTGAAGGTCGTCAGTGAGCTTTTCAGACTTCGGGATTTCAGAGGCTTCTCATTAAGTTTAACAGCAGCAACAATTTCAACAAGTAAGAACGCTACAATCGAGCTTGCTCGACAGTTAAATACCCTGTACTTAGAAAACGGCTATACCATATAGCAGACCGATCCTGATCAAATTCGGTCAACGGTCTTAGGAATGTCCAAAATGGATACAAAACCAGTTTGGATTGATTCCAATGAAAAGTAAAGGAGTTTTTATTCTAAACGTTCATTATAAGATACAGATTTTCACATTCTGAAGAAGGGGCGAACATGTCTAGATTGCACTCGGCTTTTCATGCTGATCAAGAATATATATACTTTATGAGGTCGGAAACTCTTCCTTGTGCGTTTTACCAGCATTGCAACCATAGTTATAGGGTTCAGATTTTACAGACAGTTTGAGATCAGAAACGACCTCTCATCAGATGCCGTTTTGGCTCAACAACTCCATCTTACTGAGTGCTCTATCATAAGTCTAGCTGCGACTGCGAGGGAATGACTTTTTCTGTAGGAAAATTGGATTGGAATGTATCCACACATCATAAATACCCTAAGTATAAAATATACCATCGATTCATCCATTAGTTTCACTTCTGTGATTCCCATCGTTCTTAGCTGCTCGTCAATTCGAGATCCTTTAATATTCAAAACCATTAGAACTTGGTCTACTAAGATATTTCATATAGATTCTCTTCACTTTCCTAACTGAAATTCTAGCTATACCCTTGCCTTCATCTCTTTACCATAATCCTTCTAGAGCCAGCATCAATTCAAACTTTCTTGCTCTCTTCAACCCTCTTATCCTCGTAGCTGTCTTTCCTAACCTTTCTAATACAAAGAAACTTTAACATTTTTTGTGCAGTGTACAAGTGAGTGTTCGTCCCAAACATGTATAGCTCGCCATACTGTCTACAAATGTTGGTCATCTCATGCTTGCAGGCTCCAATTCGAATGACAAAGCCCAACAAATTCCCCACCTGATGAATTCCTGGAATTCTTGGTTCGCATGTAGCTGTATATGTGTTTGTATAAGAAGAAGAATGCCCACAATGGACCATGTCCATTAGCAGTTTTTTGGGGCGCACTAATCTTCACACCTAGGCACAAGGCAACAACAACAGTATCATCATCATCATCAGCAGCATAGGAAGACGATGTGCATCAAACGGCTTGCATTGGTTTGCAGGCAAAAACTTCCGTCGAATTGTCTGACAAATGTGATTTAAGCAGCTTCCGAAGAAATGCAGCCAAGGTAGAGAGATTGAGAGAGAAGGAGAGAGATCATGGCGCTGAACCATTACCTCACCTCACCCCTCTCTCTCTCAATCTCTCGGGCAGACATATTGGCCAAATCAATTAGCGGACATTCAACAAACAGAAATTGTCAGCTGGCTGCTTGGCTCGATTGAGCCTATGGGCTAAAGGTAAAGAGCTGTGCTACAATATGTGCCAAGCGGTTAATGAACAATTTCATGGAAATATTGTCACACTTTTGTTGGCAGACGACGGCGATTGGCGTTGAATTCCTCAGCCTGAGTCTGAGCCTGCCAAGCTTCCAACTGCAGCATCCATTCCATTCCAATCCATTCACTTGCTTGGTATTGCCAATGCTTGCCTAATTGATTTATTGATGTTTACATGCGTGCGTGCCTTGGAAGGCAACTGGGCAGACGGGCAGACGGGCAGACAGGCGGCAGCCATCCATAGATGCATCTATAGCTAAACTCAGCCCCAGCAGTCCGTTGGACGATGCCAGTTGCCTTACAACATTGCCTACAATTTGCTCGACGAGACAAGACCATTGACAATTGTTTGGACCATGTTTGTCAGCGTCTTCGCTTAGCTAGACTCTTTGGTAGCCAAAGTTTGGACAGGCCAAACAATTCGTCAGCAGGCAGTTCGACAGCCAGGCAGAGGCGCAGTCAGGTTGGACTTAGGGACAGACGGACTGAGCCAAGTAATTGTTGACCTTTTACGTTCACGTTTGATTTTCAGTTTCGGTTTTGCTGTTGTTGTTGTTGCTGTTGCTGTTGTAGCTGATGTTGTTGTCTTCGTGTTTTTATTACTGTTTGCACGCCCTGGCCTCAGGCCTGAAGTCTATGGCTGGCTATGAAGCTTCTCCAGCTTGTTTGCTCTTCATAAATAGCATGAAATCTTTGGAGCTGCATGTTGAAGATGCCTCAAAGTCTAACATGACAATTTCAAAAATATAAAAAACAAAAATAAAAACCTTTTGCCACGCTAACCTGCTCTCTCCCTCACACTGACTTTATAGATTTGTCAACCAATTTGAGCGGATTTTCTATGGAATTTTAGTAAGACTTTATGTGAAATGCTTGAGATTTTCTGATTTTGTTTGATCTCATTTGATTTGTTTACATTTTCATTGAGAGATATTTAGATTTAGTCCGAAATAGTTCAGTTTTTATTGGAACGATCGGTATGAAATTGTTACTGTATAATAATACGGGCCAGGGGAAGGGAAGGAAGCGCTATATGGCACCTCCCCCTCACATAGGCAATAATGAAAATTCGTCGTATTTTTGGAAATATTGTCATGAAATATTTACAGTATAGTAATATCGAACAGAAGAAAGTCCAGCTATATATCGGTGTCGACTATCGATATATTGAGGTATCGACATATGTATATTGATGTATATGCATAGCTATATATTATATCGAAATATGTTTATCGATATATTGAGTTGTCGATATATGACGATATATGTATATCGATATATAAAGATATCGATATATGTATATATATATATTGAGTTATTCAGTTATTGAGTTATCGAAATATATATAAATATATATCTATGTACTAATTTATCGATATTAACTTATCCATATCAATATCGATAGACTTATCGATATGCCTTATCTATTTATTGAGGTATCGATATATGTTTATCGATATATGAAGTTGCTAACATATGACGATATATGTATATCGATATATTGAGCTAAGGATATCTGTATATCAGTCTATTGAGTTATCGATATTTCAGTACCATAGTCGATATATTTATATCGATATATTGAGTTATAGATAAATGTACATAGTGATCTTGAGTTATCGATATATGTATATCGATAGACGAATATATATTCATATGGCTATTTACGATACATTGTATCGACGGAGACTTCTGGTAGTTTGTAAAACAAGACAGATTGAGGCCATATACTGTAAAATGAAACTAATTTCATTTCATTTTCTAATTTCAAATTTATAAACGCCAACAAATTTCTTTAAGCATCTAGTTGTAGATGCACACACGCACACACACACAAAACTGTCCCAATCTTGTTTCCCATCTAATCTAATCTGTTGCCCATCCACACGCTGAAAATAATGAAAATCATGTTGTACTCTATGTGGTGTGTTAGGTTGGCTTAATCTCAACTAAAAGTGGCCAACACCATAAACTGCAGATCCTTTTGTGTGTGGCAGTGGCAGTGGCTGGGGCAGAAGCAGGACCTCTGTTTTGCATGTTCCATGGCCGTGGCTGCTCTTTGAAGTGGCCTGGTTGGGTTGGACGCGGACGCGGACGCGAACACTAATGTAATGTACCGCCGATGCGACAACTTTTATTGGCTGGTTTGTGTTTTCCTAGCGTTAATTTACGACAAGACCCCCTCCGCCTTTACCCTCGCTCTTGACAGGAAGGCAGGGCAAATGCAGTTGCAGTTGAAGTTGGAGTTGGAGTTTGGTTTTAGGGTTTGAGTTTTGCGGTCGTGAAATGAGTGCGAGTGCGGCTGAGTGCCACCTGATGTTCGTGGTCGATAACGATTTATGACACCGACAGGGCAACAGCAGCAATAACAACAACACACAAAGCAGGAGCTAACATCCACTACAACCAGACTGACAGACGTCGCGACCCGGCTGCTGCTGCTGTTGTTGTCAGTTTGACATAACGCCAGACCCCTGGCCTTGCCCCGTTGACGTTCCCGTTCCGTTCCGGCTTTGACATTTCCAACACAGTGAACCCGAGCCTGCCGCATACGTCAAGGCTTAGATGCCTATCTGTTGTCCTGGACAGCACCAACAGCACCAAAAACGGAAGTCTAGGCGGCTTAGCCATATTCTACACTCTCAACACTGTCTGCCAATGACTTCTAGCCCATACTTTATGTCTGACGAGAATGTACATATATAAGTATCTCTTCCTTTGTGTCGATGTCAATGTGGATGTGGATGTGGATGGTGGGGAAGGGCGCTAAGCAGGTGCAGCTAAACAATAACAACAACAACAACTCTGGCTGCATTCCATAAACATAATATATCTAGTATAAATGTATAGTTTATATGAGCAGCAGGCCTTATCTTTAGTTTCATTTACAATCGACGCAAACACGAGGAAAATTCTTCACAACGAAACAAGTTTTACCCGTTTTCTACGCGTCGCGCTTTAAATTAAATTAATTTTATTAATCGAAAACATTGGGAAAAGTCAAAGCAAGTCTCGGCATTTTTATTTCATATATCAAATCTATATCTATATTTATCGTCTAGGAAAATTTACACAAAAATCGTCGAGCAAATGCTTTGCAATTTTTAATTAAAAGTCATAAATTATATGGGGAAAAGGCCTGGACGACATATTAGGCTGACATTTTTCTGGAGTTTCTTTGAATATTTTGGGCAAAGTCCAGTTACGTAATCCTTATTCAGCAAAGGGTAAGATGAATATGTGATGAAGTTGGGCGCAAATAGAGGCCACTTTGGGTATCTGAATTGGATACAAATTCTTGATTTGCAAAGCAAATTTTGACAATTTTGAAAGTTTACTTTCTGTTGCCTTCGCCATTCATTTGTCGCTTGGCCGCTCATGTTCACGGCTGTGAGTGACCCACACCAAGTGTGGTTATGCATAATAGATAGCTAGAAGATGGATGAATTCTGCGAAGGTCTATTTCATCTCAGTGGCATATGATCTTCAGCATGGATCTACTAAGAATCTCAAGTAGCTTATCATTATAGATCTTCCCGAACTATCTATATATATATACGACTCTTTGTCCAGACTGACTGCATCATTCCACAGGTCAAACAGCATTAAGTAGAATATAATTTAGGGCCCAGGCGCGCACTAAGAAACCATTTTGCAATAGTCCAAGTTCAAGTGGTTCAAAATGGAGGTCAAGGATTGTATGAAGGCAAGCGGAGCACTGTTCTCTATTTGGCTCCAAAGTCATTGGAGCGAGCAACGCAGTCCATTTGATTCGGAGTTGCCTTTGTAGAAGTTGAAATCGTCGAAATTGGATCTTTGTGGGAAATATTGAAGGGATCTTAATATAGCTATATAAATACTTCTTTATAGATAACGTTAACTCTTTAAAGAAAACCAATTTAGAAATCTCTCTCGATATAAATCTTGATCTTTGCATCGTTTTAAAGGAAACATGGTTATAGATCAGCAGGATCAAGGTCAAAGCGAATGAAATTCGTAACTGTTTATCGTTACCTCAATGTCTCAGAATTTCATCAGACTTTATAAAGGTAAAACTTATTTGACTGATTGGCTAGCAATGCTCAGCCTAAGCGGTTAGAGCAAGGAAACAGATGCAAAGTTTGCATGGACAGATCTTCTTGACGAAAGCTGGAGTTTAGGGCAATGCCCAGCCTAAACGGTAAGAGCTAGGATGATGAAATTTCAGAAGAGCTTGTATGGGAATGTAAGGAAGTTCTTCAGATCTTCTTGCCGCAAAACTAGAGTTTAGAGCAATGCCCAGACCAAATGGTAAGAGCTAGGATGATGAAATTTAGAAACAGATTCACAGTTTCCGTGAAAAGCTAAGGAAGTTCTTCGGATCTTCTTGACGAAAGCTGGAGTTTAGATAGATTGAATTAGAGCAATGCGTAGCCTAAACGGTAAAAGCTAGGATGATGAAATTTTGAAACAGATTTACAGATTGTATAGAAATGTTAAGCAATTCTCTATATCTTCTTAAAGGAAGCTGGAGTTTAGATAGAATTAGTTGAAAAGTAGATTTTAATAAGAACTTGGGCTGTTGGAAAAGTAGGACTTAATACAGTTTGGGCGACGCCTTGCAGATATTCTCCCTTACAGAAAATCCGCTTACAATGTAAAAGTCTTCCTTTAGAACATGTTGTACAACATTTCATACTAATAGACAGTAAGAAGCTACTGTAGGACCACTTTATCCACCCCAACAGCCCACCAACTGCTTCAATTCAAGCGTATTTCAGCTTCGCTTTGACTGTGGCTAGTTTTTCTTTTTTAACTTTTTTCTTTTTGTTTTCTTTTTTCATAATTTTCCATACACTTGTTTATGTCTCAATTTTGCAGCTGAAACAGCAGCAGCAGGTGCAAAAATGCCTAAACTCCAAACCCTTTTCTGGCGATTCAGTGGGGCAAACGGGCACAATTTGCCACGCTGCCAATAGACGAATACACTGGCCTGGCCTGGACTGGCACACCCTCTTGGCTCAACTCAACCCCTTTACGGCCGAGCACACTATAATTAACAGCTGTTGGCTTGGCTTAGACGCCTCTGAGAAGGTGGCTCAAATTCCTTTTCTGTTACTTTTTTTCTCTCCTGATTCTTGTTGTTTCTATTATTTTTTTCGGTGGATTGCAGCGTAAAATTATGCAAATTTCAGTGTGTTGCTTTGCCGTTTGGCCTGGCTTGCGTGTCAATAAACAATTTTTGACCTACATAATTATGCCAAATGCCATGCCAGGACAAAGTATCACAAAAAATCTCTAAGCTCTCTGAAGTACACCAAAACAAAAAACAAAAAACAAAAAGGAAAGAGAAGTATAAAGAAAAGGGAAGCCAGCAAGTGGCATAATTATTTAAATTATGACGAAGGACGAACAGGCGGCCGAGTGTGTGCGAGACGCGTGTTGGCCACCAAAAAATGCAAATCAACTTAGTTCCGGCGCAGCTTCTAGGCTCTAAAAGCCGATGCGCTCTGGGGATAATCCAGAGTTTGAAATTTGCATAATTATTGGTCTGCACAGCGGCGACTCTTCGATTTCGTCTGGCACCTGAGGCTTTAAAGGCGGCCGCAGCGGCGGCGGCGGCGTCTAATGCTGCGTTTGATCCACACCACGACATGAGATCCTGAGACGCAGAGATCCCCCAAACCTTTTGATTCGGGAAATTTATGGACGGGTCTTTCTAGCGAGCTGACAGGCGTGCAGCTAACGCATTTGCTGTGGAGTTCTCCAGCCCCTACACTTGCCTGGCTTTCTTTCTCTCACTCTCCACCTTTCTCCCAGTTGTAGTTGTTGTCTCCCATGGTCTGTCTGGGATGTCCATTATGCTTGCCAGCGGTATTTGTCAATAAATTTTAGTTTCAGTCTCGGTCACAGCTTCCCAAGCGCGGCTTTTATTGTAATCAGAGAGTCCAAAAAAGAACAAGATTTGTTGTAATGAGTCGTGTGTGTGTGTGTGTGTGTGTCCCCTGGATAAAGTCTTCATTGATTTGTGACCTTTAATAATAGCGTTTAGGTTTTTGGGTCTCAGATTCTTTCTCAGGTTTAGACAGACTCCAGATATCATTGACCTTTTTGGGTCTGAACAAAACGCACAGACATAGTCGACTTCTAAGGGTTGCTGGCGATCTGCCGACCTGCACTTAATTATATATGTATTTGGAGCTGCATGTTTAAGGCAGGTGTTGACTTGTTGTAACCAACCACAACCACAACCACTCCTCCCTCATCCTCATCCTCATCCTCATCGTCGTCGTCATCATTTCAATTAGCAAGCTGCGCTCACCTGACTCATACTAATCTCTATGGAAACCCATGAATCACCTCCAAGCCATTTTATATCTGCAAGAGTGCAAAAAAACTTACAAAACATCATCAAGCATCAACTTCCAGCTATCAATAGAGGTTTTTTATTCTGTGATAAATGAGCCAAGATGCGGTTTTCATGGTGTTGTCCAAAATGCTGTCTAAACACAACAACGGCGATCTGGCGACGAGTCAAAGTCAATTGGCCGCCAGCTATGGGCCAAGCAAATACAAGTTAGAAACTTTATAGAGAAGATAGTCGCTGCTTCGTAACTAAACGAACTTTGCATGCCCTAGAAATGGTTAAAGTTGATGTTTAACATGTTGATTTTACCATAAACAAGTATGATAATAGTTTATTCTGAAGACTTTGAAGTTCAGCTGATGAAAAACAACATATATCTGATTGATAAAGATTCAAAGATAAGGATCTATATAGATGTAACTCAAGCAATTTAGCATTCGCAATGAAGAAAGATGACGAATGTCAATGAAAATGAATGAATGTGAATAAATCTGAACTGTGAATGGCTTGCCATTAGGTAAGATCGAAATGTATATCGCCCTCCTTGAGCAGCACGACAATTATTTGAGCAATCCATTGACTAGGCAGCTAGACGTCTTCTAAAAAGGGTCCAACAAGTAAAGAGCCCATTCAGACCGCAGCAACAATAGTAGTTACTTGATCTAGCAAGCTCCCAAATCAGGTTTGAAATAATGATATGATATGATATGATATGATATGATCATGTAACACACATTTGTACACATATCTTCTTCAATTTCATTGAAGTACAAATCCAGCGGGAACTAAC
The DNA here is from genome assembly GCA_037043425.1 of Hirtodrosophila duncani. Taxonomy (NCBI): domain Eukaryota; kingdom Metazoa; phylum Arthropoda; class Insecta; order Diptera; family Drosophilidae; genus Hirtodrosophila; species Hirtodrosophila duncani. Next base: position 6,686,572 of record JBAMBM010000821.1, on the reverse strand, counting down.
CTTATCCGAACACTTTTATGGACTTTAAGTCTTAACCAACAGACTAAGATCTCGTTTTCCATAACCGTATAAACAATCAATACATTTTCCAAACCAAAATACATATCGAAACTTATCGATATATTGGTTTTCCACACCAAAATACAGTTTGTGAGCCTCGTCTTGCCTCGATTTCTCGATAAATATCAGTGGGACATAATTTGAACGAAACAGACGCCCAGATCATGCTAATGCAACTGCTCATCCATCGTTTGTTGACCAAAATCAACACGACAATTATGCCTCAGCCAACATATTCAACGGATTTAGATTCCTGCGACTTTTCATGCTCCAAAAACTTAAAAGAATTGTGAAAATAAGGAGATTTGCAACGATTGATGAACTAAAACTGCCTCCCCAGAGAAGCTCAAGGAGTTAACAAAAAGTGCCTATGAGAAGAACTTTGAGGATTGGAAAAAGCGATGGCATAAGGGTATATAGACCCATATGAGGGGGATTACTTTGAAGGAGACAATAAGAATATAAAATCACCTTACTTTCTAAACACACTTCGTATGTGTTGATTTAACCATGTTCAGGGATTGGAGGACTTCAGTTTTTTTTTTAATGATTTTGCTACTCCCGACTAATATCTCCAGGGAGAGGCATCTTACTCTCTTTTGTGTGGTTAACTTTGGTATATAAATGATCGCTTTACGCCTCTATTGATGTATTATCTAGGCGCTAGCCTAGTTGTGGAAGGTGTTATACCAGTTGTTGATCCAAATTTCAGATGGAGTAAACTACATGAATCGGATGGAAATGATTGAATGACCGCAACTAATCTGGCAACTAAGGGAACCTCACGCTTAAGTGATTCGATCTGAGATTGGGATTTGTAGATTGTAGATTTGTGCACTGCTTAGTCCATCCCTTACCTTTGAAAGGCCTACGATCTATCTTGGCAGTATAAAAACAAAACCTCATATTGAACATATTGAAAAATTTCGAATTTCTTTACAGTTTCATACTGATATTTTGCTCTACAACATAAAGAAGTTCCATATAGTATTAGTTCAGTCTCACTCCTAATGTTCCCTAGGTATAATCTAACATACTGCAGAGATTCTGTCAATTCTTGATCATATGGAAATCAGCAAGTTGGCAAACACTTTCAGCCAAATAGTTAAGACACTTTGAAGAGTATGCCAGAGCTTTGTTTTCTGACACTCATCCAAAGACCAACAGATCAAAAGTGCGCCGTCCGTCCCAGAGTCTATGCGTCCATTTGGCTGTCCAAAAATTTTGCTTGTAGTTAATGATAGGACTGACTATGATGATGCTTAGGTGGCTGCCCCCCGAAACGCTTAGACGCTTGTTTGCTAATCAAAGATTACACAGCAGCAGCAGCAGCGGCAGCGGCAGCTTCTACTAAACAGTTAGCAGTGGTTTCTTTTCTTTCTATTTTGTTGGCGTTTTGAGTACCGTAAAGTATTTGTCCAAGTTTTTTTTGGGGTCTTGTGGTGGTGTATGGAGGAGATCTCTTGACGTCAGCTGCTTAGCTGGGCTCTATCTAAGCGAAATCAAATACCAACAAAACTTTCGATCGAATTCGATGTGTATTTATTTCAAGCGCGACGCAAAAAAAAAACAGACAAAGCCAAGTTTTAAACGCTGCCAACCCAGACAACGGCCAGAGGCAACGCATCAACAACAACAGCAACAACAACAACAACAACAAACAACACAACCTGGCTATCTGGCTGGAAACCTGAAATGTCTCAACACTTGGACCCCCACCGAACAACAGAGTCAGAGCCAGAGCCAGAGCCAGGCAACACAACACAACACAACACAACCGATCGCCCCGATCGAAGCGTGCAATCGTCTCTGTCGCTCAGACACCAACACCAACACTCGCACACACACACACACACACACACACATGGACACTAATAAACCCACACCACCACAATTTCTAGACGGGCCCAAAGTAAAGGTCTACCGGTGGACATAAATTTAGCTGTAATGCGACAGGTGTATTTTTTATCTATGGAGCGGCATAAAACGAGCAACGGACGACGCCACAGCCACAGCCACAGCCACAGCCATAGCCATAGCACCGCAACCAGCCGTAGTCCATAGTCCGCAGGTCCGCAGTCTGAAAGACGCAAAACTGAAATCGAAACAAGCAAGAATGCGACTGACAAAGGAAAAGCATATCAGACCCAGGCAATACTGTGGAAGAAGAGAATATATCTTTAAGCTAAGATGATTATGAAGGAGTGATAGGATTGATAGCTGATGAGAGAGTGGGACTTGTCCAGGAATAGATCACGATCACTGAAATTAGCTATTATGATAAGAGAACATTATATTCATTAGGAGGGATTGATCACTGATTGGGATGGCTAATGCTAGTGATCAGATCATGATGCAGCGATCTAATCAGTGATTGCAATCTCCTAAATTCGTGATTTTACCAGAGACTGAACACGATCTCAGAACATTCCATTTTCCAGGAACTAATCGGTTTGGATAAGTGGTATGATCATTGTATTCAAATGGGACTGATAAGTGATCAGGTTCGCTATTATAAGTGATATATTCAAGGTCTAATATCATTGCATTCACCAAGAACTGACGACTGATCGAGATCGCTAACATAACTATAGAAATATGCTTCACTAGGAACTGCTCATTGATCAAGATCGCTAAGAAAAGTGATCTAATTATGATCACTGATCATTTCATTCACTTACGACATCCAACATTACTGAGCTGATTATGATAAGAGAGCACAGACTAATCACTGTCTGGAATTGCTAATATACCTGATCTCAACATGATCACAGATCACAGATATTCCTCATAGATCAGCATTACTTCTCACTGACCAAGTATCCTTGACATTTTCATCTTCTACCCAAAACTTAAAGAAATTAACATACTCTCATACTTATATCCCCTTTCTACACAGTATCATCATATCAAACACAATCTTTTAGCTTAGCACAGCTCAGCTCAGTGTCGCATCGCCTGCGCATGTGCAACGCATTTGAAACATTTTGAAGTTTCGTTTTAAAAGTTTCGTTTAGGTTGCTTCTATTGCTGTTGCTGTTCTGACGACGATTTCAATGCTATGTCTGAAATAAATTCTTGATAGGAAAACATCTAGTGACAACTTTTGACAGGCTTCAAGCGGTAGCAAGCTTGAGACAGGCAGGCGGCGGCGCAGCGCATGTGTGCGTGTGGCTGGGCTGCTCATCTCAAAACAACTTGGAGACGGAGCCGCTTCAAATCGCTTGCAGTTATTTTTTTCCAATAAGCGATGATTAAAGCAAATTTGAAAAGGCTTCCGTGATGACTTAAGAGATTGTAGTTAATGTAGCTTTTGTGGTTGTTGTTGGTAAATGACTTTAGTCAGGGACAACAAATTTTAAGATGAAATTCTCTTAATGAAATGTTATTGGAATGTTAGAGGAATGAGCTGGCCAAAAGTGATTGCTTTGGGTAAAGGCTATAATGTTTAATGTGGAAGAAAGCATTGCCGAGAATGTCATCTAACTGATCGTGAGAGTAAAAGGCTGTCAGTATGCCAGTGCACAGAAGAGCTTGAACAACTCTCAACCAATAGCTTGAATCAATTTACAAACTTCTGCTTTGGGAACAAATAGTGCTTAAAAGTATGAAAAAATAGCTTAGAGATCAGTTGATCAAATGTCTATAATTTTTCCGCTGTGTCATCAATTTCCACCTCTAGACTTTCAGGAAATCCATATGTATTGTCACATCTTATATGTATAAGACGTTCAAAGGTTTAGTTCTCTTTCTAGCAGGCACATTTGGGCACATTTTTCCCACGAGCCATCTTTAGCATATATATCTCTCTGGTTTATAATCAGTATTCCAAAGGCATCTATATAAGACTCCAAATCTAAATCAATCTCAGTTAGTGATCCGCAAAGCCCAAAATCATATTACTTTCGCCAGCTTCTGCATTCATCATTTCACTCTTGAAATAAGTCCGAAATGGTTTTATTGTTCTTATAACATGTTTTTTTAATCTCTAGGGAAAAACATTTTCTGGTTTTCTCTAAAATAAGAAAGAAAGCTAAGTTCGATGAATTAGTCATAGATTTCCATATATTAATCACATATTTTATTGGATGATTAGGATCCTCGTGGGTTGGCAAACAATGCCGAAGACAAACCATAAAAGCTAGGACACAACTTTGATCTTATAGCATTGTTTCTTGTGGTATTCTAGAACATATTTTTAGAGTTGCTGTGGAACAGCAATAAAATGCATAGATATATCGATATCAATTTATACATTCTTCTATCGGTATCTTTATAGAGATAGCAAGATATCTTAATATATCGATATACATGTAGCGATAACTCAATATATTGATATATATGACATATATTGATATAAATATGTAGAAAACTCAATATATCGATAAGCATTATCGACAACTCAATATAATAATATACATTTAACATATACTGATAACACAATATACCGATACACTTATATAGAGAACTCAATATATAAATATATGTATACCAATAACCCATTATAACGATAAATGTATATCGATAAGTCAATATTTCGATATACATATATCAACAACTGAATATATCGATAAACATTATCGTTAATTCAATATAATGATAACAATATAAGAAAGATGACTCAATATATCGATATACTCGTATCGATAACTCAAAATATATAAATATACGTATACCGATAGCTCAATATATCGATATACATATATAGACAACTCAATGTATCGATATCTGTATAAATATATCCCAATATAACGACAAATGTATATCGATAACTCAATATATCTATATACATATATCGAGAACTCAATATATTGATAAATATCATCGCAAATCAATATAATGACAACTATATAACACATTGGGAACTCGATATATCAATATACTTTTATCGATAACTCTAAATATATAGATATACGTGTATCGATAAGTCAATATTTCGGTATATGTATATTGATAACACAATATTTTGATATATGTATATCATTAACCAAATATATCCATATACATATATTGAAATTGCCTTCCAAATTATATGGGAAAGTAAGAACATTCGGAATAACTGTGCCACATTCACTGTATAGGAAAAAGCGCATTTGTTGCGACAAACGACCAAAATTACAACCCAAGCAATGCCAGATGAAATGCTAGTTAAGATATATAGTTCTTGAACATACACATACTTCCTCTTTCTTGGCCGTTTCCGATTTAATGGAGATTTCTCAAATATTATGAACTATTAGTTTCATATTGCAATAATTCTCTTTCATCAGCATTCGCATTACAAAACCTCTTCATTGAACTTTAAACTATGCCATTGTCTATCAATGCGATTGCTTAAATGCCTTTGTAATTCTCTATGTGACACCTAATTTCTCTCCAAGTTGTGACATTTTCAACTCAAACCATAAATCGTTCAGGCCCAGCTTTCAATCCTTGCCGCAAATTGTCCTCACTTATGCATTTTTTTGAACATATGCACGCTGACAATAATTAACCATGGCAAAAAAATAGTAAGAAGGCGGAGGAATAGAAAAAACGCCCTGTCTACTTAGCGGCCAAAGAGAAGTCTGCCTCTGCTGCCTCCCTCCCCCTGTAACTCTGCCCGGTTACAGTAGCCAAAACGTCAACGACATATGTCCAATATCGTACTATATATAAAAACCACCACCGACCCACACCAAACTACACACACACACACACCACATGGGTCTGGACCACAAAAAACAAAAACCCAAAAGTAAATACACAAAATGTTGTGTGTGTTCTGTGTGTTGGCTGTGTTGTGTGTGTGTGTTTCATATTTGCGATTTTTATTTGCAATCAATCATAAAATAAACTGCCTGTCCGGGCGGAGAGACAGGAGGACAAGCCAGACAGAGCGACCGACCGAGCGACCGGGTTGTCTTTTGGGTCGCACACAAAGGGGGCGCGCGTGAAAATGCGGCTAAGGCGTGGAAGTGCGGATTACCGCAGTCTCAGTCACAGACACAGCATGTGATCGATAGCTATAGCTATAGGTATAGCCATAGTTATAGCCACATCCAGGAGTGCCAACAAGAAACAAATACATATAAAAAAAAAGAAATAAAACAGTAGCAAGAGGAGGAGACGCCGCCTGTGACACGTTTTGGGCCCAAGTTAAGCCGTGTGAGCCACAGGAAGTGTGGGTTGTCATTCTCATTGTGGCCACAAGGAAACACAGAGAGAAGAGCGGCAGCGGCTGATCCTCGCCAGCTATTCGCTGAATCTGCAACATGCAAATGCGGCTTAATTAACTTGTTGCACGTCGCCACAGTTCTCAGATCTCTTGGTAGACGACGACACGCATGCGCACTCTGCCAACTGTGGTATTCAGGGTGCACGGGGCACGAGGGGCAACACACAACACGGCCGCCAAATCAGCGCCAAATTGTAGCAGGCCGCACAAGGTGCCAGTTTCTGTTTCCGATGCGAAATCAAGACTACTCCAACTCCGCTCCGACTCCTGTTGCATTTGGCCATCTCACAGAAAGGTAGCCTACTAATTTTGAACCCAACTGTGTTGTAGCTCATTTACATTTTGGCGCCAGGGCACATTATTATACACTACCAAGAGGGTACTATGAGTGGCAGATGAGGGCTGGCAAGAAGCAGAAGCAACAACATCAATTGATCTCGATGGGATTAATATCTATAAAAACAGCTTAAATACTTTAGAACGGGGATGGGCACACACACACTAATACAAGACTTCAAAACTGCATAAGTAAGAGGAAGCAGAGAAGACGAAATATTGGCGCCTCAACGCATCGGATGACGGCAATGAGCTGAACTAAAGCTCAGCACGCTATTAAGCATATGCATGTTATAGGTGTGCCGGCTGCGCAACCGCCGTTTATTTTATTCCTACCCGATGGAGTACACTTTGTGAAAGCTGCCCATCTCTGCTTTACACGAAAGATTGTCACAAAGGAAGCTGCCGAAAACTGTCAGTGTCGTCTTTCAGCATCGACCAGCTTTGCAAGATAGCAGCGAGTATGTCTCAGCCCTGTAAAAAAGGAAACATCTTAGCTTTCTCTGAAAAAGTCTTAGCAAGGTGCCAAAGAGAGAGCCTTGAGTAAGACATCAGCTTGGAAAGCTTTTGGTTGCCTGGAGATCTGGATCAAGTTAAGTTATTTTCCCGAAGTAACTCGAATCTACAAAAACTTCTTTCCAATTTGAGAGTCTATAAAGAGCATTATCTTTGACTACAGCTGGCTTGTGAATGAATATTTTCTTAGGCCCTCAAGAGCTAAATTGATGAAACTTTAGCGAGATTGCGTTCGTCCGCCCTATGACTCCTATATACTATATCCTATATACCATATACTGCTATATACTCCATAAAACTGACTTTTAAACTAAAAAATGGGATATTTAGATCTAATCTAGAGATGCATAGGGTACTGCTGACTTATAAGTAGATGACCAAATGGCTATCGTGCCGCTCATGGCGGCATAGTATCACAGTTTGCTTGACTGAAAGAAAGTCTGTCGAAGTTCTTATCTTTTCAAGTGAATGTGTGTACACCAGTGTGTACAGTTGTAAGGCTTTTGCAGGAAATATGTTTAGGGTTTTGAGGTTTCAGTCATTAGCAGTTTCTCCCACGTGCATGAAGTAGGTCAAAGTCAGTTTTCTGTTTGAAAAATTAACAAGAATTGTATTAAGAATCTAAAACTAGAGTTTTTGATATAAAGTTTTTGGAGTAATATTTAAAAAAATTTAAAAAAATATTTTCTTAAATACAAATTGACTACAAATTTGCCCATAAGAATGTCTATTAATTCTTCGTTTAAAAAATATTTTTAAAAAATTTGCAAAAAATTAACAATTATCTGATTTGAATTCTTCAACCTATCAAATATTTGTCTCTTACGAAAAATTTCAAAGAACTATTTCCCTGCTCAAGCGTATTCTCACTTCGCCAATCTGTCTGTTAGCCAACATACTATTGCCATTGCAATTCCCCAAGTCCCCAATTCCCATACTCATTCCCTTAACCATATACCCACCCAACCCATTCCCCAGGTTCTCCTGTTGGCTTCTTTTTTAATTAATTCGATATCACAACAATTTTTTTTTGCTTTGGGTTTGCGTTTCGGCTACTGGTCTTGAGCTTGTCTGCCGTTTTGGCATGCCATTTGCATTTGGACATTGAGAGACTTGCCGAATTTCGGCATACGAATTTCATTCAGAAATAATTTTTATGTCCAAAACGTTGCAACGTCGGCGGAGGAGTGGGCGGGCGGGCGGACGACATCGGCGAGGTATATGCCAATTCAGTTTCGGATGCTGTTTTGGCCTTATCCTTTTTGAACTTCATTTGCATAAACGGCATGAAATAAAATCAACAGTTGCAGAAGCAAACCGACAAACGGACAAGCAGACGGACAGGCAGACAAACAGCCGCAGACAGAAATGGAGAAACGGACAGTAAAGTATTTCGATTCAGATTCGAATTCGGCAGCCAGCAGAAGGCTGAAGGCAGACGATGGAAGGTGGACAGGTAGCAACAACAACAACAACAGCAGCAGGAGAAAAAAATGTGTCGCATGGCCAAAGATAAAGCGGTTCGAGAGTAAATAACAGGCTCAGATTGCAGTCGTTGTATTTTGTGCTACTGTTCAGATTTTTGGTTATGGAGGAGCAAGCAGCACAGCAGGTGAGACTGAGCTTTGGCAGAATGAAAATGTAGGTGATATATATTTAAAAAGGTTACTTGAACTAAATGGAGAAGGAAACTGTATTTGAAACGAAGGATGAGACGCTAATTGATGTTTGCATTCAGATGATAGTGATTGTAATAGGAAGGTATTTCATATGAATATGCTATGATTCCTAAGGTGGCGATTGCTAAAAGCGGGTGGGGATACATCTATGTCTATATATTTGAAGAGTTTGTTCTTGGGAAGCGCCATTATATTCATATTTCGTTATAAATGCGGTTTAAAAGTCTCATTTAGGTCTCTTTCTATCTCACACTGGACCCTGACCCTCGAAGGCAACTGTCAATTATGTAAGTTTAGATTCCACTCGCGAGCATTTGTATCCTTATCCATATCCAAAAAGCACCCACTATGGTAGGAGAGGTCTACCAAAGGCCGGTGGACACACCGTCTCATCACAAATCTTGAAGCCTGGAGTGGTAGAAAGCACGGTCAGGTAAACTACTACCTGTCTGAGCTTCTTAGCGGGCATTTTTAATATGGAGAAACTTTGTTATAACCGGAATGCCTCTCTTCAACCCATTTACTAACCTTATTATAGTTACTTTCTTGCAAAACCCTATGAAAACAGCACATAATATGATATCAACCCATTACAGATTCTTGCTCTACATCGAACTGAAGTCAAGCGAACCTAAACACTAAACACTAATCCTAAACGTAAACCTAAACTTAACCCTAAACCATTCTTAAATTTCACATCTTCTTAGACCAAAACTCAATTAGCTTCCCTTTGTCCTTAGCTTAGTAATTAACACATCTGAAGAAGGACCACATTCATTCTCATTCACAGCATCCTCTTTGGTTTCGCAACTGGCCGCCACAGCATGTGGTCAATTTTCTGCCTTAACACTGTTGTTTACGCCGGCATAATCCTGACAATTTTGCTACCAAAACACTAAGAATTAACATTAACACCACGTTTAGACCTTTAGGCCGAGGCCGAGACAGAGGCAGAGGCAGAGGCATGGGCACGGTCACAGTCATTCCCATTCACAATGATCAATCAGGCAGTTGTCAGGCCAACGCAGCAGGAGGGCGTGCAAAAGACACGATCACGCCTCTTAAACGCATTACGACGTTGACGAACGAAGATGATGTTGTTGTTGTTGTTGTTGTTGCTGAGCAGACCTCAAACTAGAACCAGGACCAAGACCAAGAGCAAGACCATGTGCCAATTAAGCGGCGTGACCGAGTGGCCCAAGCTAATGTGTCAATTATGCGGCTTACATTGTGGTTTTGCTTTCGCTTTGCACCAACACAACACACAAGACAAATGAGCCGATAATATGGGAACAAAATATGTTGGCACTACTTTTCAGGGTTTCAATTTGAAATTTGAAAGATCAGTGTGCTCCACAACATAGATCCATGCTTATCAAACTCTTCATCTATTTGGGAGTCGTCATTAAGCTGAGCAAGGTCTAAGACTCAGTCTCAGGTCAACAGGTTTTTGTCTTAACCAAAAATCATGATCAATTTCGAAGAAATGGATTTTCACATGATTCACTCAACTGTATGGTTGGTGAAGGAGGCAGGTGAAGGAGGAGGAGGAGAGGTTCAGACGTAGATGATGAGCAAGATGTTGCCCTGTGTGTTGGCTCTAATTGAAATTGATTGTCGAGTGATGGACAAACAAAAGAGTTAGACAAGACAAGAAAAGTGAAGTCAACTGGATTTCCTCATCATCATCAGCATCCACATAATCATCCACAACAACAACAACAAAAACAACAACAACATTCCATATGGCCCGTGCCGCTGCTGTGTTGCGCTTTTAATAGAAAATTAGACTTGGCTGCCTCCGAAAAAAGGAAGTTGCATTTAATCATTTGTGGAACACAAATATTGTCAGTTGCACCCACGTATATAGTTTATAACTGTAGTTTACAGTGGAACTGAAAGATTTAAAAATGAAAATTGTAGGGAAATAGGGAAAGGTTTTAGGTGTTTTAGCTGGCTGAAGAACAATCTACATCTGCCACAAGATCGTAATCTTATGTGGAATGCCAGATAGAGGCCAGATAGAGTTAAGTGTTATCTAGCTGAAGAAGAATCTAAATTTGCAAGATGATCGCAGTCTTATGTGGAATGAGAGATAGTTAGGTGTTATCTAGCTGAAGAGGAATCTCAATCTGCCAGAAGGTTGTAATCTTATCTGAAATGAGAAGCTCGAAGCTCGAAGAAGTTTCACCCAGCGTTGTCCGAAAGCTGTTCCTCTTCGAAAGAAAACCATTCCCCACTTTTCTGCCTGCCCACTTTTACTTCTTCTCTTTTCTTCATTCTAAAGATATCTATCTCTTCTTTCAGTCTTCCCTTTGTTCTCTCTTATTATCGCTTATCCAGTTCTCTCTGTTTTCCCACTGTTTATTAGCTGTCCCCTTTTTGTCTAACCTATTCCAATCTCTTAAGCTGGAAGATGTATTTGAAGTCTTTGTAGCCGCATATTCTGCCGTATAGCTGCTCGTTACTATGCTGTTTGCTCAATAAGCATATGCAGCCATTGCATGTATCTGTGATTCTGTCTTTCTTCCGTCTTTCAAGGTTTAATATTAAATTACTTGTTGACTTCAAGGAACTTTATACTCTATAAAGATCATGTTTCTCGCAAGAAATAAGATTTCCATAGTTCCCTAAGAATCTGTTATGTCAACTATCTACCACATTAATACCATCCCAAACATCGCTTTAACTTGTTGTTCCCTTAAAAAATCTAACTAAAACTCTTAAGACATCCTTATACATCCTTGAATCCTTGCTAATTCGTCATCTAAGATCCCCCAGAAAACTCTTCCATAACATTTTCATCTCTCCAAATGAGTTCAATGTCAATCTAAAGTACTTTCACTATCTTTAGAAGCCCATATCATAATTTATATCTATAGTTGTTGATGCCGCCCATCGTTGGCTACCAGAAAATTCACTCTCGTATCTATAAGATACATTATATACTTACAAACGTATATATAAGTATAGCGGTGCACTGCTCTCGTCCAGGCAGCACGCTAATTTTGTTCGCGTGTTTCCTCAAGTGGCAGCCACTATGCCACTTGCAGTGCGGCAATCGCATAAATATACTCAGGAATCCCACTCCGCGCCCCGCTATATGCCCACACACCTTTGCCCAGTTGCTGTTTCTTCAGCTCATTCCTAGACTTTTGCAAGCAATTTCCCGCTGCGCTTTGTTTGCTCATTGGGCGCATCCGTTGCCGGTCGGTCGGTCGGTTCGTCCGTAGGCCAGACTTCGACTTGGACTGGGACTATGACTATCACTGCTCATTGTTGTGTCAATTGTCGTGGTTGTTGTTGCTGTTGTTGCTGTTGCTGTTGTTGTTGCTGCTTTGGCTGTTGCTATTTGTCATTTGGCGTGCCAAGCACAAATCTTAGACATTGCACTTTATCAACTCATAGGCAAGATCAGATACAGATTCAGATTCAAATTCAGCTCTTCAGACTCAGAAATGCCAACAAACTGGGTCATTCGCCACTCAAAATCAGCGAATCGTGGCATTGGCAGCCACTTGAGCTGCCAACATACGCTGACCAGCAAAGGGTATAAAGATTAAGTGTTGAAAATGGAAAAGTCCAAAGGCAAAGAAATTCTTTAACCGATTCCCAGTGTAGCCTTCAAACAAAGAACTGATATTCCAAGGTATACGGCCATCTTAAATATCACTTAAAAATCTTGAAAATATTCTGAGAATTCTATTCAGGGAGAAAAAAGGCATCCAGAAAGTAGTTCAATATGAAAATCCAAACCAGCGTTCTATAGATTAAGAAGCTGATTATGAATTTATCAACTTAGCTTAACTTATTTGTTTACTTGCTAATACGGAGGGACTCCGAAGCATCTAGATGCAATGGCTTCCTACACAATGATAACCAGCTTTTCATTAGCCAGCTTCTGTTTCGCATACTTCTCGATCCTCCTTAAAAAGGGTCCCTAATTCCATGTATCTGAATACCTTCTTTCATGGCTTTCTATGTTAAGAAATCATATTATGTTTCTCTAGCAAATCTATAATATATATAATACATACTTAAACTGATCTCTCTATGCTCTATTAGGCTAAAGACAGAGTGCACGCGGTGAAGCTGGAGCTGAATTCAAGTCACTTCTTCGATGATTCGGATTCGTCTTCGCCTGCATTTTGTACACATGCAAGTTCATTTGGTTTCTTCTCCAAAGCTTACTTTGGAGAGAAATGGAGAGTCTTATTTTGAAGGACCTTCTAAGCTGGGTTTTAGAGCAGGATCCCCAGATTGATAGGGAATATCTTAAGACAGATGCAGCAACCTGCTTTATATTATCACCTTGTTTCTTAGAGCTAATTTTCTCCGCTCATCTAGAAGCCACCGAAGCTTCTTTAGTTTGCCTTTTACCTTTCAGCTAATCGCTGTGACATGCTGTCTATAAGAGAGCTTCTTGTCAAGGTGCTTTCTAAAGGTAGTAAAGCGAGTCCTTGAGAGTAACTCGGGAGCCTAATATGCTTAGGGTTCTGCATGGCCTCTTACAGAGTGAGAGATCCATTGCAGCAGATTGCTCCGCGCAGATGGTTATACACCACCTGTTGGTCCATGTGGCCACCGCATCTGCCATTTCTTCCAGCTAGCTAACCGTCTCGTCAGGGCTTTGATGCTGTGACATAATTCCAACCTAATTTAGACACAGTTTTTCCAAAAATTTTCCAATAACATCTAACTAGTCTGAATTTCAGCCTCATATGGCTTGGCCTGTGCCTTATTCCCCAATAAATCAGCCAGTCATCATATATTTAGACCAGATTCTGACCAATCTCTGTCACTAAGAGTATTTCATCTTCATCAACATTTCTCAGCATTTTCCTCTGTGCCCTTTTCCAGATCACAACCATTTTATGTTCCTTTCAGTTGCTGCCCCTGATCTGATCTGATCTGCTGGGCCTGGACCTGGGCTAGGTTAAAGGAGCTAAAGCTAATAATAGAGAAGCCAAAACAGCCCAAGCTGGGCGCACAGTAGCTCACAACAAATCACAAAATCGTTTAACAATAATTTCATAACAGCGCCAAGGCAGATCTAAGAGCCAGAACCAGAGCCAGAGCCAGGCTGAAGTCTCAGTCAGAGCCAAAGTCAGAGTCAAAGTCAGAGTCAGAGTCAGGGCAAAATTATAGCGCGATCACTTAACTCACGATCGCGATCAGTTGGGGGCATTAAGATTACCGGCTACTGGCAACGGAAGTTGGCCGCAGCCAAGTCCAAGTCCAGGCCAAGATCATCGTGTAAGCGCAAAAACGCACGAACCAGAAGCAGAAGCTGAAGCTGAGGCAGAAGCTGAAAATCTCTCGTCGCGAAATAATTTTTATTGAATAATTTTTCATTATTTTTCGTTTGAATTGAGAGGAAGAGCCTGGACAGGCAAACAGGCAGGCAGGCACACAGGCATAGGCACAGGCTGAGGCTGAGGCTGAGGCACAGCCAAAGTGGCTGGCTGCTGCTCCACCATATCTTCTACTTCGTACTTCGACTTGGCCCCGCCGTCAAAAACAATAAAGTCCAAAACGAGCGAACAATGTAAATGGCAAGTCATGATTTTGCTGTTATGCGCTGTTAAAAGGGGCGCTCGCCGTTCGACACGATCAAGAACAAAAACCCAAAAAACCAAAAAACCAAAACGAAAACCCTCAACCGAGGAGGCTGAGGATGAGGATGAGGATGTGACTCTCGATGATGCTACCGTTGGCCAACGCCAACGATCAACATGACCCAAAACAATGCACACAACAACAAAAAGAGACCCAAAAGCAACAAGATCAACAGCAACAAACAGCAACAGCAACAGCAACAACAACAACAACAAAATACTTTACTCATACTTTATGCCCAAAATGCGGGAATCCAAAGGTAACCCTGATCAATGCAATTGTTTGCCCCTTTTTAGTCAAGTTGTGCGCACTTCATAAGCAAATACAACCGAGCCAAACCGAACCGAAGAAATCCAAACAAAAAAACCGATGAAAAAAGGCAAACAATGGAAAAGCTGACCGGCCCAAAGAGTGGTGTGGAGGAGTAAGAGAGTAGGTGTAGTGGGGAGAGGTGTACTGAGACGATCTCTAAGGTTTGTTTTGGCACTTTGATTGCAGGAAAACACACGCAAAATTGGTCATAGAAAGGACATACTAATTACGCAAAAATGCAATTAAAAATTAGGAGAAAATTCCAAAACTTTGAAGAAATTTTAGTTGACAATTTTGAATAGAAAAATTCACTGCAAAAATGTGTATAAGTGAGATTCCATAGAATTAGGAGGAGAAAGCTATAAGGGATATTTAGGCTGTTCCTTAGGTGTGGATTGCGCAAGGAACGTCTGTGTTCCAATTCCATATTTCCATGGTCCCGCACGACACCAAGCCGCGGGGCTTTTAACTCGTAAACACCCAGGGTAAAAGCTCCCAGAAGTTGTATAAGGATGATCGAATTCCGTCGCTTGATAAAACCCAGAAAACCCACAGCCTTATTGACGGTAGTTGAAATGTGTAAGTCAAATTTCAATTTAGGGTCTACAACAACACCCAAGTCATCAACAGTATCGATCCAATCAAGGGGTATAACTTTACATTTAGAACAATTGAGATTTAGTAAGTTGACCTGACACCACGATTGGAAAGAATCAAGGCCACCTTGGAGCCTAAAGTGCAAGGAAGATTCGTTAAAGCACAGGCAAAGCTTAACATCGTCGGCATGCATTAATACACGAGAATGGGATAGAACCTGAGGGAGTTCGTTGATAGATAAGGTGAAGAGAAGGAGACCGAGGTGGCTACCCAGCGATACCCCTGATGTAACCCTAAGGGGCATAGAGTAAGAGTCCTTAAAATCTTAAAATAAACTTGATCTCTAAAGTAGAGGAATCTACATACCAAATTTGGTGCTTTAGCTCTTATAGTCTCCGAGATCTAGATTTTCATACATACGGACGGGCAGAGAGACGGAGGAACAGACGGAATTGGCTTGGCTGTTGATGCTGATCAAGAATATATATACTTTATCTTTTTTTTTCATACTTTTGAGTGTGTCGAGTATTGAGTAAATGCTGCGTACGAATATCTTATAGTCGGAATATGGACTACAGCGTTCTTACTTGTCGAATTTAGAAAATCAATTAACTTTTTCCCTCACTGATGACCTTGAGCGTGCCTTCGGAGAACAGTTTCCATTCTACAGAGTCTGTAAAATTTTGAATTTTTAGGTTATCCTTTATATATTTATGATGGTTTGCTCAAATGAGAAACATTCCCTATATGCCAGCGCTGACCTGCCTTCTTTATATCCAAAAGCAAAGCCAAATAACAAACATTCATTGCAGTCGCCTCATACATGTGTACTCTATATAGTTCAGATTTATCCCTCAACTCGAACTGAAAACACTAGAAAGTACAACCGATGCTACAGTAAGGCTTAGTCATTTGGGAATATGTCTCTTTGACAGTATGGTCCATCTTATCATTACTTTCCTCCAGCTCTACTTTCTAGCAACATATGAAACAAGATTTCTCACTTCCGCAGCTTGACTTAAGCTGATCACATTCATATATATATATATATATGCATGCCTGTTAAGTGTAACTTGGTCGCATTTGACACACTGACGTGTTTATAAAAACGTTGAACAAAAGAAATAACACACAAAAAAGTGGCCGACCAAAATCTTTGACCTTGAATAAGTTGTGTGCGTTTTGCAACATTTTATCATCATTTCGGTGGAGAGGAGAGGGCCGAGGGCTGCTTTCATTCTTAAACGTGCCCAACAACAATCAACAACAACAACAACAACAAAAAGTTTACACAAAAAATCTGAAAACTGCAACAATGAAATGCGGCGACAAAAAGCCACAGGCTGAAGATGAAACTGAAGCTGACGCTGGAGTTGGAGCTGGGGCTGGGGCTGGAGCTGGGAGATGAAGCCAACTCAGAGCCGCTAGCGGTACCGTTTTGTGCGCATGCGTTGCGAATGGCCGAGGCGGCTCAAAGTGAATGCCGCCCGATGATGATGATGAGGAGTAGGATGAGGATGATGGCGGTTCGAGACGCAGGATGGCCGAGACCGTGTCTGAGAGCTGAGGAGGTAGCAAAATTTACGCGTGTGCTAAACACGAGACTTCCACGAACCGCTTTTGGTCAGCCTGGGTCTTTATGTGGCGTGGCCAAAGAGGCAACGGCAACGACAACGACAACGACGACAATGATGATGACGATGACGATGAAAGTCCAGACACTACTTATTGTTTCTAAAATGAACAAGAAAAATTCCTGAAGACAACGAAAAAATAGCTTGAAGGATTTCTATTGTTTTCAATTTGAAGTTCAGGTTTGGCGACGTTCATCAAATGCTTTCATGACCAGCTTTTGAGGGGGCATACGGGGGTATATTAGGTGGTGGCAATCTCAAGGGAAATACTAGAACACATACAGGGTGTCTTTAGTCAAGTTTTAGAGGTCATTTGTGTATAAAAATTGAGGTCTATCTGGAGAAAAGATTAAGTTATCATTGGGTCAGCGACTTTGGATAGAAGTTTCTATGGAGCAAAGCAGTCTTTTATCTGGATCATCCACATTATCCCATTCCTAAAATCTAAAAAATTATATTTAAGGACAAATGCATCCACAACCTCTCACTGTTTGGTGGAGATATTCGATTGGATTCATATTTGGTAGATTCTTCTGAGGAAATGCTGAATCTAAGGTGGACTATCAACGATTTTCAGTCAAGTTTATGAGAAACTATCCTATGAAATTGCCTTTCAAATCATCTAGATCATTTATCCTATATCTTACTTCATATATAGTAAAAGTTTTTTCATTCACACTCCCACTCCATCCACCTGAAAGACTTCATTTTTGGCATTTCTCCTCTAGAGTGTATCGTGATCCACTTCTCGGCTGCAGCGCGTGCACAAAATGCTTCCAAGATCACGCAATGAAAACGAAATTCTTTTCACTCAAAAAACTAAATCCCAATTTGAAATCAAGCGCGTTTTTTTGTATTATATTTCCAAAACAAACAAATGCTGCAGCTCATTAAAAGCTGGCCAAAGACATTCCAAAGACCCGAAACCGATCCGCATCGATCCGCATCTGAACTCTGCTGTAGGTTTATGGCTTTTCGTTTTCGATTACAACGCGAAGGTCGCTCATTAAATGCCAAATCGAATTGGTATATAAAATGCTTACAAACACACACACATACAACACACACACACACACATGGACAGTAAATTGGCTTGCGTGATCAGACTATAGCAGCTGCTGCTGCTGCTGTTGCTGCTGTTGGAAAGCCCAAAGATAAGCCTAAACACTTTGTCTTAGCCAAGTGTTAGCACGTTCTAAGCCCCAAGCCCCAGAGCCATGGTTTACCCAAAAAAAACAAAGCAAAACACAAAGGTTTTTACAGCTGAAAACACGGAAAACTGAACACTATAAATCATGTTCAGCGCTGAACAGAAAACTAAATCAAAGTGCGTTCGACTCTGAAGATTTCACAAAAATCAAACAAAAGCCCCGAAGAAGCAGATGAATTAAATGAAAGACCACGCAGTGGCACAGACACACGAGGCAGTTGCCAGATGCCAAAGTGGAGAGCCTCAAGCGCAGCCAAAAAAAAAAAAATAGAAGACAAAAAAAGCTAACACCAAAACTAAAAAGCGCATGGAAATATTTTACATAGACACACAGTAAATCATCACTAAAATGAACTTGGGGAAATTTTATAGTTATTTATGATCGAGGAGGTTTGATCTAAGACAACTATGAGAGACTTAAGTGGAAGTTCGAAAAACTATCAACTGATTATGAAAGCGAGAAAAGTGTAGATGAGCATCTGGATAGATATAATTCAAGTAAGATCAGATCAGCTCAGATCAGATGATAGATCAAGAGCTCTACCTGATCTACAAGGTCCGTTTAAAGACAATGTGATCTTACGATATACAATTGTAGACAAATGCTAAAAAAATCTTTAATAATGAATGAACAAGAACGACCATAGACATTCAGGCATGAGCCGCCTTAAGCACCTCGACAATCCTCTCAGCAGTCGGGTCTACTCCCGCCCAAGGACTGCTACCCCCTTAATACGGGAACTGCCTCTGTAGATCGACTACAACAACAACTTAATAGACAACAGCCTCGTTGAACAACGCCTTCAATGACTTCACCTGCCATATCTCCCATTCAGAAGGTCCAATCCAAAGCCTCAGGCAGGACTAGCCTCAGCTGTTCACAATATAAGTTCCCCTAGGGAAAGGTCTGAAAGCATACTCAAACACTAAGAAACATCCTAACTAGAAATCTAAGAAATAAGGCCATAAGTTCTGAGACCATCAAGGTTTCTAGGAGACTTGAAACTTTAATGAATTTTAAGGTTATCGTGAAACACATGTCAAACATCGTACAAAACATTCGCATTAAAATCTGTTTCTGTGAGAGACAGACAGAGCATTATGCGCGTTTGACCAACAATGCAGGCTTCAGCCTCTCCAATTCTCTCTCTCTCTCTCTCTCTGTCTCTCTCTCTCTCTCTATCTGAAAATTTCAGCTCGATAGCTTCAAAACTGAGAGAGTAGTTTGCATAGAAACAGATGACAAAGGAATAGAGAAAGACTTAGGAACAGACAGACATAAAGAGACGCAGAGAGACGAACAGACTTCTAGACGGACAGGCAGATATATGGACAGACAGATAGAAAGAGAGACAGACATAGGGAAAGGCAGACAGAAAGAGACACAGAGAGAGGCACAGATGGAACAACAGA
Source organism: Hirtodrosophila duncani (assembly GCA_037043425.1). Taxonomy (NCBI): domain Eukaryota; kingdom Metazoa; phylum Arthropoda; class Insecta; order Diptera; family Drosophilidae; genus Hirtodrosophila; species Hirtodrosophila duncani. The sequence continues at coordinate 6,666,979 of JBAMBM010000821.1, read as the reverse complement.
CGGATATATCGACTCGGTTTGTCATGCTGATGAGGAACATATATACTTTATGGGGTTGGAGATGCTTCCTAGCATGGCAAAATTATAATGCCCTCTGCAAGAGTATAAAAGCTAATCCAACCTACAAATTCATCAATCAATGCTAAAAGTTCTTAGATCAGCGAAGTTTACAGAAGACTCGATCATTTAAAGACTTTTGAGGATCCATAAGAGGTGGAGGGTCAGTTTGAGAGTTAACAAAATTGACCCTCCAGCTCAGTCCAGCAAACTCTTGTGATCTGATGGAGTGACCATTTGCCTGGAACAACAATATGATCGATTAAGAATAGATAAAGGATGAAAACCGCATTCGCTTTCCTATTTTAATATTAACATCCATATGATTTACATAAGTTACATAAGAATTTCTATGTTAATTTTGTGGCAGCACTCTTTTTTCCATTTCTTAAAATTTTCCTTATAACAAATTTCAGCGAAGTTTATAATTTGCCTGAATGAAATTTAGCTCCATGAAAGTTCTCTATTTTCATTCTCAGCAACATAATTTTTCTAAAATTTATCATAGTCTAGTTATTGGCGAAATCTCATCAATCTGCAAACACACATTTCTAACACAATTGGAAAGCCTTCATCTATATTCATCTACTTTGCCAGCAGATGCAACTCAATGAATCTCCACTGTACCCGATGTGTGTGTATATAAATCTTCTTTTAATTTGTGACAAGATCAACAAGTTCAAAGTTGTTTCAATCAATTGACCTCGTGCTGCCTCCCAGGGGCTGACTCTGGCTCTGGCTCTGGCTGTAACAGATCAGCCGAAAAATATAAAAGCAGAAGAAACAGCAAAATTTGCGCAATGCTAATGGCATTCGGCTTCATCTGAAAAATCTAAGTGAAATGTTGCACGTGTGCCGAAGCGGCAACTACTGCCATGGGCATGCGTATGAGATGTGAAGAAGCATCCATAGCAGCAGCTGACCTGCATTTTGATGACAAACGCTGATTTTTGCACTGCAAACTGGCAAATGGAACTGCAACTGCGGCTTTAAGCTTATTATTCAATTAAATGGACTGCAGTGAAAGGCCATTGCGTATACGCCGCGTGTGTTTGTGTGTACGTTGCGTGTGCAGCGCGCGTAACCTGTCCTCAACTGGACACAACAACAACAACAACAACAGCAACAGCAAGAAAAACAGACCCATTAACCCAGTTTCTTTTGTGTGATGATACTCTACTCAGCTGTGCTGCTGCTGTTGCTGCTTCTTCTTGCTGCTTTGTTTGTCTCAATTTAAAGTTCAATTTCATTGGCCCTCGTCGCGGCGCTTAAATTGATGTGACAGTTTCTTTTTTTCGTTTTGAGTTTTTCGTTTTTCACTTTTCTACTTTTGCCTCGCCAAAACGTGTGGGTCAATGAGCTGAGCTAAGCCGTCACGGTCTCTATCAAAAGTGCGTAAGAGCACTTAATGGGGTTCCATATCAGTTATCTTAGTGTTTGTTTTTAGAAGTAAATTGGCCAGAAAATGTTTGCAAAATGTGAGCTAATTTTGCCTTTTAAAATGCAGAACCTAATTTTAGGGGCATTTTAAGCAAAATTTTGAAGAAAACGTAGTAGAGAGCCTTGTCCTTGTGACACTGGCTTGTTATTCTTATAATCTATATATGAATCTTGGTCCTGGCTGGCTGACTGAGGGTCATTGGAAATAGGTAGGGCGCTGAAATTTTTACACAAGATATAGTTCAAGGCCTAGGCGCGCACTAAGAAACCATTTTGCTATAGTTTAACTGAAAGAGGGTCCTAATGGAAGTCAAAGATTGTATGGTGGCAAGGGGGGTATTGTTCTTTTCTTGGCCCTTAAATTATTTTATCGATCGCCATGGAATTTGTACAGTATATTAACAGCAGCCTGTGAAAGATCAAGGGCAATGTATCGGTCTAGTAAAGCCAATTTTTCGATAATTATCTAAAAAAAGGTTTAAAATGTACTAAAATCGCCCAACAGAGCCATTTTATCGATATATGAACAAATCAATACATCGATATATATCGTTTGAAAAACAAATTAATCGGTGTATATGTCGATAATTGCTTTGCAATCACCTTTGGTATACTAATATCGGAGAGAGAAAGATCAAGAGTAAAGAAAACACTATATATCGATTATTATCGATATACATCGTTTTCTACAACTGTTTAAAATGTACTAATATCGCTTAACAGAAGGTGAAAAAGTATTAAATCTATATATGATTAAGTCAACTTATCGATATATATCGTTCGAAAAGCAAATTAATCGGTGTACATGTCGATAATTGCTTTGGAATCACCATTGGTATACTAATATCGGAGAGAGAAAGATCAAGAGTAAAGAAAACACGATATATCGATTATTATCGATATACATCGTTTTCTACAACTGTTTAAAATGTACTAATATCGCCCAACAAAAGGTGAAGAGCTATTAGATCGATACTTGATTAGACCAAACTATCGATATATATCGTTCGGAAAGCAAATTAATCGGTGTACATGTCGATAATTGCTTTGGAATCACCTTTGGTATACTAATATCGGAGAGAGAAAGATCAAGAGTTGTATAATGGTGTAAAATAATCGATTTATCGATAACTATCAATGTACATATATCAAAGTATATGTCAAGGGCGTAGCTGGCTTTGTCCGAAGGGAGCGGCGGGGGCCAATATGAACATATTCTCTACCATTAGGCACCTCTAGCTAGGCCCTTGGTTTATGTTATTAGATTATTATCAGATGAGAGGCGCTCCTGTACGAAAAATAGCAACAGCAAAGCCTCTTAACAGATGGCGACTACGCATCGAAAACAGCACCGTTCCGAGCGTTCTGTTTTGACCTCTTCTTCGTCTTCCGTATTGAGTTCTTCTTCGATTTCCGTTTTGACTTCTTCTTCGTCGTTGCAAGCAACCGCAGACAACATTCAACAATACATACGAAGGCATTGCCAGGAACAGAATATGAATCGTTCGCTGCCACACATACCAACAATACATAAGAAAATTATCAGTGATCTGTATGCATGCGTGTGCGTGTATGATTGTGTTTTGCCTCTGCTCTGCATTTAGGTATGTTTATATATATTTGTAAGTCTGTTCTAATATTTGGCCTTCATACGCATCTAAGAGTTCTTATGGACAGACAGATGAACAGACAGCAGAACATTTACCAATATCCAGGAGAAATATCTATAGATTATATACTCTGAACCTATATGCTATAAAATGTATGGAAACATTTCGCAGACATGGATAAACGAGACGTTTTTAAATTATCAACTGAACAATAAAAGAATATATAAAAGTTTCTAATGGAAAATGTTTTCAATTCTGCAAACTTCTTCATGCTTCCCAACGTTTGCAAATCCTACCAATATTAATACACTTTCTATGGTCCAAATATATTGCCTGAAAATCGGAACCTTAAAACCAACAATCCATAACGAATGTCAACTAAATCCTTTCAACTGTTAACCTTGTAAACTTCTATATATATATATATATATGTTCGTATAACATTTGTATTAGCTGCATTAATCACTCAGCGTGCAAATCCTTTGCACGCCAACTGTAAAACGAAATACCCCAATTTCAATTTCAACCAACCAAAACTTGCAGCTTCAAAATGGCGCCCAAAAGCACACAGCACAATTTCCTGGCCCCGCTGTCTGTCTCTGTCGCACTCACAGCGACACTTAAATGCATAAAATATTGAATTTTTGCAGACGGATTAACCTTGACTTTCACTTTCGTCTCGCAGCGTCAGCGTCAGTTGCTGATGATGTTGCTATTGCTGTTGCTGCACTGCGTCCCGTCCTGTCAAAGGATATAACTTTGACTGGGGCAACGGCGACGGCGACAGCAGCAATACAAATGTAGCACTAAGAGCCGGAGTCAGAGCCAGAACCAGACCAAAACCAGACCAGACCAAGTCAGGACATTTGTATGCGCCGCACACAGAGACACTCACACACACACACACACACACACACACACGCACAGACACATACACATGTGGCTCTAACTGACTGGCTGGCTAAATCCCGGCAAGCTGGCAACGTCATTCTCCAACTTCTCCACCTACTCGTCTGCCTTTTTTGTATGCCGCGCAACGCTTCAAACATTCGTCCTTGGCGGCAACAAAAAAAAATGTTTTTTCTGTTTATTTTTTTGTATTTTTTTGAATAATTCATATCGTTGTTTGCCAGGAGCAGTAGGAAAGGACATTCCAAACACACACGCAAGCCGTGTGCCAATGCAATTTGAATGCGAAATATATGTGTGTGTATAAGCCTCTCTCCCCATACATGTTGCTGTCTGGGGGAGGGGGGAGACGGGGAGGGGAGTCAACAATTAAAAATTGCACTCTTTGGTGAAATAGTTGCGTGAGTTTGTGAGGCGCCAAAGTTATCGATAGACCAAACAACTTCCGGCTAGATTGCAAGAGGTAGGCGCACAGGACTACATGTGTGTGAGTGAGTTTGTACTGTGAGTGTACTTGTGTGTGTGTGTGTGTAGCTGTTTGGTATGCAGTATGCGTTTCACACACACACACTCACACGCCCACTTTTAGACAAGACAGACAACCAGCCAGGACATCATCAGCATCAGGCAACGACCTCGTTACAAAACTGGAGCCAGATAGATAGACAGAGGGGGAGAGAGAGAGAGACAGAGAGGGAGAGCGGGAGAGTGAGGGAGAGACAAAGATGCCGCATTATAGTAGATGAGTAGATGCGCTGAGCTTGCGCATACTTTTGCACGCCCCACTTTGATGTTGCTGCATTTTTACTCAACTTTTTCCTTACTTTTTTGTGTACTTTTTCTTTAATTTCTCTATTTTTGTTGATTTTACGCATACCCTGGGATAAAGCTGTCAAAGGGTATATAAGGTGACATATTAAGACTAAGTTAAGGCTAAGGTAAAATGGAGAATGTTATGGATAGACCACTATAAGACACTGTACAAGTGCATTCAGGCAGAACTTGCATCTGTGTACGGGCAAATCTGTTAACTTTCGTCCTCAGCTGCCTTGCTATGAATCAAAGAGAACCTCCGCTCGCTTACATTGCCGCAAGACAGCCGCATACTAGTGCTCTTACGGCGCAAACATGGTTCATGATCTGCCCATTCACGGCAATTTGCTGCTGTAATTGTCTAATTTCTTTCGTCTCCGACTGTCAAAACTATAGTTGCTGTTCACTCACACTCATTTCTAAGCTTTAGCACTCTCAGGTTTGTAGTTATATGGACGTTTATATACACTTGCTAGGCCTTTAGCTTTAGATACGCCAACAAGTGGTAAAGAAGTATATAATGAACGCAATGATGCGCATCACCTTAGGTCGCATTGGTGGCAACTCCAAGCGAGAGCCTGAATATGGAGGTCCATGAAAACGGATTCAGAAACAGGAGCTTGCAGACAACTTAGCTGGCTATCTCTTTCTATTTCACCCTCGAGCGTCAAAAGGAGTTTTCAAATAGATTTTCGAATCGCCTAGCGAGTATTTAAATCCCTTGCACACCATATTCAAAAGGCACCAATTGAATATGGTGCTCATTTGCTTAGGAAGGATTACAGTTTGATTTCTGATGAATGATTCCTTTAGCTTTTCGAATGCAATCATGCAGGGCTCTAATAGATAATGTATATATAGATTCAGAAATGTTTGAAATCTCTCAGCAATGAAAGGGCCCTAAGTAAGCTACAATAATTCGATATATTTACCTATGAGATCTCTTGAGATGATCTCTGAAATGACCCAAAAAGAGATTCAGGAAACTGAATACGTAGTTCCATGCACTTACAAGCAGATTCCCATCCATTTACATTACAAATAAAGAGAGTTATTATAAGTTTTAGTTGCATTCTTGGATAAGCTAAAGATCTCTCTATCAATTCTCCCTCTGCACTATTTACAGAGCATCTTCTTAGTTGAACATTCTCCAACTACTGCAACAGCACCTTTGTATTTTTTTATTTGTTGCTCATTGACTCGCCGTCATAGTCGCATCCTGTGTGTGTGTCCTGGTCTGCCCTGCTCTACTCGGCTTGTTTGTTATCCTGCGGCTGTGTAGGTGTTGCATGTTTGCGCATTTGAGCATATGATTAAACTACATTTTGGAATGCCCCCGCGTGTTAAACAATGAATGCAAAGCCGAAGCCGCAGCCGAAGCTGATGCTGATGCTGACGATGGCGATGACGTTGACGAGATGCCGTTGAAGCCGAAGCCAAAAAGGGGTTAACGACACTTGTCTCTAGCATAGGGATAGGGAAGCCTGTAAGAAATAGGAAAGGAAAGACACCTGCCTGGTGACACTCAGGGTTGGAGATGGCAAGATAACCATCGGAACAGGTAAAGGACACGAATGTTAGGTGTCATTGTCTGAGGAGACATACGCATACTCGAGAGTTTCTCACGCAGTCAGCGAGTAGGTGGAGATGGTGTTGCAAATACCGTTGCATAATTGCCAAAACAAAATCGCAGTAATAACTGCAGTACCGTTAAAGGATTGTGATTGCGATTGTGATTGCAGACAGTTAGTTTTTGAGGCCTGGGAAAAGAGCGATTGATACTCATGTGAAACAAGTGATTCATGGGAATGTATTCAAGGAAATATTTGATGGGGTTAAAGGGTTTCGAGAAGATTGAGAGTGGAGAGTAAATTTCATCATTTCAAAGGGTTTTCTGAAAGGAATATCTGTGAGATGAGTGTTTGGAATTGATATTTAAGTGTTTCAAGTAGTTTCAAGTGATCAAAAGCCATGTGATTATTAAAACTTTGTAATCATTTCCTTATCATAAAACTTTACCCTTTTTTCGAAGAAATTCATTGTATTTTTATTTACCAAATATCAATATTTGTATCAAAATCACCTGCCATTACTGTTGCGTGATCAAAACTCAGAAAATGTAGCAAATGAATGTGCTCGATCAAGAAGATTTCTAACTGACAATACAAAACTGTGATTCCCAAACAATGCCATCACGCTAACCAGAAACGACACGCCACATAAGTACTTATAAGCTTCTCAGTAAATATTATGAAATCACAAAAATCCCAATACAAGAGGTGTGTTCAAACAGTCACGAAACTTTCACAAGTTTGCAATTTGATGAGCATAACCACAGACGTCTAAAGTTTTTATCTTTGAAAAACAAACTAAGTGTGCTATATACTTGAAACTGTGAAGGTATGTTACATCGCAGACCTTCTTCAGGAGGATTACAAGACTATTGCGTTAGTTCGTTGCGGAGTTTAAAGACAAGGAATAAGGATAAGATACTTCTTTTAGTTTGGCAACAGGAAGTAGTCAGAGGTGACTATATCTAGAATGTTAGCAGTTTGTAGCCCAATTTAGGGATTTGGACTGACTCGCTTATAGTCGAGTATGAGTAATTGATGCGATGCTCTCACTCTATTGTCAGGCATACAGCTTCAGCTACAACAGATTGTGTGTGCATATGCTTTGACCTTCAAAGAAAACGTCGTTGCACGCTCGAAAGAGTCTCGGTAGATGTCTCACAGCAGTCCTACAGATTGGTTTCATCAATGATAGATAACATTCCCCCAAAGTAAATGTATTCTTGAAAGCTTTCAATCATATTCCCATCGCTTACCTCGAAGAGGATAAAACAATCACTTTAGAATTTTGAGTCGGAGCTCCTAACAATTCTAGAACACACAACATTTCATTTGTCACTTGAAAACCTTTAGCTGTTTCCCCATAGAATAGAGGGCCTTGCGAACATCTTACAAAACTCCAGCAACAGTTTGCCGCCAAATGACCATAGCTCCAACTCTCCGCTGCCAAAGTCAAGCCCTAGCCCTACCTACCTACCTGGCTGCCTCGCTGGCTGCCTACCAACTATCCCAATGGTGAACCATTGTTAGTTCAAACGACTTGTATCAAATGTTATCCGTTTATATGCTTACGTAGTTTATCGGAGCTCTTATGGCCGGACCCTGCCCGGCCCTGCCCTGCCTCTTCTGGTAATTTATGACATTTTTGTGCGTCTTTTGTGTCGCGCTTGTATTAAATTTTCAAAAACGAAGCCAAGAAGAAAACCAAAAACCAAAAACCAAAAAAAAAACCCCAGACAAGTTCAAATTGAAGACGAACCAAAATTTAAAACGCACGCACAAATATCTAAACTAAGCAAGGGGAGAGGGAAGGTAGAGAAGGGCACAAACTAAGCAACGATCAGTTTGGTATCGATTGGAGTCTGCTTTTTGGCCCTAGAAATAATAATAATAATAAAAATAATAAAAATAATGATAAGGTTGACCTGTTGTTAAAAGGCATTGAAATGCCCTTTGGGTAATAATTTATTAGTGGGACGATACGGATTTCTTGCCGTGGCCATCGACGATGTTAGTTTGAAACTTGTTTCGTGGAGCAGCTCCAGCTCCAGAGCTATATGGAGCTGTATGAGTGAAAGCTGGCCCCAGTGTGATATCATGCCGCCACGTCTTGTGACAAAATCAATGATTCGATTTGATTACTAAATTCTCCGATCAATTGGCTGCTTTTAGACCCGGTCCAGATCCAAGCTGGTCGCACAAATATCTATCATTATGGGCAATTAGATACAAAAAATGAAAAACAATAGCAAAAAAAAATTGAATTGAAAATAGCTGAGACTAAAGCTAATTGCAGCAGCAACAACAACAGGTCGAAACGTTTAGAGACGTCTAAATGGAATTAAGTACGTGACAGAAACTATAATTGGATCTATTAGAGGGGCTGCTTAACCGCTGCAACCTGATGTAATTCATTACGAGAGCATTGGCAATGCGTTATTCTAGATGAAATCTGTATTGGAAATGTGCAAAATAATAATGACACAAGGGTGAAATAAACCTCAGAGAGAGGAAGGCTACCTTTGGCTTGCCGAAGCTAAAATACCATTCACATGGCAAATACATAAACGATCTAGATGAGATGTGGTAGGTGGGCGTGGGGCAACAGTGGATACAGTGGATACAGTGGATACAGTGGATACAGAGGATACAGTGGATAATAGTGGATACAGGGGATACAGTGGAAACAGTGGATAAAGTGGATACAGTGGATACAGTGGATACAGTGGATACAGTGGATACAGTGGATACAGTGGATACAGTGGATACAGTGGATACAGTGGATACAGTGGATACAGTGGATACAGTGGATACAGTGGATACAGTGGATACAGTGGATACAGTCGATACAGTGGATACAGTCGATACAGTGGATACAGTGGATACAGTGGATACAGTGGATACAGTGGATACAGTGGATACAGTGGATACAGTGGATACAGTGGATACAGTGGATACAGTGGATACAGTGGATACAGTGGATACAGTGGATACAGTGGATACAGTGGATACAGTGGATACAGTGGATACAGTGGATACAGTGGATACAGTGGATACAGTGGATACAGTGGATACAGTGGATACAGTGGATACAGTGGATACAGTGGATACAGTGGATACAGTGGATACAGTGGATACAGTGGATACAGTGGATACAGTGGATACAGTGGATACAGTGGATACAGTGGATACAGTGGATACAGGGGATACAGTGGATACAGTGGATACAGTGGATACAGGGGATACAGTGGATACAGTGGATACAGTGGATACAGTGGATACAGTGGATACAGTGGATACAGTGGATACAGTGGATACAGTGGATACAGTGGATACAGTGGATACAGTGGATACAGTGGATACAGTGGATACAGTGGATACAGTGGATACAGTGGATACAGTGGATACAGTGGATACAGTGGATACAGTGGATACAGTGGATACAGTGGATACAGTGGATACAGTGGATACAGTGGATACAGTGGATACAGTGGATACAGTGGATACAAGACGAATTTGTTTTGATTTGGATGAAAAACAGAAAAGTTATGCTCCTATGTGTTCATTCCGGAACAATCGGTTATATGGTAGCTATATTATATAGTTGACTTATCAGGTTGAACCTCGAACTTAACGAGCGTGCAGACAAAAGAAGACTGTGGTATAGATTTCAGCGCTGTATCTCTACAGACTTTTGAGATCTCTTTAGTGAAACACACGGGCGGACACCAGGACAGATGTACGGACATCGCATACCCTCGTCATGCTGATCTACAATATATATACTTTATAGAATACAAATAACAATTGTAAGTAGATCTCAAAATTCTCAAGCCGAGCTGCAATTGTTGTCAAGACAAGTCCAAGTCAGAATTAGATTCTCAAATCGAGAATTTGCATTCATAATACCAATCCATTAATTGATAGAACTATGTTGCACAGTTTCTTCGATGGAAGTTGCAGCCTTTCAACATCTTACCAAAGCCCCCAACTGTCTTAATTCAAGAGGTAAAACCAATAGGGAATTATAAGTATCTTTGAGTGCTACATAAATATTTCAAACTGTTCTAAATGTTGATCTTACTATGTTAGTTCCAAGTACCTGGGCCTGGTATTAGACAGAAGGCTAACTTGGGGGGGCCCCGCAACTACTCAAAACAATGATAAACTGAGAAAAGTAACTCTGGCTTAACGGCAGAAGATGCACCCTGAGGCTACTTCTTATATACAAGACCATAATGAAGCCAATGGAATCATTAGTTGCGGCACTGCAAGTCTGACCGACCAACTGCTCTCACATCCAAAAAGCACAGAACAATTCACATATTCTCCACTCAGATAAGGAAAGAAACAAAGAACTCCGAGTCCCCTGACTACACGAGGAAGTCAGCAGACTAAGCAGAACCTATCTGGATAGACTCAACATGCCGACCATTACATTCCAAGCAGAAGAGAACATGTGTGTAATATGAGATACATCCTTAAATGAACGAACAAAATAATTGATAAAATGGGTTAACTTTTTAATCAAAGCAAAACAAGAAGGGCAATAATTAATAATTTTTATATATTAATAAACAAAAGAGCAGAATAGAAAAGAAACAAAAGAATAAATAGTTAATATTTTGAATAAACAAAACAACAGACACCTATATGGCACATCTGGCTTACTTAATATTTTGAGAAGCGCAAAGAAGATATGCAAAGGCATTGCCTGCTACGATACAGTGTCAAAGCAGGCGGAAAACACACAAATCAGTGAGAACTTACATGAACTAGATTCGAGTCAATCGCGTTCTATGCATTCCTCGCAGAACAGAACAATCCAGGTTAAATGTGGAGAAGTTCTATAGGAAACTAAACTCATGAGACCGGGAGTCCCTCAAGCCAGCGTATACACGGCAGACCTACCAATTCTACCAATTCAGGCTGAAACGCCTGAGAAGGCCTCTCATAACATGTAAAATCATCTAAATCTAATCGGCGAATGGCAGAGGAGGTGGCACATCATGGTCCACAGCCACCATCTTCACTTTAAGACAATTAAACTGTCCAACTGTGCAAACCTGACGAGCCTAAGTCAAAGTACCTCGGTATGACCCTCAACATGAGGTTGACCTGGAAACCCCCATCTCTTAAGTAAAAGGAAGCAGGCAGAGGAAAAGCTGAATGCGGTTTACTGGCTAATGGGAACTAGTCATCTACAAGACGATAATAAAGAAAATCTGGGCATACGGCATCCAGCCTAAGCAACCTCAGAGTGATCCAGAGGTTCCAACATAAGGTACTGCGTATAGGGTCCAATGCTCACATATCCCACGAATCAACGAGGAGAACACCAGATACAGATCACCAACTACATAAGGAGGGCTGCCCCATCACGATAACAACCTTGCCATTGTTCTCTGTTAGACAACAGCAACACAACCAAAAGGCTATGAACAACACATCTCTTGGATCTCCCCAGGGATCCAAGTATCTAACTATATCATACGTATATGTAGCAATACCTAAAACAACAACATGAAATAACACCATGAATGAGATTAGAAATTTACATATCTGGAAGAAGCATTCGACCGACTTCAACCGATTTCAAGGCCTCGAACAACTCAGTTGGGTCCCAAGAAAACCTTTCAGAAGAGAAATGAAATGAAAATGATAACAAATCAAAGGTAGATTCATGTTAAATTATAAAATTCTGCAAAAAACCCATCCAAAATATGCATTCACAATCTGTCGCGTGTTAAACACCGACAAGCCTTAATAAACCCACTTCAACCGGAAATTAATGAACCAACAAACAAGCAAAGCAAACATCATTTAAACAATTAACACTGGGAAATCAAAATATGAAAAATTCAAATGCAAACAAGAAACTGCAAGAAAAGTGCGTGACAGTTCATTTGTCAATCAAAAATGTGGCAACGCCCCACCTCCCCCGCAAACCGCATATCAATTTCATGATGATAATTATTCACTTGCTGCCACAAACTGGTCAAAAAATCGCCAGCTTTGACTGAGAAATCATTCATTAAAACAATTTTATAAAACAAATAAAAAAAAAATACGCAAAATAAACAAACAAACATGTGTTGCCTCCGCATGAAACGGCACTTTTATATTTATAAACAAAAACAACAACAACAACAACAACACCAACAACAGCAGAGCAACAACAAAATTAAAATAAAATATACAAGAGACGCGCGCCGTGGCTGCGTGTATCGCTTAAATAATTAATATTTTAACACTTATTTGAATTTTTCTCAAAATCAACAAAAAGAAAAAAGTCCAGCAACAACAAAACACTGAACAACAAATGACTGCGCTTGTATTTTACATTTATTATAATAAATTAAATCAAATAAGGCATAATTACTTTGAATTGGATTAGGCCACATAGATCGATCAATGAATTTCATTTCGTTAGATAGATGGATGGATCGTCCGTTGAATGAATATGGATATGGATATGGTTATGGATTGAAATGCTAAAAGGCAAACAGAATGTGTTCGAATGAAAACCAGAAAGGAAAGCTTTGGGTTCTTGTCTGGTTAACTAGGCGAAGGTTAAATGCTCTACAATGAGATCTAGGGGTGATTTATAGCTTGAGTACGTGTGGTAATACAAATCTTACACTTACGACCTGTACATGTGGTAACCTTAAAAAGTTTACCTAGGTCTAATTATAGCCTGAGCATTGTCAACTACATATTCTGTTAACCTGACATCTGGTATACCATAAGGGTGCGAACCTGACATACCATAAGTGTGCGGTTATTACATATTTTTCATATCTCTAGTTCCCTAACCTGCCATATGGTGTGAAGTTTGTCTTATAGCATCCGACTTCTGAAAACTTTCAACCATCACTGCCGCCAGGTTACAATGTCTCAGAGGTCCTCCAATAATTTGCTATATTGCTCTTCTTTTGTAGTGAAAGATCGGACACTTCAATAAGACCTGTTCCGCGGTTTCCTTTACGCCGTCAAGGCTCAGCCTCTTGCTTGAAGCATTGCAGATACGCCCTGAAACAGCCATGCCCACTCAGGATCTGTGTCAGGTAAAATTTAACCTGTCCCAACTTCTGACTCAGCCAAACATTTAGGTCTGGCATTAACGAATGTGTCAATCTTCCCTTCGTTGAAGCTTCCCATCTCACCATACCACCTGGTCATGCTTCTTCGTCTAGTCTCATGACGCAGGTGCCTGCGTTGGGTCTGTGACTCCACTCCTCCAGTCGCTTCGTAGGTCTCATTGGCTTGGACAGGCAACTATTTTATAATAGTCCAACTGCAAGTGGGTCAAAATGGAGGTCAAAGGTGGTATGGAGGCAAAGGGCACACTAATCTTTCTCTTGGCGCCTAATTGGACCGATCGCTATGCAATTTCTACAGTACACTAACAGCGACACGGGAAAGATCAAGGGCTATATATGGATCAATTTACATGCAATTTTGTTTGCGCTGTTTGGAGAAATAGCAAACAGAGTGCCTGGGTTGTGGCTAGTATAGTATAAAACACGTGTGGCTTCTTGCTATTCCGTAAATCGAAACGTTCTAATCAAAAGTCATTTAGCTAACAATGTAGACTCTCCTTTCATACCTATAGTTAATATGATAGCTATGTGATTATAGTCATTAAGTTCAAGCCATTTCAAAAGCAATAAGCAGCTTATCAATATAATTACATGGCTTCGAGCGGCAAGTATCACTTCATAGGAGCAGAACAAACGGGCGACTCATCTAGTTGCTGATCACAAATGCGTTTAACAAATGCAATCATAATTGCGTAGCCGCCGGAAAATGGTCATCTAGACATGTGTGTCATACTTCAGAGACGTTGTTTTGCCAAGCATTTTGTTAGGAATCATTTTTTTATCAGACAGAAAGTTATTGTAAACATTTCCATATCAAGCATCGTCTTGGCAGTTTCTTTGACAGGATTAAAAAGTTTCTAAGCACTTTATAGTTTCTCTTTCTTTCTGTATTGGCCGGGGTTCAATATTTCGTCTGACCTTTCTCTATGCTCTTTTCGCTCTCCCTATTTGTCTCTCACTCTCTCTTTCTCTATCCTCCATCTTCTCACTCCCCTCTGTATACACTTGTCTTTCTCTCCTCTCCACTTCCTCTTCTGTCTATCTATCTCTCTTTCTTTCTCTATCCTCCATCTTCTCATACTCCTATTTATAGTCCTGAAAACACCCTCTTGTGTTATACTCCTCTGTCTCTCCTCTCCTCTTTCTCTTCTTTCTCTCCTCTCTTCTCCACTTCCTCTTCCTCTTCCTTTTCCTCTTCCTTTTCCTCTTCCTTTCCTGTCTTTCTTCTCTTCTACTGTGTCTGTCTTCCCTTCCTCTCTGTCTGTCTTCTCATCTATTCTGTCTGTCTTCTCTTCCCTTCTGCCTGTCTTCTCCCCCTTTCCCTCTTGACATCTTCGTGTTCTTTCTGCTTCATCTGTGTCCCTCCTTTATCAGTCAATGATGCTGCATAAGACGATCGCAATGCATATAATCGCACATGCGACTGTTGCTCTCCTGTTTGCTCAATACGCATTCGAACCATTCCTTGTGTTTGTTGTTTCCCATCTTCTGTTCGTTTTCGTAAATAACTCGTTACAGTGCTGGCGTTCCCTGGCCTCGAGCCCGGTAGAACTCAAGTACAGAAATGAACAATTTGCAATCCCGATTTGCAATTGTTTTGACCTAAACCATAACAGAAGAGTCTGTATATTATCGCTGTGGGATGATGATCTGGTTGCACAGTTAATTGATATCACTTTTATGTCAAATCAAATCCGTTTCGGCGTCAATAACCAAATATGGAAAGCGTACGGACTGCATTGCTTGGGTGTTCGCAGCTGTAAATTGTCATTTTGTGTCTCTTTTGCCTTGTCTCCATGAGTAATGCTGTTCAGTCGCACTCATTTGCAAGGGCACATACATGTAGTTGGCAGTTTCAAGACGGAGCTTGGTCTGGCCTATATGTGAAGTGAGTGTTCGCCATCACGTCTTGACTCAACAGGAAAGTACTCTGTTCCACAAGTATCGAAATTGATCGACTTTTCTTAAATGATTTCATCCTTTTTTTGTTAAGTGTACAGTTAATACAAATCGTAGCTAATTATTAGCTAGTATAGAGGGGCGCCAAACTCCTAATTACATACTAAAAATGCCACTACTTATAACTAAGACAATCATATGCAAATACCATATACATATTTTGTTTTAAATACAAAACGGAAATGAGCTTCATTACCAAAACAAACAGAGACAGAGAAACAGAGAGCCAGAGTCAAATACAGAGTCAGAGTCCGAGTCCGAGTCAGAGCTGTGCCAAGTCAGGCTTAAGCTTCAAGCTGATGAGTGAGACTGAGTGAGTCGCTTGGCTTGGCTTGACTTGGCCAACAACTGACTGACTAATGTGTGTAGAATGGGTTGGTTAGATTGAAATGGAAATGGGAATCGGAATTGGTATGGAATTGGCCGATGGTAATGGTAATGGCATACCTGTTTGCCATTTAATTATTTCGTTTGCTGCTGCTCTTTGACTGATTGTCATTAATTAATTTTGCTGTTTTGTATTTTTGGCCAAGCCTCAGTCAGTTTCAGTTATGGTTTTCATTCATGAAATTGTGGGCACAAATTGAATTGTTTTTTCTTTTTTTTTTTTGTTTTTTGTTGCAGCAGGGCAATCATTAAGCAGCAGCAGCAGCAGCAGCAGCAGCTTCATTTGAGCACGCGCCCCAGACTCAACCGAACAGGCAGCGGGAGAAGCGAAGGCAGTCCAATGATTGCTTAAATTGCACCTACACGCACATGGACATCTTAAAGGAGACTTTACTCTGGCAGTGCGTGGTGGTACTTGGCCTGACTCCAGACATTCATCACACACAACTCAAGCCAGAGACCCAAAAAGCTAAAGACCAAGATCAGCTCAGACAACGACGACGACAAAAGGCAGTCAATTTTTCTGCATCAAAAACACAAGAAAATTAGTTGCCAAGGTGGCTCTGCTCTGGAGCCTGCATATAGTGTCTGTGCTGTGGTGTCTACGGCCTGTGTCTGGGGCTTTGCCTTTGGCATAAATCGCTTGACAGGAAGCGTTGCAAGCCTTGTTGCGCCCACAACAAACTTCTATGTGGCCATTAAAAGACATTTGTTTGTTTGCTTGTGGCTCGCTGGCTCGTACGTCCCTCTGTCCGTCCGTCTGTCCATCAGTTTCCAGCGCTTTTGGCCTTTTGCATTCCATGAGCACAGAGCGAACCATTGCAAATTGAAATCGAAATCAGTTAACCAGTCACAGATGCAACTATAGCTATAGGAATAGCTACTCAGCTCGCTAGTTCCTCAGTTTCATCACACAAACCTCAGAGCAAATTCATACTGAAGTTCAGGCTAACACATCTAGTTGAGGCATGAGCTTGTGTTCTTGGCCAGCCGAGGCGCCTCTAGAGACCAAAGTGGAGCTGAGCAATGCACAGAGAATGCCGCAGATATAATTATTTCTGTCATATTTGAAGTCTGCTTTTTTTTCAGTGTCTGTGTGAGAGAAGGAGGAGTGTACTATGTGGGTGAAATTTCTAGTTCTACCTCTGCCTCTGTCTTATTCGTATGATTTCTAAACCAAGTTTGAGACCAAAGAAATTTTGAAGAAGAACCACAAAAGACAACTGTAATTTGTGTTGCAAATTATGATCTTGCGTCCAAGCAACGTGTGTCTACAAATTCATTGTTCCTTTTTTATAATTTCAATGAAGTTGAGCTTCGAGCTGTTTAAACATCAGTGTTTGCTTTCGTTGCTGTCATTTCGTTCTAGGTAAAATCAGAAAATGAATGCAGCTTAGCGCACGAAAAGAGAGAGAGAGAATGAAAGAGATAGAGAGAGTGAGAAAGAGAGACAGAAAGAGAGAGAGAAAGAGAGAGAGAAAGAGAGACAGAGAACGAAAACACTACCCAATCAAACGTCGTCGGCGTACATTAGTACACTAGAATGGGATAGTACCTGAGGCAGTTCGTTGATAAATAAGGTGAAGAGAAGGGGCCCGAATTGGCTACCCTGCGGTACCCCTGATGGAACCCTAAGAGACTTAGAGTAAGAGTTATTAGAAGGAATTGAGTGCTGAGATTAAGGAAGTCGGAAGCCCACTTAAGAAGATGGGATGGAAAGCCAAGAAGATTCAACTTATGAATAAGTAAACAGTGACTTACCAAGTCAAATGCTTTGCTGAAGTCATTGTACTTCACGTCAGTTTGCATAAACATGATTATAGAATAACTTCCCCTTAGTCCAACAAGGCCATAGCTTTCCCTCTTTCATTATTTAAGTAACATTTGATATGGGAAAATGTATTGCAACTTCATGACTTCTGAAACACAAATTACTAATCCCATTTCAAGGTTAGAAAAATAATCTAAACAATAGTCTGTAAACCATAAACAAATCTAAGTTATACAATTATGAACCCTCTACAAAGCTTGCCAACTCCACTTAAGTAGAATATCTCGAGAAGAATATAAAATTTATATAGCGAAAAATCTGTCTAGAAAACAATACCTTCAGGTATTAAAAATAGTACAAGCTATGTATTTCCCCCATTAAAAACAAAAAGGTATAAAAACAACTGCGGTACTTTTTAGATCAACAACATTTATAATGATTATGTGAAAAAAATATAGAATATAAAATAAAACCAGACAACCAGTCACTTGACTTGACACCCCATCTGATATATGGGGGAAGCTCGAAGCCGCCCGTTGCCTGGTTTTTCCAGCCAATTACGTGATTGATTAATTCGCCCAGCATTTGCCATAGAGAACTATATTTAATCTCCAAGGCAGAGCCATCGGCTCTATAGATAAATAATTTCCCAAGAATAATTAGCTGATAAAAAACCGCAAGAATTGAAGCGTTTAGACTGCACATTAAGTATACGCGGGGTTGTACAAAGATTTCCGCTTTAATGTCTTCGAAATAATGTGAGTGGAATAACAATTGCTTTTAGATAAATTTCATAAAAATTAGAAATTTTTTTAAAAATTTAAAATTTATAAATTAAATTCAAGAAATTTATAAAGTAGTAAAAATCAGACTTGGAGTAGTTATCCTCGTACTCTAGTAGAGTAAACAAGTGTAAATGTGTATGTCAGTCAGAAGGAAGCGTCTAAAACCCCATAAAGTATATACATTCTTGATCAGCATCAAACGCCGGGACGATCTAACTATATCCGTCTGTCGGAACACCTAGATCTCGGAGACTATAAAAGCTAGAGTACCTAAGGTACAAGTTTACACTGTTTACACTCACTTGTTAATATCTGAAAGGTAAGTAAATATTTGACTTGAACAGCATAATTGAGCCCTACAAAGGCTCCACCTCCAAGCAGCCACTTGAAATTGTGATACTTATGAGTAATTCAACATTTTCTCTGAGTGTAGAGTAAAGTATATCGTATAAATATTAATAATCGTGTGCGATTACACACCAATTCATTATTTTCCATTTCAAATGCGGCGTGTAATTTTCAGTTTGCCCACGCTTTCAGTCGTTCAGCTCAATCAGCTGGATATGGAGATGGAGATGGAGCCCAGCTCTGGGCACATCAAATCTATGCCATAATCAATCAACAGACAACAGCTTTTCAGATTTGTTTTGACTTGTAGCTGAGTTTTCCTTTGCCTTTGCCTTTGCCTTTTCTTTGTCTCTGTTGTGTTTTTGCAGCTGAAACAAATATGCCACTAATTACAACCTCAGAGTCTCTCGCAGTCACAGTCTCGATTTGCGGTTAAGAATGCCAGGCGGCGACGGTGCATTATGTGTGTGTGTACCTTATGAGCATTATGCAATCCCCAACAAGCCCAGCAACAACAACAAGCCCAACCTATGTGCAATAATTTGTAACTGGCATGGCTCTGCGGCTGCCATTGTTTTGCACCGTGACTCTGACTCTACCGTAGCGTCTGTGAATCGCCTTTTTATACACAATTACATTATTTATCGTTTAATTAACTCAACCCGCAATTATTTCAATTAAAAATGCTGCTCAGCTCGCCGCTGAGTAATAATGCACACGATTCTGACATGAGACTCACAAGCAGCCATGCGTCGTTGCAGTTGCAACCTGAACAACGTAGGGTCCAGGTCCAAAGCTGTAACTGAAACTGAATCTGAATCTGAGGCTGATCCAAAGCTGAGCTGAAACTGAGCTGGGCGTGTGCCTGCCTGCCTGCCAGGCCAGTGAATCATCCACTGATAGCCGGCCGACTGTTGACAACGATTCTATCAACACCACAAGGGATTAACAACAACAAATCAACTGAATTAGTGGATGAGAAAGGGATTAGATATTTGAGTGGAAAATGCGTGAACTGAGGCTTGGAAGTTTACGAACAATTTTGAAAGATCTCAAAATATGACATAATCTTTTAACGATTTCAAAACTATATACATATTGTTATGTTGTTATGCCTTATCACATCTGTTCGTTAATATTCTGCCCCTCCGAGGTACTCTGGCTTACCGTATAATGCTCTCTATTAGAAGATGGAAGGGCATACATGAGAGCGAGTCACCTTGTCTAAGACCTCGCTAGGTAAAGAAGGTTTCAGAGAGGCGCAGTAGATGGCGTTGCTCAACTTGATTCTCCTTATCGGAGACCTCGCTCCATCAGAAGATTGAAGAACATATAGAGAAGGAGTTACCTTGACAGAGACCTCCTTTGGTAGTGAAGGCTTCAGAGAGCTACTTTCCTACCTTAGCAGAGCTGATGATGGTGTGGCTCAATGTCATTCTGCAGAGAAGAGTTAACTTTGCCAAGCTCAGACATGGCGGCATATAAGCTATCCCGCAATGGGCTATCGAAGACAGCCTTGAAGTCAACAAAGAGGTGGTAAGTGTCCTTCCGTTTTTAATAGGACTTTTCCAGAATTTGGCATAGTGTGAAGATCTGGTCAATGGTGGACGAATTTCTTACAAATTCTTCAAATTTGGCAAGACTTTGAATCTCTCAAGCAAGCTCCCTTCCCAGCTAGACAAATCTGTCGCCCAATCATATATATTTTTCTACGATATTTTAACAACACAAATGCATTACAAACTCCATCCCAAAAGGCAACCCTATTCATATGGCATCCATCTCCAAAGCACAAACAAAGCGCCAAATCAAGCTCAATTAAAATGCGATCAAAGTCACACGATAAGTCGCTATTGCTGTTGCTATTCCAGCTCTGCAGAGCAACACTTGTTACCAGCAGCACATATATTTGTCTTTCTATTGAAGAAGAAGAGAAACAAATCAAGAAAACTAATCGAAACCTTATCGAGGTTGTAATTAAGCTCCGGCTAGGCTAACGAAACGCGACTACGAAAAGACGAAAAGACAGATTTTACATGTGGGCTAAAACCCGAATTTATGTACGTTAGTTAAAGCCAAGTTTTTGGTTTGGTCAGTTTCGGGTCTGCGACTCTGCGTTGCGTTGATTAGGCGATCCAAAAATATATAAATTAACAAGTGACACAGCATGATGGCAGCCAAATGGTAAAATGAAGCGGACTGAAGCGGAGTGAAGCCATGCCATGGGATATGCCCCTTTGTGTCTCAAAACCATTTGCCGCCATTTGGCTGTGACTTTGTCAGATTCTCGTTTAGTTTTTTTTTAAACAATTTATGTCTGAAGCGAGTTGACAAGCTAAAGAATGGCTCTCTAGCTCTGCAACAGCAACAACAACAGTTTGAAATCTATTTCAATAAAAAGGCGTACCGCTAAATTCGAAAGTTACATTTTTGGAAATTGGTATTGGTCTCTGACGCAGAGTCACAGTGAGGGCAAAAAAAAAACTAGTCAGGTTTCTTTCTCATTAAACTTTTGTCAGCCTTTTTTAATTTAATAGATTTGGAAATTTTACGATGATGTTGACCAAACCAATACAAACACACCAACACACGCACACACACACACACACACACACAAACACTCACACACTTTAGTCTTAAGCTTAAGTTTTAAATGAACTAGAAGTCAAGTTCTTTTTGGCGCGCCTCAAATTGTGGCATAAATTTGCAATTCATTAGCTGATTTTTTTTTCCTTTATAGAAATTTTATGTGTCGCATAATTTATGCGGCAAGTTCTACAATATATATATATATATGTGTGTGTGTGTGTTTTGTGATTAAACTTTAATGGGTTCATTGATTGCATTCGAATAACTATTTTGTATAAAAACGAATAAAAACTCCCATAGCCAAAGCCAATGGCAATTTACACGTGTGGCCATTGGATTCAAGGCAACGAGAGATTCATCAATGGACCCATCCATCTCTCAGCTGAGAGCAGAAAACAAGAGGTTCCATAAAACTCGAACATAAACACACATAAAACCTCACCAAAAGCAAGCAAAGTGCTTAATAAATTTGTTAGCTAATTTTGTTAAATGCAATAAATTTCAATGGAATTGTGGATGAACGACAAATCAAATGCAATATATAGTACCCGCTTTGGGTTTAGCATGTTTTTTTTTCTCTTCTTCTTTGGAATACCCTATAGGACAGCAAGTACTTGGGGCATATTCGTTTTGCAAAGCCTTAGACCAGAGTACTGGAAGAGTGACTGAAATCGCCTCTACAGGTGTATCATTGCTCGCACCATATAGTTGCGGTGATGTGCAACTACTCAGCTCAGTTCTGTAGTGCTGAGTTAGAGACCGTTCTGTCACCTTGCTGGCAAAAAGGCAAGCTGATCTTGTAAGCGAAGGGAACTATAATAAGCGCTATAAGTGGAAGAGCATTGTATCGTTCTGTTGTGGGTGTCAATGGAGATCAGATAGCTCTGGCAGAAGCAGAAGGAGAACCAGAACCACCCTTGCTTTTATACTCACTCAACTACTCATACCACCATCTACTCAAACACAGCCACAAACACCGCATGCATTAATAGTGCACTAGTAGTCTCTTTGTCTGCCTCTTCACTCAAACACTTCTGTTCGGACAGCGAGAAAAGGTCATCCGTTATTTGCGAGCTCTGAGTACAATGCAAAGTCTTTCAGCTCGAGAATTTGTTACTCAGGAAACCCAGTCTAAAAACAACAAAACGAACACTCAACTGGCCCAAAACCCCGAATTCGCTGTCTCTCTTTCAAAGAAGGGAAAACATTTAACATTATCTACGTGCCAGATAGGATAGTATTAAGGGAGCTATCACTGGAGCTGAGTTCAAAGAGATTATTATAGCTAGAGTCAAGGACTCGAAAGGGTTTATGCAAGGCAAACTTAGAATTAAAATGTTCAAGGGAAAGATGAATACAATTTCTAGCAAGGGCGTAGCCTGCTTTGGCCGAAGAGGAGACAGCCCAAAGGGGGCCACCAACTTCAATATATTCTCTAACATTATTCAAATTTATACTGAATTTATTCCGAACGTTGAGTTGTGGGGGGAAGCCGTTGCCCTCTGCTACCTACGCCCTGGGTTTCTAGCAATGATTGTCTAGAAGCAAGCGCTCATAGTCCAACTTACAGTTAGGTTACTCCTTAGTAAGACTTATTTATACATTTTGATTGCAAATTAATAAATTAGCTTGATATAATTAACAGATACTAGAGTAAAGACTCTGAAACAGTTTCTTTCATCCCTTAGATATTCCCTCTACTTTGTTATATTGTTGGTTAGCTGGCTCTAGGTGTAAAGTGAAAAATATCTTGTCAAAACTTGCTTCAACTTTTTGGTTCTTGAACTTCAATTTGGGTTACACAAAATCCCGTTTAGCTTTGCTTATGTTTAAGCTTATCGAGAGCTAGTAGAAAATCCATCAAAATTTTGTTCAGAGGCCTATTCCTTGTGCTTTCAAGTTCTTTTGTCTATTTTCTCTCTACGACAGCCATCTTTTCCTTCATTGTATGATTGCTTGCTTGTCTTTTTTCATCCCAAATGAAATTTTAACTTTATTGTCCACAAAATAAACCCCAAGTTGCCAACTATTCTGAGGGGCATAGTCAATTTGTAAACGTAGTGTGGCCACATATTCAAAATATGTTAATATAAAGTTAACGAGAAGATGAGAAAACGAAATGTAAGTTAGCTGAACGACAATTTTGTTCTTCCATAACTAAATCTATCTCATAGAGAAGAAGAAGGAACTTTCTATGCATCTAAAGAGCAGCTTCTGTTTCCCTTTTCAATATGTGGTTTGTGTGTGGAAGGCAACATGTACAGTTAGGTAGCCAGAAATCGCTAGGAATGGTTCATAGCTCATATATCATTATAAAATAATCATTTTAGTTCCTTTATATTTCTATGAGTCATCATCTAGGCACCTTAATACTTCTATTAGAGCCAGTTCCTTGCCTCAAATTGAAGAATCTTATATAAGCTGGAATGAAATCAATCAAATCTTAGTACTTCTATGTATCTATTAGAACTATTTCCCAAGCCTCAAATTGAAGAATCTTCCATAACTTCGAATGGCTCAATCAACATTCAAAGGCTTTACAGGGTCGTCTCTTCCTTGGCTCAGTCCATAACTGCCCGGATATGATGATGATATAACATGCTCACTTGCTTCATGTTGTTGGGCATAAAACAAACTACATGTGTAGCAATAAAAAAGCTGCGAAACAACAACAACAACAGCAACAAAAATAAATAAAAACAACCAAAAAAAGTCAAACAAAAACAAAACATTCGAACCAATAAAAACAACACTAAGGTTGGCAGGAAGAACACAGAAGACAGAAGACAGAGGCGGAGGCAGAGGCAGCAGTGCAAACAGAGCAAACATCAAACACGATTTGCTCAAATGTACGCAATTATTTATCGGAAACGGACCAACTATATAGCTAGCAGCAGGAGGAGGTGGAGGAGGCGGCAGACTCTGCACTTGAGCTGGACCTGAAAGATTTATGCACTGGCTGCCACTCATCCTTTTGGACCCTTTTGTTGCTGCAATTGAGTAGTAAAACAAAAAAATAATGAGATTTATGTGGCTTGTTTGCACATTTGATGTAGCCCTCACCATCATCACCCTCACCCCTCTGCCATTGCCCTGGCCAAGAGCCAAAACAGCAACTCCTCCAACACCTAAGTGTTGCCCATGCAGTCGCAGTCGATATGCAGTACAGCTGCTGGCTTCATTCACCTGGCATATAAATGACCCTAAATGAATTGGTAGCGGGGGGGAGAGGGGTTGGGGTGCCTCACAGCTTGCCCCGCCCTACTTTCTATTTCTAAAATGACCAAAAAAAAAACAAAAACCACACATACAGCGAAAACTTTCACCCAAAAATGTCATCGATTTAAAGTCGTCTTCGTCTTCGTCCACTTTTTTTTTATTACCTCAATGAGCTCGAGCTCATTTCACGTTAACCGTTTTATAAGTTTCCCGCACTTTTTCGGGTGGGAGTTTGGGAAAATAAATAAAAATAAAATTAGTCCAACTAATGGCCAAGTAATGATGGGTTCATAAAAACACACAAAACAAACAAACCAGTTCAGTTTCAGTTTCGTGCAATTGCACAAAAACAACGAAGCGGCGACTCGAAACTGAGCAAATGAAAGCAAATAAACACATTTAAGTAGCCATAAAATTACGAAATGGAATAGAATATGCAAATTTTTGTAGTAGTGTATCTCAGATGTAGTTGCGAGCGGGGGGGCGGTGGTTTACTTCTCATAATTGTTGGAGAAGTCAAAAGAGTTATCGTATATATTCCAAGTACCGATTTAATTGGCGTTTTAAAACGAGCTTTGGGTTATAACATAAAGATTTTATGTTCTTGAGGCGGAAGTATTGCGAGGGGAGAATAGTTTTCCATTTGGGTTTGAAGAATGCCTAGAAGGGTGCAAACATATAGAATGTAGTTGAAGATATCTTAGTGATCCTTATATGGTAACTTGGCTATAGATCTAATGAGTTATAACTCTTATTAGTACAACGGCTGAACTTATTAAGTGTTTCATGAAGGAAAACTAATAATATAGCTGAGTTTATGTTCATATTCGCTTCAACTACCTCATGAGAACCCTGTTCACATCTTCTCGATAAAGTAGGATATAACAAAAGTTGGTTGGACATCCAAAATAGCCTTATATTTCTTCAATAATTTCTTCGCAATCAGTTTAATTTAACACTTAATTAATATGTGGATAGGCAAACTGCAAAGCCCTGTTGGAATGGTTGACTGCGCAGGCTAATTAACTGACAAAAGCTGGTCACACTGTTGTAAGTAAAAGCTGATTTCATGTTTATTTTGTGTAAAACATCAATAGAACTGGAAAAAAGAGTAAGAACTATATAGAACGCTGAAAAAACATGTCATTGAGCCACAGAAGCTCGCTCTATTGAGAACCAGAACTCAGATGCCGTAACTTGGAAGCAGAATAAGCAGGTCAGGGAATAAATGTCAGAAATAAGTTAGCCAGATTGGACGCTCATTGCCACTATGAGGCTCAAATGGACACATTTGACAGCGCTTACTCATCTATAGTATCTGTGAGAGCCTTTTGAAATTAGTATTTCTATATAATTCTTATTAAATAGATGTGATAAATGCCTAAATGAGTAGGTGAAACGTTTACTGAATATACATGACTTCGTTAATGTCAAGGATATTCCTCTTTGGAAAATGTTTCAGTCTACTTCTTATGGAATATATAAGCAAATTATAATTAAAGTTAGGATAATCATCTCATCTTGAATGACTTTGTTGAAAGATATTTAAACTTCATATGTGAATGTGATTATATGTAATTTCTTGAGAGTGAGTCAAAAAAACGTTGGATTTTGTTTTTCCAGCTGTCATTGAGATACTTTTAGTAGTCCATCGGGTTCCATGATTTCGGCTGCATCACATTGTCTTTGAAAACAGCACAAAATAGATAACAAAAACCAAAAATTGAAGCTTGGCTGACTTTACAGCTGTTTCATGACCTGAAAGAGTCAATCATAAGACATATTCCGTACCAACTTGGCAAGTTGAGTTGAGTATTTCCTTTCCAAATTATGAAACTATAAGGATGAAAGCTGATAATATATTACAGGCGATCGAATCGGACAAATATATTGTAACAAATTCGAACGAATTTGTTGTGATGCCTGTGGGACCTGAGCAGGAACGTTGTTGCCTACTCTGAAGGTGCGTGTCCACTCCTCAAAATGTGTTACTTTATCAGTCAGTTAACATTCGTAACCCAAAGACTATTTTCGCAAGACGTAAGTTAAAAATATGGCTGAAATCTTAATTGAGTAAGTCTCCTTTTAGACAGCCTAGAAAGCCTGAGAAAAGCTTAAGCATTAGCCATTTTCACCGTAATCCAATATAGAAGAAGTTATAACAAAGTGGTTGCCGGACATTTCAAAGGTATCTAAGGATGTGGACTATCGATTTCTGATAATATCA
Organism: Hirtodrosophila duncani; assembly: GCA_037043425.1. Taxonomy (NCBI): domain Eukaryota; kingdom Metazoa; phylum Arthropoda; class Insecta; order Diptera; family Drosophilidae; genus Hirtodrosophila; species Hirtodrosophila duncani. Next base: position 6,640,191 of record JBAMBM010000821.1, on the reverse strand, counting down.
AGAGAGATTGAGTTAAATTCATAAACTCAAATCTCTATATATCTTCCGCAACTTGAAATCTTCGATTAGTAACAATATTACAAAGAAGACATAAGAACGTGAGCTTTCAATTCAATCTTACTATAAAAATTGATCATTTTCAATCTAAGCAACATCAAAATCAATAGGAAATTGCCCGAATAAGACTTGAGGGGGAAATTTCCACTTCGCCTAACTTCAAATGAACATTTTGCATAAAACGAAACCTCAAGAAATTCTAGCTATTTATGATCTTATTAAAATGCCAACTCTCTATATGCAGTATATATATATATATATAGCGCCCTATAAGCTGGCAATCATACAACCTAATCGATTTTAAAACGTTCATAAAAACAGGCACAGATCCACACACACGCACACACACACACACACAGGCACAAGATCATCTTTGGAAATAAAATGTGATTTTTTATATCGTCGTTGACCTTCGTCTAATAAGACAAAACAACAACAGCAGCAACAACAACAACGAATAAGAAAACTTTAACTAATCAAAGAAAACAAATTTATAGGCATCATAATTATGCGAAATTTCAACGACGTTATCGAGAAACCTCCAAAAGCAACAACAATAACAACAACAACAATGCCAAACAAAGACATGATAAAAGTTTAGTTATTGTTTAGTATTTCTTTTTTTGTTGTTTTTGTTGCTTTTATATTTTAGCTAATAGTAAATTATGAAGCTGGGACCCGCAGAGTAGCCCCCAGATGATTGCCGTTTGGGGCCCAATCAATTTCTGGTTAATAAATTTTTGCCACCAAAATTGTCAACGAAGCTCTGAAGACGTTGCCGAGGTATTTACGATACAATGATGCTCTGGTGGCGGCTTTGTATTTGGTGCTATTTTACACTGGGAAAAAACAGGGGGCAATTGAATGAAAATTATACAGTTTGATTGACCGATCGATATGAAGTTTATACGGAACATATACTAGTACGAGCCAGGGGAAGGTCCTAGGGCTCTATAATGGTTTGGGAAAAATGGGCATCGTCCCTCATATGGAGGATAATGAAAATTCCTGATATCTATGGACCCATTGGACCGATTGCCATGAAACTTTTGCAGTATACGAACTTCGGCCAGGGGAAAGTAGATTTTGAATATCGATTTATTGAGTCATCGATATATTTATATTGATTTATTGAGCTATCGTGTTTTAATATCGATATAATGAGTTATCGATATATGCATAGCTTTACATTGAGCTACCTATATATTGATTTGTCGATATATACATATCGATATATTGAGGTGTGGATCTATTTTTGTTGTTTGTTGAGTTATCTACATATTTTTATTGATTTATTGAGATATCGAATATGTACATCGATATAATAAGTTATCGATATATTGAGTTGTCGTTATATACACATCGATATATTGAGTTATCGACATATTTTGATTGACTTATTGAGTTATCGAATATGCATATCGCTTTAATGAGTTATCGATACATAAATAGCTTTATATTGCGCTATCGATATATTGAGAAGTCGATATATACATATCGATATATAGGTTTGTCGATATATGCATATCAATATATTGAGTTATCGATATATGTATATTGATTGACGTATGTAGATCGATATATCGATACATTTTATTGTTATTGAGCATTATGATAAGTTTCTTAAAATGATATTTACTCTGCTCAAGAATGTAGAAATCAGAAAATGTGCTAAATCCATTAACCAGATACTGATCGTGTGTTTAGTGATCTTATGATATATGATTAAGGGTGTCTAGAGAAAGATATGTTGATCCTTTCACCTGTCTCTCCAACGCGTATCCATTTTTTTCTTTAGTGTAGTGAAATTATTGTGTTGTCACCGCTTAGTGGCTTAGCTCTAACTCTGTTTTTGGTACCCTTTCGTGTGTTTGTGTGTATTTCAGGCATTTCAAATATATCTGTGTATATATATACCGACATACCAGTATATATATTTATGGCCATATATATGTATGTTTTTTAAAGCAATTCAAAAACGGCACGTGCGCCTGTGTCTGGTTTTTTACGAGCGGCTAATTTTGTAGCTTGGCCAGTTTTCGATATTTTTTTCTTTTTTTTTTTTTGGTTTCCAGTGATCTGCTGCTAAGTGTTTTTGCGACTTTGTTGGGCTCGTTGGTTGGCTCCTTTTTTTTGTCTTACCACAAATTAAGTGACCACAACTAAATATTAAGTTTTAAAGCAGAGTCAAATCTATAAAAAATCTTCTATTTAGCTTTAGAAATGCTAACAAAAAAAACTGATCGATTGATTTGTTGAATTTTTTGATTAAGCTGTTTTTTTTTCTGTTGACAATGGAAAATAGAGATTTCTGACGCGGGAAGAAACTAAAACGATAATTATATATTCTAAAGAATTGCCAAAATGTTAACCTACCAAAGACACTTTAGTTTTGTATATAATTAAAAGAAAACAAAAATGCAAAATAATACAAATTAACACAGAAGGTAAATCACCTGCATAACTTTTCCATGGTTTGTCTTTAAGCCTCCTCTTTGAGAAGCGAACTGAAAGTAAGATAAACTAACGATCCAGATGCAAATAGTCCCCAAACCAATTAGTACTTGGAAATATTTACTCAAAGGGGAGGAAAAGTGGATAAGAAGCTTTAATTGATCAGTCCTTTGAACAGATTGGATGTGGAGGATATTTCTTTTCTATATGACATCTGTCTGAATGGCTATGCTGAGTGCGTGCGATTGTGAAGGATATACAACTTCTTTGCCAAGGCAGGCTCAAGGTCATAAGGGACCTTTTCAGCAGCCCAAAATTATTAGAAGTCTTTCGGACTTTGTGATTTGAGCTACATCAAAAGATATAATCAACAGCAGCAACAATGCCAAAAGGTAAGAACGCTACAATCGAGCTGGCTCGACATTTAAATACCCTGTTATTAGTAAACTGCTATACCATATAGCAGACCGATCCTGATCAAATTCGGCCAATGGTCTTGGGAATGCCCAAAATGGATAGAAACCGAGTTTGAATTGATTCCAACTAAAAGTAAAAAAGTTTTCCTACTAAATGTTCATTTTGGGAAAATCGGTTCTATGGGAGCTATATGATATAGCGGTCTGATTTCAATAAAACCTTCACAATAAGCGTAAGACCTCCTTAAATCGATACAAACCAAATTGTTCAATTTGGATGATAAACAAACCTTTTGTGGTCATTCCGAAAAAATTGGTTCTATGGGGGCTATAAGATATAGTTGTCGGATTTGAATAAGATTTGGTCAACAGACATAAGGCATCCTAAAATGAATACAAACTAAATTTGGTTCGATTTGGATGGCAAACAAAAATGTTGTCTTTATTCCGAAAATGTCGGTTCTATAGGGGCTATATGATATAGTTGCCCTATCTTGATCAAATTTAGTCATTATACTTAGATGCCTCTAAAGCACATATATACCTAATTTGGCTGAATTTCAATGAAAAACAAAAGTGGTATGAAATGAAAACACCAAAGTGGGAGGTGGGTTTATATGGGGGCCACCCTAAAAAGTGGGTGTATGACATTGTAGAGTCCCAGTAGTTACCACAATGCATAGATATTTAGGCACTACAAGCTTCTCAAGTACCATGATAAGTTTGTTAGCGGGGAAGAGTGGGTAGAGGGCGACTCAGCCTACCCCTTATCGAAATTTTTAGTCCTGCCAACCAAATTTCCATAGCTAAAAATATCGCAGTTATCAGTTCATTTCAACACAGCTATTGTCTCAGACACTGATTGATTTGATATATCTACACCCCCCTTTCTTTCTTGTCTCTTCAAAGTTACATTATCATGTTCAAACGAAAGCCTTACAAACCGACACAAGACAAGGAACAGACACTCACTTAGTCACAAATCCTTAAGCATAATCTTTATGAGAGACCACATCCACACCAGCTTCTTCAACATCATCATCAGCATTGCCAGCAGCTTAAACATCTTCTTCATTTCTCTTAGTCAATGATTGGACAACGGCAGCTTTATAGTCTTACATGGGGAGTCATTCATGCCATTGCCATTGCCATTCCTTTTCATTCCATTCATTCATGCAAAACTGAGGCAGCAGCCAACTGGTAGCCAATTGCCGGCTGCAGCTTATTTTGGCGCCCATAAAATTGCCCAACGATCGCTCGCTCCATTAGGCGAATCCAAGCCTTGGCTTGTGTAATTGTCAACTGGCACGATCAACTGGCAACATCAACAGTTCAACAGCTCATCAGGTCTGGGATACAAGTCCAACTCCAATTGCTGCTGCTGCTGCTACTGCTGCTGGACAACTCAATAAACACACACACAGCTGCAGGGACACTGCTCCAGACAGACGTTACGTTTTTTCTTTGCCCAACACCTGACCACAGAAATGCATTGGCTCTGCCCCCCCCCCTTCCCGTTTCTGACCACGTTTCCTTGGCCAGTTTGATTTCATTTCGTTTCGTTTGCATGCTTATTGCCCGTTTTTGATTGCAGGCGCTACACATCCACATCCACATCCCAGAGTCCACACAGTTCCCAGCTCCCAGTTCTCAGTCGGCCGGCTGTCCAGCCGAGTCCCAGGGCTGTTAAGAAGGCGTTAAATGCATGATTTGTGGCCACAGTTGGTTAATGGTAATGAAGCTGATGGTCAGTAAGCCAAACAGGCAATGAGCTGACGATCTGATGATGATGACGATGGCGATGATGACGACGACGATGACGTGGAGGTTGGCACTCGGTTTGCGCCGCTGATTTCAATTAAGCCTGCTTTTTGCGAATTGTTCAACATTTTATGCGGCCATAAAGTGCAATATTATGATATAATGATGTAGAGGGTAACGCCTTAAAGGCCAACTACAAACGAAATGCATTAAGTGAATTGTTAAAGGGAATCATCGTTAAGTTCATAGCTTAACTGCGGCAGTTTATGGAAGCACTGAAGGAGGAAGGAAGGAAGCATTTCCGGTTGTAATTCTTCACAAACATAGCTATAGCTGTTCTTCTTCGATCAACATCAATAACCATTTACTAAAATTCAATATTCATACCTAATAGAGCAGCGATAGTTCTCATATTCACAAGAGAGGAAGGCTAACTTCGGGTAACCGAACCTTATGTACCCCTGCCGAACTGTAAAAATAAACGAAAACTTAGTAGTCTAAAACGTATTTCCTTCAGCTGTAGCAATGAGCAGCGAAGCAATCTTCTTTCTAATTGAATTCAAATATTACTAAAGCATCTAGCTAGTAGATATATGTTATACGGTTGCGCCCCTCGGCCGGCTGGGCATGAGGGCGGTAGATGGTAGCTTCTAGCCTGGGTTATCGCAAGTAACAAGCTCCGCGGCTTGGTGTCGTGCACATTGTATGTCAACCTCCCGACAACGTCCACATACATGGATCTGCCCATGTGGTACTAATAAAACAAGGTCTCTTATACTCCTGATTCTTCAGATTCTTCAAATACCTGTTTTACCTATAATTAGTTTGTGGCGCACTTGCTTAAGGATTACTTGAAGAAAGGCTTGCACGTTGGCAGGTCGTTCTACTATGGATGTGCCTGACAAAGGATGCAGTGTTCGCTCCGTCGTCTTTAGCATAGTGTGTGTTAGATGATCGTTCTATGTGATCTTACTATTACAAGCTGTATTTCTTGCACTTATTTCGTTCATGGCTTCATAGCAACAACTGAGAAACACCACGACATGTAGAGTTCATTCGGCGAGAAGAATGGACAGTAGTGTTTTACCATTTACTTCTTTACTTCTCGTACAAGCGGGTTCTCTCGTATCTGTGAGCGCGCTATTGTATCCCTTTTCCGTTGAAGGACTCGCTAGGAGCTGGTCAGAAGTATTTTGTAATGGTTTTACTTCTCAGACAAGCTCTTCTCTAAATCGCAAGCTCTGGCATCGCTGAGATGAGCTTCTTGCATTAAGATCGCGTTGTTCGCTTGTTGGCTATAGTAAACATGGTTGTAAAAGAGATTCACTAGTCTGCTTTGATTTAATAGAAATAGTTTTTTTCTGCTGAAGCGATTCGTTTTACGGCAACGAATTGTTATCTTAACTGGGCTTTCTTAACTGGGAAAAGTTGTTGAGAATCCTAAATAAGCATAGAAATGATCAGCCATATTACTTGCATCTTTAACTATATCGACTAAAACTGAATTTTAGCAAATTCAAAGGAGTGCCAGCTCCTATTGTTTCATTCATTCATAATCCGCAAAGATTAGCATTTGAGTCGGGCTGTGTCTGGAGTTTATGATGTCAGAAATGTCACTGTTTTTCAGTTGCCAATAAGTAGACGACGCGTCGCGACACTGAAAACTGAAATCCGTACGCCCAGGGCGCCATAGCCATGGCTGAGGCAAGAGACAGCCATAGCCGTAGCCGTAGCTGTTGCTGTTGTTGTTGCTGTTGTTGTTGCTGTTGTTGTTGCAGTTACTATAATATTTTGTAGGTCAAGTCTGTGTCTCGCCTGGCTTTTGGGGGTCTGGTCTGGTGTGATGGTGCGATGGTGGTGAGGTGTGGTGCGATGGTGGTGTGTGCTGTACTGTGGTTTTATGTGTAGGTGTTGTTGGAGCTGCATAAAACTTTTCGCAGTCGTCAAAATGTGTCTGTTGTTGTTGTTGTGGCCAACCTTGTGCAACTTTTCAGACAGCAAAAGAAACTACAAACTGCAAAAAATTTAACTGCAGTCAACGGCTCAGCAACAATAACAACAACAACAACAACTGCATGCAACTCAACAACAACAGCAACAACAACAGCAACAACAAGAATTGCATTGGCCAAATGGCCAACTGGCTGCCGACATCATAAAATTTAATTTCCTGCGCTTAAAGCTGGCCCAAATATGCCTCCTCGGCTTGTGGTAGTAAAGCCTGACTGCCCCTGCCCCCCTATACCACCAGCCCCCCTCTCTTCTTAGCAAACCACTTCTGCAGTTCGTTTTAATTGCGCTTTCATTAACGCGACTTTGATTTATGGCTGCCGCGTTGCCAAAGGTTTTGTTTGTTTGTTTGTTTGTATATTTTTCTCCCCTCCCCTCTCCGAACAACGCTCCAACGATTTCTTTTGCAAATATTTAACAATTTTTTTTGTATTTTTTTACCTCTGCTTTTATTGATTTTGTAGAGCTTTTTCGGTAGTCAAATTCAACAACACGCAGAGTGCGTTTACCAAAGCAAAAGAGCTTCTTGTGTTTATCAACTCTATAAGGCCGAAGACCAAAATGAATCAACTGATATTTTTAGCCAAGTGATCTTTGGGGTTTTTGTGGAACCTAGACGAGCTGGCGACGCATGGATCACATCAATAATGGATCGTTTGGGTCTTTCAAGTGTGTAAAACAAAAGTCTTCAAAGAGAGGCCTGGCCTGGCCTGGGCTGGGCTGTAAAGCTGCTTAAGTTCAAGCATTGAGAAGCGCAAAGAACAGTGCAAAACTTAGGGAGAAAGTTGTGTAAGGCGCTTAACATAAATCAAATATTAGACAAAAAACTATCCTAATTGAGAATTAATATCTTATTTACTATGACAAATGTTGGACATAACTTTCTTTTGAATTCTTATATGATTTCTTCATCAGTTTTAGTCTTCAGATCCTATGAATGTAAAGTTTTTCAGACAAATTCTGATCTCACAATGAGGATACATGGCTGAGCTTGAGAACTTATGACTACAGATCAGCTTTAGGTTCTTGAAAAGATCAGACTTCCAGAGTGAACAATCGGTTATATGGCAGCTATATGATATAGTTATCCGATCTTGATTAGATCAGTCCAGTGGCCGTAGGGTCTCCTCCGCATTTGGTTTGATTTGGATGAAAAACAGAAAAGTTATGTTCCTAAATGTTCATTCCGGACCAACCGGTCATATGTTTTGCTGTTTTGATTCGAAACGAAGTCTAACAAGTTCCCTCTCTTTCTCTCACTCGCAGAGCAAGCAAACTCCTTACTATTTCTCTTGTGATCAAGGCTTTGTTTGTCCACCAAAAACTCCTTGAATTACTTTCATGGTAATTCTCTAAGGCCTTACCATATTATCAACATCAACTCCCCATACAAATCTCCAACCAATTTGCAATCCTCTGACCAGCTCTTGCCAAGTAAGACCCATTCCAGGCTTCTTCTCTGATTATTGAAAACAAAAAAGACCTTCACCAAATTGTTGCCAAACTTGGTCAGGCACAAATATTTCCCAACATTATTTTGAGAACGCTGCTGTTGCATCTTCTTATTGCTGTGCACATATTGGAACAGCTGTTGAGGTCAGTGGCGTTTAAATACACAAAACCAAACACAACTCAACACAACACAGGCAGGCAATGGTGGCAATGGCGCTGCCAAACGTTGCGACGCCTCCACAACGAGCCGCTTGACGCCACTCACCAATTCCAGACCACGCCTCCCCAAACTCCCTCAACCAAACTGCATTGCAAATGCTGCAGGAAAATGCAAAACGCGAAGCAAAAATTAGAAATGCAAATGCGAAGCCTAGACAATGTTCAATGCTCGATGCTCGATGCCAGGCTACCACGCCGCCGCCTTAGCTTTGATGAACATGCTCCACGTAACGACAAACGTCTGCGTTTGTGTCTGAGCCTGTTGATGATGCGCATGCGCAGCTTGAAAACAAAATGAGACTCAGAAAACTGAGTATGTGTATATGCGGTAGATGGCATACACTGCTAGATGATTTGCAAGGATTATAGTTAGGTAAATCGATATAGGATTCGTACGACCTTTTATGTATTATTTGAGATTTAGTATATTGACACCACGATTGGATAGAATCAAGGTCATCTTGCGGCCCAAAGTGGGAACAAGAGTCGTTGAAGTACAAGCAAAGGTTAACGTCGTCGGCGTACATTAGTACACAAGAATGGGATAGAACCTGAAGTTGTTGGTTGATAAATAAGGTGTAGAGAAGGGCACCGAGGTGGCTTCACTGCGTTACCCCTGATGTTACCCTAAGGGGCTTAGAGTAAGAGTCTTTAAAAAGAACTTTCTGAGTTCTGAGATTAAGGTAGTTGGAAATCCACTTAAGAAGATGGGATGGGTAGCCAAGGAGATCCAACCTATGAATGAAGTCTATTCGTCTATTAGTCGTTGGCAAATTAATAGAATTCCAAAGACCATATATCAATATTGAAGTCTTCATCTTCTTTTGGACGATATTAGTATACTGTGAAAACTATTATATATAGTTATGGTATACATTCCTGATAGACGTTAGCTTTTGAGCTACATTTTCAATGAAAACAACAATTACTTAGGAATTTTGTTGACTTTGTACATAGCCACCTTGGCATAAGTTGTCTAAGCTACTGGACCGATCACAACGATCGCAGCAAGTTCTTTGGATATATTTCATACCATCAAATCTCTTTCTAACCATGCCCGCGCCAAAACAAAGCTGAGTAGAAGAATTTGTTCAACATTGATTCGTTTTTCTTCATACTAGATCATATACTTTCATTTAACTTTTTCAACAAAACAATGCCCCGCTGAAGATCGATGATCTTACAGAAAGTAAGCAGTGCAGTCCTAAACTGACAAAGTAAGGACGCCAAGAAAGACTAGAAACATATGAAAAGCGTGTTGAATAAACAGCAGAGCAAAGTTATCATCGCCTTCTCACTGTCAGTGTATAAAAAACGTGCGGCTATAGAAACCTGAGCGGCTGCGCACATTAAGCAGCAGCAACATCAGGCAGAAGAGCGGCGCAACGAGCACGTGCGCATGCGCAGAAAATACTCGTAACTCGCCCACTGAAGGAACACAGTTGAGACTCAGCCCGAGATGGAGATGGAGACCTGAGCAGATTGCACATGGCTTTGACTGTGACTCTGGAAGCCTGCCAGCTATCGAAGACCAAGGAAAATGGCATGCCAACATGCCCGGCTACTTTGTTTATTAATTCTTTTGCGCATTTTTTTGCGCTTGGCTTGAGATATTTGTGCTGGCGAATGCCGGCGGCGTTTAGCGAATGCTGGAACTAAGATTATTGCCGGTTTTCATTAAGAGATTTATTGCAGCGGGAGCCAGAAACAGCAGCAGCAGCAGCAGCTGATGCTGATGCTGATGCTGATGCTTGCACTTGACCGTTGGATGCCCCTTGGCTACCCTGGCTCCGACTTCGACTCTTGTTTTTTGCAATAAAATTCAAATTTTTTGCACTTGCTCGATTCGTTTCGATTCGATTTGAGTCAACTCGACACAACTCTTAGCCATGGCAATAGACGATGGCTATCAATGAGCTCTGGGCGACCTTGCCAAAGCCAGCATATGTGTGTGAGAAATGTCTTCAAAAACCTGGTGCGCCTGGGCCACACTCTAACACTGAGACTAACACTGTGCTGTGCTGTGCTGTGCTGTGCCCCTCTGATATTTATACGTTCAAAATGTAGGCAAATAGCAGCAAAAGTGGTTGGCTTTGACACTGCGCCGACTACTCAGATGCTGTTCGGAGCACTGGCGGCAGCGGCGGCTACCTTTCCAAGTGGCTGCCAATTTGCCTGCCAAAGCATACATACAGATATTGGCAAATATCTGTGTGGATGTGCGTGTGTGTGTGTGTGGGCCAGGCAGCTTATAAAGCCATTAATAAAACGCGCATTTTCAACAGCTAACTTGAAATTGCACACCAGACACACATGGACAAGAGAGAGAGAGAGAGAGGAGGGGTGGACGGATGGACGGATGGACCCACAGACAGACGTTGACCATAGACAATGTCATGGTTCAGACATCAATTGCGTTTGCTTATTAGAGAGATAGATAGATGTTTGCTTGTTTACTTCGCAGCAAGTGTGAGATTGTCTGTCTGTGTGTGTGAGAAAGAGAGTGTTGAAAGTTATGTCTATAAGAGAGAGAGGGAAGGAAATTCAGAGAAATCGTTTTGGGTCCTGTTACACTTGATCACACTGCAAAAATCTTAAGCTGAGGACAACTTGGTCCCTATTAATCCCTAGGAAAGTCTTGAAAAAGTTAGCTCAAAGTTAGAGAAAGTGTGAAAATTTAAGCGGCCCTAACGAGGTCTCAATGGTTGCTAGAGTAGATATAAGGTATTCAATGAGGTTAGAGAGAAAGAGACTACAATGGTGTATGGCAAGGATCGAAATCCAAAGATTGGGAAATCGAAGTGAGAGCCAAATCGAAGACCATTGTGAGATAGAAAGCCCAGCTTATAGCCGGCTTATTTGTCTGGCTGCTATCCCGTCTTGTCCCCATACAGCGGTCGATTTATCTTATCTAGTCTCTAGAGTAACGTTGTGCACGACAAGAGAGCATACAGACAACTCTCTCTATCTCGCATTTGAGCCTAAGCCTCGAAGGGAACTTTCTAATATGTGTATTTTCGAATCCACTCGCGAGCATTTGTATCGCTAGCAAGCCATATCCTAAAGGCACCAATTGTATTCGAATGAATATGGTACTATTTTTGGGGTCGACTAGTACCAGAATTCGTCTGTTTTGGAATGATGATGTTGATGTTTTGATGATGTTTTGGAATGATATTTCGGAAGTATAAACCATCATGATTTCTGATGAATGATTCCTTTGGCTTTTTGAAGGCAATCATGCAGGTCTCCAATATCTACACATATAATTTCACTTTTTAGTTCCCTTCCCTCCGAACATATTCTCGTTGTATCGTAGCTGCTCGTCCACTAATTACAAATGTTTATAGTCTTTTAACTCACGATCTTTCAACAAACAAAAAGGCATTAAGCCATTCGCATCAAATGCAAAAAAAAATAAAATAAAATACTTAAACTACCCACAAAAACTAGACAAAAAAAAATAATAAAAAAAAACTCCCACAAGCGAATTAAGCTGTGACTTTTTAAATGCAAGCAAACGAGCGAAGCGACCAAAAGCACAGATTGCCTGGCACATAGAGAGAGGGGGGGGTTGTGCGAGGGCTAATGTGCAGACACCTACCTAAATGACTGCGAGACAGCGAGAAAATCGACACCTTTGCCTCGAGGAGACACAACGCATTTACAGCCAAAGTGATCGGAGCGGATCAGGCACAAATAGCTATGACTTTAGGTAGGGAGATAGACATAGATCCCATGCGGGTGGGTGGGGTAGTCGATTGCTATATAAGGTAGATTGCTGTGGCATTATATAAATTGCTCAGTTCAGTGGGTTGGAAAGTCTGAGTAGCTGCGAGTGAAGCCATCATCATCATGATGATGATTGAAATTGAATTCGAATTCAATTAGTTTGCGATGCAGTTAATGGATGATGTTTGGGCTATGATTGATTAGACTGCCCTCGCTTGGATAATTTGTTAGAAATGTAAGCTAATGCGAAATATATCTAAAGTAGTTTAAGAGGTGGCATAGCGTTGAGTAATATAAGTCAGACAAGATATCACTCTGGCAGACTCTAGCATGATTTTACTTAAGAATGTTGTCTTAGAATTCTCAGGTGATTATATCACTGGTGCAACACATACTATTGGCTTATGGAATCTATGAAATTGATTAATATAAAAATGAATGTGTGTCTGTGTGTTTGCCTTTCACAAGTGCCTAAACTATTGGACCGATCGGCATGAAATTTGTACTGCTTACTAATATGGACCAGGGGAAGGTCAAGGACAATATAGCGCTTTGGTAAAATGGGCGTAGCAGCGACGCCTCATAAAGGCGATCAAGTAAATTCGTCATATCTTTGCATCTATTGGCATAAGATTTTCACAGTATAGTAATATCGACCGGGACAAAGTTGAGCGATATATCTGTGTGGAAAATCAATATATTAAGGTAATTATATATGTATACAGATGGATATACAAAACTGCAAATTGAGTTATCGATATATGTATATCGCTATACTGAGTTATCGATACATACGTATCGATACATTGAGTTATCGATATATGTACATCGACGTATTGAATTGCCGATATATGTATATCGATACATTGAGTTATCGACGTATGTGTATCGATATATTTAGTTGTCGATATATGTATATCGATACATTAGTAACAGTATATGTAAGTCAATTTATTAAGTTATCTTAATATGTGTATATTGATATCGGTACATTGAGATATCGTTAAATGTACATCGTAACCTTGAGTAATCGATACATGTGTACATTGATAGACAAATATACATTGATATCGGTATGTATACATACATTTTGTCGACGTCCTACCGCCACTCCAAAAAAATGATGAATATGCAACACTATATATTGTGTTATCGATATATATATCGATATATTGACTGACCAAAGTCTGTCAGTTAACCTAAAGACTTGGCATTCAGCCAGAGACTAAGAGTACGATTATATTTCATATTATCCCATCCATCTTCTTCTATATGTCATATAAGATATCTTCAAAGATATCTCCAAAGTTTATAGAGAATGTGCATAAGTTTCTTCCATCAAAAGATAGCTTAGTCTTAAATGTTTGCTGGCATTGTTTCTGCTTTTCTGTTTTGCCTTCTTGTTGTTTTCCTCATTTTTCGGAACTGTCGCACACGAACGCACACGAAACGGTCGAGAATTTAAAAAGAAAATGAAAATTCCCAAAGGAAGCATAGATAATGAGCAGAACCGTCACCGCCGCCACCCTGTGTTGCCCCAAGTGGACGACATCTCTCGCCGGTGGCAGTGAAAAGTCGACCAGCGCCCCAGCCAGCCGGAGAATGAAACGGGGCAGCACAGACAAGCAGAAGTAGAGCGCGGCAAGTGTTGGCCAGTCAGTCATTCAGTCAGTCAGTCTCTCAGTCAGTCAAGTGGTCCCGCAGTCCAGCAGTTCAAGACCAACTTGGTCGCTTGGTCACCCAAGTTGACTAGTGTCAGCCATTTTGGCCAGGCACCGCCGGCACCATGCCACCACGCCGCCACACCACAGCGAGTGAGAAGAGACAATGGAGGCAGCAGCAGCGGCACCAGCACCAGAAGACCATCCAAGCATACGTATTGCCATTGTAGCGGACGGACGGTCGGTCGGTCGGTAGGTCGGTCGGTGGTGTTGCCTTTGCTTTTGTTTTTAGCCATTGTTAGTTTCTGGCTCTGACTCTGACTCTGGCTCCGGCTCTGACTCTGGCTCTGACTCTGACTCTGTTTCGGGCTGTCGCTGGCCGCTTTTGCAACATTTGAATGATTCTCGTTGGTCGTGTCAGTCCCACGGGTAATTATTGACACGGTTGTATGCACGCAGCCCAAAATATACACACATACACACACCACGCACACACATACACACACACACACACACCAACAGCGTGTCAACGAAAAGCACAAAAAGACAAGCGGCAAAAATAATAATAAAAAAAAAGCCAACACACAACACATACAAGAAAACCTCCACTCGATATAATAATAATGAAAATGTTGAACCAGGGAGGGGTAGTATTACACTGGAGGAGAGGGTGTGTAGGTGCTATGCTGCTGTGCCTGTGCCTGCGTCTGTGCCTGTGGCTGTGGTCTTTCTCTCTTCATCGCACTTGGCACGCACGGGGCGCAACATTAAAACCAATGAAAACTACAATTTGCTCGCGTATATTAGTAATTTTCTGTATCATTCCTTCAGGTGATGGTGATAGTGGTGGTGGTGGTGGTGGTTTGAGCGAGCGGGGAAGAAGGGGGTTCTTTATAGACACACAACAACCTACAGATGGCACAAGGTAAAGCTAATGGGTGACGTTTTACGAACTACTTAAGTTTAGGCATGGAATTTTATGTGGTTTTATGACAATTTTTGAGTGGATGAAAGATCTTGAGTTAGTTGGGGGTTGTTGGTATATAGTATATATATATGTAAGAAAAGGAGCTTGCAATTTGAAAAGTGAAATCGGAACACTTCTGTACTTCACTTAAGGTTCCATTTGATGATTCTGCGTGACGACGCGTAGCAAGCTGGAAGATTAGCGAGCTGAAAGAAATGGCAGATGCGGTGGTTACTTGGACCATCAGCGCGGTGAAATCTGCTAAAATGGATCACACACTTTGCGAGAGGCCATGCAGAACCCCAACCATATTGAGCACCCAAGTTACTCTGAAGGATCCGCTTTGCTAAGAATATAGGGCAAGCGTTGAGATGAAGATGAAGACGAAGCTGAAGAATAAAAGCTTTGCAGAAGAAAACTTACGAAGTCGCTTGAATGTGTACAAAGTGCAGGCAAAGACGAATCCGAATCATCACAGAAATGCCTGGAGTTCAGCTTCAGCTCCGTCACCGCGTGCACTCTATCATTAGCCTAATAGATCTTAGTGAGATCGGTTTACGTATGTAACATTTATATTATAAAGCAGGCGAAGACGAACACGAATCATAGAAGAAATGCCTGGAATTCAGCTTCAGCTTCGTCTTCTAATAGAGCCTAATAGAGCATAGTAAGATCGGTTTAAGTAGGTATTATATATATTATGGATTTGATAGAGAAACATAATATGATTTCTTAACATAAGAAGCTATGAGTTCCTTTATCTCTGTTGACCAATATTTGCCTGTTCTGATTCCCAATTTTCACCTATTCCTTCCATTTTCAGCTCTTAGCTCTCTTTATACCCTTTGCTGGTCAGCGTATGTTGGCAGCTGAAGTGTCTGCCAATGCCACGATTCGGTGAAAAACATGCCAACCCTGTTGCCAGAGGTGTATACTATTCTGTGAGACGAAAGAAGTTGAAAAGGAGACACAAATGGAAGTCAAGTAACACCTGAATTCGTCTTAATCCCCCTTGAAGGGTCTAAAGATTCCCTAGGTTGCATTTGTAAGTCTATATAAATTTATAGTATAATACCATGAGCTATCCAGATCAATAATAGATCAAAAAGTGGCTAGATTAATTAACTATATAACATACGCACGTCTGTGTAAACTTCTGCTGTTTAAAGGAAAGTGAAAAACTCTCTTTAGTTTGTCTCGTCACATTTAAACTGCCCAGTTCTTGCATTGACATACATTTTCTCTACAACATTCTATACTTTCTCTGTGTATATTATTCTATTTAATATCTTTCACAGATTTGTCAACATTTTGTTAAAGATATCAACACACATCGGGCCTGTACATTTATTCCATAAACAAAATCATTAAACAACTATAAAGTGTTAAATTTGTGTGTGCTCATTGAACCTCAGAAATGTCTCGCACGCTTTTAACATTTAATGCATAATTTAAATGCATAATTCCGATGAAATTGATTAACAATATACAGATATATATATATATATATATATATATATATATATATATATATATATATGTACTTGCATTTTGTTGTTGTTTTTGTTTACAAACGAAAAAAAGTGCTGTTGGTTAGTAATTTTGCATAAAAATTGCATCAGCCGAGCCGACTGTCTTTCAGTCTGTCTGGAAACAAAATTTTCGTTCTCAAAAGCCAGTTTTAGGCTTAAATATATAAACAAAAATCAGCACCAAAATCAAAATCATAATGATAATAATATAAATAATATATTATACAGAAGCACAAGTGCAACAAATATATTTTTGTATTTTTTTTTATATTTTTTTTAAACAAATATTGTTTTTGCTTTTTTCCATATTTTTGAATTTGGCGCGTGGTAAAGGGGCGCAGCAGATTAAGAGGGATCTAAATGAAATTTATTTCTAGATATATTGAGTAAGCCCCCTTTCCTATGCCACTGGCTTAGTTTATGTTTGAAATTGAATTGAATTTGCGAAAACGCATAATCAAATTATAGTTTGAATATATTTTTGTTTTATCAGAATTTTCTAATGCCGCCCGCCCCCACACGTTGCGCTGCCATGCACTTGAACAAAGCATATATATACTCTAGCTATAATATCTATATATATATACACATATATATATGCATGTCAGTGTGTGTGTGTGTGTTATTACACCCTGTGTGCGGCGGTCTTAATTACTGTCTGAAAAACAAAACAAAAAATAGACAACGAAATGAAATGAAATTTAATGGGGAAACAAAATAACATGGCTGCCCACAAAACAAGCGCAAGCCTATTTATCTACCTATTTATCTATCGCCACCTGCCTTTTTTGGGGGTTGCTAAAAATTACACACACACCACACCCGCACACCCGCACACCCACATACTTACTTGACAGATAAAACCTGCCCCTGGGCTATATAAAACTTTTATATGGAAACAAGTAGACGACGACAACACAAATTCGATTAGCAGCTTGACGAATTGTCAATGCTCTTGGGTGAGGTTTATGGCCGGCCTTAACTCTAGAAGCTAGAATCTAGAGAGATGTTTCTTATGAAGTGGAGAATATATGTTAGGGAAAGCTATAGGAACGTGTTGTTGTTGTCACTGATATCATCATATGGGTAAACTTTAGATAGGGGATTTTGAAGACTTTTGTGAGATGGCTTATAGAATTCTATATATAAACAAGTAAGAACGCTTTAGTAGATACTCCGACTTGAACACACTCTTAATCACACCACTTTTTGTTTACACAACCCATTTGAGTCTTTAATTTAATGAAGCTCATAGAGTTCCATTTACTTCACATCAACTACTTAACTTACCAGTGAACTTCTGCAACATGTTTGTAAGCATCCTGCAACATGTTTACAAGACAATTTGGCCTGCAGCTACAATGTTGATTTCATGTTCCTTTTGGACAAACACAGGTTTACAACCCAGCAGAATACTGGATCTCTCTCTCTCTCTCTCACATAGCTTGGCATGATATGTGTGTATGAATTAGTATGTATATGTCTTTGCTTATATATGTATGTTTGATTGTTTAGAAATATTTATAAATACTTTTTTTAGCGATTTTGTCTTTAATTCTTAACCGATCTTAATGAAATTATACATATATAAGCCGAGTTTCAACTGAATTCGTGAAAAATTGTGGTTCATATAAAAACTTTATCGATCTGGCGAAATTCGAAAACATATAACATATAGCTCTCCCATATAAAACTTTGAACAACAGATGGCGCTAACAAAAATGTTATTTTCAAGTCAAGCAGCATTATTTTCAACCTGTGCTCTGTCTCTCTCACTCACTAACAGATTTCCTAGAAGGCGAATGTGTTGTATGTCTGTACATGTATATGAAAGTTTGCATGTTTATGTATCAGAAGGTAATGGGAAAGAAGATTGTTCGCTGCCTATTGCTACAGCTGAAGGAAATACATTTTAGACTACTACGTTTTCTTTCCTTCTTACAGTTCTGCAAGGGTATATAAGTTTCGGTTAAACGAACTTAGCCTTCCTCTCTTGTTGTCTAACTAAATAGACATAAAGACGTGTTTTACCCATTTAAGTTTGTTTAAGTTTCAGAAATATGTGATCAAAGTGACAAAATAGTTATAACAATATAATGGCAAGTGCTAAACTACTGAGCTTAGTCTCAACTAAGGGAGAAATGTTATAGCTATATATACAAAAATGCAATGCATTATGTTAATTTTGCTAATTTCATTGCTCTCCCCCAAGCCTCTCCTTGGACTAACAAATTCATATAATCTAACTCTATGAAAAGCCTTGATATAACTCATGGCTAACACTATATATACACCCTATACATTCCTCACAAAATTTCTTCCTCAATCTCTAAACATACATTTGAAATTTTTAATTCAACCCCTACTTAATTATCACACTTAAAATTTAAAATAAAAATTTTTATGATAAATTAATTATTTACATATTATTACACTCTCTTGATTCGTGACCTTATAAATCTTTGAAATGTTCACTTTTATAACCCAAACAATTGACGTCAATTTGAGCAATGACCAGACCCAGAGCCAGACCCAGAGCCAGAGCCAGACCCAGACCATCCTCAACCCATCTCAGGCCAACCGGAGCATATCATCAACTCAAGCATTATAATTTGTTTTCCGTTTTTTAAAGCCACATAAAAGTTTCTGCCTTTGTTTTTTGCCTGGTTTTAATGACAACTTTCATTAACGACGGGGTGTTATTAGTTAATTGCCAATTGCTGTTTGTGACGTCACAAAATGTTCGAGCAGAGCAATCGGATTTTATTTAATACGCCTCGATTAATTGTTAATGGGTTTTCGAACACTTCGAACACTTTAAACAAACTGAAAAATAATATTAATACGCGCGCAATTATTTGCCATGAAAATGGCATTAAGAATTGCCAATTGAATTGTGCAAGGGGGTGGTAGGTTGTAGAGCGGGGAGGGGGGTGTAAGTAAGGGCTGTAAACAGTCAAGAGCAACGACTCATAAACTGTGAAATCAGCCACAAAATGTGACACATAAAAGGCCAATTAAAGGATAATAAAAGGATATTTAGCCAATATGTTGTTGTTGTTGTTTTGGTTTGAATATTTTTCTTTTTTATTTGTTGGTTTTTTTTTAAGCTTTTTTGTTTTTGTTTTGCTATTGTTGTTATTGTTGTAGCATAAACTATTATGCAATTGAGGGCTTGGCTTAATCTTAAATAATTTTTATATGATTTTTATATTTTTACTGAATTTATTTCATCATTTGGATTTCGCTGACTTTTTGCTCACATTTTTTTACCTACCAAAAAACCGCAAGAGCTAAACTATTAAACTAATATTAAATTAAATTTAAATAATCCAAAAAATGAATTTAAAATTAACTAAAAAGCTGAAAACTATTGCTAACTTTTAAGTAATTTTTAAAAATATTTTTATAAATTTTTGTTTTCGTTTTTAGAAGCTTCAAAAAGTATGAAAAGAAATCTTATATATAAAAGTAGTAGAAACAAGGCTATCTTCAGCTGGCCGATGTTTTAATACCCTTGCAGATATTGTATATATAATAAATATGAAACGATAGACAATTTATATACAATCGATAAGCCATAAGATACAGTTGATGATGTCATTCGGCTGCTTCCTTAGCTCACTTGAGATCCACAGCATCACCATCATATCAGGGCCTTGGTCGATCCACTTGATGTCAAATTTGGAAGCCAACCATTCCAGGGCTTCATTCTCCTTCCAAAGTCACAGAAGCTAGATCCTAATGTAATCATATATTGCCACTTTAACAAAGATGATGTTGTCTGGACTTACATGGAAGTCCGCTGTGGACTTAGACATTTGGTGATCCATTTTGGCTGTGAATTCAAGCAACTATTTCAGCTTTTGTGATGTTTCCTGAACTCTTCTTCGGCCTTCTAATCTGGTCACATTAATACAAATTTGTACCCTTTGCGAAAGGTAAGGCATATGCATTCAATCGATGATGCAGAGACTCAAACTGCTAAGATGTAGGTGCTAACTTCTGCTTCTCAATCCTAATCACAATCAAACA
The DNA here is from genome assembly GCA_037043425.1 of Hirtodrosophila duncani. Classification (NCBI taxonomy): domain Eukaryota; kingdom Metazoa; phylum Arthropoda; class Insecta; order Diptera; family Drosophilidae; genus Hirtodrosophila; species Hirtodrosophila duncani. The sequence goes on along the minus strand of JBAMBM010000821.1, from coordinate 6,619,895 downwards.
CCTTGGCATGTTTATGATTGAGAAGCCATCTTAGAAGGCTGGATGACCGGAAAGATGGATTCATCTGGTGGACCCAGACCTGCGTCGGCTAACGAAGGCCGGAAGACTCAAAGACGACTGCGCAGGACCCATCACCTCATAGTCCAGGATCTGATTCGGAGAACGTTATTAATTTTGCTCGCACTTTAGTCTAAGTTACAAATTTTGAAATCAATCCTGACTAAAAAAAAGAAGGCCTTTTAGGAGGTTGGAAAAGACGGTGCAGGATCCATCTCGCGGACCTCCATCGGTTATTAGGTTGATTAGTTTAATTGGGTTGATCTCTTCCACCATGTGATATGGCCACACGAATAAAAAGTTATGCCCTTCCACAAAGGCAAGGCTATGCATTCTATGGATGCAGATGGCTTTCTCAATTTTCATACTCAGACTCAAATTTGTAGCAATTGTTCCTCTTACAACTATCTGACATAGTGTACCGATTTTAGTCCTAGACACTAGTCCTATTGGCAACCTTCAGAGAACATGGATTCATGGTGTTCAATTAGCTTGATCTGTGCTTAGTAATATGATATTAGTATACTGATCCGGATTTTACATAGTGTTCTCACTTCCTAATTCCTAAGAAGTCCATGGTCACTGTGCAGAGTATGAAAACTAAGCGCCATTTGGAAAACTTGAATTGAACCGATTATTACCATAACATCTATATAATAATTACAAAATTACAGATTATTTTTTATCCCGAACAGCTCAGAAGCTTATGGTAAAGATTTGATATAGATGATGGGTTCAAAATGTAGTCTAATTTTCATAAACACATAAAATGAAATCTGCCAAATCAAAATTGTAGTAAAATCAACCCCTAAATGTGGTGAAATCAACCCAAATCTCGTAGGCAGGCACATACAATTTTTCGATCTTTTACTAGATTTACGAAATTTACGAGCTTACTGAAATTACAGTAAAATCAACTCATAAATGTGGTAAAATATCTCTCTTATTCTGGGCAAATTGTGCCACATTTTTGTATAAAGCAAAGATCTAGTTTGTTCCGATATAACCGTCGGCTGGCATATACAAATTTCCGATCTTTTACTAGATTTACGAAATTTACGAGCTTACTGCAATTACAGTAAAATCAACCCATATATGTGGTAAAATCAATTCAGTTTGTAGCGATATTGCCGTCGGCAGGCACATACAATTTTCCAATCTCTTAAGAGATTTATGAGCAAAGTAAAAGATCAAGTTATGGACTAACAAAGTCATATAGTATGTACGTGTCTTAAGTATACCAACTCCTTCTAGTCACTTTCTTCTAAGCGTCGCAAGTTGACTGGGAAACTGATAAGGCGGCCCACTGCAGGGGCATAAAAACACACAAACACAAAGCACAATTTGTTTACACAATTAATATTTTTTTTTTTCATATATTTTTTATTATTTAGCTGGGAAATAATTTCAGTAATTGTTTCCATAGTTTTATATTTTTTGTATTTGTTTTGTTTTGTTTTTGTTTTTTCTTTTAATTTTTTTTTTTAATTTACATCAATTAATTTTTTATACAATTTAGCATTTGTTGGTTTTATTTGATTAAGTTGTTGTTGCTTTCGTTTTTGTTTTTGTTTTTGTTTTTTAATTTTAAGATTTAGCTAAGTATTCAGTTGTGTTGTTGTTGTTGTTGTTGTTGTTGTGTTGTTGTTTAGCTGATTTACTCAGATTGACTTACTATATGCTAGATGTATATAGAAAAGTACAGAACTAAGTAAAACTAGAAACTAAAAACGTTTTGTGCCTAATTTTATTTGATTATAAAATTAATGCCTAAAAATTACAATTTATATTTATAGATTTAGATTTAGATTTAGATAATTTTTAGGGTTGCCTTTTCTTTTGCTCTTAAGTTTACGATTTTTTCTTTTTTGTTTAAGATTAAAAAATCTACAATTGCATTTAAAGCTAAAAAATATGACTTAAAATTTAGGTTTTTCTGTTTTCTGTTTTCTGTTTCTTTTTTTTTTGTTGTTTGCTTTTGTTTTTATTTACAGGATTTTGTTGTTTGTTGAATTTGTTTTAACTTCGCCGCGCGTTAAATTCTAAGTTTCGGGAATGCTCATATCATATCGTATCATACCAACACTCATATCATATCGTTTTTAGAGTACAATCTACTGGCTATATATATATAATATATATAAACACGGCTGGCCTTAAAAACCTAAAAAAAAACCTAGCTAGAATTAGCAGAAACTTCCCCTCTCCTTCCTTCGTTCACAAAGTGTTAAAAAATTAAAATCGTGGACATGTTTTTTTCTGTGTTTGGACAATTTGCTTTTGCTTTTGTTTTTGTATTTGTTTTGCTTTTTTAACATTTACCTTTGCTTGTTTTTGTGGGACAGACTCTGCTGAGGCCTTGTTTTGGTTTTCTCTCTTTCATTAATTTTTTAACACTTTTTTTTCTTTAATTTAGATTTTAAATTTAAAAACAACATCACTTGGTTTCACGTTTGATTTGAATTGCGTGTTCTTTTTTTTTACAAAGATTTTCATTTCTTTAAATTAAGCTTTTAAGTTTTTGAAACTTTAAACATAAAAATGTACCACAAATCCTTCGGCTCTCCTCCTGATGGTTCTCCTGTTTCCACTTCCACTTCCACTTCCGCTCCTGCTGTTTCTCCTGCTTCTCCTGGTTCTCCTCCTGCTGTTAGTTGAAAGTTTTGTAACACAGATTAATGCACTGGGTTTGCTCCTTCTCAGGGCTGCTCTTGCTTGCAGGCTGGCCACCCGCCTGGCCATGTGTCCTAGGAGGACTCATAGCCAAACCAGGCGGCCGACGTATGCTATTCACCCGTTGCGCCGCCAGCGCCGCCAAAGCTATTGAAATGGCGCACTGCGCCCGGCGCGGCGGCTGCCCCAAATTGCAGACTCAGCTCGAAGAGACGTCGCGCATGGAGCTGCTGTTGCTGCTGCTGGTGATGATGATGGTGCTGCTGGTGATGGTGATGCTGGTAGTGATGATGCTGATGCAGGGCCGCCGCCGAATGGGCATTGAGATTCAAATGGCCGCCCAGCACACTGCTCGCCGAGCCCGGCGACGCCGAACTGGGCGGCTGCAGGGGTATGCCACTATTGCTGCCCGCTCCCGGCGACAGCTGGGAGCCGGACTGTGAGCCTGAGGCGGAGCCCGAGCCACCCGTCTGCTGCAAATGCTGGGCGTGCGGATGCTGCAGCTGATCGCTGGTGTGAAACAGATGCGGATGATGGGCGGGATTCAGATGCGGATGCTGGTGGGGATGTGCGTGCGGATGTGTGTGCGGATGATGCGGATGCTGATAGCGCATGGGATCCATGTACATGGCGGCTGCTGCAGCGGCTGCTATGCTGGATGCCTGCTGTTGTTGCTGTTGCTTCACTAGCTCCTCGTTGTTGTTGTTGTTATTGTTGTTGTTGTTGTTGTTGGCGGTGCTGCTGTTGTTATTGTTGTTGTTGTTATTGCCACCGCCACCAGTGGAGGAGCTGCCGCCCAATGGGCTCTGCGGCGACATCACCTGACCCTGGCTGGTCATGGTGGCCGATGAGCCGCCGCTGGATGAGGGAGTGTTGGGCGTGTGTTGCTGTTGTTGCTGCTGCTGGTGTTGTTGTTGCTGTTGTTGTTGGTGTACCTGCTGCTGCTGTTGCTGCACCTGCTGCTGTTGCTGGTGCAGACTGTTTTGGGATGCAGGAGTGGACGCAGCTGCAGCTGAGTTCGACTCCTGGATTTCTGATTGCTAGTGGGCCGCCAACTGGTGAGCCGCCGCCGTCGCCTGCATGTTCTGGGGGCTCAGCATGGGCGGGCTATGGCTGTGCGAGTGGGTGCCCATCGGACTGCCGTGCATGTCGTGATGCGGATGATAGCCACCATGGTGCATATGGCTGGGCGGCATGCCGTCCATCATGTCGCCGCCCAGCGTGTTCGGCGGCGTCATGCGCTTCTCCTTTTGCCGGCGATTGCAGAACCACACACGCACCACCTCCTTCTCCAGCTGCAGCGAGTCGGCCAGCGAGGAGATCTCTTGGGCCGAGGGCTTCGGCTGCTTGTGGAAATGCTGCTCCAAGGCACCCTTAACGCTCACCTCGATGCTGGTGCGTTTCTTGCGCTTGCGTCCCTGGGCGGCGATCTTGTCGATGCTGGTGGGCGAGCCTGTGGTCGAGTCCGCCTCCTCCAGCCACTTCTGCAGCAGCGGCTTCAGCTTGCACATGTTCTTGAAGCTCAGCTGCAGCGCCTCGAACCGGCAGATGGTGGTCTGTGAGAAGACATTGCCATACAGGGTGCCCAGGGCGAGGCCCACGTCGGCTTGGGTGAAGCCCAGCTTGATGCGTCGCTGCTTGAACTGCTTGGCGAACGCCTCCAGATCATCCGAGGTGGGTGTGTCCTCCTCGCCGCCGCTAATGGCATCCCGATCGCCGCCGCCCATGTGATGGGCATGGATGTGCAGCTGGGGCGACTCGCCGCGCAGGGCATGATGCAGTGGGGCCACCGCCACGCCCTGATGATGGGCCGCCGGATGATGCAGCATGCCGTTCATGGCGTGATGGTACTGCAGCGGCGATCCGCCCGTGGGGGCATAGTGACCGGCGTGTGGGGCATGCCAGGCGGCATGGGGCGAGGGCGAGGCCATACCCTGTTGGATTCTCGTCTGCTGGCTGAGGTGTGACATCTCCTGCTTCACCGTATCCGCCACCGAGACGGCCGCCGCTGCTGCTGCTGCGGGATGCGTGTGATGCGTGTGGTGGCTTTGCAGTGACCATGGATCCGGATGCAGGGCACTCCATGAGCCCAGCCCAGAGCCGGGTCCCAGGCCGCCAAGATTACCCTGACCCTGACCATTGGGCGAGGGCGAGGAGGGCAACTGATGATGGGCACTGACGGCTGCCGCTGCAGCGGCCACATGGTGATGATGATGATGCTGCATGTACTTCATTTCGCCAGCATCGGTGGCCGAGCGCGGTGAGGATGTGTGATAGCCGCCAGCACCGCCGCCGCCACCGCCGCCCATGGCCATGTCCAGATCACCGCTGGGCGGTGTCATATACGAGGTTGCGGCCATCCCCACCGCTCTGGGGCTGTGCAGGCCCTCCACGCTGGCGGGGTAGGGCTCCAAGTTGGGGCTCAGTTTAACGACTTTGTAAACCGATCGATCGAAAGGAAGACCAGAGTCCCTATGCTCATTCCACTCGAACCGTGAGGCAACCGTCTTGAAGTCTTTTACGTTCAACGTGGCGGGAGCGAAAATCTCAACGACGGGGAGGGCGTGACGGTGACGGTGACGGTGACGTGACGATCGCGACTCAACAAGTTCAGCGCCAAAGTTATTTCACCGACGGCAAACGACGCGAGAGAGAGCGAGCGAGCAGAGACGTAACGTAAGGTGGTTTCTGCTGTGCTTTACCGTTCGTTTGATTTTGGGAATCTTACAGTTACTTGACTAGCCGCATGAGATGATTTTGGTGTTTTGTTTTCCAAATATTTTTGTGTTTTCGTTTGCTTTGAATATTTTCTTTGCTGCACTTTTGTGGTGTTTTGCAAACAAACTTCTTGATTCAACTTGGCACTTTTTGGCGTTTTGATTTTTGCTTGATTCTGTTGATGTTGCTTTGCTGTTGCTTTGCTGTTGCTGTTGCTTTTGTTGTTGTTGATTATGTTGTCAAGTCACAAACACATTATTATCAGCATTATCATTATATTTGGAATTATATATATATATATATAATTTGTTGTTGTTTTGTGATTTATAAAAATTTCACACACCGAACCAGAGCGATTTATATATTTGCTATATAAAAAGGTTTGACTTGGACTTGGCGAGCCAATGGACAAATTCACGTGCAAACTCGTAGAGCTATCGAAACGAAGTGAACTAACGTCATGTGGCAGCGGCTGGCAACGGCTCAACACGGCTACGTCAAAAACGACGACGACGACGGCGACGAAGACTACGAAAGACAACCACGACGACGATGTGTACTTACGAAGCTGAGCGACACACAAACACACACACAGGCGCACACACACAACCGCCAGCTCAGCCAAAAACCAGTTTTCAACCCGCTCTGCCTAGGCTTAACTTCAACTAGAGCAAGTGAGACAGCTGTCTGAATATCAGCCAGAGCGAGATAAACTGTGAGAGCGAAAGCCAAACTGGAAGTCAGACTTGCGCTCTATTGGATTTCCAAATTCAGTTTTCCAATGCAACGCCCCCTAAAAGAGAGAGCACAACAGAGAGCCAGCAGCCAGCAGCCAAGGCAAAAGCAATAGCAACAGCAACGCATTCCCATGCAGAGTTGACATTTTTAATAGCCCTCAAGTGAGAGCGAGATGGCTAGAGCTTTGGGCTTAAGACTCGGAAACAAACTCAAGCTTTCCCAGCCAGGACCAGCTTGAGCTTTGGGGCTTAGGCTGGCCTTTCAGTTGAACATTGTTCCTTGGCCAGCCAACTTTTGCTTTCATTTTTTGGTTACACGTGCAATTGGGTGTGATGTGTGTGTGTAGGAGAGAGAGACACAGAGAGGGGGCGGTACACAGTTAGTCAGCGGCCATCAGCAACTAATGTGCCAAAAGAACAACTGTAAAAATCAGTCGTACATTAATTGAAATGTAGCGCGTTAATCAATTTATATGCAAACACAATATCAAACACAATATCAACATCTCTCTCTCTCTTCTTCTTAGTTACAGTTACAGTTGTTTCAGTTTCGTTTTATCTACAAAAATTTAAAGAGACGACGTTACGTTTTGTTATGCCAAGTGGTCTCATCTGTCAGTCAGCATATTCCTACCGGCATTTACCGTTAAGTGTTTGCCAAGCTGTGAATGTGTGTGAGTGTGTGCGTTCTCTTGTGGTTTTATTGATTATTTGGCCAAAGAGAGTTAATTTTATTGATTTTCTTTGTCAACATTTTTGCATAGCCTCCTGTGTCAGATGCTTGTTCTTTATCTACTTGTTCACCTTTGTATCTCTTTTGTGTGAATTTGATTTAGTGGAGCATCGTTCCATACAAAGGCTCTCTCCTCGCCATTGCCCTCTAAAGTGACCCCTTAACAGTTTTGAGCTTTGCATGAATGCGAGAACAGTTGCCGCTGCATTATGTAGAAAGAAGCAACAGTTTATTTCACTCCACATAAAAACTTCAATGTGTTGCTGCGATGATCTGACACAACAAATTGCTTGTGCAAATATTTTGCAAAAATTTGCACAAATTAGGTAACGATTTTTTTTTATATTTACAATTTTAAAACTTCAGTTGGCAACATTTAGTTCTTGTCATCAGCAAATAGGCGAAACATGTTGAATTTAACTGTTGGACATATGAAATTTATGGCTTTTCAGTTACTTGAGTTACTTTGTAAAACCAAAACTTGATGGCATATTTGATAATTGTTGTTCTTTTTTAAGAAATTTCAGACAAAAATGGAAAATGTTAATTGGTTTTCAAAGAGAATATATCCCTGAATCTAGAATATCAACCGTAATAACAACTATCTTATCTAAATTGGTGGAATACCACTTGTAATAAGAATTATTCAATTCAAAACATGTCAAATTCTATAATTTGGTATGGGAAATCCACGATGGAAATGATTTTTAACTAATCTCTTAGTAAACCAGGATCATAGTCCGTATGTTTATGCCTTTATGTTTAAGCGACTTAGCTGATTCACCGAAATTTCTCTTCAGCGAGGTCTGAGTGCACTAGAAAGACCTAATATTATAGTAATTTTTCAGTTGAACAAAAACATTATCTTATAAAAACTTCATGAGACGACCCCATAAAGTGTGTATTTTCTTGATCAGCACGATAAGCCGAGTCTATCTAGCCATGTTCCTCTGTCCGACTGTCCGTCCGGATGTATGAAAATCTATAACTTGGAAATTACAAAATAGAAAAACTTAAACTTTACATTTTTACTCTCTGAATATGTACCCAGATCAAGTTTATTTTACTTATCTGCCACGCCCACTTTTTTTGGGCGGCTCTCATACAAACTATCGCTAATTTTAGTGTTTTTATTTCATAGCTTTTATGTTATTCATTGGAATTGAACCAAGTAGTGGTATTATATGTCCTAAAGGCATCCACATCAACTGAACAAATTGGATTTGGATTGGGCCACTATGTCATATAGCCCTCATAGAATTGACTTTTTCGGAATGAATAATTGTTCTTTAAGTTTGATCAGGATCGGGCAGCTATATTATATAGCCCCCATAGCAACGATTTTATAAGAATGAAAACAAAAAGGTTTGTTTTTGCATCCAAATCGAAGCAAATTTGGTTTGTATTCAGTTTATGAAGTCCGAATTTGTCCGACGTTGATCAGGAGCGGTAGCGGTTTATTAGGTACAGCGAATTGAACTGTCGAGCAAGCTTGACTGTTGTGTTCTTACATGTTTTACTTAGCAAGCTTAGCCCCGTTTTGCCACTTCAATTTGCACTGAAGCAAAGTCAAAGTGAAGTTTAGAGCTAACGAGAAGATATGAAAACGGCCCTTAAGGTTATTGGCAAGCGTTGATTGTTCTTTGGGTCAGCTGATATCTTTCATTAGAAGTCCCATAGAACAAATATAATAGTAGACGCTCAAGTCTGCTTGTAATTCATATACTCTTCGACAACTCGTGGCAATTTGCTTCTCTTGAAATGTTCATATCGAGACACTACCATACACTGCCACTACCATCATATCTTTCAACGAGTGTGAAAGAACATTCGCAGTTAATCAACATTTAAGCAAGTGCTTTCTATCTTGAGGATCTGCTAATATACTTTATCTATGGAAGTCATATGGAGACAAACATATGTACGTAGAGCCGCTTCTCATAGATCGGATACCCTGATTTCGGACGCATCTCTCTGTATTTGATAGCAGAGCACAAAATTCATAACAAAAAACCAAAAATTGAAGCTAGGCTGACTTTACATCTGTGTCATCACCTGCCAGAGTCAATTATCAGAAGTCTTGTAGCCTCTTGGCCAGCTGGCAGCTTGGCAAAACATGAAGTAACAACAATTTCAGCTGTTTCGAGGGCAGCATTGCCATTCATATCATCAGAGAACTTTAGCTTATTCAAATTACAATGATAATTTTGCACAAATCTCAAGAGATAAAGTTTCTATTTTAAGTAAAATAATAAAAAGTTCAAAAATGACTTCAAAACAGTTTCAATTTGTAGAAATTTGAACCACCTTAAGCTTAGGAAATTTAAGTTATTTAAGTCTTACTTCTTTTAAGTGATTTCATTAAATTTTAATAAAGTAAATTATGCAAAATCTTAAGTGACAAAATTATGTCCCAACCACTTTCATATCCTTGCACGTGCGGTACAATGTTTTTTTTCTTTTTGTGGTTCCACATTGTGGCAGGTCAAGCGCCCAGTTTGATTAAAAAAACAACAACAACAAAAATTTATGCAAACTAAGGTCAACGGCATCATCAACAACATTAGCAGCAGCAACACCAACAGCAACAACAACAACAACAACAATTCACACAACGCAGTCAAGTTCAACAATATTTGCATGATTTTGTTTACATTTTTTTTCTGTATGACAAAGATGACGATGATGATGATGAAGATGATGATGATGATGATGACTGCTGCTGCTGTCCTTTGGCCACGCACTTGGGCATAATTAATAAGCCACAAACACACACACACATTCACACACACACACCAAAACAGGCGGTGTCAAAGTGCTCTCTCTCCTTCGTCAACTTCAGCTTTTCGTCCTTTTAGACCAAAGAAAATTTACATGATAATTAGGCGGCGCGAACGAAATGAGAGAGGAAAAAAAACTATATTTAAATTTCAAATGTAGGAAAAAATCCTGTTTTTTTTTTATTTATGCTAAATGCGCACGCGCCCCGCGTTTTTACGGTTTCGCCTGAAAAAGGACTTGTTGCATAACATAATTTTATGCGGCGTCAACAAAACAAAAAACAAAAAAAACCGAACTAATTTTATGAATGAGAAGATCTCTTCTTCACGCTGGTTCTGCTGGTCGCCCTGTGTTGATTTTTGGGATGATAATGAGCTACGATTAGCATTTTGACTGCATTTTGAGTGGCCCCCTTCCCCCCATGTGCCACTGCCTCTCCCTCTCTCTCTCTTCTCAGGCAGCTCGAGAGAGCACTTGTTTATAATTATTAGCATAATTTTTTTGTGGTTTTAACTTATTTTGCATTAATTTTGTATGCCAATGTGTGTGTGTCTTGTTTGTTTACTTGCTGACACACACACACAGCCACACACACACACACACACATGTATGCATATATACTTATACTTAGCCCCATCTGTGTGTCTCTGTTTTGATAATTAAAGTCCCATAATTTCTGAAACAAGACATAAACGGGTCTGCTTTTTTTCGTTGCTTCTTCTTCTTCTTCTTCTTCTCGAGCAGCGCCTTAATGCAAGATGTAGATTAAGTACAAATATATATATATATACATATATGTATATATGTTTGTTTGAATTTATTTTATTGGGGTGTCGATTTGAGCGCCTAATTTGTGGCATTTATGTCAAGCGACATACAAAAGCGACTAAAATTCTAAGTAAATTAACCTTAACAGATTTTGCTGTTGCAGTTGAAAGCATTTTGCCACATAATTCAGCTTTAGATGGATTTATAAACCCTATATAGGGTCAAGGTCATCTGACATTGGTTGTCAAGTGGAGCTGGAAGGAGACGATACCAAGGAAATACCTTCACCATCTATCTACAACAAAAAACCACCATTGGAAGTCGTCAGCGTGACACAATCACACGCCGTTGTTGTTGCTTAACTTTGTATTCTGCCTTGTGAGCTCGTTCGCAGCTGCATCTTTGTTTTACAGCATAGCGAAAGAGCAATGGGAGCCAAAAGTAGAGCCCACCGCTGATTAACATGTGTCAATATCTTTGTCTGAATTGATTGACAACTCACAGCCTAAGCCATAACAGTTAGAAGGCCGACTAGTTGGAAGTTATATTTATCTATGTAAGGGTAGTGTGGATCATCTAAATATATGAATCTCTTTGTACTAACAGACTGACCATGTACAGCCCAAAGTATAAGAGCTTGCAGGGTAAAATTTTAGACATTCTGCAGCATCAGAGAACTGGAGCGATGAACCGCAACTACTAGTCAACTAAGGTGTTTGTGGTGTGAGTTGTTGAGTGAGTATTGGAGCAGTTGGAGTACCAATAAAAGCTAGGGTGGTTGTACTACTGCCAGGAGTATCTTATCCCCATTGACACCTACAACAAAACGATACAACGCTCTTCCATTTATCCGCTTATCATAGTTCTCTTCACTTACGACATCAGCTAGCCACAAGACGGGAGAAAGGTCTCTAACTCAGCACTAGTTGACTGAGCTGAGTAGTTACATATTTAGAAGAGGGAGTCACCACCGCAGCTATGTAGTGCGATCAATGGTAGATTAGTAGGGACGAATTTAGGCACTCTTGCAGTACTCTGGTAAGCATGAGGATGCCGTTATGGAAAATTTAACTTGAAATTGTGTCAAAACTTATACGGAAATGTAAGAAAATTCATTGTAATTGTCTATGAGCTTGGCTGTAGGAGTAGAAAGAGAGAGCCTGAGCAAGGTCGGCTGAGTTCATCAGTATACATATATAGATAGATCTCTGTGCCATACACTGACTGACTAACTGATTGATTGGCAAAAAAAGATGTTCATATATAAACTTCAACGGTTGAAGGCTTTATATCATACAGACAGACTTCTTACGTGGTGTATTTGGTAGATTGTGATCCTTTTTATGGGATAAAAGAGCTTTCGTTCCACTGAAGTGTTGAATATACTATGACCTACTATTGCTAGCGTGAATAATGAGAAAATATTGGTATACAACTTGAGGATTTTGGTTTTTCAAATTGTCTTAAATTTTGGTACCCAATGAACTTCATTAAAATGTGTTAAGTTATTTTAAAATAAACCAAAAACCCTAACCAGGTGCAGCTGAACCTGAGCAAGAGCCGACATATGTATGTGATATTGAAAGAGAAATATGCCAGACAAGAAAAGTGTTGGTGGTTATAGGCGTTGCTGTTCCCATTCACATACATCTAAGAGTTTGCACTTCTCAGCTGCTGAAGTAGAAGAAACTAACAACAATATAAGCAACATGATCAGGAAGACTTGAACACTAAAACATTATATATAAGTGAAAGCATCGATTCATCGATTAGGCGGAAGGTGGGAACTTCTAGGATAGGTGCAATGCGGCTCCACTTGCACCTGCTGCGCATTGTACGTCAACGCTCCGACATGACATTTGGCGTTTAAGAATTAAGAGCTATAAAAACTAACTTGAAACAGTGTGAACCATCACAATCTTAGAACAATGTTTGTCTATCCACATTTGTTCTTACTCTTGCTACTCCAAATATATGATCTTTACCTCAAATATATACAAAATTCTTTAAAGTATATCCTTAAAGAAACCATATTAGCCTCCACTATCACAATCATAGTTTCAATCAAACCCTTACTACGCATCCCAAGCATTTTCATTAACCCAAATCGTACAAGGAAAACCATTACGTTGCTGAAACTGTTCAGCTGCCAACATCATCTTCAGCATCCCAAAAAACACAACAAAAAGGACACTACTCTGGCATGCAAATAAATGCGGCTCTTCACCCCTTTGACGAAGGAATCTAGTATCTCCTGCTGGCTGCGTAATTCGTTTGCAAACAAACGTTTCATTAGACACAACACACATAGATATACACACATACACATCGGCAAATTAAACAGGATAAAAAAAAGCAACTCAACCCATTCCGTCAGACACTCAGACAGCCAGAAGGCGGTCAACTCTTTACCATATGCCCCTGCCCAGGACAACAAATTGCGCGCCAAAAAAAAAACGAAACAACTAAAAGAGAAAATGCAAACGAAACTTCCTTCCGTCCTTCCTTTAAACTGAAGAAGCTAACCAAGACAGGCCAGCCAGTAGATATATGGCAGCAACAACAGCAAGGACAACCCCTTTGACAAGGTCATGTAGGCAAATTGCATATAGGCAAATCTCTGTGTGTGCGAGCGCGGAGTAGGACAAGACAGTCGAGGCAGCAGCAGCAGCACGTTGCAGTTCCAGGCAAACCATTTATCATCATTTTTCAATTTCTGCAATTTTGCATGCAATGCCGCCGCCCGTTAAAGTCGCTTATCCTGCGCCTGCCTGAGCCTTCTTATCCTTTCACTTTCGCTACCTAACAACCATACCCCTGCCCCATGTTTGCCAAAAATTCCAACACAAACATCATATGCAAATTAGCTCAAAATAGAAAAATTTCTGCGTCCCGCCAAAAAAAAAACATATTTAAAAAACAGACAGGCAGGAAATTTAGCTACAAATAGTCGAAACTTGAATACTCTTTTGCGATAGCTTACAGGTTTTGGGCAATAGTTTAGGAAGAGTGAATAGAGGATAGATGAATATAGAAAAGGTTGTTTTGAATGATCTATGATCATATCCCAGGCAGAAATTGGCATCAAAACTTCTGTGACTTTTAAAATTTCTCTAATTTCGATCTAGATCAAAGTCATGACAATGAGAGAGCTAAAGGGTTGACTACCCTACAATAGACCCAACTAGATGTTAGTTTCCAGCGTTTGAGCAGAGCAGTTACCTGCATATATCAAAGGTTTATGACAATGAGAGAGCTAACTGTTTTACTCCCATACAATGAACCAAACTAGGTTTTAGTTTGCTGCGTTTTCATATAACATAACTAAGAGCAGAGCAGTTATCTGCATATATCAAAGATATAGGCATACATATATTGATAAATATATTGATAAATGAAATGAAAATATGGCCTTGAATTGGTTACTAATGATATAACAACATTTGCTAAAAGAAGTAGAAGTTTCTTCCGTAATCTTTCAAGCAAATTTCTAGACTTTTATAAAATGACGATCCACTTTAGTAATATCTATGTCTATTATGACATCAACTCCTTTTCAGAGCTAGAAATCATACATTATTATGAAATTTTCTTAAAAAAAAAACTGTTATTAAGCAAGCTCGAGGTCAAGTGATATACTTTATCAACTCAAAGTCCTTCGTACTGACCAAAGCCTTGTTTTCAACCAAAATACAAAGCTCTAACGCCTGAACTCATTCAATCTTCTTAAGAATATCTATATCTATATGGTAATAGACTCACAGATCTTGTCTATAAGTGCATATACTCTCCGCAAAAAGGGAATAACAAAAACTTAAAATGGCAATTGAGGTACTTGGTACACCCAACACACCCAGAGCTGAGGCCTCTTTGTACTTAGGCAACTAAGACTGGAACTGTTGGGACACAGAAAATCAACCCATTTGCTGCCAGCCAGCCAGAGTTTGCTTTAAATGCATTTTGGTGCGCCTCATTGGCTTTGGCTTTGGCTTTGGCATTGAGCGCTGGCAAAGGGCAAATATGCAAATTAGTTAGCTTTTTTCTTTATTAACTAATTTATCTCTGGGTAACTGTGTGACACGTCCCCTCCCCTATCCATACGTCCCATATTGGCATAGGCATAGGCATAGGCTGCATTGCCAACGTCAGGGTCGTCGTGAATCGTGAATTATTGGCGAATGAAAGAAATATATTCGGAATATAAAAAAGAGTGTTGCAACACCTGGACACATTTTTTGCTGGGCCGCCGTTTTTTTGACAGTTGCCGTTTTTTTTTTAGGCCATTAAGTAGTAAAGTAGATGATGGCATTTGCCTATGGCTCACTTAGGGATTGACGGAGCGGTGGAGTTAATAAGAGTGTTGGCTGTGGAAGAGTTGCTGATACTTCGATGTTATGTAAAGTTTTATGAGCTAAGAGTCTCAGAAACAGTTGGAAGGGCTTCTTAGAAATAGGAGTTGGTAGACATGACAGCCACTTTGGAGAGGTCCATTTGATTCTTCAACAATTCATAACCGGATTAACAATAAATAGGACTTGATAGGAGTGTCTCTCTGTCCTTAAAACTAAACTACACAAAGCTTTTGATCGAAACAGTACAAATTTAGCTTGAAATGGCTGATTTGAAAGAAAGAAAACGTTTTCCAACAATCTACGCCACTGAGGTCAAATATTTTGGACAGAAGAGAAGCACTGAAGCCTCATTTGGGATCCAAACATTCTCAACTGAACATGAAACAGCAGAGCTGCCAACAAGCAAGGTCACTGATGAGGGGATGTGTGGCTACCCTGAAACACAGTACTCTGTTTGACCGGCCACAAAAGCCTAACGTCTGAAGATTAAATTCTGTTATATGTTACATGGTCAGAAGCGTCTTAAGTTTGATTGTTACATGGTTAGAAGCGCCTCAAGTTTGGTTGTACGTTGGACTTCAATATGAAAATTGAGCTTTAACCGATAAACTATATCAGCGTTTCTTTACTCACTCTTACTCTTCTATTGATTTCCTTTATGTGTTTTTGAGCTGTTTTGAGGGTTCATCAAAAACGAGTGCTAATTGCTGGGAGATTTGAAACCAACTACAATTTAACATTTGCTAGACCACAAATCTAGAGTAGGTCATGCGTTATTCCTGTATCCTCTCCAAATGATGTCCAATTGTAGCTATAAATCAGACATTAATTTGTCTAAATTTTTGATGACTTCCGTAACATCTCTTGGAATGAAGATTGTTCTCGATACACTTATAAAATCTAGTCTAGTTTATCATATCATCATATCATATCATTCCAAAAGAATACCTTACATAAAATCATTTCTCAAACTAAATTAATTGATCAAATAATTTCCTATCAATATCACCTCAGCCACAACTCTATCCACAAGCCAAATGCAAGTCCATTTAAAATGCAGCTGCGCTTTATGTTTGACATCGGGAAACTTCACTTTCTGGCTTTATCTTTAACCCACAATAGGAAAAAAAAAACAGAATAAATTATTCATTAAATCGTTAAATCTGCATAAACTTCACTTTTGTGCTCTCACTTTCAGCGTTTAAAGGCAATCTGCATATTTTCAACTGGCCAGGCCAACTGCATGCGATCAGCGATTAGAAGCGTATGCTTAAACAGACATTCAATCACTTTCAGAGACCCCCAAACCCTGGACAGAGAACACAGAACACAGAACAGAGACCAGAGACTTCCTTAAGCGCTTCAAAAACTACAACAAAAAAAAACAACAAAAAAGTTACAATAAAAAAGCAGAGGAATATGAGAATTAAAACCCTGTTCACACCCACTAAAGTGGCGACAGGAAACTAACAACCACACCAACTGTACAACAACAACAACAAGCGACAACGACAACAACAACAACAACAAAGGAGTAAAAAAAAACATATGTCAATAAAAATCTTTTAAAATTCATTTGCATAATGCAGTCAAAAGGGCAACAACGCGTTTGCGTTTGCGTTTTCCTGTGACGACGAAGCGAGCGAGCGTGAACCCCGAAACCCAAACCCTGAACCTGAACCCAGGTGATGGCATATATAAAAAAACAATAACAACAACAACTACAGCTACAACTACATCTAAACAACATCAAAAAGAACTCCAAATGCAACTACAACTTCGTCTGATATCTAAAGTAGAGAGCAAGAGCTATCGCAATCGTCATCGTAAAGGTAAGGGTTATACGATATGGATGTGTGTCTCTCACAAATGGAGGGGTGCATATCATTAAAGGCCACCAAAAGAAGAAGAAGAAGAAGAAGCGGAAAAAACAGTGGCACACATTTTCCAACAACTCTGACACTTTTCTTTGTGGGACACACACGCACACATCAAAGGCCAATCAACTCTGCCTGCCAATTGCCTGCTTTTCTGTTCGTTTTTTTTTTTTCAAACAATTCTTATACGAAACGGAAGTCAACCCTTGACTTAGCCTGGACATAAACCACACTGCTGCGGAGCATCAGAGTGATGTGTTTGTTGTGTTGGTGGGGTGGATGGAGTTTGTGGTGAATGGTGAGTTTATTGAACTTGCTATACAAATTTCATTGCAAAAGACTAAGTGCAAATTTGTTATAGGAAATATATAAGGGAAGTCGGTTTAAGAGGTGCTTTATATATAAGTGTGCGAACAGGAGGCGCAGCAACGCTGTTCATCAATATTTGCTGGTGTAACGAATTGGGGGAGGCAGTCGTTGGGTGACATATATCTAACGTCGATCCCGGGGCGTAAGCCCGACTGAGGATCGCATTTATATTTGTGGTTGTGAAATGTGCTTTCGTTGCTGTCTTGCTTTATAAACTACCAGAAGTTTCTGTGCATATACATGTTTCAATAACTCAGGATAAAAAAATACATATAACGATAACTCAATATGTCGATATATATATATATATATATATATATATATATATATATATATATATATCTACAACCCCATATATCGATAATTCAATATATCTTTAGGCCTATATCAATAAATCAATAAACTTATATACATATATCGAGAACTTAATATATCGATATACATATATCGATAACTCAAGATATCTATGTGCATACAAGGATGTGTAAATATGTTGATATAAATATATCGACAACACAATATATGGATAACCCAATATATCGATAAACATATATCGATAATTCAATATACCGATAACTCTATGCATCGATAATTAAATTATCTATATCACGATACACATACATCGATTACTCTATATCTTGATATGCAAATATTGACAGCTTAATATATCGATAGCTCTGTATATCGATAATTCAATAAATTAAGTTACATATATCGATAGCTTAATATCCCGAAATACATATATCGACGGCTAATCTATTCATATACATATATCTTATGCATATATCGATAACTCAATACATCAATATATCGTTACACATATATCGATTGATAAATATACATATAAGGATATCTCAAAATCTCGATATATATATATATACAACAGAATATAATCATATACATATATCGATATGAGTTATCAATACATAATTATCTCGATTCATATATATAGATAACTCAATAAATTAATATTCTTATATCGATAGCTCGATCGATAACATATCAACAATGCAATACATCAACATACATATATCGAGAACTCAATACATCGATATATTTAGCAGATTGATATATAATCTTCTAATCCGAGTAAATATCACATAGCTCGAGTAAAGAATTTCTTCCTTGATTTCTATCTAAGGACCAAACTTTGCAGTATTTAAAACCAATGCCTCGAAGGCCGAAATTCTCCAGATATCTTCTACATAACTTTGTCCAAGCAAATGCTGTTTACTATGTAAATAACCACCTATGTATCATCTGCCTCATCTAGAGCTAACCTTTGCAAAGTAAAAACAAAAATCTCTTCAACCATTAGTCATCGCTTGCAGGAAATAGTCCATCTACAGCCAACTTAATCCCCCTTAGATGGTTTTCATTGATTTTGATGGTGTTGGGGCTTGGCGAAGCGCCATCTAATGGCATTTACAGGCCTTTCAACCATTATGTCTTATCATTCGCATAGATGTTTTGCGGTCAGATCAGGCAGGCAGGCAGCCAGGCAGCCAGGCAGTCGTTCGGGCAGTCTTAAGCCATTACGAAGCATATGAAGCATCAAAAAACTGTTTGCTGTTTTTGCTACTGTTAAATGAGCACGTTTGCTGCGCCTGTGGTGGTTAGATGGAAGAGGGGGTGCTCTTGGGCCACTCCTCTGTGGCTGCCTTCTAACAACACTTACAAGTGCTGGGCACTACATAATCTAAAAGCAACAACAACAGCAACAACAACAACAGCAACAGCAGTAGCCAGAGCAACAATAATAAAATTGAAACCGATCGTGTTTCAAAATGCGAATCACGTAGCGCAGTTTATTAAAATAACTTGGCAAAACGTAGGCCAGGCCGAACGCAAAGGCAGGCAGAGGAGAAGGGGAGGCCGGGTGTCGGCGGGTAGGTAGAAGCACCAACTGGGCAGACGAGGCCGTGGCGGGGCAAAAGAAAAATTAGTTTAATCATAAAAATGCTCGACATCCCGGAGTCTCTTGGGGCCAACAGCAGCTACCTGTTTTGAGCAAGAAGATGACTTCAATTAAAAGCTTTTAACAATATCACGTACGTCGGTTGGAGCGCGGGCCAAAGGGAGCAGGCAGCGGGCAGAACACAGCCAGCCTCAGTGAAGGTGCAGCCTGATTACATCACAGTCCTGTGGCAGCAGACTCTCTCTCTCTCTCACTCTGCACTTATCAGGTGTAAAGCATCGCCAGTCGCAGCAAACGCGTTCGTGTCTTAAGTCTTTTGTTTTCTTCTGAGTGCGTGCCTGTGTGTGTGTCTGTGTGTGTGTTAGTTTGGCTGTTATTAAAGGCCACGGCCAACAGCTTTAACTTGCCAACGATAGCATCATACTAAGGCCAGCACACGTGCTACACCCCCGCCTTGAGAGTCCTTTGGTCTTTTGCCGACATAAAAACTTTGTGCCTGCCACAAAAAGTTATCCTGAATCCTGCCTGCCTTGTCAAGTCTTTGTCGGCAATTTTGATGCTGTCACTTCCTCCACACACGCACGCACATACATGTTTAATAACAATAACAGTAAAAATGCGCAATTTGCAATGAAATTCGGCGCATGCGCAACTGTTTTGGGGAGGACTGCAAATCGACCTCCAGCCGCGTCTCGTCTCGTTTCGATTATAAAAATTTCATTTATGTCTTATGGCCGATTTGCAATTTCTGCGCAAATTGCCTCGCGCTTTTTACAGTAAATTAAATGCCTCAATCATCATCATGATGATCATCATTGTTTTTTTAGCAGTGTAGCGCGTGCTTTTTGGGTCATAAAAATGGCGTTTATGTTTCAATTAAAAGGCGTCAAGCAATTGGCAATATACTGAAGTGAAATTTAAAGAAGTTCGTTCTCTTTGATTGCAGGATCTGAGAGATCAAAGATTGTTGCTCTTCAAGGTTATATGTATAGCGTTAGGCCAGAGAACACTGTGTTTTCATGGTCAAAGAATGATGGTGTCTTATTTTGCGATATTCGTTATGCAATTGCTTCAATTCACCACACATTCTTAGTCCTGCTAAATCGTTCTGCCCTCACCAGGGCCTTCCTTACTCTCGTTTGATATCCATGAACTCTTGCTATAGATGGATATAGAAGCTTTTTTGTTGAATTTCTTCTTGTCTGGCTCTTGTGTTTGCGTGCATTTCCATCTACTTGACCTACAATTGATCCTGCACTTTCCTATCTCTATTGTTATGGAATATATCTGCCGAAGTTGGCGTACACGAGAACGGGATAGAACCTGAGGCAGTCTTTGATAAATAAGATGAATGGAAGGGGACCGAGGTGGCTACCCTGCGGTACCCCTGATGTAACCCTAAGGGACTATAGCATTCACTCAAGTATAACACATTTAACTCATACGCAATTGTAAGATTACATAGAAAGATCTTCTAACACACAGTTTGGTAAAGACAACGCAGAGAACCGTGTATTCTTTGTCATGCACAGCTGTAGTAAGAACGACCTGCCAATATGCAACGCTTTCTTCAAGTAAGCCCTAACATAGGCAAAACTGGTATTTGTAGAATCTGAATAATCTAGAGTATAAGAGACCTTTTTGTATTAGTACCATATGGGCGGATCCATATGTCGGTACGTTGTCGGGACAATGCTACCCCGCTTGGTAAGACAAAGCCCTGACAACAACAACAACAGCTATAACGACAATTGAGAGAGCGAAAAGGGTGGCTTGAATGACTGGGAGTTACCCTGTTTATGCCTTACATCAATGAAAGAGAAAGAGAACAGATTGATGTCAAATGATGTTTGTAGTGTGAGTAGAATGTAGAATCAAAATCAGTTCCAGTCTTGCATTTAAACAGCCCAAAAAACTGCACTTAACAGGTGAATAGCAGAAGTTGGAGAAAGTCATTGGAATTGCCTTGATATTAGGAAATATTCTGAACTGCAGATTTGTGAATGCCAAAACCAAAAATGATGCCCCAAAATTTCAACCGCTTTGTAAAATACAATAAAGAAATATCTCAGCACTTAAAGAATTCGAAAAGAAACCTCAGCTCACTCTCATACATATTTCATTCTGTGAAGCCCGTAAGTTATCTGCATATCGTAAAAGTAGCCGCATTGCAGCAGCTTCTTCTTTAAACAAGCGGCAACCGCTTATAAGTCAATTTACAGAAGGCAATCTTATACGCAACCCCAGCCCATTCAGTCCCACTCCAACTGCAGAGTCATGCGTATGTGTAATGCATATAATTATGGTTTTGGCCAGGAAAAGCCTGGAGGCCTTCAAATAAAGTTGTGAAGTAGCGCATAATATAAATAACCAGACACTTGACCAATTCCAACTTGGGGCGCTGGGCAAAAGACTTTATTGATTAAAATCAGGCTGGCTACGTTTTGTGCCTGGCTGTGTAATCCCTGTAACTTATGAATGTTAGCCAGCAGCCAAGATCGGGGGGTCAGATAAAATGGCATATAACTATGTGCCAGACCATTTCATTTTTCAACAATTGGCCAAAACCATACGCCTCAGCGTTGACTCAGTCGCAAGCGTTGGGGCGTGCAACGCCAGCAAAAGTAATGAGCAGTTGGCCACGCGCTCCTTAAAGTTAAAAACCCCAACACAGCCCCAGGGCAGGCTGGCTGGCTGGCTGGCATAGGATATGGATATGGATATGGATATGGATATGGATATGGATATGGATATGGATATGGATATGGATATGGATATGTGTAGAAGAAAATCATCCTTGCCAGCCTGCACTCGGCTCTATAATTATAATTGAAATAAATTGATTTATTTGCCAACAATCGGCGTGTTAGAGTTCGGCTCGGCTCGGCTCTATGCCAAAACGCATAAAAGCCATAAAGAAATATGGCCAACAATACAATTCATGGTCTTTCGATTTTGCTGTTGTTGTCGTTTTTGTTGTTATTGTTATTGTTGCCTTTGCCTCGTGAGTGCTTAATTGTTGTGTGTGGCTTGGTGTGCCGCTGGCCAACTTGTTGCTGTTATATTGTAGCCCAAGCCCAAAATCCCCAACCAAAAGCCAACTCAAGACAAGTCAAGCCAAATCCTGGCTAGACCGATAAGGTCATGAGCAAGTGTCAATGCGGCGCATAAATTATGAAAAGGAGGCTGATTTAATGAGTGCTGAAGGGGGTAAGACCATAACGAAATGTTGGCAAGATTAAAGGTCCATGGGAGAGCAAGGAATGTGATGACTAGAAGGTGCATAGGCGATTGAGAAAATCAGGCAGGGCATGGCCTAAAATTGCAAGATAGCAAAGATGTTGTATCAGAGTCTACTGATGATGAATCTATGGTACATTCATACAAATGACTACTTTATAGTGGTATCGTAATCATACAACATTCATTCGATATGAATGGTCTTACTAGCCTTTCGATTCAACATTTTATCGGTCTCCCACATCATTTACTCGCGATATACAGTAGCATCCTTTCGATGTTTTAGTGTAGTACTAAGCGGAAGAGCGTGAGTACAGAAATAGAGCGCCCTGGGCAAGGCTCATTTTGGGGTTGCCGTTTTGCAACAAGAATTGTAAGAGAGCCAGAGCAAAGAATGATAGAAGAAGCGGAGAAATAAGTTCGTTTATGGCATAATCTGAAAGGCAAACAAGCTAACAAAAGTGTTAGCTCTTCATAACTTTCCACTCTCTTTTTCAGTGGTTTCTTTCTATTTCATATCTTGCGTATTTTCGAATGTCTTATAGGACTTCTCCATCCATCCATCCACTCATCCACTCATCCATTCATCCATCCATTCATTCATCCATCCATTCATTCATCCATTCATCCATTCATCCATTCATCCATTCATCCATTCATCCATCCATTCATCCATCCATTCATACATCCATTCATTCATCCATTCATCCATCCATTCATTCATCCACTCATCCATCCATTCATTCATCTATTCATTCATCCAGTCATCCATCCATTCATCCATCCACTCATCCATCCATTAATCCATCCATTCATTCATCCATTCATTCATCTATCCATTAGCATTGACAATCATCTATATGTATAAATCTCTAATCATCGATGCACAGGTCAAACGGAAAGAGGTAGGAAGCTGACACAGGGTACAGTTCATGTCCAGGCATGTTCAGTAGCAGGCATTTTGCTATAGTCTGCCTGCAATTGGATCAAAATGAAGGTCAAAGGTTGTATGGAGGAAAGCGAGGTACTGCTTTTTTGGCGGCGCTTAATCTATTGTATCGATGGCCGTGCAATTACAGATCAAGGGCTATGAATCGGTATAGAAAACCAATATATCGTCCAATATATATATATCCTTTCTAAAAACGTTTAAAGTTTAGTAATATCGCCCAAGAGAAGGTGAAGAGCTTTTATATCAATATATGTACACGACGATATATCGATATATATCGTTTGGAGAGCAAGTTAATCGATTCACATTTCGATAATTGCCTGGGAATAACTTTTAGCATACTTATAGCGGCCAGGGTAAGATTAAGGGCTATGATTTGGTATAGAAAACCAATATATCGATAATTATCGATGTACAAAGTTTCCTAAGAACGTGTTAAGCTTGCTAATATCACCCATAGGTATAGATATATAAGGCTGTGGAATAATTTGCACAATAAACTAAACGATGTTCCAAAAGCTCACACAAGATCTAACAAACAGAGAGCCCGGGCAACGCTGCGTCAGCTGGCTAGTTAAAGTTTATATCTCTCACTTTGATTATTTTTATCATTCTACTGATATAATAAACCATTGCGATGGGTTTGAGAAATATAGAACTTGAACACCAATGGGCTTCTTTGAGTCTTATATGCCTTAAGTCTCTTATACTTGCCTCTTATACTTAAATTTGGGTTGCGGTCAGCTGTGTACATAAGCATTATTGTGCAGAGGAGCAAGGGATTGCATTACGCTGATAAGGTAATGCGCTGCTAACGTAATGCGAGCAAGCGCTCGATCCCTGGCTGTTATTTTGAACCACAAAGCTTTAGGCAAATGTTAATGACATTCCTTGGGTTTAACAACCGCAACGTATAAGCAGCACTTGTAGCTGATGTCAAATGCAATAATATATAATATGCGTATGAATGACATATATGTACATTGGCTCACTACAGCTTATATAGCTAATACTGAGATAACTTTGATAGTGACAAAATCAGCATGAAATCAGCCTGAGCAAGTCTTAAGTATATGCATATATAAAACTCTAGTTCCATATATGAATTGGTTGACTGTACTTTTTCGCCTTACACACACATATATATATATATATTGGCCAAACATGTTTCACATTGAAAATTTTCTCAAAAAAATATTTAGAGCAAACCAAAAAAAACCAACACAAAAATCCAAACCAACAAAAGACTTAAGCAACAAACTTGCGGTCGAAGTTTCAAGTTTCGAAAAGTGCATTAAGGCGGGTCTGATTAAGGTGTTGTTTTCGTTGTTGTTATTGTACCTGCTGGCTGATCCCGCCGAGATGTCTGTCAATGCAAGAGCCTCATAAAAATTAGCTGCTACGACATTTTGGCTGCTGACTTTTTGGTTGTCGTTTTTTTTTGTCTTTAATTTTATTGGCGTTTCTCTACGATTTTATAGCAAACCTCTTTTGTTGTCATCTTCACTTGGCTCTGCTGATGCTGCTGTTCCCTGGTTAGTGCTGTGTGTGTCAGCCGTTTCCTTTCGACAATATTTTCAAATTAACCACATTAACAGCGACCTTTTAATTAAGTTTCTGTTTCTGTGTTTTTGTTTGCCATATGGCATTGGGGAACTTTATTGATTTCAAAGCTGATTGGCTGCTGCTGCTGCTGCTGGTCAAGTTTTCAGTTTTCAGTTTTCAGCTTTGTGTGTTTGGAAAGCTTTTGTTGTAAACTGAGGTAGTAATAGCATCCAGCCAGGTGCCTAAACTGCCTTTTGCGTTGCGTTTGGCTTTCGCTCGTTATCGCGCTGACCTCTTGCTTTATTTTAATGGGCCTCCAAATCCAAATCGAAATCACAAAACAAAACCAAATCCAAATCCAAATCAAAATCCAAATCGTTCCCATGATTGTCGCCAAAGTGTTTTCGGCTACGTGTATCTTTTTGTTGCCTTTCGACTATTTTTTATGTATACACGCCTCACATTTATGTTGTCCCCACAGCTAGACAACCTGTACGCTACAATACGATCCGATACTCATCAAGTTATCCATCAAGTATTGCCCCCACAGTTGTTGCCTTTTGCTATTGCTGTTGGTTTTCTGATTTTCTGTTTTTTGGGTTTTTTTCGTTTCGTTTCGTTTGGTTTCTGTTGTGGAGTGACAACTCCTCTCTCTCGCTTAGGCGCTTAAAGCTTTTTAAGGGTTTTTAAGATTTTTATCTAACAAACTCGCTGTGCATACTTAATTATGTATTTTGAAATGTGAGACCAGGCCAAGAAACTATATGAAACGGTAGAGAGTAGAGTAGAGTCTTCACTTGCGTCTCACTGTTTTCCCCGCTGTCTTTCCCTAAGCTACTGGCGTTGACAAGTGTACAGCATACAGCAGGTGTGCAGAAAGAAGTCTTGGTATACTTTCGGTGGAGCCTTCAAGTCCAAGGCAAAGGGTAATGGCAGCTGAGATTTAGGTGACAGTTGTAACTGAGGATAGTTTAGGGAATGTAAGTTCGAACTGTTGGTACAAAAATATGGAAAGTTATAGAAAAGATTGCAGGTTCACATATATATTTTATCTATCTTGGCTTTTGCTTGGCTTTGGCCAGTTCATGGCAAAATCTGAGCAAATTTTTGGCTTATTACAGAGTTATAAGAACATGTCATGCAAGAGAACGAGCAGGAAGAGTCGACAGAAACCAACTATAGGAACACATAGATGAATATGTGAGCACAAGTCTCTCAAACAGTTTTCCGAAGACGAACAGACAAGTCGCCTTGCAGCAGGACTAAGAAAACTATGCAAATATAAATTAACTCAGAAGAAAGTAAGAATTCTATAGTCTAAATTGCTCGACAGTTAAATACCCTTTACCTAGTTAACGGCTATATCATATTGCAGACCAATCTTGATTGAATACGATCCACCGACTTCGGGCCTCCCAAAATGGCTGCAAATCGAGTTAGGATTCATTTCAATGAAAAGAAGAAGTAATTCTTCTACTAATAGTTCATTCCCAGAAAGTCGGTTCTATGGTGACTATATGTTATAGTTGTCCGATCAAAATAAAATTTATTCAACGAAGTAGGGGATCTCCTTAAATCAATACAAACCAAATTTGGTTCAATTTGGATGAAAAATAAACCTTTATGCGTTGATTCCAAACAAATCGGTTCTATGGGGACTATATGATATAGTAGTCCGATCTATATGAAACTTGGTTAACAGACTATAGGTCTTCCAACTTTGATAATAACCAAATTTGATTTGATTTGGATGAAAAACAAACCTTTTTGTGTTCATTCTAAAAGAATCGGTTCTATGGGAGCTACATGATATAGTTGCTTGATCCAGACCAAACTTAGTCAGTTGACGTAGATGTCTCTAGGACACATAAACCTCAAATTTGGTTAAATTCCATTGAAAAACAAAAAAGTTTTGAAATAAGAACACTAAGTGGGGCGTGGGCAACCCTAAAAAGTGGGCAATAAAACTCTCAAGACAAATCGGAAACACTTAAGGTAAGAGTTAACATAATTTGTACTTTCAACTTGATATCAAAGTCTAGAGAAGCCAAGGCGTTTGTGAATTGTTCGTTTTTTAACAGAAAAATTTTTCTGGTCTTAAGAATTGTATAGCCTAAAATCTAGTTTTATAGAATTTATTTTAAGAATTTCAATTCTTGGTTTCAGAATTCATTAGCTCTGATTTCAGTCTGAAATATAACTGATTGATTCAATGAAATACTTAAATTAACGTTCTGGGATTAAGAATTTTGCACTTGGTTGACATTTAAGAAAGATTTTTCATTGCAAAAATCTAAGAAAAATGCTTGTCGATAATGTTTATAAGTCTGAGAAGGTATACTATGGTAAATTCTATCTTTTTGATACAATTAACACACGCTGCTTTTGCATTTGGCCAAACTAAATAACACTTTTATATGAGAAATTATGTATTTCAAGATTTTCACAGATTTTAACAACAAAATTTCAAAGATTTCATTTAAAACATTTTGAAAACACTTTCTATATAAGATTTAATCAGATTTAATTTTAGTAAATATTTTATATATATAAGAGAAGGCATTATAGTATATATATAAATCAAAAAGTTCCTTCTCCAAGTCATTTCCTTAGCGAAATAAATCTCTCAACTAAAATAGATATCTATTTCTTGTCAGCAAAAAGTTTGTTTCCTAAGTCATTTGTTTCCACTTGCAATTCACTCTAAATACAAACTAATTTTCTGGTTTTCAGGTTCCATAAGCTGACTAAGGAGGGAGGCGCTTCATAGCATACAAAAGACATCCACCATTATCATTTTTTGGGTATTTTAAAAGCAACATAAAAAACAATAATTTCACTGCATTTGCAATGCGACAACGATTTCCTCAATCAAAACGAAGGCATTGAAAATGCCACCATCAACAGCAGCAAACAATCACAACAACAACAACAACAACTCAACAGAGGCAGAGGCAACATTAATAACAACAATGCCGCGGACAAACTTGAAATACATAATAATGTAATAATAATGCATATAAAGAGAAAAGAGCTACAATAACAAAAACAACTACAAAGGTTTCAGTCAGTTTGGGTTTGAGTTTGGACGGCCTCCGTTTGGATGGTGTTTTTTTTTGTTCAGTTTTTGTTGTATTTTTTGGTACGCCCGAATGGCGTTGCACACGCACACACATACACACACACTACACCACGCATCAAGCCAATGTAACTTCAACCTTCAATTGTAGTTGGTGATGTGCTGTGTGCTGTGTGGTGTGGTGTGGTGTGGTGTGGTGTGGTGTGGTGCTGTGTGTTTGGGGCTGCCGCCTCTTGTCACGAAACGTTATTCGTGCGGCCATGCGAGTTCAGTGACTGCCTCCCAAGTGAGGATTGTATTCGTATGTATGTACCACTCTATGTATATAGATGTATGTGTGTATTTCATACTCTGTAGTGTTTATGTTGAGAGAGTTTATTAACATTTAGCAGAGCCTCGATAGCCTCTATTTAGCCTTATTGAAATTTCCAATATGAAATCTACCAGAACACTTCCACTTCCTATATTTGTCCCTGATATGCTCAGCTAAACTGTCTGACAAGTTTTGCCTTTATTTCTCAGTTTTGTACAGACGCTGCGTTATCTCAGTGTCCAAATGACCACCATATATTATCCATATGTTTCTATCATCATGACTAACTTCATGGTCATTGCTTTGCTCTCAAACAAACACAATTATAAGTTCGCCTCCATCAACAAAGTCAGACACAGGCTCCACTGTATCACATAAGGGTTGCAGTATGGGGATGTGAACACATCCCAGGCAGCACCTAAGGCTTGCACCTTGCTTTTGATGGTGAAGGCAAAGTAGGCAAAGTAGGCAAAGCTCGGCCTTAATCCAGAGTTCCTTGTGGGCACTCCTGGTAGGCACATTGATATCCAGCAGCGATTTCACCGATGACACCTTATCGCCATCACGTTGGGCCTTACGCACATTGGCATGGCCATCCTCATCCAACAGACGCACCTGGACGTTGTAGCTGCTGCCTCGCTAAGCTGATACTTGCTATCGCTCAACTTGGCCAAGGGCATCACGATATGGAAGACTTATTCGAGGAGAAGAATGGGCTGCCGTATTTTGCCTTTTACTTCTTTACTTCTTGTACAAGCGGGTCCTCTCTAGCGGGAAACTCCATTCAGTTCCCTTTCGGCGACTCTGGCGACTCTGTGATTAGTTTCTTGCATTCTGAACTCGTTGTTCCTTTGTTATTCGAGTGCTATGTGATGCGCACTGCTCTCTCCTTTTAAGGCGGTGGTCCAATGGTATGGTGGTCCAATCCAAGCCGGATGAACTTTAAACTCAATCAGCGTACAGATATAAGAAGCATATGTTAAACACTCAGCTCTGTAGCTTTTGAGACTTCTGAGATCTTGGAGTTTAAACAAAGGGATGGACGGTCATAGCTATAACAAATCCTCTTCCATGCTGATCAAGAATATATATACTTTATATGGTTGGAAACACTTCCTTCTGTGAACTGCAAACTTCATGACAAATCAGTTGGATATATATATTAGATCTAATTTATAAGAACTACACAGTATATAGAAATCGAGCTTGAAATCTTACTCCACTCTCATATACACTTCGTCTGTCTTTAGTTTGTTTTTGTTGTGGCTTTTTGTACAACAACGACAGCGAACCATGGCGGCCATATTAACCATCACATGCGTGTACAGTTTGCACCTGCAGCTACAACAATAACACTAACAACAACAACAACAACCACAACAACAACAACAACATCGTTAAACGCGCGCCGTAAACAATAAAAAAAGAGTATCTCCAGTCGAACATTGCACGTGATTGCTTTCAAAAGCTAAAGCTAGGTTGGGGCGATCCCCAATTAGACAATCCGCTCACGGAATACAAGAACACAAAGCCATAGAGACAGCGCAAGAGAGAGAGTGAGAGAGTGAGAGAGAGAAGGAGAGTATAAAGCAGTTAGTTTCAATTGATAGTAAAGTTGAAGGGGAACAAAATATTCCACCGCCGCCGCCTGCTAATTGTTAGCACCAACAATAACATTTTGGCAATTTGCCAAACAACATTCAGGGCCAACAGCAATAACAACAACAACAACAACAACAACAACAATGACTCAATATCTTATATACTAGGAATATTGAAAGCATATTTCGCATGCCTTTTATTTATGACTTTTAAATGTTTAAATATAGTAATCAGAGAGAAAGAAAAGGCAAGCACCGTTGCCGCTTTAATTGCCTTGCCGCATGCAAGTTTCAGCTGTGTTGCAGTGGCAGCCAGCAGCAGCAGCAGCAGTTGAAAGATGCTCCAGCATTTGTAGTGTGAGAAAAACTCAATTGGCGTGCCATGAACAACTGTTTATATATGTATGCGATTTTCATTAGGTATTGTCTAATTGGCGCATATAACGAAGGCATTTCGAACAATCCCTCCCCCACGGGCCATGAGAAATATCGCTTAATGAAAAGAAACTCTTTTTTGACAGCTTCCCCAAAAGGAAAACATGGCAAATGAAATAAATCAAATGAAAATATTTATATGTGTACTAAAATCAGGCAGTGGCCGCGTGAGGAAAACTGTTTTTAGAAAATTGTCAGGAAAATGAAATTAAATTTGATAAATTGTTAAGATTTTAAGTAGGTTGGAAAAACTATCACTAGTTGGCGTTGTTTGTAGGCTAACTTTGGGTCTAGCTTCCTGTGAAATGTTTCACATTGAAAAAACCAACCGAAATCGAGGTGGAGCTAGAGTTTACATACATATTTTGTTTTGGCAGAACGTCTTTATCATAAATAGCAAGAATAATAAGAACAATAACATGGCTCAAAATTTACTAAATTGTATTTCTTTTGCTCATATCCCAACAATGCAAAAAGGGCACTAGCAGCGGCTGCTTATATCCCCCTTCCACCTCTAAAGCAACAAGCAAGTTCAGTTCAGCAGCAGCAGCGGCGATTTGTACACTGTATAATCCTTCTGCAACTACATATTTGCACATAAAACTTATACAAAAAGTATATCGAAATAGTCTTAGTGACAGAAACCTTTTAGAGTTTCTGAGAACTTCCATACAGACACTCTGACACGGTAGAGTTGGGAGCGAGCTGCAATACCATATGTATTTGTATGGCATATCTCGAGGTTATGGCTCTTGGTACAAGGACAAGGGTGTAGCCTCGGCTTTCACCATAACTTTGCCTAATGGCAGAATATATTGATGTTATTGAGCGTGGTGCAATGATCCCACCTACATGCCTAAATGTCCAACATTTGCAGGTATTCCTGCAGCGTATCCAAGGCAACGTATATGCAGTAGTTCCTGGCCAGGATGGCAGTGTAGTCAGTAATTGTGCAGATTAGGAGATCTTGCCTGCGGTGGGGTAGATGTCCACTATTATCTGTTCTTATCAGCGTAACATCAGTTACCTTAAGAAACTTTCTTAACACTCAAAGAATCCTCCTACAAACAGCCCTCACTTCCGCTTTGTAATTGAAATGGCATTCTTATGCTAATCCTTTCCAAACCACACACATAAGTCCACATCAATTAAGATGCAGATCGTTAAAAAAGAAAGTACTTCCAGCTTAATTAGTTTGTTTTTAATTGAAAATAAAATTCATTCATTCATTCATTCATTTCATGCCACTGCCACGGCCATCCTACAATGTTTGTTCTTGCTTCACATTGCATCATCATCATGATTTTTGCACCTCAACCAAAGAGATTAACCCTCGGCTACCTATTCCATGCTCTATATTGTAGTTCATCCTCCCTCAGAAGGGCCTTCAATTTGTTGTTGGCTACCTTTTTATGGCCACAACTTTTTCAACAACTTGGCCTAATCAACAAATCAGCGTCAAATGTTATGCGCTTGATAAACCTCGTAAAAGTTGCAGTTGCAGTTGAGAAGAGGTAAGGGGAGAGACAGATTTTACGATGATCATAAAATGGGGAGGCCTTAAATTAATTATATGGCGCTGCGGCTTGCGGATTTTGAATGTATCGTTTGTCGTTAAGCAGCGAGCAGCGATGAGACACAGCAGTGGAGGAAGGAAGGATGTCATGAATCAATTCTCTACGCAGGCCAACAACATTCAAGTTGGTTTTAGCGTTAATGTACAGTTCAGTTTTGGCTACAATGTTCAAACGGTTTGGGATTAATTGCTGTGAATGAAGGCAGGTGAGTGTGTGTGCATTGTTGCTTGAAGACCCCCTCCCCTACAAAGGGCTTTCTGTAAAGCTTAATTTCATGGAGCATGGAGACAACATGAAAACTTTCGACGCCCTGAAACAATGGCAGTAGCATGAAGTGCTTCCTGTTTGGACAGCTGCAAAAATTTCACAAATTTTAGGCGTTGCAAGCACTCTTTATTCATGGGAGTCCAAGTGGAAATAGCTCAGTGAGACTTTATAAATCTTCATAAA
Source organism: Hirtodrosophila duncani (assembly GCA_037043425.1). NCBI lineage: Eukaryota > Metazoa > Arthropoda > Insecta > Diptera > Drosophilidae > Hirtodrosophila > Hirtodrosophila duncani. The sequence goes on along the minus strand of JBAMBM010000821.1, from coordinate 6,587,720 downwards.
TCGTTTCACTATGTTTGGAGAAAATGAAATTGTCTCCGATCGTGTAACTGGGTTCAACTATAGGATAGTGTTTAGATCAATTATTGACTTGCAAGAGGATTCGAAATCGAGGTCAAAGTTGTCTTTATGTAAATAGTCTAAGCAAACAGGGAAGCAGCCAGCAAATATACACACACAGAAACTGAGAGCAAGAGACGAAGCAGTAACCAGTTGCCAATATTAAGAAGGACAAGCACTAGGGACAGCGTGGGGGAGACAAAGGCAATATTATATTCACCTCTTTCTCTGTTTGTTCTGGTGTTGGTGAATCAAGAAAAGGAAGTGAAAGGAAGAAAAAGGAAGAAGGAAGAAGGAAGAAGGAAGAAGGAAGAAGGAAGAAGGAAGAAGGAAGAAGGAAGAAGGAAGAAGGAAGAAGGAAGAAGGAAGAAGGAAGAAGGAAGAAGGAAGAAGGAAGAAGGAAGAAGGAAGAAGGAAGAAGGAAGAAGGAAGAAGGAAGAAGGAAGAAGGAAGAAGGAAGAAGGAAGAAGGAAGAAGGAAGAAGGAAGAAGGAAGAAGGAAGAAGGAAGAAGGAAGAAGGAAGAAAGGAAGAAAAGGAAGAAAGGAAGAAAAGGAAGAAAAAGAAACACATTAACGGACTGCAACCATTTGAATTAAATAACAAACCAGCAATACGCTGAGAATAATATCAAGATTCGACACAAATATTATTCATACGGTTGAGAAGCCAACTGGATATAATCCTGCTCGTTTCTTTTACTTCAGACTTTTCAGATAAGACCTCTATATGATACAGTTCATATCAAATTCTTAGAGTATCAGATCCAAACTTTGTTCGTCCTCAGCAATGTTGGCTCTCCCTAGACTTCCAATATCATAAAGCAGCATTCATAATGTAGTTTCTCTTCAATCAGTTTCAGTTCTCAGTTTCTTTTCAGACTTCCATTTGCAAAATTTATTCAAATTTCAGTTAGGTGTAGAAAAGCTTACTTCCTTGATTTTGTAAATGAAAAAAAAAAAAAAACAGAAATCTTTCCACGCCCTTGACTGACATACCAGCGGCATAAATCAGCGCGCACACAGAACCGCAGACATAGCTCACTAATAACAGCAATTGTTGTCAATTTGCCACAAAACAGGCGCGAAAACGCAGACATACTTCTACATAATATCATTTTTTCAAACACACCCTGACAATTGGCTGTATTTAAATGGAGTATTTGCTGTTGTATTGCTGTTGTTGTAGTTGTTATAAAAATAGAATTTGTCCCAAAACACGCGCCAGAGCCAAAGCAAAACACAGCCAACACAATGCAGCGGGCGAAACCAACATCAACACAACAGCCAAGTTCGTGTCTTAAGTCTTTCGTTTTTGCGCTTTTTTGGGCGACAATGAAAGCTAGTTTAAGACTGCACTTTGGTTCCGTCCGTCCGTCTGTCGCCTGTCTGTGTCTGCGCATGCAAAATAACATTAACAATTTGCGCACATAACGCCAACAACAACAACAACAACAAAATATGATAAAATGTGTACCACGCACAAAGTCAGCACAAAATCATGGACAACCAAGCAAAGCTTCACTCTCAAGCTGTTTTTACTCTTTGTCTATAGATTTATATGCACATATACGTACGTATATATATATATATATATATTCTGTACAAGACTTTTGAATTTATTTATGTTGGCAATTATTTTATTTATATTGTCATTGCAGTGAATGGGATAGCACTAAAGAGAGAGAGGTGAAGTCAGCCCTAATTTCGTAGTCAAACTATGTTTGCAACTTATGATATGATATGCTACTTGTCTTTATACCCTTCAGAATAGGGTATTCCACTTTCATCAAACAGTTTGGCAGGCACAGAACTGCTGCTTCTGCTACTAGTGCCTCAACATAAGCTAAGTTAATATAGACAACGATCTATATAAGATTAATAGACTACTGTGTTTTCATTCTCCATGAGGCTGGTATTAGCTTTCCAGTTTTCAAGCTTGATTTGGGAACCCAAGATTACGTAAAAAACAGAGAACTGCATAGATGAACCGCAACTACTAGTATATGCGGTGTTTGTGGCGTTTGTTGGGTGAACGGTGGTGTGAGTTGTTGAGTGATTATTGCGGTTTGAGTGCCAATAAAAGCTAGGGTGGTTGTGCTTCTGCCAGTGGTATCTGATCTCCATGGACAATAAAACGATACAACGCTCTACCACATATCCCTAAATCGTCAGCTTGCCATCGCACCAGCAAACGAGAGAATGGTCTTTAGCCAATTGAATCAAATAACTCAAGAATATGTTCAGCTTTTTCAACTTGAATTGGCGATTTCATTCGATATATCAGTTAAGACCCCTTTCTCTCTTGACTCAATAACTTCTAAGCAATAACTTAGATAACTTGGACAACCCAAATCAATGGAATACTTCATTTCATTAGTATAATTGTTATGGCGAATCGTCAAATCATTATTAGAGAAGTTACTGCTCTATTTTTCTATGCATAAAAGTTGCCCAAAAGGACTGTCAAGAATGATTCCAATATGCCTAAAAACCTGAAGGAATGCTTATGAAATCGAAACCAAAGGCCAAAAGCATCCCAATGAAAAACGTCAGAAGAGCCAAGAATGAAATAAACACAATCAAGATCGTCAAAAGCACTTCCAACGATTGTGTTTGTCAAAAAGCAAAGGAAAATGCAAAATGGCTGATCATGTCAACATATTTTGGTAACTGGTTTATGTAAATGGAGACTAGGCCTATATTTGTAGAGGAGAATGTAAGAGCATGCAATAAGCCATTAGGTATTAAAATTTAATTACATATTTACATTATGTTGCGCTCATATGCATATGTTATTTACATCTCTCTCTCTCTCTTTGATCTGCACTGTTGTGTGCTCTCATTTACATATGGTATATGCTCTAACATTCTGCTAAAACTCGATCAGACTCTTAATGTTATCGCCGCTAATTTAAGCTAAGGTGGAGAGGTTGAGCTACTGGTTTCTAAGCCACGTAGAGAAGCGAGGCTCAGCAAAATGATACATAGACAAACAGAGCAGGAATATAGTTTGTCTATTGGTAAACCTCAAAGACGCTGCCTTGATTTGGAATCTAACTCCAAGTTTCGGTTTGAATTTGGGCGTCTAATAAGCTAACCTTACCACCTTCAGTCCTTTAGTCACACAATTTTGTAACCTCCAATAAATACAATTTCTACGAAGAGCTGGAAGAGCTTCCTCTAAATTTTTTTCAACTTTCTTTAAAAACTGTCTCAATTTCCATCCTAAACATATTTGCAGTCCAGTTAAGCTCACACTACTACAGAGCATATCCCAAAACCTGGCCGAGACGCCTCCACAAACGACGTCATCAGGCACAACTCAAGCCTCTCACGTCAGTGTCACCAAAGACATCAGCACAACCACAACACCTCCAGAGTTATCCAGTAGCCCAAACCGCACCGCAGCGTCAGTTTCAGCTTCGTCAACAAATAAATATTTACTACATATATATACATACATATATATATACATACACATGCGTCTGTATGTCTTTTAAATGCCAAAAAAAAAAAAAAATCACATTTCAAATTCAAAACGCGATTTCTGTCGAGGTTAAACTATTTTATCATTGTCACAAACGGAATTTTTCACCAGGCGATCGCCTCCACACGCCTCCCCGCCCAGTGCCATCGTCCGTCCAACCTAAGGGGGCCACCGTTTGGCAGTGCAAAAACAGCAGCAGAAGAAGAAGAAGTATCGTTGATTGTACGTTTTAGGGCGTTTTCTGGCCACGGTTTTGGTTTTGGTTTTTGGGCTCTTCTTTTTTTGTTTTTTTTTTGTTATTGCAAGTTTTGCGTATGCAGCAGCAGCAGCAGCAGTAGCAGACCAGGGTAGAAAGCGTGAAGGAGGAGGAGAAGCAGACGAAGTGACCACTTGCTTTATATCTCTTCATTTGCTCAGACTTGGTCAGTTATTTATTGTATTTTATGTTGCTGTTGTTGTTGCTGTTTAATTGAAGGCCAAAAGTTGCCGCATTGCTGCATGCGCATGGCCAACATGTCCTGGTTGCTGGTTTTTGTTGCTGCTGCTGCTTCTGTTGCCGCTACTGCTTCTGTTGGACACTTGGCCCAGACATGCCCTTATTTGCACTGCCAGCCAAAAACGAACAGTGCATAAAATATATAAATGACAGTCACATGCCCTTTGAAAATTTGTGTTATTAACATTTTCGTCAATGTGGGGAGAACACACTCATTTTCATGTGCATAAATTTTGTGCTCCATATGAAACCAGTTGGAGAATTCTTCTATCAGGTTAATGGTGTTCTCATTGATACATAATATGTATCAGCCAGCAGCAGTTGCAGATGTTAGCAATTCTGTTGTTTTTGATATGGATAGATAGATGTTGCTCTGGTTAAGCTAGCTTTGATCTGCAGAGTTTTTTGGGAAACAAATTTCTTTATCATCAAATGGTTTAGCAATCTACTTAGGTAGCTTTTTCAGGCAGCCAGAGGCTGTGCTTCTGATATTTATACGTGCTAACATACCATTACCAGAGCAGGTTTGCCAACCATAGTCCCGCGAGCATAAAGCAATAGGTTGTACTTTATGAAAGTGTCAGCCGCTGGGAACTGTTCAAAGAGCGAATTTACTGAATCATGTGTACGATCGGTGTGAAATTGTTACTGTATACTAATGCGGTCGAGGGGATGGGCTATATACCTTTTTGCAAAAATGAGTGTGGCAACGCTATATTGAATATTATCCATATCTTTGAACCCATTGGACCGATATCGATATATTGTTGATAATGTTTATGGATATTTTAAGCTATCGATATACATATTGATCTGTCAATAATTTTGATCGATATATTAAGCTGTCGATAATATGTATCGATATATTGTCGATAATGTTGATCGACATGTCAAGTTATCGATATATTAAGGTATTGATATATTAAGTTATCGATATATGGTTATCGACATATTGAGTTGTCGATATTGTTTATCGATATATTGAGTTGTGGATTATGGCTATTGATTTACACAGTTGTCGGCATATGCATATCTATATATTCACTTATCGGAATATGTAATTCATTATATACAATTGTAGCAAATGTTTATCGATATTATGAGTCTCCGAGATATGTAAATCAAAGTATGTATATCGATATATTGAGTTATCGATACTTGTATATCGATATATAAAATATCCTTCTATCTACATAAAGATATCTATAGACGAATATGTATTGATATTGGTATTTATCGATACATTTTATCGACGTTCCACCGAAACTCCAAAAGAAACTCCAAGAATACCACAGAAACTTCTTGTAGTTTGTAAAGCAAGAAAGCAACATAAGCACACTGAAGCATAGATCAACAAGAGGACGCACGACGGGTTAGCTAGTATGTAATATAAATACAATATTCTAATTCATTGGCAGTTTTCAGGCCTCTCTTCCAGGCAAATCCTTCCTTAGAGAAACGTACTATAGTCTATTGAGAGTTTTTGGAGAAATAAATAAAAGCAATCACCGGAAACAGATGGTTCTTCAACACAATAATGCAACCTCTCAGACATAGTTCTGAGTGACTAAATTGAAACTATACTGGCTGAATGAGATCTCTGTTCTAGGGATTCTGATAAATTCTCGAAGTTATTCAAAACAGACCTTCCACAGAGCCTTCATTGAGTCTCAGCTAAGCAAACCCTGTACACTTTGCGCTTCTTTAAGTTTTACATTTCTCGATTTGGAATATAGTTTTCGAGCCCAACAAGTTATACATTTGTTTTGCCTCAAAAAGAAACTTGCGCAATCTGTTGTTGGATCGTTGAATCACTCTTTAGAATATGTAGCAATTGTTTTGGACATCGACATCAATAAAACATGCGATCGCTTGGCCTCTTTAAGGCAGCAGCAGCAGCGGCAGCAGCAGCTCTCACTCACAGATCATGCAAATCTCGATATCGTATCGTATCTGTTAACTGAAAATCAATTAAAATGCAACAGCCGGCTGGCTAATCAAATTCGGAAAACCTCAACTCGTCCGAAGGACGGGCGGCGGGCGGGTAGAGTTGGTGGCGGTGGCGATGTCGGTGCCAAATATGTCGCAGATCGGTGAATTGAAGCAGCGGCGCAGTGGTAGCGAGGGGGTGGGGTGTTATGCATGATAACAATCTGAACACTTATATAAACAGTCAGCATCCGTAGAATCCAAAAGTGAAGTTGAGACGACTCTGTGACAGACATCGATCAACGAGAGGCGAGCAAAGGCGACATTAACGCTGCATAAATTGTCATAAATTACATGAGAGCTAAAGATATCCAATGGACCCCATATGTGATCGATAGTGCAACTTCTACGCTCCTCCCCTCTCCCCACCAGCATGCTATGTACATAGCAGTGTAAAGCATTGTGTGTGGGTATGATCGTGTAGCTAAGATATGCGCAGTTGTTGCTATGCCCTCATGGTATTCTAGGGTATTCTAGCTTTGAAGAAGAGTCTGATATAGAAAGAAGACATCATATGGATATGAGATAAGGAAAGTCTGTCATAGGCAGGAGACCAAAATCGTTTTGGCGTTTTGGTTTGGGTTGGATTGGTTGTCTTTTCTAAGGTTCAATGTTTGAATCTATCCGATTTGGTTCAGATCATGGATGGCGTTTGGGTTTGGGTGATGGGTTGTCTTCTCTAAGCGTCTATCTTGACATCATTGCTTTGGTTTAAATCAAGGGTGGGCTTCCTTAGGCTTTAATGCTCCCATCGATCTGTGACATTTTGGTTTGAGTCGTGGTTACGCTTCTCTCTACTTCAATGATCGCCAATCTGAGTGGGTCATTATACTCCTACTCTACTTTTAGTTCGGATTGTGGGTGGAACTTTGATTTGGGTCGTGGATGTGCTTCTCTTAGCATCAACGCTTACATCGATATGCATGTGGCGTTTTGATTTGTATCATTTCTGGGCTTGCCCAAGCTTCAGCGTCCTCGCCGATGCTCTTCTAGCGCTTTGGCTAAAATTATGGGTGGCTTCTTGGTGCTTTGCTAGTTAGCTATCAACTGATAGAGTATCAAACGTGTCGCTAGTCACAGAAATACTACACCTCCCCTGTTACTGTAAAACCCCAAAAGACACATCTGGAATTCATCCCAAAGCGCTCTGAGATACGCATCAACGTTTGGCTAAACGCTGCCCAGTTTGGGTTTCAGATTTTCAAATGATGTCGGCGAAGTGTTGTTGAGATTTTTTTCATTTTTGCTTTTGCCCCCCTTCATGCTTCCTATCCAGTGCCTGCCCCTGCCCAGAGTTTCCTGGCAGATCGATATGTTAAAAATTGTGATTAAATGCGTCGTCGTTTGATTGACACGGCCTGGCCTTTGTGATACAATACCAAGGCAAGGACAGAAAGGTTGCTTTGGCCTTAGGAATGGAAGTACTACGAGTGTATAGAGAGATGGCCAGGATAGATAGCAAAATGAGTAGAAGTTCATGTTTCACTAAAAGAGGTTATTGAACTGTTGAGCTGTTAAGGAAACTCACTCACTTTCCATGAAGCTGCTAAGCTGCCATAAAGATTATAAACATTTCATAAACGTGTGCAAATATTTTAATTTAATCCAAAGGCAACTGAAGCAACTAAAGACAATAAGCAGAGGGGGACGGCACAGCTGGTAGAGGGTGGAGTGGAAAACAAAAGCAAAATCGGGCAAAGTCAGGCAACAGTCAACAGGCATAAAAGTCGTGATACTAACAAATTTCATTAATGTACAACAGCGGCAACAAGTCGCTCGATACACTCGATGCCGATGCCGATGCCGATGCCGATGCCGATGCCAAGCAAGCACATCCTCCTGAATCTGTTGGATACTCCACTACCACTTCTACCTCAGCTTGATTCGATTCCATTCATAAAACTTGCCACAAAAGGCACACACAGACGCAGTGTGGAAAGACATCTAGACGGAGTCGCAGACGGACCTGCAACAAACACTAAGCGCATTGCATGATTTTGCATAATTTTATGTAAATTTTTTGCCTCAGTGAGCGCGCGCAGGCGCAGTGCCATTGCAGACGGCACAGGCGCAGGCGGTAGGCGGTAGGCGTGGCAATGTCTCGACAACATGATATATGCCACATGATGACCACGACAACACAACGACAGACAGACAACTGCGGCAAACAGTAGCAATTGCTTTTGTTGTACAAGGACACGATTATGAACACAGGACGACTTGCCCTTCCCCTCCACCTCTCTCTCTCTCTGTGGATTATGCAAAATTGACTATAGAACTTCACTTGACTGAAACAAAAGCCTTGCTGCTTTTACCCCTTTTTATATATTTAAATAAATAATTTTTCTCAACCAAAAAAAAAAAAACAGAAAAATATGCGCAAAGTTTTTAAGATGTGAAGCAAACAGAACAAACATATGACAATGACAATGACATGGAATTTATGTCTGGCGCAAAAAGAAACCAAATCGAAAACAAAAAAATATTGCTTAAGGGCATATCAAAAACAAGAACAGCATTCAAAGAGTTCCAAGTAAAAGCAGGCAAGGCCCTCCCACACAAGTCCCACCTCACCAAACAGACGGCACAGTGGTACCGAACAGCATGAACACAATTGGGGCAAACTATGGTTTATAGGGATATATTATAGGAATACTATAACTGGCTTTAGCTTACTATGTAAGCCTTCAGTGTAGCAAGAATTCAATTTTATAAGCATAATTCCGATTTTTAATCTAAGTTGAAGCAACATACGAATAAATGAATGTCTGCTTTCTGTTCTGTATCGAACCCGAAGCCGCTGGTGTTGGCGCTGGCGTCTAAGGCTCAAACTTTTGACGTCAGGAGATCAACAGCGGTCGCAGGTTCGATCCCCGCGCTTGGGCTGGGTGTTCCGTGTTGTATATATATATGTATGTGTTGTGATTGTTTGTGCTCGTCCTCGTCCCTGTCAATTGTGTGTACCAGGACGCTGAACTCCCCTCAACCCCTCATTTCTTCCTTCACCAACTCACCCCCTCACCACCTCACCTACTTTCACCCCTCCTCAACAACTCGACACAAGTTAATGTACTGTAATTGCTAATGTAAAAACGTCATACAATATACTGATTGTCCACATAATAGGACAGATTGTATATAAAGATAATGATATAAATTTTTTTGAACCAGAAACCTTCTCCTTCCTTCTCTCTCTATATTTCCGTCTCTCTTTCTTTCTATTTCTTTCTATCTTTCCTTCTCTTTCTCTGTCTCTTTATTTCTCTCTCTCTTTCTCTCTTACTTTCTGATGGACTGTCTCCTCAACAGCCGTAACAATCTGTCTCTGAGAAATAAAGTCGCCATATACAAGACGATCTTGGCCTCACTGTGGAAATACGTCATCCAGGTATATGACACTGAATTACCATCGCATCTTAACCGCATCTAGATCGAGCAGGCCCGAGTTCTAAGACGTATTAAAGGCGCTGATTGGAGCATATGGACTAGAGAGCTCGAGAAGGATCTGGACGTGCCTATGGTTGGCGACGCCGTGAACTCTCAGGCGGCAAGGTATCTTGACAGACTTGCCAATCACAGCCAGCACATTGCTCGACAGCTTACTTCGGACTACTTCGGACCTCAATAAAATTGAGAAAAATCATACAATTTCAAATGTATTCCGCAAAATTTCCTCGCGTCTTGTTGATTGTGAGAGCAAAAGCAATCCTAGCTGATCCTATTCGATTCTAGGCTTTTGATCTTGCAAGTCAAAACAGTTGAAATCAATGCTAGGAATTTAAAATGTTCTTTGCTTTTCTACTCAAAGTTGCCATTTGAATGTCACAATTGTTTAACACCAGAATGTTCTTTGCCTTTCTACTAGCTTCTCAAAATTGCCACTTCAATGTCACATCCGTTGAAAATTTCATTCGTCTGTGCAGGTTTCCACTGAGCAGACGTCTTTGACTGAATTTCTTTTTATTATTTTTTGTTGTCTTATAATTTTTGTTAGTATCAACTCAACGAGCGATATCAGCTTGGCCTTAATTCGTGATTTTTTGTCCTACAATTTTTGTTAGTATCAACTCAACTAGCGATATCAGCTTGGCTTTAATTCGTGATTTTTTTCGTATAATATTGAATTATTTCTTTTATGAAAAACTGTGAAACCTGAAGCTAGACAAATTTTCTTGAAAATATTTGATTAATTTTATATTTTTTTTAAGCTCACCACTTTTGTGAGTAACTGTGGACTGCTCCAATGTGTTGTAGAATCTTTCTTAATTAACTTGTTCTTCTGATTATTTCAATAAGCATTGGTTAAAGTAAAAAAACCATTTAGAGGGGTAGGAGTACATCCTATAGTAGAGCCCTGCATTCAAACCGCCAAAGAAATCATTCATTAGAGTAATCAAATGGTCGTTCATACTGTAAACATTCCAAAACAAACGAATTCTGGTACAAGTCGAACCCAAAAGTGTTTGCACCATATTCATTCGAGTACAATTGGTGCCCTTTGGATATGGTGTGATACGGTTAGAAATGCTCGTGAATGGAATGGCAAATATAAATATTTGAAAGTTACCTTCTAGGCTCACGCTTGATTGCGAGATAGAAAGTGATAGCAAGCTAATTTGCCGTTTATCTAGACAAGACAAATGGACCAATGTATGGTGACAATACAGGAGAGCAGACAGCAAGCTATATCTTTCTATCTCGCACGTTAATATGGACTCTTACTTCGTTTCGACTTTCACTGCGATCAGGCCCTGGTATACAGCATTGTTGTCTCCCTCTCTCTGTCACTCTCTGTCACTCTCTCTCTCTCTCTCTCTCAGATCATTGAGCGTATTCGTGAACGAAACAGGGCTCTGTTCCAAGAAGCAACTATCAGCTAGCAACTCCCAAATTTATAGAAACCTATGGGTCTTTCACCTATGCTTCTTTCTTGCACTGAGAAGGAAGCAGTCGAATGAGCATTGCCGAGGCCACACAAAAAGCATTTCATATATGTGTAGCTGCCGATCTTATTCCCATGCACAAAACATAGGAGTCCCAATAAGGAAAATAAGGTTTTGAAAGCTCGAAAAGTTTCCTCACCTTGATTCATCGAAATATGAAATTAGATTTGATTTCTCTGGCAGAAAATTTCCAACTTAAACTTTTAAGCTTATCTCCGACCAGTGTGCCCTGTTGTCGAAGGGGTAGATAGATCCTCTCAGTGTTCCTTGAATTGCAGTTGATGTTGTTGTAGCTGTAGCTGTAGCTGTTATTGTTGTTGTTAGTTGTTGTGGAGGCTGCACATCAACGTCAAGTTGGACGACGACGACGAGTTGCCTTCTGCCTTCTGCCTGCTGCTGTCTCTAATCAGATTCAGATGTCGTCGAAAAATGCGCGATGCGCTGACCATTTTAGCCTGGACCTGGACCTGGAACCCTGGAAGCCTCAACCTGGTCGCGTAACACGGTAGTGCCTGCTGCTGCTGCTGCTGCTGTTGTTGTGCTGGCAAAAGAATGACGAAGTCATAGCCGCGATGCGTCAATTTTAGATTCAACAAAAATGATTGCAATGCATGTTGAGGCTCAGCTCAGTTCAGTTCAGCGGAGGAACGTTGGCAACCAGTTTGGCCAGCTACAGCTACAGCGTCAGCTAGCCAGCCAGCCAGAAAGGCATCGGGGCAGTCGTCTGTCTGTCAGTTCAAAACTTGTGAAATGCCAATTTATTCGTTAGCAAATATTGCATCTGATAGAACTAAAGGAACACTCGTTGGGGCTTTGCCAGTGCCACTGTCTCGAGCTGCTCAGGCTGTGATTTGAGTGCCAGTTCAACATATGCAGACATGACTGCCAGGACATGGAGACTGGGACAGGGACAGGCACAGGCACAGATACAGGCACAGCTCAGGTTGCCTTGCCTCTCTGGGCTACTGAATCATGTGTAAAAATCTTAAGTGCAAACAATTGTACGCGTTTATCGTGTCTCTGGGGCGACGACCACCATTGAAGCATGGCTGCTGCCCAGGAAACGGGGCAGAAAACAAAACAGCGAAGAACGTAAGACGAGGCACCAGAACGAACCAAAGCCATAGCCAGAGATTCCGTTTAATTAAGGCTCGCTCGCTGGCTGGCTCGCTGGCTCGCTTTTGTGGAAATTGGTTTAAGCATTTTTTGGAAAGCCCTTAAGGTTCTATATGTACCTTTCCATCGATAGCGGCCAAGCATCAGCGGATCTCCATCGATCGATTGCCAAAATACAAAATATCCATCAAATTGATCAAAGCTCATAAATCATAAAAACGAAATATATTTTTGAGAGGCTTTTGGCTTTAGCCTTAACTTTTACGGGAAATTGCCCTCAGAGGCTGGCTCCTAAAATTAGTTTTACGCACGTATTTATTACTCCACACACAAGAATGCTGACCCAATAATTACATATTATATGATGCCGCTCTGCCCCTCCCTACCCCATCTACAACAGCCATCTGAAACTGAGAGTGAAATGATCCAACAGGCAGTTAGACAGACGGATGAACCGACGGACCGGACAGGCGGACATTCTATAGCACACATTTGAAGGCGGCCCTGCGGCAAAACAACACAAACATATTTTTGCTTATCAGTTATAGTTTTTCCCCAATTCGATATACTCTAACAATGGGAGAAGGTATATGTGTTAGTATATAAGAGAGAAGAGTAGAAATTTCTATGTATATATTTTACTATATATATTTGAGTTCAGCGAACGTCTACATATAGCATTCACTTTCATCATTGGGCAAAACTTCGACTTCAGGCAGAACTCGATCAGCGAGAAGAAAACAGAACTTTATTTGCTTCGAATCTCAAAGCATTCAAAGCCAGTGACGATTTTGTATCGTCATAACGCAGAATTAGGATAGACTCATTATGTGGCTGCGCCCCTCGGCCGGTTGAGAATTTAACCTGTTTTGCGCGTAACACGCCCCACGGCTTGGTGTCGTGTGGGTCTACTTGAACGCGCAGCGCCTTGTACAACAACTTCCCGATATATAAGCGAAGCAAACAGCTTTTTATCCTCTCTAGCTTTGCGTTTATGTGTCAGCAACTGCCTGTTAGCTACCTACCTGTATATTTGTATGTATGTGTGTCTGCATGTCGCAGATATCACATAACCGCAAACTCTGACAATAGACTTTTCCCACTAATGCAAACAGTATACACTTCGGATACGCAGACACAGGCAATAGCCTTAAAGAGGCATACAATTCTGGTTAAGCAACGGCGTGGTGATGCGTAAGCAATCGCAAATAGCAGATCTCTGAGGCGTAAATGATATTGGTCGAGACTTAGCAGCTTAAAAAGCTTTGAAGGCTCTGACTGCTTTTACTTATTAGAACTTTTTAGCAAAGAAATGTATTTCCCTACTGACTTTGAATTGGAATTTCTTCATACTATAACTTATATGCACATTTCAGTGTGGTTTGGCCTGTGCGTTGTTTCTTTATAAGACAGAGGAATCACTACAGCACTCATACTCGTTATATTCAGAGCAGTTTTCATAAGTTTTTTACAAAAAACAAGACAATTCCAGTGTAAAAAAACTTCGTTATGCATCTGAACCCGCATATCTAGAGACTTGCTAATGCTCTTTTAACTAATAATCCCCCACTAACAAAATCGTTGGCCAAAAATTAGATATTGTTGTTTATAGCACGCGACATGCAGATAAAAATACAAGTCAAACAGAGAGAGAGAGAGAGAGAGAGAGAGCAAGAGCAAGAGGAGTGAAAAGGCCCAGCCGCAGGGCAAATGTCACACCGAAGAGCCTTAATATATAATGCCTATGCATCGTCTAGACATCTTCTACAACATTATATGATACGAGAGATGTTTCGGCTGAGCTGTTCAAGCTGGATTTTTGGTCTCTAATCAATTTTAAATGTGTTTTTGCGTGTCAATCGCTTGTTTGCGTGCCAACTTTTATTGATATGTTTTGATTTTTGTGGTTGTTTTAGTTATTGTTGTTGTTGTTGTTGATGTTGCTGTTGTTGCTGTTGTTAGTTTGTTGCTAAGGCATTTGTTAATAATAATTGGCTGCTTGCCTTGAGTTTTGATTGTTTTCTTGAGTGAAATTCATTTGATTTATTGCACAAATTATGCTCAAGTTTCCGAAGGTGGAAGGAGAGGAGAGGGGGAACAGACAAAGCATTATGCAAGCCAACATCAATAGCAACAATAACAACAACAACATGGCGGAAGCCTAGGCCTGACACTTGTCGCTTGACGCAGCATTTTACACATTTGGCACGCTTGACCATAAAAAATGGTCCGAAACCCCAACCCCAACCCCAACCGAAGCCATGGCGAAAAAAAGTGTGAAACTGCAAATGGCATTGCCTTTTGCTTGGAGACAGCCAGCGCTCCGCTCCAAGTGCTTCAATCTATGCTTCTATGGAGGCTCAGTCTGGTTCTGGCCACGTTTGGTGCGGCACCGATTAGCATAGTTGTTAAACAGATAGACATATCATCTGTAGATAGATAGATAGGTGGACGTACGAGTATATATATCGACTGTGGATGCAGTGGCGTATGCAGGAATCTACTTAGCTAATGGAAAAGGGGGTATAATTACAATTCGTAGATGGGGGCTTTTGCATTTTTCATGTTTCCTGTTTCGTGTCTTCATTCTATTCAGCTTCTCTAAGGCTCTACGCCTGCTTACGTCACTGTGTATACAAAGGAGAATTGAAACGTTTTCGAACAAATTTTAGGCAAAACTTTCGATCAATTGGAAGCGTTCTGACGCCCCCTGCGAAATCGTAGCATAAGTATATAGAGGGTATTCCAGTGGAAATGTGATTCTCCAAAGATTTTGTTACTGAATAATCAAGTCCCAAGAGTACGACAGCATAGAAAAGCAGGAATGAACGTTTTCTTCTGCGAAGATTCCCAAAACAATGCTTAAGCCTAAGCCCTAATATGTCACAAATCCAGCATAAAAAGTATTGAAAAAACAAAGAAAGGAAGGCTAACTTTGGCTTGCCGCAGCTTATATACCATTCACATTGTGATATAGTAGTCCGATTTTGCTCAGATCAAGCCAGTGGGCGTGAGACCTCCTCAAATGGATACAAACCGAATTTGGTTAAATTTGGATGAAAAACAGAAAAGTTATGCTCCAAAGTGTTCATTCCGGAACAATCGGTCATATGGAAGGTATATGATATGGTTGTCCGATCTGAATGAAACTCGAACGTGCAGCGTGAAACCAGCGTGCAGAGAAAAGAAGCATCTGGTGGAAAATTTCAGGTCTGTAGCTTTTAAGGCTCCTGAGATCTTTGTGTTGAAACAGACGGACAGACGAACATGGGCTATATCGACTCAGCTTGTCATACTGATCAAGAATGTGTATACTTTATGAGGGGTGGGAGATGCTTCCTTCTATGCGTTACAAGTATCGTGACCCTTTGCAAGGGCAGAACAACGTCTAAGTCAATTATTCTGAAAAGCAAATGAAAATGCGACGACCTTTTGGCTTAACCATTTTCCAATGATTTCAACAGATTTGCCATTTGAGATCCTTTAATTTTCAGCTGGGATAGCTTTCATAGGACAATCAACAACAAGCAGCAAGGCCAATCTGCTGAAATTAGGGGACTACATTTGGAATTGCAGAGTTTTTCTCATGGCCAATTTTCTTATTTTTTTCACACAGCAAAAACATTGCCAATCGAAACTAAACTAACAATTTGTTGCCATTTATATATTCACTTCTTCTTCTCCGGGGACATCTTTATCTATAAAAGCAAAACTCATATATATCTATATGTCTGCTGACAACTGCATTAGGGCCAAACAAGTGAAGCCCGGGGGGCGTGGCTCTGGACACGCGCTGCAACGGAAGTTCCAGCTCATTTGGCGGCGCAGCAAACGGAAGGGATTTCTTTTTAAGCGCATCCTGGACACACGACATTTACAGCACAAACTTCTACTCCCTGTGTCTCTCAGACACACACATATATATGATATATATATATATATATATGGGTGCTTGTATTTTGTGTATGTTTTTAGACTGTTTTTTAGGGCCCCCGCGCCTTGAACCAACAGGCAGCCAGCCAAATTTCCTGTGCGTCTTTTGTTTGCGCCAAAAAGGAAGAATGTAATAAATTTTCAGTTGCCTCGCCAAGGGGGGAGGGGTGGATGATTCTTTTCCTATATATATATATATATATAAAAGGTATAAAAGTTGACCCTTTGGGGCGCACAATCACACGCTACCAAAAGTCATAAAAAATAGTGACTATTTTCCACATCAATAAAAAGCCCTCGAGAGAGAGAGAGAGAGAGGCGTGTTATAAATATTATGAATGTCCGAGATATAAAAATAAAACAAAACCGTAACAATCCATTGATTAGCTTAGTTAATTACTTTCATAGTTGGGTTCCTGTTCGATTTTATGAGACAACAACGAAGTCTTGAATGGCAGCGAAATTGTTATTGTTGACAATAAAGACAACAGATTAAACAAACATTTGTTGAAAGTTTGATGAGGTTGATGAGGTTTATGAGTTGCCATCCCAGACAGAGACACGGGGGGGAAGAATCATTGTATAACCATTTATGGGCATCATAAAACCTCGAACCTCTTCAGACCATTGCCAAAGCATTTAATTGCTGAGGGAATTTTATGATATTATGATGATTTTTGTTGTTTTCATTGAGGAAAACCAGATATTGTTCGCAATTATGAGGCACTAAAGATTTCTATTTCTGGGTTAATCTCTATGGAAATGTTCGACTTTTTGTGAATTAAGTGGGTGTGATATGTTAGCAGATTCTTAAGACAAAAGCAAGTGATAAGTGGGGGAATGCTTAAGATACTTCTAAGGGAATCTATGTGAAACTTTTAGCATATCACTTGAGATCTTAAAAGCTGAAGAAGCCAAAGAGTAAGCAAAAACAGAGTAGATCCCTAAAAGTTAACGGTACTATCACACGATGCACTCCCCAACATATTAAAGGTACTTAATAAAGGTTGCTTTGAATAAGTAAGTACAAGGTTTATGGTTTGCTCGATTTCGTGCCAGAAATTTAGATGTAAAGGATGCACTGATCGGCCTGTCACTGAAAAACTTCGCTGGAATTGTACAAACTGATGGAGCAAGACCCGCACCGAGGCTGTCAGGAGATGGCAGAGGCCAGTTTGGAATCATCTTCAAAGAGCAGGCTAGTCAAAGAAGCAGGATGTTCGGGTTCCCAATGAATTAATGTCATCAGTGAAACCGCTGCTGAAACGTAACGAAATGGAAGCATTTTTGAAGCGAAAAGAATATCCAAAGCAAGCGATAATGACCAAAGCATTTCAATAAACGACTTGCATGAACAAGAGACATATGAAAACAAAGAAATTTAAAGAGAAAAATATTAAAATACAATCAAGAAGTCTGTTAAAAATTTCAAGCCACATTACAGAATAATAAAAAATAAATAATAAATTAAAAGAAAGCCAGAAAAGAATGTCTGCTCAGTGCAAAGCTGCGCAGATGACTGAAACTTTCAACAGTTACACAGTTCCGACATTGAACTGAAAATTTTGAGAAGCTAGTAGAAAGGCCAAGAACATTCTGATGCTAAACATTAGTGATAATTTTGAGAAGGGCAAAGAAACATTTTTAATTTATCGCATTGATTTCAACTGTTTTGACTTTAAATTTTCTTAAATTTTCAACTAGGAAATTGTAGAATTTTTCTCAACTTTAGTGAGAGTCCGAAGTAGCCCGAAGTAAGGCTGAAGTAGCTCGAAGTAGACCGAAGTAAGGCTGCAGTAGCCCAAAGTTGCCCAAAGTAAGGCTGAAGTAGCCCGAAGTTGCCCGAAATAGACCGAAGTACCACGAAGTATGGCTAAGGTAGCCCGAAGTAGTCCAAAGTAGACCGAAGTAAGGCTAAAGTAGCCCGAAGTAGCCCGAAGTAGCCTGAAGTAAGGCTGAAATAGCCCAAAGTACCCCGAAGTATGGCTGAAGTAGCCCGAAGTAGTCCGAAGTAGACCGAAGTAAGGCTGAAGTAGCCCCATGTAAGACTGAAGTAGCCCGAAGTAGTCCGAAGTAGACCGAAGTAAGGCTGAAATAGCCCAAAGTATGGCTGAAGCTGCCCAAAGTAAACCAAAGTAAGGCTGAAGAAGGTCTTGTAACAAAAAGCATTGAAGCTAAACAAATTATAGAGGGTGCTATGGTAATCTATTTGAAGAAATCAATGTGCAAACCTGTTCGTTTGTGTACCTTTGTGCAAGCATAGAGGAAAAGTTCAATGGCTACTTTTGGCCGTTTTTAATATGCCTTTGCAAAAGTTCATTAAAGAGAAGCCACACAACGCCGCCGCGTAATATATATATATATATTAATATATATGTATGTCCTATGACCACATTTAGGTTCTACAATTGACCTTCTACAGGAAGTAGCTCCATCGATACCTTAATTCTTCAACTCTAACTGTACAAGCCTATTCCCCGCAGCAATGTCTACGTGACATAAAAACAAAATCTAATCCCAACATCAGTCACGTGCATCCTTTAACACTTTTTCACTGTTTATACATCTACTATATATCTATATATATATCTATATATATATATGTATGTATGCCATGCAGGAACAATAAGTTTCACACTTGCCTTTCAAGCTCGCTTCCAACTAAAACGGAAGTTACTACCAGTTAATCTCTCTTTTAATAGAGTTTTCACAGTCTTTTCTTTCATTTCCACACAAGACACAACACCTCACGTACTTTCAATTCTCTCCCGAGGCTAATTGAGTTAGGAGCCAAAACAGAAACGACAACCACAAGATCGATTACAATCAGACAATGGGAAATTATTTACAGTCGTTCCTTGGAAAAACATAACCTTTGGCAAGTGGATGATGATAATTTCGACAATTGGCAGCAGGTAAATTCTAGTGAAAACCAAGTGAGAAAAGTGAGAGTAAAAGTGTGACTGGGTAGAGAAATTCTTAAGGATATTGTAGATTTTACGAGTCGATTGTTACAGGTGGCGCCTAACGGTAGTCTGGGCGAGGATTTTATACCAGGAATGTGTAGAATTTGATCAATGATAATGTTTGGACAATGGTTGCTTTGACATATAGATGATATATTTGTAGGATTGTATTAGAGTGCTGCTTAATCAAAAATAAACCTGACCAAGAAAACAAGTCATTCCTTCGATTTACAGTTCAGTAAAGATGTTGCCTTCTTCATATGATCTGCAAAGACTGAGATTTCTTCTAAGCCCCACAGATTCCCTTTCCCAACAGCATAGAAAACACCAAAAAGATTGAGTGAGAGAGGCCCAGGCCTGGTCTCTGAGTCGCGGGGTCCCCCTTAATAGGTGAAAGGGAGGCTCTACGACCAATGTTGATCTTTTGTGCCTCTAATGCCCTTCTATGACAGAAGTGCCTCCATTTCCTTCAAGTAGGATATGATATACTTTGTTAAAATGCTTTCGATTGTCTTTGGGTTTAGAAAAGTCAGTAGAAAGTGATTGTCGGTCAGTCGAGCAGAATGTGGATCAGGATCATCCCGCTTATGCTGTGTGTTCTTATCTCATTCTCTAAAGTTTAACATTCCAATGTATCTCTTCTAATCATGATATATGTATGATTTTTATGAACTTACTAGCTAACCCGGTGTGCGTCGCTACGCCTCCTCCTGTTGATTGTTGTGTTAGTGATCTTCTATGTGTTTCCGACAGAGACTACACTCCGTTTCAGCCTAAGGCAGCTGTGCCACTCAAGTACATCACTACAAGACGTAGACATGATCTCTTTAGGTTACCCAGTTGGCCTGTTTTAGGCAGTCTTGCCCAAAGTTTGGCTTGACAAGATCCAGAGAGCTTTTCCCAGTGTCGTAGTTCCAGAGCCATTTCCTCTATCAGATGATGATTTCACAACAAACTATAGTAGATGGAGATTGAGGTATCTCTTATAGTGGAGATGATAATAGTCAACCCTTCTCTCTGCCGCCGCTCTTGTCTCTCCCCTCTACCTCATACTGAGCCTTACCTTAATGCATATCTCTGGCTTTTCTCACTATTTCTTTTGTTCTTTTGTCATCTTATTTTGATATTCTCTCTGTGTTCTCTGGGTTGCTCCTATATCAGTCGATGAACCTGCCAAATGCGATCTCAGGCTCGTAACTGAACATTCTTCGCTCTAGCAGAAAATTGCTTTGCTTGCTCAGCATTTGAACCATTCCTTGTCCTTGAAAGAGCTCTGAAAGAGTTTGGAATTGGAGCGGGCTTGTGAGAGTGTGAGAATTTGATA
Organism: Hirtodrosophila duncani; assembly: GCA_037043425.1. NCBI lineage: Eukaryota > Metazoa > Arthropoda > Insecta > Diptera > Drosophilidae > Hirtodrosophila > Hirtodrosophila duncani. The sequence continues at coordinate 6,567,409 of JBAMBM010000821.1, read as the reverse complement.
GTGATCTGTTAAAATTTCATCCATGGACGATTCCTGCTTGTGTTTGCCACTGCTGACGTTCTGAGAGAATCTCAACATACGTTTAATCTTCTGCTTGTCCTTGTTTTGATGAAAAAGTTATAGCAAATCATGTGTTGCAATGTGAAACACCTAAAACAATGTTTACATTAAATCCTCTAACCTTAACTATGAAAAGAATGCCAACGACTATCCCTGATCGATATTAGTATACTGTCAAGACTTCCTATCGTTCTTTAAGGGAAAAACTAAATAGCAAACATTCATTTTGTATAAATATCACAGCTAAATCGTGGACAGTTCTTGTTGCCATTCAAACATTTCTAAAACTCTAGACACAATTTCGTCCTCTCCTCTAAATACTCTGAAGCTGCATCTCAATATGTAATTAAAAACTTGTGGTGGAATTTCATTTAACTTGCATTTTCCGAAAAATATCAGAAAAACGAAAAACCAATCTCAGAAACCCTTCGTTACCCTTTTACTTGGGTTTGTGCAAGTGTAAGGGCATCCTAGGGGGACTTGAGCCAGTGCCTGGACTGTGGAACTCAATTATGAGAAACGGTTCTCTGAATTCTAAGCCTCAATGCTTGCCCACAAACATTCGCATCAATTATGCATACGCCAACGCACTTGGAAAGGGTCAGAGGGACACACAGAGAGATACTCTCACACACACACACACAGACACACACACATAGAGAGAGTGGAGAAAGACAATGCCTTGCAGCAAGGATTATTCCTTTTTGTGGGACACAGCTCACCGCATGGCAAATTCGACGAATTTCCTGCGGTTTTGCAGCATTTTGGTTGGTTGCAACTTTGATTGTCCAGAACTGGCAAAAGCAGAAGCCCAACCCAGAAGGATGAGGCCTCCAACCGCAACAGCATTGGTCAAATTCAATTTATTGTAAATGCCAAAAGGATTTGTTTTTGGCCTGAGTGCAGTGCAGACCAGGCAGGATTTGGATGTGCAGCTGTAGCTTAAGACTTTGGCAAACATTTCACATTTTGTCTTTAAGTTTCTCGTTTATTGTGAAACACATGGAACACATCCGCATGTCAAAAATGTCGCATCAGACGAAGGTAACTCAAGCTAGACCTGGACAAACAATGTGGAAGTGGCGCGCGATGAGAAGGGGAGCAGGAGGAGGTATAAGCGCGGGGCGAACCAGGAACATTAAGCGGACGCGCACGGCCGGCTATCGAAACAAAACCAAAAACCCCAACCAAACCCCAAGCCCAACTCAATAGCAAATTAGCAATTCCGATGCGGCCATTTATATTGTTCATTCTTATTGTTGTATTTGTTGCTGTTGTTTGTTGTTGTTGTTGTTATTGTTGTTGTTGTTGCTTGCTTGCTGCTGCTGTTGACGATCAGACGATATCGTTTTAATACTATATAACTGTAATGTTGTGGAAGTATGCTATGTTGAAGCAAAGATTTATTTGATTTAGTTGGAGAAATTTAGTTGAAATTGAAGCGGAATGAAGCCTGATCAAGGGTGAACCAAGGCTTTAGAACAATTTCGAAACTAGACTAACAAAGATCAGAGATTTGTAGGCTTTATTAAAGAAGAATGAGGTACAAACAGGTCGAAATTGATGTGGATTCATAGCTATATAAGATGTTTTATGGGCTGATTTCAATTCACACAAAGACAGTTACGAAAACTGTCACTTAAAGCTTCAGGTCTATTTGCATATGGCCTTTGCGCGGCTATGTCTGGCAATCCCTTTTCTAACCACATTAAAGAAAATTAAGAAAATGTAACTAAGGTACAAGTTTCATATGGATTTTGTCTTTAAATTGAGCATTGTATTGGAAAGCCAAACCAAACCAAACCAAAATGATACCATGAGAGAGGTAAGTCTATAAAGAACCCGATTGCATTGCGCTTCCTTGCTTTTAGCTGCAATTTCCTTTAAGAACTCCTCTTGTTACCCACTCACAATACAGATAAGCGTAGGATACCCCAAAGTGGTATTGAAGAGCCAAACTAAACCAAGGAACAGATGATACTATGGGAGAGGTAAGTCTACAAAGAACTCGATTGCATTGCACTTTTTTTGCTTTTAGCTGAAAGACCTCCTCTTATCACCCAATCAGAACACAGATGATATCCTCTTTTAGAGTGAAATTGAATCTCCAAAGTATCTAATTTTCATATGAGTACATTAAGTTCGATCTATATCGGACATAAGTTCATGAAATACACAATTTTTCGTCTCGCCTAGACTTCATATGGTATCGACACCTTTATAGTGCATGTTGAGCACTTCGGCTCTTGCTTTTTTACAACCTATCACAAGGTTCTTCACTTACTACGGACCTTAAGTCAACTGACCTTCGCTTGCCTCAACTGAAGTTTCATATGGTTTTTGTTTTAAACTTCCTTATCCAAAAACAGCGAGGGTAAGCCCTAGAGAGGTGCTCTTAGTATACCAATTATGTCTGCTAATTTTCACTGATTTTCTACATATCATAAGAGTTTCTTTCAGCTTGATCTACAATCTACCCCTACAGTCGTGCATACTTCAGTGTGATACCCTTTGCTTGTTATTTTCATTTCATTTTCTATTTCGTTGAACAAAAAGCCACACACACACACACACAATATAACAACAACAGTTTCTTTTTTAAATTATTCCTCAGTGTAGTTTGAAGCGATCGACATTTTGCTGTTATCACAAGTCCCGACCTCCCCATGCAAATTAGTAGGCGATGGCGATGGCGATGGCAACCAGCGGCCCCAACGACAACGTCGACAACGTCGACAACGTCGGACGCACCAAAAGTCAACCTTTCCGGCTGTGGCTGAGGAGACTGAGACTGAGACTGGAGAGGCCATTACAATGTCTAATGTCTGACATTTTCACTTACTTGGCACATTTGTCAGCCAAAAGTTAAAGAGCCATTTATACTCCAAATGTTGGCCATCAATAATATACAGAAATATTTTCGAGACATGCAAACAACACAAACATAAACACAACACAAATAAACACACAAATCCAAAACCCACCCAAATATATGAAAGAAGCTTTGCGTGTTCTGCATTCTTATGGCGCGTGTAGCAAAAGGTACGACGACGTTCGGTTACTTTTTTCGGGGCTTGTCATTAGTAGAAAAATAGTTATATTTATTGTAATTTGTGGGCGCCTTGTTTATGTTTAATGTGAGCTGATTTTGTATGGTTTAAGTCAAATGGTTTCGCTGATTTTCTACATTAAATATGTAGTTCAGTAAGTCATAAGATCATTGGAAAGGAAGACTTGATATAAAGAACTATTAATAACATTTTCTAGTAGGGGTTGAACTTTGTTTCGGTACTTTAAACTTTACTCCTGCTCATTCAAAGCAACACAGTTGAATAACTAAAGATATCAATAGTTCCTTATATATCAAATACATGGTATGGGAGATGGCAAGCCTGACAGTGTGTTTCTACATCAACCACGACATCATTCCAGGGCAGCTCAATAGCAAGACTTCATTGTCGCCTTATATGGGTCTGAAGGGCCTTCGAATCAGAATAAACTCAACATAGAACGTATATACACGACGGCTGCTTAGTACACCCACTCTTGGATCTTCGAAGTCGCAAGCTAAAATTTAGTTATAATGGTATAATGACACCACGATTGGAAAGAATCAAGGTCACCTTGCAGCCTAAAGTGGGAGGAAGAATCGTTGAAAGACTAGCAAAGTTTGACGTCGTCGGCGTACATTAGTACACGAGAATGGGTTAGAACCTGAGGCAATTCGTTGATAAATGAGGTGAAGCTGACTACCCTGCTGTACCCCTGATGTAACTCTAAGGGGCTATAGCATTCACTCCAGTATAACACATTTAAAGCATACATTGTAAGATCACATAGAAAGATCATCTAAAGCACACTTTGGTGAAGACAACGGAGCGAACCATGTATCCTTTGTCACTTGCGTTGGTCATCTAAGCCCTAAGTAAGTGCGCCGCCTACTAATTGTAGACTAGAACTTGACCTTCTTTTATTAATAGCAGATCCATCTTAGATCCATAGAATCTTGGGAGCAAACATTGTATAAAACAAGCAAGGAAGGCTAGCTTCGACCTGCCGAAGCTTATATATCATTCACATTGTAAATATATAACCGATCTAGATAAAATCTGGTCGGTGAGCGTGGGGCTACAGTAGATATAAGGGAAACAAGACGAATTTGTTTTAATTTAGATGAAAAACAGAAAAATGATGCCCCAAAGTGTTCGTTTTGGAACAATCGGTCATATGGTAGCTATATGATATAGTTGTTCGATCTTGACAAAGCAGACAAAGGAAGCAATCTGGTAAAAATTTCAGCCCCTTGCTTTTAATACTTCTGAGATCTTTGTGTTGAAACAAACGGACGGACATGGTTATATCGATTCCCCTTGTCATGCTGATCAAGAATATATATACTAAAGCATTTAACTTCCCCTTTAAGTTTTTACTTCATTCAATTTTCTTTTGTTTAAACTTTTATTTCCACTATTTTATGTCGCCTCCCATAAAAATAAAACTTCACAACAAATACGCCAACAGCCCGCAGAATTGAACCATCTCGTATCATATACATTTTTACGATCCTCGTCTACCGTTATTTGTAGACCATATCATTGCACTTTCCCCTTGCCCCCGTGTGCACAGTAGAGCAATAAATTAATCAAAACTCGAGTTGGACTTCAATTTTCCACAGAAAATTGCAGCTCACACCTACAAATCGGGTAAATGATTTGTTTGACAAGCAAAACACACCAACTCGCACAGTAGGGGGGAAGGAGAGACACTTTTCCGTGCCTGAACCCTTGATCCTAGACCTGAACATGAACCTTTCGCAGAAACAACATAGCCAGCGAACTATCAGTGCAAATGATCGTCGAAAAGAAAACATTGTGGAAATTGCTGACAAAGATCAACATCGTCGATGGTCAGCCTGTGTGGCCGGTTGGCCGGTTGGAGTGGACATCATTAACCTTTGAGGCTGTCGAAGATGAGGCACAGGCAAATGTCAAATGTCATGGTTTGCTTATGTGGATGAATGTTTGCCCAATGTTCAATGTAACTACGGGTTGCCTCTGTGTTCTTATTAGGCAGCCCGTAAAGGGGTACCGGCAGCAGTCCAGGATGAGGACAAGGGACACACGCGCTTACCAATTATCACCCCCTCTTCATCAGAGCAACATGCGCAACATAAAGCCAAACGTCATTGTTGACAGGCAAGTCATTGTCATTGCTCAATGAGTGTAGATGGAGGTGGAGGTGGAGGTGGAGTGTCTATGTCTATCCATTTAAATGAATAAGCAAAACAATAAACGATGACCAGTCATGTCATTGGAAGCGAAAAGGAAAGGATATGGTATCCCAAATGAGGGTCAAATGGGAAATCTAATTAAACGACACACACTCTTTGGTCTGAGATTTGATAGAAGATTTTCGGGATTACCCAAGAATTTTAGTCAAACGTTTGATTAATGAAAGTTTAATACTAGTTTTAATGAAAGTCGTAAGCTGGATATCACGATTATGTAACTTAAATGCATTTAAATTACACGATTCAGCAAAAATTTATAAGCTTCACACTGAAGCTCAATTTCATGGGCATGAGAATTCATTCAGCTTTTCGTAGCGAAATGTTTGTGAATTTCAATTGCAATTTAACGGTTTGGCAAAGCAGAACTGCTTAGCATGAGCTGCGTAGCAAGCAGTGCTAAGCGAAGTACACACTGCTTATCAACAGTTTGGCAAACCTGCTTTCAAGTTGTATTGCGTATGTTAACACCATTTTTGAGTGAGCCAAACAATGAGTCGACACATTTTTCTCAAACTGTGCACTGTCTGCGCAGTTTGAGAGCCAACATGACAGTTTGAGACACATCATAAGGGTACAAGCAAAAGATTTATGATAAGTTTCAGGACTTGGCATCTGGTAGGTAAGAAAAGACATTGTCAGGATATAGAATCCTTGCCAATACCGTTTCTTTTGTGAAATACGACCTTAAAAGTTTCAATAAATGATATAGAATTGGACTTCTAAGATACAGTTGCAACCACCGAAGTCATCTTTCATTAGTGCGCGAATGTTTCTGCTTCTACTCTCGTCACTAGCATAACTATCCACCCATCCAATGAAAGAATGTTATCATTTTCAGCTCTGATAACTAGATAAACTATCGAATAGAAAGCTTTAATCGCCCGAGCATTGCAAATATCTTTGACTATTTACAGCACACCCAATCTCAGCCCCCACACAGCAACAGTTTAACAATGTGCCCATGGTAACTGAGGAATTCCAACGTTGTTGTTTATTTTCCCAGGCCAAACATAACAAAAATACGAGTGAAATTTAGAAACCTTAACCAAATATTTACACAAAACACCAAAAATTTGAGCTAGTAAAAGGCAATCTAGTGTGAATTTGAAAATGTGACAGTTTACACAAATTTTCCAACACAAATTTTAAGAGTCAGAAAATCTAGTTTTCCATATATATATTTTTCATAAATTACAAACACAAAGTGCAATATACATAGATATATATAGACAGACATACAGACATATAAACAATGCCAACGATACCCAAGCGTGATCTACGGCCCATGGGCGGCAAAAGCATGGGCATGGATTTGCTAACCTCTGGGATAACGCGCACAGAAGTCACCGAGATGCAGCTGAAGTGGCAGGATCAGCCTTGCCCGGCGCCGCCTTGCAAGCAGGCCTTCTGGTGGGCCTCACAGCCCAAACCCATTAAAATCAAAGGTTGTCCCAAGTAAGTTATTTTTTGATGAACACGAACACCCCGCAGATTACATGGGCTGGGGGTGGAGGGGCGGAGTATAGTATGCCGGCTGCTCAACCAGGGGTCAATGGAATCGCCGGACCAATGTTGTTGGCTAACAGAAAACGAAAGTTGTTGCCGGCGACAGGCTAGGAACAACACAATCAAGTCATAAATTGCGTAAATAAATTATTAAACGCTTAAGAGGGGTGTCATGAGGTGGCGGGACAACAGACACGCGAACCCGGCCTCCGTTTTCAAATAGAACATTTGGTGCAAAAAAGTGTGAGAACACCATTAGTGTTCAGCTGGCGTAGTTTAAAACTCGAAATTGACGCAGTTTGTAGTCATAAATTTATCGTAAAATAGCCAAAATAGAAAAGTTTGGTGGCAGCCGAACGGATAATTATTGGATTAGGGTCGCTTTAAGGTCAGAGGGCAATATATGGAAAAGTTGGGAGGAAACCTGTAAGACTTAATCATGTGAGGGCACTCGGGCGGCGTACAGTGCACAGTACTTTCACATGGAATCGAAACGGCAACAAGCCTCGGTTAACAAATGTGTGAAAGCCAGGCTGAAGGCAACCGCCTTTCGCCCAACTGATAAGAGGTGAGCTGTTGCATGAGTACGTTATGAAACGCCAACACAATCAACGTGAGGATCAGATGTTTTCTTAGTACTAAGAGACAAAGGACATAAGTTTAAAGAGATTATTATAATAAAAACAAAGGACACTATATGATATAGTGTTCCGATTTGGACGATTTTTACATATGAGCAGCTTACAGTAGAAAGAAAGTTTCAAGACGATAGCTTTAAAACTGAGAGACTAGTTTGCATAGAAACTGACGCACGAACAGAAGGAAATCGAACAGAAGGACTTGGCTTGTCATACAGATCAAGAATGCGGTTGGAGATGCTTCCCTGTAAGACGTTGTGCACCCATTCATGTGAGGATTTTGCTATACAAAGAGTTATATCTTTCAAATTCGATTCTGGAAGCCTTCAATAGCCTCTTTAAGTGTTGACAAAAGTTGACTTCACCACTTATAATTGATCATCGGAGAGCAAAAAGAAGTTATCAGATGCTGTAAAGCGAATGATCCTTGAATTCCATGTTTTCAATCCTCAAAAACACTGTTGAGTGAACCGATATCTGATAGCTCTTTCCATTGGAGTAAAGAACTATATATCTTCGGCAGCTGTTTCTCTTCAGTTCTCCCATATCTTCTGGGAAACAAATGTGAGCTTACTATTTACCAAGGTCCATTCTACGTTACTGCCACCTTGGTTGTACTTCATCATGAATGCGAACAAGTCATTTAATGTTCAAACTTTTATATAATATCAAATATATGCTGGAAGTAGTACCCTGAAGTACCTTAACTTCACATGATGATCTCACATTTTCAATTGGCATCGATTGGTTTTAGAAAAAATAACCGTTTTTGAACGACCTTCATCGATAAAACCTTGATTCGCTAAGCAAACTCCTTGAATAAGAAAAATCAGAATAGAAGGCGATGATAAAATGACCCGAAAATAGTATAAGATGATGCCTTATGTTGAATCGTTTCTTATTGGGGGGAAAAAAGTAATCCTCCAGTTATGTTCATTCCTACTAAGAACCTACCTTACTCACCCTATCGTCCAGTTATATTCATTCCTTCTAAGAACCTTCCTTAATCAACCATCTAATCGTTTCCATCAATCAATGTTATGTCCATGTCCGCAGAGCCTATCCTTGACTGCTATGTAACCATATAATTAAGTTAGCCATATATAAGATATCCTCCTCCATATGTATTTTCAGGTTCCTTCTCACACTTTGGTTATCCTTTGTTAGCTCCTCTCGAACGCCTTTTCCATGTTATTTCCAAGCCACTTTCATTTACTTAGCCAGAAACAGTAATAAGTCTACCAGCGGCACCAACTTAGCTGATTAATTCCGTTGCTTATCAGCTAAATGTGTCCAGGTGGCCGAACAATTGACCTTGGCCATTGACATTTGCATAGGTAAATGCGACGCCCACTTAACGTTTTTCAATGTCAGTCAAAGAAATGCGTGAAGTCATCTTAGCTGTGGCAGGTGAGAGCGGGGGGATTCATAGGAAATGAGCCGTTTGACACAAGCCTGAGGTGCGCTAGAAGTCTTGCGAATTTCAAGGACATGCCAACTAACGAGGTGGCAAAGAGAAAGGCCTGACGGGAAGCGCTTTTAATTGGAAACGCGGTGCTGCTAAGCCCAAACATGGATTTGGCAGTGGCGGCGGGAGCCACATTTGCCCACCAACAGTTAATAGTCCGCATTATTATTGCATATGGCGCAACAAAAGGAAAGGAAAGGAAAGGAAAGGAAAGAAGGTATGGCAACTCAAAACTAAGCAAAAGGACACACTCTAACCCCAGCCTAAGCAAGGCTCGTACAGCTGACGACAGTTCGCCGATGTCGACTCCGACTGACCAACGGCATGCAATGTGAACCCTCATATTGCGCGTCCGAAAGCAAGTCCTGCGGTCATTTGGCTTTTGCCAGTCAAACCGTGCGGTAGCGACGCGTGCTCCTTTGCTGGGTCCGCGCCTAAGCCAGGAACAGCCAAACAAAGGAAATATATAAAAAATATTGATTAACTAGTTTTTTCGTGTGTGCGGAGAGCGGAGTGCGGAGTGCTGCGGGGTGTACCGAGTTTATTTATACGAAACAACGCAATGACCGGCGGCCAGGCCTAAAAAAAACCGGTGGAGGAAGAGGAGCAGAAAGTACCATGCCAGAGACGGACACCAGCACCAAACAGCACTTAAATCCAGCCCACTTCCCAGACAATAGACCCAACGCAGCAGAGACCGAACTCGATACAGAGATCGTGCCAGAGCGCGTCCAGAACTTCTCCTTCTCCAGCAACTATCCTTACGCACCAGGACGCCACAACGGCAGCACCAACAGCATCCAGAACACCAATCTGGGCAACGTTCAGCGCTATCAGAGTCCCTACAATTTCCAGCACGTGGTCACCAACGCCTTCTCGGTGCTGCATCATCCCTCTGTGGAGCTATTGGACTACAATACAGGGAACAACACCAGCAGCAAACCCAACCAGGCCATAGTGCGACCCATTCGTCGCTCTGAGCCCGCCGCCGACGAGCAGCAGCAGCAGTATGCGGATCAAGTGCCTGCCGCTGGGGCTCCGGCCTCGAATCCCCCATTGACCACACGTTCGTTCTTCTCGCGCAGCACCCAGGAGGTGCGCAGTTTTGCCGATGAGCTGAGCCAGAAGCTGCGATTTCTGGCGCCGGAGGAGAATTACGGCGGCATTACTGGCGGCAGCAGTCACGGAAGTGCCAGCGCCAGCGCTTGGCTGGCAGCCGCCAACGGCGATATGCAACAGCGACCACGTTTCGAGACCACAGTGCCGCAGGGCATCTTTCTACCGCCGCCACATGAGCTGCAATATCTGCCCGCATCCATGCTGAGACGACATGTCTATGCCTATTCCTCATATCCCATGATATTGCACAGCTACTGCAATAGCAATCCGAACAGCAAGGAAAAGGAGAAGGAGCATAAGGCGATGGCCGCCACACGATTGAATGGAGTGCGTGCCACGGCCGCTGTGGCAGCGGCAACGGCAGCTGCCGCCAAGACCAAAGCCAATCCAGAGCCGCAATCTAAAACGCTAACCGGCAGTTTGCACATAACCAAGGCCCAGTTTCAACAACAACTGCAGCAGAGGCGTAATGGTGGAGGTGGAGCTGGTGGAGGTGGAGCTGGTGGAGGTGGAGCTGGAGTTGGAACTGGTGACAAAAGGTAATAAAAAGCGGTGCCTGTGGGCGGCCCTCGAAAGTGGGCCAACGGCAACGCAAAAAAAATTACCATAAATTAAAATTCCATGGGGCCTTCAATTAACGACGGTCCTAACGACGATCCCCCCCAGCAGTGGGTGCAGCCACCACAAATCGATTTGTGCGTCAACAATTCAATTAGAAATGCGATTCAATTGTGTTTTAACATTTTAGACTCGAGACGCTGATTAATTTATTTAGGTTTCTCTCTCCCCATACACTACACTATATAGCCTTGCTCAAAGGACATGCGAACGTGGCGAACGTTGTGTGATGTGTCATGCAATGGCTACTTCATACATACAACCCTCTCAGTTTCCCCTTCCACCCGATTGAATAATTTAAATCAAGATTTCATAGTGCCACAAAACAATTTACCTTTAAGTGCCTGGAACAAAAACAAAAAAACTATGGATAGGAGACCTACATATTATAGACTTAATGTCCTTCTCTTACCTTTGCCAACCGACCAGCTTACAAAACAGTATTTACTCTGAATAGCCATATATATGAGCCAATGGCATGTGTCCTGCCTCTGCCCTCTGCCTCTGCCTCTGGGTCACTTGTACAATATAAATTGAAGTTATTTTTGGTAAATGGTTTCGAAATGGCTCTCGTTTTTGGGTGAAATATAGACAAGTATAACCAGGCATAAGACCTGGTCAGAGTTTGTTATAGGATTCTAGAAATATGAGAACAGAAGTGGGACAGGTATTCCTATACATTTTAGGAAATTTTTCTATAATTTGTTATGTTCAGAACAGGATTACATGGATTCTTGATCAGATCCAGAGTAGTCGATATAATCATGCTCGTCTGTCTAATGCTTAGAACCCTTATTCCTAGCTACACTTAAAAGTATACAGTTTATGCTGAATATACAAAGATCATATTAGTCAGATACCATCTATATGTCCACCTTTATATTTAATAAAGCCCTGCATAATTGCATTCAAAACGCTAAACGAATCATTTATTAGAAATGGTCGCTTAGTCTCCCTATCTCTCTCGCTCGGTCTCTCTCTCTCGGTCCCTGTCTCTCTCTGTCTGTCTCTGTCGCTTCTCTCATTTGAATAGAATTGGTGCCTGTTGGATAAGATGTGCAAAGGATACAAATGTTTGGGAGACCCCTGCATGATTGCATTGAAAGTGCTAATCGAATCATTCATCAGAAATCAAATGATCGTTTATTCTGTTAGAAATACTTGTACTCTGTCTCTATCTGTCTCACTCTCTCGGTCTGTCTGTCTCTCTCTCTCTCTCTCTCGGTCTGTCTCTCTCTGTCTCTTTCTGTATCTCTCCTTCTCTCTCCGTCTCCCTGTGTCTTTCTCTCTGCACCATATTCATTCGAATAGAATTGGTGCCTTTCGGATATGGTGTGCAATGGGTACTAATGCTGTCGAGTGGAAATTCCCATTGACGCTCAAGTGTGAGACAGAGAGAGATATATAGACATTTAATTTGTTATCGTGGAAGTCTTTAATCTAGAGTCTGGACTAGATAAATGGGCCACTGTATCGTGAAAGGACAGAAAAACAGGCAGACAGATACGCTATCTCTTTCTATTTAGCACGTTAATATGGACTCTCACTTCGATTTGGCTCTCACGCTCACTCTGGTTCTTCCTGGGCCTTGCTACAAAGCGTGTCTGTCTCTACGAATGGATGTTCTTTGATAAAACGTACATTCTTATCACGATGATAAGTACAATGGATTTCTATCATAATATTTCTATAGGTTTGACCATAGAGAAACTACTCTCAGTAGATCCTCAAGATTGAGAGCACTTCCTTATATATATTTCAGTGAGTTTAACCATAGATAAACTACTCTCAGTAGATCCTCACATCCTTAAATGTTAATTAATGAACATTTACAATGCTGTTCTTTGGCAAGTATTTTAAGAGAAGCAAAATGTCCGAGCTTTTTTTCGTAGAGAATATGAATAAGAAGCAGAGTTGAGCGTCTACTAAAGTCTTTGGGTTTAACCTGTAACCTTCTCATCTCATGACAAGTGTAGGATATAATAGTTGCTGTGTTCGATTTCTTTAGTCATTTAGTCTCATAGCGAACGTTTCTCAGTTCAAGTTTCATATCTAATAACAATAACACTTGTAAAGCCCTTCTTATCCAATGACATATGTAGGGTATAATTGCTTTCTTTGTCTATTCGTAGTCCATTCATATGGCACATACTGTGTTGTTTGCCTAACTTTGCTGTTGCCTTCCTTGCCCAAACTTCCTCAAAATGCTGGGTTGAACTTTTGAACCCCACCACTTCTTCTTATTTGCTGTTGTCTTGAGTCGTTACATTAGTTGATGGCTTTGTACTTCAGACCCAGACCCAGAAGAACGGTTTCCTATCCCCCCCCCCCCTCCCCTCAGAGGGGTCGACCGCTGACGCTGCCACTTCAATGTGACTTCCTGTGCTGTGGGCCAGTTTCTGCGCCATGTTGTACAAAATTTGCATAGGTCACGAGTTCAGGTTTTCTAAACCAAACGCCATCAGCTAACCAAAAGGAGTGCAATGTCTGACAATGTTATATATGTGTATGTGTGTATATAACATATAGTAAATTAGCAAGTCATAAATAACTGACCAGTCGGGCCATTTAAAGAAAGAGCCTTTGACTGGCTTTGAGTGGCTTTAAGAGGGAGCCAAGTTGGTTTGGGCTGTTGACCCAAAAGTGTAGTGAACTTAACGGAAATTGATTCGAATCGGAGATGCCTTGACAAGCGTACGCCCTCGCATAACACCTAACACAATGAAATGGGCGTGAAGTATAGTAGATGTTTATCACCTTGAAAGTGCAACAGATTTTGGAACTCTCGAATAGGCTAGCGGATGCTCTATAGAAAGTAGTCAGAGCTAAAGTATCCTTTAGTATAACATCTCCCCTGATGCAATTCAAAGCAGGTCGACAGATAAAACTAGATAACATCTGGCTAGAAACCATTTTTTTCTGATACGTATAGACCACATTTAAGGAAAACATCGTTTAATATGGAAATCGTTAAAATCGATGGAATAGTAGGTCTATGTAGAAAGCTATTCTTCTTGAGAAATCTTCACTTTCTCTCTCGTTTCACTTCTTTATGTCTTCTCCATATAACACCCTCTTTACTGCCTGCTTGTGCTTATCTTTCTGGCTTATCACTTCACTTCTATCACTTTCTTTTGATTTTTCCCCGTTTTTCGGTTTCTTCGCTTCTTCTTTCTTCTTTAACTTTACTTTGTGCTTTCTCTACCATTCCCGATTTCTCTGGCTTTTCTCTCGCATTATCCTCATCTGCCTCTCACTTCTGTCCCTTACTTTTTCCCCTTTTTCTAAATCTTCTCTTCTTCTTTGGATTTACTTCTGTTTTTTCTATCATTTTCCTGGATTTTCGCTTGCCCTCTCCTGGGAAGTGAGAGCACTTCTCTGTCAGCTCCTTTTGATTTTTTCTTTTTGTCCCCCTCTTCTTTGACTTTACTCTCTTTTCTCTGCCATTCCCTATTTCCCTGGCTGTTCTCTCTCGCAATATCCTCAGAATTCTCTCACTTCCCTGTCTCCTTTTCTGCTTATTTCCCCTCTTTTTTGACTTCACTTTCTGTCTTCTTCTTCTTTTCCACTTTTTCTAGCTTTTTACTCTTCTATTTATCATCTCTTTCTGCTTTCTCTTTCTTTTTTGCTGTTTTCACTTTGTCCCTCCACTCTCATTCTCCGAAGCTGCAAAATGCTGCTTCAAACTGCACGTTACTCTGCTGTTTGTTGAAAATGCGTGCACCATGCTCATTAGATCGCATTTTTTCAACTGCACATTGCTCTACTGTTTGCTCAGTACGAGATTTTCTTGACTCTGTTGCCGGTTCTTTCTCAGTTTGATATTGAATTGCTTATCAGAGTGCCTACGTTCTGTAAGATCGTTGATTTAGGCTTAATCTTCTACCAGTCATTGTTTTAATGAAAAAGTTATAGCAAAATATACGATGCAAAACGTCAGTTCAGATTTATTTAAAAATTGATAAGGATCTCCGACATATAAACTTGAACGTTGACATAAAAAGTTAAGGAACCAAAAGGAAATCCTAACAAACTTTTAAGTTAAGTAGGATTATTAGTCTAAGGAGAAGCTTCGACATGATCTCGCATGATAAAATGTGAATAATCAAAGTATTTAATTTAATACTCACCTGATCCATATAAACTTCCGAAACTTAGGGTATTTATCCACTCAGTACATGATGCATCCTTGGGTTTGTTGAACTGGGTCGAGGCTTACTAATTGGCACGGCTTCCACAATTCATTTTGCAGACCCATTGTGCCACCTCCGGAGCCATACATGAATGTGATGTACGACAGGCGTGTCATAAAGGGCACTAACTTTGGCAACCCCGCCATGGTGGTAAGTATACCAAGTAATTATGGACCCTGACCTGTGTGTAAATCATTTGTCATGTTGCCGGCGCTGCTGCTGCTTCTGCTGCTGTTTGTGTAGGCGGAGGTGGATCCATTTGACAAGGCCGCCGAACTGAGGCGCCGCAATATGCTTCGAAAGCGTTCAATCCAGTGCCGGAATCAGCGCAATGTTTTGGGCACACCGCCGCCAGTGAAGGGCAGAAAACACGAGACCATACAGACGGAGAAGTATTTGGAGAAACTAGTACAGCGACCGCCCGAATTCTCGGTGGACACACAGACAGATCTGTTTCTGGAGAAGCCGCCCATGCCGCCGTTTGTGCCCGCCAAGGTGGGCATTGATGTGGGCACCGAAATTGGCGAAGGCGAGCTGTTCCACTTCGATGCCGAGGCCCAGCCTATTATTGATGTGCTGGTGGATGCATGCATAGAGCAAAGCATGTTGGAGGTGGCTCACGAAATGGAGCTGGACAGCCTGCGACGCAAGCAGGAGGAGTATGTTGCGAGCTCTCTCTTTCCACAGAGCCATTTGCTTAATTTTCTTATTTGCTTGGCAGATTCCTGGCCCAACGCGAGGCAGAGCTGGCCGAGCTACGCCGCCTGGAGGCTGAAGAGCTGCGATTGCAGGCCGAAAAGGAACGCCGCCTGCGTCAAGATGCCATTAGCAAGGAGCTGGACGAGGAGATGCAGAAGAGCGTCACTGCGGCCAAGCTCTTGCAGGGACACATTGCCAGCCTGGTGCCCGAGTTGTTGGAGAACATCGAGCCAGCCAGCGATGCCGTCAAAAAGGAGCAATTAATGAAGAGCATCTGCCCCTGGCTATCCGCCGAGGTGGCCGAAGAAGTTGGCCACATTGTCGACTCGCGCGAAATCCTCACCGCCATTATACAGGAAATCATCAAACAGCGTGCCGAAGTCTACATAGGCTACAAGGAAGGCTCTTCCGAGCCGACGCCTCGAACTCCCGACATCTGCGAAGAGGAGGGCTGCATGGTCGACGAAATGGAGGCGTGTCCTTGCGAAACCGAAACGGATCTGGAAGAGTGCCCCGAGCCGCCACCAGAGCCGCCGCATCTCTGAAACAAAGAAAGTGACAAAGCAAGTCAATTGATTCTTTTATGTTCAAGCTTTCAATTCTGATCAGACAGCGTCACCACACAAAGACTCAGATGAAAAAGGCGCGCGCAGCTCAACTTGTTGTTGTGTTTGGTAGCGTGTAGCCCATGCCTGCGTTGACCTGCTGCCTGCTGCCAAACACAATTACATTGAGGTGGCGTTGCGAACATAACTAATACATATTGTTAAAGATTTTTGTGTTACCGAAAATTCAACAAATAAATAAATAAATAAGCCCCAGTCGCTTTTCACACTTGGTATAAATTTACAGTTAGCCGCCTGCACTTTACCAACACTTAAAGATCCATTGCGAAACATGCGATAACTAATCACCGTTCGGTGGTATTCGATAGTTGCGGGACTAAAATATCGCAGAACCACCTGCTATTAAAACAACACGACTAAAATTGGCGCATAAATAAATTTAAATACATCTGTTGTTGTTGCCGCTTCTCCCTTAGTTGTACAAGTACACCCATTTTAGTCCGACAGCTGGAATTTTGCAGCGCCGAGATCAAGAAAACTGATACTGTCCACAAAACGCATGTCCTCTGGATAATTTCATTGATGAGCCGGCGAAGATGGTTGCTGATGGCAGCTCTGGGCGACGAATCTGCTGCGTCGATAGCATTTATATACTAAGTTACGCCAGGGCTCCTCTAAAGGAAGAACAGGATTGACATTACAAATATGAATACTTTCCTAAGAAATAATATACATGTTATATAATATATACTGTTAATGAATTGACAATGTGGAATACATATATTACAAATAATCAATGAATGCCCTGTGCACCAAGTACCAATACCTTATCTTTGATCCCACTCAACCTCATTCCATTTGCAGGCTCAGCAAAAGATTATTAATTTCAAGCAATACCGATTACAGCGGCTGAGGCACGAAAACTATATATCGATATTATTGTACGAAAATATCAAAACATATCGGATGAGTTAATTTCTTTATTTCACAACACAAAAACAATAATAAACGCAATGTCTAAGATATTTACGCCAACAAATCAAATTCGGCTTACAAATGTGGCCATTGTGAGGCTAAAGAAGGCCGGCAAGCGTTTCGAGATAGCCTGCTACAAGAACAAAGTGCTGTCCTGGCGCAACAACAGGTAAAAATTGTCGAATTTGCAGCCACGTGCAGTTTGCTAAAGAATATCCCTTCCTCCTCCTCCACCGCCCAGCGAAAAGGACATTGATGAGGTGCTGCAGACCCACACAGTCTTCACAAATGTGTCCAAGGGCCAGGCGGCCAAAAAGGATGAGCTGCAAAAGGCATTTGGCAAAACAGATGAAACCGAGATATGCAAGGAGATCTTGAGCAAGGGCGAATTGCAGGTGTCGGAGAAGGAACGCCAGAGTGTGCTTGATACGCAGCTCAATAGCATAGTTAACAGTGTGGCTGCACTATGTGTGAATCCCGAAACACGTCGTCCCTACTCAGCATCGATCATTGAAAAGTCCCTGAAGGATGCCCATTTCTCGGTTAAGATGAACAAAAACACCAAGCAGAACACAATGGAGGCCATTAAGATGCTACGCGAGCATATGCCCATCGAACGTTCACGCATGAAGCTTCGCGTTAGCTTTGCGGGCAAAGAGGGCGGCGGCAAGCTCAAGGAATCAGTGGTCAAACTGGCCCATACCGTAGAGCACGAGGAATGGGAAGAGTCCACCTTGCATCTAACACTACAAATTGATCCGGGCCAATATCGTGTCATCGACGAACTGGTGCGCAACGAAACCAAGGGCAAAGGTCTGCTGGAGCTGCTCGAACTCAAGGAGGTGGTGGAGAGCGAGGAACTGTTTTAGAGACACGAGAGCCAACTGATGGGTTTTGTTTTTGGGTATATAATTATATATGTGTGGGGCTATTTATGTTGAACAAGATTTGCGAATACATTTAACGATACATTTAACAACTCCCTCTCTCCGCTTGGATCTGGAGCTGGAATTTGGAAGCAGTAAGTGCCTGCAGTGCCTCTCACTTGCGCTTCTTCAAATTCTCAAAGCGACGCGACAGCTCATCGAAGTCAATCTCATCATCATCATTGCGCTTCTCCCCGGGGCCAGTGGGCGGCACATCTGGTAAGTCGTTGGGCACATTGGGCAGGGCCGGCAGATCCAAGGCTGGCGGTGCACTAGGCTGAGCGGGTCCACCAGGTGGCAACTTTGAGCGTGGTTGGGGTTTCGGTTTGTTGGCATGCTAGATAAATGTGGAGGAAAAATTAAAGTTTTAATATCAATTTGCAACGTCCAGGAAACGGTTACAAAGCGATGCTTAGACTTGGCCTTCGAAATGTGAGGGAAGTTTTTGGAATTGGACGATATGACTTGGCAAAACATTGACGATTTTCATGATGAGAGCTTAAGCATTGGATGCAGTCTCAGTCCGTGTCACCTCAAAAGTTCTAAGAGTCTTGATTGGATTCATCTGGATCGGCCGACTATATCATATAGAAACGAAACATCAATTGTCCAATTTACGCTATAACAAGTTCTTCTGCATTAGATTGGAACTTCTACTACTATATCATATAGCGATCATACGACCAATCTGTTCATAAAAGACATTTACTAGATTTATAATTCTGTTTTTTACCAAACTATCAAAAGTTCTGTTAAGTTATGTCAATTTATGCGAGGCTCCCGAATTATATATATCCAAAAAACAACTATTCCCATGCTAGTCATGCTTCCGTTAAGGTGTCAAGTATGAGATATGTATGATATAGTTGTCCGATCCTTACAAAATCAAGCATATAAACGTCATGCAGATATGCTTTTGGTATAATTTTTAGCTTTGATATTTAGACATTGAGACAGATGGACATTACTATATAGACTTCCCTAGCCATGCTGATTAAGCATATATACTCTATATAGTCGGTTAAAGCTTTTATCTGATCGTTGCAAACTTCATAACAGCTTTTAAAACTTTCGTCCAACATCAAACTCGCGCCACATTCTAGGCCCGTCTAAACACCGCTCAAGATCGCTTAAGCTTATGCCATGGGGCTCAATACTGATGCCCTCCTGACCTGCAGGTTAACGGGATTAATCGAGGTATAACGGGGCGGGGGATCGTTATCCGGTTTGGGGCGCTGTTTAGCCAAGAAATGAAAATATATAAAAAAAAAAAACGAAATCCAAAAGGAAAATCATAAATAAAAATCATAAATAAATACAAACAAATGATAAGCGGTAGCGGGTTGTGGCAGTAGCAGATGACTCATTTGGATGACTACACTTACACAAAAACACCAAGCACAAGCACCAGACCGTGACGTCACAAACACCAGACGATACGAAACAATTCCAAAATTGGGTTAATTTTTAGATGAGCAGGAAAATCTTGTTAGTTTTTAGACATCAACAAGCATAATCTGCGTGGAAAAACCTACCAAGATATTCTCATCGGGACTGCCAGAGCCATCTGCTGTGCTCGATTCCTGCTGCAATTTGCCAAATCATGCACAGACATGCCAAAAAGAAAAGCTTAGAAAATATCAAGAATTTCCACTTACATTGATGAAATTTGTATTCAGATCCTTTTCCTCGGCCTCGGCGCACTTGCTGGGCAACGTGGTTGGCGGCGCCTGCGGCTGTGTGGGCGGTATATTGTAGGCAAATGGAGGCGGCGGCTGGAAAGGATTCGGCACTGCACAAGCACCGCCACCACCTCCGCCGCCACCATTGCCACCAAATGGTGGATAGTTGAAGGGTCTAGTGCTGGGCGGCTCCGGCATGCTGGGCAAAGGCGGCACCTGCGGATAGCCAATGAAGCCCATTTGGGGTGGTGCCCCGGCACCACCGCCACTGAGATTATTACGATCAGAGAGATCGATAAGGTGGTGCTGCTGCGGGTCTGGCCTCGCCTCCTCCTGCATGACCTGTGGATCCGGCTCGTACTCGATGTTGTAGTTCTTGGCAATGGCAATCAGATAGTTCTCCACCAGCAGCTTGGGTGGTGCCTGCAGCGTGAGCTTGTGCATCAGCTTTTCCGACACAAAATGCTCGCCAGTGGCCGTGCGCGAGTGTTCAGCAAATTGTGGTCCATATTTGTGAACAAAGATGTCGGAGATGATCTTCAGCTCGGCTATGTCGCTCTGCAGACGTGGACAGACCCAGACAAGGCTTGACACTGGTTCGGCAATGCCAGCATCTAGCTCCTTCATTTGAGTGATTAGTCCAAAGCGAGCCAGCAACAGGTCACAGTACATTTCCACCATTTCCATTGCCTCTACCAGGTAATCCTCTCTAGAAAGATTAAGGTAACCAGGCTGGCATTAAAGGTGTCCTCAATGTGCATTCCCAACAATGGCGAATGCCTACCGTATAATATGCTCCACACGTATGCGAGCTCTTTCCGTCTTGCCAGTGGCCAAGTAGTCTGCAATCTCTTTCCTGGACTTCTGCGCCAGCTCTGCCTTCTTCTTCTCCAGCAGTTTAAGGCGATTCAGAGCCAGACGCAAGTTGGTCTTGAGCTTGTTGTAGTTGGGCCCGCTGGAGAACATCGCAATTCCTTATTACAATAGTCGTTGAGCTAATGTGTATTTTTTTTGGGCGGATGATTCATGTAAAGAAAACACACAAAACAGCAAATGTGATGGCTGCATGCATATCGATATGTTATCGATATGAAATAACTAACTAATGGAAATACACTTTTGGGTAAATACAAATAAATTAATATTAGTTAAATTTAGCACATTATTTAAAATATTTTCATCACCCAAAAATATGATGCCTCGAAATATATCGATACCCTTCTGCACTTAAAATGTCTATCGATTAATGTGTTCTGCTTCTTCTTAAAATTATTTGCGACTGCTGCGCGCTACTTTCGTTCATACAACGGTTCATTCAAACGCCGATTAACGGTTCTAATTAACAAAATTAAAGATAAATTAAGCTTAATTAATTATGGCAACCACGCGTCAATTAACGGCAAATGCGCTTCATGCGTATTTCCTGCAAAATGCATTAAAAACTCGCGAAACTCCAATGATAAGTGCTCATAAGGGATTTAGTGGTACCACCAAACCGCTACCATGCCCTACATGGCAAATAGCGGTCCCACTAAACATTAGACGTAAACGGCAGAAAGAAACAAACGTCGATAAACGAGCGTGTCAAAACGCAGCTCTGAAAATGTTTGCAATCGGCTAGTGCAGACAAACGGACGCCAGGTGGCGTTTAGCCGTATGTGATATGGCTTGGCATTGCCAGCTGCATTCAAAGGCCGAAACGCCATTGCTCTGTGATCTGTGTATATGTGTGGCATTAAAAGAAAGCGAAAATTTTTCATATCGCAAAATATATAACCTTAAGTGAAAAACAGCGCAAAGGCAAGAAAATGATGTGCTTTTCATATATAACCAATTAGATTGTGAGAGTGTTAATCGAAGCACGCAAGAATAGTTACAACTACTTCCAGCAGCTCCAGCGTGTGCCACAAAAAGGTTTGTTTGCATGTGTGTACGGGTGTGAAACGCAAAACGCGTCGCGAAATAGCAATGGACGAAAAAATTGTATAATTTCTTGACAAGACAAGATAATGGGTGATTTGGCCAAGTTGTGTGTGTGCGAGGAATAGCTACTTTTAGCCATCGTCTTTTTGGCTCACCGTCAAAGTGTTAGAGTTTCTCAGCCCCCTCGAGACACAGACACGCGCACACAGAGACACACAACGACATTGGGAGCGCACACATAATGAAGCAACATCTAGTTTAGAGATGTAATAGGGGCAACAAAGCCGATACCCTCCAGAAATATCGATCGTGATCCTAACTCTATTTGACACCATATTTTCGTGGCTATTGCAGCCTCTTGCCATGGAACAGTACATTGTACCCATGGATGATATGGATATGAAACCCGTCTATTCGGAAATGCAGGTGGTGCAAATGCCTCCCGAGGAAGTAGGCGTAAGTATTTAACCCATATCTAGATACAAAGATTCCATTTCACTAATGGAATGCCCACAACAGCCTCTAGTGCTGCAGGAAGACCAGCAGCTGGTGTTCAATGAGCCGCAACAAGTGATCTATCAAACGACAGCGCCAGCACAGTATCAGCCCCAACAGGCCACAGCGCCGTCCCATTATATTATAGGCGGCGAGGAACTGCAGCAGCAACAGCAGTCTCAGGCTCAGGCTCAACAACAGCAGGTGGTGATGCATCATCATCACTATCAGCAGCAACAGCAGCAGCAACAACAAGAGGTTCAGCAGCAGCAGCAGCAGCAGCATCTACATTTAGAGCAACAACAACAGCAGCAGCAGCAACAACAACAACAATATGTGCAGCAACAACAACAAGCACCCGCCCTTCAGCACACTCAACAGATCTATTACACCTCGGAGCAAGTGCTTCAGCCCAATACCATAGTTCATAGTGCCTCCATACAGCAGCAGCTCCAGCAAAAAAAGCAACAACAAGTTCTCCAACAACAGCAGCAGCAACAACAACAACAGCAACAACAACAATACCAACAACATGCACCTGCCTATCAACAGCAAACTGCCCAATTGGTCCCGGCCAATCCTCAGCAGCAGCAGCAGCAGCAATTACTTCAGCAGAGTCCACAGCATCAACAGCAGACGCAACAGCAAACGCTTCAGCTCCAGACCTCACAGAGCCAGCAACAACAGCAGCAGCACCAGGTTGTCTATCGGATGACCCCAACCCAGCCGCAGCAACGTCCGATCAGCGTAAGCATTAACCTAATCCAAGGGCAAACTTTGTCTGTTGCGTAGGGTGGTCCTCGTTTTGGTACTTTTTCCAGACACATTGGTTATTCTACACACACTATATACTTTTTTGACCGATATTAGTTCACTTTACACAATATATATCAATAATTATCGAGGTGTTGGTTTTGCTACACCAAATGGAGACCTTCCAAAGCGTTCCAATAGCTTCAGGGCAAGTTTCAGGAACAAGGCCTTTATACCATCTTTGTCTTCGATTTTAACGCCTTCCGGTTAGAGTTTTTGTTCAAAAAGCCTTCTTAGTTTGCGCCTTCGTCATAAAAACCTTAATTTGATCTTCCCCTGAGTGATATTAGTATACTGTCCAAACGTTTGAAAAGTTTCAACTCAAGGAACAGTGCGCCGCTGACTTCCATACAATCTGTGTCCTTCCTAACCCCCTTAAAGTTAGAGTTTTTGTTCAAAAGCTTATCTTGATCTTCCCCTGAGTGATATTAGTATACTGTCCAAACGTTTGAAAAGTTTCAACTCAAGGAACAGTGCGCCGCTGACTTCCATACAATCTGTGTCCTTCCTAACCCCCTTAAAGTTAGAGTTTTTGTTCAAAAGCTTATCTTGATCTTCCCCTGAGTGATATTAGTATACTGTCCAAATGTTCCAATAGTTTCAGCGCAAGGAACAGTTGCCGCTGGCCTTCATACAACCTCTGTCCTCGATTTTAACCCCTTCCGATTAGAGTTTTTGTTCAAATCCTTCTAAGTTTGCGCCTTCGATATAAAATACACATTGTATGACATTTTCACCGACCGATCGATTTTCGTTTGACCAGTGCGTTGATGCTTAATCAGCCAGTCAGTCAGGAGAGACAGTTGTACCATATAACATTTGGAGCCAAAGGACCAATTTTCAATTTGAAAATTTCCTTAAAGTTCGCGCTACACAATTGAATCGAACTCATACTGTTAGGGCCTTGCATTGTATGCTAAAATGATCCCGAAAATGGGCTAGAACAAGCTGAAAAAGAAGTACAGGGTGCAGATCATCCTGAAGAGGCGTGTATTACAACCTGATCTGATTCTCATCGCATCGATGTTAGACGGAAATCTAAAGTGTAATACGGTTTTTAGACTAAAAGAAGAAAGTGAGGCATCAAAAACGAGGGGCGACGGGTATAGCTTATAGATATAGGCTAGCTATATCATAACATATCGATCTTTAATATCCATAAAGTTCTTCCCTATGATCGCTTAGAAGAAGGATTCCAAATCAAGCAAGAAATAAGGGGCAACAACATAGACAAACAATGGTTCAAATTGAACAAACAGCAGAGCAATGTTCACTTCGAAAGTAGAATGCTCTGTGGTTGTGAGCGTAAAAGAAGATGGAGAAGTGTACGGTAAAAGGACGAAAAGAATGGAAAAAGAAAGTGTGAAAAGAAGAAGAATAGGAAGAAATGACAAGCAAACGCAATAGGGAGCCCGAAAATGAAAGAAGCAAAGAAAAAAAAGAGATGTGGCAAGTAGAAGAGATAACAGAAGTGAGTTATAAAGTGCTACAATCTCACTTCACTGGTCGTGTCATGTATCCATTTCTACAATATACAAATATCTCATCTCCATCCCCCACAGATGCTGAACAACACGCACACGCACGTCATTGTCAGCCAACAGGGCGGACAGCCCCTTCTAATCCACACGCCCCAGCACCAGGAGCTGATCATGCGCCAGGCCACCATTCCCCAGCAGAGCATCAACCTCCATCCAACGTACAGCAATCGGGGAGTGGTCTATACGACGGCGGCGACGACTCAGCAGCAACAACAGCACGTCCTCCAGCAACATGTCCAGCAGCAGCAGCAGCAGCAACAACAGCAGCAGCCGCAGCAGCAATTGCAGATTCATCCAGCACAGCTGGTGCAGACGCGAGTGGTGCCGCAACAGCAGCAGACGGGAAATGTGCTCTACCAGCAGGTCCAAATGCAGAAGGCACCGATGCCGCCGCAGCAGCAGCAGCAGCCACAGCAGGTGGTTCATCCTCAACAGCAGCAGCAACAACAGCAGCCTCAGTTGGTGACAGCTGGTGGCGGTGGTGGTGGCCCTCAACTAATCCGCACTGCCTTCCGTGGCAAATCACCGCGTGGTGGAGGAGCAGGAGCCATCGTGGCCAGACAAAGCCCTACTGGAACCCTTGTGACCACGCGTCCAGCCACGCCCGTGCCGCGTCCGATGCGTCCACGCGGTGGCGGTTTGGTTCGGGGTGTGCGTCCTGGCGTAGTAAGACCTAATCGCGCCCAGCTGCTGGTGCACACTAGCAGTGCAAGTGTCGTCGATGGTCAGACCCTACAGATAGTCACCCAGCCGGCGATGACCAAGCATATAACCATTACCAACCTCGGTCAGCCGGCGGCCCCAGGTCAGCAGATGCAGCCGCGACAGGCCGTTTATCGCGAGATGCCTCAACAGCAGCCGCAGCAGCAACAGATGCTTATGATGCGACCTACTCAAGTAAGATATCGTGGTCCGTCCACCATTGCGACCGTTGGGCCTATCGCAGGAGCAGGAGCCGCAGCCACGGGGCAGAACAATAACATGGGTCTCGACCTGGAAGAGCGCATCCAGGCGGTGGTGGTGAAGAAGGAGCAAGGAGCAAAACCCGCAAGCAATCCTGGAACCTCCACGCAGCTGAGCACGAATACAACCCTCACCACCTACTATCCAGGTGGCTCCACAACATCCGCGGCCGCCAGCAGCAGCAGTGGGGATGAGGAGCTGCAACCTGGCATACGCAGCTCCAGTAGCGGCAACAGCGGGGCCAGCATGTCCTTGGCGGAGTTCAAGAAGCGTCAGACCATTTCAAGTTTGTCAGGGTCTCCGCCCACCACAGTCATGCGTCAAGTGTCCGCCGGCGGACCTGCTCCTGGCACTCTGGTACGTACTACTCCTAAGCTGGCCCAGCAACAGCAGCAGCAGCCGGGCACACGAATAATCCAGGCTCAGAAACCGGGACTGCCAGCCACAACCCATGCGCTGCCAACGGCTATTGTTCAACCCCTGATGACCTCTTCCGTGCAGCAGACATCGCACAACAACTACGAGATCCACTCCCAGCATGTGCTCAATAATCGGGCTGGCCAACACATTGCGGATCGAGATCGGAACAGTGCCAAGATGCTGGTGATCCTCGCCTCCGGGGAGCAGCGGCTAATTACCTTCACCCTGCCCCGTGAGTCGTGCACCGTTCAGGATCTGCTCGAGCAGGTGAGCGTGCCGTTCAACCACAGTACAACCATTCAGTGTGTGGAGCATCGCGGCGCCAATGTGGATTTTGTGGTCACCGTTGGCTTCACTGTCACAGAATCCGCCAGCGATCTAATCTCCCGCGCCGAGGAGAGCCTCCAATTGAGTCGGCAGCAGGAGAATGCCGCCGCCGCTGCGGCTGCTGCAGCCACACCCTCACCTTACACTCAGGCCAATGCAGCCGCCGAGCAGGCGAAACGTGAGGCCGCCAGCACAGCCGCACCATCCACCACGGGCAGCGCAGTCGGACCAGCGGCTGCCGCATCCCCAACGCCAGCTGCCGCCGATGGCAAGAAACTGATTGATGGCTACTTGGCCGTTTGCCAACTATGTGGATTCACCGGCGTCGACCATGCCAAGTGTGAGCGCTGCAAGCGTGTCTTTACGGAGCCTCCCAAACGCAAGTGCTACATAACCAAATCAAATGCGGCCTCAACAGGATCCGCAGCCAGCTCATCAGCGGGTGAGCAGCAGGCCACCAACGCGGAGAAGAAACGTGAACTGGCCACCGTGGCCAGATACAGTAAACAGATGGCTGGCGTTGGTGGTTTCGTGAGTGGCGGAGTGGCCGGAGCTCGCGGTGGACGTGGCGCCATGGTGGCAATTCGAGGCGGAAGGCGAAGCGGCAGGAGAGTAGCCGAAGCGGATCCTGTGGTGCTGCTGAGCAGCGAGGATGAGGCAGACGCAGCAGATGATGCAAATTCCGAAGCAGGTGTAAGTATCCATAAGATTATTTTTACAAGAGCAAAAAAAAACGGGAGAGTAGTGCAGAGAGACATAATTTTTCGTCTACTGGCCTTCAAGATCATGATCATCTCCCACACATGAATTTGAATCGAAGACAGATTTATAAATTTAAATTCCAATCCCAAAAGCGCCAATTATCGCTATACATATAATTAATCGATAACTCTCTTTCTCTCTCACACATACACTCACGCACAGACCGCCGCAAGCCAAAACCAGCGTAATTCAAATGGCAATGTTGATACATTGCCTGCAGCGTTTGCCTGCGAGACTACTTTAACCGAGATCGATGAGGAGCCACTATACAAAGGTGAGTGAGAGCTTCTCTTCCGCGCACGCACATGCATACGCATACATAGCATAGCGACAGGCACACATATTTACAATGATTAATGTTGTTGGTTTCAAATGTGTACACACATACCTGCAGAGCCAATGGGCTCATACTTTAACATGTTGGCAATGCTATTTGGCAATTGTTGACGCCAGAGGGCGCTGGCCAGCCGCCATATTACCATCCATAAGAAGAAGTATCGACACAAAGCAGACGACGAAAACTGCACAAACCACACACACACTGTTTTGGGTGCTTTTGATTATAATTTTCTGCAATTTGCAGAATTTTAATGTAAAATAGCTTAGCATTATATTTTAGAGTTGAAAATTTCTTGTGACTTACATATAAATTGCATTCGAGCTCTGCGCAAACATGATTGACGACGGTAAGACCGCGGCGCGGGGCTTCTGTGAGCAAAGAAAAAAAAACGTGACGCTGCCGACGGCGTCTCAAGAAAAAAGAAGAGAAATCGGCAACATGAATGAATGTTGATTAATATTATTTTTATTGCAATCCATGTGAATATATAACCTTGTTCTATCTACAGATTTTGTGCGTGGTGACGTCATGGACATGTCGGATTTAACAAATGGTGAAATGTCGAGCGTGGCAGTGACCTGCAGCAATATGAGACTGATGCCCTATTACCGATACGAGCTCACAGATCAGGTAGGTTCTTCATATCGCTCGCAAAGCTGAACCGAGAGCTGTGTTTCTCAATTCTCGCATTTCCAGGCCTATTTCACCAGCAAGGGTATACGAATCAATGGCGTGATCCTGGATAAGGACGAGAAGTTCACTTTGAACATTTTCAAACATGAAGTGATCAAGGTCATAGCCCATTTTTCTAGCGCAGATCAGGGACTGATCATGTTGTATTTGTTAAAGAATTGCGCCGAGTATGTGAAAAAGCAATTGCAGTTGTCGGACGAGACGAGCACAGAACGTAGGTGGATCTCGGAACTCCCATATGCATGTTTATAACAATTTCAATCTTCTCCTGCAGAGACTGGCTTCAAGAATCCACTTCAAGGTTCCTTTCACCAGCGTCGTTTGATATTGATCTTCAACAGCATTTCGTTCTCGGCCCGTGAGTTCATCAAGTCCATGTTTAGCTGCGTGGACGAGATCAGTGCAAAGGACGCGGCTGATATCTTTGATAGGATTGCCTTGTCGGATAGCAAGAGGTTGGACGACAAGCCCACCCAGGAGGAACCACGGCAACTGACTACCGATGACCAGATCAGTCTCTTAATGTATCCACCCAAGGGCACTGGCAGCCTGTGCATTCGCATGGAGGACTACGTGTGCTTGACCAAAGAGTCGTACCTCAATGACATCATCATAGACTTTTACCTGCAGTGGTTGCGCAACACCCTCATACCGGAGGGCCAGCGCGAGAGGACGCACATCTTCAGCACCTTCTTCTATAAGCGCCTGACGACGCTCACCCGTCCCACAGACATGAAACAGACGGCGGCCCAGAAGCGTCACGCCCGTGTCCAGAAGTGGACCAAGTTGGTGGACATATTTGACAAGGACTTTATTATTGTGCCCATCAACGAGCAGTCGCATTGGTTCCTGGCCATCATCTGCTTCCCCAGCCTGAAGGGTCCCGTCACCTATGACACCAATCAGCCGGTGGAACCGCAACAGCTGAAGCGGACGCACGGCAAGAAGGTGTCCCTGCAGATTGGCAACACAACCATCACACCGCTGGCGGCCAAAAAGGGTGAGGCCGGTCCAGCGATCCTGCCCACTGAGATCTGTCGTTTGGGCGATGACGAAAGCGAGCGGGACGAGGCCGAAGGCGATGATAGCGATATGGCATCCGAGGATAGCGACACCTCAAACCCTCCCAAGGAGACTATGTCGGTTGCTACTACAACGCCCATCACATCCGCCGCTGCAGTGGCTACAGCAGCTCCCACCCAGTCCAGTGGACCCGCGCGAAGCAATGCGAGTGGTGATGATTGTCCAGCCGTCAAGCAGCCGCTCATCCTCATTTTTGACTCGCTGGCCGGTGCATCGCGCAGCCGAGTGGTGGCCACCTTGAGGGACTATCTCACCTGCGAGTACAAGGTGAAGAAGCCCGATGCGCAGGCGCACGTCTTCAACAAGGACAACATGCCCGGTCATTCGGTGAAGGTGCCCCAGCAGAATAACTTCACCGACTGCGGCCTGTACCTGCTGCAGTACGTGGAGCAGTTCTTCAGTGATCCCATCCGCGACTACAGACTGCCCATCAAGCAGCTGACGAACTGGTTCGACTTCCTCACGGTCACCAAGAAGCGCGAGGACATTGCCAAACTCATCCAGCAGCTGATGGACGAAAAGAATACAGCTGAATCCCAGCCACGCCTCATACTGCCCGTCATTGATTTCCCCACGCTGAATGGCCAGCTGGTGGACTATCCCGAGGAAACGGAAAGCGCCGAATTTGAGGAGGAAGACGGTCAAGACGAGGATGAGCCGGCCAGTGAAGCGGTAAGCCAATTCTCTCAGAGGGGGAAACCTGCAGCTAAACATATCTTTAATACTTGCAGCATGAGGAGACTGGTGTCACCGATATGGAAGTTGATACCCCATTGGAGGAACAGGTGACGCCCACTAAGACACCCTCAACTGTGACGTCAACAACGATGTCGACAGCAGGTAATGTACTGAGGACCACACGCCGATTTGTCTTGAAACGGCGCCTGCAAAATGGTCCATTGATCACCCCAACCGTCAGTCCCAGCAATGGCAATAATGGTGAGGCTGGCAGCAGTAGCGGCGTCCCCACTACCACTAGCAGCTTAGCCACCTCTAGCCCGATCACGCTGCAGCACCAGGGGACGCCGACGACAACTATTTCTGGCCTGGCGCAGCGCGCCCCCAGCAGCAGCCTCAAAATCCGCAAGATCGAGCAATAACAGCAGCCAGCTCCTCTGGTCCATCATCATTATCATCATCATCAAAATGTTCATTTGCCCTCGACCCCCTCTCCGCCACTGCAGCTGTTGCAGCTGCTGAGCAAAATGTAAATAAAAACGCATTCAAAATATTTCCTACGCAAAATAAAATGAACGTCGTGTTTCTTAATAAAGAATTAATTATTGAAATAAACAATTACGTGTCGAAAAGTGATTTCACATAAATTGGTTGGTTTCATCTATCCTACACCCGCCCCACCACTGGATACGTGGCTGTTGGCGCTGGGGCGGCTTTTCTAATTTCCCACTTTTTGCACCCTTGCCCAAAAAGAAAACCAGTTCTTTTTGTTGTTGTTGTTGTTGCATTTTACCATGTAGTCGACTAGAATAGTCATTGCCATGCCATGTATATCGTATCTACATGATTAGCGAATATACATGATGAGACTCCCAGGGGGAAGGCAGGTGGCAGAGGCAGCGGAGCGCATATTAATGGATATGCAAATAATTTCAACTGTGCTCAGGTTTTTTAGTTACTTTCTCTTTGCCTGAGCTTATGTTCATTTGTTGACTAAATTTCATATTTGTAACACAATTTGTTGCTTGATTTGAAGCCCCCGCGGCGTTTGCCATGTAGCTGCTTAAGAATATACATGGCAGTGTACACACACTACATGGTAACCCACACACACGCACACAAACAAACAAATATTTTACTGCTCAACAGCTGTTTTTGCCTGGAACAACAACAACACCACGAAGAAGAAGGAAAACAGAAAACAAAGAGGAGGAAGAAATAAAAATAACCAGGGCTGAATAACGAAAAGCAAGAAGAAAAAACAAAACATCACAGAAAGTGGGAGTGCGTTTTATAAACAGTTATTTACAAATTCAATGCACATTTATCGATATTTGTTTGCAAGTATTTATGCAGTTTTATTAAAACAAAAAGAAACTAAGCATATTTAGGTGAAATTTTTTTATAAGTGTTTCTATACAAGTACAAAAGTCTGTCTCACAAATTGAAGTATTTTCTGAATTCAAAAAATATCAATATTTTCATCAATAGTTCAATCTAAATATGCAGTTCATATTTGAAACAACAGATTATTCCACTTTCAAGGAGTAGTCTGCTATAGTTTTAATGGAGAATTAAATAAATTGCCATTCATGTGAGACCGTTCACTATATGTGGAGTACAGCTCAAAATATGATTGATGATTTTTCTTGATTGAATATTTGATAAGAGAAAAATGGTAAAACAAATTGCTATCAGGTGGCAACGCTACTGTATTCAATATATCGACTTAACGATAGTTTTAATGCCGATAAATGAGTACCAGTTATTATTTTGATATTACAAGCATTTTGCATAGCCAATAAATAGCTAATAAATTTGGAAAAAAACAAAAAATTTGTTAAAACCCAGAGTAATGCTGTAAATTTTACAGCAATAACAATTTTGGTATTTACATTTTATTGTCGTTTTTATCTATCATTGCCGAATTTGGTCACACTAATACTGACTAAAACAGCTGTAACCGGCTTTAGTTTTTATTATTTATATATAATAATTTATTTGTAATAATATGTTACATTTAAGTAGCAAAATGTGTCGTCAAGGAGCCTGGTTGCTTCATCGTCTACCGCGCACCTACAGCTGGAGAAGCCACAACAACTGCACAGATAAACTGCAGCTGGTGGTTTCAAGGAGCAAGATGACACAATCGCAATCACCGTTGCCAAATCGAGACAACTGGACAACAAGTATACCCACCAAAGGCAAAGACAATGAGAAGATTACAGCATTGGGCTGGTTTCTGCTGGTAAGCTGTAGGTCATATTGGCGATCTTCTATAGCTATTAGTAATTGTCCTTTAGCTCATACCGGCTACAACTTTTGCGCTGGGATGCTGGCAAGTCAAGCGGAAGATTTGGAAAGAGCAGCTAATCAAAGATCTGCATGAGCAACTGAACATGCCACCGGTTGCGCTGCCCGAAGAGTAAGCTAAGTTCTCTCTATATTCACTTATGATCCACCTCTCTAATGCTACTTTTTGCAGCCTGAGCGATCTGTCGCACATGGAATACCGCCTAGTCAAGGTGCGCGGACGTTTCCTGCACGACAAGGAGATGCGCATGGGACCACGTTCACTCATACGACCCGATGGAGGGGAAACGCAAGGTGGACTCTTCTCTCAGCGGGATACTGGCAATGGTTATCTAATCGTCACGCCCTTCCAGCTATCAGACAGAGAGTAAGTAGCATCAGCTGCCTGTGATATGTGCAGAGGGTTTATTACACATCTCCCCCTCAGCGATATTGTCCTGATTAATCGCGGTTGGGTGTCCCGCAAGCATGTAGATCCGGAAACCCGAGCCTTGGGCCAATACCAAAAGGAAATGGAGCTGACTGCAGTGGTACGGAAAGGCGAAAGCCGTCCCCAGTTCACGCCAGACCACAAGGATGGCCAAGTCTATCTGTATCGCGATTTGACCAGAATGTGTGCAGCCACAGGAGCAGCGCCCGTCTTTCTTGACGCTGTGTATGATAAGGAGGGCGTGCGCAACAGTCCCATTGGCGGCCAGACGCGTGTCACCTTGCGCAATGATCATCTATCCTATTTGGTTACCTGGTTTAGTTTATCGGCAGCCACCTCATATTTGTGGCATCGTCAGATTGTTAAAAGAATACCCTTTTAGGGGATATTTAATGTTTGTTTAAGCCTCGGCTACGTTTAGTGTGGCCGTTTTACTCGCATTCAAATGTATGGTATTTTTTAGGACAAATTAAAGCTGCAGTTTGTTTTTGAAATTGTGCAAAACGTTAAATGATTTTCCATGTTGATAACGAAGAGAATAGTGGAATTTTAAATTAAATTCCTTTGGCTATGGAAGACCTATTTTGTTTGCCATTGTGAAATGCTCATAAAAACTTGATTTGTTATATTAAATGAGGAATTCGTATTGGTTTTTATTTTCATAAAAATTTACATGACTTGTAAATGCTAAATGGTTTTAATTTCACATACAGAAGTCGGCCGTTTGCAACGGCAATGTTAAGGTTTATATTGCAACTCGATAGGAAATATATATTACTTATATATACTATGGATATATCATTATATCATTTAAGGAAAGTGAATACTAAGACGTACTTAGCGAAATACTTGATATTGTTTCTTTTTTATACCCTTGCAGAGGGTAATTATAATTTGGTCAAGATATTTATAAGAAGTATGTCTAACCCCATAAAGTATATATATTCCTGATGATTATTATAAGCCTAGTCTATATAGCCATGTCCATCTTTCCGTTGGTTTCTATGCAAACTACTCTCTTAGTTTTAAAGCTGAAAGACTTTGCTTTGCGGTGAAAATCATCGAGATCTGAGAACTCATCGAATTAGATCTGGATTGGACAATTATATCATAGAGCTCCCATATAACTGATTCGAACTAGAACTCAGAATTTGATCTGACCCTTTCAGGATTGACATTTAGTATGAAAATCCTATTTGTTTCTTATTGGCATTAATCGAACTTTGGAGTGC
This sequence comes from Hirtodrosophila duncani, assembly GCA_037043425.1. Classification (NCBI taxonomy): domain Eukaryota; kingdom Metazoa; phylum Arthropoda; class Insecta; order Diptera; family Drosophilidae; genus Hirtodrosophila; species Hirtodrosophila duncani. Next base: position 6,533,656 of record JBAMBM010000821.1, on the reverse strand, counting down.
GTCAGATTTGAAGATCTCCACTTCTCCTAGCCAAATTTGATTCGGATCGGACAACTATATCACAAGGCTTCCACAAGGCTTGATCTTTTCAGAATGGTAATCCTATTAGGAAAATCTTATTTACTTCCTATTGGAATTTTGTAACCAAATCCTTCTGATCACCAAATTTGATTCGGATCGGACAACTATATCATATAGCTTCCATATAAGTGACCCTTTCAGTATGAAATCTTGGTATAAAAACTGATTTTGTTTCTAATTGGAATTGAACGAAGCTCGCTAGTTGGCATCTGCAAGGGCATGTAAGCTCCGGCTACCCGAAGTTATCCTTCTTCTCTTGTTTCAACTATACAAAACGCATATTTACAACTCAAAGTCTCGTAAATACTGTAAAAAGTTGGACAATCTTGTAGTCGCAGCCTACAGCTGGGGCACAATGCCCCAGGATCTCAGGAGTCCGGCCCGCTGATACTTCTTGCCAATGGTCTGAACATGGAAACCGATTTGCAGTAGGCTTTCGTGATCGAGTATTTTGCGACCATCGAAGATGTAGGCTGGCTTCATCATGGACTGGTAGATGCGTTTGTAGTCCAAGTCGACGAACTCATCCCATTCGGTGCATAGGACCAAGGCGTGGGTGGCTCGCACGGCACTATAGGGATCGCTATGGATCTGGACGGCCTTTTTCACATTCTCGGGAGATTCGGTAACACTGGGATGCGTGAGATCGTCAATGATCTGTTCCGGCTCCACTTTGGGATCGTAGATGTCCAGCTTGGCGCCCTCCTCGAGCAGCGTCTGGCAGACGGTGATGGCAGCCGTTTCGCGAGTGTCGCCCGTGTTCTTCTTGAAGGCAAAGCCCAGAATGGCAATGCGCTTGTCGGACACCGTGTTGAACAGACTCTCGATGATCTTTTGGGAGAAGCGACGCTTCTGGTAGTCGTTCATATCGATCACCTGCTGCCAATAGGCGGCCACCTCGGGCAGATTCAGATTCTCGCATATGTAGATCAGGTTGAGTATGTCCTTTTGGAAGCAGCTGCCGCCAAAGCCCACGGAGGCCTGCAGGAACTTGGAACCGATGCGCGAGTCCAGGCCAATGGCACGGGCCACCTCCGAAACATCCGCGCCGGTGGCCTCGCACACGGCCGACAGTGAATTGATGCTGGAAATGCGCTGCGCCAGAAAGGCATTGGCCGCCAGCTTGGACAGCTCACTGCTCCACGTGTTGGTGGTGAGTATGTGCTTCTTGGGTATCCAATGCTCATAAATCCAAGACAGCTTCTCGACGGCCTGATGACCCTCCTCAGTTTCCTCGCCACCAATCAGGACACGATCTGCATTCAGCAAGTCATTGATGGCCGTGCCCTCGGCTAGGAATTCCGGATTGGAGAGGATGTCGTAGTGTATGCCCGGCTTTTGATTGGAACGCAGGATGTGCATAATGCTATCGGCCGCCCGCACTGGCACAGTGCTCTTCTCCACAACAATCTTATTGGACTGTGCCACCTCGGCAATCATGCGAGCCGCACTCTCCACATACTTGAGATCTGCCGCCCGACCTGAGAAGCGGATTTGTAAATGAGTTGAGAGGGGAGGAGGAGTATGATGATATATGATGATGTGACTTACCCTTGCCATTGCCACTGACTTTTGTGGGCGTATTCACTGAAATGAAGATGAGTTCCGCTTCTTTAATGGCCGCATCGATGTCCGTGGAGAAGAATAGATTCACATTGCGACACTTTTTGACTATGTCATCCAGGCCAGGCTGTGCGAGAGAGAGGATAAACATTTAATATGTCCTTAGAATGTGGATTTGTCAGGTGAATGTGAATCGCTTTCAAAAATTTGTAGAAATTTATGTGTAGAAATTTATATATGTGGCTGGCTGCGGAACAATGCACTGTCCAAACCATAATATGTAGGAGGCTAAAGTTGGATTTGTGAGAGAATGTAAATCTTTCAAAGTTTATATGCAATTGAATTTCTTCGATGATTTTAGGAAAAGGGAAATTCTTAACGTAAAACTAAGAACATTCGTTGACAGGCGAAAAAGAACGAATTTTGTGACATGCCGATTGCTGTTACAGTGTGAGAAGCGGCTTAAGATTGATTGTTCGCTGGACTGCTGTATAAAAATAGGCTTTAGCAGATAAAACCATATCGGCGTACCAAGTAAATCGTACGAGGAGGCCTTCTAAGAGTAACAATTTCTCATGAATTTTGGTTTCTCTCATATTATTCTCAGTCCCTGGAGTCAATTCGACTTTCAGTCAAAGCAAATAATCTATTAAATGGGTTTTTTTTACTAAGAATATCAGCTATCGTAGTAATTTGCAGCCCTGCTTTCAATTCTAAAGAGGTGAGTTCCAAGGAAAGTCCGATTGGTCTAGAGATAAGATTAGATTTGTAATTGAGCAAGCTTATCTAGCTGTGTCAGAGATAACAATGCTGTGCATTATGCCAAGGCGAATATAGTTGTATAAACATTGAGATATGATGATTTATTCAATTCTCTGGAGTTTTCTTTCGCTTGAGTTCTTCAGTTTATTGGGAATGCAATATATATAAGATAGAAGAACTGCTGATGTGCAAAATATCATATAACATCATTTATTCTTAGAAATTATTAGTGCAATGAACCAGAAGAATATCAGACTACGATGGCAGACGATCCTATTGCGATGTTATAATTAGAAAAAACTGATGTCGCTGTCGCATTTGTTTGCTGGTTGATAAGTTTCTGCAATTAACGGTTGGGGGGGGAAAACCAGACATGCAAAGTAATTACGAAAATTGTGTTAACACTGCCCGCGTTTTCTCTGAAAGGGAATATGAACCAATTGTACAAATATGTAAACATGGAAAGCAAAAAAAAAGGGAGAAGAAAAAGAGAAGTGAAAACCATGTCAATGCCAACAAAGCAATTATTTTTAACAAATTGCATTCGGCTGATGAAGTAATCAATGACGTCGTAATACGTCGATAAATAAAACCGAAGAATAGCATTTTTAATGAGCCAATGACTAATCATCATTTATGTCAAGAGATTAGGTAATAAATTATTAACACCGGTTTTCTGTCCAACTATAATACGAGGAAAGGTTGAGAAGTCTATGAATGAAGCACACAGCTTGGCTCAGTTGCCGTCTGTTGAAAGACTACTGTAAACTTTTGAGCTACCTGCCTCATTTTGTTTGGTTTGCAAGCAGACAGTCTCGTGAATTTCATGCTCATCTAACATTAGGTTCTCCAATGGCACTAATTCGTAAACGACGCTCCTACGATCAATGAAAAGTTAAGATTAAGGGGTAAAGATAATCTGCTTCCACATTTTTCAATGATATCAACAGAAACATCTTAGTTTCCAGTTCTACTTGTATTTGCTATGATGATAAATAAGGAATTCATTATGTAGGCTGCTACATCAGCTACCACATTCTCTAGATTTTGACTATTTCCTGTTTCCCAATCTGAAGAAATGACTCAGCAATAAGAGAAGGAAGGCCTTGACAAAGCTTATTAATTTTGAGGGATACAAAAGGCTGCATTAGAGCAGGGCTTTCCAGTCATAGCCTTGCGGGCCGAACGCAATCAGCTATGCAAGAAAAATAGATCATAAGCTTTAGTTCAGGGAGTTATAATTCGTTTATATTTTATAGCAGTGCATGATAGAGACAAGCACACCAGCATACTGATCATATTCGGCTCTCACTTCGTAGCGATTCCTGCTTTGGAACTATATACTAAGTAGTAGATCTGCCTCAACGAGTAACGAGCTGTTAAGCTGTTTATCAACGAGTAACGAACTTTCAAGCTGTGTATCAACGAGTACATATATATGTACATTTATCAACGTGTATCGAAATTTAGAGCTTCATAGGATACGTTGATGTTTTCTGATGAAAAATGAACCCTGGTGAAGTGCTTTATGGAATCTATTTTGCCAAAACAAAAATCAAGTCATTTCTTTATGAAAAATATAAGATTTCTTTACAAAATGTTCAAGTATAAAAATCTGCTAGAGCATTCAGTATCAATTTATTTTACCACTATAATTTTGAACGATTAGATTCGAGTGTTTACAACCGATTTCCATTGAAATTAGCCCACTTATACAGGGCCATGGACACATGTCTAGTCGACGCTGCCCGCGTACATTTCGCTTTCGGTTATCTGCTGCTCACAAGACTTGCCAAGCTAAAACACGCACAAAACAACGAAAAAACGAAAGAAAAAATAAACGCTGATAAGGGTTATATAGGGGAAAACGGAAATGTGACAAGAAATAGAAAAGCAGCAGCAGCGGGTGTAGTCAACCCGTTTCACGCTTCCTTGATCATCAGCTTACACGATGTTTCTAAGGTTTCCCGCCCAATGGAATTCTCTTTGCAACTCATGCTTCGAACCACTTAAAGATATGACCTGACTCAGATACTAAGTACAACTGTTTTCTTGCTCATTAACAGTAATTGAATTACTTATCAATTCTTGGAATTCGTTAAAAAATGGAACAACAAGAACAACAAGTGTAACTGAAAACGGATTTCCGGGTTCAAAATAATAAATCCAACTGATGGTTGGGAACCTTTGTGTAGGTTTGATCTATTCAAGATATTGATTATTCACACGCGACCAACAAACAAACTAGTATTTTGATAAATCGATTTTTTTGTAAGAATTGTTACTAGAAAATACATAAATTATACGATTTCTCAGTTAATATCAAATTTACAATAGGATTTTTAGGATAAATAACCATACTTAATCTAGGGAAGAGCGATGAGAAAGTGGAGATCTCGAAATTTGTAGAATTTGTAAGAAATTTCTGTATCTTCCTATAGAGAAGCTTTAAGAAGCTTCAAGATTTTCATATGGTTGGGTTTGGGACCTCTATTTATCGGTTTGGTAGATTTACCTTCAACTTGATCTATAGCCATAGATATTTTCGTCCTTTTATATGTAAAACTATATAATTTCAAATGGAATTAGCAACGCATAGAAGGAAGCGTTTCCGACTATATGAAGTATATATATATTATTGATCAGCATGACAAGGGGAATCGGTATAACCATGCCCGTCTGTTTCAACACAAAGATCTCAGAAGTCTTAAAAGCTACAAAGCTGAAATTTTTACCAGATGCTTCCTTTGTCTGCAAGTTCGAGTTTTAAGGAGATCGGACAACTATATCATATAGCTATCATATGACCGATTGTTCCGGAATGAACATTTAACAGCATAAGTTTTCTCTTTTTCATTCAAATCAAACCAAATTCGGTTCTTATCCATTTGAGGAGGCCCCACGTCCTCTGGCCTGATCTCATCAAGATCGGACAACTATATCATATAGCTCTCATATAACCGATTGTACGATTCTGACCCTGATTTAGAGGCATGAATGAATATTTGCAAAAACAATTATGGTTTGGCCATCGCATTGTTCCACCTTCAGGACAACTAAACATAAAGCATTTAGCGCCACCAAAACTAAATTCCTGTTGTCTAGTGTAATCATTTGGCACTCAATAACTCACTTTTGCATAGATAATATGTACTCGTCTCTGTTTATGAATGACTAATAAACGATGGACCGTGACCATAGGCATACTAGTACGTATGGCAAATGACTGCTGCTGCTGACCATTGACCTTGTTGTGGGCAAACAAGTACGCACCTGTGATCGCCAATGAGGTGCTCTCCAAGGCCCAAGTGTGTCCCCCTACCCAATACCCCCCCGCAACAATTTTAAATGAAGTTAATGGTGAACTGAGCTGACGCCTCGTATACAAATCAGTTTCAAAGAAACTGGTTTAAAAAGGGGACAGCTGGGAATGAGGGAGGGAGAGAAGGTGTGTGATCGTGCGTTGCCGGTCAACGACGTCTCCGTCTTCGAAGCCCATCTTTAACTCTTATAGGCATTGCTGATTGATGTTTTGTTTGTTTAGAAATTATACAATTTCGTGTGGATGTTTTTTTTTTCTTTTTACGAATTCAAGCAGCAGGGCGTGATTGATATGGGGCTCTTATTCGCGTTCACATACACACACATACATGCTAAACCGCATCCGCTATGCACACACACTCATACGTTCATAAATGCGAATACAAGGAATGCAACAACAACAACAACGAATGCGACTAACCTCATAAATAGGCAATTTATCCGAATTCCACTGTGCAATGCGCTCGGAGCTTTTATCGACCAATGTTATGGTTATATCTGGACATTTAAGAGCCATTACCGCACACGTTGGGCCGCCAACATAGCCAGCGCCAATACAACAAACCTTCATGTTTTTATTTTCTTGCAATTAAACTGACTACTTTACTAAATACTAAATAAGCGTTAAGCCTCCGTCACACTATTTTGTTCGCGCATAAATTGTAACTAAATATAATTTAGCTCAATTGTTTAATGTGTGGCAGCGTGTATGTGAGCACTATTATTTATAATACGCGCGCGGCAAAGATGAAAACCCAACTAAAAACAGCGACAAAGTAAACGAAATCTGATTGGTTTAAAGCACTATTATTTATGCAAAAGCTTACGTTCTAATACTTATGCGATTATTCTGTAATCAGATAACAGCGCTGTTAAGTTGGCTTACTGTTAGCTCATTTTGCATTTGCTTGGCTCATTTCGAGTTGCTGTGTTTCTATCGTACTGATTTTTCAGTATTTTCAGTATACAATCAAAGTATTTTCAAAACCAAAAATACCAACGTTAAGCTTTTTTGTAACTCAAAATTGAGGTAAATATAGTAAAAGATCAATTTCTGATTGCCACCACACTAAAGCAAACACAACTTCACCTCTTCAGGACGGAACCCTTTTGCTGTAAACTAAGATGGGACCAAAAAGGCGCCAAAAGATTAAAACCAGCATATTCAGCAGAGACAAGGATTTCTTGCAACTCTCCCACTACTCAGCTATGTCTGCAGCTCCGCTCTCTGAGGCTCTGGCTCTCCTAACGACTTCGCGATCACGACTCTAGAGAAAATCAAGCGGCTATATTTGGCTTCAGAGTCAGCTCCACAGGCAGCTCTGCCTTCGACTCTGCAGTTAGCATCCATTTTTAGAAGAGGATCTATATTTTGAATACAATGTGAATGGTACATAGGCCTCGGCAAGCATAAGCTAGCCTATAGTTTTTTCAAAAATATGTCTAAGCAGGCCTGACGGCACGAATTTCATTCACCAAAGACTCAGTTCAGTCTCCATTTAAATTTAGTTTGCTATGTAAATTCGACACAAAAGGGTTGGGCTTAAAGAAAAAAACAGACTCTTCGCATCCAAATTCCCAGTGCCCCGTTTGGCAATAAATTTACAAAAATGCTGCAATTACTTCGCTTTGCAAAATGCATTCGTTATCCTGGCCAAACCATAACCCAAATGCTACAAATGCATGCGCGCATGATGTCCGACGGTCCCAAGGACAAGTGCGGCGGCGGTAAAAAGGGTGAGCAAATGGTTGAAGTATTTGAAGATTGAAAAGTAATCATCTATTGTCCTTAACAGGAGACGAGGGTAAGTCTAAAAAGAAAATTGTGGACAAGTGTAAGAGCGACGATAAGAAAAAGTCTGATGGGGCCGATAAGTGTGCCAAGAAAGAAAAGAAAGAGGAATGCAAGAGTGAAAAGAAAGCCGAGGATTCCTGCAAAAAGGACAAAAAAGAAGACAAAAAGCCAGATCCCTGTAAGAAGGGAAAGAAGGAAGAGGAAGGAAAGAAAGGTGAGAAGGATGAAACGGCCATCAAAGGCGGAGCGGCATGCAAATCCAAAAAGAAGAAGCCTTGCCCACCGCCAGAGAAGAAGCCCAAACAGCTAAGCTGCGAGGAGCTCTTGTTTCAGCGCGAAGGTGCCAAATCGGACAAGGATAAGTGTAAGGGAAAAGATCTGACGGCCATTTCGGGTGGCGCTCCAAAGTGTCCCAAGCCCCAAGCACCCCCAAAGCCACGTAAGCCCAACTGCATGTCTAATGAAATCCTTAAGCCACAAATTCTCTTTTCAATTTCAGCCGAGGTGGGCAAGGAAACGCAACGCTGGAGGAAGATTTCCTTGTTTGGAGCCCTGCCTTTGGTGGTTCTTCTCGCGATCATGGTATTCACCGTGCCTGCTCACCAAGAAAAGGAACGTCCGGAATTTCATCATTGGCCGCATATGTACAAGCGAACGAAACCCTATTGGTTCAGGGATGGCAATCGCACGGCGTTCCACAATGCTCACAAGAATGCCTTGCCTCCGGGTGGCTATGAGGATGAAATCGATGAGGAGGGAATGGGCAAGGAGCCCGAAACAGAGAAGGAGAAGAAAGAGCGCCTTAACGAATTCCAAAAAGTAAAGAAGGATTGGACGAAGAACAAATCAAAACGTGAGGCGGAAGCCAAGAAAGCGGAAGCCGCTGCCGAAAAGGAGGCAAAGAAAGCCCAAGCTCAGGCGGAGAAGGATGAAAAGAAAGCACAACAGGAGGCCGAAAAGGAGGCCAAAAAACAAGCGGCCGAAGCTGCCAAAGCTGAAAAGAAGCAGGCCAAGGCGGACAAGGCTATGGAGGCCAAGGCCAGGGATGTCCAACATAAAGCCAGAAGGCGAGCGGCTGCTGGCTCCTACGATGCGGATGACGATGACTATTAAATTTTAGCCGCTACCCCAAATTTCCAGTTCAACCATTATCAACCCATATCATAAAAACAAAAAGATTTGCAGCAGAACATTGACTTGGACTTTTCTTTGGGATTAACTTAAAGCTTAACATTTAACACTTCTTGACATCGGGCACAATCTTGCACTCGGCATAGGGATCGCCCTTGACTTCCTTCTTGGCGCAGGGTGGACACTCGACGCAGCATAAGTCGTCCTTGGGCGTGGCCTTTAGCAAGCCATTGATATTCTCGCCCTTGGGCAGCTGCACCCGAGCGCCTGAGTCCACACGTGCCGGAACATCGTGCAGCTTGCCCTTGGAAGCGGTTTTGGGCAGGTTGTATGTGGGTGCATCTGGCGGATTGGGTCGGCCCCAGCAGTCACGTGGCACATCCCAAATGATCAGCGAGCCATCGGTGCTGCCTGTCACGAACACCTGACCGCAGGGACTGTAAGCAGCACTGATCACCGACGAGGCATGCTCGGAGCCGACGCCCACCACCTCGCCACTGTTGTAGTCCCAGAGTTTTACATTCAGATCGCTACCCACACTCACAAAATAGTCGCCAGTGTCATTGATGCAGACACAGTTAATGGACGACTTGGAGGCAACCAGCTCGCGTATCAGGGCGCCATTGTAGACCATCCAATAGATGATGCGGCCATCCGAGCCGCAGGTGAGCACCTGCACGCCAGTGGGAAAGTAAGCGGCGGCCATAAACTGGGTATTGGCAGTCACCACCTGCTTGCGGGTCATGCGTCTGAGGAGGAAGAGGACGGTGAGTGTGAGGTGAGGTGAGAGAGCCTAAGGATCTACTACTCTACTACTACTCACTTAATATCCCAAATGACACAAGAGCCATCTGTGCATGCGGATATAACCTCTGTGTCCAGATAGTTGATATCCAGTGTGGTAATGGGACCCGAGTGATCCTTAAGCACGCCCAGTAGATCCTGACGATACGGCTCTATCTTCCACACACGCACCTGGCCCTCAATGCCGCCGGTGACAATTAGCCGACCCGAAGAAGCCACTGCCAAAGCACTGCAACCTGCAAAGGACAACGGTTAACTTGCTTGGGCAATGTCATTCATTTGCCATATACACACCCTTATTATGGGCATTGGGTATGGCATAAATCAGTCGTCCGGTGATGGGTGTAAAGGCACGTATGATGCCATCATTCCAGACCGAAACGATGCTGGTGCCATCATGGGTGAACCGCACCGCAGCGCAATTGAAATTGTATACCATGATGCGAAGTAGCTCCTGCTTGCGGCCCGATGACCAGATGCGTATGCATTCCCGTCCCGAGGTGGCAAAAACTGCAGAATATTTCCTGGAATTCATAGAGGGAACGAAGCTATGACTTCTGGGGCCTAAAATCAAATCCAACCATTCACTTACTTGGGAAAGGTGATGGAGTACACAGACTTGGTGTGGCAGGTGCGCAACAGCTTGAGCACCCAGGTGCTTATATCCAGACCATAAATCTCATTGGTGTCCGTGCAGATATAGAATTTATCCGGCGTAGTGCGTACAAAGGATGAAATGCGACCCGACACGCGGGTTTTCTTCAGCTAAATGAAGCAGGAGAAGTGGAAACTAGAAAGTTCTTTGATTCATCAAAATGGTTGCCTTACGGTACGCAAATACGGCCATGTAGGACAGGGATACTCCCTAAAGTTAATCAGCGGCACATCGGTGCGCTCCTCAACGAGCTCCACGTCACCATTCCCAGCGCCAATGAGCAGACGTCCCTGCTCCAGCACATACAAAGCCCGCACACCGTTCACGTAGCGATTGCAGTCGCGTCCCGTAGGCTTTCGAGGATTGTAAGTGCCAAAGGCTCCTAGAATGCAGCTGGTGGAGCCCGGCTTGGTCACATTCTCCTTGTCGCAGCAGTTGAGCACAATCTTGACTATGTCGCCGGTGCCAGTGCCCAGATAGGCAAACTCATCCCGCTTGTCTATGCGCGCACAGTAAAAGACACGCGTCTTGGCCGCCATATGCACGTCCTGGACATAGAGCTTCTTTTGCTCGCGCAAAATGCTCCACATACGCAGATGGCGGTCACCGGCGGTGAGAAAGAAGAACGGATTGTTGTGCATTGGACGCACAGTCAGAGCATTGCCAGAAATGGCACGCGATACAGGCTGGCGGCAAATTGGTGAACTATAAGTGGGGCAATCAGGTTGAGATCAGCAGCTTGGCTACAATGAGGCAACACTCACAATGACTCCATGTCGTAGACTATAACGGAACCATCATCCTTGCCACCAATGGACACTACAAAACGATCCTCGGCCGTAAAGGAAATGGCCTGAACTGACACCTTGTGCAGATCGTGTCGGGCAATCTCCTTGCGCCCCTCATAGCTCCAGACAATCACATAGCCCCGAAAGCCCATGTGATTGATCTGTCCGGAGGCCAAATATTTGCCGCTCTTACTCACATCCAGACAGGAAATGGTATTCGTGTGTCCCGCTATAAACTCCTGGGTGTTCTTCACGTAGTCGGCTATCCCAATCTTATTGCCCAAAGCGAAGATGGTAGTACCAACAACGGGATGCTGGCGTACACCATTCTCCACCTTGCCATTGATGCCGAAGATGGCGCGCGGCTGCAGTTGCTGGACGCCCAGCGGAGCATCACCCATAGCTGCGATTTATGGCTACAAAATATATATATATATATATGAATGTGTGTTTCTATCACAGAGTTTAGTTGCTTTTGATATGCTCAACTGCCGGGTGGAAAACCTGAATGGCAGCTGACCGCCGGCTTAGACTTTGTTGATTTTCAAAAACTATTCCGAAGCAACCGTTGCTTGGTGAGAAATATGTGCTGACGTTTTATCCGATACATCGATGTCGCACCAATTTTTCAAATATCGATTTTTTTTCCGATTTTGACTCAACCAGCGTGTAGATAAAAGAACCTCCAAAATCAGCTTTGTAGCTATGTCGACTCCTCTTGCTATGCTGATCAAGGATATATATACTTTATACTATCGGGAATGCTTCCTTCTGTACGTTGCAAACTTATTGACAGATTTAGTATACACTGAATGGTATAAAAAGAGAATACAGCGACAGGAATTTATTTATTTCGTTTATATTGGAGGCGCAAGAGATCGATTACGCGTTTGGATAACCTTGTGAAACCGCTGGACAGTGTTACATTCTTACGGCAGCTTATCGGAGTGAGTTCGCATATGTGTCGTCAGATGATGCTTCAGTGAAAACGTCTTGGGGCACTGTTGACATTTGTGCGGGCGTTCACCGGTGTGAGTTCGCATATGTGTTGTAAGATGATGCTTCAGCGAAAACACTTTTAGACAGTGTTGGCACTTGTGCGGCCGTTCTCCGGTGTGAGTTCGCATGTGTATAGCGAGCTTTGCATCTTCTGGAAACACCTTTGGACATTGTTGACATTTGAATGGTCGATCGCCGGTGTGAATTTGCATGTGCATAGTAAGTTTCGCACTATCTGGAAAGGACTTTGGACAAAGTTGGCATTTGAATTCGCCGGTGTGAGTTCGCATGTGAGCCGTAAGATGATGCTTTAGCGAAAACGCCTTTGGACAGTCTTGGCATTTGTGCGGGCGTTCTACGGTGTGAGTTCGCATGTGTATAGTGAGTTTTGCGTTTTCTGGTTGATAGCCGGTGTGAATTTGCATGTGCATAAGGAGTTTCGCTCTATCTGGAAAGGCATTTGAACAGTGTTGGCACTTGAACTCGCACATGTGAGTTCGCATGTGAGTCGTAAGATTATGCTTTAGCGAAAACGCCTTTGGACAGTGTTGACATTTGTGGGGTAGTTCGCCGCTATGAGTTTGGATGTGTCTTTTTAGGCTGTAGTTGTCTGAATATGTCTTTGGGCAGAGTTGGCATTTGAATGGTCGATCGCCGGTGTGAATTCGCAAGTGTGTCTTGAGAATGGATTTGAGAAAGAACGCCTTTTGGCAGTGATGGCATTTGTGGGTCAGCTCCTTAGAAGGACTTCGCATTTTAGACCTTTGAGTTTCGTCTCTCGCAGAAGCCGTGATATTTTCATTGGGCGATGGCGTTTCCCCCACTTCGGTTAATTGCTTCCATTCGCTCTTTCCGTTAATTTCGCTTTCGCCTTCTATTTTCACAGGGCCTATATCAATGTCTGTGTGAAGGTCGCAATCAAACTGGGAGTGCTCCCTTAACACGCCAACCTCGTCGTCGTCATCATGGGGCTCTATTTTTACACGGCCAGTGTAGACGTCCATGGGCATCTTCTCGAAGAAGCAGCGTTTTGTTATTGATCTTATTTAATTGCAAAAGATAGCAAAATGAGCAACATTAACAATATACTATGTATAATAAAAACACATTGCTAGATTGTATCGATATCGATGAAACATCGCAATGACCTATTACGATATTTATTATAAGTATCGTAAATAGTACTTATAATATATCGTGTGGCTGATGTGCAGAGCGAAAATATCGCATTTCAGAGTTAAGTGGAATAATTTGTGAAATGACATTTAAATCTTGATCTGCATTTGTTTTCGGATTCATCTGGTTTTCGGATTTATCTCAGGATAATGGAACTTGAATTTTCAAAACATACCATCGGGAGCTTTATAGATATCATTGGTGCTATTATTTATGAGGGCTAGGTTCTGCTTTCAATAAATATATGCATACATGTAATTCTTTTTATACCATTCACAAAATGATAAATGAAAAAATGATATTAATATTGTCAGGAAGTGTTGGTTCTACGGTCTCCGAGATCTAGGTGTTCATACGGACGGACAAGGCTAAATCGACTCAACTGTAGATGCTGATCAAGAATATATATACTTTATGAGTTCGGAAACGCTTCCTTTTGCCTGTTGCATACATTTGCACAAATGCAATAAGCTCGTTTACTCTATACAGTACGAGTATAGTGAAAATGCACACAATATATTTCCTTCTATAATAAAGAAAATATAGGATCGGGCTTAGTTATGAGGTATTTATTTTGTGCAGTCAATCAATGGGGCCTTAAAACTAACAAAAAAACTAATCTACTATAATTACTATAATATAATTACAAGTACACATATGTATATAATTGCATTGAAAACCGAATCGATATACCTCTGGCGATTCGGAAAAGTGTTTTACGATTGTCCATTGGCATCAGGCTGCATGTGTTTTGAGAAATTGGAGCTATCTGGAAATGCCTTTGATTAATGTCGTTGTCCATTATGAGTTCTCATGTGCGCCTCAAGATTGCGTTTCTGCGAAAAAGCCTTTGCACAGTGTTTGCATTTAAAAGGCCGTTCCCCGGTGTGAATTCTCATGTGTGTCGTGAGAGTGGCGTCCTGCGAAAAAGCCTTTGGACAGTGTTGACATTTAAAAGGCCGTTCACCGGTGTGAGTTCGTATGTGTGCCGTGAGACTGCTTTCCTGAGAAAAAGCCTTTGGACAGTGTTGACATTTAAAAGGCCGTTCACCGGTGTGAGTTCGTATGTGTATCGTGAGACCGCCTTTCTGCGAGAAAGCCTGTGGACAGAGGTGGCATTTAAACGGTCGTTCGCCGGTGTGAGTTCGCATGTGTGTCGTAAGACCGCCTTTCAGAGAAAAAGCCTGTGGACAGTGGTGGCATTTAAACGGCCGTTCACCGGTGTGAGTTCTCATGTGTGTCGTGAGACCGCCTTTCAGCGAAAAGGCCTGCGGACAGTGGTGGCATTTAAACGGCCGTTCACCGGAGTGAGTTCTCATGTGTTTCGTGAGACTGGATTTTAGCGAAAAATCCTGTGGACAGTGCCTACATTTGAATGGTCGTCCGCCGGTGTGTATTCGCAAGTGCCATTTGAGTTTGTCGCGTTCTCGAAATGCCTTTGGACAGTGTTCGCACTTAAACGATCGTTCACCGATGTGAATTCTCATGTGTATCGCGAGACTGCCTTTCTGCGAAAACGCCTGTGGACAGTGGTCACATGTAAACGGCCGTTCACCGGTGTGTGTTCGCATGTGTCGCGTGAGAGTGTTTTCCTGCGAAAAAGCCTTTGCACAGCATCTGCATTTAAACGGTCGTTCGCCGGTATGAGTTCTCATGTGTGTCGTGAGAGTGTACTTCACCAAAAACGCCTTTGCACAGTGTTTGCATTTAAAAGGCCGTTCACCGGTGTGAGTTAGTATGTGTGTCGTGAGACCGCCTTTCTGCGAAAAAGATTGTCGACAGTGGTGACATTGAAACGGCCGTTCACCGGTGTGAGTTCGCATGTGTCTCGTGAGAGTGGACTTATGCGAAAACGCCTTTTGGCAGTGATGGCATTTGTGGGGAAGTTTTGTGTTGATTCGTGTTTTAAAATTCACATTTTCGTCGCTGACAGAAGCCTCAGCATTTCCATGAGGCGTTTCCCCAACTTCGGTTGGTTGCGAAGACTTTGGCTTCCATTCATTGTTTTCGTCCCCTTCACCTTCTATTTTCACAGGGCCTATTTCAATGTCCGTGTGAAGCTCGTAATCACACTGTGAGTGCTCCATTAACATTAAAACCTCGTGGTCCTCCTCCAGCCGTTCTATTTTTACACGGACAGTGTCCATGCCAACAGGAGTCTCCTCGCTTGCGTGTTGCGATAAATTCTTCTTGCCGCTGGTGTTGGTTTTATTTGTTTTACCTTTCCGTCTGCCCATCTTTGTTTGCTGCCAATTTTCACGTCCTCAATAAATCTGGAGGTTAAGTTGTGTTTGGCTATTTTCTTTATATTTACTTTTATGTTTTAACTACAAAATTCTTTAGAGCAACAAAACAAATATTTATGAAAAACACCTATCGATTGATTATATCGATGACTTTAATTAAAGTATCGTATCTAATATGTATAATATATCGTGTGACTGCGATAACTATTTTGTTTACAAAATTAGCCGATCTTAAAGAAACTTCTCATGCCAATAGTTAATATGTTTATACATATACAAACCGAGTTTCATCTAAATACGAATATCGATTTGCGGGAGCGATAGGGTCCTGCCAAAATTTTAAGACAAACTTGATATGTGGGTACACTAGGCGAGTCTATATACCAAATTTGATAACTTTGGGTCTTGCAGTCTCCGAGATCAATGTGTTCATAAGGACGGACAAGGCCCAGTCGACTTAACTGTTGATGCTGATCAAGAATATATATACTTTATAAGGTCGTAAAACCCTTCCTTCTACTGCTACTTATACAATAAACTCGTTTATTCTATACAGTACGATCGGGCTTAGTTATGAGGTATTTATTTTGTTCAGTCAATCAATGGAGCCTTAAAACTAACAAAAAAACTAATCTACTATAATAACTATAATATAATTACAAGTACACATATGTATATACATAATTGCATTGAAAACCGAATCGATATACAAAACTGTTTTACAATTGTCCATCGGCATCAGTTTGCATGTGTTTTGAGAAATTGGAGCTATCTGGAAATGCCTTTGATTAGTGTCGTTGGCCATTGTGAGTTCGCATGTGCACCTCAAGATTGCGTTTCTGCGAAAAAGCCTTTGCACAGTGTTTGCATTTAAAAGGCCGCTCCCCGGTGTGAGTTCTCATGTGTGTCGTGAGAGTGGCGTCCTGCGAAAAAGCCATGGCACACTGTTTGCATTTAAAAGGCCGTTCACCGGTGTGAGTTCGTATGTGTGCCATGAGACTGCCTCTCTGCGAAAAAGTCTGTGGACAGTGGGAGCATTTAAAAGGCCGTTCACCGGTGTGGGTTCTCAAGTGTGTCGTGAGACCGCCTTTCTGCGAAAAAGCCTGTGGACAGTGGTGGCATTTAAACGGCCGCTCACCGGTGTGAGTTCTCAAGTGTGTCGTGAGACCGCCTTTCTGCGAAAAAGCCTGAGGACAGTGTTTGCATTTAAAAGGCCGTTCGCCGGTGTGGGTTCTCTTATGTATCTTGAGAGTGGCTTCCTGCGAAAAAGTCTTTGCACAGTGTTTGCATTTAAACGGCCGTTCACCGGTGTGAGTTCGTATGTGTGCCATGAGACTGCTTTCCTGCGAAAAAGCCTGTGGACAATGGGGACATTCAAACGGCCGTTCACCGGTGTGAGTTCTCATGTGTATCGTGAGACCGCCTTTCAGCGAAAAAGCCTGTGGACAGTGTTCGCATTTGAACGGTCGCTCATCGATGTGAGCACGCATGTGTTTCGTGAGAGTGTTTTCCTTCAAAAAAGCCTGAGGACAGTGTTTGCATTTAAAAGGCCGTTCGACGGTGTGAGTTCTCATATGTGTCTTGAGAGTGCCTTCCTGCGAAAAACTCTTTGCACAGTGTTTGCATTTAAAAGGCCGCTCACCGATGTGTGTTTGCATGTGTGTCATGAGACCGCCTTTCTGCGAAAAAGATTGTGGACAGCGGCGACATTGAAAAAGCCGTTCACCGGTGTGTATTCGCATGTGCTTTTTGAGTTTGCCACTTTCTCGAAAGGCCTTTGGACAGTGCTGACATTTGAACGGTCGTGCATCGGTGTGTATTCGCATGTGTACTGTAAGATTTTGCTTCAACGAAAACGCCTTTGCACACTGTTGGCATTTGAATGGTCGTTCACCAGTATGAGATCGCATGTGCACCGTGAGAGTGTACTTTAGCAAAAACTCCTTCGAACAGTGTTCACATTTGAATGACCCTTCACCAGTGTGAGTTTTCATGTGTGCCTTGAGATTGCCTTTCAGCGAAAAAGCCTGAGAACAGTGTTGACATTTAAAAGGCCGTTCACCGGTGTGGGTTCGCATGTGCACCTCAAGATTGTGTTTAAGCGAAAAAGCCTGCGGACATTGTTGACATTGAAAAGACCGTTCGCCGGTGTGAGTTCTCATGTGTGTCTTGAGATTGCCTTTCAGCGAAAAGGCCTGTGGACAGAGGTCGCATTTAAACGGCCGTTCGCCGGTATGAGTTGTCAAGTGTTTCGCGAGAGTGCCTTCCTGCGAAAAAGCCTTCAGACAGTGTTTGCATTTAAAAGGCCGCTCGCCGGTGTGAGTTCGCATGTGCGCCTCAAGATTGCCTTTCAGCGAAAAAGTCTGAGGACAGTGTTTGCATTTAAAAGGCCGTTCGCCGGTGTGAGTTCGCATGTGCCTCGTGAGATTGGACTTCTGCGAAAACGCCATTTGGCATTGATGGCATTTGTGGGGCAGTTCTTTAGAATTGATTCGTGTTTTAAAATTCACATTTTCGTCGCTGACAGAAACCTCAGTATTTCCATCAGGCGTTTCCCCAACTTCGGCTGGTTGCGAAGACTTCGGCTTCCATTCACTGTTGTCGTCCCCTTCGCCTTCTATTTTTACAGGGCCTATTTCAATGTCCGTGTGAAGCTCGTATTCACACTGTGAGTGCTCCATTAACTTAAAAACCTCGTCGTCCTCTTCCAGGCGTTCTATTTTTACACGGACAGTGTCCATGCCCACGGGAGTCTCCTCGCATGCTTGCTGAGATAAATTCTTCTTGCCGCTGGTGTTAGTTTTATTTGTTTTACCTTTCCGTCTGCCCATCTTTGTTTGCTGCCAATTTTCACGTCCTCAATAAATCTGGAGGTTAAGTTGTGTTTGGCTATTTTCTTTATATTTACTTTTATGTTTTAACTACAAAATTCTTTAGAGCAACAAAACAAATATTTATGAAAAACACCTATCGATTAATTATATCGATGACTTTAATTAAAGTATCGTATCTAATATGTATAATATATCGTGTGACTGCGATAATTATTTTGTTTACAAAATTAGCCGATCTTAAAGAAACTTCTCATGCCGATAGTTAATATGTTTATACATATACAAACCGAGTTTCATCTAAATACGAATATCGATTTGCGGGAGCGATAGGGTCCTGCCAAAATTTTAAGACAAACTTGATATGCAGGTACACTAGGCGAGTCTATATACCAAATTTGATAACTTTAGCTCTTGCAATCTCCGAGATCAATGTGTTCATAAGGACGGACAACGCTTCCTTTTGCCTCTTGCATATATTTGCACAAGGATACAATTTTTCAAACAATTTATTTGAATGCTCTAAAAAGAAGAAAATAAACTTTCAGTTAAATAAAACCTATAATTTTATATCAAACGTAGATTTGATTGACACGATTGGACAGTATTGGAATTTTTAAAGTTGCTCATCGGTGTGTGATCGAAGGTGTGACGTAAGGTGATGCTTCTGCGGAAACGTCTTTGGACAGTGTTCGCAATGAAATGGCCGCTCACCAGTGTGAATTCGCCTGTGCGTCTTAAGATAAGACTTCAGCGAAAACGCCTTTGGACAGTGATCGCATTGGAACGGCCGTTCACCGGTGTGAGTTCGCTTGTGTGTCTCAAGAGTGAACTTTCGCGAAAAGGCCTTTTCGCAGTAGGGACATTTATGTGGTAGCTCACCAGTGTGAGTTCGGATGTGAGCTTTGAGGCTGACGCTGTCTGGAAATCCCTTTGGGCAGTGTTGGCATTTGAACGGTCGTTCGCTGTTGTGAGTTCCTACATGTGTCGTAAGATGATGCTTCTGAGAAAACCCCTTGAAACAGTGTAGGCATATGAACGGCTGTTCGCCGGTGTGAGTTCGAATGTGTTTCGTGAGATTTGATTTCTGCGAAAACGCCTTTTGGCAGTAATTGCATGTGTGAGGTCGTTCGCCGGTGTGAGTTCGCAAGTGTGTCGTAAGAGTAAACTTATGCGAAAACGCCTTTTGGCAATGATGGCATTTGTGGGCCAGTTCCTTAGATTGATTTCGGATTTTAAACCTCAGATGCCCGATCCTGGCAGAAGGCTTAATATTTTCATGAGGCGGTGGCGTTTCCGCAACTTCGGTTAGTTGCCAAGACTCTGGCTTCCATTCACGGGTTTCGTCTACTTCCCCTTCTATTTTCACAGGGCCTATTTCAATGTCCGTATGAAGGTCGTAATAACTCTGTGAGTGCTCCATTGACATGCAAACCTCTTCCTCCTCCTCCTGGCGTTCTATTTTTACACGGACAGTGTCCATGTCTATGGGTATCTCCAAGAATGAATGCTGCGAGGAATTCGGTATGGTGCTGGTACTGGCCTTAATCTTCTGAAGCTTCCGTGTACTCGCACTCATCTTTGTTTATAGACAACGATTTGACTTTTGATCATAGGATGAGTTTTGTGTATGTTTTAGTGAAGTGGTAACAGTTTGAAGATGATCTTTAACTATATATCCAGTATTTGTTATTAAAACAAAATGAAAGCGACACAACTCTAAATAATATCGATATCAATAAGACATCGTAGTGTCCTATTGCGATATTTTTTATAAGTATCATACAAATATCTTATAGTAAATCGCGGGAAATCATAAAAATGTTGTGGCTAATGAATGAAATCCCCGAGCAACCAAACTTAATGAGTATAACAAGCCGAATTGATGTAGCCAAAGCCACCCGGATGTATATAAAAGCCAGAGTGACCAAATTTGGTATGTAGGACTCCCTAGTATATATGCAGATGAAGTTTCTGTTTAAATTTTCTCATTATAAGGTAGGTTTTAAATACAGCTTGTGCAATATAATATAAAAGAACTACATACATATATATTTTCATTGAAAACAGAATACGACTAAGAATTTGTTTATTCCATTTAACTCTGAATTGCGATTGTTTGTTGTGCAATATTTTTATAAAAGAAGCAAGCGATATATAAAATACTACTTACGATACCTATCGTAAATATCGTTTAGGCCATTGCGATGTATAATAAATATCGATACAATTTAGCGATGACTTTTATTATACATATATATTTTATTGTTGCTCATTTTACTCTGATTTAGTAATTAAAACCCAATAAGTAAATTAAACCAAATGTTCTGTTCTGCAACAAACAATAGCCAAAAATAAATTCTTCATTGGATCTTGGCAGGAGACGTAAACTGGCTCTAAGCAAAGATGGGTGGACGTGAGGGACAAAATATTAATACTACTATAATTTGCAGCTCGACCAAGAAGACGAAATTTAATGTTTTATATCACAAGAAATAAACTATTTGATTGGCGCTTATTCCAATGGAAGGTGCAGGTCCAAAGGTTGCAATCTTTTCGGTCTCCTGATTGTTTGTTACCGAGTAGATTGATTGACAAGATGTTGTCGCCGACGCAGGTACACCAGATGGGTCCTCTGGCCGTTCCTCCTTCCTTCTGTTAAATACACATTTATTTTCATTGAAAACAGAACAGCGATAGGAATTTGTTTACACTTAATTATACCGATATGGATTATGCTTCTGGCGGTTCGACAACCATTCGAAAACGTTGGACAATCTTAACATTTTCACGTTTTCTCATTGGCGTGAGTTCGCATGTGTTCAGTAAGATGATGCTTCATAAAAAACGCCTTGGAGCAGCGTTGACATTTGAACGGCCGTTCGCCAGTGTGCGTCCGTATGTGATTCTCGAGACTGTACTTGCGCGAAAACACTTTTGAACAGTCTTTACATTTGAATGGCCCTTCACCGGTGTGAGTTCGCATGTGTCTCGTGAGATTGCCCTTCTGCGAAAACGCCATTGGGCAGTGTTGACATTTATGCGGCCGTTCACCTGTGTGAATTCGCATGTGAGTCTCTAGACTGTACTTATGCGAAAACACGTTTGAACAGTCTTTACATTTGAATCGCCCTTCATCGTTGTGGCTTCGCATGTGTACCGTGAGATTGCCTTTCTGCGAAAACGCCTTTTGGCATTGGTGGCATTTATGCGGCCGTTCACCGGTGTGAATTCGCATGTGAGCTTCGAGAATGTTCTTCTTCGAAAACAACTTTCCACAGTATTGGCATTTGTTTTCCCAGGTGTGAGTTTGCATGTGTATCGCGAGATGATACTTCACAGAAAACACCTTTGGGCAGTGTTGACATTTGTGCGGCCGTTCTCTGGTGTGAGTTACGATGTGTTTTTTGAGGCTGGTGCTGTCTGCATATGCCTTTGGACAATGCTGGCATTTGAATGGTCGTTCACCGGTGTGGATTCGTGTGTGTATAGTGAGTTTTGCGCTATTTGGAAAGACCTTTGGACAGTTTTGGCATTTGAATGGCCCTGCACCGGTGTGAGTTCGCATGTGTGCCTTGAGAGTGTACTTTACAAAAAACGCCATTGAACAGTGTTGACATTTAAATGGCCGCTCGCCGGTGTGAGTTCGCATGTGTGCGGTGAGAGTGTACTTATGCAAAAATGCCTTTTTACAGTGCTGGCATTTGAATGGTCGTTCACCGGTGTGTAATCGCATGTGTGCTCTAAGATTTTGCTTCAGCGAAAACGCCTTTTCACATTTCTGGCATTCGAATGGCCTTTCACCGGTGTGTAATTGCATGTGTACCATGAGATTTTGCTTTAGCGAAAACGCCTTTGCACAGTGTTGGCATTTGAATGGTCGTTCGCCGGTGTGGGTTCGCATGTGTCTCGTGAGAGTGGACTTCTGCGAAAACGCTTTTCGGCAGTGTTGGCATTTGTGTGGCCGTTTTTTAGAAGTGATTCGTGTTTTAGAATTCAGATTGTCGTCGCTTGCAGAAGCCTTAGTAGTATTTTCATGAGGCGTTTCCCCAACTTCGGTTGTTTGCGAAGACTCTGGCTTGCATTCAGTGTTTTCGTCCCCTGCCCCTTCTATTTTCACAGGGCCTATTTCAATGTCTGTGTGAAGCTCGTAGTCACATTGTGGGTTCCCCATTGACAAGCCGGACTCGTCGTCGTCCTGCTCTTGGTGTTCTATTTTTACACGGACAGAGTCCATGTCATTGGGAATCTCCTCGAATGCATGGTGTGCGGAATTCTGCTTGGTCCTAGAGGTGGCGTTAAACTTCTGACGCTTCCGTCGACCCATCGTTTGCTTACAGCCAAATCGTTCTCGTACTGCCCTGATTCAGAGAGATGTGTTTGTTTTAGTTTAGTGACAATCCGAAGATGATCTTTTACTATATTTATTTAAATTTCACTTTTGGTTTTAATTACAAAATGAAAGGGACACCTCTCTTGCAAGTTGTCAAGAATGAATTGTTAAATATGCATAATAAAAGCCAATCGCTGAATTATATCGATACCGATATTTCTAATGAGTATCGTGAAATGTTTAATATATCGTGTGACTAAGCGCAAATATTATTGCCATTCCGGCAGCATTTCAAAAGTTTTACCTCAGCAAACTATTAACAATAACAATGACATTTGAATGTTTTGGTTAATCGCACCCGCAGCCAAAAGGGGATTATAGTTCAATTGCTTGATCCTAACTACTTTTGGTCCTAAAAGAGCAATCCCCACAATGCAGCAACATTTTAGATAAGGCGCATCTGCTTGGTTGCACAGAGGATTGACCTGAGCTGCAAATATTTGGAAAAGTAATCAAAAAAGCCACTGAACTTCTTGGCCCGTAGCCAAAGTGAGTTTTGACTCCATTGTTACCCGGCTGACAAGCCGGTGGTGCTTCTTAATACCATTATTCATTTCAATTATTTGGTACGGGTGGCTGGAAATTGCAGTGCACCTTTAGAAACTGGCACTAACTATGACAACGGCTATGGCTTTAAACTTATTCACAACCAGTTGCTCAGGCAAGAAACCTTTTTGTCAAATAATCGTCCGGCCAAACTTTCGGCCAAATCCAGTCTCAAACCGTTGCAAACTTGCAAATTAGTCATATTGCAAGTGTAAAAACTTTAACTCCAATAGCTTTAAGATTTAGAAAGAAGTCGCATAGACATGCAGATCGACTCGGGCTATCATGATTAATAATATATATACATTGTAGGGTCGGAAAGCCTTATTTTCTATAAATATTCGCTTTAAAACTAAACATAAGAACCTTTAATTAATATAATAATAAGGCAGAGATCCAATATATTTTTACTTCTGTTTTAAGACAAGCGCTTACTATCGATATTGCACGAAACCATCGATAGGACCGATAGGAGAAGACCATTTCATACATTGATGTCGCAATCGATAGTTTGCTAGAACTTGCTTCTCTTATAGTTTAATGGACTGCAAAATAATTATGCTGTCACTGTTGCGTGGATCAACAATTCCATAATTGTCCTACAATTCCATGTAATCGTATATAAGCTATTTATCTGCTTCTTTATTTATTTGTTGTTGAAAAGTTGGCATCACTAAAGCAGATGAGCTGGAATTGAAAACAGGGTGATTCTGTGCGCGCCCGGCAGAAAATGCAAGAACAGCAATAACACAACACATACATATATAGCCGGACAGCATATAAGCATATGTATATAAGGCTGCAATCGGAGCTGTTTGTGCTTTACAGTTAGTTCTCGAATCAGCGGCACCTAACATATTCCGCTAATCAAATAAAAGCAAATATCAGACAAAGGAATTGCAAATCACAGTGCAAAAATATCTGCAATGAAAACTATGGGCGTATCAGGCCAGCCCCTGGGATTGGGTTTGCTATGTTTGTGTCTAATTGCGCATCAATGTGACGCCTTGAGATTTCATCATGGCCGTCATGTGGATGGCTTTGTCGGAGCACCTAGTAAGAGTGGAGGAGTGCAACGTGGCCCGGAGGTGGAGGACTTGTGGTATGAGCAGCAGCTAGATCATTTTCAGTCGCGCAACACCCAGACTTGGAAGCAGCGCTACTTTGTCAACGATGAGCACTATAGGAATGATAGCACAGCGCCTGTGTTTCTCATGATTGGCGGCGAGGGAGAAGCGTCCAAAAAATGGATGCGTGAAGGCGCCTGGGTGCACTATGCCGAGCACTTTGGGGCCCTCTGCATACAGCTGGAGCATCGCTACTACGGCAAAAGTCATCCCACTATCGATTTGTCCACCGATAACTTGTCCTACTTGAGCTCAGAGCAGGCTTTGGCTGATCTGGCCAACTTTGTGACGGCTATGAAGGCGAAGTACAACATGGATGACAACCAGAAATGGATTGCGTTTGGTGGCTCCTATCCTGGCTCGCTGGCTGCCTGGGCCAGGGAGAAGTATCCTCATCTCATACATGGAGCCATCAGTTCGAGTGGCCCTTTGCTGGCTGAGGTGGACTTTAAGGAGTACTTTGAGGTGGTGAAGGCTTCGTTGGCCAGCTATAAGCCTGAATGCGTGGAGGCGGTGAGTCGCAGCTTTGCTCAAGTGGAGATACTGCTAAGGCATATGATTGGTCAACGGAACCTCGACGAGAAATTCAAGTAGGTCAAACGTTGGCATCCAGAGATTATCATTTTTAATCATTCTTCTTGCCCAGAACCTGCACGCCCATCAAGGATTCCATTGAGAACCAATTGGATATAGCAAACTTCTTTGAGAATCTGGCGGGCAACTTTGCCGGCGTGGTGCAGTACAACAAGGACAATAGTCCACATGCCACTGTAACTATTGATGAGGTAAGTCCTGGACTAGAACTAATAGTTGCCATGCTGATCTCTCCTCTCGTGGAAGATTTGCGATGTTATGCTGAACACCACAATTGGACCGCCTGTGACCCGTCTCGGTGTGGTCAATGGACTGCTGCTGAAGCAATCCAATGCCAGCTGCCTGGACTACAAGTATGAGAAAATGATCAACGATATGAAGAACGTGTCCTGGGACTCGGAGGCAGCACAGGGCATGCGCCAATGGACATATCAGACCTGCAATGAGTTTGGCTTCTATCAGACATCCGAGAATAAGTCGGATACATTTGGCGATCGCTTTGGCGTTGACTTCTTCATACGCCAGTGCATGGATGTCTATTCGGATGCAATGGATGCAAAGTATCTGGAGCAGGTGGTGGCTCAGACGAACAAGCATTATGGTGCCCTTAAACCGCAGACCACAAATGTTTTGTATGTCCATGGATCGATTGATCCATGGCACGCTTTGGGTCTGGTCGAGACGGCAAATGCCAAGACGCCAACTATATATATCGAAGGTACAGTTTCTGGCTGGCAATGAGAGTGGTTCAATGAGTGGATTATAATGATTCGTTTATTTTCCAGGCACTGCACATTGCGCTAACATGTATGAGCCGGCCAAGTCGGATCCGCCCCAGCTGGTGGCTGCCCGCCACAAGATTCTTAAGTATCTGGCCAATCTATTAAATGGCTATGAAAGTCCAAAATTAACTTGAAATGGAAAAGATTCAAATCTGCAATGGGAAAATATGTGAATTTGGCTTTTTGTTATACATTTTTTAAAAGCGCTGTAAAACCAATTTTTAAGTATATTGTTTATATTTTCTTTAAAAACTATGATTTATGAAAGCCTTGAAACCAAATAAATGAATTTAAATATAATTTTGTTAAATTTGATAACATTCTTCATCAGTTTCATTCAATCTTCATTGTTCTTCGTATTTAAATTGTATTCAAGTCGACTTAGGTCCCATAGAACCCCTCCCATACCATCAGTAGTCTTATAGATATCATTGGTTCTGTTAAATATGATGGCTGGATATATAAATTGGTCAAGACTGCTGTTTTATCTTTATTTCTTTAAAGCAGCTTTATAAAATGTCAGCAATTCAACATACTAATGCGATTATTTAACGAACAGAGAATAGATAAATATAAAACTAACAAAAAAAAGAATAATTCATTTGTCATTGCAATTGTAAGTTAACATCATGCGAAACTTGCAATGGATATTTCAAAACCAAAGTGATCTTAATTATTGCCATAATCTAACCGATTTGTTTTTCATTCTTCACGGAATTCAACTATATTATTTAATTTAATTCTGTCTTGTGAAAAGGCAAAGGCAAAAGATAGCATAGCGATATTTTCGCATAGCAATATTTTTATGAAAGAAGCTCAGTCACACGATATATTATACATACTAGGTACGATACTATAATTTATGTCATCGATATATTTAATCGAAAGGTGCTTATCATGAATATTTGTTTTGTTGCTCTAAAAAATGTTGTAGTTAAAACGAAACTTAATCTCCAGATCTAGTGAGGACGCGTAAATTGGCTGCAAACAAAGATGGATGGACGGAAGGGTCAAAAGAATAAAACCAACATTAGCGGCAAGAAGAATTTATCGCAGCACGCATGCGTGGAGACTGCCGTGGGCATGGACACTGTCCGTGTAAAAATAGAAAGCCTGGAAGAGGACGACGAGGTTTTAATGTTAATGGAGAACTCACAGTGTGATTACGAGCTTTACACGTAATCATTGATTGAAGCAATAAAATAAATAACTCATAACTAAGCCCGATCGTACTGTATAGAATAAACGAGTTTATTGTATAAGTTACAGTCAAAATGAAGGGTTTTACGGGTTATATATAGGGGTTATATATATTCTTGATCAGCATCAACAGTTAAGTCGACTTGGCCTTGTCCGTCCTTATGAACACATTGTTCTTGGAGATTGCAAGACCTAAAGTTATAACTCGACACAAGTTAATGTACTGTAATTGTCAATGTAAGCCCCATACAATTTACTGATTGTCCACATAATCGGACAGATTGTAAATAAAGAAACCTGCAAAAAAAAAAAAAAAAAAAAAAGACCTAAAGTTATCAAATTTGGTATATAGACTCGCCTAGTGTACCCGCATATCAAGTTTGTCTTAAAATTTTGGCAGGACCCTATCGCTCCCGCAAATCGATATTCGTATTTAGATGAAACTCGGTTTGTATATGTATAAACATATTAACTATTGGCATGAGAAGTTTCTTTAAAATCGGCTAATTTTGTAAACAAAATAATTATCGCAGTCACACGATATATTATACATATTAGATACGATACTTTAATTAAAGTCATCGATATAATTAATCGATAGGTGTTTTTCATAAATATTTGTTTTGTTGCTCTAAAGAATTTTGTAGTTAAAACATAAAAGTAAATATAAAGAAAATAGCCAAACACAACTTAACCTCCAGATTTATTGAGGACGTGAAAATTGGCAGCAAACAAAGATGGGCAGACGGAAAGGTAAAACAAATAAAACCAACACCAACGGCAAGAAGAATTTATCGCAGCAAGCATGCGAGGAGACTCCCGTGGTCATGGACACTGTCCGTGTCAAAATAGAACGCCTGGAAGAGGACGACGAGGTTTTTAAGTTAATGGAGCACTCACAGTGTGATTACGAGCTTCACACGGACATTGAAATAGGCCCTGTGAAAATAGAAGGCGAAGGGGACGACAACAGTGAATGGAAGCCGAAGTCTTCGCAACCAGCCGAAGTTGGGGAATCGCCTCATGGAAATACTGAGGCTTCTGTCAGCGACGAAAATGTGAATTTTAAAACACGAATCAATTCTAAAGAACTGCCCCACAAATGCCATCACTGCCAAAAGGCGTTTTTAAAGAAGTCCACTCTCACGAGACACATGCTAACTCACACCGGCGAACGGCCATTCAAATGCCAACACTGTGCAAAGGCGTTTTCGCTAAAGCAAAATCTCATGGTACACATGCAAATACACACCGGTGCACTGCCGTTCAACTGTCTACAATGTCCAAAGGCCTTTCGAGAACGTGCCAAGCTCAGAAGGCACTTGCGAATACATACCGGCGAGCGGTCATTCAAATGTCAACACTGTGCAAAGGCGTTTCCGTTAAAGCACCATCTTACGGTACACATGCGAATTCACACCGGTGACGGACCTTTCAAATGTCAGCACTGTTCAAAGGGGTTTTTGCTAAAGTATACTCTCACGACACACATGCAAACTCATACTGGTGAACGGCCATTCAAATGCCAGCACTGTGCAAAGGCGTTTTCGCAGGAAAACACTCTCACGCGACACATGCGAACACACACCGGTGAACGACCATTCGAATGCCAGAAATGTGAAAAGGCGTTTTCGCTGAAGCAAACTCTTAGAGCACACATGCGATTACACACCGGTGAACGACCATTCAAATGCCAGCACTGTAAAAAGGCGTTTTTGCATAAGTACACTCTCACCGAACACATGCGAACTCACACCGGCGAGCGGCCATTCAAATGTCAACACTGTGCAAAGGCGTATTCGCTGAAGAAACATCTTACGGTACACATGCAAACACACACCGGTGCACGACCATTCAAATGCCAACACTGTCCAAAGGCGTTTTTGCTGAAAGGCGGTCTCACGGTACACATGAGAACTCACACCGGTGAACGGCCGTTTAAATGCTCCCACTGTCCACAGACTTATTCGCGGAACAGCAATCTCATGGCACACATACGAACGCACACCGGTGAACGGCCTTTTAAATGCAAGCAATGTGCAAGGGCATTTACAGATAGCGCCAATTTCTCAAGACACATCAAAACTCATGCCAATTGACAATCGTAAAACACTTTCCGATGGTTTACATGGTTCCCGAATCGTCAGAGGCGTATCGGTTCGGTTTTCAATGCAATTACATACATATGTACTTGTGATTATATTATTGTAGAATACTTTGCTTGTTAGTTTTAAGGCCCCATTGGTTAAAGCAATAAAATAAATAACTCATGACTAAGCCCGATCGTGCGGTATAGAATAAACGAGTTTATTGTATAAGTTACAGTCAAAAGGAAGGGTTTTACGACCTTATAAAGTATATATATTCTTGATCAGCATCTACAGTTGAGTCGACTTGGCCTTGTCCGTCCGTATGAACACCTAGATCTCGGAGACTGTAAAACCAAAAGTACTACTACTATGTATATTATATAGATGTCAAAGAGCATAAAACAACGATTGATAAGAAAAGTAAATAAGTGCCTCTTATTTAGTCCCTCAAAAAGGTCCTTTTTCTTCCCAGATAAGAAAATTGGTCACCGAGAGTAAGTAGGACTTGTTGTCGTATCGGCGAGCTCCAATCTTTTGTGTACAACACTAAGGTCGGAAACAGCACATATAAGAATGACTTCGACAATGGTAATGCATATTCGTCTGTTGCTTTTCAGCTTTTCTACGCACGCAACGAAGTCCCAAACGTAATTTGTTCGAATCCAATCAAAATTCAGATAATGTAATGAGCTGAAGGGAGACAAAATTTTCGATTGTTAAAGATTTATTGCTTCCTATAACTACGACAGTTTGCACTTCTTAGTTTCCCGCATAGCCCGAAGCAGCTATACACATTTACATATGTTATAAATATGGAAAGCATCGTTTGATTTGTATTGAAAAATGTGTAAGACTTGCTTTTACATTATATAGTTCAGTAATCTGTATAAATCGTATAATGGTTAATCGTTCATAGTTGGGGGGGTTCCACATCTGGAGTGTTATATTTGGGGTCCTTCTGCTCTAGTCCTTCTTGGCCTGTTGCATTTTCTCATGGAACCGCTTCCAGTAGTGTTTAACCGTCTCGTTTTGGATGACCTTCTGATCGATGAAGCGTATGGCCCAAGTGCCCGTCAAGTAGGTGACATCATAGATGAAAGCCACCACGCGGAAGAAGTACTTCTCCACCTGCTGTTTGCTGGGCAGATTGGCCACAACGTCCTGCATCTGCTTCGTCATGCGAGCGGTTACATCGCTGCCGTTATTTTTGGCCCCATCAGCAGCAGCACCACCAGAGCCTCCAGCTGGTGGGCATGCTGCTGACGGCAATGGTCGTGGCTCTGGTGGCGGAGCCGTACCCGCCTTGATCCGCTTCAACGGCTGTGCCGCTTCTTCCTTAACGGGAGGCATTGACTCCCCTGACAACAACTTCTCGGCATGTGCAGAAATGGGCGACACTTCCGCAGTGGTCAAGGTGGCCTTCTTGCTGCGGCCACCAACAGTCTCGTCGCCCTTGCCAAAGGGTCCGCGTGGAGGACCAGCGCTGCTCAACAAGCTCACCGGCTCGATCACATCATTGGCACCCAGGCCAGTGCCACCGCTTAGGGACGTGGCGCCGCCGCCAATAATGCCGCCTCCCATGGTTGGAGCCGGAAAGCCAGTGCCAACAATTGCAGCTGAGTTGGATTTTTTGCCATCACCGCTGGCACAAAAGCGGGCCAACGGTATGGACAGGGAGAGCCCAGAACGCGAGTGGGGATACGGCGACTTGCTCTGGGTCTGCAGCAGGGCCAGCGTGGAGTAATCTACAAGGAAGGAGAAAAATATGAAACAAAGTGGGAGTATGGAATTCATGAATGCCAAAACAATGGAAAACAGAAAGCTATGTTCTATACAATGAAATCAGGCCCTATGATGTTATAGCAGCCGGATTTAACTCAGGAGCAGCGCGCTGTTCACTCATGTGGTGTCAACTGCAAATTCACGTCTTGCGTCGTGACACGCACACACACATTCACGCACATCAACGGCGAACAAATTTCCACGTTTGAATCCATACGTATGTACGTGAATACATTTGTATGCGATATGTGCGCGTGTATCCTCGTCATATGCATATGTATTTGTGAGATTTGCCTAAATTCTTACCCAAGAACTTTGGCGGCTGCTGGCCCGAGGAAGACATCAGGGCACGTCCAAAATATCCACAGCCTCGTTGTGTGGCCATCAGTAGAGTTGCGCGGATCATTTTGTTTCAATTTTCTGCACTCCTGATAGAAAAATTCAAAATACTTTGATAATTTAAATGAATTTGCAAAGAAATGCCCGAACTATCCAAGTTTGACAGCAAACGAAAAGGAAGAGAAAAAGGAGGAAGAAGAAGCATTCGAGTGAGCGAGCAACAACTCGAACTCAACACGATGCCGTGGTGACTTGTACTCTCACCACATGAAATATGCAGCACTGTTTCGGTTTTCAAATGAAATGGGCAGCACTGTTCCCGTGTTGTGTATAATTTGTCTTTATTTAAGCTATGATATTACTAAACATATTAGTAAGTTCTCTAGTTACACATAAAAATATAAGAGCTCTTATGCGAATACGCAAAAAAAGTTATGAATCACCTTCAAAATAATATGGAATCACCTTGGCAAAGAATGTATGCGGCGCATTTATTTTGACAGTGTGGCAAAACGTTGGCACAAAATTGCATTATGCAAGAGAGCAGAAGCAGTGGCAGCAGTCAAGGCTCGGACTACACGCAGCTGATCTCTCTTAAACCAAATGCAATTTAGCCTTTCACGTATAACTAGGAAAAACTTAACTAATCTCAAAGTTGGTTGAACAAATTCGCTGGACAGGACAAATTTGGGCAGCCATCTTTAAGCTTTAAATTTTAGTTAAATTACAGTTTTAAATTAGTTAATTTATAAAAGGAAACCCTGTTTATTTGTTCCGCGGTTTACTGGCAACAAAATCGGTAAGGTTTATATCAAGTTTACATATGTATATATATATATATATATAAGTATATATATTTAGTTATAATGTAATGGAATTATTGTGTGTCCTTTTTAGTGCATTTACTTTAATACTTCCAAACTTAAATCCTATTAGAATAGACCAATTTGTTTCAGATTGTTCTTGATAATGACGTCGGTGACAGCATCGAAAACGAATTTAACGTTATTCGTATCTGTGGCGCAGGTTAGATGCGTATAAATCTCCTTTTGATCTTTTCGCTTGTTGAGATTTTCAAACTTCATGCGTATATAGTTGGCTGCCTCCTCAAAGGTATTCGAACCTGGCGGATATACAAGAGATGCGATAAGTTGATCGTACTTTGAGTTTGATGAGCTTTCTATAGCTTACCTGTGTATTCGGGGAAGCAGATTGTGAGGGGAGATCGCTTAATTTTCTCTTCAAACAGATCCTTTTTGTTCAGAAAGAGTATAATTGAGGTTTCCACAAACCATTTGGAATTGCAAATGGAATCAAACAGCTTAAGGGATTCAATCATGCGATTCATTTCCTCATCCTCAGCCAAAACCAAATCGTAGCCTGAAAATATAGCAAGGGATATACGTATAAGAATATATGTTTGTCAATTCGCCAAAGAAGGCAACAAATAGAAGTTATGGTTCAAGTGCGTATTGAGCAAACAGCAGAATATAGAATATGATAGAATATGACTTTGGCGGTTTCAGAGAGTTGAAAAGAAAAAAACAAAGATAGGATACAGAGAAAGTGATCCACAAGCTAATTTGAATAGATTTCTTACCTGACAGCGCTACGCAGAATATGATGGCCGTAACGCCCTCAAAGCAGTGTATCCATTTCTTACGCTCCGAACGCTGGCCGCCAACATCGAAGAGTCTGCAAAGGAGTAAACCAAATGTTAGACTTATCCTGACCTCACATTCTTCCCCTCTCAACTCACTTGAAATGCAGCTGCTTGCAGGAGAAATGCGTCTCAATGATGCCCGTAGTCTTGACCCTAGTTCTGAGCACATCCTGCTGTGTGGGTATATAATTTGGCTGTGCAATCCTGTCCAGCGAGTTCAAGTAGTAGCCCGCCGAATCGTTCAGCTGATATTCACGGGATCTGGCAAACGATTGCTGTACACCGCCATCCGACCACAGCTTCTTCATCAGCATCACAATCTCTGGCAGCAGTATGCCCTCATCGGCGGCCGACGCATGTGTAAAGAATTGCCGGGCAATGTCCGTCTTGCTAGGATCGGCAAACTCAATCTTTAGACGACCCATGGCACGTATTATTACCATCAGACTCTGTACGGTGTTGCTGTAGACCACACGACGGTATTCCTCACATTCCTCCTGCGAATAGCCCGTCTCGTGGATGATCTTCATTTGTTTGACAATTGTGGATTTGCCCGATTCGCCAGCGCCTATATGGAAATGATAAAAGATATATATATATATATTAGAGTGATGGAAAACCCCTCAAAATTATTGGTAAAGCAATCATAGCAATCATCAGTAATCACTGATCTATAACATTGAACTGCTGAAGGCATCCTCCATTCCCATGAATATGTGAGCTCATTCATGCAAATGTGGGCGTGACCCATCGCCATCCGCTGACAATTGAATGAGAAAAACTTTGTTTTTGTTGCGTGCGTAAAATCTATATGAATGAATTTTACAAAGCAAGGGGAAATGGAAACAGCAGCATATCAATCTGTCGCGCTGCCGTTGCCGTTGTTTTTATGAATGAACGTTCGAGTCTGAACAGAAGTTCACAATTTGTTTCAATTGCCAGCGAGTTCAAGAGGCCAAAATACTCGTAAGTCGGCCAGACTCAATTTTGCGCTGGTCATGATATGATATGTACGAGCTATGAATCAGTTAGGGCTTTATACTTATGCTGGAAGTTTTGGTCGGCGTTGCCCGGGTTGGGTTTTTAGTACTTCTCCAGCGAATATCTATGGTATTAACTTTCGTTGTTCTACTCTAAAGAATCGCTAAGATTCCACTCTTCCTGGTACAATCACATTTTGGCATTGGATTTGCGTGCCAACGATTTTCACTGTACACCTCATTCTAGCCCTGTACCTCAAATACTTTCATATATATCACGACTTTTGATTTTGACCAACTTGCTGGTAGAATTTTGTACAACATCATCTTAGCGCTTACCTACACCATGGCATATGACTTGTATGAGAATTTCAGAGTTACTTAGATAGCAGATCGAGAGCTCTAAATAACAAAGCAAGCTGCAGCCTAATCAAGAAATGGTAACTGGAGCTTTCATACCCTTGCAGATTCGGTTGACATTCGGTCAGTTATATGGAAGCTATATGATATAGTTGTCCGATCTGGATAAAACCCGAACTTGATCAGCCTGCAGTCAAAGGAAGCTTCTGGTAAAAATTTCAGCTTAGTAGCTTTTAAGACGGACGGACATGGTTATATCGATTCCCCTTGTCATGCTGATCAAGCTTCCTTCTATGCGCATAGAGTAAGACACGAAACAAGAAGACGGAAATCGAAAGTGCCGATTCGCTGGCTTCTTTTCAAAGCAGGAAAACAATAAACAACTAACATTAGTTTAGAACGATTATTATAGTTAGAGGAGGATTATTGAATATGTAGTATATGACTATTCATCCCCAAACAAATATGTTTCAATCAGATGCAAATCAGATCTTTCCATAGATCTAATAATGTGCATTGAAAGCCTTCATGCCCTGGCCTCCTTCCTATCAGTTAACATTAATTAATGATGTCTCATTGCATTCAATGAATGAGTTCATTGTTGATCGAGTTTACATTTTCATACACCGCAGTTCAATGAACTACTCCATCCAAAGCACACATAATGTTATATCACAGGGCACTGTCAAGCCTTCAAATTGCAATATAAAATTTTCAGAGCGCATGAAGTAAAAATTCGTAAATAAAGTCGCTCTAAAAAATTTGATGACCGCTCAGGTTGTTGTCATCTTTAAACATATTTCTTATTTCTTTTGTGCTTTTTGTCATGAAGAAAGATAATGTTACGTGTTTTGTCAGTTTCCCTTTTGATGAAATGATTGCGGCATAGTAAATGATTCCCCCAAAAGGCTTCTAAGAGTCTAGGTCTAAGTTTGTTTCAGTTATCAAGTGATGTCTGGGGGGTGGAGGAGATTTGCAACAATGGCACATTAAAGTCGATGTGTTGTTGTTTCTGGCTGGGCAACGAACATTGAATGAGAGATGTGTGTTTTGTGAGTTGGGTCCATTCCCAGAGATTTGCTTGGCTGCTGACAGCCAGTATATTAGGTAATTGCTAAAAAGAGCTTATAAGATTGCACGAGACTGTACTTTCACTTTTCCAATTGCTGCAGACAGACCTAAGTAAGCTTGACTTTTTCTTGGGTTAGTAAATATATCACTTCGCGACTTTTTAACAATCAACACTAATTTTGCAATAAAAAATGTCATTATAATGATTCCATTTCAGCGTTTAAACGCTTTGAGCCAAAAATTGGCCAAGCGAGCCAACGGAAAGAAGACAACCAAAAAGGCAAACACAAAAAACTAATCGCCAAAAAAAAAAAAAAACGGCAAAAAAAAGAAAAGGTCAATTTAATAATAATAACAAAGCATATGTGTGTGTGTGTGTATGTAAACATTTATCAATGCACCGTTAACTGTGCCATAATCAACAGAGACTGAGCCGAGAGGCAGAATACAAGCAACAGCAGCTGTGTAATAATAGAGAGAAACAAAGAGAGGCCGACAGAAGCCGCCCCAGAGAATGTCGGTGTAGTACAAAAGCGTGCCTGAATCGTATTAACAAACTCATTATCATCATCTCCCCAGCATCATAATCATCAGCGGTATTGTTAATTAACATCGTTAACAAGTAGCAGCGAGAACGTGTGCTTTTTGAAGGCGGAAAGAGAAGAGGGATGTGAGTGTGCATGAGTAACCCGAAAGAGCATCTAACCTAAGTATTAGAGACTCGTGAGTAATCGACATTTTATTGACCGGCGCCTGCCTACACCACACACTAACACACACACACAAACAACCATGTACACAGATAAGTAAAGCCCCATGAGGAAAAAAAGATGTGTTAATCACAACGTAAACGGACGGAAACGGACGGGACATGGTACATATATTTTAACTCATAATCCATAAACTGGAATTTACACTTAGCTCATTAATGAAACTCCTATTTTGTGATCAATGAAAAAATTTTGATCTGATGCTTTTATGGTAGATTAGCCCCATCTTGATGACATTTGTTCATTGAGACTTTAAAGCTCATTCAAATTGAGTTATCTTTAATGTGGATATAAAACAAGAAAAGAAGGTGAATATAGAACCGATCTAGATCAAATCTGTTCGGCGAGGATACAGTGGATACAGTAGATACAAGACGAATATGGTTTGATCTGGCTGAAACAGAGAAAAGTTATGCTATTAAGAGTTCATTCTGGAATAATCGGTTGTATAAGGTCATATGATATAGTTGTTCAATCTGAATTAATCTTGAACTTGAACTTAAGAAGCATCTGGAAAAAATTTCAGCTCTGTAGCTCTTAAGACTTTGGAGATCTGGGGGTTTAAACAAACGGACGAACAGGCGGACAAGCAGCTATTTCGAAGCCCTTCTTCATGCTGATCAAGAATATATATGCTTTATATGGTGAAACACTTCCTTCTCATTTCTGGTTCAAGTGTGGTTAGCGATCATGGAGGCACCTGAAACGCATTCATATGAAATTTTCTTTAATTTGAATAAAAACCGAAAAATTTGTCACTTGTTAATTCTGAAAGTGTCGAATTCAATGGCTCTCGCCTCCTGGTTGTGCTAAACTTTGCCTAATCAGATATGCTTTATCTTAATGGTATATAAATTGAACCCCCGTTTTTATTTTCACCAATCACAGTGACTTTATTTATTGAACACAAAATAAATTGACGTAGACAGTCATTTATTCAGAATTTCTGATAAGGCTATAGGAAATTTATAAGCAAAACGATGGACATGTGGTATAAATAAGACAACTTATGGGAAACTCAAGATAATATAAACAAACAAACAGATGTATGTGTATGTAAATACATATGCATTATTATATGTAAGTGTTCTTGACAACAAATATGGTTGATTAAGTTGCTGTGTTGACAGTTTTTATTTGGGGTTTTAGTAATGATTTGATAGGGGTTTTGGGGTTCTCTTATGTGTAGAGTGACACATGCACATATTTTGTAAATACATACATACATACGTACACAACTTTAAACAACATTTGCGAGAATATCTGCCTTTTTTTAAACATATACAATGCCTGCCATGTAGTTACATCAATTTTCCAAATTGTTAATAAATTGTATATAAATACAGGCTATAGAGTTGCAGCTATTAATTGTTATATGGGCTAAAAAGGTCACTGAAGAGGGTATGTGTGGCCTTCGGAAAAGTCTTAATGTCTTAAAAGCGGCTCAAGTATGGTCGTCCGTTGGTCTATATCGGCGTTTCCTCATTCACCTAACTTGTTAAATATATAATGGAAACTTTGGTTTCATATTCCAAATCGATCTATAAATGCATCTCCGACTCACTAAGCTCTCTAAGCATTGCGATCGTCTTTTTCTAAGCTAACCTAAGTCTGCAGGTTAAAAGTTATTCATAGTTTTAGTATATTAAGTCACAAAATGTATCAACTGTTTGCTTTGGCTTCCATCTGGCAATGAACGCGGTTTAAAGCTCTCACATGATCCAGCTTAAAGCACTCGCATTATCTATACTCTGAATGAGCTTTCAAACGTCTTTTTGAGCCGTAGCCACTTTTGCCTGCAGCCATTTACTGCAAAATGCTATATAAAGTATATATTTTCTTGGTCAGCATGACAAAGGGAATCGATATAATCATGTCTGTCTGTTTCACCACAAACATCTCAGAAGTCTTAAAAGCTACAGAGCTGAAACTTTTACCAGATGCTTCTTTTGTCTGCACGCTGGTTAACTTCGAGTTTTATCCTGATCGCACAACTAAATGATATAGTTGCCATATAACTGATTGTTCCGGAATGAAACACTTAGAGCCATAACTTTTCTGTTTTTCATCCATATCAAAACAAATTCGTCTAGTATCCACTGTAGCCCCACATCCGTCGACCAGATCTGATCTAGATCGGTTATATATTTACAATGTGAATGGCATTTAGCCTAGCAAAGCCTTTAACAAAGCGTTTCATATGGCATCAGTATTATGAAGCTTAGAGAACGCCATGAGAATGATTGGTTCAACTGAAATGATTCACACTGATAAAGGCGTGTTTAGCATTTTGAATACATTTAACGGGGAGTATTATACATTTGCCGCGATATTTGCGAACTAATGAGATAGGATTGTATTTATGATAAATTTGGCAAAGTCAACAGAGCCCTGTCAATGTCATTCTATCTGTTCCCATACGAACTTCTCACTTAGTTTTAAAGTTATTGAGCCGAAAACTTCAGAGCAGATCTTCAAGCCAGCATCTAACCATATGCAAAGCATTGTATTTACAAAAGATATATATATATATATACTTTATGTGCATATTTTGTATGGCTTACTCAGCTTACTCACTGCCCCAAATGTGGCTTGAAGTACATATGTATTTCAGCATTCGTCATGAGAATTTTTCTCTCTCTTTCTCTCTGTCTTACTCTCCGTGGCTTTCTCAAATGTAAATATTGACATTCTTTATGAAATAAATATTTTTTGAATTGCTTAAAAAGAAATTACACGCTGAAAGTGTGACGGAAGGGGGTGACTGTCAATTGAATGGCAGTGTTAGTGACAATGAGAGGGTGAGGGGGCGACAACAACAACAAAAACAACAAATTGAGTGCCAGTTGATGGGGCTTAGTGTTGTATTCAGCTATTCAACTGGTCATCAGACCCAGACAGCCTGAGACAGCCGCCAGCCTCATGTGGTGACAACACAATGGCAAAGCAATTTTTATTAAATTTACGCTATGTTGGAGGCTGTCAGATCAGCATCAGCCCAGTATCAGCGCACCACCACAATCCCAAAAGTGCTCCCAATTGCACAAAACTCAAGTTGCAGTTGTTGTTGTTGTTGTTGGTGTGGTTGTTCGGACTCCACGGACGGGGTCCAACAGTTATTTGCGCTAATATCGTTCACCCCACTTTAAATGTCAGTCCAGTCCACACAGCACCAACAACAAGCCAATTAGGCTGGCCATTGTGTGTTTGTGTGTGTGTTACTGTGTGTGTAAGTGGATGTGCGAGTGTGTGCGAGAGAGTGACAGTGAAAGATGTACTATGAATAATGAGCATGCGCAAAGGCAAAGACAGCTGGATGAGGTTAAGACTGGAAATGGAAATGCATGCTGCAAGTGGTGCAAGGTGCTTTTCCTTTTCTCTTATTGCGAGCTCATAAGAAAACTACAAAATTAAGTAAATACAAATACACTAGACTACAGAATTGTTGAGGTTCCATGTTCTTAGATCATCTGCAGTAGGTGAATGTGTGAAAATGATAAGAGGTGTTGGAGAATAAGGCGAAAGAATGGTATTCTTCAAAAGTACTTGAATTCTTAAGATAATTGTTCCTAAATATTCCCAAAATAGAAGAGAAACTCCTGATGAAGAACTACACACCTCTCCCAAGTAAAAGAATGTTTAAGAATTTGTGTTTTCATCAACTTTCTAAGCTCCTGAAGCCTTCTGGGTGATCTCCGAATTTGCGAATTTGTTTTAATTCGAATGAAAAACAGAAAAGTTATGCTACTAATGGTTCATTCAGGAACAGTATATATGGAAGTGTTCATTCCGGAACAATCGATTATACGGGAGCTATATGATATAGTTCTCCAAACTTAATAAAACTCGAACTTGACAAAAGAAGCATCTGGTAAAAATTTCAGCTCTGTAGCTTTTAAGACTTCTGAGATCTTGCCCTTGTCATGCTGATCAAGACTATATACACTATTTATTTTTGGTAATCCATAAATATAGATGATGATTTTGCTTTGCGAATCACTATTATATGATAGCCACAAATCAACATAATCACCAAACACTTCAACAATCCCAATTCACACACGCACCTCCTCCAATAACGAACATCTTCAAACCGGTTTCGAAGCCAAAAAAAACGTGCAAAGGCAAAGTCACATCGTAACATTCGAGTGGTTTCCAGTTGCATACAATTTGTTTGCTGTGCAGTGTTCCCGATTTGGTCTGATCTGGGCGCTGAGTAAACAGCAAGCAGGAGGGAAACGGGAACAATATCAACACACAACATATTCGTTGCCGTCGCAGTGCAATCTCAAGAGCCGCCTCATGGGGGCTGTGGCTCTGGCATGGAGTTTGGTTTGAGTCATGCCCAAGTGGCGGCGCTTCATTAGCAAAGCAGCAACGGCAAAAGTGCAACAATATTGTTATTGTTGTTGAATGAAAATAGCTCATTGTATTGTTTTAAACAAAAAAAAAAAGCATTGAATGGCAATGAAAATGAAAAGTGTGCAGTTGTTGTTGTTGTTGTTGTGGGATGTCTCAGTGTGACTATGCCTCTATGTAGAGTGCTGTGTATAAATTTAATGGAAGGTTAAGACAGAGTCGCTGTCGAGAGTCGCTGGTTGGGCTTTGGGCTTGTTTAATTTCACTCTCATGTCAGAGGCGCAACGGTGGCTGTCAAAACGCAGCCGCAGCCGCAGAGGTTAGGTCAACAATGTTGATAAGATGGCGTCGTTCCAATGAATTTTCACATGAAAAGTGAAATAAAAAAAAAAACCACAAAGCAATATCGATAAGGATGACAAGCAAAAGAAAAAGCCCGTCGATTCGGCTTACCGAAGCTTATATACCATTCACATTGGAAATGCATACAGCTGCATAATATTCATCTCCAAATTTGGAGATTTCACAATTACATATAGTTGACCGATCCAGATAAATCAAACATACAAATGAACATGACTAAATCGACTTCATTCCACGTTTATATAGTCCTTGAAGGAACTTCCTTCTATGCATTGCAAGCTTCCTAACAAATGAATATACCATTCGGTGAATCGTATATACAACAACAAGTGGCTGGCTGGCCAGTCAGACACATTCCATGCTCAAACCTTTAAGCAAACAAACATGTTGCCAAGTCGTTTCGAATCACTCCGACATTCGGTTTCAATTTACGTTCAATTTTCTTATCGCCAAACGAATTATTATACAAAACATACAAACATATTCATACATATATACATTGCATAAGACGCACACACAAACACACATATGCACATGCATGTGTGTATGACATACATGTGGTTTGAGTTTCCATTACCAAAGCCGGCAAAGAAACCCAATCCTGGGCCTCATGCAATTCACCACACACACGCACGCGCACG
Source organism: Hirtodrosophila duncani (assembly GCA_037043425.1). Taxonomy (NCBI): domain Eukaryota; kingdom Metazoa; phylum Arthropoda; class Insecta; order Diptera; family Drosophilidae; genus Hirtodrosophila; species Hirtodrosophila duncani. Next base: position 6,492,444 of record JBAMBM010000821.1, on the reverse strand, counting down.
CAAGTACACTCACACAAGCGAAACCACCCCAACTGTTGAACCAAAAATCCAGCACATGGTTTCAACGTTTTTTTTCTGAAAATCTTCATAAAATACAGCAATTTTGTGTTTTGCACACAAAATAACTGTAGAACAAAAAACGCAAACGCACCCAAGAGCAGCAGTTTCACCTCCGACGCAGCCCTTTCGCCCTCCGCCCGCAACGCTCGATCAATGTTCTTGGAACGTTCGATGGCTTCTTTATCTCGTGCTGTACTCACGGCACAACCCATTTTCGTATTAGTATTATTATCGTTTTACAGCACGGCACAGCTACAGTTATTTGATTGATCGGGCGAAATTGTTCGCCTTAGATTAATTAATTTTCACTCGCGTCTTTTTTTGGGTTGTTTTAATTATGCCGCTTTTAGTTGTCGCTGCGGCCGTCGTTGCGTCTGCGCGTCGCTTTACGGCTGTACACACTTTTTTCTGTCGTTTTAACACAGACAAGGCGAGATATCACCGTCAACACTGGGCAGCCTTTGCTTTTCTTTTTGCCCTCTTCGTCTGCGTCTAATAATGCAGCGGCGGTTAAAAATTAATAATTATTTTCGTATTATTTAAATTTAAATATATATTTTGATCGTCGATCGTTTGGTCGCGTACGCTGAATCACTTTTGTGGGGATGGTATATTAATATCGTATTGCTAATATCGATGAATCGATAAGTGAAAAGTAGCTTAATACGATAGTCATACATGGATTCATAGCAACCATCGATTGCTTAACGATATTTGTGGCTTCAGTGATTGTGCGATCATCGATATTTTTCAACTATGCTTTATTTTACATATTTGAGCGACATTTTTGCTTAAAATTAAAATTAATATTAAAATCTGTGATCAGTCCCTGGTGAATGCATTGATCACTGATCGTGATACCTAATCTTAAAGACTTTCCAATCCGATTTGGAAGCCCAGTCACCAGATACTGATTGATTATGTTTATGATGGATCGCTAGATATGCTTAAGGTGATATGCTGTTTAAAGTTAATATCTAGTAGGTGCTAGCATCTAAATTATCTTTCTGGTTTTCCAAACGATCTTGCTAAATTTGACAATTGTCTCTTTCAAATTTGTTAGTATTGCTCAGTGCCGTTCAAGCGTTCTCTTTACAGCACTGTTTGATATACAGCGCTGCCAGACTGCTTAAGTTCAACTTTGCGCGCGCGCTTGAAATTTGTTTAACTTCAAAATTTGTACAATTGCTACATTTTGTAAACTTGTATCCAAACTTGCCCTTTTGTGCCGCTCAAAATGCTTATTGATATAACGCTTTAAGTATAAACAAACAAACATAACAACAACAATTTCATTTAGAGAATTTGCCCTTGCCCCTGCCACAGTCACGGTCCCGTATCACAATGTGCACACAAACCCACGAAGTTCTCAGCGTCTTGGCATAAATAATATTTACTTTGGCATTTTTGGAAACAATAACCAAATATGATGACTTTTCCAAATAGCCCAAAGCCAAAAGCCAAATGGTTGCAGTTGCACGAAGTGTTGTTTAGGAAGTTGCAAGTTGAAGTTTAGCAAACGTTTGCCAGAGGACATCACATGTTGTTATGCCGTCGAGTGCACAAGCAGACACCGATATGAAACCCGGACCCGGGGCCAGAACCATCAACGGGTCATGATTTACACATGTTTACACGAAATGTGCATGTCTATGGGGGTGTATGAGTGGGGTTGTGTGAAGGGGGGAAGGGGATGCCCTCATGAATGAATGATTGCATTGGTGTTGTAATTGAACGTAAAAAGTAAACGACAGCCAACGGCAACAGCAGAAACAGCAGCTAGAGAAATATGGATTTATGCGGTTAGCTGAGGCATGTTGATGGGAGGGGCAGGGGCAGCGCATTTTGTGGCGCTTTGGGTGGTCCAAACTCTGGCCGCCACTGGCACTGGTGCAATGCAAAGCGCATGCCTCCATGACTCGTATGTCTTGTTGTTATTGTTGTTGTTGTTGTTGAATTGAAACTGCTTGCTGATGCCAACAAATTTGACGAACGACGTCGGCCAAACTTCAATCGCACAACAACAAAAACTAAAGCAAACAACAACAGCAATACAGCAGTCAACAGGGACAGGGACAGGGACAGGGACAGGGGCTGTGGCAGTAAAGTCTGCAGCAACAACAACAATTAAAGGATAGGCAAAGGCCTTGAAATAGATGCCATAACCATCACCAACACTAAGAGTGAAAGGGAGAGGGCCAGCGTTTGGCACATGTGTGGTTTGCCTTTCCTTTCCTTTCCTTTCCATTCCAGTTGCAGCTCAAGATTAAGATTAATTTCGTCGATATATTTCGGGGGAGCCGAGAAAACTTTTGCGCCTTGTTGAAAGGTTGAACAGATCGGACCATAGCTGGAGCTATTCGAAAAAGTGAAGTTCTTCAGGCTAACTCTGTGGCACATGCTCAATGTATGTATTGATGGATTGCCGATTGTCGACAACACGAAAATCTTTCGATTTGATATTCGGCACTTTTCAAAAACCAAAAAAAAAAAGATGCGTCGGCAAGCAGTCAAAGTCAAGTCAAGTTGAGAAAATAAGCAGTTGTTTGGGAGCCTGCAGATGGAGATGGAATGGGGGGGGGGGAGGCAAATGTACTTAGGCTATGTATAAATTGAAGAGTTGCAAGAAGTTGAATGAGTGTTGAAACCAGCGGCGGGTGTGAAGGCATTAAGTTTAAGATTATGAGAAGTTTTAGTTCGATTTATATAGCATGATGAATAAATACAATTTGAAATGATAATAATCAGATTTTGATAATCATAAGTAGGCTCCTAATTAATGCCTTGCTAGTCTTTATACCCTTTGCAGAATCGTACACTTGTATGCTCAGGATAATACTCTTATCTTGTTGTTTAAATACAATTTTTACAACGTGGAAGATGACATCTTTGAACAGTGTCCACTTCGCCGAGATCTGCAATAGTTGATCTGTAAGTCTAGGTTTATCTTTTATCTCTGATGGCCATAAAATATAGTGCGACTTGGTTTATGCGGCTTACTTTATGGAAGAGGCTATCACGCAAGTAACGAGATCTGAGAAATATATTAAGTAAACCCTTTATTTAGACAAAATTTATAAAAATGTACGAATAATGGAATATTTCTTTTTAATATCCCAAAAATTAGACAATCAATTTTAAAACAAACTTGACCTGACGCTCCCTTGAGTCTACATATTGGTGACTCTAGCTCTTATAGTCTCCGAGATCTAATTGTCCATCCGGATGGGCAGACGGACATGGCTAGATCAGAACAGCAGAGTCTGATGCTGATCCCATAAAATGAGGAAATATGTCCACAAATGTTCATCCAAAATATAGCTTTATGGTTTTAGGTTAGGTTGCTAGGACTAATATACATTTGTCTAGGTTATACTCTGTCCATTGTATTTAAAATTGTTTTAAATTGGACAAATTTTTCTTGAATTTTCATAAAAAGATTCGAACATATTCCACATATTTGAAATGTTCTCAATATTAAACGTATTTTCAAAGTACAAGTTACTGAAATCTCTAGACATTTGGACAAAGCAATGTGTAAACACTTAAAATTATATCTTTCTATAAGGATAGAAGAAAAGTTTAAATCGATTAATTTCTGTTTTGAGTCATTCTTGAGGATCACAAGGGTCTACCTTACTACGAACGAATGTTTCCTGAATCCAAGAAGAGGGCTCAGCATATGAATGTTTAATTCTAAGGATTGTCTATTAGGAACCAAAAGTGGTTTTCCTAATACAGCTTGTGGATGTACAAGTTGGCATAAAACATAAAACCAGCCCTTCCTAAGGAATCTGAACTACTCAAAGATCTGAAGGATTCCGTTAAGCACACGAACCATCGTTTCAGTGTAAGGAACAGGATTCCTCCAGAACTATTACCGATATGTTAATGGAGAAGTCAAGATGGGCATAAAAAAAACTTAGATGAACTCCGTAAAGTAAAGAAAGGCCACAGCAATGCTTGCTCGTTATGTTATCTGTATAATTATATTGGGGTATCACGGAAATCTCTGTAGAAATTAATGCGAAAACACTTGAACCTAGCTTCATTTGTCTACTATATGGGGATTGATTTCCTTTTTGAATAGTTTTCCAGGTGTTTTGAGGGGTCAACAAAAGCGCCTGCGTTATGTAATCTGTATTATAGGGGGAATGTCACGGAAATCTCAGACACTGAGGATGTGCAAACACTTGAATTTAGGTTCTTTTGTCTACTATGTTACCAAAATATGGATTGATTTTGGTTTTTGGAGCGTTTTTTTTTCAGATATTTTGAGGTTTCAACAAAAGCGCCTGCTGATTAATTCGAGTTTGAATTGCAAAAATTTGCCACACCTCAAATCTATTCTTGTATTCTTTTAAAACAAAAAGTTCAAATAAAGTTATAAATTTATGTCGTTACACATGAACATTTCAAAATCTCTAGAGTTTTCAAGGATAACCCTTTAAAGACACCCGGACAAATGCTGTTGCTGCCATTTAAGAATTTCCACCTTTAATTTCAAGGCGCAAAATATTTGTTTTTGTAAAAATCGAAAGAAATATCTTCGACTAAATTTAGCCGCAGGCCAGATATTGTTTACATTGAAAAAGTAATAATTACCCTAGAGACAGGGCCACAGAGACAGAGGGGGTGAGAGAGAGGAGACGACCCAGCGACTAGAAGACAAGCGAGGGCCCACACATAAATTACCCGATCGATTGTGAATCGAGGCGAAAAAAAACGTGAATATAAAAATAAAAATAAGAAGAGGAAAAAGTATTTCAACTATTGAGTTTTTGGGTCCCGGACAAGTGCGTCGTCCCGTTCTTCTTTTCGGATTCTTTTCTTGTTTTGTTTACATTGGCGGCGGCGGCAGCGTAGGAAAAACCAAACCGAAATCGAGCAATTCGTATGGAAATCTTACATGGCCCTGGCCATACGGTTGCAACCTGTCCGGATTGCTGTGGATGGGGGGAGCGTGGCTAAAAGGGGTGGGGTTATGGGTGCGGGTGCAATCCGTAGCAGCAGGCAGGAAACAAAAGTCAGTGCCAGTGCAATTGAATTGCCATAAAAATCACCAAGAAACAAAAAAATCCCGAGCCAAGCAGCAGCTACAGCTAAAGCGGTGCAACAGGAGTAGTAGGAAGAGGAGGAGGAGGCAGGGTGAAAATTTATGAATTCCTTGCCAGCAGTTTGTCGGGGGCTTTTGCGTGTGGGAGCTTTTAAGCACCAGCCATATGATACAATGCAATTTTTCCACGAAATCGTGCAATAATTAATTTCTTAAACGTTTTATTTTTGTTCACTTTTTCGTTCAATTTATATTTCCCACTCAAATTGTATGATCCTCGCCATATGCCCGGCACAGCGGCAGCAGTAGCAGATCGTAAAATGCCCATAGAAGTTCACAGGGTAAGGGTATCCGTGGAAGACTCTTCTCGTACAACATTTGCCTGCGCCGCTATCCGATTTTAGTTGTTGCTTTATGACTTTATAATGTCTGCGCGCGCGTTTTGTTTTATGATCTTCGAAAGCGGAGGAGCCGGGAACTGTGTTGGGCCGTAAAATGTTTGCTAGGGCTGATATAATTTGTACAATATGGCAATTTGTTGGCCCATTACTTGGCATTACTGGGTATGGGTTGCCTCTGCCTCGGCTGCTGGACGAGACTGACTATGAGATGCGGCCTTAGCCGGCGCCAGGTCTTGGGCCAGCCTTCTCTCGGTCGAGTGTTCATTGAAAGGGGCAGGAACTTCATGGGTTTCACTTGGGTGCAACTCTATTTCCAAACACATGACTGCCTGGCAGAGTTGTCAACCTGTTCAAAAGGTGTCACCAAGCCTTTGCACCAAAATGGACACCAGAAAGTTAATGGTTTCACTGTCAGAACCTTTGTTTCAAAGTTGCTCCAGTTTGACAAATAGAGTATAAAGATCATGGACTCATCATGGACTGTCTGGTAGAGTTGTCACCATTTTGAAAGAAGAGGTTAGCTAGCCTTCTGTGTGTCCTGTTTTCTGAATGTAACCAAAAGTTCATAGTTTCCTTAAGGGCAAATCTACTACTCTTAAATGACCGATTGATTGATTGATGGAGCTGTCACCCTGTTGAAAAGGTGCATAGCTGCCACCAAGCCTTGGCTTCCCAATTGGCAGCCTTCCTTCTATTGATGAACAGTTACTTTTTTGGACGCTTATCAAAAAGGCGATGCTGCTTTAGCCTTGGTCGACGCTAAGACCTTGCCTCAAACTGAGCAGCGTCTGTTCATGGGTTTCTCTTGGCAGCACCTCTATAACTGCCAGAGTTGTCACCTTATTGGACAGTCAAGGCTAGAAATAGAGTGTATTTGTGTTGGAATGTTGGAAATTAAGCAAGTATACTTACTTTTCCAGTCTGACAGTCTGAGAAGAAGATATGAACTAACTAATGCAAATGCTTTTTCTTGGATTTCTGGGCAAGATCTTGAGAGTCTGTTTAGCAAATTCCGTCCTTCATTAAAGGGTTTTCCAAACAAATCAAGTCGTAGCCTTGTTCTCAATAGTTCTCTTTATATAGTAGTGAAGATTCTATATATCTATAAGAAAGTTTATAGAGTTATACCTAAACATTTCTTGGAAACTTTCCATACACTTACCCAGGCCTCCTTAGAATCTTTGCCTTTGCCAATAAGGTGATATTCCCTCAGACGTTTTTACTTTTAAGAAGTAATTCTTTGCCTTACTTCCTGCCAAACCAACCACCGCCACCCTTCTTGTCCTTGTCGGTCTTCGAGTTGCCCTTAGAACCTCCCTTAGAGCCACCCTTGGAGCCATCTTTACCCTGCTTGCAACAATCCGTCTGCTTTTTGCAAGTATCTCGCTTAGACGGATCGCATTGATCTTTCTTGCAACAATCCTGCTTTTGGCAAGGATCTTGGCAGCAATCTTGCTTCTTGCATGGATCTGGGCAAGTGTTTTTCTTACTACAGGGATCACATGGATCTTTCTTACAGGGATCTGGGCAACAATCTTGCTTACAACAATCTTGCTTTTTGCAAGGATCTTGGCAAGGGTCTTTCTTGCAGGGATCACATTGATCTTTCTTGCAGGGATCACATTGATTTTGCTTACAGCAATCCTTGCACTTATCGCCCTGATTGCCCTTATTGCTTTTGGCACGATGTGAGCCGATCAAGACGTCGCCCATCTTGAGGAAAGTCAAAGTCGTTAAGCGATTCATATTGATTTTGTGAAAACTAAGCCGAAAATGTTTGTACTCAGAAATAAATTGATGTGTTTCGATATACCATAATATCCAGCTCACTATGTTTTAAGGATGTGTATAGGTTTTCCTTAGAAAACTTAAGAAGCCTTTGGATATGCTGTCAGTTTTGCTTTTACCATTTAGTTTTCATGAAGTAAATCATTTCCACAACAAATTTTAACCCAATGCTAACAGAAAAACAAATATATTTTTGGCAACATTTCGGCTCACAGAGGAAACCAAATTCGAGTAAAACCAAAATGAATCGTTTGACCAGTCTGAGCTTTATGAAGAAGGCCGAGTCGGTGATCGCAGCTCGGCGTGCGGCCAGCGACGCGAAAGATCCATGCAAGAAGAAGGACGATCCATGCAAGAAGAAGGACGATCCATGCAAGAAGAAGGACGATCCATGCAAGAAGAAGGAAGATCCTTGCAAGAAGAAGGAAGATCCTTGCAAGAAGAAGGAAGATCCTTGCAAGAAGAAGGAAGATCCTTGCAAGAAGAAGGACGATCCTTGCAAGAAGAAGGAAGATCCTTGCAAAAAGAAAGAAGACAAGACGGCCAGTGACATTTGTGGACGAAGTAAGTTCTAAGCTGAACCCAAAACCATTTCAAGAATCTCATCAAACTCACTTCCAGAGAAGGAAAACACAGCTCCACGCTGCAAGGGTGGTAAGTTTCCTGGCGGTGATGGCAAGGGTGGCTCCAAGGATGCTGGCAAATGCACCAAAGATGCCAAAAGTGGTGGACAGGACACCAAAGCCCAAGGCGCTGCAAAGGACACAAAAGGCAAAGGCGGCTGGTTTGGCAAGAAGTAAAGGTCTAAAAGAGACAAGCAGATAGAAGTGAAATTTTCATATACAAATGAAATGCCTTGCAGGAAACCCAAGGATACTTCCACACCGAGTCCTTTTCTCCGGCAATTACAACGCAGGGTGCGCAAGGTGACCAAGGAAATCGATGAGGAGAGAGTGGCAGCCGGTGTACAGAGACGTGGTAAGTGGAGTAGTATAAGACCAGGATGTCAATCTCATATATCTTTCCCCCATATAGTCATAGGCCATACCCAGGATGTGAAGGGTAAACAGAGAGCTGTATATGAGGTTACGAAGGCCAAGAAACCCTTGGCTGAGGCTTCGAGTCTCATCACCAAATCCAAGCTGGAATATTTATGGCGGCAATGGGAAGCGGCCAAGAAACTGGAACCCTTAAGGGATTGCTACTTAAACGTATTACCAAAGACTCCGATGAAATCGGTTAAGAAAACCAAACCTAAGATCGTATCCAAAGTCAAAACCAAGAAGAAGAAATTGAAAAAGAATCAGCCACCGGCTAAGACCAAGACTAACCAAATGGCAGCAGTTTAGCGCACACATCTGGAGCTAGGCTGATCATCCTCACCAGGCATCCCTGCTGCGCATATGTAGCTACTGCTGCCCAAGTCAAGTGCCTCGACCACACATTAACCATGCCCAGGATCAACATCAAGTGTAAACTGCAACTGCAACTGCAACTGAAACATTACTTGAGGAACCACAACGTCAAGGCGGCGCCAAGTCAAAATATTTGTCAGCGAGTCAATTTACGATCCTGTGTGCGCCCTAATTAGGCGACCACGCTGCGTCAGGATGTCGCCGCCGATCAGCTATTTGTGGCAAAACCAACCACTTGAACCTTGGAGAATTTCATTTTTTAGGCCACTTGATGCCACGGGCTGTGACAGTTCCAGCTAATGATGATCTTGTGCTGATGAAGGCTTGTCAAGGAATCGGAATTCTAAATTCAGCATGAAATTGATGATGGATCGCCTGGATACTTCTGGCTTTCAAATAGAGCTAGACGTTCTAAATTAAAATGTTGAGACAAACATACGTTGTTCCTTGTACTGAATGGTTTTGGGTGAGCGTTATGGGTGGATCTTATGACGGCGACTTGGAATGATTAAAGTATGTATAGGATCTGTTAACTCTCTCTCTGAAATGCATGAAAATTGCTCACAGAATTGTTGGTGGAGCTTGTACTTGGAGTTGAAGTAGTGGGAGATTCTATAGCCACATTCAGGTCGCATTTATATGGCGAGATAGCAGACAAGCTGCCCAGACAGGGTGCCGGCGAAACACGTCTTCCACAGTAGAGTTGCTTAGGCATGTCCATGTCCATCCTTAGGGCAGCCTAAGACTACAGAGATTAGAGACTCAACTATTTGACATGCTACAAAGTGGCAGGAAACCTTCCAACACGTGGTATGACAAGATTCAGATACCCCACCTTGAAGCAGTGTTACCCCACGACAGAGAGCACATCTCACTGCTGGCAGGAACAGCCTTCATTGCCAGACACACCAGGAGGCTTGGCCTTTAGTATAAACTATAAAGCGGAAGAGGAGAGTGTAGAACAATGGCCAGCTCGCAATTGAGGCGAGAAGCATCCTCTTTCCTCATTATCAACGTCTTAGAAGAGTCCAAGCTGGAGGTTAAGTCACTGCTTGCGTTTATAAAGGTCTCCCAGTGAGAACCACTTAAGGAACCCTTGGCCTCAAGACAATGATCTACATTTAGCCTAAGTGTAGAGAGTCCTCACCACTACAACTTGACCTAAATGATCCTTAGCTTAACCCATACATTGAAAGCTCTCTTCTTAGATCAATGTAAACCTAGATTAGGTTAACTTAGATGGCCTTTAGGAGCTCTCTTCTTAGTTCAGGGTAAGCATAGAGTAGGTTAACTTAGAAGGCCTTTTGGACTCTTCTAGAAGGATTTGGTCCTCTAATCAACGCAAGGCAGTGATACCTAAAAGACCCACGTGAATGTCTTCGACCTCTGCAGAAGAGTTGCTTCCAAGGCTTTACACATTCCTTACAATTTTAGTAAGTGAAGCTTCGAAGTCAACGATATATGGGAACACCCAATTCTGAAAACTTTAGGTGGATATAAATAGTGAGCAGGTTTGCCAAGTCCATTTGGTAATGATTATGAATGCTCTGTTCAATATAGATTAGACATCCTAAGACACATAGATACCTTCTCTTACCTTCTCTTACATATGCTAGCCCAAAAATCTTTGGCCGCCTCCACGTTTCCGTCAAATGTCTGCAGTTGAAGGCTTTTACCAATGCCAAACACCTACACACCTACCACCTACTTTCCATCTGATCATCCATGTGATCATGTCATGATCTTACCTTCAAAATTTCAAACTCATTGAACCGCTGCTTTCTTCATGACATTTCAATGCTGAGATGATGTGATCCCATGGCAGCCCTGAAATCTTCAGTAACCAGGTGTGCTGTCGCAGCCCTCGAGGCCATAAAAAAGTGCCTGGCCAGATCCACAAAAGCCAAGCAAGAACAAAGCAAAAAGCAAACGACGACACGAGAAAATGAAAAGAGGAGAGGCAGATACACACATAGACAACACGCAGTAACGACAATGAGCGTCAAGTGAAACGAAACAGATGCGCCTGGTGGACCAGGGGGAAGATGCTGATGCTGGGCTATGTTATCTAGCCGAGGTAGCCCCAAGCTTCAGGCATTTATCACATAGCAGTCTCCACTGTTTCTCACTTTTTTTTGGCAAAGATTAATTAGTGGCTGCGTTGCGAAATCTGGCTGAAAGGGGCGTAAATCTCTTCACGAACATCGAACACGAACACGTTTTCATGTATTTTCTGAATTTATTCTCTCATTGTATTTCCTGTTCAACCCTTTCCGTGCTGCTGCGTTTCGTGAGTCAACGCAATTTTAAGTATCGACTATTAAACTAAAAGCTAAACAACAACAGCCAAAACTGAGCAGAATTGTACAATTGTCGATCTTTGGGAGCCTCCAAATGCTTCCACAGAATGTTTGCTGGCGAGTCGCTTAAAAGTATTTCTTTAACATACTCTGACAGAGGGTATACGTACATTGTGGTCATGAGTTGTGGCTAAACAAAGCATATTGTCGGTTGGAATGACAACATTGAAGTGGCAAAGCCCTAACCACAAGAGCTGCGAGGAGGTCAAAGGTTGCATAGAGGCAAGCGGTTCACTGTTCTTTTCTAGAACTCTAAGCTATTCTACCGGTTGCTATGAAATTTTCTACTGTATACCAATAGCGGAGAGGGAAAATCAATTGCTATCGATAATTATCGATATACATCGTTTTCTAAAAATGTTTAAAATGTACAGGTATCGCCCTACAGAAGCTGAATATCTATTAAATCGATATATGGACAAGCTGATATATCGATATATACCGTTTAGATGGCAAATTAATCGATTTCCGCATTGCTTATTGTTATGAAATCATTTCTAGTTTACTAATACGTTCCCAAAAAATGTTTAGTGTTTTCAAAATCCCCATTTATCGATAATTATCGAGATATATCGATAAATTATTCTATCGAAATATCGATATTGGCTTGGGAATCATTTCTAACTTACTAATATCTTCCCAAGAGAAGTTTTTGCGGTGTAAAAATCCCTATGTATCGATAAATGTCGTTGTATATCGATAAATTAATCGATTTCCATATCAATTATTGCTTTGGAATCACTTCTAGCTTACTAATATCTTCCTCAGAGATAGTTCTGTGCGGTGTAAAGAACCCCATTTATCGATGAGTGTCGTATGCATATCGGTGTGAAATTAATTTGTGCGATGTACTTACTCAGAGCTAATTGTCTGCGTCGAAAAACCGCACATTGTCTATTCTAAATATCTTCCCATAGAGATCTTTATCAGGGTCGTGCAAGGAGAACAACATCGGCTGACGCTTCCAAGTCAGCACATCGGTGCGACACATACTAAAGCAGGATCCCTATTTTTAAGCATGCCATTTTTTGAGCTGTCTGGAGAAGTAACAAAAAGAGAGCCCGAACAATGCCGGCTAAACTGGCATATATTACCAATATATATAGAGCATTCAGCTATCGCCACAGATTTCCATTTTCTTTATTCCTACGCTTGCCTTGCGGGTTTTCGTTTCGTTTTTCTGAAATTTCTGTACATTTGGCGCAATTATTGCGCACCAAATGGATCGCAAGTCTATAAATTGTTCAATTTTATTGCGCCAGCTTCGACATCTGAATGGCGCACAGTGCGGGACTGTCGGTGGGGGGTTGCTGTGCTCAGTTTCGGAATTGAATTTGGATGTTGGCCAGTCTAACTCAGTGTGTGCGTGTGTGAGTGTGCGTGCGCGTGTGTGTGAAGTTTTATTATATGCCATAGTTTGCATAGTTTGGCAATGGCAACTGGCAACTGGCAACTGTTGGCGGCAGCCTCTTCAACTACGCCCCCTTGCTTTTACTCGTGGCTGTGCCATCCACCTTTGTTGGCCATCTTGCGCAAGGGGACGGCTGTCGGTGTCGGCGGCCATTTTGAGAATTGTGAGAATTGTGAAAAGCAATCGCAATCGCAACAGCAAGGTGTTTATGGCCATTACTTTACTTTACATTACTTTGAACTGAGTTGGCTGCGTCTGCGTTGGCTGGGTCAAGTGTGGGTAAAGTTTGTATACCAAAGAGTATCTAATAGATACTATCTATAAGGCAGTATATCAGTTCCATAGATTTGAAGAAAGAAAGACAGACAGATTCTAGGGTTCACCAGTTGCTTTATCTGAGGCCTGATGAGGAGTGTCGAAAGAATTGTTTGGAAACATATGAAGCCTGGAGAATGCCAGAGAAACTCTTTTAGTATTTCATTGAATTACTCAATTCATTCTCAAGAGATTTATAGAGACTCGGAAGCTCTACACGTCAATCAATCTATGTACTTCTCTTGATACCAAAACCACTTTGAACACATAAAATTCACTATGGGATATTGCCTTGTATTCTAACATCGATATGCTGATTCTTTGCAGATTTGTGAAGGGAAACGTTGTTATCCCTAGAGATCTTGGAGTTATACACATTGGCCAAGAGATCTCCAGATCTAGTAGCCCTTATGGTTAGGTGGTTAGTTGGGTTGCGGTGGTTGTGTCGCTGTCTCCAATGCCAAGCCTCCTTGTTGTGTTGCTATTGGCAAGGTTTGTTCACGTGCATGCTCAGTCTATCCAAATAGGCTTTGCTTAGTCCTGCTGACTTTCTCGTGTAGCGAGGCGACTCATAGTTCTTCGTGTATTTCCTTATTGGAGTGGAGAATAGAGAGAATGGAGATAGTCCTAAGATAGTCCTTGTTCTGTGCTTTTTGGATGTGAGAGCAGTTGGTCCGACTTGCTGTCCAGCAGATAGGGATTCCGTACGTCCAATTGATATTGGCTTCATTATGGCCTTGTATATAAGAAGTTTGTATATAAGAAGTCAGCCTCAGGTTGGATCTTCTGACGATCACACGAACTATTGAGAACCAAAATATATTGATTTGGTAATCATTCTTACTGAAAAAGGAACGGCTGATATTATCATGTTCATCTTAGTAATTCCTTTAGATTAACCAAAAAACAAATATCCAGCAGTCTCTCCTTTTCTCTCTGCTCTCTTCTAAACAACAATCGTTGAACTGAAATATATATTTTTCTTAGCTTTGTTTACTTTTTGAAAGTTTGTCACGCAAAACGTTTTATTTCATCCAAACAAAAGATTTCATAGCTTTTCCACTTAATTGGCAAACATTTAAACGGAAATCCAGCAGAGAAAATGTTCTAAATATTTACAAAAAAAGAAGAAAAAAGAACACGAAAAAACACACTGAAAAATGTAAATTGTTTAAGCAAAGACACGTGATCGATCGGCGGCAGAACTCTTTGGATAAAATAGATCAGGATCGGGCGATAGCAAAAACTGTTTTCATTAAGATCTAAGCAACACACAAATTGCACGGTCAAAAATGTAAATATTTAAACAAAATCAATTTGAAAATGAAAACTAGACGGCATAATTTTCTGTTATGTATTTTCTCTGGTAGAGCCAAAAACTCTATGTAAATATTTTGAATATTTGAGGCTATTTGATTATTTATTGTCCCGGCTGGTTCGAAAACAGTTTAATAAACTGGAGGGAGTGAGTGGGCCTGCCTGCAATTGTTGTTCTTCTCAGTTGTTGTAGGTCAGTGTGCAAAAACAACAACAGCAACAACAGCAATAACAAATGTACTACGGAGGAGGGAGGGGTACTTCTTGTATACAACTTGGGTTTTGGGCTTGCTCTTCCAACCATCTGATGCGATGCGATGCGCTGTGTTTAGAGTGCGTTTAATTGTTAAATGTTTATTAAACGAAACTTTAAACAATGCTGCTGCTGCTGCTGCTGCTGCTGCTGCTATTGTTGTAGTTGTTGTTGTTGAGACCATGCAAATGGATCAATGGGTTTCTTGGGCTCCTCTACTATTGTACTTCTACTGCCACAATCCAATCCAGTGGCCGCTCGTTCCACTCGTCGAATACATAATTTTGTTTACAAACATTCATAATAGTAAACAATTTTCGTCCATTTAATAACATTAACATTAAATTAAAAGCAAAGCAAGCAGCAGCATAGAAGGAGACACACACATATACCAGCAGAAGAAGGAGTGAGAGGAGATATCTTTATCTTTATTATGGTTAGTTGAACTTGAAAACTAAATGATGATGATGATGATGATGATGGTGTTGGTGATGCTGTTAACGATGATGATGGCTATGACGAGGTTTCGTTGTTTGTTTGGGAATTCCCTACAATGATTTGTTTGTTTGTTCGAGGAAGATGGCAAGACTTCGAAGATACCTAGAAATATCCATGTTGATGTGGGAAAATGTTATCAAATTCAAGCATTCAGCTGAGCTATTCATATGAATATACTTATATAATAGGTAATATAACACTAGACGGTGTTGGTGTTATGTTTGTGTCAAGCGAACATGTGTTGGAAAGGTGACATTTCAGGCTGTGTAATAAGTTGATCGTATTAAAAGTTATACTGATTGGGATATAGGTAAAATATCTAAAGAAATATGCCATGTGATGCTATTTTACTATACAAAACACTGCCAAAACAACCGAGAAACCTGCCTAGCTTATGGTGAAAATGCTGTGAATGTAGGGAGGACCCAGGGGTGGTTTGCTCGATTTCGTTTCGAAAATTTCAATGTAAAAGATTCACCCTACTCTGGTCAGCCAGCAACTGAAAAAGTTGCTGAAATTTTGCAACTGATAGCGAAAGATCTGCACGGAAGCTGTCGGGTGATAGTGGACGTCAAACCATTCTGACCTTGTCTCTTATAGAGATCTGCCTCCATAGCTATCGTCAATCCACTGCACACACTCACGCAGCCAGAACGTGTGCTGGCCTTCGCCGGTTTTGACGTGTTTTAAGGCCGTTGACTATCGTGAACATGGTCTTGCGCCTGCCGATCCCAGTCTGCGTTGGTGAGAGATGAATTAACGCAAGGAAATGTAAAGCTGAAAGAAATGTAAAGTGAAAAGCTGCTGAAACGTAACGAAATGAACCGTTCTTCAGGGCGTTGATTTAATCCATTAAATACGAGAATATTAAACTCAAGCGATCATAATCAAAGGTCTTCCACAAGCGACTTCAAGCCTTAATTGACGGCTCACAAGTTATGTTGAGATTGGAGGGATTGGAGGGGAATTATCTATTATGAGCTGATAGAATCGGTCAATTTTATCCCCTAATGTGCTCTACTCAACCGTTTGAAGGAAGCAAATTAAGAAAGAGCGACTAGAATTAGCCTACAGAAAGGGAGTTGCCATTCATCCTGACAACGCGTCACTCACACGTTGATGATCCGCAACAAATAGGCATACCTTGGTTGGACACTTTTGATGCACCCTCTTACACCCTCCTACTACGATTTGTTTCAGTCTCTGCAAAGGTCTCTTGATGGTTAAGAATTGGCCGTTGAAAATCACTTGGCCAAGCTTGTCACTGATAAACACGAATGGAATTATGAAGCTAACCGGAATATGGCAAAAGGTCAAACATAATATGTACTTGATTGAAATTGATTTTAAGAATGTACCATAAAAACAGCGGAGATATTTTATATGACCCAATATATGTATTTCCCAATAAAATGGCCAGCAATTTCAGCTTGGAAAAGTTGGCGGAACTGTTGACCCAGTTGAGATGACGCACATGGAAGCGCAAACGCTGGGTGGCCATTGCATTGGCGTTTGGGACGGGGAAGGCTATAAATATATATATATATATGTTTGTACATACATACATATGAAAATATGTCGTATGGGGAAATGCAAAATTCTTGCCAACAAAATGTGACTAAGCCAAATATACAAAATTGTGATCATGGGAAATTGGTGGAAAGAAATTTTTGCAACATTTTTGTTATATGAAAATAAGGCGAATATTTTTCAAAAATATTTACAAGAGATTTTTGACACTTATAATAGGTAAAAGCATGATTCATAGCATCAAAATTTAATGGACTTTTTTTGCCTCTTTTTCCTCCTTGCTACGATAATTTTTTTGTCAGTTGCGATATGTGGAAACGTTCAATTGGGAGAGGCGAAGCGCAGCGATGGGAACAGTTTCCTCTCCTCGTTCATTTACTATGAGTTTTCGGTCAGCGACTGCCTAGCAGCTAGCTGTCTGTGTGTTTGTATGCATGTATGCCAGCTCTGTATGATTCTTATTCTCTCAGCTCCAATACGTTCCTTGCTTGGACAACTTTTCCTCAGTTACGATAAGTCGAAACGATCAGCGATGATCTTCTTTCCTCGTCCTCTTTCGCTCACTTTGAGTTTTCAGTCAGCGTCTGCCTAGCAGCTACCTGTCTGCGTGTTTGTATGTATGTGATTATCAGAGTTTACTTTGAACATTTGGAAGACGAGGTTGGCAACCCGAAGCTAGACTTCGTTGAAATAATTTGGATATACCCGACGAACTTATCTCTGCTTGGCTGATTTCCGATCAATGACCCAGTTTTTGCTTTCCAAATTTCCAGATTTGAATTTGGAGGAGACATGAGCTTAACAAGAAACAAGTCAATGAATGACACAGATATAAATTTTCATTTTAGTGAACAGATTTTATGATAGTTATGGACAGTCAAGGGGAATTCCAATATTCACAGATAAATTGAGATTGTCAAGGTCTGAGAGCAGATAAGGAAAGTCGTCTATGATGGGATTGAGATAGGTGAACCTACTCCCTTTACTGTTAGACTGCACTAAGAAGACACAAACCAACCCTAACCATAGCATCTGTTCTCTCAATTCTCATCAGTTTGATATATCTCCTTGAAGGAATATCTCTTGATATATTTGCTTGAAATCACTTAAATATATAATAAATTCAAAGAAATTTCTCAATCAGCATTTGGTTGTGCTCCATCTCAGCATCTTTATATCTATATATATATATATAGAGACATCTTCTTAAATAAAACCATTATTTATCAGCCAGCTCATGGGCAGAATTCATCACACAGTCGGAGGCAATTAATAATTGAATTGCGTTTTGTTGCGAGGCCTGTTCAATTTATATCTCACTCACATTCCGCCGTATGCGAACTACGAACATCTCTGCTAAATAAGAATAATACAAATAATTTATGGGACTCGAAAACCCCCCGAAGCAACATAATTGCCACAGATCTAGAGATGTGCACACATCTCTCTTGCCTCCCTGCAGAAACCCCAAATGGACTTTAAATGCTCGCAGCTGAGCAAATGTTGTTATTGTTGTTGTGCTGTGGCGTTTTTCTGCGGCTTTCGTTGAATTCTTAGAAAATGGCGAGTGCCTGGCAAAGTTTGCACAAATACGAAATTAAAATATCTTTTACTTGCTCTCCCCTGTACCCCCCTGTGCAAGTAAGGCACAACAAATTATTTTTTTTTTCACAATTTTTCGTTCGACAAATAGAATTTCGTTAAATGTAAACAAAACTCCGCCTTCGTGGGCCTCTCTCTCAGTACAAATTTTGTATCTGTATCTGTTTTGGTTTCTGTGTTTGTTTTTGTGGTGGGGGCTGGGGATTGCATTGAAGATGCGTCTATTCGTGTGAAAGAGAGAGAGAGGGAGCCAGAGAGAGAGAGGGAGACCGAGCCATCGTCGCGTCACCGTCACGGTCGCTTCGACTTGCTGTTGACAGCAATGGCGGCACTCAGCAGCGGAGGCTCACAGCAGAGCACGAGCACAACGGTACCTCAGCAGCACCTCTGTCTGTCTGTCTGTCTCTCTCTGTGTGAAGCAAATGAGACCTCGAAATAGAGAGAAGCGATCCGATCGAACGACTAAATCAATTAACAGCTCGTTTTGAATGCCGCCGCCGCCGTTGTTGCCGCCAGTTGTAGTTTCAGCTTCCTCTTCGTTTCCATCGAAATATGAAAATTGTACGAGGATGGCCTGAAATTCCAAATAGATGTTAATTCATTCGCGGTAATTTTGGGCTTTGGGATCTGGGTTGCTTCATATATTTATTAACTGTTGGCTGTACATGGAATGCAGAAGCTCTGCGGGGGAGTTTGTATCTCATCTCTTTGGGTTTTTAGCTTAGAAGTTAAAGAAATGATAGATTAGTTCAGACTTTTCGATCTTCATGAGAACAGGCTAGTGGACGTGGGGACTCCTCAAATGGATACAAACTGAATTGAGTTCCATTTGGATGGAAAACAGAAAAGTTATGTTCATTAACTAGCTGTTAGCTATATGATTTAGTTGTCCGATCTTGATGAAACTCAAAGTTAACCAGCGTGCAGACAAAAGAAGTAGCTCAGCTCTCTGGCTTTTAAGACTTCTGAGATCTTTGTGTTAAAATAGAAGGATGGATCGACTCCCCTTGTCAGGCTGATGAAGTATATACATATATACTTTGTATCGTCGGTAAGTCTCTTTGAGAGTCTTTTCGTGATTGAAGCATAGCAAAAGCTTGCTTATGTCTCTGAGTGTGTGATATGGGCGATGGAATTGCTCTTCATTGCATGCTCTTGGATATACGACGCCGTTTTGATAGACAGGAAAATATGTAGTATATGATGATCTATGATCTGGGTGATTCTCCAGGTATGGTAAATATGTAAAGTAACAAGGACGTATCTAGGGATATTAGTGAGTGGGTTGCCCTTTTAGATAGATTAATGTGGGATTTCTTAATGTTGGATTGATATTCGAGTTGTGTTTGTGAATTTGTGAAGCCTTCTGCTGTTTAACTTTGTGGAGCCATAATATCAGTGCAGTATTCCTCTATGTTAATCTGATGTCTTCGATATATAAATGCATTACCCTAAACAAACTCGAGTTAGGACGCCATACAGCCATCTGGTTTATGCGTTCTCTTTGATTGGCTTGATGCCCTTTGGCAAAGCATCTATTCCTCCTATAGAGGTATCTTTTCATATCTGTTTCTCATATACAAATCGCTGTTGTTTTGCATAATAGAGACATATCTCAATTGACATCACATGAATTACCTATTCCTAGCACTTTTCTAATACGACCCATAGCCGTAGTCTGTAATACAAAACGTTTCGTATCTCATTTTGCCGCAATTCTGATTGAAAAAACCCTTGAGAAACATTTTTGCATGCCTGTCATTCCGTAGACACTTTTACTTCTCTAGCCAAATGA
The DNA here is from genome assembly GCA_037043425.1 of Hirtodrosophila duncani. NCBI lineage: Eukaryota > Metazoa > Arthropoda > Insecta > Diptera > Drosophilidae > Hirtodrosophila > Hirtodrosophila duncani. The sequence goes on along the minus strand of JBAMBM010000821.1, from coordinate 6,472,643 downwards.
AAGCCCATTCTCCATATCTCCATATCATATCCAGACATAGAGAGCGGCCGGCCAAGCGTTGGGAGAAACCAGAGCAGAAAACGTGCTCGTAAAATGAGAGCAAAGCGTAGGCGTGCTATAAAAAGAACAGAAGAAACAGAAGAGAAACTGCAGTTCAAGTGGTGTGTGCCGAGGGGTTTGCTGATCATGATCCCCGATCGTTCACAACAGTCAGTCCAGTGAGTAGCTTCAAGTCGTGCGGTAGCCAGAAATCGGTACGGAAGATATCCACAAGCGATTTCGATCCGGGTCATAAGATTTCGAGCACTCGCGTGTGATTTGCGATTTAGCAAAGACAAAAAACAAAAACCAGAAAATGATCAAAAGTGAAGAAGTGTCTGATTTGAACAGTCGATCTGCCGCCGTCATGGGCATCGATCAGTTGGGTGGCTTTGTGACCAGCAGCCACTACCATCCGCATCCGCATCCGCATTCGCATCACACACATGCCACCCATCCCTATTCCTCGCACTTGTATCGCTCCAGCAATTTCCAGCCCATGGTCACTGGCGGTGGTGATTCGCCCACAGACATGGTGGACGAGAAGCCCAATCTGAGCTACATGGAGCGCAAATATTATACAACAATGGTGGACGCCCCACCCACAGTGCAACATTATGGATTGAGTGGTTTGCATAGCCTGGGCACGGGCACACCGCCGCACACCTCACCAAGTCCCATTCCTCCATATGGTGTACTCCACTCCCATTCGGCTGGTTCTGCTTCGCCCAATTCCAGCTCGAAGACGCCCACGGATCAGGATATGCAGTATGTGAAGCCACTCCAGCTGCAATTGCAGCCCATGAATCATCAGTATGCGTCCACCATCAAGTACTGCTCCAGCAATACGATCCTCAATGCGAATGATTATCAACCGCTGACCAGCCATGACCCAGAACAGGCGTCGCAACATCAGCAGCAGCTCTCGCAGCATCCCCATCATGCCCAACCGCAGCAGCAGCAGCAGCAGCAACATTCGCCTGGCTCCGCCTACCTGCCGCGCATGTCGCCCAGCCAGGTGATAGCGAATGCTCATAGCATGTCCGTGCTGAACTATTCCAGTTCAAGTTCCTCGCCAGCCAAGTCGCTGAATGGTTCGGAGGCAACTCCACCATCAGCAGCCACAGCCACATCTACCGCCGGCCAGTCCAATCAGGGCAAGACCAACGGCAGTTCGAGTGGCAATGCCACGCCGGATACCACCAAGAAATCCGGCACACGTCGCCCCGAAAAGCCTGCCCTCAGCTACATCAATATGATTGGACATGCCATCAAGGAGTCGCCGACTGGAAAGCTAACACTCAGCGAGATCTATGCCTATTTGCAAAAGAGGTGCGTAATTCAGTTTTAGGGAGAGGGGAGCTGAGGGGAATGGGGTGCCAGAGCCTAAGTTGAAAACAATGTTTGTGGTTGGGAGGTTGAGATTGGGGCCACTCAAGTGATCAGTTGCCTTTGGACACCACTTGAGCTTGAATATCGCATTTCAAGGCCCATATGTGTGAAGCCGGAATCACTGATGAACTGATGAAGACATAGGCGTAGATGGGGAGAGCCTGAGTGGGGGTTATGTTATTGGAAAGTTTATGAAGTAATCAAATTGGAATCTTTGGTAATTCGCTAAGATGAACTGCTAGAGAAGATAGTGACCATGAAGATCATTGAAGATCATAAGGATTGTTAATTATAGAAGAATTTCTGTTAGAAACCATGAAGATCATTGAAGATCATAAAGATAGTTAATTATAGAAGAATTTCTGTTAGATTTAGATGCCAAGATATTAGTTTCTTAAAGGAAATCTATAAAAACTTCAGGTGAAAGCTGCTAAGGGAGAAACATCTGAAGGCTTGCTAGAGATAACAGAACAGCTTTCTCTCCTTGAATATATGCTTCGATATTAACGAAATCAATCTTTCAACATCAGGTATAGGATATTGAAGTTTATATGGTGAAATCTATTAAGGGAGAAGTATATATCCTTCGATATTAACCTAGGCCTGACAATCGCCATATTTTCAAGTTTTCTAGATATATTTGTAATGCTTAGAAGAAGCACCTACGAATCTATATAATTACAATCACATCGTATTGATAGATCCCTGTAAATTCCCTACAGACTACTCTCTCAGTTTGAAGGCGATCATTATGTAATGTTAACCAGAGGCTTCTTCTTGAAGTTAACTGGTTGTTGGTAAGGTCGGATCAGTATATAATATAGCTTCTCTTAAAAACAATCGGTTTACCTTAGAAATGGGCTTAGTTTTGAAGTTATTCGAACCGCTTTTAGTTTAATTCACAAATTTAACACATTCATTTGCCGTAAACCTATCAGTGGCCCTTGGCTCAGTGCTATAAAATCATCACCGAGTAAGCTCCGGCTAATGTTGAAGTTCACGGGCAGACTTATGACAATTTTGGGGAATATGAGTCTATCTATATTGACTTTGGAATTCGAGCAAGTTTTTGTCAGCGCTAATTTGAAATTCATTTCTATTAAAATCGTAACCGTGGATACCTGATCTAATCTCTCACCCTTTGGCACGTTCATTCGCTTTAGGCATATCTATCTTATATAGCCTTTAGTGTTCAGGGACAGATCAGCAAAAGCAGGAATTGCCTTACCCTAGTCCCTCAATAGTCTGTAAATAGTTAAAGTAGTCTTCCAGCGGTATTATATTTTGGTCATATAAGGAAGCATCTGCGACCATATAAAGTACATATATTCTTGATCAGCATGACAAGACGAGTCTATATAGCCAAGTCCGCCAGTCTGTCTGTCTTTTATGGGCTCCTAAAGTAATGGACCGATCTGTATGAAATGTTTACTGTAATCTAAGTATATATCTTCTTGGTCAGCATGACAAGCCGAGTCAAAATAGTCATGTCCGCATGTCCGTGTCTTTTTCTGTCTGTTTCTATGCAAACTACTCTCTCAGTTTTAAAGCTATCGGTTTGTAATTGAAAAATCATATAGATCGGACAAACAGATTTCTGGGAATGCGAATGTGTTGTATGTAAATATGTATACATATATGCAAGTTTGTATATCAGAATAAACGTCACAAAATATTTGGAGGTAATTGGAAAGAAGATTGCTTCGCTGCCTATTTGCTACGGCTGAAGGAAATACGTTTTAGCTACTGACCAAGTTTTCTTTCGTTTTTTTAGTTCTGCAAGCGTATATAAGGATGGGGTAGCCACAATTAGCCTTTCTCTCTCACAATGTTGGGAAAAGTGATCCATCCAAATCTCATATATCTTCATATATTGGTTGACCATCAAAAGTGGATCGGATCGGATCGGCAATGCCTCAAACTTTTCTCAATCAAATATTTTGCTAGTTCCTTACTTCGCACAAACAGGTGAAGCTATTATGATCACTCTGAAATGGGTCTCGATAACCGAAATTCGGAATCTCAAACAGAGATCATTGTATTCTCTAAGAAGTGGGACTGATGGGGATCATTGAAGCTTATCAAAGAAGAGACTCTGAGAAATATATAAAACTCAGAAGCTGCACTGAATTCTTAGGATCAGCAAAAGAAACAATTAGAAATCATTTGACTCACATATATATATATATATATTTGGGTGTTTTCAAACATTTCTGTTTGGTTTCAAATCATTGAAGTTCGCAAATCATATCAACCATCACGATCTTTTCTTTTCTTTTGTTTTCTTTGAGCTTTCCAAATCGTTGACAGTTTGGAAATGATCTTGAACGATCAGCTGATCTTTGTCTAGACTCTGTTTAACTTTGGATTCTGTTTGATGGTGAAGTTCTCACGGCCCTGATCAAATAACGCTATCGACATGGAACGCTTGGGCAGAGCCAAGTGGCGACATCGACACTGCCAATGCCCTGGCACACATACATACAGACAGAAACAGAGACGGACACGGATACGGATACGGACACGAGGCCTGAGGTTTATTTATTTGCCTCCAATTTTATTTAGACAACATAATACGAACAGTTTCATCTTCAATCCAACCATCCCCCCCGTGGCCAACCATCGAATTCGTGGTCAATGCATCCTTTTGGAGTTGATCATATTTCCCAGATTGTTTGTATATCGTTTCACTTGACTCAGCGGGAGGGGGGGTAGTGTGACAGTAAAGCTTTCGCTTCATTTGTTTGTTGTTGCCTGCGGCGGAGTCTGGTTCTGAGTCTGGGTCTGGGTCTGGGTCTGACTTTGGCTCTGATTATGTGGGACTCCAAAAAATTTTTAATTGACTTTTTCGCTGAGACAATCAAATGCAAAATAAATAATCTCTCGTTCTCTCTTCCTGCCGCAGCTATGAATTCTTTCGCGGTCCCTATGTGGGCTGGAAGAACTCGGTGCGTCACAATCTCAGCCTGAACGAGTGCTTCAAGAAGCTGCCCAAGGGCATGGGCGTGGGCAAGCCGGGCAAGGGCAACTACTGGACCATCGATGAGAACTCGGCTCATTTGTTTGAGGACGAAGGCAGCCTGCGTCGGCGTCCCCGTGGCTATCGCTCCAAGATCAAGGTGAAATCGTATCCGGGGCATGCCAATGGCTTCTACAGTGGCGGCTATGGGGATGCGGGCATGGTAAGTCGCTTAATGAATCCCAGCCAGAACTGCTAAATGAACTGTTTCCTCTCCTGTTCTCCTCCTCTGTCAGGATAATGCCAATTTCTTTGCCACACCTGCCTATGCCAGCTATGATTACGGTACAGCCGGGGCCAATGGTGTGTCGCCGGCTGGCGCCCAGGGCTTCGGCGATGCCTGGAATGTGCATGCCGCCCACAGTGGCTCAGCGGGCGTGGCTGTGGGAACTCTGCCTCAGTATTCGAACATCACCTGCCTGACCACGGCACCGAGCAATGGCAACAACAACAATCTGAATGCCTCACCGCCGCTGGCTCACTCGGCCCTGGGCATGACCAGCGCCAATGGCTCCTCCAGCTCACCCTCGTTGACAGCGGCAGCAGCGGCGGCGGCGGCGCTTCAAAGTGATTATGCCCAAGCGCCAGCCAGCAGTCTGGTCGCTGCCGGCTATTCCTATGCAACAAGTGCCAGCGGCTTGGATAACGGTAAGTGTGATAGGGTTGGATACGTTTATGGATATGGTGGGAGATCGTCAGAGCTAAGCTGATGATGATGATCATTCATGATGGGTGTTCGCGTCAATCAGGCCTGTAATTGCCATTGCTCAGACTGAGCGCCTTAAGTGTGTGTGTGTGTTAGGGATGAGAGCGTGAGGCAGGAAGGGAATAGAAGGGTGTAGATTAATCGCATAAGATATGGTTGTGATCTTGCTAGAGATATGTACTTGACATGGAAATGTTCAAAGTTCCAAAGGGCTAATCATGATCAGCTTAGCTCTCTGGTAAGTGTGCTGAGAGGAAATCAAGTAAGATCAAGAAGGTCGATAGTCGTTAGTCCAAGAATAGAATATATATAGATATGGGACACAAAAGGAGGATGATTTTGCCCGCAATTATCGGATGATAGTGCTGAAAATTGGCAGATTGGTAGACCATGTGATTCTCTATAACTTTGACTTAGCAGAGTCTTATGTTTCATGATGGCTGCCATGGTGTATATATACGATATTTTCATAGTGAGATATAGGCAATTTGATTGGAATTGCACCACTATATCTATCATATAGGTGGCATAGAACAAACCTTTTGAAAATCTAGAAAAATGAAAGCTATTTAGTCTTTCTTTGAATCGAAACAAAACAAAAGCTGCACGTCTGTTGACCAAATCTGATCCGGATCCTGATACTATACCTTATAGCTCTTATATAACAGACTTTCATAAGAGGATACTGAGAAAGAAAGTGGTTTAAGAAGTTTATTGGAATTTTCGCAATATTTTCAACTGCTAAAAAGTGCTGAATTGCGCTGAAAACAGGATGTCCGACGGACTTCTAATATATAATGGTCTAAAAACCAACCCACATTTACTCTCACTTATGACCTTAAGCCTGCTAAGCCAAAAAAACCAAAACCTTTTTCGTTTTTCAACAAAACTGAACCAAAGATTAAGATTATATAGATCGGGTAACTATATCATATATCTAGGAAACAACAAGCTGAGGACTGAAAACTTTTGTGCTTCTCATCGAACTTGAGCACATTTGGTAAATGGAATTGGGATCGTAATACTATATCAAACAGCGATAAGTTTAGTGTAGGGTATTTAACAGTCAGCATTCCCTAGTTACGCTCACGCACGATGGTTCCGGCTTCACGATCCACCCACACTTCCTTCACGTATCCCTCTTGTAGAACACGCTCTCATCTCTATTGACAGCCTAAGTTGCAGTCTCGTATTACCAACACATGTCAGTCAGCCTCCTCACTGTGAGTTCCGACTGCTCTTCTGCCCCTCCTCCTCTCCCACTTTCTGTTCTCGCCGACGTCTTGACGTTGTGTGGATTTTAACGCCAACGCCAAATCCATAAAAAAAACATAGCATAACGCACGCATTTTAATCGCATTTTCTCCTCCTCACCCCTTGCAGGTCTACGCACCATGTCGCTGCAGCAGCTGCCCGGCCTGTCCACCATTTCGCACACGCACTCGCATCATCATACGGCGTCGTCGACGCCATCGCAGTCCCAGCATGTGCTTGATAATTCGCCCATTGATCGCAAACCGGTTTACCTGGAGTCCCTCACGCCGCCGCCCACCTCCGTCTCGTTGGCCATCAATGGCGGCTACTATGAGACGATCAAATACGCAAATTAGAGAGATTTTCGCATTACTTTTGGCATTATTACCTCAAAGGATAAAGGATAACCAATACAACTTAGATCTTAAGTAGCTGCAGACAAAGAATATATGTTAATCCAATTAGTCGCTTAGAGCTTAGAAAAGAAATTATACATCTAAAATAAAAACACATATCATTATTTTATGCAATAAGTTATAAACTTTCTAAAGATTTCCTTTTATTTGGAAAACAATGTTAATATAAAGTTTTTCCTTCAGTTTAGAAACAAGTTAGATAGTTTAATACCCTGTAAGAAGTCAACTGATATATGATATAGCAGACCGATCTGTATCGAATTTGGTCAACGGACTTTGGTTCTTCCAAAATGGATAAAAACTAAGAGTTCTAAAACAAGTAAGAAAGCTACAGTTGAGATCGCTCGACAGTTTAATACCCTGTTCCAAGTAAACTGAAGCTGATGAATGATATAGCATTCCTATACCGATCAAATTTGGTCAACGGACTTCAAGCTATACCAAATTTGGTTCTATTTATATGAAAAACAAACATTTTGTGTTCAATCCGAAAGAAATCGGGTCTATGGGGACCATATGATATAGTGATCCCAACTGAAGAAAATTTGGTAATCATGCTTGGGGCCTTCTAAGTTGAATACAAACCAAATTTGATTAGTTTTGGATGAAAAACATACATTTTGTGTTCATTCCGAAAATATCGGTCCTATGGTCAGTTGACGTAGATGCCTCTAGAACACATATATCCCAAATTTAATTCGGGTACCTGAACTTTATACACTTGCAGAACTGTAAAAGCCAGGAAAACTAAGTAGCCCGATTCTTATAAATGTATTTCCTTCAGCAATAGCAATAGGCAGCGAAGCAACTTCCTTCTAAGTTCTTTCAAATACTTTGTGCACACCTAATACATTCTGATCTACAAAAACACGCAATCTTTCAAAGACATGTACATACAACACATTCACATTGACATCTGTCTGTGAGTGAGAGAGATAGAGCATTCTGCGCGTTTGACCACCAATTCAGGTTTTAGCCTCTTTAATCCTCTCTCTCTCTCACTCTCTCTCTCACTCTCTCTCTCACTCTCTCTCTCACTCTCTCTCTCACTCTCTCTCTCTCTCTTTTTCAGCTTGGAATGCAAAAATGTATATTCATGCATTTCCTTTATATCACAGCTATATGATATAGTGTTTCGATCTTCACGATTTTGACACATGAGTAGATTTTAGTAGAAAGAAGTAAAAATTTCAACTCGATAGCGAGAGTCGCATACAAACAGACGGACATGGCTATATAGATTCAACGTGCTATGCTGATCAAGAATATATATACTCTATGAGGTAGGAGATGCTACCTTCTATACATCTGCTTATATAGAAAATTGGTATCCAAATTTGAAATCTCTATTTCTTACAGGCGGACGGACATTTATGGTTAGATCGACTAGGCTCGTCATGCTGATCAGGAATATACCCTTGTACCATAGCTACAGGGTCAATTTTGTGCCCTTATCAATAAGTTACCAAGTATGGACATGGAGCAAACCCTTGTTTTCCATAGCATACTCTGGGTTGTCAGCCACTAAATGTGAGTTCATCCAAAAAGTATGCTACATGTTTTGTAAAATGATCAAATGTTAACTGCATTTTTAAATAAATTAAGCAAAACACTTAAAATTAAAATAAATATATCAAATCTAGTAGGAAGATTTACCTGTGTAAATGCATTTTATGTTATATGTACAGAGATTCTCTCCTCGAGTACCTAGTGACAAGATCACATATGTTCATGTAAATATAAACATTTAAACATAATATTTACTTTGTCATCTCGATTCCAACGCACAGAAGAACGTGTTTCCGACCATATGAAGTACATACAAATATTCTTGACCAGCATGACGAGAATCATCTATGACCGTCCATCTGTCCGCCTTTCCGTCGTCTGTCTGTTTGATCAGAACTAGCTTACCATAATTATAATTATAGCGGTTTTGAACATGACTAGCTTGCTATAATTTTACTATACTGCTTGCCCTGCGGTGTTTAGCAAGGCTTCAAATCATTATGCTTTCTCAATGAGCCAAGCAGTGCATGGACACTGCTTTAAATGTCCCGTAGATTTGAAATTATTAAGATTTATCTCAAGTTGGCTTTCTGTTGAAAGAAAAGAAAAGAAAAGAAAAAAAGAAAAGAAAAAAAAAAGAAAAGAAAAAGATTAAATATAAACGAATAAACTATCTAACAGCTTTGTTTCATACACAGAAGGGTAGCGCCCTAACAAGCAAATGCCGTCAGAGACAATTTTGATCCATTTTGAATTGCTTCTGCAAGTCCTTAAATCCTTAAGTTTATGTTAAGATATTTGTTTAATTATATCAATTTAGCTTAGATAGAATCGCTGTAAATCGCATGCGGAATATGAGACAAGTTTATTCTGTTCTGGTGAGTTTTTAAGGCCGAAGCCAGGAGAATAATTAGATTGAAATTTTTGCTATAAAGCTGCACAGCATCCTATAGCAGCTCATCCTGGCAAAAGCTAATGAAAGGAGGATCAAAACAAGGAAGTTTTGATTATCCAAGGCCGATCTTATATAGTCCCCAAAGCTGTTTCTAATGAAATATATAAGAATATGGAATACATCTCCCCCTAGAATCAGCAAATACAGAAAAACTGGATCTACGTTCCGAATAAGGCTTCGCGGGAATCGGAAGTCCTAGTTCACTAAGAATGGTGAGTTCCAGTATTACTAGGATGTCGTATTAGTACTATCAGTATCCAGGTCCTTCTTTGCTCACATCAGTGAAAAAGGCAACAAAGAGGACATTCAACAAACTACAGAGATTCACCAAACCCATTGCTAACCTTCGCCATACAATCGAATTCTTGTTAAGGTTTCAGCATCGCAGCTTTTATAATTTAGCATGTTTCCAAAGAATAAAAAGTTTTATATACAGATATCCATTCACATCCTTACAGCAAATCCTCAAGCCAAGTTAATTGAGCAACAAAGCGGCTGACAGATAACAATTTAAAACCAATCTCTCGTGGACACTTTACACAGGCCGAAGCCCAAAAGGCAAACCCAAATAAGTAGCTCAAAGGATAGAGGCATCTAATGCAGGCCGGCACATGCCCAAAAATCTGCATTGTCCGCAAGATAAACAATCCAATTATTCTGTTAATTGTCTCACCTTTATGAGCAAATTCAAATCCTGCACAGAGTCAAATGGAAGCTAACCCGAAACCTCAGCACACAGAGCTCAGAGAATTTGTCCATTGTCTTGGCCAAATAGGAAAGGCAGCGGCAATCGCATCAAGAAGTCGTCGTCGTAGTCATCGTCGTCGTCGTCGTCGTCGTCGTCATCGCTGGTTGAGAATAATGCAAAGGCTAAGACGTATGCGAATCCCAATGCTTGTGGGACTTGGACAATCGGGCGGCGACTCAATCTCAGCCGCAAAACCCAAAGACAAACAGAGAGATTGCCAACTTTTTGAGTGAAAAATTTTACAGTCAAAGGATAATCGGGATTAAATCTTCTTCAAAAGTTAATGTTTACACACGCACCTACCGTTGGCCATGGCTATATGTGGCTATATGCTGCTGCTGCTGATGCTGCTGCACAGGCGGAAAAAAGATGCAAAAATTATGAAAATATTGTCACAAGTGCGCACAGCGAACAGGCGGCAACTGGAGGCGGCAGGATTCAGATACCAGCACCAGGACACCCAAACCAGTGGCCGGCCCTGGGCTGGTGGCAGTGGCAGTGGCAGGACAATTGCAGGCGGCAATCAAAACATTGCAATTGTCCGTTTCGAATCGAAATGCCGAACTAAAGCGAAAACTGAGGCCGAGCCGGCATAAGAGGATTTGTGCGTCAAGTAAACACACAGGACTCGGTGCAGGATACCCAAAATATACACACTCTCTCTCTCGCTCTCGCTCTCGCTCTGGCTCTGTGTCAGTTGGAAAAACTGCAAAACCACAAAATCGAAGATGCAGTTGCAGCCAGAGCCAGGATCCAGAGTCCGCCTGCACAAATAAATAAATAAATAAAATGATTTGTCCTTTTTTTTTTGTTTTTTCTGCATTTTCTGTACGAATTCAACATTTTTCTTTGCCTTAAAATAAACAGGAGAGAGAGAGCATTTCTGAAACATTTTTATTTATTTTAAATTTATGCGAAATTAAAAACATTTTTCGCAAAAAGCATTTTCCAGCTGCCGGCCAGAGCATTGTTTTCATTGGACCAGGACCAAAACCAGTGTCAAAGGCGGCCAGTCAGGCATGCCAAATTGTAGAGTCTATTAAATCATACAGGAGGAGGATCATACAGTGTCGCCATCATTATCACCCAAACCCCTTTACCTTGGCCAGGAGGATGCTTAACATCATCATCATCAGCAACACACGAATCTTTCGGGCGTCTCAAGAATGTCGCGCGTTTTTCTCATCAAAATAAACAAAAATTGTCTTGTTGCAATAACATCATGGCATCACTGGGCAACGAACGAACGAATCGTTCGTTATATTTATTTATTTATTAAACAAACATTAGACAAGGCATAGAGAAGCAACAACAACAATAGCAACAACAGCAGCAACAGCAACCAGAGCAACATCAACAACAACATGAGGAGCAGCAGCAGCAGCGAGACAAGTTCCACAGTTTTGAATGGCAAACGAAATGATATGAAGGTTTATTGGGGGGTTTTGGTGGAGCAGGCAACGGGTGTCTTATGAATGAATGAACGGAGTGAATGCTTGAATGAATGGCAGCAGAGTTGTTGTTTTGATTTATGAGTGAGTGAGGTATGTTTGTGTGTGTAGAACAGAGGAATGTTTATAGCAACTCAGGTAAGTTTAGGTTTAAGTGATGAGAAATTAACCTAAAGCATTCTAGCTCAATTTAAGAACAAGCGAGAGTTTATATATCATAAACACAGACCTGGTGATTGAAGAACTTTGCCAGTTCCAGGGGCTAAGCTAATATGAAGTAGAAGGCCACATAGGAAGACAGCTTCCTCACTTGTTTTGCCAATGAAAACAATGAAGTCAAAGTGAAACTGGGCAAGCATGAGAGCAGTTTCGAGTGTGTCCAAGGAACTGCTCATCAGATAGCTTTGACTTGGTCCAGCTACACATATTTAACTGTAGGAAACTCAGAAACTATATTCAGAAATTTCAATTTTAAAGCCTTAACGTCTTAGTTCATACCTTAAAGTCGATTTTGTAACATATGCCAGCGTCCCAATAGATATCTTGAATCTCTATCCTCACTTTAAGTTGTAAAAGTTAGCTGCATCTTTGAACTCAAACTTATCCATGATTGTCGAACAAATTTGCAAGCGGATATATTCATGATAAAATAAAAAAGTCGGCTGCAACAACAACAAAACAATACAATGCTCCATCATATTTCTCTTTGCTTACGACGTCAGCTTGCATTGTGCCAGCAAAGCGAGAAAAGGGTCTCTAACCCAGCACTAGTTGACTGAGCTGAGTAGTAGCTGCATATTTAGTAGTGGGAATCAACACAGCAACTATGTTGTGGGAGCGCTGTTACACTATCATAGTGGAACCTAATTGAAAGTGTGGATTCGATTCAGGTTCAGTTAGACCTGGTTCGGTTGACGTCGTTGTGAAAATCAGATCTCAATCAAATGTCTTGAGTCTTAAACGCAGCAGAGAGTAGAGTTCCACTTCGAGATGATGTTCCTTCTGAAACTGCCATATGTTTCCAAGTAGAAGAAGTCTCTCTCTTACGTTGTAACAGAGAAGAATTCACCCATATGGACATGTCTGTCTTCCAATCTAAAGACTTGTACAGGTTGGCATGAACAACACAAATTTAGAGGCATCAAGGCGGTTGGTAATATTTAATGGCCTTGGCAAGTCTTTATCCAAATATTACAGAACTTAAGATCTACTTAGATTGATACTACCATTACTGATCATATCATTAATGTTGGACTGTCTTCACCTATGTACTTTCATCTCTCATGTTCATCAAAATCAACTCACTTATCTCGACACTCAAGCACCATCATGGCTACTTTAAACCAAAGAGTACACACCTCGGCCTCAGCCACACAGCAGCTTGTCCTTCACCTACTCGTGCATACCCCACCCCCCTCGGAGTAAGGCCATAAAAACTGTAAAACCGCAAATAAGCCAAGCAATAACCACAGGACACGCGCACCATAAGCACAACATCATCATCATCATCATTAGCCAGGGCGACGATGGGGGGAAAAACCAATGAACCATCAACAGCAGCCGGAGTAGTTGTAGCAGGGGCCAGGTAGTAGCTACCGTTTAAGCCGGATCCGTGGTAAAAACCCAACATTGAGTTCCTCTAGATTTCATTAAGAATTCCCGCGGCGCGCATTAAAGTCTAAACATGCCAACCCCGTTGGGAAAAGCCAACTGGCAGAAGCCACGATTAAGCATTGATTAGCATTAGCATCCGGTGAGTTGGTGAGCGGTGATGCTGAGGTAGCCCAGGTAGCCATCGCCGCCGGACTTAGCGCCGCCCGTTGATGACGAATTTCCGCTGATTATATGTTTACCGGAAGATTTTTTTCAGCTTTGCAACGTGATTACGATTGTGATTATGATTTGCGCTCTAATGGTGGAAATTTCCAAAGTATTCAGCGAAATTCACTTTGAAGCTGAAACATTCTGGAAAATCTAAGACAATGGGCTGCATGGGGGAGCTTGAAATATGAAGAAGACGAAAAAGAGGAGCATTTTAATGAACAATGGTGAAATTTATATAGCAATGTAATGCGCAGATCATCACCGTGAGCATTCCAAACCCTCTGATCAGTTCAAAACGATCTGGAAGAATCCCTCTTGCCTTGAAACCATTGAGGAATCCTCCAATGAACTGATCTGAAATGAGCCTAATTCAACTAATAATTTGGCATCATCATCAAACATCATCATTATCATCGTCTATATAATCAATATAAGCAATAACTTCATCATCCTTATCTTCATCGACATTTGCTCCTGCATTAACAACAACAAAACATCAAAAGCTAGGAAAACTGTGTCTATAACTAATCTGCTAATTTGATATTGTGGCTAGCCATCATACAAGCGAGAAGAGCGAGCAGGAGAGTAGCCATAATAAGCAGCGCCCATTCCCATTCCCATCCCTCCTCCACCACCAGCACCACCTCCATTGTATATACAAATCATAAATTTTAATGAGCGCGTGCAGTGGCCAAAAAGTAACCCCAAACCAAAGCCAATTAACCAACAACAAGAACAACAACAACAGCAACTACCAACCACCCACCCCCAAAGCCATGCGCAACCCCAACTCAGCTAACTTCACAACTGCATTTCATGTGCAAGCGAGATGGAAATAGTCAATGCGCCATTGCTTGTGGTTGCTGCAGCTCTTTGTAAAAGGCCACGCCTACACACACACATACACCCGCTGTTGACTGCGCAGCTAACTGCGCTCTTGGCTGTGCTTGTGTTTGTATGCGTTGAGCTTGAGTACGAGTGTATGGCCTTTATTGGCTCGCACTCGCACTGCTGCTGCTGCTGCTGCTGTGCTGTGCTGTGTATGCATATTCATGAGAGAGGCAGCAAGGCTAGCTGTAACTGTAACTGAGACTGAGCACTAAGCAGAAGCAGAGGCAGAGAATTTCTCTCTGCTAGCGTACATACATATATTTCTAGCCTTATCAGCATTTTTACGAGTTTTCGAACTGAAGCATTCTCACATCCCCCCTACCTCGCTCGCTCCCTCTCTCTGTGTCTGTGCCCATCATCATTTCTTTCCTTCAATTTTTCGCCTTCCGCTGCCTTTAAAAATTGTATTTTTGTTTCAGCTTAAAATGTGCCGTTTTACGTTTTTGTGCCCATGCTCAGCCTTGCGCCTTGCACTCAAGTGTCTGATTAGGCGCATTCCAGCTCTGCACTTTAAAATAAATATTATCTTTAGATTTACTTCCTACAAAAATCTGCCCAAAAAAAAAGAGGAGAAAATTGAAAATTGCTAACGATTTAAAGGATGGCCATATGTTCAGGCAACGAAACATGTGTTGCAAATCGCCATCTGATGGTCATACAGCTCTATATGGATTTGTAGTTATCGTCTAGGCAGTCTCAGTTTGGATATTCATAGCTACTTTTCACACTCCAACACACTCCCAGCAAATGGAAGCCGGCTCCAGCTTTAACGAAGCGTTTGACAACAAGCTGAAGCCGGCCTCAAATTGAGCGTGCAAAATTGAAATGGCGAGACAGTTTTTGCCAAGGGAGTTCACTCCACTCCACTCGACTCAGTCGACTTCCCCTTCACATTATACTCTTCCAGTGGGGTGGTTTAATTTCATCAGTTAAAGAAGCATTTCCCATTAAATGCATACAAGAGCTTAAAGTGGAGGCAGCCAGCTTGGTCCAAGGGCGGAGCACTATCAATATCAACGATTCTTTAGTCAAAATTTATAGTAAATTTCAATCAAACTAAAATCTTCGGCGAATATATATCTCTACAATAAGCTGGTTATATGCCAGAATAAGCTAGATCAGGCCACTATAGCATATAGCTATCATAGAAGTGACTTTGTAGGAATATTCCTATGAAACCTTTTCCCATTTTTATTGAAATTTGATCAAATTCTGTTTAAATTTACAAGCCGAAGCCTTTACGTAAGTCAACCAACTTAAATCTGGATACAAATGCAAATGAAACCCAATTTGCTTATAATTTGATCTAGATCTAGCAGTTAATCTAGATCAGACTTCCATAACTCATATAGCTCATATAGCTTCCATAGAAACTAGTTGTTCGAAACGAATTTAGATTGGAAACTTCATTATTTTTCATCGAAATCAAACCTAAATTGCTTATATAGCTGGAGCTAGATCAGACAACTATATTATATATCTAACATCGAAATTATTTTCCAGGAATTGGAAACCTTTTCTGATTTTCAATGAAGTTTGATCAAATTCTATTTAATTGTATTGGAGAAGCCTCAACCAACTTGAATCCAGAACCCAGCACAGCACTTTATGTACTTTGACCGCATTTTATACGGATTCTGTTACTATATCATATGAGCGAAGCGACTTTTCACATTGTATCTTGGTAGTTAGTATTTCTGTGTTGATTTTTATGAAGATTTACATTTCCATTCCCGAATTTACTATCAAAATTTCTTCTCTTTTCTAATTGCTATAGTGAAGGGTATGTAAACTTCGACTACGTTTTCTCCCTTTTGGTTTTTGGTTTGAAATCAAATGTTTGCCAAATTAACATGTTTCATATGTTAGAACCGTGTCAAATTATACCAAATGGGGAGAATCATTAAGGCTCATTGAACTTTGTGAAATTTCTATAAAAATGTTAAAACATCAGCTGAAAATTGGATATGGGTGGAAAATAATGTCTTCAGCAATTATTATTTTGATATTAAATTAGTTTTGATATTTGGGGGATGATATAAAATGGGGGTTGATATAGAAGAGATATGAAAAGTCCACAAATTTAGAGCCAGAACATAACAAGTCAAGCCTAAAGAAATCTAGATCTTACAATTATTGTTCCAGCAAAAGCTTCAATGGCTGCTAATTGTTATTAGTGATCTAATTTGATACTTCATTAAAGAACAAGAGGAGAGGAGGGGGTGGGGTGCATTATCAGTATCCTCCACATAACTTGTAAACTTCAGCTGGATTTGTGTCAGACGAGTTGAACCCAATGTGAAAGTTGACCGAAATATTAGCTCAATTCAGGACTCCAAACTGGGCTGTGTATTGATTAGATGAAGAAACGCATGGATCTTAAGATTTGCAGAGCTCTTCTTCAACCTATTAGGGGTAGAAGGGTTGCTCTAACTCGCACGTATAGAAGTAAGTACTTAGAACTTCAGCTTTGTTCAAAGAAATTGCAGGTTCTAAAGGCATCTTTGTGAAAGTTGCATCCTCAATTGCATCCTCAAAGTGCCACAGTTGCCTGCGAGAGTTATGTGCTGAAGGCATCATGGAACTAGACTTCTTTATAAGAGATCTTGATCAGATATGGCACATTTTGTGCCGCCATGGTTATTCAGTTTTCAGTGTTAAAATGCCAAGATCCACTGCCAAACAAACCCAGAAGTATTTCAACTATACCATGAGTCATTTGCGGCACTTGTAATATCTCGTTTTGGTCAACAGATTTGGCCATCATTCTTGTTTGCATTTCATTTTATGGAATAGTAAAAGACTAGGAAGCTCTTTTGGCCAACTACCACCAGCAAGTGGCTGACAATCGGGGTCAATGTTTGTATGAAAATGCATTTCTTGGCTTGGCAGTTGCACATTTCCAAGCTTTAAAACCTGCAAAATCTGTATGAAAGGAAGAATAACATTTGCTCATTGATCTGCATGTGCTTTACTTATATGAGGCGTTTTGGTTTTGGCCTTGGGTGGCCTTCTAAACTTCAATAAACATATCGATCTAAGTGTGGTGTATTCATTTGCATCGGTGTTTGGGTGTGTTAACATACGAAGTTCGAGGCGGCGTGTTGATATTGGTTTGTCAACGAAGAGGCAGATGAGGCTGTGGTTGCGGTCGAAGTTCAATCACAGAGGAGAGACGTAGCTTCAAACCCCTTAAATTTAAATATCATAAATGAAATTTGAACTCTTGAACTGGCAAGTCTTTAAAATTAAGACTATTGAGCTAAGTTTTATTCACATTTTAAGTGAGGCCTTGCATTGACTTGATTAGACTTTCACTAGTGGAAAGAAATGTGTTGGAGTATAAGAAATTAAGACAATGTTTTCATAGGTCAAATGACAGACGAAAATGGTGTGGGGGGTGTGGATATAGATATGAAATACATTCAGTCCAACATATATAGATGGAAAGGAATCAAGAAAAAAGGCAGCTGCATTGCAATTGAATTTGGATTTTGGGTTTGAGTTTGGGATTGAAACAGACAGACAGACAGACAAGGCGAGGCCAGGCGAGGCCAGGCGAGGCACAAAAATAACATGATGAACTGTGCAAAAATGCACAACGACGAAGGAGAGACACCGACAAGTGGGACGGACAGACAGCCACTCACCCACACAATCACGGCGCCAATGTCGAAAGACAAAAATTTGTTAAATCAGCAGCGGCAGCAGGGCGAACGGTGGAGAGACGTCCAAAAAAAGAGCAGACAAAACAGAGACAGCAAAAGCAAAAGAAGAAACGCAAGTAAATAAAGTGCACAAAATGGAGTTGGACGACGACTCTCATTCGAATTTCAAATTGCATTGCCGGGTGATTCAAGGATAACTGGACGACACACACGCACACACATGTTAACATGCTGATGATGAGATGCCGAATGCCAATGATTCAAGTCGTTCGCTTGCCCAGCTCCGGCTCGCATTGAAAAAATTATGTTAAAACAATACAAATATTTGTCAAAATAATGCGATTGCGTTAATAGAGCCAAATATTATTCTTGTATCAATTACAGACCCAGACGAGGAGAAAGAGACAGAGCGAATCCTGGGGTTAGAAGTGGAATGTGTGTGGAATGTGTGTATGTGTGTGTGTGAGGCTTTAAGGCGTGTTCGTGTTCGCTGTGCGAAGGGGAGGTATAATTTTTTTATGGTTCAATGAAAAGCATATATTAATTATACTTTTAAATTATATTTGACAAAAAACCCACACACACACATGCACACATGTATACTAGTACACCTTGGCATGAGCAGCCATCTTCCTCGCACACGCTCGCACGCACACTTGCCCAAAACAAACATATACAAATTTACTTTAAAGCTGACAAAGTCAATAAATATTGTTGTACGAAAAAATATTGTTTCAATAAGCAAAAAATATATATATATAGCTGGGTATATATACCTCTATATACATATATATTTATAAAGTCTGTGGCAAAATTCAGCAACAGCAACAACAAACGTGGAAAAAGGCAGTGTGATGTTTGGCTAAGGGACAGCGTTTGAGAGAGGGTTCTGGCTCTGGTTCTGGTTCTGGCTCTGTTTTTTTATACACCATGAGAACGAAAACGAAAACAGAAAACAACAGCAACAACTTGATATAGTCTGAGTCTGATATATATGTGGGGGAATTTGATGAATGGACAAATGGGGAAATGTGAATGGCGAAATTAGACAAGATGTTATTTACAATTAAAGAATGGGGTTGGTAAAGAGTTGAGGAAAGGAAGGATATGGGTACACAGCCACCTCATTCTCTCATTGTCATATGTCTTTGATATATGCAGATAACTGCTTTGCTCTCAGTAGTGATATACACACAAAAAAGTAAATGTTGCTGGCTGGGACACTTCGTGCGCTTGGATAAAGAAACTCCAGCTCGGAAAGTACTCGATGCGGTAGTTGTCGGACAACGGAGGGGCTACTACTGGTACTACTACTAAAACTACTACTGAAACTACTACTACTACTGCTACTACTATAAAAACTACCACTACTGCTACTACTACTACTACTATTACTACAGACTACTACTACTACTACTATAGACTACTACTACTATAGACTACTACTACTACTACTACTACTACTACTACTACTACTATAGACTACTACTACTATAGACTACTACTACTATAGACTACTACTACTACTACTACTACTACTACTACCACTATAGACTACTACTACTACTACTATAGACTACTACTACTACTATAATAGACTACTACTACTACTACTATAGACTACTTCTACTACTACTATAGACTACTACTACTACTACTATAGACTACTACTACTACTACTATAGACTACTACTACTACTATAATAGACTACTACTACTACTACTATAGACTACTACTACTACTATAGACTACTACTACTACTACTACTACTGCTACTACGACTACTACTATAGACTACTACTACTACTACTACTGCTACTACTACTACTACTACTATAGACTACTACTACTACTACTACTACTGCTACTACTACTACTACTACTGCTACTACTACTACTACTATAGACTACTACTACTACTACTATAGACTACTACTATAGACTACTACTACTACTACTACTACTGCTACTACTACTACTACTATAGACTACTACTACTACTACTACTGCTACTACTACTACTACTGCTACTACTACTATAGACTACTACTACTACTACTACTACTGCTACTACTACTACTACTATAGACTACTACTACTACTACTACTACTACTACTATAGACTACTACTACTACTACTACTACTGCTACTACTACTACTACTATAGACTATTACTACTACTACTACTACTACTACTACTACTGCTACTGCTACTACTACTACTACTACTACTATAGACTACTACTACTACTACTACTACTACTACTATAGACTACTACTACTACTACTACTACTGCTACTACTACTACTACTATAGACTACTACTACTACTACTACTACTACTACTACTACTACTACTGCTACTACTACTACTACTACTACTATAGACTACTACTACTACTACTACTACTACTACTACTACTGCTACTGCTACTACTACTACTACTACTACTATAGACTACTACTACTGCTACTACTACTACTACTATAGACTACTACTACTACTACTACTGCTACTACTACTACTACTGCTACTACTACTATAGACTACTACTACTACTACTACTTCTACTACTACTACTACTACTACTATAGACTACTACTACTACTACTACTACTACTACTACTACTACTACTACTACTACTACTACTACTACTATACAACTACTACTAGAACTACTACAACTCCTACTACTACCTCCTTCTAGAATATAGCTCAACATTAATGGAAATTTGACATGAAAAGCTTAAACTTCAATAGCTGCCATATATACTGCCCATATACTTAACTCTATACACCAGTATGTTCTCTTACTAATCGACTCTTTTTACCATAACTTATTTGCATATGTGGCATCTCAATTCTTCTGTTCTCTACTTAACTCTCAATTGCTTTATACTCAACCTTATACTTCTACAATAAAGCAGAAAACAAGCACACATTTTCGTTCTACTTATGATGATTTATTAATCCTCCTTTACTATACCTTACCGTCCTACCATAAAGATTAGGGATATTTTCGTTCTTCTCTCGTCAAAGTGAAAGAAATGCCCAACTATACTCCCTCTTAAGCATATTATTCTGTGTTCAATATATTCCTATCACCTATCACACTTAGCTAAGTTTATATTATTATACTATATATTGTTGTCAAGGACATAGCCAAGGGGGACAGGGGTCTCTCTTTATATGTGTAGCCTCCAAAACTACGAAACCCAAGAGCAAATGCATCTTATTCATCAGATTCTAACCGCTTTTCACAAACTAGATTTGCTTAAGAACAAAATGGTGGAAAATGTCGAACAAATTCATCTTATTTATCCGTTTCTAACCACTTTTCACAATCAAGACATTCTTAGGAATAATGCGGTGAAAATTGTCGAACGATCGCCGTTTTATCTCTTAGTGTGGAAAGTGTTATATCACATTTAGTCATTCCGATCATTCCATTTATGACACTATACAGGCCTGTTCCCGTTTCCGATCGATTTCGAGAGTTCAATCACTTCCATCGTCAGCGTTTTTGCCATCTCTTTCACATGCTTGACCCTTTCGTTTTTATTCTCTCAGATCACCAAATCATTAAAACCTTTTCATCCTCTTTCACCACCTTTGTCTATCAACATACCAATGTATTCTGCCATATAAATCTTGTATTTGTATCAATTTTATACAGAAATCAACCTCTTAAGCCCCTCCATAAGCCAACTTCTTCAGTTATCATCCTATCAACACACTATATTCTCCTTGCATCACCATAAGTTCGTTGCAAACTGTTTCATCTCATCAGGATTTTTAAATTCCTAATGCCTTTGTCCAATGAAAACAGTCTGTCTGACCTGCTCCTTTTGTAATCAAACAAGTAAAAGACTAACCCCAAACCAAGCCCCATCAGAACTGGCAAATTAACGTCACTCAAGTTGGAATCCTACCTACCAAACTCCCTTTCCCCCCCAGGACCCAGAAACCGGACTCTCTGCATTGCTACGACTTTAAGCTGAAATCGACAAAAAAAAAGCCTTTGGCTCACTTAATTTATGCCAAAAGTAACAAAAGAGGGTTAGGTTTAAGGGAAGGGGAGGGGGGAAGCCACCCACTGTTAACTTTGCCCAGGTGCGCTGTGCTATGCTATGAGCTATCTCTTTCACTTGAAAGAGAGAGAGAGCGTGTGAGTGAGAGAGGGATGTAAGGTGAAGGCGGAGGCGGAGGAGGAGGAGTAGGGCGACTGCCTAGGCCGCATTTTAAGCATTAGTTTGAACAACATAAACAGTGTTTGGGTTGCAGATGGATGTGGCTGGTCGGTGAGGGGAAGGAGTCGGTGGTTAAGGGCACACACCAATACCAAGGCACAACAACAATGATAACTATTTGCACACTACAACAACAACAACAGAAGCCAGCCAAGAGACAGAGCGAAGAAAGGCGGGCGTCTCTAAAATCATGAATGGCGGCGTGTGTTAGTGTGTTTTGTGAGAGAGTGTTGGTGTGGCTCTCTTATGGCTTATGAGGTCTTCACTTACTGACTGACTGCTGACTGCTGAATGCCTCGCCTGGCTGCCAACGGTGGTTGGTTAAAGACACACACACACACACATACAGACTCACATTCTGCTGCCTCTGCTGACGCTGCTCTGCCTCTGCCGAGATTCGGTTTCGGATTCGACGTTGACTGCTCGCTCCGCCGTCGTGCCTGTGCTCGCTCGTGTTTGTCTGCGTCGCTTGGACTCGATTTGTGTGTTATTTCAGTTACACAGATTCAGTATCAGACGTGTTACTATACCGAACGGTTCTCCGGCCACGGATCGTCCGCCTCGCACTCGCACTCGCACTAGCCCTGGCACCGTGGTTGTGCTGCACTGTGTGTGTGTTCTGTGTTTCCAAGTGATTTGGCATTGATTTGCCCAAAAAAAAAAAACTGTAGCAAAACACACAACTTGTTTAAGCAAATATTGTTTAAGAAAATAAACCAAAAGAAAACTTAACACAGTTGGAAAATACCCAAAAAAGAGAAAGGAAAGATCAGAAGCCAACTCTGAATCCGAATCCCTCAAATTTGTGCCGCCATCAGAAAATTATATAAATAAATATCAAATTTCCTCCTCTTGAGGGGATCACTTTGTGCGCCTTTAGGCGGCTCTAAGCTGCCGCTTGAACAGCTCCAACTGCAGTTGAAATCTCCAGTGACACCTGGCCAAGATGCACACCCTGTTCAGTGATCAGAATTCGTTCTCCCGGCATTATGCCCAAACGGCCGCCGGTTATGGTTCCGCCTCGGCAGTGGCCGCGGCCAGCAGTGCCTCCGCCGCCGCCGTGGCTCACTATGCCTACGATCAGTATTCGCGTTATCCATATTCGGCCAGCGCCTATGGCCTGGGGGCTCCGCATCAGAACAAGGAGATTGTGAAGCCACCCTACTCCTACATAGCCCTGATAGCCATGGCCATACAGAATGCCGCCGACAAGAAGGTCACCCTGAATGGCATCTACCAGTATATCATGGAGAGGTTCCCCTACTATCGGGACAACAAGCAGGGCTGGCAGAACTCCATACGGCATAATCTCAGCCTGAACGAATGCTTTGTCAAGGTGGCCCGAGATGACAAGAAGCCGGGCAAGGGCTCGTATTGGACTCTGGATCCGGACTCGTACAACATGTTTGACAATGGCTCGTTCTTGCGTCGTCGTCGCCGCTTCAAGAAGAAGGATGTGATGCGGGAGAAGGAGGAGGCCATCAAACGGCAGGCCATGATGAACGAGAAGCTGGCGGAGATGAAGCCGCTCAAGCTGATGACCAATGGCATACTGGAGGCCAAGCATATGGCTCACTTCAAGAAGGAGCCCCTCATGGACTTGGGCTGTCTGAGCGGCAAGGATGTGTCCGTGTCGCACGCAGCCATGCTCAACTCCTGCCACGACAGTTTGGCCCAGATGAATCATCTGGCGGGCGGCGGTGTGGGCGTCGAGCATGCCGGCTTCACCGTCGACTCCCTGATGAATGTCTACAATCCGAGAATCCATCACAGCGCCTATCCCTACCACCTCAACGATGACAATCTGGCTTCGGTGGCGGCCAGCAGTCAGATGCATCATCATGCCCATCATGCGGCGGCCGCGCATCATGCCCAGCAGCTGCGCCACAGCCATGGCCACAGCCATGTGCCCTCGCATCCCCTGACGCCGGGTGGCCATGGCAGCGGCGTGCAGTCCTCTGGCGCCTCACCCACCACGATCTCAACGCCGCACGGACCGGCCCATGGCGGCTGGTATACGCCAGAGACGCCACCCTCAGAGCCCATCAGCAATGGCAATGGACATCCCACTGGCACACCCACCCACTCCAACAACAACAACAACAACAACAGCAGCAGCGTGCACAACAATAACAATTCGGGCAGCGGTGGCGGCAACACCTCGGTGCTAACCAACAGTCCCACATCCGCCCTGGGATTCCGCGACATGATCTTCGAACAGAATCAATCCAACTGTCAACTGGACACGGGCAGTCCCAACGGCAGCATCCAGTCGGCCAGCCCGCCAGCGGCCTCGGCCAGTGTGGCGGCCGCCGCCTCAGCAGCCGCAGCGGCCGCCGTGATCAGCAGCCACCACCATCACCATCATCATCACCATGCGCTGAGCGGGAATCTGGGCAATCTCGGCCAGCTAAGCAATCTCAGTCACTACAGGCCGCATGTGGGACACTACCAGGAGTATGGCATCAAGTATGGCGTCTAAGCTGGCGCTGGTGGTGCCAAGGGTTACATAGCTGTGCTCTCTTGTATATTTGGTGTAAATATATTTTCAAGCATGATTCACAGAATGGGAGGGGGGGGAGGTGCAGCAGGAAGGGGAAAGGGTTAGGGAGAGAGACATGGGCAGGTGGTAGGGTCAGCAGAGCCGGGGGCAGAGTTAGTTAATGAAGATGAAGATTATCTCCTCCTCCCCATTGGTTTATGACTTTTGTTGACTTTGTTTTCCTTTCGGATGTTGGGGCCCTTCCTCCCCCTCCCAAAGCGCACTCGTTTCTTTTGGTATACGAAAAACAGTAAATTCTAATTGTTAATTTTATAATTTATATAAATTAATTAATAATATAAACCGTAAATATTTATATTATATATAAAAAATTTATACTAAATAATTGTTATGGAATTTTTAGTACGAGTCTACACAACTGGCATGCAATTTGTGATGAGTTTTTGCGACGAGTTTATAAGTAGCGAGTAACGAGTAACGAGTAGCGAGTAAACCTACAACTTACAACTAGTAGCAGCATTTTTCAACAAAAAAGAAAGCAAAAAGAAAACCTAAAAAAAAATGCAATTAAATCATAATTGAATAATATCGCTTAGAAGTTTAACATTTAAATAGCCTAGAAAACGTAAGCAATAATAAATTATAATTAATTAATTGATTAATTAAATAATATTAACAATTATTATCAAGCAAACGAAACTGCAACATGCAAAAGCAAAGAAAAGTGTATTAAACGCAAAACTATGTTAAACAAAATTATCTAAAAACAAAAATGAAATTTGTCGAGTTTTACTTGATTTCCATACGCAGAATTGTGGCGGACATTCCATTCCATATTCCATCTGGCATTGGCCTTAGGAAAACAGACATTTCGAATGAAATCCAATCAGGCCACGCAACTTTTCTGGATAAACAATATCAGCAGGAACTGAGACATATCGCATTACCAGCGATTTCTCAAAAGCTCAATGAGAATGGGAATCAATCATGATTCATGCCAGCGAATCAGCGACAACTGTCATAAGGTAGCGGCCATTTATACAATCGTTTGTCGGATATTATTATATTCTATCATATCCAGTGCGATCATATTGCAAGTATTCCTAAGCAGAGGTGCTTCATTAATCAACCAGGGATCTAAATGTTTTTGGTAGAATCGGAATAGTTGTAGCTGCTGATGTTGGAGTAATCGCTGTATTCCATCTTGATGTCATTCTTCAGCTTTCGCTCTTCGGTGAATGAGTGCGACAGCAGCTCCTGCTGAATATCCCGCCTGTAGCTCCTGCTTGATGGTGGCTGCGATGATGGTGAGGTTGCTGCTGATTGTTCAGATCTGGAGTTGACTGAGACTGAAACTCCAAATTGGAGGCAATGCTGCTAGAGTGGGGATGTCGCTAGCCCGCCTGGCCACGCCGAATCTCATCCTCAAAGCTATCATCACAATCATCACACAGGCGGCGCCGATTCTGTTGCATTTGAAGCACCCGGCTAGCTTCCAAATCCGCATGAACTGATCCCTTACAGCTTCCGCTTCGGAATCGGAGAAGATGCGGTTGTGGGACTGCTTGCCCAAGTTGTCCATATCATGGTCATTATCGTTCTCCTCATTGCTGGTGGTCAAGCCACCATGATTACGACTGTGGAAGCTGCTGCTGACGATCCTCGAACTCTGTATTTGCTGTCACCGTCATAGCTTCAGCAGCGAAAACTTGGCTTTGATCTTCTTCTCCTTCGCTTGGCGCTGCATGTTCTTGCAGCTTCTTGCCTTGACTTTGTCGTACATGGAGACATTGGGACAATCGTGGGGTATGTCGAAGATGGA
This sequence comes from Hirtodrosophila duncani, assembly GCA_037043425.1. Taxonomy (NCBI): domain Eukaryota; kingdom Metazoa; phylum Arthropoda; class Insecta; order Diptera; family Drosophilidae; genus Hirtodrosophila; species Hirtodrosophila duncani. Next base: position 6,446,193 of record JBAMBM010000821.1, on the reverse strand, counting down.
ATGCCTTTTGGAGGCATCGTCCATGTCATCCGAATCGTTTCCAACTAGCAGTATTAGATATGTTTATGGCAATAGCACAAATGCAGATCTCTTGATTGTGTAGGTTGGATAGTCCCTCCTGCGGTACGGCCGCCAAGCAATGCTTCGCTGGAGAGAGCGAGTCAAACTGGACCCATCCAGTGTTTCGTAGTGTCTCGGCTATGTGCAGCAGCTTCCCAATTCTGCATACTTTCAACCAGGCTATGATGCCGTACAGCTGCTGCATTGATTCACTCTATGGCTCTTCACTCTTCCAAGATGGTCCGCAACTCCATCAATACATAATCAGCGGTCTCCTCAATGCCGTCGCCACATTGTGTTCACCACTGCTCCGCAGTACAGATACTTAGGATCTTTGCCGGGTAAAAATTAACCTGTCCTCGACGCGCCACAGCGCATTATACCCGACTCATTGTGACTCTTATGCCTATATGGACACCTCAGTTGTACTCCCTCACTGTGGAAAGCGTCCGTCACTTTAAATAAACCAAAGAGATTCGTTTTGCGTCTCCAAACTTTCTACTCATCTTAACATACAGGTCTGGGATTAACTCATGTGTTCATCTTCCCTTGGTTGAAGCACTTAAGTTAAGCCGACTTAAGAACAAGGATAACTCATGTCAAATCTTGTACTGCAAAGAATCCTAATCCCAATATGAAACTCTCAAGGGGGAAAACTTCTCTCTACATTTGTCTCTGCTCAAACTTTTCCATAGTCTCCCAGAGACAAGTTTAGATTCTTATAGCTTTCACTCTGACAATACTCGACAAATTATAAATCTTTAGTTAAAATAACTTTCATCAACTAAGGCGATTCCTACCCTTGCCCCTCCCACTGCCACACCCACCACTCCCACCAAATGGACGGAACAATTGCAATAAATTGGTAGAAAGTAAAACACAAAGTGGAATACTTTGATTGAAAATGATGAGTGCGAAAAATTGTTGTGCTGTGGAGGCTTATTAGCCATTAAAACCAGTTACCCAACCAACAGCAGCAGCAGCAGCAGCAGCAGCTGATCAGCAGTTGACCAACTGATACTGATGCTGATGCTGGAGACGGGGACAGACCGATCAATAGCGGATTGATGGAGCAAACTGTTTAATTGGCAAAAATGCTGACGATCGTTGATGATGGAGATGTTTGTTGAGCAAACGTGCAGCTTGTCATGGTCTCGCTCTTGTCTGACGCGCCATTGTCACTTGAAGAAGGAGGAAAAAAACCAGCTTTGGCGCCACCACGGCATTGAGATTGCGTTCGATCGACCAGAGCCAGAGTCAGAGCCAGAGCAGATCAGCGACATTGGCCTAAACTCTAGCCGGCTCAGGTGTACGCGCACGTCAAGCCTTGGCCAAGGGCTATTAGGGGCCATTGTTTTCAATGGCGCGACATGGTTTGAAAGCAAAAGACAAATGCCCGTCTGGGTGGGCACATTGAGTGCGAGTGCGAGTTACGAGTGCGAGTATGAGTGCGTGTATTGAAGTGCCCCACGCCAACCAAAAGTGTGCCAAAGATTCCAATTGTAGGCCTAAAAAATAATATTGTTGCACCACGCATTTATTTGTGGAGTGGCGAACGGGGTGCCACAATTGATAACGAATGAAACTACAAAGTTGCTTTCTAAGAGAGGTGTAAGAAGTGTAGGCTAGTAGTAGTAGTAATAGTAGTCGTAGTAGTAGTAGTAGTAGTAGTAGTAGTAGTAGTAGTAGTAGTAGTAGTAGTAGTAGTAGTAGTAGTAGTGCATAAGTAGAGCTACTTGGAAAGCTCAATCGAAATATCTATATGGGTTGAATGAAAAACTTGATTCTATAAAGAATGAAAAACATAACAAGAAAGTAAATTATATAGCTTCAGTCTATGGCTAAATCCTGGTACATATACTGAGGTATCATGGAAATTGATGGAGCTTTATGTAGCTTTATACAAAGACTAGCAAACGTATCCGTCGTTGCCCATAGCTTCTCTTTTTGGCACTTCTTCAGACACGCTCAATAGCTATAAGAAGCTTCTTTACATTCCTCAATTTGGTGGAATTCAGCAAAACGGCTTCTTAGTGTTTATATAGAGTTCGATTATAGCTTGACTTGGGAGTAGTTCTGTATACATAACATATATAGATACTGGTTTCGGCTTGTGATGATAATCAAGACCGCCTCGAAGTCCTTCAGGAACTTGCCGTGGGCAACAGGGTCGCATTTGATTTTGTTCTCCGGACATAGAGACATTGAAGGCAACGAGTCTGCAGATGAACTCGTCAGGAATGGCTTCTCTGCATTACCAGCGGTCCCAGAGCCATTTTGTAGGAATCAGCAAGGCATCGGCTTATCTGTTACTCACACTAATGGGAACACTGGGAAACACTTCTTGAACTTCGTCAAGACCCTCTAAATCAGAGGAACTTTGTAAACTAAATAGATCATGTCTACACCTCGTGGTGGGGTACTTGACTACCCACACCTATAAAACATGGGTTTATCATCTGAAACTGAGTGTAAACTCTGTCAGGAAGATGATGGAAGAAGCTCTTCATATATTTTGCTAAAGGAATTGGTCAACAGCTTGAGATTGCACAGTGGATTGCGAACTGGCTTCCAAAGTGCAAGCAAAATTTCCGCAAAAGCAGCGCAGCGACAGAGTTTTCTGTGCAAGATATCGGTGTCTCTCTTTAGTTAATGCCCGATCATGGCCAGGCAACGCCTTCAAGCAATTTCGACTGGTTTAACTAAGCCCAAAGAAAGTATTTCAACAAAGTATATCATATCCTACCTCAAGAAGGTCGAAGCGATCGAAAGCATTTCGATAAAGTATTTCATATCCTACTTGAAGAAAGTCGAAGAAAAGGCGCTTCTGTCATAGAAGAGGTACAAAAGACCAAAACTGGTCGCAGAGTCTCCCTCTCAGATTCATCTTCGATTCAGAGTCCAATCGGTGTGGGCCTGGCTCTCTCACATTCATCCTTTTTTGGGCTTCCTTTCTTTTACTTCTTCTTTCTTATACAGCCTACTCTTGAAGCTGCTGAATTCTGGCTTGAATATATATTGAAAATCGGGCATCATATATCATATAGGGGTTATCGATTTCAGCCTTATTGCTCTTTTGCTTATGCTAAAGCTGAATTTCCTTAGTCAACTTCAAATATTGGCAATAAAGTGAAAAATTTCTTAATTTGCTTGAATTTAATCACATTTAATAACATTTAATTTCACACACACACACAGAAACAGGCTATTCATATGTGTATATATATGTGTGTGTGTGTGTGTGTACTTTACATATTTGCCATATAAATTTACTTTAGAGAGCCGTAGTCGCAGCTGGAACTGGATCTGGGGACACGTTGTCTATTATAGTTTCGGTTAATTGCAACGACAGCTGCCAAAACATCGTGCAAACAACGTGCAAGAACAACAACAACAGCAACAACAACAACTACAACAACAACAAGAACACAAGCAATGAGAACGAGAGCCACTGCTGAAACAGATGGAGCCCGCTCCCGCTTTCGCTCTCCAGCAGTAGAATTTATTGTTATAGCGGGACAAATGATAACAGGTCAACGTCATCCAAACCAGCAGGTAAATGTAAATAAATACATTATGGAGTGAGAAAGAGATGGCAACAGCAACAGCAACATCAACAGCAGCAGCGGTAGCAGTACGAGAAGCAAAGGCAACAGCAACAACAACAGCGAAAAAGCATGCAAAAATAAGCAAGCCGTTAATTACAAAGAAGCTCCTGAGGCCAAAGCAAAGCCAGGACCAGTTAGTCATAGATATCCATCCATATACATCAGCTTATAACCATGTATAGTATAATATCCTTTCCCTATATATATGGTGGGTGTAGGGGGATGGGTCAAGGGCGTAGTCAACTTTGAGCCACGCCGGGGGACCCAATAATATCAACAATATCTTCAAATTTAGAGTAATTTCAACATGAACTTCAAGTTGTAGGAGGTTGAGGGGGGCTCTGCGCCCCTGTAGGGGGGTTGACTGGTTACTGGTGGACAGCTAATACTTGCATTTAATTAGGCCTGCAATAATATTTATGTAAATCGGGGCTCGGGCTTGCAGCCGCAGACAAAGACAGCTGTCAATATTTGTATGCTTTGCCTTTTTGGGCATATTGGCATATTTTGTTGTTGTTGTTGTTGTTGTCGTTGTTGTTGTGGTCGTTGTCATTGTCCTGCTCTGCTCTGGCTCTGGCTCCGCTCAGCTTGGACCACCCGCACAATCACAATCTGGGCCTGTGTCCATGCTTATGCCAATGGGCCGCCACACAGTTTTTTGTCCGTTTAGAGTTTTTCGAGCTGCGTCGCGACTTGTTTTCTTTTTGTTTTCGCATTTAATTTTGTTGCTTTTGACACCGAATGGCCGCGCAATGCCGCTTTTGCCGACTCCCCAGTTCACTCCACTTCCCATTCCCATTCCCAATCCCGTTTCCCTCTCTCCCTGCAGCACAAACATTTTTGTGGCCTGGCCAAATGTTGCCAAATTTGCATTACAAAAACTTTGTCTCTGTTTTTCGTTGGAATTCGAATCGATGGGCACAAAATTTGTTGGAAATTCACAGAAAATACATCATCATATATAGACAAATTCCCAATTTGAAACTTTTATTAATTGTTTAGACAGAAAATACGGGAATACGGGAATTCATATTCGAAAGACACATCTCAAGCCAAGGGTCAAGTGAAATATCATCATATAAGACCAACCTGAGATATACAAAATATACTCAATATCGTGCACAGTTCAAGCAGATATTTCATATATGTCAGCTATATGATATGAGAGTACGATTCAGAACAAATTTGGTCTGAAGAAGTATGATTGGGAAGGTTTCCATGAAGAATAATTTCGATTAAAAATCAAGAAAAGGTTCCCAAAGCTTTTACAATTATGAATTAGGAAGGATAATCAAGGGATGTGAAAGCTGCTAAAACCGCCTACACACACATACATACATAACTTAACAGACACACATATTCATTCATACATATATACATACATAAATACATACAGCACACACATACATATCTGTTTTCCTTTGAAAGTTAGAAAGGGAAAGCATTCTGCTGTTTTGACTGTGAACGAATTCGTTGAACTGAAAGCTCTTTCACATGCTCTCACATACAATGAGCAATGCGAATTGCGATAATATTTGTATTGAGATATTGCCATTTTATATGGAAGGTATATTATATAGTTACCCGATCCGTTAGAAATTTGGTCAGTAGACCAGGAGGCTTCTAAAACTGACGTTGAACAAGTTCAATTTGGATAACAAACAAAAACGTGTTGTTTAGTAAAAGTTTTCATTGTGAATCGGCCAGTTTTATAGAGGTGATATATGATGATCAGCAGCTTATAGCAGCTATGATGAAAAATTACAAGTCGATAGCTTCAAAATTGAGAAACTAGTTCGCATAACAACAGACAGACAGACCGACAGATAGGCATGGCTATATCGACTGGGCTTGTCTTGCTGACTGAGAATATATGATCTTTAAGCCGTCGGAAATGCTTCCCTCCAAGGGTTACAAATATCGTGGCAGAATTATAATTATCTCTGCAAGGGCATAAAAAAGACAAACTCCGACTATAAGATACTCATACTCAGCATTTATGCCTTGAAGAATAGACAGAGACGTCTAAGTAAACACATCCAAGCCGAGGAAGTTAGCTGCCTCGACTGGATGGGTTCACAGGGCTTCCGGAGTGAGGTGGGTCGTGTGGAGGTGCGTCGTGGTGTGGGATTCACTTAGACATAGGGGGCTTACGCTGGCTAGGTAGCTGTTACGATACCTTTGAAATGTCTTCAAACCTTATAAATGGTATAGCAATGCAGCCCTTGTGGCAGAAAACTATAGCATAGTCTTAGCTTCAGTAGAATTTGTTGAACAAAAGAGAACGAGAGTCAGCTGGTTTCAGCATCTAAAACTTCTCTGTAAGTGGATGTCCGATCAAGGCAACTTCGCTATAGTTGAATCGATAAGATATAGGCAGCAACTTTGATGATTAAAACCAAGGCAAATCTCACACAAATTTCAGCTAAGTTTGTCCAAAAAAAAACACAAACAACTCAAGACAAAGCAAAGCCCATTTGTAATTCCCATATAACTCTACCAAATTTGAAGCGAATATGCTTTGAATTTGATGAATATGTGAAATATAATATCACAACTTTCGATTGCCTTTCAAGTGCCCCCTATGATACCCCTCTCTATTCCATTAAGATTGCAGAAACACTAAAAATTCTGAGTGATCTCTCGATTATTCCTCAACATTGTATTGTCACTATTTATCTTGAACTTGTATCAACAGAAGTTGTTCACCAATAAACTTCCGCTTCCCTTTGGCAGTTGCTGTTGCTGTTGCTGTTGCTGGTGGCGTTGCCACAGGCGGAGTCAAGTTATGTATATAAAGCTATGGTCGGGTTTTAGTGCATTTTTATGGGTTTAAACAATCTTTGAGAGCGCATGTTTTCCAACACTTTTGAAGTTTTATTGAGTTATAAATACGCGAAAAATGGCTCGGATCGGTTGGGATCGCTGGCGGCGACCGCCATCATAAGGCAGCCAAAGCGATTCTCAAATCAAATTTATGATCGATTTATGTATACAAAAAGAGAGAAGAAGAAAAATCAGAAAGATTAAACCAGCGCCAGGCGTCGACATTTGAGTAAATTAGAGACCCCCTCAAACACCACATAGTTCCTCCACATAGTTCCCCAACTGGAGCCCCATAGATTGTGGCAATTTATTGGCCTAGACGACTGTCGGAGCGAATGGCAACAACACAAAAGAAGTTGGAAGCCAACAAGGAGCACATGATGCTGATGCTGATGCTGATGCTGATGATGATGAAGCGGCGGAATATTGCTTATAGGAAACATTTTTGATTGACTTTTGCGCTTGAAATGCTTTGATCTGCGTTGGAGGGAGGCGATGGCTATGGTCGACGCCAGCAGATGGCGCTCAATTGGCGATTATAAACCTGCTGCTGCTCTCCCTAACGCTCCAACCCCACCAATCCTTTTGCAATGAAGTTATTATTTGATTGCGGATTCTGATGTGCCGTTTATTTTGCTTATCAAATTCGGGCTTTGATGTCACACATTTGGCATCAGTTCATCAGCGCTGCATCGGCATCAACGTCATCAGATCCACATCATGCTCAATGCTGATGTCGAGGTGCATTGTCAATGTTTATACGTGGCATGGCAGGCAGCCAGTTTTTGGCCATTTGATGCTGCCGACGAAGTTGCCAACCAGTTGATGCGACATAAGCAAATAAATACAAGGAATGAAAGGACTAAATTAGGGCTAGGCGAAGCTGGAATACTCTTAGAGGAGGATCATTCATACTTCTATATAAAACATGGAGATACAATCCACTTCTATCTAATGGAGAGCCGCTTTTCCTTGTTTGGGAACAGAAACAAGTAAGAAGGAGCTTCAGGTGAATATGAAACAGACTTGATCTTGAAATCTTGAACTATTAAGAAGCCGTAAGATGTTCTCTTTGAAGTGAATGGGAGAGCATGAGTACAGAATGAGAATGGTTTGCTCACAAGTGGGATCTTTTTCGATGTAACGCAGGCAACAGAGAGAACTTCACCTGGTGATTGGAAACGATCTCATATGCGATGAAAACTATGCCTTTGTGTCTCGCCAATGTAATGTGCGTGTGCCTACACATTCGTTGTTCTTTTCTCACTATTTCAACGATGTTTTTAGCATTGTTCATCTTCGTAGCAATCATTTCGTTCAAGGGAAAATAAAAAAACGAATTTATATAAGCATCAACATAACAAACAGGGAGCTGATTAGGAGAAGATCCAGAGCACATCTCTTACTCCTCCACCAAACTATCCCTTGCCCTATGTTACCTATGCGTTCTTCAACTTGTGAATGAAAAAGATCCAAATGTTTTGTTTTCCATCCTTCAGAATAAGCCTACGTCCCAGATAGTGATAGATTGCTTAGGAACAAACTGCAACCCATAGTTGATAGACCCTTTGTCAGTCATTACAGATGATTTAGGAACTGAGAATGTGATATTTTCTTCTTATTTTTGCGCACATTCAGCATTTAGCGACTATCAAAGTGCCGAACCGCTGACTCCGTCAGTCAGCCCAAAGTCAAATAATCAAAAACAATTCCCAACTACACAAATCTCTTGCTCTTGCTCTTACCCCTTAGATGGAGCTCTATGCCTCAATCAACTCGAAACGTCGTTCGGCCCCCATTCAAATACTAAAATCCATTGTTTATTTTCGAATTTCGTTCGATGCGTAAATCACGGAAACGACTCCTTCAGCTGCAGCTTCAGCGTCAGCTTCACCATTCCAATGACTCCATAGGATGGATGATCTTTGGCAACTTGGACTGGCCAGACATTTCGTCGACAATTTCCATGGAAGTGCCATAAATCAAATGCTAGTTTTCCAATCAGTTCACTTTTGTGGAATTGTGTTTGTTTGGAATTCTATAAATATATACATACATTCTTGTCCATAATCAACTTTGGGAATGGCAAAAATATAGAGCTGATATACAAATTAAGATGCAAATTCTGGCTAAGGAAAGCTACAAAGTGATATTTAGTTAATCAAAGTAAAGCTAATCTTATGTTTACTCTTACAATGTTTCCTTAACTAGACTTTCCATTGAATTTCATAAATATCTTATGATCTGTATAAACTTTATACTCAACCAATTTCATTGAATTGATTTAGACACACATATCTAGCTATATATACCTTATTTTCCAAATCATGAATGAAAACAAAAGCCATTCAAAGAATTCAAACTCATGCACTTTTTTCATCAGACATTTCTTTTATTTCGTAACTTTTGCCCAGCACCCGATCTGATCTTGTTCTCCCTCTCATCGCCCCCGACTGGGCACATGCCCTGCCCTACTCGGAAGGTGAACAAAATCGTCGATTGTTTAAACAATTAACAATAACATAAGTGCATGCATAATTACTTGGCCAAATCGTTTGTAATTTCAAGCTCGTTCAACGGAAACCTGCGCCCCACGATCGCCGACAACTTGGCGTCCCAGTTCTCCATTCATTTCCAGTGTGCCAATGCAACTTACACTTAAAGAAAGTGGTTCAGGTTGTTAATATGAAATTCTACAAGGCAAAGTAGTTCCTTCAAAAGGGAGGGATGAAAACGAAAAGTTAGGAGACCTAAACAGGGCATTGTTTTGGGATCCCATTGTTCCCATGACTATGAGAAGACAGAAGAAGCCTGGTAAGAAGACCGAAAAAGAAGAAAGTCAGGAGAGGTTGGCAAAACTTAGAACTCATGTATTGAACTAGAGTTAGACAAGGTCGTTCCTTGTGTATAAAGATTCGTTCTATCGTCTTCTCTGTGATGTTTTGTGGGCCCTAAGACAGAGATGATAAGTTCTCTCTTATGATAAGTGAAATATCTGAAGAAATACGCTTTGTAAGACTTTTCTACTATAAAAGACAAGGGAAAAATGCAAAAGCAACCGAAGAAGTTGTGCAGTTTACGGTGAGATTGCTATTAGTGAAAGCCGGACACAGGAGTCTTTGGTTCGATTCCGTCTGGAAATTTCGATGTAAAAGATGCACCCCACTCTGGCTGGCCTGTAACTGAAAAAGTTGATGAAATTTTGCAACTGTTGGAGTCAGACCTGCACGGAAGCTGTCGGGAGATAGTGGAGGCTTTAAACGTCAAACCCATCCTGACCTTGTTTCTTAAAGAGATCCATAGCTATCGTCGATCCACTGCACACACTCACGCAGCCAGAACGTGTGCTGGCCTTCGCCGGTCTTGATGTGTTTTGCCATGCTCTGGAGAGCTTTACGGCCGTTGACTATTGTGATCCCAGTCTGCGCCCATGGCAGGAATCCCATTTCAGATGTCAAATGACAGCTTGAACTCATCCAAAAAGAGCAGACTGCAAGCGACTTCAAGCAAACAAGATTATGTTGAGTGTTCGGTGGGATTCGAAGGAAATTGTCTTATATAAGCTGATAGAACGTGGCGAAACGGTCAATTTGATCCTCTAATGTGCACAACTTGACAGTTTGAAGGAAGCAAATCAAGAAAGAGCGACCAGAATTAGCCAACAGAAAGGGAGTTGCCTTTCATCCTGACAATACCACACACATCTTTGTTAACCCGGAAGAAATTAGAGAAGCTTGGTTGGGAATTTTTGATGCATCCTCACACCCTCTCACTACCACGCATTGGCATTACGTATCATAGTCGATGGAACAATGAACTGTATGAGCTATGCTACGACATTGACGTGGTCAGGCGAATGAACACTACGAGACTTCGCTGGCTGAATCCTGTCGTACGTTGAAGAAACTGCAGCTCGGAAAGTACTCGATGCGGTAGTTGGCGAACAACGGAGGAGAGGAAGAACGCGTATACGTTGAAACGACCAAGTGAAGCTCTGACATCACCTGGTGTTACCAATAGGAGGAGAATTTCAAGTGGAATCGTGAACACCAAATCGAAGTGGAATGAAATTCGTTTTACTTTTCTAACCAAATTGGGTAACTGGAACATTGCTATCTGGAATCTATCTAGCAGTGTACGGATGAGCAACAGGTAGGTGTATGGCAAACTACTGAGTGTTATCCACTTGACCGGCTAATAAGCCCAATGGGCCAACTTTCTCAAGTGCCCTTTGGCATCGTTGTCAAGTTCCATAAATTAGAATAAGTGCATGATGAAGATGGCAAGTTAAATTTATCCAATGATTCCAAGCCCTACTATAACTCGCTGGCGCCAAGGTGTTTATCGTCGCCTAAATGTTAAACAAAGCACAGAAGCAACACCATCACCTCACCACCAACACCACAACTAAACAACAGAGAGGAGGAGTGGCTAGGCTAAGGCTGAGGCTGATCGAGTGCGAGTTCATTGCGCCACAGGCGCACTGCAGATTTATCGCCCACGGAGGTGGTAATGCATCCATCCAAACGTCCGTCTCCGTCCACAGAGAGAGAGAGAGAGAGAGAGAGAGAGAAGTCGAAGACAAAGCTATAAACCAGACACAGACACCCAAACTGGGCTGCATAGCGCCAGCTCATGCTGTGATCGCAGGTCAAAAATTTAGAGAAATCTTCTACAGCTGCCCCTGTGCCTGTGCCTGTGCCTGTCCCTGCGCTGTGATTGTAACCAGGTCTGCCCATGCAAAATGCTAATCCTTCACATATGGTAAACGAAAACGCTTGCCCACTTCCAACATGTTCCTCAAATAATATTTTCGTTTTGATTAGCAGGGAAAAGGGAAAACATGCACAGCTCATGAAAATTAATTTTCAATTGAAAATTCCAATATCGTTTTCTCACCCAGCTGGCGGTCAGACGGAAGTCTAAATTAGCCAAAAAAGAACTGCCAACTGACGACAGATGAGCCGCGGCCTATGTGGCCCTTGGCTCTGGCCACTTGCAGCTCCTCCAGCTCCTCCAGCTCCTCCAGTTCCCAGTGTTTACGGAAGCTTAACGGCGGGGGGAAAATAGTTTTCATTTGTAAATATAATAAATGCAATTTTGCAAGCAAACAGCGACTCATTTAGCCTGGAGATAAATCTTTCGGCTGCATTCTGCAGTTTACATAACGCCCCCACCTCTCCCTCTCTCTCTCTGTCTCATATAAACCATATGGCAAATCGAAGGAGGTGCTAATTTATAATTAAGACAGCATCTTTATAACAAAAGCAACAACACCAGTTGGAATTGTAAATGGAAATAGAAAGAGCAAACTTGGCGTTCGAATGTCTGGCAAGGCAGAAAACATAAACAAAATATAAGCCACAACGCATGGAACAGCCCTCGCAAGTAGAGAGCGAACACCTTTGGCTTTTGCACATTCATCCAAAATATTTATTGCCTTGTTTATGTAACCCAAATTTATAAAAACAGATCAGGTCCAAAGACGATGAAGAGGCCTATATATCCCAAATGTTGTGGCTCAGATTTATGTTTATGCGGCGCCAAATTGTGATTATCTAGATTATTATGAATTGCAATTGTGTAGAAATGTATTTATAGAGGAGTTTAGTAGAACTTTGTTTACTTATTCATAAGCTGGATTGCCTTAGCTTCCCATCTCATCTTCTTAAGTGGATTTCCAACTACCTAAATCTCAGAACTCAGAAAGTACTTTTTAAGAACTTTTTTCTAATCCCCTTTAGGGTTACATCAGGGGTACCGCAGGGTAGCCAACTCGGTCCCCTTCTCTTCACCTTCTTTATCAACGAACTGCCTCAGGTTCTATCCCACTCTCGTGTACTGACGTTAAACTTTGCTGGCCCTTCAAGGACTATTCTGCCCACTTCAAACTGCAAGATGACCTTGATTTTTTCCAATCGTGGTCAACTTACTAAATCTCAACTGTGCTGAATGCAAAGCTAAGTCGTTTTGTCGTAGCATACCGCTGCAGACATCGTACCTTCTCAACGATATGCCCCTTGCTCGGATCGACTCAGTTGATGACTTGGGTTTTCTGTTAGACCCTAAATTAAAATTCGACTTACACATTTCAATTACCGTCAATAGGGCTGCGGCTGTGTTAGTTTATTCGAGGAAGTATTGATCATTTAGAATTTCATCACAGTTATCCATGCGTTATTCCCTGCGGACACTTGAAAGACGGTCTAGAGAACGTGTACAAATTGAGGTTAGATTAGGTTGGGTTATCTATGACCAAGGTTGCCGCTTTTGTACTTACGGAGAGGATTTCAACATAGAGAATAACAAAGAATAACAAAGCACCGCACACCTTTCTCTGCAATTCTCAAAAATTAGAGTAGGAACTACTAGTATGTACTCTCAACGCATTTTGTTTAGCTTTTTTTCCGTATTCTATTTCTTATTGCTTGCTTACAAATTAATTTTTTTCCTATTTCCGAGATGCTCTTTTGTGAATCAACATATCTCCTTGGCGCCTTTTCCAGGTTTCAAAATTTTCTTGCTTTTGTGAATCTTAATCAACATATCCTTAGCTTAAGCTTGCTATACATTCACCTTAAACTTATTAAATTGAGGTTCATGCTCTTAACTGTCTTCGACATGTTTTAATGTTCTTGATAAAAAGCAAATTTTAAAAATCAATATATATTTTACCCGCTCACCAAATTTTCTACGTCAACAAGTAGAAGTCTTCGTCGAACCAATGGTATTTGCGTGTGTGTGTGTGTTCATATTCAACGTTCAACGAAGCTCGCTGCTTACTGGCAGAAAAATTAATCCATCCTTCGCATTCCAATCCACATTCCACATCTCTTTCGTCTTTCTTTCACACGCATTCATTCGTATTCCCTTCGGTTTTGGTTTTCTGTTTTTTCTTTCTGTTCACTCAAACACCGCCACAAACACCGCATATACCACTAATTGACTAAAAGTTGAGGTTCATCGCTGCAGTTCTCTGCTAAGGCAGCAACATAGAGCAAAGACGAAAAGAACAAATGAGAAGATTTTGCAAAGAGGGAACGAATGGAAAGCTTTAACAACTAAGGGGTCAAACATCATCCCTCATCATAGGGAGGTCTAAAGTTATGGTCTTTTATAACATTTAAACAAAGCATTCACACCTTATGTGCATTAGATGTATTTCACAATTTCGTAGCCCCCGTATAAACCTCGGCAACTCTTGACCCTCAGCCTAAAGCTGGCAATTCTGTTACTTGGCCAGTTCCAGTTCCAGATCGATTAAGATTGATTATTAATTTGTTTGCAAACATATTTCATTGTGTTTTGCTCTCAATTTCAAATGCCATTCATACTCAAGTCAGCCAAAGTATCTGGCAGATACTCACACATGTATCTGTATCTGTATCTGTATCTGTAGTATCTCACCGTCTGCGCTGCTGCACTCATGCTGCGCGTCGAAAAGTCTACGATTTCCGTTTGTCTTATAAATCAAGTGATTTCGTAGCAACAAATTTTCTACAAAATTTCATTCTGGTATTTATTTGTGCATAATAAGTTTTTCTTGTTGCTGTTGCTAAAGGCTTTGGAAATGCAAAGGGGGGATGGGAGGGCCGATGGCTAAGAATTTGTTGTGGATATCAAAATACCAAACAAATCGTCAGCTCGTCATTTTTCAGACAGTTGTTTTTCTCCTACAAATCGATTGGGTTTTCGGCGGTGTGTTTGGGGAGCCACAACAGAAAAAGGGGTACAGTAAGTGGCAAAAGTATTCAGATAGTTGCAGTGAACTCAGTATCTATGAGGAAGATTTGAAACATTGGGATTGTGTCCGAATCCCCAGGTACATCAGAAGTGCAACAAAGATATGGAATGGTTCAAAGGCAAACAGCATAGCAAGGTGTTACCAGAGAGGATGATTTGCAGAGGATCGTGAGAAATGAAATAGAGACAGAGCGAGGAGTAGGAAATAGAGGGAAGGCCATGGAGAAGGGAGACCACAAAGTGAGCAGAAAGAAGGGGTGGTAGAAGTAAAGGAAATACTACTTCTGAAGAGGAATAGAGAAGCATATACTGTCTAAGAGGTCATTCTGAGTTCCTTGTCAAAGATCCACACCATTTCCTGAACTGCTGTAGTAGATTCCTTCTGAGGAATAGTGAAGCATATATTGTCTAAAAGCTCATTGTTTCTTGTCCGAGATCCTTACTATTTCCTGAGCAGCTGTAGCATAATCCTTCCGATGTCTATAGATAAAATATCTTTGGTTTAAGCTTCTCATTTGTAAATGTCTTTGACACCAACTCTTCTAAATCAAAATGGATAGAATAGACACAGTGTAGTGTGCCCGTTCTTTGTATGCACATCAATGCAGCAGTTTTGCTTTCATACTTTTCTAGTATTTATAGTAAATGCCAACAAGTCTACCTATTACTGATCTTCCACTTCCTCCTCTTCACCAGTTAGTATCTTTGGTGAATTTGCAGCTTTCAATCTATAAGATATATTCTTTATACCAACTCCACTTCCTTGAGCCTTCCTGTTCATCAACTGTCAGCCCTCACTGTGCTGGGTAAGTTTCTGCTGCTTCAATATAGACATGTGTTGGCCCTGCTTATTTATGTACATACATTGTTGTTGTTGTTGTTCTTCTTTTTAGGGGTGCTCGGGGAGGGGTTACAGGAGGGGAGCTTGTTGTTTGAGAAACAATTCATTAATGAATTTGAAAATGTTGCTAATCGATCGTTTGCGCTATAATTAATGTCAGACACAACGGCAATTGGAATGTGTTATATGAAATTGTTGTGGCTGCTTTCTGGATTATTCATAGATGATCGAAGAAGTAGAAGATACCTAGCATTAGCTAGAGGAAATACCTTAAGACCTCTTGAATATAGACCAGAAATTGACATAAGATGTGTTTTTGAGAAGATATAGTTATCGGAGTTCAACACTAAGAATTGGAGATGTATTTGGCAAATTCAAATTAGCAATAAAAGCGGGAGCAAGACTATAAGAAGCCGGGTCCATAATCTATGCAAATATTGGGCTAATTTGAATAAAATGTGTTGAAATTAGTATTTTGTAATCAGTTTTCATTCATAACCAAATGAATTTGCATTCTGTAAGACGAAAATGCCCAATTTTCAAGATCTTCTTTGATGATTAGCAACTCATTTCAGGTAGACATCTCGATGTGCATAAAAAGCATCCACAAGTCCCACCTGGGCCAAAAACAAGCAGCAAATAAGGCAAGAAAAATAACGGTACATTAATTCTCCGAACTACCAGTGTAAATAATAAGCAAATTTTCTATCAATTGCACAAAATAAGAGGCATTTCCAATTCACAACTCCCTTTTCTGTGTGTCGGGATATAAGAACAGGCTGTTGGGTGACAGCTATCAGTTGTCATTTGTGCTGAAAAAGGTCACTGATGAAGGGAAAGCTTTGCTATTTCGCTTTGTCTGACCTTCCGATTACTGTTACAGTGTGAGAAGCGGCGAGCGGTGAGAAGCGTTTCCTCACTAAATAGACCTTGAGCTTGTTATACAAAAAACCTTTGATCCTCTCTGATAATTGGGCGTAAATACCTTGTGTTAGATTGTCGGCTCATCTGACCTGACCGTAGTCTGATGTATAGCCGTTAAGGAGGGGAGCAGTACGAGTATTCTCAAGATTGCTATCCCTCTCTGACCACCTTCTACATACGCCCCTGTTCACAATGCTCCCATTCTGCCTGCATTCAAATTTGTCTGCCCCAAAGTCTGCAGCAGCAGCAGCATCGTTCGAGATTTGGATTTGTAGTCAAGTTTTGCTTGTTTTATTGTTTTGGCCTGGGATGTGAAACACTTGGTGCTGTTTTGGTGCCGCGCTGTCTGCACGAACTGGCGAGTTGGAAAGAATTATTACAGCAACAACAACAACAACAGCAATGCCAGCGGCTAAGAAGCCACCAAATGCAAATGGCACACACGCGCGCGCACATAACTCACATAAAAATTTCAATTTCCAAATATGAAAAACCCAGAAACCGAACCTGCATGTTCTCGGCCAGGTCTGTTGGCTGTTTTTCCACGCCTGCCATGAAAAGTGTTGAGAAAATTAATAAAACACAGAAATGCCAAAATGTCTGAGCAGCAGCAGCAGCAAAAGTCACAGCTTGAAGAATTGTTGTAATTTTTAACCAGTTTACTGAGCAAATATTTTAACAACATATTTTCAGAGACAACACACAAATGTTTGTCTTGAAAATATTTAAATATTTACACTGGCAAAACAACAGCAACAGCAGCAGCAACAGCAGCGACGATAGCGACGACGACGACGACAACGAGATGTTGTCTAAGAAGCTGATTCAAAGAGGCGGAGCAGCGGCCTGACTGAGGCTAGATTGGGAGTAAAGAGTGTGTATGGAGAATATGGAACATATATAAGAGAGATGGCTAGATATATGATTAAGAGGGGGGTGATTTTACAGAACTGTTTAAGAGATTTCTTGGGAGACTCATATGTGGGGTAATATTGGGTTCACTTTGAAGAATTGTTCATCTAAATGTTAATAAATCGGTATTAGAACAAGTATCTCCAAGATATGGTATAGTTGTATATAGCTACTGTCTTATTCAGATCAAATTTGTTGGCTGTCGCCAGCTATATGATGTCCAAGACACTTTTTAAATGACCAAATGGTCAGTAGACTTGGGGCCTCCTCAAATGGATAAAAACCCGAATTTGGTTAGATTTGAATAAGAAAGCGTTCATTCCTGAACTGATCGGTTATATAGAAGCTATATGATATAGTTATCTAATCTGGATGAATGCGTAAAAGAAGCATATGGTGACCATTTCAGCTCTTTAGCTTTAAAGACTTCTGAGATCTTTGAAAGAGATCTTTGTTGAAAGAAACTGATGGACATACATAACTATACCGACTCCCCTTGTCATGCTGATCAAGAATATATATATACTTTATACAGTCGGAAATATAACTAATGTCTTTCTTATTCTCTCTACTATCGACATCTTTCAAAATGTATCTGTCAGATACTTTGCATTTATCAATTAATTATGCACAAATTGAGCTGATAAGCAATGTAAACATACCAACACACAAACACACACACACACACACATAGCATAAACAACAACAAAAAAAACGCTACCCAAACAGTATATATATCTATATATCTGCAGCTTAATACAATTAGTTGAGCCAGGCACTCCGCCATCCCAAAAAGAAACGTGTCATCAATGGCGCGAGGCTAAGCAAACACAAATCGATGCAGTCTGAGTCTGAGAGGCCTTCAGCTGGCGGCTGGCAACGACAGCTCCATCCACTACTACTGATGGCCACAGATGTCAACAGTGCGAGATTTGGCAGTCAATTTGTTCATCGATGCAATGATATATGGCCCATGAAATTATAACAAAAGGAGGACAGCAGTGGAACATCCAGCCAGTTGAGGGCGCATTAATTGGTGTAGCGACTTTTCTTGGCCACAAATTATTAACAAGGTAGCCGAGCTCAACCGCCATAACTCCGACTGCAATTTCCTGCTGCCTACACACACATACACATACACACAGACACACAGATATCTACTCACACAGATACAATTTGTCCTAAATAAACATTTCAACCGCTACGACAGCGATGTCGACGACGTTGAAGAAGTCTCTTCAGCAGCCTCCGCATTGATACACTTGGAGGAAATCTGTAACAGTTAGAGCTCGAATCAAGAAGTGAGCTGCTGGCTTAGGAAGTCTGTGAAAGGAAGTCTGTTAACAAATGTATTAGAAGTCTGTTGGACAACGTAAAGAGGACAGCAACTCACTTTATAACAACAGCTAAGTATCACAGCTTTATATAAAGATCAAAAGAAGTGAAGCTTGGCAAACCTGGCAGTCTGTTTCGAAATCAGCCACAGAGGCTTAACCCACTGACTGCATTGCTCATTGCCTTTCGACCGAATTCAAAGAGGAAACCACTTGTGAACTCCAAGCATCCATAATTATACATGCTGTATGAGGATGCCTTCGTTGGAAGATCATGTCTTTGTAGCTTGATCAGAATCTCCCTAGTTGTCACCTTTCCACCCGTTCAGTTCTCATACATTCCTATCAACGAATGGGCGACTCTCATGATAGATGGTTTCCCATTGAGAATATCATTAGAATCGGTTTAGTTAGTCATATTAATAGTTCAAGGCTGCAAATCCATAAAACAAACCAGGTCTCGCTGAGCCGAAACCTGAAGCAACAACTGTCTGCTTTGCTCTTGCTATTTACATAGGTATATGTACGACTGTGCTACTCTTATCTGCTGAAGTAGAAGATGAAGAAAACATTTGTTATGGTTTTCTCTTTCTGTTTTGTTTGTGAGATTTATTTAAGATTGATTGAAGAGCAACAAATTGTTGCCAAATTCTGGGAATGTTCGAATTCCAAAGTTCCGAATTGGAACCCAGAGTTTAGTGTAAGTTTGAACCTGTGACACGAGGTCTTCCCATAATTGCAGCCTTGTAAAACATTGTAAGTCCTGACTGGTTTTCGAAATCGTTGCATTTTTTGACCTAGGTGGGTCAGCATGTGGTTCATTTTCAATACAAATGGGAAAAGGAAAGTTCAAGAGGAATTTTAGAGGAATTTAGAGAAATTTAGAGGAAAAAGTAAGATTTGGAAATGTACTAAAATAGTAGAGCTTGGGTAACGCCAGGCTTTATATGAAATGTGTATATGGCATTGATATAGAAAGCTTTTATAGCAGATTTTTATGGCTTTTATAGCAGATTTTTATGGCAGAATGTTAAATATTCTCGAAGTTTGATTCTATTTCATGTTAACTTTTGAATCAAAAGTTCTGAATTCAGTTGAATTCTCTAGCTGAAGGCCCTCCGCTTAGGTTTCCTTAAGAAACAAAGCCACAACGATGATTGCAGCAATCGATATGCACTTGGAGATCCTCAAATTTCTC
The DNA here is from genome assembly GCA_037043425.1 of Hirtodrosophila duncani. Classification (NCBI taxonomy): domain Eukaryota; kingdom Metazoa; phylum Arthropoda; class Insecta; order Diptera; family Drosophilidae; genus Hirtodrosophila; species Hirtodrosophila duncani. The sequence continues at coordinate 6,426,747 of JBAMBM010000821.1, read as the reverse complement.
TCAGTGTACAGCCACAACTTGGCGTTAAAGCGTTTCGAAAGTGGCGCGCGACGTGGTTGCGGTTGCGGTGGCTGTGGCTGAGGCTAAGGCTGTGGTTGAAGTTGAGCATGTCATGGGATGTGGATGTGGATGGGATCTGTTAAATTGTCTGGCTCTGCCCAAAAAACGAACCACCGTTTAAACGCAGACGCAGCAGCAGCAGCAGCAGCGGCTACTTCGTCTCCTTCATTCTTTCAGCCCTGCCCAGCACTTCCGCAGCGACAATTTGCCCAGCCCCTGGTGCCAGCCGTGTGTCCATGTCCCTTCCGTTCCCTTCATAGCCATAGTCGTCCTATGCCAGTCAACGGCAGCCAAGCGTCGCTCTGTCGCTATATGCTAAATAAACATTTTGGGCCCGTCATGGCTTATTGAATTGTCACTTATGCCCGAATTCGAATTTGAGTTTCAGTTTGAGTTTCTCTCCCTCTCCCTCTCTCTTCCTCTGTCTCTGTCTGTCTCCCACCAACAACCCTGTTGCCTTCGCAATGGCGACTATCAGACGACGTTTATCTTACATTCGCATTCCCAATCCCAGGACCACCAGGGCCACCAGGGCCACCAGAGTGCTTCCATTTAATTAGTTCTACTCACTGGAAATTCAATTTTCAAACAGTTTTTGCAACTCTAAATGCCACATAATCAATAATCGATTTATGTTGTTTACTTTGAGCTGTAGGGGGAGGGGGAGTGAAGTGGAGTAGGGGAAGAGAGCAGATGGAATACAATATGAGTTTAATTTGTTCTCTGAAGTGTGTGAATGAAAGATGGAAAGGATTTACTAAGTAGTTAATGGCATATTTTTAGGTAAACATTTCCAAGAACTTTATAAAGAGATGTGTGGCATTTCCAGCTGCAAATGAAGGAAATATGAAATTTCCAGCGAAATTGCTAGCCTTAAAATTAAGATCAAGTTGTAAATTATAAAATTCTCAAAGCAAATGTGAATGTTTTGGGTATTTTACATTTTGTTTGCAAGAATTTCCATGCTTAAATCATAGATTATCTAGTTGATAAAATCATGTTCAAGCAATATTCAAGTCAGGATTCTTCTTATAAACTTTAAACCGATTAGGAATTGTAAAGAAAATCAACTTAAAAGATAAACTGTTTCGAGGTTTCCGTTGGCTTGTGCCGCTTTGCCTTAGACGTGGAAGCCAGCCAGAAACAGAAGCAGACAGCTGCTAAACTCTATGATGTATGCTTGCAAATGAGTGCGAGTGAACGGCAATGCTCGCTTTAGAATTCAGAGAAGAAGGAAGTAGCAGCATATCACCCTTACGGATATTGGCGCGTGAAAACTTTATACTTTGTTTGCGGCCCAACAATTTCCTTTTTATACCATCCACAAAATGGTATATGAGTTTTGTCAGGAAGTTTGCAATGCACAAAAGGAAGCCATTTCGACTGTATAAAGTATATATATTCTTGATCAGCATGACAAAGGGAATAGATATAACCATGTCCGTCCGACTGTTTCAACACAAAGATCTTAGAAGTCATAAAAAGTAGAGACCTGAAATTTGTTCCAGATGCTTCCTTTGCCTGCACACAGATGAAGTTTAAGTTTCATCCAGATCGGACAGCTATATCATATAGCTACCATATAAGCGATTGCTCCGGAATGAACACAATGAACAGCAACATAAGTTTTCTGTTTTTCCTCCAAATCAAACTAAATTCAGTTTGTATCCAATTGAGGAGGTTCCATGTCCACTGACCTGATCTGATAAAGATCGGACAACTATATGCACACTTAGGAGAATAGCAAGGGGTATTTGCCGTACCACTGACCGAGTTGAAGCTATTGTACCCCCTACATGACCTGCAGCTCTACCAATAATCCCATACACTGCACCTGTGTCAGTATCTTACTTAGATTCAGGGCTACGATGCTCTCCTTCTGTATTATGAACATTCCCATTGCAAGTGCCAAGGCATATGCGCTCAGGATTCTTCCGTCGCTGTTGCAGAGGCGACATAGTTCATCAGCTGCAATGCCTATTTGGTGTCTACAGTGTCCTGTTAAGAGTCCAGTCAGAATTGGGGGGTTTCCCATGGGTTATTAAGAACTTGAATCTCTTAAGATTATAACTACCAAGGAGATTCCTTGACTGTGCGATTCCTGGTATCTGTGTCCAGCTCAGCAGTTGCCTGTTCCTTTTCTCAGTTCTTATGGCGTCTCTTATTTTATGATATCTAATTTCACAATAAGATTTTGGCCTAATTAGAGCACAAGCTGCTCCAGTTCTATTGAGGTTGTCTGCTACCATGTTACCCGGGACACATTGTATGGTTTGCCCAGAGCCTTTCTCCTCCCTTTCATTAACTTAGATGTTATCTTGGTGCTGCTCAGAGCGCTTTTTCGCTGAATGAAATTCCAGGTTATCCTCAGATGAAGATTAAGAAATTCTAGTGTAAGATTTATTCTAATTGAGTTTCCTTTAAAAATCTATCAAATTCGAAATTTGTAAACTTAATCACTTCTTGGCTCAAGGTTTATTATATAGACCAATTTGTGCCTGTCCCGAAATTGAAGTATGAAAATCTAGATTTTGCTAACTTTAAGAGAAAATCTTCAAAATAAATTACCATATTAACTTCAAAATTCGATTGGCTTTATGTAAACGTAAACACCAGAACATCTGTGATATCTCTGCCTTAAATCGATGTTTTATTTAAAAAGAGAAAAGAAAAAAATAATTCAAAAAATAATTCAAAAAATATTTATAAGCAAAATTCAAAATGCCTAAAGAAACTCCTAAGGCATTATAGATTAGTTTAAATTTTGAGAAGCGCAGAGAAAGTCAGTCTTGGATTGCCTGCTTTGTTTTGAAGTTTTCAAAGACGAAAAGTACAATGGGAGGTGGAATACGGATACGGATGAGATGATGATGGCTCAGTATAAAACCCCTGACGAGCTGGAAGACATTCAGATATCCAAGTGTGGTGTATAACCACCAGAGCGGAGAAATCTGCTACAATGGTACACGAAACTATGCAGATCTCTAGCCATATTAGGCACCCCGATCACTCTCAAGTCCTGGCAATGCTACCTAGGAGTCCACCTTGAGAAGAAGCTCGCTAACAGGCAGCATGTGACCTCGATTAGCTTCTAGACAGAGGGGCAAAATGAAGAATCTTGGCTGGCTTCTAAGCGAACGGACTAAATTGCCTCTTTAATAGAAGGTGATGATATACAAGCAGGGGTTGAACCTGTCTTTAGATACGCTTTTACCAAAGAAAAACGGTTCAATCGAGTAGCCCGATTCACTGTTTTTTTGAGGATCCTCAATGAAACCCCTGCTGATTGCAGCCACATTTGAAAGCAGTCTGACTTATATGGGAATCGGTGGCAAGAATAATGAAAGTAGAGCTATCAAAGTGAAGGCCATATTACCTATAAGATGTAGTCAGAGTAAATGAAGTCCCAACTAAAGATGAGTCTGTGTTGAGGGATGAGTGGCATCTAGAAGTTTCAAACGTGATATCTTGAACGTAGCATCCCAGGGACCACTTTTTGAGGCAACAAGTAAAATTCTTTGAGTTCTTTGATTCCAAAATTTTGGATTGAATTTTATATGTGAATATATATAGATTGTATAGAAAGTGGGCGTGGCACTACCCGCCTTAGTTGTCATTTCCCCTTCATCTTACCATAATATTCGCTTTACAAAGTTCACTCGGGGTGGCAAATTATCAACCCAACACTGCAAATTTTTAACATTTACAGCAAAAGCAAACATAAAAAGTTAATTTGGCCTCATTTATTGTGTGTGTTTTCCCCCGCACACCCGCAGGCTCATTCACACACACACACACACTCACACTTTATTTATTTAAATTATGCGCTGACAATTTAATTGAAATATTACAAATCTAGGCGCAATTACATTTTAGAACAAATCGTTTTCGTCCTGCACAAATAAATACAAACAAACAAACAAAACATAAGCAACAACAACAACAAAAACAACAACAGCAACAACAAACAGCTAAATAATAAAATTGACAATCAAAAATTGAAATGTTTCAAGCTTCATTAAAAACAAAATAAAACAAGAAGAAAAAATGTAAACAAAATTAAAATGAAATCTAAATGCAATGGCAGTTGCACATACAGGGTGTCTGGTAATTCAGGCAAGAAATATATTAATAATAATAGCATAATACAAGCAGGCAGCCATGACGCGACGGCCCTCACAGGATCAGGAGGCCACCACATATTCGCGCCTGCCTGAAAGCAAGAGCGTCCTCACCCTTGAGGTGTCCATCAAGAAGTTCCAGAACAGCTTCCGGGCCAACCTAAAACCGCAGGATATTGAGACGCATCTGAAGCTGCTGGCCAGGGGACTCCCCGCCTGAGTGGCATAGACTGATTCGAGACCAGCCACGATCTCTCATCCAAATTTCTCTTAGTCAACAACTCTATCTTAAGGCTGAATTTCTGATCGTTTTAACACTAGAATCAAATGAAAATTCTAACTTTTGAAGCGACTGAAAATAGCTCCTCTCCTACGACTGTTTTGGGTCTTTGCTATATTTGTTGTTTTTGTTCATGGTCGCCATGTAAATGTCTTTTTATAATTGCATACGTTTATAGGCTTTTATATTTAGGCTTCTGGACCCAGGGTTAAGTATAGAAAATATAGAAGATAAGGTTATATTTGGAATGGAATATTGAGAAAGTTGCCTTCCACGCTCATATGGAACATTTTCTATGAGCGTTATGCATAAAGAATCCATTGTCTGTGTGTGAGATTAAACGATAAGAAAAATCCGGCTCATGTTCAAGCCCGTGTCAACACCAAAGTTGCCGCCAAACCGTTCCAAGAGCAAGAGCAAAGTGAGCAATTAGAAAAACATACATCCGGCTGCCGTTTCCTTTTTGTTCTACTTCAGTTGCTAAGACGAGCTTAGTCTATATATATGTAAATAGCAAGAGCAATGAGCGATGATGCGTGAGGCACTCTTATGACTCAATCGGTGAAATTTCAGATTAGGTTAAGCTATGTCTAGTTCGATTCACCGAAAATGTTAGCTAGCCAAATTCAAAATGGGCCTTCAGGCTTGCCAGTGTTATAGTCTTTCTTCTGCTCTACTCATGTCTCCCGGTTAGTCATGTCATCACAACGAATACCTTTAACTTATAGGGTTTTTCATTCATCTACAGATTCATGAGGGTGCAAGTACGATTCCAAACCAAACAGTGGCAGGTTGTGCTCAACGAAGCCATGAAGATGAGCCTCATGGCCAAAGAAATTTCAAATGAAAATGCATTTCTCCCTTTATGTTTTGCATAGTTTCGTTGAATAATCTCAAATACTTCCACATACACACACATATCTCCGAGGCACACCCTTTGCATGTTTACACAAAACTGTGTACGCCGGATACATTTGAAATAAATAACAATAATATCAACCCATCTATCTATCTGTGGCTGTTTGAGATACTCGTGGGTAAAAAATTACAATTACAATTTGGCAATTTTCATGATTTCCCTTGAACAACAAATAAAAGCGCATAATCCAAAGCATAATATTTGCACAATTAAAATTTCAAAATAACAAATTTTTAGGAAAACAGCAGACAGCCACTGGCGGGGGGACTGGCAGGGGCAGGGGCAGCGGCAGCAATCGAAAAATCAAAGCAAATTACAATAAAAACACAAATCGAAAATAAATTAGCAAAATCGACAAAAATGAATGGCGATTATTGACACAAACACAAAAGCCAATAAATAAATTGATTTGGAGAAAAAAAGCTTCAACTAGAGGGGCCGAAAGAGAGGGGAAGATAAACAATAACAACAAAATTAGCAAAAATTACACAGAATGATAATAAAATCAAATCAAATCATAGACAAAAAAAACACAGAACATCAAACCGACGGCTTGGAAGAAAATTTGGACAAAAATCATAATGTAAATAGAATAATAAAGGAAGACTGGCCGAAGTATGTATACCCTTCACTTGGTAAGGCAGCTATATGATATAGCATGATCTTGTACGAACTGGATCAAACATGGCCTTAAGATAGAGACAAGATGCATTCGAATTGGTTGAAAGCCAAGCAAGTTCTTTCCACTTATTTCGACCTTGGGCAAAAAAGTCTCTGAAGATGGGTTTTTCGCTGAACTCGAAAGAGTCTATCAGGCATCTATCTATCCCCTACAAAGTGTTCATTCTGAAACAGTGTGATTCGGATGAATCAAATCTATAAATAGAGTGGAGATAAGGCAAGTATTTAGTACAAAATTTAGCTCCGCAGCTCATAACTTCTCTGAGTAGACTTTCATCTTCATGCTGACCAAGAATACACAAAAGTATATACCAGATCACTGCAAGAGTGCCTAATTTTCCCATTAATAGTCTAGCAGCGCTCGCACTACATAGTTGTAGTGGTTTTAGTTCGCTTTCTAGCAGTTGTCCATATCGATCAGATACTTCTGGCAGAAGCAGAACCAACCTTGCTTTGATTGACACTCAAACTGCCACAATACTCACTCAACAACTCACACCACTCAAACTCAAACAGGCAAACGCCTCCACAAGCACTGCATATGACCATTATTTGCAGTTCTCTGATATATGTACACTATATACAGTTGGAAACGCTTCCTTCTGGGCCTTCCCGCAGGTTTCCATGAAAATGTTAACAAATTTCTAATTGAATTTTGAGAAAATTTCCAATGTATATGCAAAAATATCTTAGTCAAAACCATTTTCCATTTAGCTTAGCAATTTTTTTCATAATCAGCATAGGAAAAACACTTTTCTTTTGGCACCTTTAGTTTAAGGTTTTTCATTTGCTCTTTCACTGCGAAACTTGCGCTTTTCACACCTTGGCCAAAAAAAGAAAAGTATCTACGTGTGCGTGTGTGTGTGTATCTGTATCTGTATCTGTTAGGTATATCTATGGTTCATAAATATTTATGTATCTAACTGGGGCGTGCCGCTATAGAAACACAACAACAGCAACAACAAATTGCAACATTTAAATGAGCGCCAAAAGTTTGCCGAAAATTGTTGTTGCTTCTTTTGTTAGGCGAGGCTCCGCCCAGTCAAATAACGAGAGAGAGAGAGCAAATGCTGCTCTCTTGAAGCCAGCGAAGACGTTAACAGAGACTGCAGCAGCAACAGCAACAGCAACAGCAGCAGCAGCAGAGAGCAGCAGCTAGCAGCAACTACAACAATTGCCCTGCCACATGCCACATTCACACATTTTGAACGCAATTTCAACTCGTTGCCGCGCAGTCTGAAAAAACGTTTGGCCTAGCAGAAGCTCTGGGATCTGGCTAGTGGTTACTTTTCTATTATTGTTGTTGTTGCTGTTGCTGTTGCTGTTGCGGTTGTTATTATTGTTGTTGACCAGTCGGTCAAACTATAGATATGTGCTGGCGTTGGCCATTTGCTGCTGCTGTTGCCGCTTCTCATTTTATGGCTGCCGAACATCAATTTGTTTTTACCTCAACAAAGCCCGTCCAACCTGTCTAACAACCTATGCATGTGTATGTATGTGTATGTATGTACGTATGTCTGTATCTGTGGCCTATCCACTGGCTGGCCTTACCTGTCAACATACTACACCCATATATACATATATACTATACATAGGCAACCAATGACTTGCATGTGTGTGTGTGTGTGTGCATCTTCTATATTTCTGTGCTTTGACTTTGCCGTCACTGTTTTGGCATTCGCAGTGAGTTTTTAAGTTTCAAATTTATAGAAATCTTTAGATATAGCCATAGCATATAATTTTCGATATATTTTAAATATAACAGTTAGAAATTCTTAGGAAGAAAGTTGACTTTTCATATAGGTTAAAAACTAAGTGTTCATCTATATGGTATTCCTTCACTCAAACGACACATCAGTTTGAGAAAGTATATTTCCTAGGTTGTTCTTTTAAGAGCTAAGAATGCAGTTGGCCGTTGCTTTTGGAGAAATCCAGTGTTTCCAGGCCAAACCTTAACATTTGAACATTTGCGTGTTCTGCTTTATCAGAAATGCTTTCACTGCTTGAGTTTTTGGAAGAATCTAGGATATTCTTTGGCTTCTGAATTTGATGTAATTTTCACCTCTTCCCATAATAAAGGGCCCAAGGAATTCGGAATTAGAATCGTTTTCTTAAGTCCAATGATAACACACAACGATTAACTGCAATCAGAGTCACATTATATGTAAGATTTACAGTTGCCAAATCTCAATTTTCCCAAAATATATGAATTTTGTCAGGAAGTTTTGCAACGCACTGAAGGAATAGCTCCCTTGAGCTTGCAAGTGTGGGAATGAAACAAGTTCATCAAGCAACAGTTAGATGAGCTGAACGAGGTTTGGCTCATTCACAAACCTTCAAGGTTACCAAATGCTTCTCATATCTGCATGCTGGTTAAGTCAAGACGCATCCAGATCAGGGCACTATATCAAATAAGCTTGCACAGGACGGGTATTGCTTAGCCGTCTATGGGTCCTCTTTTTTTCAAGGTACCTTCTGTCTAGGTCTGGTTTGAGTGACGAAACGACCTGTTCAAATAGTTCATCGCTTGATAATAGCACCCCGAGATCCCACTCCATATACCCAGATATTTTGGTTAACAAGCTCCAGGTCAAGTGAGTGAGGAAATTCCATTATAGTTATAGTCGATCAAAGCTCATTTTTATATTGAAGTCTAATGGAACACGAAACTTGAGGTGCTTCTCACCATGTAACAGCAATCAGCAACCACTCCATATACCCAGATATTTTGTTTAACAAGCTCGAGTTCATTTTCATATTGAAGTCTAACGGACCACCAAACTTAAGGCGCTTCTCACCATGTAACAGCAATCAGCATATAATAGAATTCATTCTACAGAGACCTTTGGCTTGCTCATCAGTGACCTTTTTAGCACATATGGCAACTGTTCGTTTATTTTGGGTAACTGAAAGAAAAACTGGCATATTGCACTTTAATGTACCGTTATTTTTCTAGCCTTCTTTGCTTCTCCGTTATTCCCACCTGACCTGAAAAGCAAACCCAGTCCCAGCTGAATTCAGTGAATTATGATTATGAACTAGTTACCTGTGTGAATTGATAATTTCATTTAAGAAATAATCAAAGTTATGTCATCAGTAAATATAACTGTAACTATTAACCGTTATATCTTATGGCTCAATATCAGCTTTGACAGCTTTATTTCATCGTATGTAACGCGACTCCCCATGTATTTGAGTATGAAAACAAACCAATAGATCATAAAGTGGCGCCCATTAAACCTCAGACCACTGCAGGCAAATTGCAATTGCAACGAGGCACACGCACACACACGCAGACACACACACATGCAAAGTCTGTTAAACCAATTAAAACAGCTGCTTGGTCAAACGCGGCGTATGCGTAATGAAAAGCAAATATTAATAAATCATACGTGACCAATCAATTTCATGCTGTGTGGGCGAAAATTGTTGTCTCTGATGAGAGCGAGCCAACGACTGGGCAACTGGCCATGAAGAAGGAGCAGTTGCAGTGGCAGTGGGAACAGTTCCAGCAACAGCAACAGCAGCAGCAGCAGCAGCACCATCAGTAAGAATCTCGAGCACATTGCGGCACACGCTTCACATTTCCCAGTATCAATATTTAATTTATAATTAACTTTACAACATGAAAAACAAGACTGGCAGGCAGGCAGGCAGGCAGGCAGCAAATCAAGAGACTTTCCCTAGTCAACACGTATCTATATACATATATACCCCAACACATGCCAGGCCACTCGATGGCAAAAGGTAAAAAGTGAATGCAAACGGCACGCTTTTCTCTTGACATTTCGGTTTTTCATTTTTCGGTGGGGCGGACGGATTTGTGGCGGCTTTAAACGTTTGCCACTATGGGCAATTAACGCGGCCATAAGCAAACAGACAGCCTGATCCTTTACACAAACAGTCAGAGGGCAAGGCAGACCAGGCAGAACAGCAGAACAGCAGAACAGCAGAGCAACAGACCCATAGCAACTGCCACAGAGAGCTACAAACATAAAAAACAAGAAACGAAGCGCCACATTGTGGATAGAAAACTCAACTCTGAGATACTCTGTAGATACTAAGGATTGTTTTCGATTGTTTTGGAACACGAATACCAATAGTTTTGGTTAAGAAGAATAGATTGGGGTTGACTATTTGGGGAAGATAATTTAGAATATTTCACAAATCTCAGAATGGTATGGGATATAAATCGGAAAGGAATATGTTAATGGTTATGAAATTGCAACAGAAAAACTGATGGATATATGTGAGCACTATAGAGGCGGCAAGGGGTAAAAGTAGGAACAGAGGATGACAAGAGAACTGGTAAAAGATACAGCACAAATTTACTAGGCCAGCAGACTCCAAAGTAACACAAAGCTATGAAATCGGAAATGCTAAGGCTGATGGAACCAATAACAATAGACTAGGCTTGAATTCCCTCGATATTTGCATACCGATAGTCAGATATTAGTGCATATAGTTGCCATGGAGGCAAAAGATGGAACCAATAACAGAAGACAATGCTTGAATTTCCTCGATATTTGCTGCTGTTGCTTATGTAGCCTCCAGAGTTACTATCTGACTATCGGTATACAAATATCGATGGAGTTTCAAGCCTTGACTTTGGTTATTGGTTTCATCACACATAACTATAGCAGCAACAGCTTGTCGTGACCGTGTAGAGCTTTCACACGCTATATATATACCGATAGTCATATTTTGGACTTATGCAGGTCCCGATATACGTATACCGATAGTCAGATATTGGACTTATACATGTCCCCTGAATGTTTTACACAACTTTCGCCAAATTGCCGCTGTCAAACACAAGCACGAATTGAATACACCCTCTTAACCTACAGCAAGCTGTCTGTTTGAGTTGCCAAAAACCCCAAGTCAAGGCTGAATCTAGCATCAGGGGTAAGCTACGATTAGTTAAAGCATGAAAGAGCAAGCGTACACAGGCACAGGGGTTGAAACATTTCATTCCCGTTGGGGGTGTTAATTGAAAAACCCAATATTTGTCCAAAAGTCTACCCTCAACTGGCACAGGGAATGGCTTTAGCCATCAACTGGGAAACGGGTGACTGTTCCTAGTTCAAAGGTGGTGTTTTTGGCAGCCATTTTGTGTAAGAGCAAGACTTGACAATGATGATGAAGTTGGTGGAATGTGTTGAAATGATCGCTTGACAAATTGGTAAGAGGAAATGTAGAAAGTATGGCAGAGGCGAGAGCAAGAAGGTAGAAATCAGTTAGATAAACAGGAAGCGCTGAAGTTGAGGCTGACGTGTGAGTGAAAGGCCCTGGCCAAAGGTAAGTGTAAATGTCAAGGGCGCCCCTTTCAAATGAGAGAAACTGGTGGGGGGTGAGCGATGTTTTCTAATTTCCAGACAATCATCATGTGTGAGAAAGGAAATGAGGGAAAATGTATGAGAAGATGGAAGATGGAAATATGAATGGTTTGTAAAAGTTCTTTGCAAGTAGATGAAATGAATGCAAAACCAAAGGACGAAGGCTAAGCCAGATAGAAAAGAGGTCCATGTAAAAACCAATCTTACATCAATCCTCATTTAGCATACCATGTGTGCAATTTTTTTGTATATACACAGATAAATATCTATTATATAGACGCATAACATTGGGGCCATAAAATTTGTATCTCTTTTCTGCTCCATTAATCCTCTCGTCGACGCCAGCCTTGTGTCAAAGACCTGAACTCGCTTTGCAATTGCTCGTAGCCGTAGACATAACGTCGACAGTTTTTTCCCAGAAAAGTCATAAGCAGAGGAGCCAGCTCCACACACACACACACACACTCACACAGTTACACCCACGCACACACACACACACACAGATGCCCAACACTTATTAGGCTTTTGATATACGATGAAGTTTTTTGTGTTGTTTCGATTTGGAATCTGTGTAAGATCTGGCCATGTAGGCAATATGTTTGTATTATTGTTCGAAATAAACTCTGATTTTATATTGTTGGAATTAATGATTTTGTTCCCCTAAATTTGTTAATTACTCGCAAACAAATTTGTGTTGTTGCTGCTGCGGATGCGGATGCGCTGTGCGAGTATACAGACCATGCTTGAGATTTCATTTTATGCATTTTCTATAGAATTTTTGAGTGATTACAGTGGGGCTGCGCTATAGCATAGATGGAGATGGAGATGGAACTAGAACTATATATATATATGTATATATTTGTGTGTGTGCTGGCTATATGGATTTGCATTGAAGTGGCTGGCTGAGCGAGTTGAGAGGCAATGACATATAGTTTATACTTGAAAGAAGTCGTTGAAAGGCCGATCAAAGTTTCATAGGCAGTTTTTTATACGTTTTAGTATTATGAGTTATTTGAAGTGAAGGTCTGAGAGTTAACTCATCTATTTCCATGCTTGTTTGTATACATTTCGAAGAGGTTATTCATCAAAGAATTATGAGTTGATAGATTCCCGCCAGAGATGACTGAAGAGCCTTTTTGGTTATATCGAAAATCGTATCTTTTTATTCAAGCAACAAAGCAAACTTATATTGGAGCAGTAAGCAGGGAAGGCAACCTTGTTAACTGCAACAGTGAGCAGGAAACACAAAGTTATCTAGCCATCATTCACATGCTCATGCACACAAATATCTTCTGCTTGCAAAATCATATATTATCAATACACGCTAAGAGAGAAGAGATGTTCTTTTTACTAAGAACTATATTTTGAGGCCAATTGCTACTTAGAACAAGGGAAGCTTTATTTCAGCTGGCCTTCACTCACAATCTTAACATTATATTAACATTATAATGATATTCTCGGCAAGCGTGGGCCTGTCGCTTGTTCTAGTTTCTCGGATTCAGTTCTGCTACTTCATTACAAAGCGAACCTATGTTCTTTCTGCTTTTCTTTGCAGCCTTTCTAGCCTGTTTTGGATACTTTGGGAGACTTTCTTATTGCTAGTTCCATGGGCTTTTGGTGCCGCTCTTTTATCAGCTTGGCTAAGTAGTTCGCCTTTAGCCTTTCCTCTCTTGCTTGAACTGATTTTTGTTCTACTACTTTATCTTTCCTCTGGCTACTCCCACTGTTGTTTATAATTGCCACAGAATAAGTCATATGTAATCATCCCCTTAGATCTTGTGTAGTTGTGAAGATCATATATATGTCATATGTATCTTATCAACTGGCAATATCCCAATATCTTAAAGCAATTTTAGTCTAGGGATCTCTCAAGCTATTCTCATCCAAGAGTCAATGATATTCGTGGCTCAAGTTCATTCTTCGCTCCACACCCTTACAACTTGGGGAAATCTTTACCCCCTCTATACCCCATGTCTATATATATCTAGCTCCATTCCAAAACTCAAATCTGCCTCTCACTCCTCGCTTACCGTCCCCCTACTATCAATTGCTAGACCATAATGGAACCAATTAAATATCATATTGCCTGGCCTATTAATTCCAAATGCAAAACCATATTCCTACACCGAGACTCCTCAACTGAAGCATCGGGGCATTAGTTTAAAAACAAAACAATGTAAACAAACATTATGCATGCAAAACATCTGTTCATTAGCAAGGGGGAGACGCTGAGGTGCGGCAACTGGCTGAATTGTGTGCAGCCAATATATCAATTACATGTCCATGTCCAAATGTCGAACATAATGCAACTGCAACTGACTACCGGAAAACCCCAAACAACAACAACAGCAACAACAACAGCAGCAGCAACAACAACAATAGCAGCAACAATAACAAACAGCCAAACAGCGAGAAAAGTGCCTAGACATGAGTTTGTACAACATCCACAAATGGTGGAACTGGAAATGGGGGGAACTGGAACTGAACTAACTGATCCTACCAGCCTGGCCCTGTCAGCTCCAGTCAATCAAAATCAAATCCATCGCTGAAAAGCGCTACAAATGCCTCATTGTCAAAACAAACGGCAACAATTAGTTTACCAAATTACATGAAAATATTTTTTAAATGCTCCACAAACATTCAGTCAACGCAACGCTCCTTCCTATGGGCTATAGCCAATAGGCTATAGCCCGTCTGGCTTGCTCTAGAAGATTTGACACATGTCTCCCGTTGGTTCTTTTTGTTGGGGGGGAGGATGATGGGCGCGCTGAGAGTTTTGGAGGTCGCTTATGGCTGTCACAGCAAATCAGTGTCTGGAGCTGAAGAGAACTGCAGAAGCAAAGCATGGAGAACGCAGCTTGATGGAGCAGGCAATCCATTTGTGGTGGACCATATTTTGCTGTGGCTGGAACTGTGATTACTCTAACTGTGGATATATGTCCTTATATAGAATATGTGGCTAAGAGGGATGGGAGTTTTGTACATCCATTTGTCGTGGAGCATATGATGGAGTTGCTGGAACTGTGATTACTCTAACTGCGGATATATGTCCTTACATGGAATATGTGGCTTAGACGGAGCACAGTTTTGTACAGACAAATGTACCCATATGGTCTTTCGAGGCAAGGCATCTATAATAACACCTCTAAAACTATATCCAGGAGATGACTCTAACTCTTTTTAATGGTTCACCGATAGATTTTGTCTCTAGAACAGTGTTGGGTAAGCTCCTATCTTTTGTGTATAGGAAAAAGGCCGGCAGCTACCAATAAAAGTTAAACGAAAAGCTTTTCATATGGCCTTGGCAATGCTCATTCGGCTCTTGTAGGTTGTTTTTGGTTTTTAATGCTTTTTGATATGAACTGTGAAGAACTGTTAAAGAGTCAAATCTTAAAATAGTAAAAAGATGTCAGACTAAGCCCAGGATAACACGGACTGCCATACTATACTTCTAGCCAGGGTTTCGCACGTAGCAAGCTCAGCGGCTTGGTGTTGTTAGGGTCCACTTGAACGTGACTTATTGTTCCGATATGATATACTCGCAATGAAGTTAGTTATCTTATATAACTAACATATTTATCTAACATATATCTAACATACAACATATATATCCTCCATCAAGTGTACACGTCTTAAGCGGCACGATAATCATTAGGCAACCAACTATCTAGGCAACATCCTGGAAGTGCGCAGTCTTAAAGATGTCAGTCAAGTAGATCTCGCATTCAGTAGAGCCGTTGGTCATAAGGTGACTTACTTGACTTACATCTCTAAGAAGCATCAGCTCTATGGTTGTTTTCTGTATCCTAACAGTTTCTAGTTATCTTACGAGTCCATATAAGAACAGTCTTCTAATAGAAAACATTTAAGATCATTGTTGTTGCTGTCTATAGAGTTCTAAGTGTTTAAAATTAGGCCCTTAACTACGAATAGCCGACCAGAACCCCGTTTTCGATTTCTTTTGCAAAAGTTTCTGGAGAATTAAGTGGGTTAAACGATAGTTAGTAGATCCAAAAAAAGATAATAACTCGGCTTGTAGCAGTCACACGTAAATCAATCTTGATCAGACGCTTCAAAAGGGGAGTCTGCATACCAAATTTGGTGACTCTAGCTCTTATAGTGGCCGAGATCTAGGTATTCATACTAACGGACAGATTGACATGGCTAGATCGAGTCGGCTGTTGATGCTGATCAAAACCCGGATCAGTCGGTTTGCGATTTGAGGCTCAAGCCTGAGTTCGTCTTAACTTTGCAACATCCTTGAAGTTTGCTATAAATCTTAGTCAGAAAATTGTGTTCCTTTTATAGGAAAAGGATATTCGGCATATCTTCGAGCTTTCTAAACATAAAACAGAAAATTTCACATGTAAGTTGAAAGCGTGAAAAGTAAAAACGTTTGGAAAATTTGTTCCCGGGCAATATAATATAATATATCTTATCACTTGATTCACAAGCGATTTATATTGCATAAAATGAGGTGGAGAAAATCAGATAACTCAAATTACTTATTAACATTTGTAATAGATTCTCATTGTCGATGTCCATAGATAAAGAAATCTTTGGTTTAAGCTTCTTATATGTAACTTCAAGTCAACACATTTAAGATCTGAATCGTATATATAGTATATAAAGTGTGTACTAAGAGTATTCAATTCAACACATTTAAGATCAAAATACTATATAGCGTGTGTACTTATGTGTCACTTTTTCGGAATAGTGGAGCTTCCCTTGCCTATTTTCTATGAATGTTTAACTTGACTTTGAAAACATCATCAACACTTTGCACCAGTGCACCCATACCCTCCCACCGATCTGAAACGCCACTCCTCTATATGTTGTATATGTATATAGAAATATATAGGTGCAGTGTGTTTTATTTCAAATTCAAATTCAAATTCATACAAATGGAGCCTGATCCGAGCTGATGAGATCTAGTTGAGGTTGTGATTGTAATTGTGTGTGATGTCTGCGTGTCTATTGGATGTTATATATACAATGAAACACCATGGGGAGTATATGTCGTAAATTAACGGCGTTCCCGCCAACTGACATCTCCATTCTCTCATTCCCATTCCCATTCCCATTCCCATACCCATAGCCATTCCCATTCCCATTTCCCCCCATTGTTGGCCATAAAATAAAGTTTCGAGAAGCGTATAAAATTTATAGCGGAAAGAAAATCTGACAGGGCACACCTTACATGGCACAGCTCGGGCATCATGTGATTGACAGGACTGCACGTATAGCATATATATATATATATATATAGATAGTTGTTGTTGCAACTGCAACTGCTGTTGCTGCTGATGTTGCAGTTGCAGCTAATGCAATTCGCATTTCAATGCAATTTCACAGGCAATTGCTGGCGAAAAACATGGAATGCGAAACACAACACAATGCACTAAGCAGCTCACCAGAGACGGACAGACCTCGCCTCACCCTCACCCTCACCCTCACGCACGATTAGGCCCATGTGTGAAAAGAAATGGAACAACACAACAATAATAACAACAACAACAACAACAACAAGAACAACCAAAAAAAAAAAGGGCACAGTTACAGTTGCTTCAATCAAAATACAACTCAGGGGGCGCCCCCTGCTCACATTTAAGGTGCTTACATGGGTTGCTCTTTTCTCTCCATCTCCGAGAGCGTTTTTTATGCCCATCGGGTAGTTTATGGGTAAGTATAAAGTATATAAGTACAAAGGGAAGATGTGCCAAACCGGTGCAACAATTTGTTTTGGTGGTTAGCTTAGCCTTCTTAGCCTCCGGCTAATACAAAAAATATTGGACAACAAAGGAGAATAAGACTATGGAGAAGACGAAGTATTCAATACCCTTACCATATCTCTCAAATCTTTGACAAAAGCTTGGGAAATGCACTGAAATCTGGCCAACTCTTAAGAAACTTCTGATCAAAACTGTGTCAGGATGTAAACTGAATGAAATTTATAATTGACCTTTGATGTACAATGCGCAGTATCTTTAAGTGGCCCAGCAACAACACCAAGAGACTTTTCAGTGGCGAAACTAATTCTCAAAGCTTTCGCCTCCCGCCTAACCAGCAGAGTGGCGCTGTCTTAGCATAATCCACAGCACGAAACGCGGCAACAGAAACAAATAAGCGAACTAGCTCGCTCATTCTCAAAGTAGGGACAAACTAACACAGACAACTCTGAAGATGTTGCAGCTAAAGCTGTAGTGTTTAAGCAATTATCCCACCAAATATCTAGAGATTTCTGTCCCCATAGATATACTACGATATAAGTATATATAATATCAACAACTCTTAACTGAAAACAATCTTCCAATTCTTATTATCATCGCAGGATTCCAACTTCTATAAAATGTATTTCTGATTCTTTGACTCTTCCTCGGAAGCTGTTTTCTCACAGTCCGATTATCTTCTGGTACACCTATCATGCCTAGGCCAGATCCTACATCTCTTTCATAATCTTCTTCTACTCCGCTTTGAAAACAGCACACAGAATTCGCTGCAACCCTTTGTGGAATTAAGCCACTATAAACTTTTGGACTCAGAAACTTTAACTTGCAACCCCTTCAAAGTCCTTCCCCCTTGCCACCGCCTCAGTTTCATCCTGCCATTATCAGTAACGTTGCTTAGCATAACAATGGCGTT
Source organism: Hirtodrosophila duncani (assembly GCA_037043425.1). Classification (NCBI taxonomy): domain Eukaryota; kingdom Metazoa; phylum Arthropoda; class Insecta; order Diptera; family Drosophilidae; genus Hirtodrosophila; species Hirtodrosophila duncani. Next base: position 6,408,708 of record JBAMBM010000821.1, on the reverse strand, counting down.
GCGACTTCTTCAGTTCATGTTCCTGTGCCTGTGCCAGTGCCAGTGCCTGTTGTTCCCATTCCATTGGGGTGGGGTTTATGGAAATTAGCCCCGTACACAGCCTCCAGCTGAAGCTGAAAAGGGAAGGAGCTCGTAGCTGAGTCCTTCTGAGTGCCTCAGTGCCGATATGTTCTGTAACAAAAGGCAGACAAGCGATTCCGTCAGCAAATTAATTCATTTATATGCAGAAAATTCAACGTTTTGTTGTTGCGGCCAATGTTACAATGTTATCAATTTTGGCCCAGCGGCAAACTCTCTGCACGCAGCAGGCCCGGCTTAAAGGTGTGGCCCTGCCCTGATCGAAACCGGAGAGAATGGATAGAATGGTATGGGTGTGTGTGTGTGTGGGAGGATTGAATGAAGGTGGGAGTTAATTGATTTTGGGCACGTGTTCCGACAGCTTGAAGTTTTACATAGAAGCAAAGGATTGACTGCAAACATAAGGCAAATGATGATAATTTCATTTGGCCTGGCATTAAGGATTAGAGGAAATTGTTGTGGGGAAAATCTGAAAATAATTTCATAATTAGCATCGGTGAAAACATGACGTAAATTTGTTATTTTAAGCCAGAGTATTGAAAAGGATTTTGACTTTGACATCGCCATCGTTTTGTCTCATCTTTTCAGAAAATTTATTTTTTAAAGATTTCTAAATTACAGAATCGCCTAGCTGTTGCCATTTGGACTGAACGTTATTCGTCAATTGATCAGTCAATGGGGGGAAATAGATTATTATAATATATATTTTTTAGGAAAATGACAATATTTCTTATGTAAAACATTTCAAATGTCATTGAAATTCATCCAAACCAGCTCCCGAACTATATTGGTAGGTCGCAAGGTATCCCATATAGCCATAAAGCCCATATAGTTCTTGGATAAATAAGTCAGAAAATGTCACAAAGGAATCTTTAAATTGAATTTGCTTTGAACCATAGCTTCGCCGTGAGTTCACCATGCAGTCAGCTTCGTTGAAAAGATGAGATATACACTTCGGATACGCAGACGCAGGCACATAAGGTTGCTTACAAGCAAGCACAGGCAATTCCCGTTGAGTGACCATTTGGTAATGCGTAAGCAATGGCAAGTTGCAAGTCTCTGATCCACAGCTTATGAAGTTCTCCCAAAGCTTCTGAGTCTCTACAAGTAGCAAAGGAATGAAGGCCTGCTTCTTATTAAAAGCAGACTTTCCCAATTGATTATCTTCCTAATTGAATTCCATCTTTAAGATACACCATATCTTCCTATCACACCCATCTCATTTGTCACACCCATTTCCCGCACTTCAGCTACTTAGCACGCCTCTCAAGTCAACCCAAAACAAATACAAAATACCCAAAAACACAATTTGGAATGCAAATTACCGTTTCAAGTATTTCCGCATCTGTATCTAATACAATGGAAAGGATGGACCGGATGGTCAACCGGAATAGGTCTTAGAAAAGCGCGACAAATGCGAGAGCATAAGTAATTTCCATGCAATTTCAAGTGCATCATCAAATTACAAGCGGCGGACAAAATCTTTCAAATTGGTTAGCCAAGGAGACCCCGTTCCCAACTTAGGAAATGTGACACGTATTTCCCCCTACCCACACCGATGACCCAACTTTTGTATGCAACGAATGGCGATGACGATGACTGTGCCCTTGCTCGTGCCCATCGTCCGTCGTCCGTCGTCCGTCTGTTGGTCGGGTGTAATAAATATGAGACTCATTAAGAAAACCATAAATAAATGCAGCGTCAGTGCATGACCAACAATTAAGTGCAAGGAGCAGGCCCAAGATTCAAGATCGAAGTGGAGAGCCCGGCTCGAGGAGCTAACACAGGCAGACGGTACATATATGTGTGTGTGAGGTATGTATGTGTGGGTGAAGTGGATGTGGCAGAGCAGAGGGGTCTGCAGATCGCCAGTTTGGAGTTGAGAGTGTGTGGTATTGAGTGGCGTGTCACGAACACGAAACTGAATTATAGCACATTCATATTCAACCAGTTGCTTAGGTCAATCTTGCTATAATCGAAGGTTCGCTACATTATCATACTTACAGGACATAAAAGATATATACCAAATATGAAGTTCCATGACCTGAATCATCAGAGGCACAAGACAACCTGGCAAAAGATGGCATTAAAGCAAGCTCATCATCATTTAAATCTGACCCACAGCATACATTTTTATTAGCAACATAAGCAACAGCGTTACTCAAACCAAGGAGATGAACATCTCATTAAGTTTATATAAAGAAAAACGTACAAATGTTGGATAAAGTAGAATGTAACCCTAATAATAAGATGTGATTATCCAAAACAATTAAACGACAGAAAAGCCCGCCCTTGCCAAACACGACTCATACAAACGAAACTCGACTCAAACGCGCTCCCATCTCTAATCATTAGGAGGCTCATGTAATATGAGCAAATACTATGTGCTAGGCCTAGGCCAGGGAATGACGTCTTGAAAAAACTGTCGCCCGGCAGTCTGGTCTGTTCAGAGAGTTGGTGTTAGCGTCCAATCGAGTCCACTTGAGGCAGCCCGGCGACAAATTTTGGTTTGTGTGCACCAAAAATAGCATGACACTTGAATTTAGTTGGGTTTTTGAATTGAAATTGAAACTGGGACTATAGCTACAGCTATGACTATGACAGAGACAGAGACAGAGACAGGTTTTATGGTTACGCATTTGTTGTATAATTTAGTGTATGCAGATGTTGCTGCTGCTGCTGCTGCTGCTGGTGGAGGAGTAGAGGGAGTACGGGAATGCCCAGGCCACTAAATTCTATAGAATTTCAAAGGAATTTCTATCTACAATTCGAGGACGAAGGAAGGCCCAGGCCAAGTCAGTGGCCCTGTGAACTCTTGCACCTGTCCATTTTGGTAGAAACATATGAAGGAATGGTAGAAGGTGTAGAAGCAAGAGAACAAGTTATAGGGAGCTATAGAGAGATATTGAGTCTATTATAAATATGACCTCAGGCTTGTTATGAATAAAAAACAATCAGGAACAGGAACACACACATAGGAGTAACCTACGCACACCCAAACGCCCTTTGATTTCCGAGCCAAACACTTTGATTTTAAGGCAGGCAGAAAAGGACGTTAGGTAGATATGATATCGAAGGTGTACTAGCAAGGACCTCACTTGTGAAATACACTCAAAAAAAAGTTCTCAAGTTAAGTTTGCAGGGAAATTTTGTATTGTAGGAGATGGACTTCCTTAATCTTTCTGAAATATCACTAAGATAAGACGAAGTTTCTTTGTCCTAAGGATTACTCTTCGAATGATCATTAATTAATAATGACCAGATCTCATTAACTTGATACAATATTTAAGCCTTGCTCCTCATAAATATGCAACGATGCAATGGATTTCTTCATAATCCCCATACAAACTTTGACCCTGATCTAAAAACATGCTAGAGTAGTTATTTAGCAGTTGTTTGTGCTAGTCCTCGTATTTCATTAAATCGTCAAATAAATACATTTCCATACAAACCTTGACCTCGATCTTAAAATGTTAGTAACCTCAGCCACCTAGCTCTTTTAATTTGAGCTATGCGTCGTTCCCCAATAAGTCAGTAAATCAGCATGCAGAGCTTACACACAAAAGAACTTTCAACAAAAATTGTAAATGAAATTTTGATCAAACTTTTTGTTCGACTTGAAGTCTCCGTAAATAAAAAACCTAAAAACTTTCTCTAAGTGTAGCTGTTTTTACTATTTTTTCTTGTTTTTTCCCCCTTTTTTTTAATATTTTCCTTCAACGCTCCATCATTTGCTGCTCCAATCGATTGAACAATTTTTCGCATTGTCGCGTCCTCTGTCCAAGCAACCGGCGGCTACTTAAACGCGCCCGCTTGTGTCCGAATTGTGCCCGAGGCTTGCATATGAAATGCAGCAACCATGGCACATTCTTGGAACCACGTTCCCCCAATCAAGCCACCAACCCCATAGAATGCCACCAACCTGGCTGGCAGCCTTTCGCCGGGCTGTATTTACAATGAAAATATTATTCGCACATATGGACTTGAGGTCGTAATCCATAATTGGTTTGCGTTTGCCAGCCTGTTATGCAATAAGTGCAAATTGTTCTGGGATTTTCATGGCAAGGTTGATCAAAGAGACATGGATTTTAATTAAATTAACTAGGGGAAGACTTAAGGATGGCATTATAGGCGGGGTTGCTATATAGCTTAAGGAAATGTTGTTGCAAAGTAAACGAAATCTGAGATATGAGTTAATGATTGGAAATGTGTATATCAGGTAAAAAAGGGTTTCATTTGTAAAATATCTTTTAGTATGAAAAGGGAATGGATGGGATCATGAAGTGGGATCAGTTCATTAGTTAAACTATTGATTGGTTGCCATTGACATCCGATCACCATTAGTATCTTTGGGTTGTGCTCGATCATTTGTTACTGACATTTTTCACATACATTTCTTATCTGTGTAAATTATAAACCTCAATGTCCGTTGACAAGATGGCTATATATATACTATATAAGATGGCCGATATATAAGTGGATATATATTTACAATGGCAATGGTATATAAGGTTCGGTTAGCTAGCTTTGCTATTGGGTTGATATGTTCGCATTCCCATACAAACTTTGTCCTCGATTTTGACCCACTTGCAGACGTTCTTTTGCAAAACGGCTTCTTAGTGTTTACCTAAGCCATAATATCTAACTTGTATGACAATTTTAAACAAGTAGCCATTATGGTTTGGCCCGTGGACTACTTCTCAAGCAGGCAGTCAGCCCGGAGCAAACGTTGTAAGTTAATTTGAGTTCATGAACATGGAACTGTCATAACACAGCCAGTGCATTTCGTTAGCTTTCCTGTTCAGTTGAGATATTTTAGATCTTAAATACACAAAATTAGATAATGAGAGTTTGCGCTCAATCTGAGATCACTGAAGAGATTACCTAAATCAAATGCTTCCATCATTATAGATATTTTCCAGCAAATCGAATGGCCATAAATTATGTCAGGTTATTTCAATAATTTAGGCGCCATTTGCCTATGCTTAGCTGAGTGCCATTCAGCCATATTATTGATCGAAGTCAACTAACCAGAAGGAGAAGGAGAAACAGAAGCAGAAGCCCCATCGCTGCTCGCAAATCCCTAAATCATTTGCTCTAATGCTACTCAAATTAGGCCCAACCATTTGTCAGATCATTTTCAGAGTCCGCCAGCAACTAATGCTGCATCTACATCCCGCCCAATCATCCCATCCCATCCCATCGCATCCCATCCCAACCACATATGAATCATTCCGACTAATGAATGTGTCTGTCACTTGCTGTCAACACGCTGCCTTAGCAGAAGACCCCATATAACACTTAGGCCCTGAACTCTACCAAATATGATGATGATGATGATGGTGAAATGGAGCTGAAGGCGTGTGTGGAAAATGGAAATGCTGGCAGGAAAATGTGCGCTATATTTAATACAAAGTGACATTAATGTTGGGGGAAAAGTGAATGGAAAATGCTAAAAAACAATCAAAAAACGATATAATTTGACAGAGTTGATGAGTTTGTTATTGCAGCTTTGGATTGGGTTTGAGATTGGGACTTCTTTCTCTCTCTCGTTTTGTTTTTTGGTACGTGTGGGAATCGCCGAACCAGAAAAGCATTGGCCCTATCCCTATCCCGATGTCGATCCCATTGTCTGCGGGCATTGTTACAGTTTTGGTAAACAAACAATTACACAACAAAGCGACTGCCAAATGGCCTAGGAGTGCAGAGATCACCTCTGCTCCTGCTGCTCTGCTCTACAGAAGCCGCATTAGACACCTAGCTAAATAATAGAAGACAATGGCGAGGGCAAATGAAAACTCAAGCACGGTGGCATCCGCATCCAGAGACAGCCAAGCAAGCGATCAATTGTTTCGCCCTTAATCCCCGCCTGCGGCTGCACAGACAACTCAATACAAATCTGAAATACTCCCAATCTCCCAGTTCCAGTTCCAGCTACAGTTGCGATTTTGTCGTTGCGCTTGACTTGATCTCCTCGAGCCTGGAGGGCGCTTCTTCAACTGCAGATGCTGCTGCTGCTGCGGATTCGGTTCGTTTAGGAACGCGAACGCGGTGTTAATTTATAAAAAACAGCGCTCCCCCACAATACACATACAGTGGGGCAATTGGCGTCTTCTTTTTCATTTTATTTCTGCTTTGTTGACGCTTTTTTAGCAGCCGGCGCGTGGTATACGGAGTACATACGGGTATGTGCAAAAAAAAGGGTAAATCAGATAAAAGATATAGTTTTTTGCTATGTGTTTATATTGCAAGTGGCAACAACAATAACAGGCTGAAGCAGCAACAGAAGTAGCAACAGAGATCGATGGCAAATGTGGCACAGTGGGTTGAAAGGAAAGTAAATAGGTATATATATGTACTGAGATCAGTTCCATCTATAAATGAGAAATGGATACTGTTCGTTGGCGTATTGTCCTTGTGATGAAGCTGGAAAGAGAGAGAAGGAAGCATTTCGAGCTATATTATCGCGCAATGAGCCTTAGAGGCCAGCTCTTCGTAGCCCGCTCTTCCATTACTTAGTCGTATATGAGCAACCATATCCGTTCAGCTGTATCATTGGCACATCGTTATCTTTGTTGTAATCCAGCGCTTGTCTTCGCAAGTATCCCTCACGTTGTGCGCCCTTTTAGTCTATATCCTTTACACGAGCTTTTACTTTCGCCATCAAGTTAGCAACGCACAGAAGGAAGACTTTCTGTCCATATAAAGTAGATATATTCTTTATCAGCATGATGAGGGGATTCAATATATGTAGCAATGTCCGTACGTGTGCTATAGAGCTCCCTCTATCTGCAGACTGATGCCGTTTGAGACTCAACCGGATTTGAATTGGATCCAGCTTGGATACCCACATCATTTAGCTACCATATGAAACCAAATTGTAAGCGTATTGGATCATTCAACACTCCTTTGCGGCCATGCTTACTATAGCCAATAGACCAAGAAAGAGAACAAGAGAGAGGAACAACGAGATCATAAAGCAAGAAACTAAACCCAGCATCACCAGAGCTTTCGATTTCATGCGGCGGAACCCTCTCTAGCTAGAGAGGACCAGCTTTTTGCAAGAAGTAAAGAAGTAAATTGCAAAATACTGCTGCCCACTCGTCTCGCTGAATAAGCCTTATACATCGTGGTGTCTCTCAGCTGCTACTTGAAGCTAGGAACGAATGCAAATGCTATATAAACTGCGGCCAGCAGAAGCTAGCGTTCCTCTCTTGTCTTTACATAATTTGTATTCCCTTTTCCCATCGTACTCCACCCACTGTGCATTGATTTGCCTACAAACATATGCACTTATATTTACAGTAGCCAATTCAGCTCCACTGAGGCTGAGGCTGCGGCGATGTCGATGTTGATGGCGGCGTCTGCCGTTTACTTCAGCCGGCAAAGATCAAAGGCAAAGGCGAAGGCGGCCTGCAAAACGGTTAAATCTTTTGAAATGTGCGCACTTTTTGACACCCAATTTGTTTAGAAGTGTGTGCGCACGCCCCCCAATAGATCAGTGTGAAGCACAAGGTAGGGGGGGGGGGGGCGGGGGCTTAAGGGGGAGGGACACATACTCAGCAGTTCATAAAAACCGTGCCAGTGCCACTTCATGAACTGATATTCGTCAGTGGGCCACTTTTTCTGCGAATTTCATTAATAAAACTGTCGAAAGTGTTTGTCCGCCCACCGCCCACCGCGCCCCTCTTCGAAAAGGTAACACAACATTCAAACGAAAAGTCTTCAATTGGCGGGCTTTTTGTTTTAAATAAAAATTCAAAAGATTTACAGCAAAATACGCCGCCAAGTAATTCCACTTAAAATTCTATAATAATAGTTTCTTATAGAGAGATTTTATAGAGTTATAAGATTGATCGACTTGGTTTGTGCTCTGTAAACACTGAATAACAAGTTGTACTACCATTTCGGAATCCTGGAATATATAGAACTTAACCTAGACAGCTTCAAATCTTTGATCCTTGGACTACTTTGCTCCCATTCTTAGGGCTTAGTCAGAACTGAGAGTGTTGTCAAAGTCTGATCTTCCAGAGAGTCTCTCATCCGCTTCCCCTGAACAGACTCTTCAATTTACGTACAGGGTATCCTTTAGGCGGCTGGCAGAGTAAAAGAACAACAACAACAACAACATCTGCTGCTGCTACTCATCATTTCATTTTCATTCATAAAAACTGGAACTGGAAACTGGCAACAGCAAAATGCTTAATTAAGATTGTGTTTCCCAATAAAAACGCAAGAGTCCGGACAGACTTTGCGTCTATAATGGCCATATAATAAGTTTATTGATTTGGGAAAAACGAAAGGCCACAGCCGGATGTTTACGTTGTGCTCGGATACGGATGCGCACGGCGAATGGTTTAGCTTCAGTTTTCAGGTTCAGGTTGAGATTCAGTGAGCCTAAGCAACGTGTGAAAGGCAAGGGATTGGATTAGGTTAGATTAGCAATTGATGTTGATGTTGTTCCCCCACTTTTTCCCAGCCTTGCCAATGCCAATGCCAATGCCAACCAGTTAGCAAGTTGGCCAAGTTGTTAAGTCAAGCCGCAATTGGTATTTCCAACAAAAATGTTGTGCAAAGTCAAAACATGAGGTTGGCTCCGTTGTTTGGTAAAGGAAAGACAAGCAACGCATGCAGACGCACAGAGGCTGGATTTATTTGTACAAAATGACTTTGCAAATGAGATTCCGATGCCAACTCCTGGCTGACCACCGAATGTGTCAATATTATCATCTGGCCTAACCAAGGCTGGCCTATGCAAACAGCAGCACCAACAGCACACCCACAGCGAGACTCTCAGACTACCTGCTGTGCCTTGGCCCAGGAGAGGTGTGTGAATAGTTATGTTAATGTCCCAATCCCAAACACCTTCACACTTCAGCTAGCAACGTGACCTGCGTCCTCTGGGCTGGATTTGTCTTGTCTTATGATTATGAATGGACAGAGCGTCAAGCGTGCAATCTGCCAAGTGGCATGTACCCATAATCGATGTGATTAGGCCGTGCCATCGCCTATGGTTTCCAGTCGGATTCGAGGTTCCACACCCAAGTCCGGTTCCAAAACGCAATCGCAGTCCCTCAGAGCAATCAATAATTTCATTCCGAAACGGTGACGTATTTGGACAGCCACTGACAGCCAAAGCGGACCCCCAAATGAAACAACAAAATTTCAATTAATTTCCACATATACGAAGTCGAAATACTCTGATGTGATGGTCATAGATATAGTCTATATCATGCAATTGAAATTAGATATTCTTCTGATTCAAACCGATATTATTAAGCCCTTGAAATTTCCAAAAGCCTCTATAAAATTCTTAAATTTGTAAACTTCCAAAGCTTCGTAGGAAAACTTTCACAGTTTCTAAATACTTTGAAAAGTTTCTTAAGTTTTATATATATATATACGAATATGCCGATAATATCTGAGTTAATTTGTACTCAAATGAAGCTCGATTGAGCTTTCTGGGAACTGAAATTAAGTACACCTTTTAGGCCTCACTTTTGAAGTATGGAAAACAGTTCCTCTTCGCAAGTAATGTTTCCCTTACTTCTCCCTGCTTACTTTCTTGAGGCACTTGGATCAATCTATACGATGTAGTACATAAATATTTTCCACATTTAAGCAATGCCTCCGTATAGAGCTTTTATAGTATGATAAAGTATTTCATATACTTCTTCTGATCGATATTGCTATACTGTTCAAATTTCATAGCGATCGGTCCCATAAGCGTCCACAAAAGACAAGATGCAGACCAACAGACATTCTTTTTCATATACATATATAGCTTGACATTATAACTAATCCGATCCTATACAAACATCCATCCTAATCAAATTAGAACTGGAAAGAAAAGTTTATAATTTCGTACAAATGTCACAAACGCAATCAGTCTCTTTGCTAGAGAAGCGTATAAAATATCTTGTGCCAGAAATAACTGCATGACTAGGCAGAAAAGGAGTATACTGAGCACACTGTTGGCCTGGTCTGGTGTCTGAGCCCCCTAAGGGCGATAGAGAAGGAAATGAGCTGCACTTAAATGCATGCGAGAAAACCACTCGATGCCAACAAGTGGATAAGAAGCCACCACACAAATGATGCCCAAACGAACTATCAATGTCAGTGAATTGGCAAAAAATTTAAACTCAATTTGTATGCAGGCCAGAGTCCAAGCTGGAGTTGGAGTTGGAGATCGAGCGAGAGCACGAGGAAACCCTTTACTTGACACACCTCAACCTCAACGTAGCAACGGCTGCTCAGTGCTGGCTCAAGTGGCAGCCACATTCACAGCCACACAGCTGTTTGTGCTGAACACCCAGTCAGTCGAAGCTGAAACCGAACTGAAGCTCCTCCGGCCCCAGTCTCCGGCCTAAGCTGCTGAAGCATGCGTATCAATGCACAACAAATCTTAATGAGGGGCGGGAGTTGATGACGCGACCTCAGCCAATGACTGGGCACATTTTGAAGAAATGCCCAAGGAGTTTGGAGTTGAAGTTGGAATTGGTGTTGGCATTTTGCTTCATTCATTGATTCATTCAAGGCAAATGAAGTGCTCGAGTTTTTTTTTATAAGGATCTTCATTTCTTACATTTCATTTCAGTGTGTATGTGTGTGTCTGTGTCCCAGTCGAACTTGACCTGAGGTGTTCTGTCTTAGAAGTACTTCTTAGTTAGGGTTTCAGATCTTAACTCGATTTCTACCCATAAAAAGATTTCATATACTATTTGAGGAAATATCATTAATAATGAATGGTCAAGCGTGAATCAGATCTTTAGTTCTCTAGTTATCACGTGAAACACTGAGAAGTCCAGGTCCTATGACATACTCAGTCTCAAGCTGCTAATGAAGGACTATCGTATATAGTCTCTTATTCCCCTATTGTATTAGAACTTAATTCGTACAGCTTTCTATATGAATAGGTTAACAGGAAATCGTAACACTATTTTCCTGAGAAAGAAAGACAACAATTGAGGAGAACGCACAAATAGGAATATCAAACATTGGCAAAAAAACTAACTTCCTCGCATTCTCTGCCTTATACGTTTATGAGGACTAGCTCCAATTTTACCACCTTATACAGCGCCGTGCATTCTGTAACGGTTATTGTGGAGGGATGTCAGCAGTTTCAGTTTCCAAACTCGCTTCAATGTAGTCCCGCTGGAACCTGCTCCAAATCATAGATCGATTGTTTCTTAGGTTCCTACATTCAGACCAGAGAACTGCAAAATCACTGTTTCATCAGCGAACAGTACATTCAAGGGCGTAGCCAGAAGGAGTCAGAAGCCGTTGCCCTCCTCGGCTGTCAGTATAATTCACTATATATTGGCCTAAGGGTACAGAATATGTAGATGTGGACCGACTGGCCGGACCCCATTTCGCACAAACCTGGCTACGTCTGCACGCTGGCTAAGTTCGAGTTTCATCCAGATCGGACAACTATATCATATAGCTCCCATATAACCTATTGTTCCGGAATGAACAGGAGCATAACTTTTCTGTTTTTCATCCAAATCAAACCAAATTCGTCGTCTATCCCTTGTATCCACAGTAGCAGAACGGCGGCGATCAGATTTGATCAAGATCAGTTATACATTTACAATGTGAATGGTAAATAATGGCAAAATGGAGAAAATCGGGGTCAAAGTATATGTAAAGAATGGTATGGGAATGTAAAGAAATTCATCATATCTTATCGATTTTCTAATATAGAACAACGAAAGTGGCCAAAGAAGTGTTGGACATACTTGTTATTTCATACCAAAAAGGCAATTTAAGGAGAATTCCAAAGATTACCCCATTCAAAAAAGCTTCCCTGAAAAGCGAAAGTGTGAACACATAGGACTTAACTGCTCTAAGAATTACTTAGGGACTTTTAAAATGAGGCTCAAGGTATTTGAAAAACACACTCTGTGATAACATATATTTTCCTGTTTTGTTAGACACGATATTTTTGGAATTAGTAAATCTGTAAGGCAAATATACTATCGCATAATTACTTTTAGAAACTTCAAAAGTCCGACTGGGTATTTATTATTATATTATATCGTATGTGTGTGTGTGTGTATGTGTGTTTGTATAATATGCCTTTTCTTCCTCTTAAACTAAAATACAAAGCTTTAGCAAAATGGAGTTTTGGAAACAAAATACATAGCACATTTATCATATCATAACAGATCATATCAAGGATTTGTAGCCAAACTGATTATTATTATTAAATATATAGATATACATAGTTATATATAAAATATAAGCATAAAATAATTTGTTAATACATTAATATTTGCATAAACCGAAAAGTGTGCAATGTAACAAACGAGTTGCCCGTTTTCAGTTTTTAGTTTTTCAATTTTCTATTAACCCAAATGTTCGGAAGCTGGCATTTTAACCCACGTTTTAAAGCCACAAATACATCTAGGCTTTGGGGGCTTGAGGGTGGTGGTGGGGCTGGATTTGGTAATGGGCCACAATTTATGTCTCTTTCACAACAATTTGCTAGTTTTGGTTTCTTTTGGACAATTTGCGTATGTGTATAAGTTTTAGCCTGATTTCTAGTTCTTGAATTGAAGGACGAGAATCAATATGATGACCAACAGCACAGCACTCAGTATGCCCATGAGAATGAGCTTCTTCTTGCGCACCTTGTTCTGCAAAGGTTCGGAGTTAATTCTGGCCAAATCGAGCTAAAGATATTGCTTCTGACTCACCTTGTAGGAGCTAGCCTTGCGCAGATTTTCGGTGCCCTGAGAGACAAACACGCTGGTCTGCTCCACCTGCGACTCAATGGAGTCTACGGTTAGACCCTGCTCGTAGACCATGGCGCCCAGTTTCTTGTAAATCTCATTCACTCCCACTATGTTGTTCTCCAGCTCACGTATGGCCTGTTCCTGTTCCTCGAGCGCCTGCAAATCGACCTGCTCTTGCATTTGTGTTTGAACCTGTTGCTGCTGTTGCTGTTGATTGGATTTGCGATTGAAAAAGTTATCCTCGAAAAAGGAACTGTTATCATTGCTACTGTTGGCACTGCCATTGGCACTGCTGCTGCGCGTCGATCCAGGCGGATGGGCTATGGTGTAATTGTTTGCGCGTGCCTGACGCAGGGCATTCTTCTCTATGTCCGCCGTTTTGCGTTGGACGGCCTGAAAAATAACAAAAACAGAGAGTTTAGATAAGGCTATAGATGCGTCAGGCTGGGGATTTGCTTATCTGAGCACCTGAAAGGCGGTTAATGCCGCGGTGAATTCATCGACCAGGCGATCGCGTTGGATTTTCAAATGTCGCTCCTTACACTTGTCCACCTCGTTAAGCTGATTGTTGGTGTCGGTCACCAGCTGATTGGTATACGTCATTTGCTGATGCCTGAGTGGAGGATACATGTTAGTTGACGAAGCGAATCTCGGAATAGATAGCAAAGGCAGGGCACACTTACAGCTGTTTCTTCAAATCGGGTGAATCCTGTGGCGTATTCAGCTGATTGACCATACGCTGCATGGTGGACACTGCGCAGTAGTAAAACAATGTTTAGATTTAGATAACGCCTGATTAGTCATAGTCGCCCCAAGGCTCACTCACCATTCTTCTGCACTTTTTGTATGCTGATGGCGATTATTTGAGCCAAACGCTGAAAGTCGATCTCACTGAGGCCACCACCGCCCCCACCGCCTCCTCCACCACCATGGCTGAGGCCATTCTCCATATGCTGCAAATCCATGCTTTCGTACACAGACACCTTGCTGACGTCAAAGTTTACACTGCGGCCCACAGCCAGAGGCTGCCAATTATGCCCCTTTGGAATGTTCTCCACGCAATTGAATTAGCTCTGCGGCCACCAGCACTGTAATTATTTTTGCACTTATATCATTTATGTGCGTCGTAAGCAAGCTGTGTGTGTGTGTGTGTGCGAGTTGTTTAAACTGGTCGAAAGGCCGTCTCAGTCAGTCTTTGTTTCCCACCCACCTTTCTGCTGTGCCTTTTGCCCTTGTTCTATTCAAATGGCGACCTTCGCAGCTCGCTCTGTCTTGCTAGCGCATGTCAAATGTACGCATTGGTTATGCACACAAGCACAATCACTAATTAAAATGAATAAGCCAATAGAATTTGCAACATTTATGAATTTAGTTTGTATTAACTTTTTTACAACAATCACCAACAATGTGATAGCCAGCTGAACAGCCACAAAATACCAAAAGAATTTGGTTTATAAAAAATACCATTCGCTGGAAGAGTGTTGTAAATGGCGGCAGGTGAATTTGTGTTAGTGTGGTATTTTTAAATACTACAATTTCAATTTCAAAGCGGTTTAAGTGTTCTCACACATTCGAATAATGAGAACGTATATAATTGATATTAACTGCGCATTTTTACTAAAGCTAACATTTACCTTGTCAAATGCAACAATTTACAACGTTGCCATTTATTCATAAAATTAAGATTGTATTTTATTTCGACCAATAAAGTAATTCGACTTTATTTTGACAAATTAAATACTAAACTTAATAACAGTTCAACGTACGCTGGCTGAAGGAATCTTTGAATAAACACTAACACAGAGCTTCGATAGAGCAATTAAAAATATCAACCAATGAATCTAATACAAAATACCAATGCATAAAAGGTAATAACCCCCAAAATATAATTCTATATTAATTCATACAAAACCAGTAATATATGTATATTTCTCAAATAAAATTACATCATTGTCAATTACAAATGTTAAGTGCCCGCGTACTAAACAGAACTCGTTTTGAGAAGACAAATTAATAAATTGAATACATTTCTTCTAAATAATTATAATACACACACGAGAAGATTCTAATATCGTATATCCGAATCTTTTATACCCTTGCAGAAGTATAAAAAGGAAAGGAAACTTAGTAGTCTAAAACATAGGCAGCGGCAATCTTCTTCTTTATTACTTTCAAATATTTTGTACATGCATTTTGATATACAAACATACAAACTTTCTTATACATGTACATATGTATGTACATACAACATATTTGCATTAAAAGAAATCTGTTTGTGAGGGAGAGAGAGAGAGAGACAGAGCAAAGGGCTAGCCAAATGACGCTGCTTGGCTAGCAAATAACATTTTGTTAGCGCCATCTATTGTACAAAGTTTTCATTTATATGTCTTTATATGATACCGATCTTTATGTTTTTTACATATTAGTCGATAGATTCACGACCGACGGACACGCTGACCAAGAATATCTGTATTTTATGAGGTCGGAGATGCTTCCTTATATTCGTTACAAATATCGTCACAAAATTGGAATACCCTTTGCAAGGGTATAAAAGCTGGTAAAACTACATTGAACTTTAAAAAATACAAAATCAAATTAGAACAAGTATAATAATGCAGTTATATTAGATGTACCCGCATAATTAATTCATGAGGTTAAAAAACCTATTAAAATAGATAGCTTTGGCATTTGAAGAGCATGAGATTTGGGCTTCCATGACGTTGAAAACCAGTTGAGAAGTGTTACCTCAAATCTAAACGTGCTTTCTAATGCATTATGGACTAGTAATCCTCACAAGTTATGTTAATTTGGATGATGCAGTGCAGCGAGAGTGCTATAAATTTGTCTCGCACAGAACTAATGTTTATGCATATCATTTTGAAGAGGTTTGAAGTTGGATAACCTAATTTGATTAAGCCATTTCTATTAGTTATAGCATGCAACGCGCTAACATTTATGTTATTATTTTTCAATTTTAGAATTAATTTTGAAGCCCTACACGCCTCTCTCATTGGGTCTGTATATAATTTAAATATCTTTTGGGGCCTGTTTTAAATGAAATATCGGTGGCATTTCTCTCGATTGCTGAGAAACACAAAATTTGAACACCTTGGGAGCTGGCTAACCTATAAAAACCCAGGCAGTTCCCAAATGTGGCTTAGTCGATTCACTTGCCCCGTGGACTCCATAACGGTTCAATCTCAATCTCACGATCGCTCCGCTTGCCGAAAGTCATCAAAATTCTACCACTTGCTACGATCACGATCATTGTGCTCGGAAATGATGCGTGTCTTCTGGTTAACGATAGCGATCCAGGTCGCTTTGGGCCATTGTCAGTACACATATGGGCCAGGTGCGTGACGTCGGCGTCCAACTGTGGGGCTATATGAACAATATGTAATGAACAATAGCAGTGAGAGTGCGAACGATCGGCAACGGAATAACAAATGCAAACACAAAACATATGCGAAATATATTTGCTTAATCAAGTGCTAAACGGAATATAAAAGCTGAAATATTTTGTTTTGTGAATGTCAATAAAATAAATTAAGAACTCAAACACTTTCGCTGCGAATATGTTAAAAAAAATAATATAAATAAACAATATACATATATAGTGACGAAGTGACTCGAGTCACCTATAATATTGTTAGCCTAAGAGTGAAACCTAAAAGAGGCTTCAATGCTTCAATGTTTCAGAATTGTCATTATTCTTCTGTACCTTTTTGATAGAGCCTGTATTATCTCAGTGAAGTATGAAACGCCTTCAACTGTTGGCTTCCTGCAGACTCCTCTAACTTCGGCTTGCCAAAGCTTATATTCCATATACATTGCATCATAGCGTTTCGCGTAGCAATTGAGAGGACACCACGATATGTCGGCGAGAAGAGTGGACCCCATTATTTTGCAATTTACTTCTTTACTTCTTGCAAGAGCGGGTCCTCTCTAGCTCGAGAGCGGGCTACTGTATTCTGATGACGCTGGGACACAGCTATATCGAATTCCCTCGTCATGCTCATCAAAAATGCAATCTTCTATGCGTTACATCCACATTATTTGTATACAAATTATTGTACACCATTTAGAACTATCATTGAGTCAGTCTTGCGTAGTTAGTTCAGGCACAGCATTAATTCTCAATGGCAGAGCAACTGTTTCTGGACGACCTTCACAAAAATTCTTGGTTAGAAATATGAAAGTTTGCCGTAACTTTCAGAATTTAGTTTTGGTAATTCATCAGAAGTAGATGCAATTATGATTAAGAATATATAAATAAAAAACAACATAGATATTCCTCATCTCTCTAGAATCTTATATATATGTTTATCTGTTCCAGAACGTAGCTGGAATGTGCGTTCCCCGGAAGAGTTAAAAGACAAGGAGTTTTGGTTTCATGACGCTCAGCGTACGCTTTATGAGAAACTCTCCACACCACCGAATCAATATGTTGCCAAGAACATTATATTCTTTCTGGGTGATGGCATGTCTGTTCCCACAGTTACAGCCAGTCGTATATTCGATGGTCAGTTGAGAGGAGATGTGGGTGAACGCAATCGTCTGGAGTTTGAGAAATTTCCCTACGTGGGATTGTCAAAGGTTCACAAAAAACACACGGTTTTCCCAGTTTTAAAGATCGCTAATCTGTATCCCATCTCAATCTCTTACAGACCTATTGCGTGAACAAGCAGGTGGCGGACTCAGCTTGTACTGCTTCGGCGTATCTGTCGGGTATCAAGGCGAATTACCTGACCATTGGAGTGACCGCCGATGTTCAACTGAACGACTGTGCCGGTGCTCGGTTGCCTAAGAATCGTCTTTCCTCGCTGGCTGCCTGGGCACTGCGAGCATATAAGTCGGCGGGGTTGGTGACCACCACCAGGGTGACACATGCCAGTCCAGCTGGTGTCTATGCACACACCTCGAATCGCGACTTTGAAAGCGACAAGGATGTGCGAGATTTAGGCCAGAATCCCAGCAATTGCCCGGACATAGCCCAGCAGCTAATCGAGGACGAGGTGGGACAGCGTCTCCGGGTTATCCTGGGCGGTGGCACCAAGAAATTCTTGCCCAACACAGAGACGGATGTTTATGGGAACACTGGCGACCGTCTGGATGGTCGTAATCTGATAGATGAATGGAGGCTGAGCAAGCCAGGCAATGCCCGTGTCGTTTTCAACCGCACGGATCTACTGAAGGGTGATCTTCGTAACACGGACTATTTGCTGGGTCTGTTCAATGCCTCGCACTTGGCCTATCATCTGGATGAGAGTATCGACACACCGACGCTGGCCGAGATGACGGAGGCTGCCATTAAAGTGCTCTCCAGAGATCGGGCTGGCTACTTCCTCTTCGTCGAAGGCGGTCGCATCGACCATGCCCATCACGAGACCAAGGCCAAGAAGGCTCTGGACGAAACAGTCCAGTTCTCAGAGGCGATTCGAAAGGCTCAAATGCTTACCAATCCCTGGGACACTCTGATAGTGGTCACTGCTGATCACGGCCATACGGTAACCATTAGTGGCTATCCAGATATCAACAACAACATAGCCGGTCTCAACTCGGAGCTGAGTGATTTGGACCAGCTGCCGTATGCCACCTTGTCCTATGCAAATGGTCCAAACTTTAAAAAATTCTTCACAAGTGCAGCCAACGGAACGGTTTTGCGAGTTGATCTCAGAAGCCTGGATATTGGTAACAAGAATGCTCTATACCCTCATGGTGTTCCCATGTCGGAAGAAACCCATGGCGGCGGAGATGTAGCTGTCTATGCCAACGGACCTTGGGCGCATTTGTTTACGGGAGTTTACGAGCAAAATACGTTGCCCTTCCTCATGGGATATGCCGCTTGCATTGGACCTGGCATTACATATTGTGATCTCAATCCCAAGCGAACTTACTATCCTTAAGTATAAAAATAAGAAATAAATTAAATTTCAAATATTTCTCGAATCAGTGCTGTGAACCATTCAAATTGATGAGGACCAGTGCTGTAAGCAACAACATAGAGTTGCCGCAGTGACTGGTTTTATTAACCAACCAAGAAACGGTCACTTTGTAATCTCCGCCATTTTTAGCGCTGCTGAAAATTTTCGCAAAAAGTCGGAAAGTATTGTGTATACTTAAGGATGTAAATATTTGCGAATATTGCACGTTTGTTATAATAAAACTAAGAGCAATTAATTAGTTAATTGTGGGAATCGGACTCTACTTGCGCTTGTACAATCGCCGCACGCCGGTGGCAAACTGTACAAGCAGGCGTGTGTTTGTGTGTGTGAGAAAGTGGAAAAATCGAGCACCGCCGCTTAAATTCTAAATCGTTTTTTGGGTCGCGTGCGTTGTTGGAAATCCATTATTGGTGTTGGTTCAATCGAAGCCTAAACACACGCAACCATGGCCGATGGCGTGGTGTTGGATTTGTACGCAGAAGACCTAGACAAAGACTTTGCCGGGCAGGCTCAGGTGAGTTTTGTTTCAACCACGCTTTTTGTTCTGAGCGTATCGTGTATGTATGCATCATTGGGTGGCGGGCTATCAGTTCAAGCGCTTCTATGTTCATGCATTCACACTCGAATTTGTCTCGTTTAGGATGAATTTGGTGGCGACGGCGTCGATTTGTATGATGACATTGGTGGTCCCACGGAGGGATCATCAGCTGGCGGTGGGGGCGGCACCCCCTCGGCAGATGGCACTGGCGGGTCAGGCTCCGGCGATGGGGCCTCTGGCGGCAATGGACCCAATGGAGTTTACCATCAGGGCAGTGGTAGCCTAACTCCAACCATGAACCGTCGGTATCAGCTGTATGTGGGCAATCTGACCTGGTGGACTACCGATCAGGACATTTCAAATGCTTTGCGCGACATTGGTGTCAACGATCTGCAGGAAGTGAAATTCTTCGAAAATCGCGCCAACGGCCAGTCCAAGGGCTTCAGCGTTATATCGCTCGGCTCTGAGCCTAGTCTGCGCGCCGTTCTGGACCAGCTGCCAAAGAAGGAGATGCACGGCCAGGCGCCGGTGGTCACCTACCCCAGCAAGCAGGCACTAACCCAATTCGAGAGCCTGCAAAAGACTCGCCCAGTGCCGCCACCGCAGCAAAATGGGCCACCCCGTGGCCCAGCTCCACCCAATATGGGTGGGCCGATGCCACCGCATCCGGGCGGTCCCCAAGGTGCACCGCCGGGCCATCCGCCGCGCATGAATCCCAACATGCCGCCGGGACAGTACCGGCCTCAGCATATGTCCCAAGTGCCGCAAGTGGGACTCAATTCTGGACCTCCACGCATGCAGGTGAGTCTTTTTCTGGCAACCCGTACAATATTTTGAAATTATTTATGCATTTTCCGCCTGGTTTAATTTGTATATGAACTTTAGTTTCATTTTGCTGAAAAGGCTGATTTTTTTTTTTTTTTCTTTTTTGTTATTTTAACAAATTGTCATAAAATTAGAATTATTCTTTTGTATCATTCATTGAAATTGTTCTGAATGCAAAAATCATAGCAATTCATCAATTCTGTAAAGGTACGTTCAGACTAGGGATGTATATCGATTGGGAAATATCGGTATTGATAAAAAAACTATATATATATATATATAATACATTATATATAGGAACATATTTGATCGAGTACATATATGGTGTTCAAATGAGCTTAACTCTCATGAAAAACATTGCATATAAAATATTATTGCCGCCTTTGTATATCCGATATTTTGTCATCCCTAGTTCCGCTTCAGCCAAGTTTTATAATCAATACGATTTGTTCATTGAACAAAACAAGTAGAACTCTAGATCATATGAATGTTAAAACATAATGGATGTATATCATGTTGTTTGTTTCTTTTTTATTTTGAGTATAAGACTTTGTATAAGATCTAGAAGAACAACCTGGAATAATTAATAGAGGAGATATGGAATTTAGCGAATGTTCGAAAAACAGAAACTTGAACAAAATTGGCAATTGCAGGATATATGCACCGATATTGTGTGAATGTACCTTAAGACTAATGCTACCTATATAAGGTTTCCTTTACTGTTTATGGTTTATGAAATATGCTATACTTAACTTTCGGTTTAATTTAAACATAATTTCAGAGCAATTTTTTTTTTAGCATTTCCGTAAGACAAAATACTGTATTAGCTTTAGTCGACGCTTCTGGAATTATATATTTATATATATATAGGGTGTTTACGATGTCGGGCATGTGGGAAAAGGTGCCATCATCCATATTCAAAATGCAACTCTAACCCCACCTAGACAGTAGTGCATGCAATGTTGGGCAAAAGTGCAAACTGGAGTTGTAAGGGCCTCCAGCAGCAAATACCTAAAAGGTTCGATAACTTTTTAGTATATTTTGGTTTGCGTAAAAGACGGAGATAAACGGATGTTGTTCTACACCAAGCAACACAAGTGGTACATGAAATCGGTTTTATTTGTTGAAGTCAGAGCTCGCAAATAACAAGTGACCGTTTTTTCTTTCTCTCTGAGCAGCAAACTTCGTTTCTTTTTGTTTTCTGTTGAGTGCTCTGAGATGACGATCTTTTAATGAACAACGTTATACAGAGAGATGCGATTGACACTGGCACAATGAGCCTCAGCAAATAAGCAAAAGACTGAACAGTCCAACGCAAACGGACGGTCTTTACTATACCATTCACAAAAGAATGTGATGGTATATTAATTTTGTCAGTTAGCTTGCTTGTGAATCAATCTCAGTCTGCTTCATCACAAAGATCTCAGAAGTTTTAAAAGCTAAAAAGCTGAAATTCTTATTAAATTCTCTTTGTACCAAATTAGTCTGACCAAATTTGATTCAGACCGGCATATTATATTATATCATCCAAATCAAATTCGGTTCGTATCAATTTGACTTCATTTGATTCAGATCGGATTATTATAGCCTTCCTTTATTGTTTTAATTTATCTTGTTGAAAATTAGTAATTTTCGAATATTATGTAATTCACAAAGGCTTCATTGCCCACGACAAAACGGTCCGGGAATAATCAGAGCAACAGAGAACAAACAAAAACTGGTTGTTTGAAGAGCACAGACCGTTTTTCTAAAGAACCGAAGCGGTTCAGCTCAGACTCTGCTCAAAGTGTCGGTAAAAAGACAATGAGAAAAAGTGGACTGTTATTTGCGAGTTTGAACAAGATAAAAAACTATTTAGCATTAACCAGTGTTGTGAGCCGATGATTGTGTTAGCATAGAGAACACCACTGCCTCATGCCCAGATGCCCAGCAACGTGAACACCAAAATGTAACATTTCAAAATTCCACACAAATTGCTGAGTGATCTTCAAAGATCATAGTTTTTCCAAAATGTTAAACAAAACGAACGCTAGGCTATGTATCGTATCGTACCTCGTATCTTTTATTATTTTGTAAATTGTAAATTCAACTAATGCCTTTATGTATTGTATGTATGTATGAAATATTTTCTTAAATGCAATAATTATCATAAAAATGTTTATGTACTACGCTTTATATTTATTATGTTCTATTCCATGTCTATGACAACAACAACAACAACGCTTACGCACACTTCTACCCCCACAACAACAACATCTACAACTTCTACAATTATATCAAATACATTACAAAAATTCAAAAACTAAAAACCTGAACTTCACACAAATACCAAACATTACATTATTAGCCGCCAATGCATCCGCAGGGCGGGCCCATGGGCAACCAACAACCACCACCCAGGTATCCGCCAGCACAAGGTCAATGGCCTGGTCAGCGTCCCGGCGGACCGAGACCAGGTCCACCAAATGGACCACAGCGACCACCAATGGTAACAAAACCCTAAAATCAAAACAAAACCAAAATAATTTGCAATCCTTATTTATAAAAAACTAAACCTAAAACTATGTCGTAGATACTATTATGTTAGTGAGGTCTTATATTAGATCTTATATTGACTGGATTAGACATATGTGTATAAGATCCCTTATGAGACCCTTTCTGTACAAATAACTTTAAAAAAACACTTTTATTTTTACAAAATAACTAATTCTAAAACAATTAAATTGTGTAAATAATGTCTTATATTGAAGAAAAGCACTCTTTTAATAGAAAACCCTGAGCTGTGAGAAAATATAATATACGATTGTATATAAGGTCTGTCAACACGTTATAAGTTAACTCTAAAGCCAGATCTTGCCAATGTTTTAACGTTTTGTTATAAATAACTCTGTTTAGGATGCTGTATAAGACCTGTATAAACTAATATTTGTTCTTTAATATAAATATTTCTTAAGATTACAGTAGTATTTCGTGCCGACATTGGCTTTTCAGCACTTTCATCAACGGTTGTCAGACCATTATCCACATTCAGGTCAGCCACTGCGCGATATTAAGCGAATTGCCTAGCAAATTGTGTTGCGAGC
This sequence comes from Hirtodrosophila duncani, assembly GCA_037043425.1. NCBI lineage: Eukaryota > Metazoa > Arthropoda > Insecta > Diptera > Drosophilidae > Hirtodrosophila > Hirtodrosophila duncani. The sequence goes on along the minus strand of JBAMBM010000821.1, from coordinate 6,385,499 downwards.
GAAGTCAAGAAGCAACTAACTCTCAGCTCTCTAAGCATTTCTCTCTACAGTTGCAAATAATCCTCTCACTCACAACCATCATGGCAAAGAGATGCACTTCAGCGCCCTCTCCTTAGTTCATCCCTTTTGAATTCTCTATAACTTAGTGAGCGCCATGCCTTTTGCTTAACGACCAATGGTGAACTCAAATAAGAGATTAACGGATCCGTAACGGACCACCAAAATTTGAATTGAATAACAAACCAGAATACACTGAGAATATTATCAAGTTCCTCTCTATTCACATGTTTGAGCACTCTTTAGAGAAAAGAGAGACGTCGTTATAAGCTTATTATATTAAGAACCTATGTGATTGAAACCCCAGTATAAGACCTTTATATACAATACTAAATCTTGATCTTACATCAAATTATTAATAAGTTTGAGCTTGCAGGCCTAAATTAAAGTCATTAACAATTATATTTGGTAGTTATCTCAGCATAAGATCTATTTAAAGATTCTGTATTCACTTGGTCCTACCTAAAAATTGAAGTATTAGTCATTAGTAGAGCACAAAACTCAGTATAAGACCTTTTTGCACATTATTCAATCTTTTATCTTATACTTATACCATAAATATAAATATGCCTTACCGGCCTAAATGAAAGTCATTATATCCAATTATATTTAGTACTAATCTGAGTATAAGACCCCCGTATAAGATACTTTTATCCATTCTTCATTATACCATTATACAAAATGGTATATTAATACTGAATCTTATATTTGGGCCTACCCATGAACTATCAATATTTGAGCACCCAAGACTAAATTATAGTAATTATATGGAATTACATTTAGTACTTATTTGAGTATAAGACCTATTTATACATAAAACAAATTTTATAACTAACCAACTTAATTTAAAGTGACTTAAAACGATCTTTAGTTATCGCCTAAGTTGTATTCAGAACATTTAAACAGCTGATTCATGATATGCACCCACCTAGACTGTAGACACAGAACACCCATCCCCAATCTCTAAAGTGGATCAGAGGATCCATGCAGATGAATCATACGCACACACGGTCGCAATTAGAATTCATTAAATCCAAAGGCTGGCTACTAATTTTGCTTGTATTTTTTCCGCTCTTCTTGCTTGCAGTTCCAAGGTCCCATGGGCATGCCGGTGCGGGGCCCAGGACCTGGTCCGGATTGGCGTCGTCCGCCCATGCATGGCGGTTTTCCGCCGCAGGGGCCGCCCGGCGGCCCTCAGCAGGGGCCACCTCACATGCAAGGACCGCCGCGTGGACCTCAAATGGGACCAGGACCGCCGCCAGGACCTGGCGGACCACATGGCGCTCCTGCACCACACGTCAATCCGGCTTTCTTTAATCAGCCCGGCGGTCCACCACAACATCCGGGAATGGGTGGGCCCCCGCATGGTCAGCCAGGTCCACAGCAGGGCATGAATATGCCGCCTCAGCACGGACCGCCGCCACATTTCGCTCAGCAGGGTGGACCTCGCGGCCCCTGGCCAGGACCGCCGCAGGGTAAGCCGCCAGGACCGTTCCCAGATCCTCAGATGGGTCCCCAGTTGACGGAGGTTGAGTTCGAGGAGGTAATGAGCAGAAATCGGACCGTCAGCAGCTCAGCAATTGCCAGGTAAGAACCAACCAAAAACCATTTGCTTTCCACTTGAAGATTAATCTCTTTCAACGATCGCTTCTCCTCACTCCTCCACAGAGCCGTTTCCGATGCTGCTGCCGGCGAGTATTCCAGCGCTATTGAGACGCTGGTCACTGCCATATCGCTTATCAAACAATCCAAAGTGGCCCACGATGAACGCTGCAAAATATTGATCAGCTCACTGCAGGACACATTGCATGGCATCGAGGCAAAGAGCTACAATCGGCGTGAACGTTCGCGATCCCGAGAGCGATCCCATCGGAGTCGACAGCGACGCGAGCGATCCTCGTCGCGTTATCGGGAACGATCCAGAGAACGCGAACGTGACCGCGAACGTGATCGTGAACGTGATGGAGGGTGAGCATGAAAATTAAGATGTATAATAAGAGTCGACAGTTGAAGATAAATGGTGAAACCATCTGTATGTCTATATATGTGTAGCGTTATTTCTGCATTGTAGTTTATAAACAATTGGTACCGATCGCCATGAAATTTTTACAGTATACTAATATCAGGCAGGGTCAAGAGCTAAAGCTCAGTGTGAAAAACCCGATGGCTCGATCATTTTCACTATATACCGGTTTTCCAGAAAGTAAAGAGATATATACAAATGTCGGCTGGATATAAAATTTATAAATAGATCAATTTTCATCGATGAATCTTTTTGCCATAATATTTTAGTATACTTTATGGGCCAGGTAGAGTACAAGCGTTAAGTATCGGTATAAAAACCCCGTTTTATCGATAATTATCGCTATATTTTTGTATAGAATAATTTGTACAATATACTAAAATCGGCGAGGGGAAGGATAAGAAGTACATTTCAGTGTGGAAAACAGATGTATCGATAAATATCTTTATATATATCGGTTAGGAAAATGTGTACAATATGCTATCGTCCAGAGGAATGTCAGAAACTACATATCTGTGTAGGAAACCCGATCTATCGATAAATATCAATACATATAGAACATATAGCAATCTAGTAGAATATAATAAAGAACTTTTCCCGTTTATCTTCGGCTTCTTCTTAAGCTGATAACTAATATGCCTTGAGAAAAATATAAATCTTTACTAACTATCGCCTCTCGCATATGACCAGCAGCTATCGAGAGCGCTCACGCAGCAGGGAACGGGAACGTCAGGCCGCAGATCACTACCGAGATGACAGGTGAGTCCTGGTGCTGCCGCCGATCGGCTCTCATTCGTTTCCAACTATGTTAATGGTCCATTTCTTGCAGCAGCAGCCGATCAGCGCGTCCACGCAAATCGCCAGAGCCGGTGGTTGCCGAAGCCGCCGAGGCAGCCTCATCGAAACGCTACTACGAGGAAAGGGAACGTTATCGTTCATCAGACCGTGAACGGCGCGATCGGGACCGTGACCGTGACCGTGAACGCGAGCGTGAGCGTGATCGGGACAGGCGTGAGGAACATCGTTCCAGGCATTGACTGCTGCACAACAAATCGGCCGCCCCACCACGCAAGCGAAAATAACAAATACACCACAGCAACAGAAGCAACAACAATAACAGGACGAAACACAACACACACTACTAGACACTCTATATAAACAATTGATAATGCCGCAAGCTTCGATTTGGCCAGCCACAATTTAAAGAAAACGTTGATATGTATATCTAACATTACCAATACGTAGGATATATATCCAACAAACTATCCGTATGGCATAACCTAGTTTCTCCTAGACGTACGAAAGTAAGCCGAAATCATACACCACACAAGGAAGATGGAGACGGAACCGGAACGACGGCGGACGGCGGTTGAAGAACGGATTGGGATCGGAATTGGATGTGATGGCATGGATGGACTGGACTGCAGTAGGCAGCGTGGGAAAACGGATATTATCCAACCATAATCCACTATCACCATCACACTCAATCATGTTTTCGTCGTCTTCGGCAGCAGAATTTCAATATTATTGTACTTTAATATTTCGGTTTATTTAATAAAAACAACATAATATGCTATGAAAAAAAGATTGTTCAAAAAAAAAAAAAATATTCCCCAAAAAACTGTTGTGTCTTCTTGAACTTTGTACTCTAAAAACAAAAAATATCACAATAATTATTAGTTAATGAATTTAATTGTACAACTATAAATTGTATGTAAAAATTCCAAAACAAAAACAATGGCGCCTTTATGCATTTGTCTTGCCTATAATATATAGAAAATTGTTATTATTAATTAACACTTGCATTTCGTATAAGTTATGCAAGTTAACGATTATCGAATAACGCCAAACGAATCTTTTGTTTTAAAGTTGAGTTTATTTTTAAAAGAAAACCAAAACCACAAAAATACCAACTAAGAGAGCGTGAGCGTGTGTGATTGTGAGAAGGAGAGAGAGAGTCTGTGTGTGTGTTAACGGTAAACCCTATCGCTTAAGTTGATTGTATGTGTGTGCGCTAGATTGAGTACTTTTTTTCCTCGACTGATTCTACTATTAAAAACATAAAATTCCTAACCGCATTTAGCATTAGCCTTAACTACTAACGTCCAAAAACTTTGAAGTAGCTGCCCAATCTGGGCGTCCTTTGAATTATATATATTATATAGCATAAAGTATCTGAACGATTATTGCTTAGCCCCAGCCCCCCTAACCTAACCATCTATGTATCTTCATCATTATATATTTATTTTTGAGGTTTTTTTTAGCTTTAGTTTTTCTTATTATTTGTATATAAATTTTGTGTAAAACTTATACAGCTAAGCGAAATTCATCCAACTGCACTAACATCCCTCGCACATTTGATAAAACATGATCAATTACATCTCTGTTGTAAACTATTCTATGTAGTACCTGTTTAAAATCTCTGAAAATGGAGCAATATTACGGCTCCACTATGAGCTTAATATAATGGAATAGGCCTTTATATAAAGCCCACATTCCAAGAAACTGTGATTTTTGAGTAACTTGTATACTGAATTATACCGGTCTGTAAATCATAAAAAGAAAATACAGGTAATGTCTACTATTATATATACCTAGTGCATAAGCAATTAGTTTGTTTTAAAAAAACAAAGAAAGTCAAAACTTTACCAAAAATACTAGTCCATTCATATATAAGACGAAACTAAAATCTACTTGAACATTTTTATTATGTGATTTGAATCTTTTAATTTTGTTTTTATAAATATATTTGTCTATTTAATTTGTCAATCTACACTTTCGAACATATATATATATATATATGTTGTAAACTATATATATATATATACATATAGCGAGCAGCATTTGCTAAATAAATATTAAATCAATAATTCGCTCAATGACGTATTGCCGTTAATATTGAAATTGCCTCGGTATTTTTGTTTCACTTACAACTATCGATAATAACGATATTTTTCACTTCATTGATAGCAACGATCTTTTCTAGTAAATTAAACTGCCGTGGTATTTCTCAGCTATTGGACAGCAACGATATTTTCTAGTATTTTTCTGCTGAAGTGGTATTTCACAGCTTACACGTTCATAATGCAAAAATACATACAAAAACACATAACGATAAAATTGGTGAAATACAGAAAATTCGAGAGCAAAGTAGGCGATCTAACATACGTACATCAACAAAACAGTCGACAAACCGATTCTCTGTCCAAATCCAGACAGGCAACAGTTCACATTCACTCCTCCGTTTGATAAGCCAAAAAAAACAACAGCAAACAAAAACGTATCAAGTGACAAAAAATAAAAGGAGACGCAATGGCTGAAACAGCACACAATATTAATGAACGATTCCAGCGCTTTGTCAACGGACTCGGTGAACGCTAGTAAGTACCATTACTTTTAGTTGGACACACTTAACAGCCTGGGTGGGTCATGGGTGCAAAGTCGCAGTCCACTTACAAATGAGGCAATCAAGTGCGTCACAAATGCAATTAACGACACGGATAATATCTGACGTGTTGTTTTGTTATTGAGCCACATCAACAGTTGGCCGCAACAAAATCAATAGTCCTTGAGCTTGCATACATACACACACACACACACACTTACTGATGTCTCCCTCCCCCTCCATTCACAGTGAGCCTTACATACGCGAGCACCTGTCCAAGGTCTATATGGTGTTGGCCAGCACAGCGGCCGCCACGGCCATAGGTGCTGTCTGCCAAATGCGCGGCTATCTAGATCTGGGCATCCTGGCTGCAGTGGCTACCCTAATCTTGGTACTCGGCTTGCATTTCTACAAGGATGATGGCAAGAATTATTACACACGCCTGAGCATGCTGTACGCCTTTGGCTTCTGCTCTGGCCAAACTCTGGGACCGCTGCTGGGCTATATAGCCAGCGTTAATCCGGCCATTATACTAACAGCGCTCACCGGCACCTTTGTTACCTTTGCATCATTGTCGCTGGCCGCCTTGCTGGCCGAGCAGGGTAAATATTTGTATTTGGGCGGGATGCTGGTAAGCGTTATCAACACCATGGCCCTGCTCAGCCTCTTCAATATGATCTTCAAGTCATATTTCGTGCAAGTGGTAAGTACCCATAAGAATACTTTAGTATAAAACAATGAGATGCGTAAAGATCATACATTTTGAATGTAAGACAAAGTAATTGGGGGGCCCCAAGTCTTTACAGTTATGCTCTCTCTCTTTGATTTCGTAATTTAATTTCATATTCAAAATATTGAATTGCTGTTTAGCATTATTCTGTTCGTCGTTACGCATCTTATGGTTTTATAAGGTCTTTGATACGGGACAGGTTTATCTATCTATATATAACTTTACCTTATCTTTTCACCCATACAGACTCAGCTGTATGTTGGCGTGTTTGTGATGGCCGCCTTCATCGTCTACGATACCCAGAACATTGTGGAGAAGTGCCGCAACGGCAATCGGGATGTTGTTCAGCATGCCCTGGATCTGTTCTTTGATGTTCTGAGCATGTTCCGCCGCTTGTTGATCATCTTGACACAAAAGGTACAACTGACCCAACCATTAACATTCGCTTAGGCTGCACTGCACTATTGTTTTACAGCTCAAGAACTTTATGGTTTAATAATGGCCACTAATCAACCCACCACCCCATCCTATCTCGATGGTCCTCAAAATCAGTTAATGATAAGAAATAATCAAAAAGATAAAAGTCCTCTTGAAAGTTTTTATGAAATCCGATACCCAAAAATGAAAATCAAACGGTTCGCTTGCATTCGATTTGCACTTTTACTATCATTTTGCCCATATCCAAGGCAATAAGTATACTTTCACAAATGTCTGCCATTTTAGCAATACGTTAGGATGCGCACATGTCGTATCTGTGGGTTCTATATCTTTATTAAATATCTAACATGGCTGGTGGTTGCGTCTCTACAAACAGATTATACGAGATCATAACGATAGTTTGATACTTAACATCCACCTTAAAACACAGCGGTATATTTGTTGGAAGTATATTTATTTCCAGGACTACGGAAAATTCTCTATTAAATTCGAACCATATCGTTTTGTGAAACTATATTTATGACCTTGGATAATAATATCAAACGCATCTATGACCACCTTTCCTTTATGACTACTTGCAGGAGGAGCGAAAAGAGGCTGAACGTCGCAAGCGCAATTAAAATTAGTCAAACAAACATTTATAACCAATAGTTGGGCCCCCAGACTTGGCAAATTCGGAAGGAACCTGGAACCTCTGCTATCGAATTGCTTTTAACTAAAAGTTTATCAAATTTGAAAACAAGGCCGTGTATATTTTGGCTTTAAGTTACATATGTAATATATACTATGTATGTTCACAGAAAATCACACCACACTAGCATCATACAAATTCTCTATTTAAATAATCCAAAGAGTATAAAAAAAATAATAAAATTGGATAAAGAAACCAAGCAACATCTTTATCTAAACTTTACTCGTTGATTTATGAACGAGTTCACTTGTTCTCGTTTTAGTTGCATTCATACAATTTCCTTTCAATGAATCCAAAAAAAGATAGAAATAAAATTGTTTAAAGAAACCAACCAATTTAAAGGACTTTCTTTATAATCGTTGTATTCATTTATAGAACTTGATTAATATGGAATTATTTCTTTACAAACAGACGGACTCAAAAAAGTAACATTTGAAGTTAAAGTATTTGATCCAAAATCTAAATAAATTCACAAAGCTTCGAAATAAAGATAAATTACCTTCTTAAAAAAACGAAAGCGTTATCTTCTCATACTGATAGGTATTATCTCTGCTACATTATATAGCAGTTTATTAGGTACAGGGTATTTACCTGTCGGCTTTAGAGTTCTTACTAGTTTACTATTAACTAGATTCTTCCACAAATTGCGTTACCCCGCTTGATAGGTATAAAGTGTTGATTCTATCGATTAGTTCTGGTCCCGATGGTCGTCATTTTAATTAGGCTAAGTGCAGGCCACATTTGCTTTGGCTTTGGCGTTCGCCCTTGTCGTGGGCATTACCAATCGAATTGGTGTTTTGTGGAGGACAGGACACGCACAATGTCGCAGCCCCAGAGAATGCAGACGCAGCCCTTGCTAATGGAATTCCAGCAGCTTTTTGCCATATCCAAAGTGGTGGGCATATTGCCGCAGAATCTGGAAAAGTTTCGGGAGAAGCATGTGCTGGAGAAGTCGCGCGGTGGCATGCTGTACATGATTGGGACGCTCGTGGTCTATGTGCTGCTGTACAATTTGCTGATTTACTTGTTTGGCGAAGAGGATCGCAATCTGAAGGCTTCGCAGAGTAAGTTATCCCAACCAGAAGAAGAACATGATCTACTACTACTCCAAACTTAGGCACTTTGACCTTTGTAATTGGCCTGTTCCTCACCTACATTGGCCTCTTCATGATGGCCACAGATCAGCTTACGGCGCTGCGCAACCAGGGACAGATCGGTGATCTCTACGAGCGTATACGTCAGGTGGATGAGCGTCTCTATCGGGAACATTGCCTGGTGGACAATTCCCGCATAGCCGGACGCATTAGGTTCATGCTGATCATGACATTTGTCTTTGAGATCTCCATACTCGTGTCCTGCTATTTCTTCTTGGTGGATTACACCGATTGGATGTCGTTGCTTTGGATTATATCCGCAGTGCCCACATTCATCAATACGCTGGATAAGATTTGGTTTGCCGTCTCGCTGTATGCGCTCAAAGAACGCTTCGAGGCCATCAATGCCACATTGGAGGATCTGGTTGCCACCCATGAGAAGTTCAAGACCTGGCTGTCCGGCGATGTAGATGTGGCTGACAGCCCAATGGAGATGGACAGGTCACAACCACCGCCGCAGTATGATAGCAATTTGGAGTATCTGTACAAGGAGCTGGGTGGCCTGGACATTGGCTCGTTGAAAACTTCATCTGCCAGAAGCAAGAACAAGGTGGCGCCAAGTGAGTGGAGGCATTTCAATGTAAAACCAAAATATCCGGGGTGGCCTTTCGCTCTTCTACACAAACTCACACACGCTCTTTCTCTTTGCCTAACATACAGTTGCCCACTCGATGAACTCATTTGGCGAAACAATAGGGACCAAGGAGCCGAGCCCTCTGAATCCCATGCTGAACATGGCCCACGAAAGCGAACTGAGCAACGCGGCCAAAGTGGAGGAGAAGTTGAACAATCTGTGTCAGGTGCACGACGAGATCTGTGAGATTGGCAAGGCAATGAACGAGCTGTGGAGCTATCCCATACTGTCGCTGATGGCCTACGGCTTCCTCATCTTCACGGCCCAGTTGTACTTCCTGTACTGTGCCACCCAAGACCAGACGATTCCCTCGCTATTCCGCTCGGCCAAGAATCCCTTCATTACTGTCCTTGTCCTCAGCTATACGTCCGGCAAATGCATCTATCTCATCTACCTGAGCTGGAAGACTTCGCTGGCCTCGAAGCGCACTGGCATATCGCTCCACAAGTGCGGCGTGGTGGCCGATGATAATCTTCTCTATGAGATCGTCAACCATTTGTCGCTGAAGCTGCTCAATCACTCCGTGGACTTTTCGGCCTGCGGCTTCTTCACCCTGGACATGGAGACGCTCTATGGTGTCAGTGGCGGCATCACCAGCTATCTCATCATACTCATTCAATTCAATCTGGCCGCCCAACAGGCCAAGGATGCCATACAGACGTTGAACAACTTCAACGACACGGCCGGCTTGGTTGGCGCTGCCACCGAAATGATGGACAATGGCAGCTCCACCACCTCGCTATATGAGTTGGTAACCACCACCATGCTCGCTCCCGCAGATTATTGAAGTGACAGTTTTATTTTAATATCAAAGTATATTTGAACTCGTTAAAGGCACCTTCTATGCACTAATCCTGTCGAGATTCACTCTTCCCCATTGAAGCACCTGAATAAAGCTCACCAACAGCTAACTAGTAGTTGTTAGGCGTTTGTATTCCTCACGTGCCTGGTCCAGCTCGAGCAGCAGATCTTTATAATAACCATTAGCGCCATCGTAATCCAAAATGGCCACACACGAGATCTGGCCACGTCTTTTCAAGGTAAACGCCAGCTCCCGACGCACCAAGCTGAAGCCATAGGCCACCTGATGCTGCTGGCAAATGGTTTTCATCTCTTCAATCGTCTCATCCAGGCCGCCTAAGGAAGAGGGTGAACTCTTTGAGCACATTTCATACTATGATTGACATCGCTTCACTTACGTTCGCCTGGACACACTTCACAATCCGTGGCCATTATCAGCAACTTGACCTTGTTAATGCGCAGCTGGGACAACGATTCCCGGAAGCCTACCACAAACCGAGGATGAGCTCGAGCCTTAACCTCATTCATGGCATGGGCACGCCTCTGAAAGCGATCCAGATCCTTCAGCAGCTGAGTGGTTAGCTCCTTTAGGCGTGCTCTGGTGCAGTTATCGCAATAGCTAAATATCAAATAGCATATTCCTTAAGAGATTCAATTCATAGCACATTGCACAAACCTTCTGAAACGTCGGGAATGTATGGAATGTGGCTGGGATGAGGAATGGGGTTTGACTTCAACTTTAATTTCATTCAAAGGCAATTGCTGTAGCTGCTCTACAGTTGATTCTGTGACTTGCTCAGCCTCAGTTTCCTCCAGCCCATGTTCTTCCTTTAAAGTCATATTTTCTAGCTTCACAGCCAACTCCTCCTGTTCGCCCTGCTGCGCCAGATTATTGGCCTTCCAGGCGCGATAGCTGCGAATATTGCGTTTCAGGCGCGTCAATCGCTGCTTCGGATTCAGACGCGTTTTGCCCTTGCGCTTTGTCTTGGCGGCAGCCTGTGCTATGATAAGGTGAAATCGTGGTCGCTGGAGAAGCTTCAGTCGCCTGGCCGTCTTAGCCTGTTTCTGTTTTTGTCGCGGCGTCGCCGTGACGAAGTCCAACAGCGAGCACTCTGTCTTCTTGTGTTGGTTTCTGTATTTGGCACTGCGTGTGACGGGAGCTCTTGGCTTGGATGGAGCATCATCATGCTTCTTCTGTATTTTTTCGTAGGTTTTGTGATCTATAACGGTTAGCTTATCGGAATTTCGCGACATTCTGTTTTTGCTTTGGTTTTGGTTTGATTTTGGTTTGATTATTTCAGTGCTGTTTAACGTTTAAAGTAAGTGCTGCTTAGGCGCTATATAAAATAGTATTTATAAATACTAAACTAAAAATTTATTAAATACTAAAAATTTTCAAATTAATGTGTATCGAGCTTAATTTTAATGGAGTATAAATTATTCATTTAAGGAACCTTCTAAAGGTTGACTAATAGCAGCGTTTTTGAAATACCGAAAATGGATTCATTGCTGATCTCTTGCACCCGTTGGTGCTGTTTCACAAAGCCATAGAGTAACTATTCTACATTTTGGGCCGTTTACTGTTTTCTCAGGCTTTCATATTTCTCCAGGTAGCCTACTTTCGTTTGCAGCTCAGCTAGTTTTGCTGCTGCAAGTTTATCTTCCAGATCTTTTATTATATTGCTGCCAGCTTCAGTTTCCTTATTTAGAAGAACCGCAACTGCATCCCTATTGGGTGAATGTAATTGTTCCTGCAAATGTTCCAACTAGATAGAAGAGAGCATACAAATAAAGCGTTTCCTACCCCATAAAGTATATATATTCTGGATCAGTATTAACAGCCGATTAGATCTCCGATACTATAAAGCCTAGAGAGACCAAATTTGGTGTGTAGACTTTCCTTGTGGGGCGTCAGATCAAGAGGTGAAAGGGGGATATAAGCAGCTGCCGCTAGTGCCTTTTCTACATTGCTGGGATATGAGCAAAAGAAAAGCAAAAAATCAAAAATTAATAAATTTATTGACTCAGTCAACGGACAAAATCAAAGGAAAATCATTGATATAGCAAGGCGCGTGGTCGCGTGACATTTGCTGCAGCTATATCAAAGATGGTTTCTTTCTACTTGCTCAAGCAATGGTCATAAGAGCGGATTATCTTATCTTATAGGCGGAATATCGACCATAGTGTTCTTACTTGTTTTTTATTTCGATTTTTCGACTTTACCGTTCAAGGGAAATTCGAAAGAAATTTGTATCTGCTTCGGAGTGCGTACATTTTCATAGTTGCATTGATTCTGAGTCGCTAGAGGTGTAATCGCTAAAATGTATGGAGGGAAGGCTGATATATTACAATTTTGGAAAATCTGCCCAATGCGGCATTTCTTCATTACTCCAGAATTTCAGAGTTAAATTCAGAGTTTCTCTATAAAAATGCACTTCCTGCTTTCATTTTACTAATTTATTGCAGTTTATTAAATATATTTATAAATATAATTAGATACAAACTATGACTGTAATATATGAAATGCATATATGTATTCTATATTCTTGTATTTACGGAATATGAGAAGATAGACTACTTTTGGCTTAATGGATTTAACATAACTTATCTTTAAGTTAAAAGAGATAGGGAATATGAATCTTATACTAGGGGGAACAATTACCATAATTTAGTTTAAATTCAGTTAAGACTTTAGTCCAATTATAACACTTTAAGTAGCATTTTTAAGTCTTATTCATCCTAAAACAAAAGTTTATAGCTAAGAGCTCGAGTACACGGTTCCTATGGCCTTGAGAAGAATTAGGAACCATTTCTTAAGCAGAACCCAAAGAATTTGTAGAGAACCAAATTTTTGAAAGCATTTCCAATCAACAGCTTTCCCGGTTCCATGAGGTTCTAAACCTAAGGTTAACGTTCTTTGGGCAAATATTCATGCTATAACTGGATGCTGCTCTCAATGGTCAGGTGAATCTCATGCAACTGCTTGAGGTGGGAGAGTATAGAGTCGCGCTCCTTCTCGTAGATTTCCCAGTATTTCAGATACTGGCTAACATGCTGCAGGACGAGGGTGCGGGCAAACTCCAAACAGCTGCGGGCATGGCGAGCCCGACGTCGACAGCTGGCCAGGACGAGTCGCAGCTGCTGCTCGGGCTCCAGCTGGGCCAGCACAAAGGCGAACACATTTTGCACATCTGCCCGCACATCTCTGGGAAAGACAACCGATTCACTGGGCCGCAACTGGGGGAACACAATCAGAGTGGGTGTCAGTGGCATGGACAACTCGAAGGGCAGGTCGTTGGCCTTGCTATCGAAGCGTATGAAGTGGAGATCGGGACTGTGCAATAGAGCAGACACCTGGAGGAAGGCCTGCGAGAGTACAGCGCAGAGACCACAGTCTGGGCGATGGATGAACACCACATTCGTGACATTGCTGTGCTTTAGAGCCTGCAGGAGCAGCTGCCGGTTGTAGTTGTGGACGAAGACAGCCTCTGGATTGGGCAAGTGCTCAATAAGCGGCGCATTCTTGTAGAAGCGAGGCAGCTGGCGAGCGTAGAACTGTCTGATAAAATCCTTGAGAGCCACATACGAGAAATGCTGACTAGACGGCATCACATACAAGGCCTCCTCGGCAACATCCACAATGAAGATGTGCATAGCCGACGCTTCACGCTGGTGGGGATGATCGTGATGGTTATGCTGCAGTTCCTTCTCAATGCCCAGCTGCTGGACGTAGTCGCTGTATTTGTTCGAATCGAAGAGCACCACGGCCAGCGAACGATTCTGGGTGGGATTCTGCGATGAGTGTTGCCACATCAGGTGGCCATATTTGGTCACCAGTCGGGCAATGCCAATCCTGAGACCCGGCGTTCCTTGATGAGTGGAACGGGCCAGGCAACCATTGCGTGCATGCAAAGTCATCAACTGGGACGGCTTGTCGCCCTGATGTAGGGGCTTCGCCAACTGCTCCTCGTAGGAAAACTGCGTCCACAGGTAGTTTAGATAGCGATTGATGCTGTAATAGTTGGCCAAAGTGGCTCTATTCAATTGCCAAATGGCGTAGCAATGGCTGGCCAGCTGCTTGGGCTGGGCAGCTTGAGCCGAGGTATACAGTTCCCTGGGCATTTGGAGCAGCGACTGGGCAGGCTTAGCTGCCTGGTTGTTTTCCCTGAAGGCATCATTGCGCCAGTATTCCACACACTCCGCGTTTTCCTTGTGATAAACTTTCGCCAGGTCCTCGCCCATGACCAGCTGCATTTCCTTCAGTGGCTGCTGGTGATGATGACGAGGCATTTTTACGCCCACAGCCAACACGGGCAAATGGCGCGCCTTCAGGGCAATTGTCATTGGGCTGCCATAGCCATCCGCCAGCAGGGACAGTCCTTTGAGGGTGTGCCTGACCCAGCGCAGTATCTCCAGCGATTGCCACTCGTTCCCTGACCTGTTGTAGTTGTGCACTCCATTGCGATTATCAATCACAACTAGCTGAGGCAGTGCAGCATTCTCTGCATTCAACAGTTGCTGAGCACTGCGCCCAAAGGTCACCGCAAAGCGTATATTCCGCTCTGGATCCAGTTCCAGCCAACGCACCGCTGCCGCCAAGAAGCGTTTGTAGGGCTGACCATCGGCGGAGTCCAGCAGGGCCAGCACAACGGCATCCGAGATCTTGCGCAAGGCGCTCACCTCGCCACTGGTGTGCACCCGATCCACGGGATAGATAAGATTGTTCATAAAACGCACCAAATCCTCGAAATACCAGGAGCCTTGATACTGCAGCATCACACTGCGTCCATAGCGGACCACCAGCGTGGGCCATTTGTCTGGATACCCACCTGCTGTCACCCCGGGCGAGGTGCGATGCGTGCGACTGCAGTTGCATTGCAGATGCCAGCAGTCCGCAGCTCCGAAGAACGCGTAGTCGTAAAAGTAATTAGCGATGCCCTCGTACAGCAGACGCGCCTCCCTCGCCTCATGCGACCATGACACGTAGTACAAAACCAGAGAAAGATCAAAACGACTAGCCTAAGAATGGTATAAGCAATCGTAATTCAATGAATGATAAAATTAAGAAGCACAACGACTTACCTCGGAGCGCACCAGCGGCACTATGCGGCCAGGACATTCGGTTACCAGGATCTTGCTGGTTGCTGGCGTGTGTGAATCAGTGGCCAAAGGTAGCAACAACAACACAAGCACAGTAAGAGCCAGATAAACAATAAATTTCAAGTTCATTGTAGACGTAGCAACCGGTGCTAGTGGTGCTAATTTAATATTAGGCAGCTGCCAGCTGACTGGCAACAACTGAACAAATTCGGTCACACTTGAAGTTCCGACGGCTGCGTTTTGCATCATTTGCATTTGGTATGGCAAACAGCGCTACAGCTAAATAAGAATTGCGAACGATACGGTCACATTTGAAATTCGCACTGCTATGCAGCACTTAATGACGCCAAGTTCTTTTTTTAAGGCGGTCATTTTTTAATTTTGTTGCTTATTAATAATATTCTTAGAAAATGGAAAACATTGACAAGCCTTGGCAGGATCTTAGGTAAGTAAGGCGAAGTTATGTTTAAACCTGTCTCATAAGTACCTTGGCAGACCGCGCGAGCGCATGCAATATCTTTTGGAGACGGGACATTTGTCAGACTGCAGTTTTGCTCTCTATGACGATAATGGCGAGAAGATTCCGATCAAATGTCACAAATTTGTATTAATTGGGTAAGTGTAAGGAAGAGCTATCCCTATGCACACTTATGATCAACGTCCTTGCAGCGCCTCGCCCGTTTTCGAGCGCATGTTTGAGGGCGACTTTGAGGAATCGAGAACACCGGACAACATAGTCTTGGATGATGTATCTGGACCGGATTTCAAAAAGTTCATCGAGTATCTGTACTGGCATGATTATCGCAAATTAGATTCCTTCGAGCTGGCTACGCTGCAAACGATGATCTATTTGGGCAAGAAGTTCATGGTGCAGGTCTTGACCAACCATTGCCTCGGCGTGCTCAAGCGACGACTCGCCAGCATGGACATGAATACCACCATCGATCTGTATGAGTATGCACACCAAATTGACGATCAGGAGCTGATTCGCAGCATTCAAATGGTATGAAATTCATATGAAATACCCTTCTCTCTCACACTTACACCTACTTTCTACAGAAATTTGAAGCTGATCCAACAAACTTTGCTAATGCACCTGCTATATATGACCTGAGCTCTGAAATTTTTCTCAAATGGATTAAAAGATTTGCGACCTTGCTGCCAGAACGTGTGCGCTTTGATATCATAGATCGGTACTGCAGAATTACTGGTTTGATTGAGTCGACTGCACCGTCATCACAGCTGGACAATTTGAATATAGCAACATGGCTTAACAGCAGCAACGTGGAAGAGCAGGAAAGCCAACTGGATAATGATGATGAAAGTCAGCCCTTCAAAAGAGTCAAAGAGCAATCTCCAGCTGAAGAAGCTACTGCAGCCAGCAAGAACGATGAGAACGAAAACACAGTTCAGGTGAAGCAGCAGCCGGTTGAACAGGAGCAGGCGTCAGGCGATGCACCAACAAAACCAACAGACGATGAGTTAGAGAAGACTCGTCGGGAGAAGGAGAAGAAAACACAATTTATTAACAAACTTGTCAAAGACATCAACTTTACATCCATGGCACCATACGATTTCATCACGGGACCTGGCATGTCCAACTTATTAACGCTGGAGCAGAAGTTCGACATGTTGTCACGCATTTGTGTTGCCGAGCACAAAATGCAATTGTTGAAGAACATGAAGATGAAGTATTAGTGATGTACTCTAGTGAAGTATAAGTGTACTTTTTTTTCATTAAAAGCAGTTAAATTATATTAGAACTTGTTAGTTTCCTTGTTTTATACTCCTCCAGACACGTTCAAAATATGACACCAACCACTTTAGATCATTATTTTGCAGCTCCGATATACCTATTTTCAAAGGATCATACCACTAAGCACATTTGCATACCACTAAGCATATAAACCAATGCAATTGTTGCGTTGACTCGCGCTACTTACTACTTCGCGTCATTGTATATATAATTTTTAATTCAATTCAATTTTTTACTACGCAACCAATGTAATCGATAAAGAGCCACGAATTAAAGCTGTAAACATCAGCCACTTTCAAGGTATAGCAATATATTAAAAACCAAAACAAATTTGATCCAGATCAAATTTCATTCAATATCGATGAAAAACAAGAAAGGAAGGGTAGCTTTGTCTTGCCGAAGCTTATATACATTTCTCATTGTAACCGATCTACATCCAATTTAGTCAGCTTGCGTGGGGCCAATGGAGATACAAAGGGTACAAATTTCGATTGATTTCAATGAAAAACAAGGAAGTCGAAGATGCATCCTTCTATGCATTACAAATATCATGGCAAAGTAAAAAACAAACATCCAATTCTTTTACTCACAAAAAAAGTAATTTTTATTGTTCAAAAATTGTGTTTCACTGTGTATATAGAATATCAAAAGACTTACAAATGTATAAAGTTTGCAACGTTTACAAAAGGATTTCTTTCTTTTGGTATTTAACAGTTATCGGTATCTATGCTTTATAATTATGTAAATTGAAGCAAATTGAATATTTTGAATTTGACATTTTAAATGCAATGTCTGAAGATTACGATTCGAATTTGGAACTTACTCAACTAGAAGACACATTTCGGACGGCATACATTGGAGTCTTAATATCGAAGGCACACAATCTAAAGGCGATTGGAATGATATATTGGACAGATATTTGAGGATTTCCAACTAAATATAGTTGCTATTTTGTACTGCATGCAAAACTGATGGAGGAGGGTGCAAAATGAGTTAAGGGTTCATTTAAGGCTTACTTTCGCTATGGTTAGTGGGGTGGGGTGGAGTCATTCGATTATATCAACGTATATATAATGGCTGGTTTAACTTGGTTATGCATAGCTTATCTCATGCTCATAGGTCTTCTCCCGCAAGTCGTAGTTATCGGGCAGAGCATGATGACGCAGGCCACAGAGACGCGGGCCATAGCGCAGCATGATGATGATGACACCCACAATGAACAGGGCCAAGGCAGCAACGGCTGGATATAGAAAGTATAGGGCCATGGCTTTTAGATATCGCTCTCACGCTTCTGCAGCTCGACGTATTCCTCGCGCTGGCGTTGCTGGTGTAGGGTGCGCCCCTCTGGTCGCGGTGGACGCTGCTGCTGATGATGATGCACTGGCTCTAAGTCGTCTGCTTCAAGGCCGCCAATGACCACGTCGTCAGGAAACACTTGTTGATGTGTAGTGGGCTGTAAATAACAAGTAATCAATTGAGATTGCCAGATAACCATGGGTCATTGTCCTACCTGGAAACGTTGAAAATAGGAGGCGTCCTTCAGCTCAGTGAAATCCAAAGGTGGCTGCTTGTGCGGGGTGGCTGACCAAATGGAAACCAACCAACGATTGCCTGTATGCCTGTCCTGCCAATACTTGCGGTACTTGGAGCAGCAGCCCAAAATAATGTTCAAGATTATAATTGAGACGAGCGCAACGGTGCAGATGCCAATGGTCACATAAAACGGCGAATAATTCCCGTAAATATGACCAGTGAAGTATGGATTCTTTTCGTACGCTTTACGTTCCTCTTCGATTGTGGACATAGTCCCACAGGGTCAATGCTAATTGGCAAGTGTGGGTGTGGCTGTGCTTGAAGGTATGCCGCGCGTATCAGACTGATGCTGCTGTTGCTGCGGCGGTGTCAATGGCCTTTTGGTTAAGCTCACGTCTAATTGTCTGCAACAAAAGTCTTGTAAATCAATAAAGAAAATGCTGACGCTACACTAGCACCAGAGCAAGCTATGCACTTGCAACCCCAAAGCCAAGCAGTAGTCGCAGCCACCAATTTGTCACACATTTCGTTGCTTGGGCGTGGCGTGCACACTTTTGTTGCAAGTTTGCTTTCTTATTCAAATTTCCACTCCAAATACTTACCATTTGCTTGCACTTTATGGCAACTGCAATTGTTTACAATCTCATTCAACATTAGTGTTTGAACTTTTAAACAGAATGTTAATATTTATATTTTTGTAGATGCAAAGAAAACAACGCCCAAAGCCAGGCTTTATAAATGGTGTGACCAAATTTTGTAAGCTGGAACATAACATACAAATATACCATAATATACGGTTTTCAAAATGTGAATATACCAAATAAATATTGGCAGGCACTTGACTTACTATAATAAAATAATGTATATTAAAATTAAGTCCTTAAAGCTATAATTTTAGATCTATAGCATGTAAATTAGAATAAACTAAACATTGAAATGAAAGAATACAAATAAAATCAATTTAATATTTGCGAAACAGAGTCCGATTTCAAAAATATTTTTTGTATAAGATACTAACAAGCAAAATAGTAAACAAACTATGGATATAGTTAAGTTCTATTTAATTATATATTAAGGACGAAACAAGGCAAACGATCATGAACACTAAACACGATTGTCATGATCACAAGACATTGATCACTAATCTGTGACCAGTGATCCTGATCAAATGTGCCTTATAACTAATTTCGATGTTTTCGATATGTATGTTCAATATCGCGAAAATCAGCTGTGTTTTTAAGATCCACCTCTAGTTTTATGCAACATATTAAGCTTAATGAAACTAAATTGACTTTTTGCACATTTGCTGAACTTTAATGTCTCAAACTTAATCATATGAACATTCTTCATTTTTGCTTAAAAACTAAGATAATTCCAAAAACAAATCGATGCTCAACAGTATGGTAATCCACCGGCTATTCAATAGCCATAGCCTGGGGCTGACGTTTCCCATCCTCATCGCCAAACCAACCCAACTCCACCTCGCTTCACTGGTCATAGGTCAAGAAATGATCATTCCGGGTGAGGTGTTGCGCCAGTCGGCGTCCATCTTCAGTTGGGGTGCTAAATGCTATAAGCTCCATGGCTATTTCTTGGCCCAAAACGGTGTGGGATTGCACGGCTCGGACAAGGGCAGTGGCGATGCCACATCTTCGCTGGAGAGGCGATACCCAAATTCTGGAAATGCCACAGCTGCGGGTGGACATAGAAAATATATCAGTTCATTAGAAGAGTTGTGCCCCAAGGTGATCCTGATTTCGATCTTACCTAGCCTTGTACGTCTCCTCACTATAGTAATCGATGCCATCGATCTGTATGAAACGATGGGCCTGCGTCAGCGGCTGAACCAGGCAGAAGCCCACAATCTGCTGCCTCCTCACAGCAAAGTAGCCCACAAAAATCTTTGGCACGATGTACGAGGAGTAGCCCAGTTCCTTGTCCACCACTTTTATGATTTCGTTGAGCCTCTCCAGACGAGCGGATGGGGCTCTTTCAGTGATGCGAATAATCCGGCCGTCGGTGGCCCATTCCGGAAAAACGCCCACAATATCCTCATCGATCCAACCCTTGAAATGACGCACATGGACCGATTCATGGTATTCGCGATGCAGTTGCTCCTCTTCGGGCTCGTGCAGGGTGTATACTAGTCCACACTGTGGACACTGCCTGGCCCCAAAGGCTTTTTGGCCAGCATCGATTTGGTATTGATTAGAGCCGATGGCCCCCACCAGCAATTTCTGCGAAGGATCAGTCCTACGGCGTGTGAACTTTTGTGGCATAGGTTGAAGAGGTTGCGTAAAGATGGGAAAGAGTTTGGCCGGAGCAGGACAAGAAGCCTCAACTGATGCAGCCACTTCCATGGCCACTGGTTCCGATTCCGTTGCCGTTTCGGCTTCCTCAGCTGACAGCTGGGCATTCACCACCATATAGAGCTCGTCGACAATGCGTGTGGCCTCCTCCTTGTGGTTGTCGGGATCGCCTATGAATATCTCAAAGTTTCGATCCGTGCAGATGTTGTTGCTGATGAGAAACTCGAGCAGCAGCTGCTGCTGCTCTATTGTACTGGGATCTTCGGTGTTGTAGGGCAAACGCTGGCGATACTCGGCATAGGGATCGGGCAGGATATCGGGTAGCGGCTCTACTGTTTCCTCCTGAGCCACAACCGGTGTCTGCGATTCCACAATCTCGCCCAGCACTGAATCATCTAGATTCCGTAGAATGGCATCCACAGTGGCCTGCTCCGCCGAGAAGATTGTGGCCGACTTGACTCGTACTTGTCGCGGCTTCTTGGGTGGTGGAGCAGGCACCAGAGCAATTTTGCCCTGACTCACACTGGCACGTATGTTGTCCGTTATTTTCACCTCCATGCAGGTGCTCCGCCTGCGGCCGGATTTGAAAAACTTCCGCTTGCCAAGGCCTTCGGAATCGGTGGGTGAGGTGTTGACAATTGTGTCGTGCCGTATCAGCGGTATAACCTGCTCCAAATGCAAGTCTATGGCTGGCTCTGCTGGGACTGAGGCTGCTTCTGTTACTCGAGCATCTTCATCATCGCTGAGATCAGAGAAGTCTTTGGATTCTTGCCACTCATTGTTGTTATTGTTGGCATCATCCGTGGCCATCATGCTCAAGGGTTTGGCCATTTTAATGGGATCCTTGGCACTGCGTAGGACTTCGTGAACCTGCTCCGCTTTGGCACGCTCCTCGCGTTTGCTCTTTATTAAATTTATCAGCTTCTCATTGCGCAGGGCACCCAGGATGCCATCCAAATCAACAGGCGGCAGACGCCTCAGACCACCGGCCCATGGTTTCCGTATCTTGTGCCGTACTCCCTTGTTGATGCCCAGCCGAGGGTTCGAAGTCGTGGGCGAGGTGCTGCACTTTACTCCTCGACCACTTCGATGTAGCTGCCCAGCATATCGTGCTCCACTGGATGGAGTTCTGGTCAAGTCGCTTTTTGCTGCTCTGGCACTGGCAGTGGAGGCAGCAGCTGAAGATTGAGAATAGAATGCCAGGGTGGGTATGCTGCCCTCCAATTTACGCAGCTTAGATTGCGGCGAGTCGTTGCCAGAGCCTGGTGATTTCGGGTTAATATTCGCAGCGCGC
Source organism: Hirtodrosophila duncani (assembly GCA_037043425.1). Lineage (NCBI taxonomy): Eukaryota > Metazoa > Arthropoda > Insecta > Diptera > Drosophilidae > Hirtodrosophila > Hirtodrosophila duncani. The sequence continues at coordinate 6,363,594 of JBAMBM010000821.1, read as the reverse complement.
TTTGTGCCCGACCGTGGATCAGCTTGCGGGGCGGCTTCTTTTGCCCTCGATTTGGGTGTGCGGGGACTGCTCTCGTGACTGCTGCTGCTTGTACTATTGATGCGCATTGTTGTGGTAAATAAGTGGGGCAGCTGTTCCTGTTCCTCGCCAATGCCGCCACGTGTCTCTGGTTTACCTTTGTTCTCCTTGTTGTTCTCCGGCGAAGAACTGGTGATGCTACTTAAGTTTCGGTCACTGACATGGCTAGTACTGTCATTGTCATGGTCAAAGAGGGGCCTCGGCTTTGTCTTTTTGGCGCCTCTTTGTCGTCGGCTAGGTGTTAGTGGTGCTATTCCAAGCAGGGGATCTTCAATGTCGTCATCGTCAATTTGATTCAACATGGGGCTTCTGCTGCGAAATAGTTGCTTCTTGCGCTCCGACAAGCGTGGAGTGGCTGTGCGAGTTGGCCGCCCAGCCCGCCCACTACTCGTGGGAGTTTCCATAATTCCGCCTAAACCTTATGAATTTTTAATAACCAAATACAAACTCCCGCTTTTTTTGGCTAGGATGCCAGTGTTGTGTGAGGCGATATCGCAAAACAAACAATCTGTGCAGCACTATTAATAGAACAGTGTGGCCACACTTGCGTTTCGTGTGCACTACTTTTCATAGTTTTTAAACTAGATGTTCGGAATATCGATACTATCAAAAATTAGGAATTCCATATCTTTATAAATACTTTGTTATATATTTTGTATTATTAATATACCTCTCAAGATTAGGTTTGTTATGGATTGACTTTTTTCACTTTTCTGGTTTATAAGGAAGGGGCATACGGCCGGTCCAAGGGTGGACCCAACATGAATATATTCGGCAGCACTGGGAACTTCTATAATGAATTTATAATAAAAACCGAGGTGTAAGGGGTGCAACGACCCCTGCTCCGCTGGATTCACACTTTTCTGAACATGAGCGCAAATATTGGACACCGTCTTCGGAAACGTGAAATTTAAGAAACTGGCTGTTTAAAAAAAGAAACTACAAATATGTAGTGAAAACACCATGAATCGATAGTGACATCGATTTTGTTGCCAACTCTAATCACAATAGCACGAAGATCAAAATACTAGATTTAGTATATTTCTTATATCGTTGCTTTCAACTTTCGGTCACACTTTGCCGAAGCCGAAAAATCATTCAGAAATCGTTTTGCCGAAAAAAGGTGGAAAAGGGAATTATTAAAGAGCAATTGTGAATAATTATTTTAATTGGTTTGCATAGCGTACAGGTAAGCCATAAAGTTTAATTAGTTTGAGTTTTTGAAGTCAGCGATCGTCCTCTCGCCACCAACACCGTGTAAAAATGTGAACTTGCCGCAGAAGCCCGATGTCGCCGCCGTCGTCGCCGCCATCTTGTTTTATATGTATACGTATGTGTGTTTGTGTGTGGTTCTTTGCACAGAAATGCGAAATTTCGTCAAAAAAAAGACCCCGACTGGAGTTTTCGTACACTGGTCAAACAGTTCTCAATTTCCAGGGGTTCCATTATCTATCGCACGCGCTACATTGTTTAAATGTTAAAATTTGCTTCGTATAGATAAACAAAATTTGTTTCTTCCCTTTTCTCACTTTGAGGTCGCGATTGGTTGTTCACACTTCTCGTCGCCGCTCCCGCCGCCGTCGTCTGTGTCTGTCAACGCGATTATAGTTTGAACGCCACCGTCGCCGCGTACCCTCCTCCAATCCTGAAGTAAACAAAAAAGAACCGTGGACGACAACGCAGCAGAAAACGTTGCCGCTATGCCCGGAGCCGGCACGTTCAAGTTGTTCATCGGTAATCTCGATGAGAAGACGCAGGCGGCCGAGTTACGTGCGCTCTTCGAGAAACACGGTACCGTCGTCGAATGCGACGTGGTGAAGAATTATGGGTTTGTGCATATGGAAACCGAACAGCAGGGTCGCGAGGCCATTCAGAACTTGAACGGTTACGTTCTGAATGATAACGCCATCAAGGTGGAAGCGGCCAAATCCCGACGCGCACCCAATACGCCGACAACGAAAATCTTCGTTGGAAACCTAACCGATAAAACGCGTGCGCCGGAGGTGCGCGAACTCTTCCAAAAATACGGCACCGTTGTCGAGTGCGACATTGTGCGCAACTATGGTTTCGTGCATCTGGACTGTGTCGGTGATGTGCAGGACGCTATCAAGGAGTTAAACGGTCGTGTCGTTGATGGCCAGCCACTGAAGGTGCAGGTCTCGACTAGCCGGGTGCGCCCCAAGCCGGGCATGGGCGATCCGGAGCAGTGTTATCGTTGCGGCCGTTCCGGTCATTGGTCGAAAGAGTGTCCGCGGCTTTATGGCGGTGCTGGAGGAGGACGCGAGCCGCCACCACCGCTCAGTGCCGGCGGCTACAGAGATCGCATGTACGGTCGTGATCCGTATCCGCCGCCACCACCGCCGCCGCCATTCCTGCGTGATCGCATTATGGATGGCTTTAGGGTAAATGCTAGCAATCATTATAATCTTATACTCTAACCGAATCCAGTACTCATGCAAGCCCGCGGATAAATGATTTTAACGGTTTCTCTCTGCTGCATTCACAGGATTACGATTACTATGACCGCCGCTTTGAGGATTCACGTGATCTGTACGAGCGCCGCTATCAGTCGTCGCGCATGCGCGACTTCCCACCGCCGCCCATTTCCAGGCGCGAACCCATGCCGCTGCCCCCACCGCTGAGCGGCAGTCTGCGCTCCTGCAGTGTCTCCCGGGGGTATGACACCATGTTCAGCCGCCGTTCGCCACCACCACCGCGCAGCAGCAATGGCATGAGTCGCTATGGGTAAGTAATCAACCAACCCTCCTTTCCTTATTTTTAGCTAATCAAAATTTCCTCTCTCCCCCTTAGCTCCCCATCGCCACATGGCTATGAGGACTTTAGTCGCGATTCCTTCGATGATAGGATGCTTTCGTCACGGGGCATGCGCGGTCCCTCGCCGCCGGGACGCCGATATGCGCCTTACTGAGATGAGTTTTACGATTTTGGCAGCAGCTGAGTGACGCCAGGAGTTGCCACTGTCTTACCAGCCTGCTCCTATAACAACAACAGCAACTATAATAATAATATTAATACAAGGCTGACCTGCTGGCTGCTCTGTTGGTCAGCGCCACCACAACAACAACACTTGCAGCTGTTGGCACCACCGTTTGCCAGGCTGCCCTTTTCACACTGGTGGCTATCGACGCTGCCGCCACCGGCGCTGCTTTGGTAATCCACGCGTATTTTAGAAACTAAACAACAAATATTAATCATAACATACCATCGCATATACCTATAGATATGATATACATATGTATGCATAATATTGTTTGACTGATCGATCGATCGATTGAACCTCAACTATCACAAGTAATGTACCCATATGCATCATATATAACTCTCACTAGACATCATCTCGTGTCCATTAACGCCAATCCATATTGTTCGTAAGCTAAAGGCTAAAGTTCAACTTTGGAATTGTGAATTAGCATTAAAAACTCTAAATAAAATAAAAAAAACATTTCATAAAAACAACAAATGGATGCTGCAAACTGAATTTGGTTGGATTTGGATGAAAAACCTAACCTTTTTGACGAATACAATGAAAGGCCGTCCATAAAGATGTGTCAACATCGAGATCTTAAGATTAAACCTCGGTTCAAAATCAAAATCCTTATTTAAATATACTTTAACAGTGGAAGCCATATGATTTAGTGTTCCATATATTCAATATTCATTCTGAATTCGTTGGCTATATGGGCGCCTCATGATATTGTTGTTCGATCCGTATCAAATTTGTTCAGGATCAATTTAGACATCCGATTATGACGATTTTCACATATGAGAGAGCAGATGTAGATATGTCAATATCGAGTCGACTGGTGATCCTGGCAAGGAACATAAATAAATGTAAAAATATAATACAATATATTCAAAGAGGAACAAGGTTTAATCTCAAATATTCTTTCAAATGGTTATCATAAGGCTTTTAGCCATGCAGATCAATAAAGATCATCGATATCGGTGTGATATATATCAACTGTTATAAACTCTTATATTTATTATTGCATCTTATACTTAGGTCTAAGCTCTTAACCTTATATGCTATAAATTCTTAAAGTATACAAAGTTCGTACGATGAAATTCTGTTGAAAACTTGGCTTTCAAAGATTACACGATTTCCGATCTTCATATGAAACTTAAGGGCAGTATAGTGTATGTGTATGTACTTCAAAAGAACGAAAAAAAAGTGATCCCCGCCAGAAATCGTTAAGTACTTTCAATTCTTTTATAATCAAAACTGTTTGCTAAATGTCTTTGATGTACAATCAAGTCTTTATGTCGTCCATCAAGCCTGTGAGCTGGAGGTGGAGCTGGGCAAGATGCGTATGTTCTGAGCCTGGGGCAGCAATTCGGCACCTTCATTCATTGCATTAACTGCCTCCTCTGCATCTGGGCTGGACTTGCCGTTGGGTTTATTCAACTCCTGCAGTTCCACTGGTGTGCGCCTCTCATATGGCGGTGGTATCAGAAGTTGGCTGCAAAGATTGGGCATTAGCTGGGACCCCTACAACAACCATATCTTCAGGTCAGTACTCACTTGCTGCACAACAGCCAGATCATAGAGATGAACATCATGGTTGAGGTCACACCAAAGGTCCAGTAGGTGCCCAGACGAGTGTAAATGGAACCCACAAAAACGGGACCCATTACCCGTGAGAGACAGCCGGCTCCCGTCATCCAGCCCATCCACACGCCCTGCGGCCGTGGTCCCAGCACCTTGCTGAATATGGTCTGTATAAGCGTGACGCCAATGGGATAACCAATCGACGTAAGCGCAAAACCAATGATGAACTGCGTCAAGGTGAGCGCCGGCAGGCTGCCGCACCAATCCTGTGTAGGCGGGCAGCCCAGGTAAATGGGATCATTTTGGCTCAGATTTGCACTCTCATTATAGGCCACAGCCAGCTTGGGTGGACTTGAACCCCAAGGTATATAGAGCACTCGACCCAGCACCATCAGGGAGAAGCCACCCCAGATGAGCACGTAGCGCTCCGCGAACCATTTGCACAGCGGCTCAATGAGCACAAAGGTGGTGAGCGATATTATGGCTGCCGCAGTCATCATCATGCCCATATAATTCAGAGCTTCGTCATTGGACCAGGCAAACATATCCATGGTCAGCGAGGTGCCCAGACTGTGGAGTGAAGGCAGAGTTGGGTGAACCATGGAAACCAAAGAGAATGTTGAGAACTTACGTTTCGAGCAGCACAAAATTGAAGACCAGCACAAAGAAGGCCACAATCAGTGTCCAGGCGGATAAATAGTTCGGCTTGATGCCCTTCCACGTGTCCCTTTCGGATGTGCCGCCCTGCATGACCATCACCTCGCGGGCGGCTATTTTGTGCTCCTGGAAGAGTTCAAAGATCAAATTGATAATTTTCCTGGAACTCTCATTGGAAATCTCACCTCGAATATGCCAGGCAGGAACATTAAGAAGTTTCCCATGGCCATGAGCGCATTGATCCAACCGCCTGCTGTGTACATATTAAAGTACATGGTGCCCCACAGCCACACATGGCCTTCACTGCCCAGCGGCGTCACAAGCGTTTGCAGTCCGGGGCCAATGATGAACCCCAACACTTGGGCCAGCGACACTATCGACACCGCATGGGTGCGTTCGCTCAGGCGTGTGGCCGCCGACAGATAGGAACGACAGAGCGCTATATTGGCACTGCTGACGCCTATCAGGAAGCGGGAGGCCAACATCCAGTACTTGACATTGGCCGGACGCAGCTCCAGCGAGGAATACAGACCGCTGGCAATGGTGAAGAGCGCCAGCGATAGCAGCAGCGGCAGGCGAATGGTGCCCAGTTTATTGCCCCACCAGCCAAAAATGGGACTGAATATCATCTGACCCAAAGGGTTGGCGGCCACAACCAGACCCATGAACTCCTTGCCAGCGCTGGGATCTAGCTGAAGAAAGGGGCGCCATCAACAAAGCATAAGCCACGGGGAACTCATACCCACCTTGTTGAGAAATGGCCAGATGCCAGTGATTATGATGCTGAAGCCCAAGGCCATCAGGAACATGGTGAAGTAGATGATGCGCACGGAACGCCAGCGTTGTGTATATTGCTCCACCGTCTCCAGGCCATCATCCACATCGGCTGGCAGTCTTCTCGTTTCCCAACGTGCACGCAGTTTACGTAACGTGTCCATCGTTTTGTGCTCTTCGGCGGCCTTGGGTTTGAGTGGGGGTGGATGATAGATGTTCTCCTCTGCCTGCAGCTTTAACGAGCTCAATGATGCATTCTGTAAGGGCAGACATCTTGGTTTCATAGAGAAGTGGGCGGGCTTTTGAGTGAGTGATGGGGGGAGGTGCGGTGTCAAGTGAATATATTTGAAATGTTAAACTGTGAGATTCTCTGGGAAGAGTGATTGAGTATTCAATGGCTTACTAGTTGCTCAGATTGGGGTTTTAGTATCTTCCATTGGTTTTGCTGTTGCAGTTAATGCAGACAGAATATGTATATATATATATATATTATGCTTATACATATTTGACCTATATAGCTATTAAGCAAAGACTGCCATCATCATCATCAGCCACCAATGAGCAGCGCATCATTCGAAAAGCTCAGAAAGTGCACGTGCTCGTTGCAAGCTTTTCTCTATGCCCTCACCAGGACATTGAGGTCTTTTGACTTCGTCTCTTTGTTTGCCAAGTTTAAGGAAATGTTTTACATTCATTATATCATGGCAAACTGTAAGTATTTCAGCGTTCAATTATAAGGCTTCAAATTTGGATGGACAGGAATGGAATCATCTACCATGAGCTACTTCCATATGGGCAAACACTCAACTCGGACCTCTATTGTCAACAATTTTGAATTTGAGGATTGTAATAAACCAGAAGCAACCAGAATTGGCCAATAGGAAAGGGTACAACAAATTCAGTATCGACGTGTATATATATATATATATATATATATATATATATATATATATATATACATATATCACACTTGGCTATCTTAAAGATAGTTGCTTAAGCAATTTGCCTGCTTATCAAATCCATATTAAAGAAAGCAGATCCAGGCCAATATGAAGCAGTTGTTTTTCCCCCTCTGATTGGGGTTATCATTGTCATGCTCAGAGTCAGACGGGCTGTAAGTGGTTTGCCGGCTTTTCTTTATCTCCATGTACATATGTATATATGTGTGCTGTGTGATTTGTGGGTGTTAGTGTGAGTTAAAGCGACTAACTTCTCAATGTATTAGCGAGTGTGTGTGAGTTAAAGCAACTAACTTTTCAATGTATTAGCAAGTGAGCGAGTGGTACGCAGTTGTTATCAGCACAGTCTCAGTCTGACGTGTTTGATAACACAAAGCGGGGACTAGCATTTTTATTACATGATTTTATTTATCGAAGGAAAACGAACTAAACACATTTTTTTAAATAATATAATATGCAACTAACTATAGGTTGTGTTAATCCAAAGGTTTTGTAATATTTTAATACTTCAGCATATACTTAGGCCATAAATTTGGAACTATAACATCGTTAGTTGCACGCAATCCTTAGCACGCTATAAAACTTCAAACTTCAATATTGAAAACTTGCCCTTGTCAAGGTGATCAGTTGATGGTTTTATATGGAAACATATTAGTTCTATATCGTCATTTCACCAACTTTGGCACATATACCCAAAGCAATCAACAACTGAGTCATTCTGTATGAACACTTAGATCCCGAAGTCTAGATATGCCAAATTTCATAACGATCCGATGATAATTGTTGACAAAATCGCCAAAAAATCATGATCATGAAAATTTGTTTTATGTTGCCTACTTTTGTGAGTGTCTCATCTATAAATTAATTATGAGTACGAGTATCTTATGGTCGAAATTGCGACTAAGGCCTTCTTATTTGTTTATGCACTGTGAAAATATGTTCCGCATCATGTGAAAGCTTCTCTTAAATTTCTTACAGGCATTTTGGTCTGGATCAATAAATCAATTCTGCTCGTCTAGTGCAACCGTTGCAAATATTGCATTTTCAAAACAACACAGTTAAGGCTTAGTTGCGTCTCGGGTCTATAAATACATTTTCCCCTGCCCAATTATAGCCATGGCTGCAGTAAAGGTTTCATCATTCTACAGTTGGTTTTCTGTGCTTCAAGTGCGCATATCTTTGAGATACACAAACGCTAGCACACTCAACACACACACACACATACACACACATGGATTCATTGTATGGTTAAGTCAAATATCAGCAACAAGTTGACCGTTGAACGTTCCCAATAGCTGTGGATACTTTTTAATTAACTTTAGAATTGATTTTGTTTTCCTCATTTGTTTGTTTGACACGTTCCTGTTGTCAGGCTTTTTATATATGCAAATTTATTTGACTCACACACATACGCTTATTTACATATACAGAACGAATTTGTTTTTATTTAAATACTCATTTCAAATGAAGCGCCAAACATCAAATTGGGCACAACAGAGCATCTAAAGCATCAGAGCGTTAAATGACGCTCTGAGATCACACACACACATATATACATATATGCAAACACAATCGCTGCACTTTGAATGAGAGCTCACAGTTATTCTTTCTGTTCTTATATATTTTATCATTTTCTACGCATCACATTGACACTGCACTGTTTTGTATATACTATTTAATATACGTACATTGCCCCCGCTTTATTTTAACAATTTCTCTTTGTCCAAGGAAACCACGAACTGGAAGACGCACAGCGCCTCTCAACGATCAACACAGAATGAAACCAAAATCAACGGCCTGTTGCTGCTGCTTGCTTTTGCTTCTTTGTTGTTGCTGCTGCTGTTGGTATTGGGGCTTGTGTGGCTGTTGCCAACAAATTCGAATGTGAAGGTTGACGTTGACGCTCTCTGCTCTCTCTCTGTAGTTGGGGGGCTCGCTTTAATGAAAAGCGCATAAGTATGTGACACTTTCTTGATACTTGTTGCTGCTGCCCTGAAACTGCTCCAAAAATGTTTGCAGGTTTTGCTGTTGTTTTTGCTTCGTATTTATCGCCGAATTTTTTTAATTTTAATTTGAAATTAACATTAGTTAAATATTAACCCATATTGTATATGAAAATACCGATCAAGTTAGTGTTATCGAGGAAGCTGAAAAATGTTTGAAAGCGAGAATTGTCCAAAACTGCGGCAACAATATTAAAGCCACAAAGTATGCAACAATAAATGTTAAATTACCCGATTTGTGGTTCGCTGTCACTTGCCAAATTATAAATTTATTGCCCAAAAAAAAGTATATCTGCACACACACACCCGTGCAACCACCTCTGTGTGTGTGTACTGAGGATCCCTTAAAAATATACAACAAAAAAATGATTGCAAATTATTATAATAAATATTCAGTTATTGCAATATCCTTGCTACTCCCCGCGAGCCCAGTTGAAACGGCGCAGTCTCCGTTGACGCAGCCAGGGCAAGAGTATACCACGCTGTCCAAGTGGGGCAGGTGGAATACCCACTGGCGCCCGGGTCACAGCTGATGAGCTGATGTCATTATGCAGTACATCCAGAGAGCTGCCGCTGGGTCGACGCGGCACACTGGCGTAATCGTTACGTTCCATGGTCTTGGGGTAGACATCCTTCATGATATTCAGGCTGAACACATCGCCGCTGTGACTGTCGGCGGCCAGATGACTGACCGTTTCCTGCAGCACGCGAGGTATACGCTCCACAACCTCGAAAGCATCGCGTATGGGACGAATCTCGCGTTCTGGCTTTGGCTTCTGTTCCTTCACTGGCTCTTCCTCCGCTCTATTGCGACGCCTGGAAGATGAATTCTTCTTCGTTTTCCTAGACGATTGACGTTTGTTAAGCGGCGCTGGCCGTGTGAGCTTTGGAGCAGTCTGCATCTGCTCTAGAAACCAAGGCCGTCGTGGTACTAGTGGAGCAACTGTGGTTGCTTGACGCTTGTAGGCGGCCGCCTTGGCCTCGCGTTGCTTCTGTGAGCGTGCTCCAAAGGGAGCTGGACGTACCAAAGTGCTGGCAAAGTCATTGAACCATTCGAGATGATCAACGGAACGTTTGTGTCGTCCCAACTCTGATCTCTTCAAGACGGCCGAGGGCAATTCCAAGGCATTGGCCGATAGACTCGGCCCCTTGGTCATACCTGTTGAAGGCTTGTAGATGGTAATGGTGGAACGACGACTGCGTGTGGCTGCCACCACATCGTGTTGCTTCTGTTCGAATTGCTGGGCATTGCGCACAAAACGATTACTACTGGGACCCTGGATGAGGATCTCGAAGGGTGTATTCAGAGTACGGGCATTCTGTTGCATCACCCGTATGCATTCCGTGTCCGAATTGTCATTGTTGCACTCGCACAGACACTCCTCGCCACAGTAGAAGCCCAAGCAGCCGCAGTGGCCACACAGAGCTTTGCAATTCCGTTCATGTTTGCGCTCCAGCAAGGGATTGGTTGGGGCAGAGGTTGATGTTGAAGTTGCTGTGGTGTGCACTGCTTCCGTTAGATGCAATTGGCTCACGGCCAGCCATACCAAGATCAAGGCAATGGTATACAAGCACAGGCTGCTGGGAGGCTCATTCCTAATTGTCGCCATACTCGATACTCTGACTCCGTGTGGACAGCTTTTGGCTTGGCTAATGGCTGGGCATTGGCAATGCGCTTTGGGTTTTATACGCTGACCCAGGTGAAATCGTAGACGCCGCTTCCCGCTTCGTGACTGTCGCTTGAATTTCGATTTGTTTTGCTTGGCTTTCTGTTTTCGGTTCTCGTTCTGTTGTTGGAATTTTTGCTGACACCGTGTGATCTTGAGACATTTTTGAATCGAGTTCTTTCCTACACAGTTTATTCGTATACTTAATGGGGCCATAGTGATGCTGGTGCTTCGTGGTTGTGGATGGCGATGATAGATAGCTGTGCGTGCCAGGGTCAAATTCTTGCTCTTGAACTTAAAAATTGTTTTTATTTAGTTTTTTACAAAAATATTAAGAGAAACACTAAACACCCTGTCTACCCAGCCAGACTCAGCGGCGCTTGCCCTTGCCCTTCTTGCCACCACCACCGCCAACGGCAGCAGCACCAGCACCGCTCGTCTGTGGCTGCGGCTGATGGAAACTTTCGCCTGTTTTGTTTTGACGAGTCTTCAGCTGCGGTATTCGGCCGGCCACATGCTGCATGATGGACTCACGTGTGGGAAAGTCCTTATTGAACAAGTTGCCATCCGCATCGCGCAACTGGACGCGCACACGACCACGGAACTGCAATTCCCTGCTCTTCTCACGGCAATATTGCTTGTTTTCCACCGCAAAGTGCAGGCCGGACACTGACAGAACATCGCGTATCTCCACATAAGTGGGATTCTCTACACAGTTTTCCTTGGGCAGGCGGCGACCCTCTTGCCGTGTCTTCTTGCTGTTTATGTAGGCCGGATAGATGCAAATCCAGCTGAAATGTGCGTGGAAGTTGAAATTATGGACTTGGACTTTGTTTTGATGATTGCCGTCTTTGCTTTCAGTCCACATACCGCTCCACTTCATTGTGTTTCATATTGGGATGCCAATTGGTGCGAACGGGCGGCGAAGCAGCCATTGTTATTTATTAATTTCCTACACAATTTAATAAAATTTAACAAATACAATTTAACACGCAGGCAGTGTTATCGATAACATTCGGCTGCTCAGCTGTTAGTGTTGCAAACGGCATGTCGCTCTCCATTGAGTTGGTGTTGTGAAGAGAGCATTGCGAAATTAGTGCTGTGACTACTTTGCGATTTGAAATCTTATTTTTCGTTATAATCGATAGATTTGTTAGTATTTTTTCTATCTCCACCTGCGGTCACACTACTTCAGACCAAAACCAAAACAAAGCGAGCATAAAGGCATAAAGCGTCTCGCGTTAACAATGGACGAACTGAATAGCATATTGCTGAAAACCAAAGATAAATCGACGCAAAAGGAACAAGATGAGGTAGTGTTATGAATAAACGACTTCAACATCAAGCTTATACAGAAGGGGAGAGATAGTCTCCCTTGTGAACTTTGACATTTTGGAGCTAAAAATCGACTTCCTTCTCTCACTCCGTTTTTCATGTATTTTTTGTGTGTTGGCCCTGGGGCCTTATTTACATGCGTCGCCCACGCACAACCACGTGTATTTGTATACTTTGGACGAAACACCCGAACACCCCGTTACCGTATCCCCAGATACTGTTGCAGCCCTTCACGTACATACAACAGATTCCTGGGAAGCAATTTCGTTCTGAGCTGGCCTTGGCCTTCAATCACTGGTTGCAAATACCGGCCGAAAAGTTAAACCAAATCGGTGACATTGTACAAATGCTGCATAACTCCAGCTTGCTGTGAGTATATAATATTTATAACAATACGTATTTGTCTATATTTAATGAGCCTAACCATATTGCATTTTGACTAATTCAAGTGCCATTTAGAAGAACCCTTTGCCTTTGCCTGATTATTGCTTGTTTTGCTTTTGTTTACACGCAGCCCTCATGTCGTGTCATGCCACCACCAAACCATACCATTACCATAGTCATGCAATGCTTTATCTCGCTTCGCACCTAAACATTTTCGTATATTTTGTTGCTATTGTATTTTATTGTTCGCCCGGCTTTTGTTTATTGTTTATACAATATGTACAAGTATATATATAGATTTTAGTTGGAAAAATCAGTGTGAGTTTGGGCTGGCCGAAATAGTTAATCAGCGGTGGAATGAAAGAATTAACACTGGAAGACAAGCATATTGCTTAAAAGATAAGAATATTATATACAAAATATAATTCTAGCTGAGCAAAACTATATCCAACTTAGTAATGAGACGAGGAAGCAACATTTGATACTATTTGGCCTGACCCGATTCAGAAAGCTTTTGCCTTATTCCGAGTGTCATTCTTAACTTCTTTTCTGTCCAAAGAGATCAGTCATATAATTGTATATTCAGACATTCAGCTTTATATATATAGATTTAGTTCGATAACAAATTTTTCTCAACATTTTATTTCGAGTAGGCGAAGTTGTCATTCTTCCAGTATCCTACTGAAGTTAGAACTTCTAGCTGATCAGGTTGCCACATTTCATCCGTTTTCGAGAAGTTTTGTAAATTCCATTACTTTATATATCTAAAAGAGAGCATTGCTTCAGGTGCTTCATGTAAATTAATACTTATACCACTGTATTTCATCTCTTGGGATATAAATCTATTCTTAGTGAGCCTCTAAATATCAAATTTGCTCTATATTTATTATGAGTTACTTTGGTCAAAATTTGTCAATTTCTAAGAGAATCTGATGACAATTTCTTTGGAATTCTCTATATGCTGAAAAAGATAATCAGAAATGCTATTCCATTTTAATCATTCATATTTACATATATGTATGTACTTATATAGCAGAAAGTCACGTAGTGCTCCTTTTCATGTAGAAACTAATCTGAGACAAAATTTCTATTTCGAGTCTTAAAATCACTCAGTTCGATTCAAATATTTGGAAGACCAACTCATATATATACAGTTTTTCTGAATGAATTGATTTGCATTTGTTGTAATATCATGCTTGGCTTTTCTTATCTCTTGACCAAATTTGATACAAATTTCATATCTACTTTTTTCCCACTTATATATATATATATTTTGCCATTATCATCCAACGTAAGCGTATTTTCAACTCAAATGACTCATCGAACTCGACCTTGTTTCGCGTTGTATATGGCAAAATATTTGTATACATATTTGCATTTTCACTCGAAACCAATCTTAAAATTCCTGCCCCTGCCCCTTACCCACTCCCGCTTCCGCTTGGCCCTCCAAATACAGCCCGCAGCAATTTTTGTTTTGTTTATAACAAATTTCAATTGAATTTCTTATGGCCCAAAATGAAATTGCATAAATTATTTTGATTTTTCATTGTTGCCTGGGCGAATGAGGATGGGGGGGCGAATGAGGCAGCATGATGATGATGCAGTAGCTCAGTTTCTGGGCAACAATTAAACTTTGAACTGCTTCAATTAAAGTGCGCCCCTCCATCTCTCGCACTGTCGCGCTTTTCAATTGATGAAAATGCCAAACTGTTGAAATGCCTTCGGCTATCTTTGTCTTTGTGTGGAAATGCTCTCGCATATATACTATATAGCTTCGCAATCTGCCAATCGCTTTCAATCTGCCATCAGCCTTAGGCTGGCTTCATTGTTTGTTTGAAGCTAATCCTGTTCGACTGCTACTGCTGCTGCTGCTGCTGCTGCTGTGTCCTTGCTACCTGTTTATTCAAAATGCAAATCGGTTAAAATGTTCTTAAAGCTGCTGAAAATCTCTTCATTGTTCATTTCAAAGGCAAGACGACTGACAGTTACTATCTCATATCCTCCATTTCCATTTACATTATATTCTTATGAAAGCTTTTTTTTTTTTGTCTTGGGCCACTTAGAAAATGCCTCTGCATAAGTCGCGTCCTGTTTTTTGATGCCCTACAAACAGGCATTGCAAAGGGTTAATGGGCTTATGGATGTGGGGAAATGTTAGGGACACATTGAGATGAACAATACCCATATTTCTGTAGAATTTGATACTATCTTTCGAATAACATAACTATTCATACTGATAATAAGAAAAGAAGAAGAATAACAAATCATTTTTCTTTCAAAACGAAAAGGCTTAGAACTGTAACCCTTTGAAGACATCATTTGGGCATCATAATATATATATATCATAACGAATTGAAATACTCATTTAAGACCCGCTTTCACATCTCTATAAAGAGAGTTAAGTTTGGTAGAGGATATGATTATCGGGTAGGGTTTCCATTTTCTCGTCTTCCCCTTAGCTTTATTTTAACATTTTTTGAATGTTGGCAATGTTGTACAACATTGCCCTGCAGAATGATTGGCAGCGCGGTCTAAATCTGTCTACACATCTAGAAAAACAGTTGAATTGGTGGGAAAATAAAGAAAAAGCACTTCCAGAAGTGAAATTCCTTAAAAGAAGACAAAATATCTAAAGGTTGGATGAAGCTAAGTTTAGAAAACCAAAGTAAAAATGAAAACGAGAAGTTCTGCAGGTGGTGCCCTGTGTTCATTTAAGTTCTATCATTTTCAGCTCTTACCTATTCCCTCAAATTAACCCTTTCAGTTCAGGGTATCTCTGTGGTCGTCTACCTCTCCAGCTATATATAATTCTTGCTTGTTTTTTTCTAATGCATTTTCATATTGGCAAAAACTTAGTTGTACAACAATGCCATTTACCAGCAGGCAGCATCCAACAATCACCAGAGGCAGCTTCAGCCTCAGCCTCAGCAGCACCAGCATCAGCACAGGCGTCACTCATGCAGGCCAGAGTAGAGAGGACAGGAGAGGGAACGGAGTAGCAGTAGCTGGCGCCTCATTCATGCACTTATGCCCATTGTCATTTAGTCAGCCTGTCGACAGGCATTGTCACAAACTCTTGCAAACGCAACACGCCCACTCTCTGCCTGTACCCCCGTCCCCCTTAACACCACTCCTCTATGGGCTTTTTGTGTGTCGCTTGAACGCCCACGCCTTTATGCCTTCCATCTCCATATAAATGATGTTGCCTCTTCCTTTGAATGTTTGCCGCTTTCGCGAAGCGCAAACATTTTTTAATTACGCAAATGTCGGTCGTGTTGGGTTGCTGCTGGTGCGGGTGGTGGTCCACACTGCCCAGTTTGCCTTGCCAACAGGCATAACTGGTGCTGGCGCTATAGCTGGTTAGTGAAGCGTTCGCTGAGGCGGCCTTAAACAGCGGCTTAAAATAAACACATTGCCATATGTTAAGCATGTGGCGTGGGTTGATCCAAAACATTGCCATTAACAGTTTCCCTTTCTCTGCTTAATATAGATTCAACCTCTCATTTCCCACACTCTTGCACGTTCTTCCTCGGTTGGATTTTGAATTATTTGTTGTATTGCCAAGGTTCTATTCCTTAGGAAGTGCAACTTTGAAAACTCAGAAGCTGACTTTCGTACATCGATAACTTCAGTCTAATATGTCTAATCCTTTATTGCGTAATACGAAAATAAACCTCTAATATAATAATGTAAGCCTATTTCGCTTCCACTGCGGCTTCACTCCGGTTTCAGCATGAAATTCTCAAAGATTTCTCATCTTCATCATTCACTTTATTTTAACATTCTGTGAATAATGGCAATGCTGTGCGGCAATGCTTCTTAGCTTGGTTGGCAATGCTTGTTGAATCTGGTCACACTGATAAAAAAATGTCTAAATTGGTGTTTATTTTGTGCGAAGATTTCGAAATGTTAATTTAAACGAAGAAGGGCATTGCCCAATGTAAAACAATGAAACAGTCCTAAAGCTAAGGCGTCGCATCGAGAAAATCACACCAAAAGCTTCTCGTGTGTATGTCTCAGAGACCTGCAACTGGCCATTGCTTACGCATCAACATGCGGTCACTCAACGAAAATTGTGTGCCGGTGCATTAAAGCAACGTTATGTGTCTGCGTATCCGAAGTGTATGTCTCGTTGTGTCCGATCGTTGATCGCGTCGATTGGCAGTAGCCGAAAGCGAAGAAGAAGAAGAAAGTGTTATTTCTCTTCTCTTCCTCGCGTCCAGCCCGATTGAGCAGTTAAACGACCCCATATCATGATCTACGCAGTATGCTTTCAGTTCCGAAGAAAACGATGTTCCGTCTTCTCATAAAGAAACGCGTTCGCTGATCGAATGGTGGCTAATATCGTTGCTGACGTTATACGAACAGACAAGAATATGCTATAATATTAGTAGGACTTATATATAGACCTGTATAGATCAATATAGTTCATGATATTATTTGGTATTTATTGTAGTTTCTTCTAAACTTTGCTCAACTCTTTCACAGCAACTTATCAAGCCACCCCGTCTATGATAAATAGACTATGAAACATTGAACAAACTCAAAAATAACTTGCCATTAATACGATACTTATATGTGTAACTAACTGAATCTGAATCTGAATCTGCCTTGCCTACTATATATATTCATATATATATATATATCTATGTTGTTCTTAACAAATGACTTACAGCATTGATGATATTGAAGACAATTCGATACTTCGCAGAGGTGTGCCAGTGGCGCATTCGATATATGGTGTGGCCAGCACCATCAATGCGGCCAACTATGCCTTATTCCTGGCTCTAGAGAAGGTCCAGCAATTAGGACATCCCGAGGTAGGTTAGATGAATCCTTAGAGCCTTGATGCTAAGTGATAAAATGAATGTGCGCAGGCCACCAAGGTGTACACGGAACAGCTGCTGGAGTTGCATCGTGGCCAGGGCATGGAGATCTATTGGCGTGATAGCTTCACATGTCCCTCCGAATCCGATTACAAACTGATGACTGTGCGCAAGACTGGTGGCCTATTTATGCTGGCCATAAGACTCATGCAGCTGTTTAGTGCCAACAAGGAGGATTACTCCAAGCTAACAGCCATCCTGGGCTTGTATTTTCAAATACGCGATGATTATTGCAACCTGAGCCTAAAGGAAGTGAGTTTCCAGTGAGCAGGATGCGAGGCTATCTTAGAACTAATGTGATTTCTGGACTCTCCTTGCAGTATACGGAGAACAAGAGTTTCGCCGAGGATCTGACGGAGGGCAAGTTTGGGTTTCCCGTTATACATGCTGTGCGCACCCAGAAACAGGACAAACAGGTTTTGCGTAAGTGTCTGCAACCTAGACTTGATTTACCTCCCACCCACCCTCACACACATCGTCTGGCTTGTTCTCTTGTAGATATATTGCGTCAGCGCACGCACGACATTGAGGTCAAGAAGTACTGCATCAGCTTGCTGGAAAAACTGGGCAGCTTTCAATACACACGCAAAGTGCTCGAGACGCTGGATGCCGAGGCCCGTGCAGAGGTAAGAGTTGGTACATAAGAAGAACCCCTCTGCCTTGTTATAGCTTAGGATAGTTCAGGATATTTATCATGTCTGGGAGGAACCCGTGCACAACAAATCCTTTCAATCTTCATCATATGTATCTCCTACCCACAGGTCATTCGTCTGGGTGGTAATCCCTATATGGACAGACTACTTAACAAGCTGCTCTCGTGGCAGACCAGCGATAACCAAACCAATCAAATCAACCACAACAACATGACCCGGAGCCCCAATCAGAACACGTTGAATTGCAATTAACAGCCAAAGAGGCAAAAGAGGGAGCAATTGTGAATTGCCGTTGCCCAAATTGAAACCTCTTTTGCTGCTAAACCAATACCCAGGGCACAGCGACACCACGTCCAACTACAACAACACCCGCAACAACAACAACAGCATCAAGCACCACACGGAGCGGTGTGCTTCAGTGCTCCCTTATGGCGTTTCCTACGCAAACTGAAAATCTTCTAAGCTTTTAAGTTCTCCAACACAGCAGCCTTACCAATAAAGTGTTAAGCCAAAAGTTGATTAATAAGCTAAGCTTATATCGCAGAGCTGATTGGCCATGGCCACCACCAGGTCCAGCTAGGCTTTCCAAGAATTTGTTTATGTTTTCTTATCGTCGTTTGTTTGTAATTTGTTTAGTTTAGCTTAATTTTAGGTTCCTTTCTTGTGCCAGACAAAACCAATCTCACAAAAGTTAACTAAAAACGGATAAAATACATTAAAGAAAATTGTATTAAATTATGTATGTATGTAATTATAAAATATTTAAACAATTTTTACAAAAATTCTAAATGTATTTTCTATATATATATATATATATATCTACTATATATTTCATGCAAATTTTCAATTTCTAAATGTCATTTTTTTCAACAAGCAAAATCTCGCGCTTTCACACTCTGAATGTGCACTTCCTTTATTGACGTTGTTCCATTTTAAAACTTTGTTAAAACAAAACATTTATATAAATCTATAACAACAAACAAATTGTTAACGTTTTAACAAACTAAAAACAAAACAAACAAAACAAAAGGAAAAGTAACTAACTAACAAATTATGACAAAATGTTGCACTGCACAGCAGACTTTTTTTGCACATTGCACCACCTAAAGGATATACAACAGGAGGGGAAGGCGTAATTCGGATAACCGAAGCTTACATACCCTTGCAGAAATGTGTACTTTAATAACGAAGAGATACTTAGTATGTCGATATTGATCTAAAACACATTTGCTGCACGCTCAGCATTACGAGGCGATTGCATTCTTTCGCTTTGTTTCATATTTTCGTCGTGATCGGTCACAAAGGGAGGATGAGCGTCGACAATAAAGACATTATCGACGAGTCTGTCAGTCGTTTTGCCCACATGCGTTTGTGAATATGTATGAAATTCGCCACTTCTTAAGAATGTTGTACGACTGAGTCTTACACAAAATCTCAATTGAATTCATTCATTTTGAGCACGAATGATTCAAACGTTCATGTAGACCTCTATTACATACATACATACAGTCTGTGTCAGGAAAAACACTTGTGAGTGAGAGAGAGAGACAGCATTCTGCTGTTTTGTTTTCAAATGAAGGCTAAGGCTAGAGAGGAGGGACTCTCTTTATCCCACACACTTGTGAGTGAGAGAGAGAGACAGCATTCTGCTGTTTTGTTTTCAAATGAAGGCTAAGGCTAGAGAGGGACTCTCTTTATCCCACACACAGGGCAAGTAAACTCACTATTATTTGGTATTTCTCCGATCACAAAAACTAAGTGTTCACTTTGAATTGGCTAGCTATATGTGAGCCATAAGGTATAGAGGTCTGATATTGATATATTTTGACCGCCAAAAGAATTCCGTGATGAAGATTTGATCTCAAATATATACACTTCATGGGGTCGCACAGATGCTTTCTTCTATTACAAATTATAGTACCTTCTGCAAGGGTATAACAAATACAGATTCGTATATATATATCTATATATATATTTTTATTGTAGTTATACACTTTAAAGTTAATCAATTGCACAGCAAGGCAGACGAACACGCATTAGCGAATATGCTGAAGAAGAAGAAACTGGCAAAAAGCAAAAACCAAATAAACTAAAATTATCGAGAATTTACAACATTAACATCATCCACAAAAAAAAAAACAACAGAGAAGAGAAGCAATGCAAAGTGCATTCAGCCTATATATATATACATATATACATATACATACTATATAACGATTCATAAATATATGTACTACTATATTGTCATACAGATCTTTGAAATATGTATTTAAATAAATATTGTAACTATTTATGCACACGACCTTCAGTCTGTTTGGCCTTTGAATACGAGGGTCGTTTGAGAAGTCCATGACTTTTCGCATAAGGGAAATGAATGGGCATTTTATTTCTTAACTTGACCCCATATCTCTCTTATCAATCTAATTGCAGTATGTTAACTAATAGCAGTTTGTTAAGCACATTGATATTGTTATGCAAACTGCTCCCTTTATGCTAATCTCATTCCCATTTATGTGAACTTGATTTCTTCTCGTAATGCTAATGCCTACATGAAGGGCTTAGCCTACATCAAACCATTAGCCGCAATCTCTAAGAATAAGTTGTTGTGTGGACCAAAACTCGTTTGGCAACCAGGTTGGGAAGTCTAGTATCATATTTGGCTAGACAATAAGGTTTTCCTAATGCGTTCAAAATAGGCATTTGTTTCATTGATCTGCAATTTATGCAGGTTTTGATAACGGGGAATATTCATAGGGGGCTAAATCTAGAGAATATGCCAGGTGAGGTAGCAGTTCGTAGCCCAAATTATGGATTCTTCGAAGTAATCGCATGGTTGCGCTTGTGGTCGAGTGTGAGCATCCCATAGCGCTGTTAGCTTGTTCCTTATCCAAACATTCACATAAAATGTGACGTATCCGCTTAGTTGAGATGCCTACCTTCTCGCATTATCTGATCGTTCAATATTATATCACGATAAAAAGGTCACTCTGATAAGGGAAACACAGCGCTCTGTCTGAAATTCTGTTATATGCCAATTGCTGTTTCATTTGTGAGAAGCTGCTAAAATTTGGTTGTCCGTAAGACTTTTATATAAAAAAAATAGCCGATAAACTATATCGGGTTTTAAATTTAATGTTAAAATACAAATTTAATATTTCCTTTTTTTGTTAAATACACTTGTGTTTTATAGATTACCTTTATATAATTTATCTAGATATTATATGAAGATATTGTAATGAAATACACATCACAACTTGTGTATGCTAACATGTATATAGTATATATAGTTTTGATCCTATATATATATATATATATGTATATCTTTCCATAATAGTTAACGTCAAGACCAACTTTAACTAATTTTCCTGCTCGATCATGTTTATAAGCTGCAAAAACTGCTCAGAGGCGCCATCCGCTGCTGGATCAGCTTCAACAAACTCATAGTCCCCATCTGCCTCGGCTTCGATGTCGAAATCCTCCTGTTAAAAAAAATATCAATATCAATTCAATGTCAATCAATAACTCAATCATCATTCAATTCAATGCTTGTTCAACTTGATATCAAACCTAAATCTTTGGATTCTACTTTGTATCGCTTAGAGACCTGCAAAATCATAGTTAACTCTTGAGTTCAGCGAACGCCTGGAGTATGTACTATTATAGTCTCAAGTTGGGTCTCTTTCTCGGTTGCGATTTGTAATCCTTTGACTGTTAAATTCGGCTGTGTACTTACAAAGGGTGCGAAGGAAGAGAAAAACAACAACAACAACACAAACGCACTCACAACGTTTTGCTTCCCAAGTGCTATTTGTTTTATTTACACTGAGTTAAGAAAATCAATTTGGCCAAAAATGGAAATTTCAAGAGAAGGGTTTCGTTGAATTATTTTTCCCAACTTCGACGTGAATAATCTCAACAAAAATCACAGTATATCGCTGTTATAGTGAATTCAATCGTGGTGGTAGTTTGCTCGCCGACGAATCCCGTGAAGGTCTTCCAATATAGGTTGTTGGTTCAAAAACCATCGATGAAGTGCGTGAACTGATAATGCAAGATCGCATTGTGACATATCGTGAGATAGGGGCATCCTTGCACATTAGTTCCACTTCAAACATTCGATTTTGCATGAACACAAAAAGAATTGCCCTCGTTGGATACTCAATAATTTCATCAGTCGCTCAAAAAAAGGCTCGCTGCTTCAAAAGACGTGTATAAAATCGTGATGAGCGGACGAATCATGGATATTGATGCTGACCCTTCCACTTCGGACAAACCTGGCTACGCCCTTGGTAATCAAAGACCGGACATGAAACTATCATTATAGAAACGTAAGTACGTTAGTACCCCTCGTAGCGCAACTCATTCGCTATCAAATTCTAATTTTGCCCGTAGCTTTTTGACGACAAACGTTTTCCGAAAACGAGGCGAACTCACCTCAAAACCAAAACAGTTATTCTCATTGACCTTGGCGGTGTTTGGCTCCCGCTTGACCACCACTTGGTTATCGTCAGCGATTAGCTCCACAATCAATAGATTGCCATCGTCGCCCTGAATCTCCACGGTGAAGTCGTTGGCTTCCGGCTCCTCTTTGATGTGAAAGGTTTTGGGTTTCGTCTGGGATTTGACAACGCCGCCTTGGATACGCTGCTGCTGCTGCGACTTTATCTGACGATTGATGATGACAGGCTGTTTGCCAGAGGAGGAGGGGGAGCTCTGCAGCTGGACCCTGGGGACTTCCTCTGTTGGCTGCGACTGCTGCTGCTCCTCCTCCTCCTCCTGCTCGATATCGGCCTCCATCAATTCGATCAAATTGTTGCCATCGTCACCCACATTGATCACGGTGCCATCTGACAGCAGACGCAAATTGCGTCCTATCTTGAGCTCCATCTTCTCCACGCGTGCATTTAGCGAGGCATCGTGTGTCTCCATGTGCCGCATTAGATTACCTTTGTGGGTGAAGGTGCGCTTGCAGGTGGGACAGGAGTGGATCTTCTGACGCGGCTCTGGCGGCTTGTAGTCCTCGTTGTGCATCAGATTCATGTGGCGACGCAAGAGCTGGCGCTGCCGGAAGGCCTGGGGACACACATCGCACGTGAAGGGCTTCTGATCCGTGTGGATGAGCATATGCGAGTCGAGATGGCGCTGCGAAACGGAGGCATAGTTACAAAGATTGCAACGATAGCACTTCTCGCCCTCGTGCGTCTTCACGTGCAACTTGTACTGGTAGCGATCGGCCAGCTCCTGGCCGCACCGTTTGCAAGTCAGTGGCCTGAGGGAGGTGTGCATGTTGGTCATGTGGGTGCGCAAATCCGCCTTCCGGCCACACGTTGTGGGGCAAAGGGTGCACTGGAAAGCCGGCTTGTCCGCCACACTGTGGATGAGCTTGTGGGCCTTCAACGAATTGGACTGAGTGAAGCGAGACTTGCAGATGTCGCACTGGTATTTTTTCTCGCCTGTGTGGATGACCAAATGGCGCTTCAGCTTGAACATGTCCTGCGAGGCGTAGGTGCAGTGGGGACACTGATACGGACGCTCGCCCGTATGGCAGGTCATGTGGCGACGCAGCTTGGTCAGCTCCACGCTGGCATAGCTGCACTCGCTGCACTTGTGCGGCTTCTCCTTGGTGTGCTTATACCTGGTGTGACGGATCAGCTCACCGCTGGTAGTGAAGGCGCTCTCGCAGTGTTTGCATTTGTGCGGCTTGTTGCCCAAATGGGTGTTCAGATGATTCACCAGGCCCATGTTCGACCTAAAGCCCCGCTCGCAGATGGAGCACTTGTACGACATTTCGGTATTGTGGGTACGCATGTGGCGTGACATGAGGAACTTCTTGTTGGTCTTATAGTCACACTCTGAGCAGGAAAATTTCTGGCCCTGGCCTGTCTGAACCGAAGCCGCTGGCTTCAGCTTGTACTGCCTGGACGAGATGACGTAATCCTCATCTTTCTTTGGGTCAGCAGCATCTGAGACTGTTTCGGGATCGTCTTCAAAGTCATAGATCTCGGGATCTTGGATATCCGATATGATAAACTCTGACTGTTCAAGGCTATCGTTAGGGGTGCTCTCATCTGCATCTGGATCATCTACCAGCTCCTCCTCTTCGATTAGCTGATTGGTAATAATGACAGGCTTAGTTGGTCGCACTGTGATATCTTTGGGCAAGCTGATGGGCAATGGCTTGTGACTTTTAGCGGGACTTTTAGCTTCCTCCTTCGCCGGACGCACACTGATGTTCGGCTTGGTTTCTGCTAGTACAGGCTTTGTAGCATCCGCACTGGTGATCGTCTTGGTCTCCGCTGGCACAAGCTTCGAACGTTTGGCGACGGTATTCGCAGGACGCAGATTGATGGCTAAGGTAGGCCATGGGGAGATTTTCAGCAAAAGGTATTATTTTGAACAGTGATCTACTTACGTTTGGGCGACGAGCTGGCAACAGCGGAACGCGTAGCGCTCCGCACAGGCACTGTTTTCTTTTTCGCTTTGGCTGCTTGCGCCGCCTTGAGCTTCTTCTTCAGCTCTTGTTGCTTTTTGGGTGTAGTCTTGATATAGCAGTTTCCCTCATCATCTATGAAATATTTGTCCTCATCAAACTCGTCTTCATTGTCCTCAGCCTCCTCCGATTGTTCCTGCTCATCATCTGAGGCGTCTTCGGCGCGTATGGCCCTTAGCATTTTATGCACCGCCTTGTCATCGCCGTCATCAATCTCTTTTTCGAAATTTTTGAGGAAGATTTGCAAGTCCTCTGAATCCGAATGTTTTGGCATTTTAGTAGGATGCGGCGTCTGTGGAAATGTTTGTATATTGTCAATTTGCGCCAAATACAAAGTGTGTACGGTGGCGCCCCCGCGTCCAGCGACCCAAGCGGCTGTTCTATTGATTTCCCGCAGACGATGGCTGTCAATTTCTGACATTGGCAGCAGGCAAAGTCCACTGCAAGCCGCTTACTCACCTGCAACAGTTAGCCACAGCATTCGGCTTCGAATTTAACAACGTTTTCGTGATTGTTTTTTGCCAACAGCCAGCTGCTTTATTGCTGAAACAAAAATTGTTTATTTTTTAGTGCTATAAATTGCCGTCAGAGGCAGCTTCTGCGTTGCTGAAGAGTTGAATAAAAGATGGCGTCTTGATGCATCTACAGCAATTATCGATAAGTTGATAAGTTGGTTAAAGGTAGAAATATATTGTGATGTCACAGTGAAGAATACTTTTATGTTTGAATTTCAAATTAATCAAAATCAAGATTAATTATATTACATTACTACAAACTGTGTAGTATTTCAATTAATATATTGTAATTAAAAGCAGTTTTGCATGTTGCTATAATATTTGCTATGAGTATTTGTGACTTGTATAAAAATACTTCGAACAGTCAAAGATGGCGTTATACAGCACTATGTTATTAGGATGTTATCGATGAATCAACTGGCGCGTTTTGGTTCTTTTGTGCTACATTCTATTTGAAATCTTAAAATAACGCGCTTAAACACTTTGATTATAAATCAACTGGGGATTGAAGTGGAATAGGTTTACCTGAAATTAATTATTGATTGTTTTAATGTCCAACCAAAGTTTTCTTTTTTCTACGATCAACTAAAATTTAACACTTGCAATTAATATACTTGCAATACTGTGAGCACTTACAAATTTTGTTATACAGCACTATATTCACACATAAGTTTCTTATCGATGAATCTTCATTGGCGCGTTTTTTAACTTTCAGAGCCTTCAAGAAATGTCTTCAATCATAGGATTATATATAATCTGATGGATATATAGGATAACTAATTTCTTGAAAATTATGCCAAATTAAAGTTTTTGTAGTTTTGCTGTATTCCAACAAATATTAATTGAAATATGAAACAAAAATATATGTTTTATTTACGAACTAATCAACTATAATTTATACACAAACATACTTATAAACGGGACACAGCTTTGCGTATTTAAATTCATGACTCCAAGCATGGGTGGGGGGCAGCAAAAACAATAGGGATTACATACATACATATATATATATAAATACAAATGTTCCTGTCGGCAGTTGCGATTGATATACATAAATTGTCGGGGAAATCAAAGGCGACGACGCTCTGGTTGCCCTCATTTACTCAAAATTTTTGCATTTAAAATATAAAATGAATCTAAACGTATAATTATGATTTTGATATATATATGTATATATATGATGTATCTATCCATGGTGGCTCTAAGTCGTCAGCTGATGATTGATTGTGGCGAGGGATGTTGACGTTGTATCCGAGTCTGTCCTGCTACCCAGATAGAAGCTAACAAGCAGAATGCAACCGAGCAGCGAGAGGGAGAGCAGGACTCGCACCAATTTCCTGGCAATGGCAATGAGACCAAGTAAATGCCCGCCTCCCGTAACTGAGCCTGCTTGATTCTGTTGCTGATCTCGGCGCAGCCGGAGGTGGCTACCCATTATCGTTTCCAGGCAATCATCATCAACCACCGAGTTCCAGTTGGCATGGGCATCTATGTAATCCAACACGGCCAGAGCAAATGCACAGTTCGCTTCGGATGCGTAGTCATTGTTGTTGTCAGCCAGCTGCTGCTCTTCCACCTCTGCCTTGTGCTGGGTTCGGTTGCATTTGGAAAGTAAATATTATTTGCGTTTGCCTTGGGAACAGGTAAATGCAGAGGTCTTCGCCGAGGTGCCTTTTCCTAAGCCCGGACAGCTGCTTGAATGCAAATACTCCTGGTACAACAGGAAGCTCAAGCCGGCAAATAGCAACACCAGCAACGCCAGCGAGATGCACAGCAAGGTCTGTTGGAACTGCTGTTTCTTGGCTATGATTCTGACCTGATCCTGCAACTAATGGTTTGAAAGAGAGAGTAATGCTTTAGGGGATGCTTATAGCTGTGGCATACACCATTAAAATACTCACATCCATGGGCTTTTGACTATCCGCGGGACCACCCGTCCCCTGCTTCCCACCGCCACTGACAGCGCAAGTGCCATCCTTAGATTTATCCTGAAAACGGCAAACCAATCGATGTTGCTCCACATCCGGGCAGCCCATGGGCTTGTTACGCCACATATCAGCCACATCGGCACCGCAGCAATCCTTGCTGGGAGCAGCCATGCTCATGACCAAAAATTTATCTTTGGCATCCTCGCTCAACTGATGCTCTGTCTTCAGCCAAATGGTCACATCGGCGCTCTCATTGGGCCCCAAGACGCCGCAGCGTGGACGCACTCTAAACTTTTCCGGCGATGTGGTCTGGATCTACAAAGGGAGAGTGCAGGATGTGAGTTAACTCTAGTATGGGTATGAATGAGTGTGGACCTGGACCTTCTTACCTTATATGTTACGGGCCCCTTGTTTATGCATTTGAGATTGATGGTGGCCTCTGCGGTTTGTGGATTAAAAGTTAGAAACTCCTTGGGCTCTACTTGCAACATGCCTGAATAGTATACAATTTATATATAAATATATATCTAGATGTATGAGCAATTGTGGACTCCGTTTTTCAATAATTTTGTATTCACTTTTAAAAAATTTTGATGAGATAACTTAAATGACGAAAATGACAATAGGGAAAGTGTTTTTACGCCACAAATTTACATATGACACTAGGTTCAAATGCTTTGAGTGAAAAATATATGTATATAGGTTTTACTACAGTTGGGTTCCGGTTACTAAGTGGTTCGCGATCCCATCTCTAAATACTGACTTGATTTTTAATGGACTCTTTATCCTAAAATTCACATATTAATAAAGTGTCAAAAACTTACCCTCCGAGGGTGTGTGCACATCACCAATATTTGTATCGTGTAGCACCATTGGAACGCTGTTGGCAAAGTGGACCTGTCAAGAAAAACGTCTATTAATGATATGAAGATGGTGATGACCCACACTTAATGCAGCCTCATTGGCAGACCTTCGACTTTTTGCAAAATGTGCTGAGCTCAGCTAAATCAGCAAGTGCCGCCTCACCTGCCCCTGCCCTCTTTACTGTTTCACACCCACACTCGCCGCCTACTTGTAATTGTAAGAGCCCTTGAGACTGAGACACATTTCGCGAAGGTTTCAAATTGCTATTGTAAATTGATTAGTTGCAAATTACATACTTTGTTTATATTAACACGGCCCAGGCGTGTTAGCTGAGCAGCTTCAGTTTCTAAGGCAGCAGCCAGAGTATCTTTGTCTACGTAAATAATGGAAATGTTTGCGCTTTTTAAAATCTAAGCCGCTTCAACATTTTGTTACATAGAATATTTTGTTGCTTTACAGAGCTTTTATTCGATAGTATTAATTGCTGAAGCTGCTGTTATGATGCTATCGATAGCCTACTGAACTGCAAACTATCGCAATGGGCCGCGCATATGAACTATCGCATTTTAATAGCGACATGAACAAAATATCGATTAATATAAAACGATCAACAAACACAATTAACTTACAATTATGTTTAATAAATTGAAATTATTAATTCAGCAGGCATAGGAATATATATTTTTGTTAAGCTTTACCAAAGCTTTCCAATACGATAAATTTATATTTTAAAATACACTAAGCAGTCCTTTGATATGATTTGACTTGAATACAAGTAAGACCCGGGAATCATATCTGGTTTAGAGCACAACTTGAACATTATTTTCAAACATTTTTGATTTATCTGCTGGTTGCCATTATTTAGCAGGGCATGCCACACATGCACACACATCTATACAGATGATCGCTTAAAGTATGCCTACACACACGCACGCAGTACAACCTACCCTGGGCATGTTTGCTGTAGATTTGGGAATATCTTTTGTTTAAACTTTAGTTTCTTTCTGTTTCTTAACAAAACTTTCTTTCTAACTTTATAGCACCAATTTTAGCAATATTTAACAGATATTTGGCATTTATTATAAATATATTTGGACACTCTTGACGAATGACGTCCGCTTTGCGGCGATGTGGAAACAAAATTAAATAAAGCCCGCAGCAAACACCAAACACAAGGCGAAAGACAAAACAAGAAAAAATGCTAGCTTCGGCATTGTCGAAGCTTATATACCATTCATATTTAAGGTATGTAGCAAAGGTATAATTTAACTCATCTTTACGAGTATTTAAATATTTAAAAATTTTGTTGTTCTTAATATTTCTGAGATATTTGTGTTTATACGGACGAAGGGACGGACACACTTAGCTACACAGTCTCCCCTTGTCATGTTTTATATGATCGGAAACGCTTCCATCTGTGCGTTGCAAACTTCATGACAAAATTAAGATACACTTACATATTCTTTGGGAATGGCATAAAAAGCTTTGAGCTCAAAGCAGCTGGTGGCTGCTGGCTTCGTGCTTTTGCTTTGATCATCATAGCTTCGGCTTTATTCTGTTCAGCTACACTTGATTGCATTTCTTATTGAGTATAAACATTATTTGAAAAGCAAAAGTGAAACACAGGTGAAAACGAAATGCATGCAACTTCAAAGCGGACATGTCAATATTAGATAGCAGAAATGCTAACAAGACGCCAACCGTAAGATAACAGCAGTATGAAATACGACCGTTGTGTTGTCATTAGATTCCAATGTCATTGCCAAATTACGATCGAACTCTGATTTTGCTATTCGTGAGAGTCAATAAACAGGATTGTCAGCTACCTCTAGTTAACTGAGAAATCGTCATTCAAGCTATTTGAATACCCAAGGTCACGTACAAAAGCTTGGACTTCCATCTGAGCTTGCAAAATATAAATTGATTTGATTTGTACATAAATAAAACTTAGTTGAATTTGGAAATTGGAAATATTTCACGTTCAGAACTTGGCAGTGAAATAGGTTGCTGTCAGTTTATTTGACCTATTATACTCTAGCTCTGGGAATTATTTATATGTATAATACATACAATGTATGCTCATACATGTAATATTATTCCGAGTGTGTTCTACTTTTTACGGGTCAACGATTTGCGCCGTGCTTCACTGACCGCCAGTTCCCACTAGCAAAAGTTTAGCCAATGTGTCAAGCAAATGACTATAAATAGAAGTTGGTTATGTTTGCCAATGTCTGCAGTGGATGACTGACGTAGGAGAGAAATAGTTTGAGGACAGGAATATGAAACACTACACTGTCAGAAAGAACCTAGTAAGAAATTTAGACGATCTATATTTTGGACTAAGAAGACTAGGTCAAGATATACCAAATGAAAAAGATAATTTATCTATATGTATAACTGCTTGTGTGATTGGCAGGCAGCCTGAATGACTGGCGAACAACGCGCAGTCCAAAACATAAGAGCTGGGAGGCTGCAAGTTTAACAAAAGTCGGTTTGATGCATTTTATTTGCAGTGGGTCAAAATCGGCTTAAAAGTTTTGATAGATATGTAGGACAATTCGTTATACCTGGTCGTCTTTTCTTTGAAACAGAAGCCTGAATTCTAGGGTAAATTGGATCGATTGAATTGAAAGATATCATTTGGCTAAAAATTGTGCAAATTATAATGAAATTGGCAATACAAAGGAAAATAAGGTTGTAAAGATAAGCAAGATATTTCTTTCATATAGATCAATATATATAGATATAGATATCAGATATAAAATTCTTCAATTTCATTCAAACATCTGTCTATATATAGATTTCATATGCTTTTTACGCCAACTTTCTCGATTATTTCAAAAATTCTATATTTCAATCAAAATTTTGTTAGTAAAATTTGTTTCTTACTAATTTTTAGCTTAAAGCCAATTGGTTAATATACAGGAATATATATCAAACGGAGATTTTCAGATTTGATGGAAATTTCTATAAATTTTATCTCAAAGTTCCTATTTGGTCGTTGTCCAGGCCAGAAAAGTCCATCCATGGCCCACGTGAACCCGAAATCTGTGCAAGTGAATATAAAAATCGGATTTGCGGAAAATGATTAAAAGTATAAGAAATATAATGCTATATACTGTGTTAATATCATGCTGATTTTTAAAACTATCCATGCAAGTTCCAACCATTATTTACATGCAGTGTATATCACACCTCTACACCAGGAGGCCCACCTTATACATCTGATCTGAAAGCTTAAAGTTTGCTCACTTCTCACGCATGAGGACGTGGTGGACCTGGGTTCAAATCCCTCCTTTCTTTAAGTGCAGGCCGTTTTAGTTATTATTCAAAAGCTAAGCCACAGCCCCGGTAAAGTTGGCGGCCCTTGGGGGCTCCGGGATGTGGACACACACACACACGCACATTCATACACGCAGGACGACACGCAAACAGATGCGCACCCTAAATCAATATGCGGCTAAAAATGTAAATCAATTACGGCGAAGCGGTGACTATAAGGGTATTAGGACAGAGGGCAAACGAAAGCCAAAACTTGCTCGCGTGCGGTTCCACCAAAAAGCAATTAACAGACAAAGTTTCTTCCGGCTAAGGGCGATGGCAATGACGATAGCGTAACACGCCCCAACAACTGGACAACTGGATTCGAGATTGTTTTTCGTTTTTTTTTTTCGCTCACCTTCTTGTTGTCCGCACCCAGAGTGGGTTGTTGCTCATCGTCACCGGCATTGGCGGCCACCGGCTTGGGAGGCGTTGCCTTCGTCCTGGTTTCCGGCACAAAGCTAAACTCGTAGGTGTCGCTGCCACCCCAGCTGGCCAGAGAGTTTTTATTGTCCACATACTGGCTGATATCCTTTTTCGATATCATTTTCAATATCTCGACAGCACGTGGCGGCAGCAATGCCTTGATGACCTTAAAGGCAGCTGGAGAAGTAAGATGGGAGTCACTGTCAAGGCCAAAGTTCATAGTAGATGGTTCAAAATGCAGAATGTTTACCATTCAACACCCAAGCCAGCTCAAATATCAGTATATAGTTCAAGGCATTGGGATAGTACAGCTTGAAGGTCTCCACAATGCGTTTGACAAACTCCAGATCCATGGTGGCCAGCCCTGTGCCGGCCATATCAAAGAATATGGTCAGCTGGGTCATATGCTGCTCCCGCTGTTTCCGCTCCACCCAGTACACCACAATGCGTATGAGCTCATCCAGATTCTTGGTCTTGTTGTGCAGCTTGACGCGAAATATCAACAGCGGAATGCCATCCACATCGCGATTGTGCACGTAAATGGAGCCCTCCTTCAGATACTCCTGATTGAGTTCGGACTCCTTCAGGTCGTTGGCACCATACGACTGCCGCCAGATGCAAGTATCCCAGAGCTTGGTGAAGGCCTTGTCCATATCCAGATCATCCATTTCCAGAAAACGTTGCAGCCAAACATGATCGTTGCGTATGCGATCGATGTCTATGGGATGGAAGGGTTCTGTGGGATGGTTGTAAATGGGTAAATATTTGTTTACTAGAAATTGCTTATAGAAGAGATTGGTTATGACAATGTTGTTAAGTGCTTCTGCTTATATGGGAGAGCTCAGGTAGGTTGTAAAGATATATGTTTGGAATGTAGTGGCTGAAGCTATAGAGGCTTATCAAGACAAGAAACGAGGGCGGTTTTAGAAAGACTCCAATGAAGACTCCAATGAATGAAGTTCAGCATTGTTGAGTCTCAGATGTCTAACCATGGAAATTTCTATTTGTTATATAAGAAATTTTATACCTAAAGCATGCGAGGTGAAAATAGATTACAGCATTATATGAGGCAGTGACTCAGCAGCCTAAAGTGCTCTCATCTAATTCTGCTAATATACGAAAGATAAGTCCTTCCTAAAGATCATATTCATTCATTTTTTTCATGTCTTTTGCTAAGCTATAGATATTCTCTTCTAAATTAGAGAAATATCCTGCTATAAAGCATTGATAGATACAAAAAAATCAATGTTAAAACGACTCCGTGTTCTATATTATCTTCAAGAAACTCACAAAGAACTAAAGGCAAGGCAACAGACACTAAAGGCAAATGAAAATCCATTCTCGGGTGGGATATTATAAGTACAAGCTCGATATTTTAGTATTATTATACACAGTTCTATGCATTTTAAATGTAATTGATAGTGCCAGAAAACTGACCTGATCAGTGAGTAAATTACGTACTGTCATTACAGGTTTTGTGAACCGAACTAAGTAGCCTCTGCTTGATGCACGCGCTCGTAGGCCTGCTTCAAGCACTTCTAAACTAAGCGTAGAACGCATATGGATTTGCTCAGCTGCTCATCATATATTTCCGTAATAGTAGACATTGAACTTTAGTAAGTGCAATAAATGTTTAACGACCAAATAGTTAACCAGCAAATGACTACTCGTAATTCACTACGTATACAATGTTCGTCATTCGAATAGGGATAGTGAAAAGTTGACTTTGAAAAGAATTTTTATTAAAGTTAGATATTTAGTTAAATAAACACTTTATGCAATTGTTCTTATACAATTATTCTGACAGTAATCTAAGTATTGAATACACAATTAAGCAGCTCCTTTCTTTTTCTGAATGCTTACAATGGGGTGAGTGCGAGAGCGGTCTCAGTTAGAAAGAAATATGAAGCGAGCGCGAGAGACCTCACGTTGAAGTGCTATGGGCGCAGTACATTCAAATGGCCCCGCAACAAGACCAAATGAAGAGGCTTGCTACGCGTGAATGGCCGCTTAAATGGTCGAAAGGTTCTATCGCTTAGCAGGCCACATGAAACACGGAAACGGCAAACAAAAACGCACACTAGGTAGCCAACAGCAATCACTAGTTCACTTTGCTTTATCTCGAGCCGTATACAAGATCAAGGACACTCCTTTTGAATGATATTTGTAAATATATTTGTTGTATGAGCATGCAAAGAGATAGACCTTGTATGAGAGCTATGTAATATGGTAGTCTTATATGCATTATATTTGATAAAGGAGTTGACTTAAACAAGATCAAAATCAAACAAAATTGTCCATATTTATTTCCAAGAGTTGATTCTATAATATAGCTTCATATTATATTTGGTAAGCACGAAATGGGAGCTTCTGAAGAGGGTATTTTCAAAATTTCACAGAGCTATGCAATGTAATGATCCGATCTGGTTTGGATTTGAGAGTGGAATAGTTAAAATGAAAACTTAGTTGAACACGCTGCACATTACTTAGAAAATTGATTAGAAATTTGATTCTTACTGTGATCTATAAGGCAATATATGATTAATTAAAGACCATATTTTCATTATAACATTCCAGCTGCCTACAGACCTATATCATCTTCAGGTGCTTAATGATTAATCCACCGTTTTTATTCAACTGGCGAGCATTGTATATCCATTTCTCTCATGAACTACATTAGTCATTTCTTTAGCTTAAAACTTGGAACTTTTCGTTGCACTTTAGTCTTTGTCCCTACCCCACCGCTGCCGCATTTGCTCACCTGCTGGGGGCGTTGAGGCATACTTCGTGTTGAATCTTTGACGCAGCTCTTCAATTTGCGCTGCACTGGGCTCCTTGACCTTGATGGGCATATTTGTTGGTTTTCAAATTTGAAAAGTGCCTTTCGAAACTGGGAAGAGACTAAATGTTAAACATTAGTCGAGGGTGCCAATGTTCAGTTCGGTTTTTCCTTATCGCCGCGCTGAGTAGTATGTAGTGTATGTCCAATCGATAATCCACTTTCACTGGGCCGTTGATTAGATTTGCATTTCGAAATGAATTGAACACATGTAGCCAACCCGTGTACCGATGAGTACGAATAACTTCAAGTGCCTTCGACGAGCCAACGGCAAGAACTAACATTAACGGCGATCGTTGGTATCGCGATTGAGCAATTGATAGTCAGTTCTCGTGCCGATTGAATTTGGAGCACCAATACCTAGAGCCACGAACAGCAACGACAACACCTGATGACTGCAAAAGGGCAACACTAACTGTCTGGAACTGCCTTAGCCTCTGCCTGCAATAGAACGTGATCCAAACGATCGACGAGCTGCATTTCAATTAGTTTTACCTGGGGGGCAGATATTCTCAGCTTTGAGTGGACTTCCGAGCTTGCACTCAATGCTATAGAAGCTTTGCAGCTTTCAAGCACTAAACAAGTGAGAGTGCTATAGGCGATATTCCGACTATAAGATGGTCGTACTCAGCATTCATTTAATATTGTAATACAAACTTGATCTGAAGCCCCATAAGGGGAGTCTACATACCAAATTTGATAACTCTAGATCTATAGTCTCTGAGACGGACAGACGGACATGGCTAGATCGACTCGGCTGTTAATGCTGATGAAGAATATAGATACTTAATGGGGTTGGAAACGCTTCCTTTTGTCTGTCACATACGTTTGCATGAATACAATATACTCCTTGACTATACTAGAGTACGAGTATAAACATTGATTAATTCGCTTTTCCCGTAATAAATATTATATTATTTACACTCTGATACAAAGTTTTGGTTTTCGTTTAAGCGAACTTGTACTCGTATTCATCATTGCCGCCCCACAGTTTCAGGCAGTTGTCCTTGTCCACATACTCATTGATGTCCTTCTTGGTGGTCACACGTAAGATTTCCAAGGCGTCGGCGGGCAAGAAAGTTTTCACAATTTTAAAGGCAGCTGAAAAGGTATTTTTTTAAGAATTTTCCAACACTCCCAACTCTATCTCTCTCTCTCTCAATCTCTCAATCTCTAAGACATACCATTTAGCAGGAAGGGCAGCTCATGCACCAGTATATAGTTGGGTGTGCTGGGATATTTCGTCTCGAAGAGCTCTATTATCCGCTTGATAAAGTCCAAATCCATATTACCCAGACCCGACCCAGTCATATCCATAAAGATGGTGATCTTCTCCAGATAATTTTCACGCTGCACACGCTCTATCCAGTATACGATCACGCGCACCAGTTCATCTTGATTATGGCTCTTCGAGTGCTTCTTCAGACTAAGTATGAGCAAGGGCTTGCCCTCCTTATCCTTGTTGCGCACAAAGATTTGGCCATCATTGAGATACTCCTGATTCACATTCGTCTCGTTGATATCGTTGACGCCATAGCTCTTGCGCCACACCAGATTGTCCCACAAGCGCTTCTTGCATTTCTCCACATCCAGATCGTAGGCCTCCAGCAGTTGGGTAATCCAAATGTCATTATCATTGATGCGCTTCAGATCATTGGGATGGAAGGGGTCTGCGAGGAGTTACTATGATCAATGAGAGCAAATTTGAGGGGTCTTCAGGTAACTTACCCGCTGGCGGCTCAGCTGCCAATCTCTTCAAGAAGGCCTCCTTCACCTCGCTCACCTGCTCCGCTGTGGGCTGTTTACCTTTGGGCATTTTGGTGGCACTTACTCTTCAGCTGGCTGACAAGGGTTATGAGCTTTGGGCTATGCGAGGTGCTGGATTTATAGAAAATAGAGCCGCACTGGTTTTACTATCGCTTTTAAGGTCTGTCAATGGGTTTACCTTATCGGAGCACTGTGATAAATGATTGCATGAGTATCACTTGAACTATGCGGCGGCGGCGGCGTCGTCGCTGGGATTCGTTGTGTGGATGTGAATGACTTGCCAGTGAGCGGGCTAATCAACAACTGACAGCCAGTAGACGACTCTACTCGAGATTGCCTTCCCTGACAGCAAATGTGTAGTATTTCAAGAGCTCGTTCCGCTCTTCGTTCTGCTGCTGCTGCTGCTGATCGACAAGAGTGTGTGTGTGCTCTGCTTCTGCCTCCACTGATGATCATGTAAATGACTCAACAGCGGGCGGGGCGGTGCGAAGGCGAGGGCGAGGGCGACACAGCTGTTCTTTAATCAATATAAAAAAACGCACACAGTGCCCCCCCAAAACAGGAAGACGTGCGGGCGGTATGCGGGCGCAGACCATCAATTGCGATAACTCGACCAAACCAACTGGGCGGACTTGAATTATTGTATTGTTTATGATTCTGTGATTGGGAAGTCTTGGCAAATGAAAATTTTATTGCAGCTCCCTCTGCGGTTTTGAAATGCAACTAAGGTTGCTATGTGGTTTCGTTTTGACTCTGATTGGGATTTATAATTTGATATGATTTGATGTTCAGCGAAGTGCCATGCCAGGCTTTGCCTACTTTGTTCAGATTACAAACAAACGCTGAGCAGTTGATTTGGAAAATTATGGTTGAATTCGGATTGATATTATAGAAATATGTAAACAATCGGTCCTTTTCTTATTTCCTATTGTTTTGCTGTTATATTTATGTAATTATCTTAGACATTTTTGTGTTTCTTCATAGGGGGAATTTGTATAGAATTTGAAATCAAATAAAGGCTGTTCACATGCGACTGAAATCAATCGGAAATCAAAAGAGTCGCAAAACTTATTAGGAGTTCTTGAGAATTGTTCAAAGTGTACTAATATTATAATTTATTTATTGTCAAATTAGATATCTTAAAAGTGTATATATGTTCTGAAAATAAGTATGAAAAGTAAGATAACAAGTATGAGAAGAATCGAAGTTGAATAACTACTTTAAGTGACCCCCCTCGAAATATGAAACCTCTAAGGCGTCCATTATCAATTCAAGGCCTCTCGAAACGGACCGTGTACTTCTTGTAAAATAATCTCCTTATAACAAAATGTTATTTTCTATTTAAATAAGAATTTTTATACCTACAAGCTGTATAGGCACAAGCAAATTTGATCGGGGATGTCAAGGAAATTGCTAGCAACTGAAACCCAACTCTCGTTTTGTCTGACATCTGCTTCGGTTCGCTTGGAAACTTTAGTTATTTTCCCTAGAGATTCGGTTAAAAACACTTTTAAGAACATAATACTATATTTCTGATGATGATATATCCATAATTTATAAATAATAATATGTTTTCAATAAATTGTTTCATATGAAAAGTTGGCAACTCGAAATGAATTCGAAATTATTCGCATTCATCACTTCATTCGATAGCTCAAAGTAGATTTGTGGTACATATAGGGGTGTTTCAGGGTAATCTCTAGAAAAATTCTGTCATTAGTATGTATCAAGGTATAACTTCATCTGGACATAACTCTTAAGGAAAACAGGAAAAACGCATGGTCTACTACATCTGAGATGTGACAAATGTCTTTGACCTTTCAAAACGCCTCAAAAACAATTCAAAAAGGAAATCAATCTAGTAACCATTGCGCCCTTCACTTTCTTTGTACTAAGGTAGACAAGTAAACCTATAAATTTACACATTAGTTTCTCCAAATCTCTAGGGATATCTGTCACACCAACCATAGACGCAGTTTCTGAGTGATTTATAAGCTCAATATATTTCAAATCTTTAGAGAAATTCATTTCACACATATCTTCTTGGGCATTCGAGTTACCAGAATAACACCTCTAAGTTTAAGGTACATTTATGTATGTATGTAAAAGTATTAAGTGAAGTTTGAGAGCATTCTGAGAAGTTGTAAACATTCTGAGAAGTTGTACAGCAGCTCAAACTGAACAGCTGAATTTTAATGACATTTCTCTAAAAAAGCGTCTAGTATAGGTTCAATTTTTATTAGAATGTTTCTAATTAGGTCAAGTCGTACAACTATTATTGTGCTCATATTAACTTAACTAAGTGTTTACATAGAGCACTGTCTATTAAGTTGTTTTGTTATTTTTAGCAACCTTTACTAATTGCTGTGCAAAGTACTCGTACTCGTATTCACCTGCAGTTTCCAGCTGAGAAACTAGTTTGGGTACATCGAAAACATATGTATGTTGTCGCCAGTTGCAAAGTTGATGAAATTCTCAGATAATTGATCGCTGATCAATGACAATTGCTCTCAAAAATAACGATCAGTCTCTTGTGAAGTGACAGAGAATTTTGCAAGGGATAATTACCAGTAAGATTGGCGAATGTTACTGATCAGGTATAGCATTCCATATAGGAAACATTTATTTCCGCAGCGCAAGTGGAAGGAAGATTATCTTCAGATATTTGACATACAATTTAGAAGCATCTGCTTAGCTTTAAATTTGTAGCAGAAGTAAATTTTTGAGCTATATCGAAGATGAGGTACATAGATTATATTGCTACAACATTCGTTTGGAAGTAGTCGGTTAGTCAGTTCGAAATTGTATCCGACTCGCATTCCTTTATTACCTAAACTGATAGTATGCAATAAGGTGAGAGAGAAAGAGACAATAAATCTCTATATACCTAATCTGAAGAGAGGGAAATCGCAGTGACAGCCAAATCGAAGTAAGACTCCTCTTTTGTCACCATACAGTGGTCCATTTATCTTATCTAGACTCTAGATTAACACCGTGCACGCCATCTCTTTGTATCCCACACCCGAGCCTCGAAGGGAATTTTCAAATATACTTTCGTTTCCACTCCCGAGCATTTGGATCCGCTGCACACCATATCCGAAATGCACCAATTGAATATGTAGCAAATACATTTGGCTTCGACTAGTACAAGTAAGTATTCCTTAGTTTTGGATTGATAACAGTATAAAAGACCATTTGATGTCTGCTGAATAAATGATTCCTTTAGCGTTTTGAATGCAATCATGCAGGGCTCTAGTATATACGATCAAAACTGTTCTCGCAATCTGAACCTCGCGAAAGATCACTTTCTCGTCTTGGTTTGGAAAGATCGTATATTATTTTCTAATCTAAATCTGTAACACTCTTTGACCTGACTGTCTGATTGACAAACAACGCAGAGCTCAAACCTTAAGAGTTCGAAAGCTGAAATTTTCACTATAGTCAGACCTGTGGTTTTTGCTGAGAACTAAGAAGCTTTTTGGAAATTCCACCTATCAGATGGTCAACGTTTATATGAGAAAGTAAGTTGTATCTATGCATCTATTTGAGGTAGAGAGTTGAAATCCGGCACACACATACTTATATATATTCATTAAAAGTAAGATAAACACTGGAAGGGTCTAGTATGGGGAAAGGCAATTCCATCTCTTAAAACAAGTACCATCATGAAGACCCAGGCAACGCCGGCTAGCATTGTTATTGTTATAGTAAATCCACAGCCATTCAACCTCTATAAAATGCCATAAATTTTCCTCTTCCCGAACCTGAGAACATTCGCACGTTTTTGTTGACATTGAACATAAAAGTGAGAGTGAAATTCAAACAGACGACGAAGCAGAGGACAAGATTTACATATAGAAAGCTCTCTTCCATTCCCGTTCCGTTCCCTCTCTTGCATCGGCTCTTTCGGGCCACCGTCAAGAACTTTCATTTAGTTGTTGGCCCAGTTGTGTTGTTTACGTGAAAACGTGCGCGTGCAACGCCGCCGTCCACCGTTTGTCCCGTTTGTGTGGCGGATGCAGTGCAGCATTTAGTGATACGAAAAGCCGTCAACATGAAGTTCGCCGAGCATTTGACGGCCCACATAACACCCGAGTGGCGCAAGCAATATATTATGAGGTAAAAGGCTGAAAATCCAAAGTGGCCAAGTGAAAGAAAAATATGTATCTTATAGATACACAGGCAGGCCATATGGTGAGCGTGCTTTTCGAAGCTGTGGCTGTCAGTGTTCGGCTGTGACGTCATGTGGCCAATCAGCTGACCAGATGACAGCTGTCAAACTGCAGGGAAAGCTCTCGATGAGGGGCAAAGTAGCGCATGCGCTTTAAAATTGTCTTTTGTTTTGGTCGCTTTGAACGTAAACAGAGAGAAAATTTGAGTAGCATAGAAAATGGGGCGCACAGTGAGAGCTAAAAGTTAATGAACGTGAAAGGAAATGGGAAGTTTAAGGCGAATTGATTCAGTTTAATATAAACTTACTCTTCCTTCTCTTTCTCAATCTATATGTTCTTCTCTCTCAGGAAATGAAGGCCATGTTATATGCAGCCATTGAGCAGGCCCCCTCGGCCGAGCTGGTGGATCGTGAAATGGTCACCCGTTACTTTGCCAAGTT
Organism: Hirtodrosophila duncani; assembly: GCA_037043425.1. NCBI lineage: Eukaryota > Metazoa > Arthropoda > Insecta > Diptera > Drosophilidae > Hirtodrosophila > Hirtodrosophila duncani. Next base: position 6,322,866 of record JBAMBM010000821.1, on the reverse strand, counting down.
CGATGAGGAGTTCTTTCACTATTGCGACAAGGAGCTGGCCAAGATCAACACCTTCTACTCGGAGAAGATGGCGGAGGCAACACGCAAATATGGCAATCTGCGTAGCGAACTCACAGAGGCTCTGGAGGCCGGCCATCTGAAGAAGCAGCCGGCCTGGAAGCGACGCACACCGCTGGGCAAGAAGAATGTGCCGGCGCGCAAAATACAGGATCTCAAATTGGCATTTAGCGAGTTCTATTTGGGTCTGATATTGCTCCAAAACTATCAGAACTTGAATTTCACAGGCTTTCGCAAGATATTGAAGAAGCACGACAAGCTGCTGAGTGTCACCTATGGCGCTCGCTGGCGTACGGATCACGTGGAGGCGGCGCATTTCTATACCAACAAAGACATAGATCGGCTTATACAGGAAACAGAGCAGGCGGTCACCCAGGACATTGAGGGCGGCGACAGGCAGCGGGCCATGAAGCGTCTGAGAGTGCCCCCGTTGGGGGAACAGCAGAGTCCTTGGACCACATTCAAAGTCGGTCTCTTTTCGGGGGCCTTTGTGGTGCTCTTCATTACGGTCATCATTTCGGCCATGTTCTATGGCTTTGGCGAGAACTGGCGGGTGGGTCTGCGAATGTTTCGAGCTCCTTTTCTCATTACCGAATGCCTCTTCTTGTGGGGCGTCAATGTCTATGGTTGGCGTTCATCTGGTGTAAATCATGTGCTTATTTTTGAGCTGGATCCCCGGAACCATCTGTCCGAGCAGAATATCATGGAGATTGCCTCGGTCTTTGGCGTTATCTGGGCCTGTTGTGTTTTATGCTACATCTTCTGTGATCCCTTGGGCTTGCCTCAGTATGCAGCTCCATTGTTTCTGTACACCTTGATGGCTGTCTTCCTGCTGAATCCCACAAGGACCTTCCACCACGAGGCCCGATATTGGGCTATACGAGTGATTAGTCGGGTTATCATGGCACCGTTTTGTTTTGTCAACTTTGCGGACTTTTGGCTGGCCGATCAGCTGAATAGCATGGTGCCGGCATTCTTGGATATACCGTTCTTAATGTGCTTCTTTGGCCGTCATCCTACATGGCACAAGGCCGGCAAAGGTGAGTGAATTGAACTTGATTCTGATTGAAGTTCATTGAAGAAGAGACTTGTAGAAATGTATTGTGGAAGTTCATTGCAGAAGTTCATTTAAGAAGTTCATTTTAGAGGATCATTGTAGAAGTTCATTGTGGTAGATCAACTTGTTCATGTACTCTGTTCTATCATCTGCGAATTCATAGCAAATTTTCATTCATAGACAGAATAAATTCTTAGAATTCATCTATGAAGAATTCATTCTCATTGAATGTTCATTTTTAATGAAAACTTGCTTCTAAAGTCACTTGTTAGGTTTTCCTTGTTAAAGAAGATGTACAAATGTGTAAAGATTGAAGACTTATTGATACAACTGATCGACTACTACAGAATAGAGTTGGAAAAGCTCGTTCAATTTTCATTCAGGCAGTAAATAAGTTGTTAAGTAGATCATTTCACTGAGTTGCTCTTCTTTTGTAGTGCCAAAACAGCCGTTGTCGTTCAGTTGCTCTCGTTCAGCTATTCTCGTTTCAGTCGTACTTTTTCTTCCTTCTCCCTTCCGTTTCTTCTCATTTATAGCTTCTCATTGATTGTTGATTTGATTTCCTAGAACTTTCAGTGGTTCAAATATGACTTAGCTCGTTGTCTGAGTCAGTTGGGCTTGGATATAGAAAGGTGTTCCTCTTCGAACTTTAATTTCATATGTAGTTCTATGGTTTGCAAATCCTACAAAGTTCTTAATATATATAGAAAGGAATGGTAAATTCCCATTTTTATTATTCACGTGAAAAGAAATTAAGATATGAAGAGTTAGATGACAATTTTCATCTACTTGCAATTCGAAATCGTAAAGTGAAACTTGAGTCAAATCAGTCAAGATAAAGAATATTATATATACAAGTCTCTACTATAGGCATGTTCATTCTGAGGTTATATAATTTAAGACCTATTTTAAGACCTGACTTCTAACTTATTTTATGAACTTATATGTTGAATTCGTTTGTAGATATTCAGTTTTATTCGATCATCGTCAATTTGTGAATTCATTCCTGGTTTCCATGAATCTACTCTTTACTCTTTACTCTCTACTCTTGAAATCTCTCTTTAACATAAATTCTTAAACTTTTCCTGTTAGCTTAGAATGCTTTCTTTCTTAACTTTTCCAGCTTTAATCGTTATTTCTGTTTAAAACATTAAACAGTTATGGAATTTTCCACACATTTCACAAATTTCATTCGTCACGCCTCAGATATGCCGCATTTATTCATTCACTTAATTGTAAATTTCCATTGTTATTTCAAACTTTTTTTAGCCGGCAATCATTGTGTGGAGTATTTGTCCCTTTTGCATCCCATCGTGGCCATATTGCCCGCATACTTTCGCTTCGCCCAATGCATACGTCGCTATCGTGATACGAAGGAGGCGTTCCCACATCTGGTTAATGCAGCCAAATACGCCACATCCTTCTTTGTGGTCATCTTTGCGCATAAATATCATACCACAACGGGTAAGTACCCACACATACACGCACACACAAACAGCTATATATGTATGTATGCATGGGTATCATTAAGGTGCTTCTTCCAAAATAAGCATCAGCTCATTATGCTGGACTGTTCAGGTTGGGGGGCCAATTAGTGTCCGGCAACCGCAGAATTCATTGCATATTTGTCTTAGCGCTGTCTTCTAACCGCAGATACGTATCCGTTGTCCAAGGAGAATCCCTGGTTCTATTGCTGGATAACGGCGGCCATCTTTTCATCTTGTTACGCCTATACATGGGACATCAAAATGGACTGGGGCCTCTTTGATGCCAAGGCGGGCGACAATCGATTCTTGCGTGAGGAAATCGTTTATTCATCGACGGTGAGTTTGGGGGCAGCCTCCACCAAGTCTTGGTAGCAAGGATAGGGGGCCTGGTGGCTTGGGTCTGCTGCCCAGACTAATGGCAGCTATAAATAGTTGTGCAAACGGCACGTAAAACAATCTTTCAACGCATGCCATCCATTACCATCACCCCACTTGCCATTGAATCTAGCTCTTGCTCTTGCTCTTGTCCTCCATTTGCAGTGGTTCTACTACTTTGGCATCATTGAGGACCTGATATTGCGTTTTAGTTGGACGCTCTCAATGAGCCTCATTGAGGCTGGCTATATTGAGGGTGATGTAATGATGACCATTCTGAGTCCCCTGGAGGTATTCCGTCGTTTCATTTGGAACTATTTTCGTTTGGAGAACGAACATCTCAATAACGTTGGCAAATTTCGTGCCGTCAGAGATATTTCAGTGGCGCCAATGGATTGCTCCGATCAGGTAAGAATTCAAATTTCTAGCTGAATAAGGAAAAAGTTCTCCTTGGAAAATGATGTTCAAATTTAGTACTGCATCAAGAGGGTCCTGCCCTGCCAGTTAGTAGCAATTGGTTTAACATAATTATTCTATTCATAAGGATAGAAATAGGCAAAGGGTCAGCAATTACACAGGGTCCCCATAACTTACATGGGCCACACCTTCACACACACACACACACCCCTAACACTATACACACATTTCTCACACACATCCAATTATCTCTTGCAGACCACAATTTTGCGCATGATGGACGATCCCGATGGTGTGGTCAATCGCAGGCGTGGCAAAGCCGCTGGCGGAGCTGGCGGCAAGACAACTTCAAAGAAGAACAAACAGGAACAGCAACGCCTGCTACTCCAGGGTGAATCTGTGGAAGATTTATGCGCATAGGCAACTTGGGCTGCACTGCTCAAAAGAAGTCGCCGTATTTTCATATTTGCCAAAGCAGAATGTGCACAAATATAAAATCGTTAACAAAAGTGGGCAAGATTTTGCATCCTTGGGAAATTTATGAATGAAAAGTTCTAACTCAACTGTCAAACAAATGGCTCTTACATCCAGAACGTGCTTAGGGGTTTCACATCCAAAGCACTCCCAGCTTCCGGCATTTAGATGCGGTTGGCACGTTTCGCCAACAATTTGCAATTTTTAAGCGAAAAACTTTGCTAAAATTGAAATTGCATTTATTTCCATTTCGCCTTTAACGTGCGTGTGTCTATCTGTCTGTCTGTTGTCCTTGAATTTGATTGTTTTTTAATGAAAGTGATGGTTGTTGTCGTTGTTGTTGTTGTTGTTGTTGTTGCTGCCGTTGTCATGGTAAATTGTGTAAATAAAGGATAACATGGGTTTTGGGCTGAACATTGGCAAAAAATAATTGCTAAACTTTTGTTATGCTTTACACACGTGTACATTGCCTCAGACCCACAATTTGGGGCCGACTCCCATAGATGCTGAAGGACGCCATGTAAAAGGATTGTTGGCTGGTCCTAAAGGAGCATTTAGACAAAAAAAATTTGAAATCTTTTGGTATTATTGTATTACATTTACGAGCTAAGTACTGTCTGAACGGCTGAGAGTTCTAGGAAATTAAATCAGCAATCAAGGAGAAGATATGAACGATAAGAAAAGGCAGGGAGAAGGAAGAGCAAGAACAACTGAACGAGAAGAACTGAATGAGAACAACTGATCGAGGAAGAGAACAACTGAAACGAGAATAGCTGAACGAGAACATCTGTTTTAGCACTACAAAAGAAGAGCAACTGACTGGTTGATTAATGAACGAGTGGAATAACTAGCATTCCCAACTGTATTCTATAGTAGTCGATTTTTATATCAATAGCTCTTCATAACTTACATATTTGTACATATGTTTATTTGTCTGTTCTACAAGTTGAAGACCCTCCTAAGCCCGCAGGTCTATAAGCTGTTGTGGAGCTTCCTTTAGGCGTTGTCCGTTGTCCTCACCCTGTACAGCCTATTCACCCATGACATGCCCACGGATCCAGACATTATCCCCTGCTCGTCAACGCGACCTTCTGGGCACAGACTCCTGCATCTACTCTACTGATGCGAATAAGGAGTACCCGAAGAAGTTTGGCATTTGGAAGGTGGAAGGAACAGGAACACAGGCAAATGCGTCACAGAGACGTAGGCGTGATTCCTAGCCAGGATTCTTCCTATTCGACGAGTTGCTAAAGCAAAAGACTGCCCTCAAATACCTGTAAGTCAGCCTGACCACAAGACTGTCCACAAATACCTGAACCGTCGTCTTGGAAGTCACCTACAAGATCTAAGCCAGGGCAAAGGGGATGGGTGGGCTCCTCAACAGCCGTTACAAGCTGTCCTTGAGAAACAAAGTCGTCATCTACAAGATGCTCTTGGCCCCACTGTGAAGATTCACCATCCAGGTGAAAGCATCGCATCAAACTCTCATCTTCACCGCATTCGGATTGAGCAGGTACGCATCCTAAGGCGTCTTACTGCACCAACTCATTCGAATTCGTTTGGCTCCCCATGCGACTTCACTCAATTCATTTTGAGCACAAATGCTACGAGTGATTTGATTCCAAAGCCATCAATTGACGAGTGGTTTCCCTTTTCAAAATTCATTAGACTCTCTACCGAGATATATCACTTTACACTTTTCACGCAGTTACACAACTCTATATCCTCGGGTTATTACCTAAATGGACAGCAAAACACAATAATGACACGAACTTGAACTCCAGGCAAAGCCATCAATCAAAATCAATGGCAGCTCTTGTGTGAGTTCTGTTTTGTACAAAAATAAATACGAACATCTATCTACACACACACACACACACACACACACACACACACACACACACACACACACACACAACAAATGTAAAACACATTAAGTATGCACAGGCATATGTACTTTACATGTGTTACATAAGCAAACCCTTAAGCCGTCCCTAAGTACCTTTTGCTTGCCAATTGAAAGTTTGCAAGGACGGGGAATTATATGGAATTATATAAGTTGAGGCTCTTCAAATCACAATTGTTGCTGAGAAGCTTAAAAGTTGTATTTAAGTGTGTAATTTGTTGTAGTTTTTCTTGGCTTTTGTCAAACAGGAAGCAGAATTTTCAAGTGCCCGAAAGGTCTTGCTCAGATTATGTGAGTGGTGGGGGCATTCTTATCACGGCGGACTTTGCATATCAAAAATAATGAAGCCAAAAAATATTGAATCTAAAATTGATAACAAAAGAAGTGCCCCAAAAAGATGTGGAAAATGTATTGCCGAGGTAAAAACCAGTTTTGAGAGACCCGAAAATGACTCACAGAAGAAACAGAGTAAGTTTTGGTAAAGTGGAATTTCCAATGTTTGTAAGTGCAAAGAATATTTTCAATTGGGGAATTGAAGATCCTTAAATATCTTCAACCTTATCGAACCCAGATGCTTGACTAGCAATATTTAACCGATAATATCGGTTCACGTTCAGCTACAGCTACACCTTCTCCTGCTTAACTCAGAGTGGAATGAGAAACAATGCTTCTCTTAGAGTGAACCTAAGCAGAACCAAAATTTTCAACTGGTTTCAAAGATTCCAAAATTTTTGAGATGTAGAAAGGTCAGGCTCAATGCAGCAACTAAAATTGAGGTTCATTTGTGTACACAAATAAGTAAGTATGTATGTATGTGAATAGCAAGAGCAAAACGGGTCCATACCCACAAAAAGCGAACACAGAACACAAAAAGCATCCGAATGTTGTTTGGGTTTCGTGAACACAGCGCTCCCAATATTGCAATATATTTCATGCAGATGGACATAAAGATATGAATGAAAGTGTAGTTCAGTTTGAATGGGGATTGAATTGAAGGACGATTGAAGCCATGAACCAAAGTTTAGGATACTCAAATCTCTTATTTTCAAGCTTAAACTCTTGGATTGAACTGATTTGAAACAGTGAATCGGAGTCTCCGAAAGTGTTTGGATTTCCAGCACAAACCTTCGTCTGACATTGATTTTCATTGTAATTAGTACCCAAATACCAACTTTCTTTATCCTAGGCTAAGAAGGCACAAATTTCCTTACATTCATATACAAAGATTATGTCACATTTGTCAAAACTGCTTCTACAACATAAAATCTAAATTGTGTAAAAATTTCCATCTTCTAGCATGGACTTTGTTCCCCAATTAGTCTAACTTAGAATTTCCTTAGTCTCTACATTGCAAGCTTCATAACAAACTCATGCTATCCTCTTGGAGAGGGCTTAATATTATGTGTCATCTGCTAAGTATTTCCGTTTCTTATCTGCCTATTTGGTTTCGTTCAATGATTTGGCTTATCGAAATTTTGGGTTTGCGTTTCTAGGTTTGAGCTCAACGATTAGCAAAACGTTGCACAGAACATCAACTTCTTACACGCAGGCAAATGAAGGCCAAAGGTATTAAACGTACTTATGGTAAATGTACATGTATGTGTGATTGATTTAAATTTAAGTAAGATTATTGTTCACTTTAAATAAAACAGCAAATCGCTTTATTTCTCCCAACTGACCAATGCCGCAAAAGTATGGCCAAGGTTTTTTTGTTTTGCTCAGAAAAGTTTTTGCTGCACAAAAGTTTTTTTTTTTTGAGAACAGAAACAAAAAAGTTCTCCTACAAATTGAGTCAGGAGAAATGCATTTATTTATAATTTATGCAGTTTTTGTATGCAATTTTAATGCCAATTGCTGCATAACTAATCTTATTACAAAACTCAATAAATAAGCGTATTAAATTGATTTGTGAAATTTTTTTAAACTATTTCATAACTCTTGAAAGATAATTCCCTTTTGTTTGGTTTCTCCCTGGGGGAATTAAAGTGCGAAATCAAAATAAAATAAATATAGGGCAAATCCGCAGGCAAACAATATTTGTTGCTGGCTTGCAAAGCGGCTCAAATATTTGATTACTTTTGAAGTTTGGGAAATGTCCCAAATGGCTTAGCCAGCAAGCGGCTTAATATAGATATTTGTGTGAATATGTAATACAGATAGATACTGAGGCTTTAGAAGAAGGAGCAGAGACAGGGCAATAACATGTTCTTGTGGAAGAAAACAATAAAAGAAAAAACTATTAATAATTATTAGAAAATAAGGCACAAATTTGTATCATCATTATATTGTATTATAAATGGGAAAGTTTGTAAGTTTGCCTAAAAAGATTTGAATCTAGTCACACCAAAGGTCAATAAACGAGCCCTGCTTGAATGCATTCATACCGCTAACTGAAATATTCATGAAGTATCCACTCCAAAAGTAATGAATATACAATGAGTATGAACGGTTAAGGGTGATAAAAGAGCATGAGCTGCTAATAGCCACTACATATGATCGTGTGAGTTAGAAAAAAGAGCAAGCTCATGATGTGTTTTGATGTAACAATGAGAAGATCCCTTTTCTGCACTCTTGTCACCGCTCACTTTTACTCTCTTTGAACATTTATGTTGCAAATATGCATTTCAAAGCCGCATTTCCTTATATATCGTTTCGGTTCATTATCTCGAGCGTCCTCTCTTTGCACTTGCGTTCTCCCGCTCATCACAAGGAAAAGTACTGGTTGTTGAGAAGGGAGAGAGAGAGTCAAAGGAGGGTCAGCGATTGAAGAGCAAGCTAGAGGAAGGAGATGGATAAAGGAGAAACGACTGACTGACCAAAGAAAGAGGGAAAGGAAAATATTTACCATCTCACATCTCCAGTCATTCCAATCCATGGTAACTCCTAATCTGCTCTTGAAGTATTTGTATGTTTCTGCCGTTACTAGACCTAGAGCCAGCTAACAGATAATGTTATAATTCATGCTATTGGCAACTGTTAAACAAAGCATTCGCGTTTTATATAAACATATTCATTCATTTCATATTCCCCCCCGCCAACTCTGCGCTTGCTTTCATCATTCAAACGAGCAACAACAACAACAACAACAGTTGAAATGTTAAAAAAATGTGTGGATTTTCACATTTTTCCGAACACGTCTTTATTATCATTTTTATGAGTTCCTGTTTCTGGGGCGACACAGATAACTGCCAACGTATAAATAGTACTTTTTTATTCATTTTATTTCTCTCTCAGCTATCACGGTTGGGCAGCTCTCAAAGGCCAAAATCCATTTGCACGATTTTCAATGCCCCACGGGAGCGCCGCCGTTCAGGCTCCGAGCGGAACCATTAGATAAGTGATACTGTGTATACTTCGCTTGTGTGTGTGAGTGTGTGAGTGTGTTTGTCTTTGCGTGTGTGAATGTGCAATTTAATTTGTTGTGTTTTTTTTTAGCTGGACAGATGAGACTTTCGCTGTTAAGCAGCCGCCGCCGTAAGCGTTGATTAAAAGGGTTGCCATAGAGGACCATCGCTTTGCATCCTGGCTGGGACTGGCAGGACCAGTGAATGCCAGCGATGCTTAAAGCAGAAAATCAGATTTAAACATTTCCGCTTTAACACATTTCGCTGATTTTGTGTTGCTGTTGTTTACTTCTGATGCTGTGACAGCAGATTTTCATCGCTTTGACTGATACGAAAAGCATTCAGAGAGCACAGAGCAGAGAGCAGAGCGGTAGGGTGGGGGGAGGTACTTATTTCATATGCTAGGCTACACAGCTCAGTATTTGTTTGGCTCAAAGTTTGTGGAACACACAATAGACGGGTGTGGATGTGTGGGGGGAGAAAAGGCAACGATTGCCATAAATCAGCTTGCGTACACATTGCGTATACGCAACGTTTGCTTTGCCTTTCGTTTTTCTTTCTATTTCGTGTTTTTTTTTTTAACTTTTGCAGAGGGTAAGCTAATTTGGTCACAATATTTGCTCGTGTTGCTATGGGTTGGTTGGAGTTTGTAGGTTTTACAATACGTTTAAGGAAGCTCAAGAAGAGAACTTGGAAAACTACGAAAGACAAGGTTTTGTCTGCAAGAGTTTCTGGGTTAGATTAAGAGCTTGGATCGAAAATGAGATTACACAGCACTTGGCAAAGTATAATATATAATGATTGATCGTAGATGATTGATCCAGCAGGCAGAAGCAGATACAATTCAGTTCAGTTTCTTCGGCAAGAGTATCTAGTCTTCCCCCAGCAACCTTTTTTTATTCATTCTGTCGCTTTCTATTTGGCCCGCAACATGTGAACGTTGTCATGACAGAAAATGTCAAATACAAAACAACACGCAACATCGCAGAGACACTTGTTCTTATCATTTCATTCCAGTTTTAATTGCCTTCAGTTGCAGTCCTGGCTGCTTGAAATTGCACAAAACATTCCCAGTGGCAGCAGAAGCAGCAGCAACAGCAAACAGCTATGCTGACGACACGCATTATTGCATTAGAATTCCAATTCCAATATAAATTACTATTACTATGACAATGACAAATCATCCATCTAGGTATTGAGTTATTTTGCAAAGGAATTTCACAGTAAAAGCAAACGATATTGATGACAGTTGGGCTATGGTGGAGAAGTTTTGGTTATTGTCAAATTGGGAATTCAATGTAATGGAAGCTAAATCTTAATAATAGAGAATGCATTTAAGTTCATCAATGAACAAATTTCATAGACCACCTGAGAACTGTCAAATCGCAGTTCACTTTTCAGTACAGTAGACCAATGCAGATGAACGTGGGGTTTCTTAAACTCTATACAAATCGACTTTGATTTGATTTCGATGAAAAAGAAAGAAGTTTAGATGATCATTGCCAAATGCAGAATGCCAATTTTCTCCAATCTACTTTATGGGAAACAATCATAAACAAGTTAATTAACGTTAACGATTTGATCGTGAAGTTTTCGCTGACATTTTGATCAACATAACCTGTTAGTAGGTTTGCTTAAAAGTGAAGCTCTTGAACAAATGCCAGCTGATGATTACAAGTTTTGTTATTAAGATAGATAAGAGATCTGTCGGGCAACAAGAAGTGGCCATTGTCATAGTTGGCAAAGAATTGAATTCATGCGATATAATTCTAGAAAGAAGAAGTGATGTTTGAGCTATATATAGCACAACAACAAACATAGATAAACAGGATAAAAGAATGCAAAAACTTTTACTCCTTTATTTGCCTGAATTGCACTAACAATGTAATGCATATATAATAAATACCAGCTGGATTTTATGCAGTAATCTGGCAGCCTACATATCACATGGCAAATATGCTTATTAACTGAGCACAGTGGCGTTCCCAAGAGCAGCCTGAAAAGCTATCCCCCTGGCAAACCTAATTCCTGTGAATGCCACTGGCAGGCTGGCTTACACTATGCAATTATCCCTGATCCTGCACATACTGGAAAATGTCACGTTTTGCATTTTGATGGAAGTATTAAATCGACTGGTATGCGATTATGAATCGATTGCTTTGATTACGGATATGTATAAATCTCTACATTCACCCAAACAGACAGACACTCATAAATCTGCACATCATTAAGCTGACACCCCACTGAGCAGGATAGAGAGAGAGGGAGATAGACAGAGGCAGAGAAACATATTTACAGATTGTCAACATTAAATACATAGCTAAAGTTCAGTAAAAACCAGCCAGCTGTCATGAACACGGGTTCCCACGAATGAAATTGACCAGAAAGCCAGCAGGGCCAACACCCTCATCACCATCATCATCGTTAGCCTGGACAGTTTGAGCAAATATTTACTTGCTAAGTTAATTAATTAATTTATTTCTAAGCCTCAGACATGAACAAGACAGGGAGGCTTAGGCCTACTACACAGACTTCCCCTAGTTCCGCCTACTCCTCACGCTAGGAGGATGCCTCAAGTTCCTGCTCTAAATTTAATTAACATTAAATAACAGTTTGACATTCCACTAAATGATTGCCTTTCGTTATGCTTTGGCCTTTCAAGTCGATAGTTAGTTGTGTCTCACAGTATAGGAGCGAAATGAAAGTTGGTAGTCAAATGTTAGCTTTGGTTTAATTTGATGATTGGAAAATATTTGAAATCCAAAAGGCACAAATTGTTTCAGAAGAAAATTTCATATGAAAGTTTTACAATAATTTTGATAGTAGTAAAATTTGCTACAAATTTGGAAAATTTCATTTATTTATTGGAAAAATATCTTTCTTTCAGACAACAGATTCATGTGTGCTTCGTCGTTTTACATCTAAGCTTAACTAATCCTTAGACTGAGAAAAATCTTTATAGAATTTAGAGTTCTTAAGAATGTCTTTTGCTTAAAAACAAATGTAGAATTTCCTTTGACAAAACTAGAATTAAAACCTCGTAAGATTGATTGAAGGAATTCATTGATGGATTGAAGATTTCTTAAGCTTGCTTCCACTTACAATTCGCAATTGGTTGAAGCTCTAAATGATGTGGAGTTTTCCTTCCAGGCACTTGTATATCGGATTATAGAATACCATTAATCATTGCCCCATTTGTCAAATCGCTTAATTTAGAGTCCAAAATAGAATCTAGAAAGTTATTCTAAAGGCTGAATTGTTTTCTTTTAACAGCAAATAGGGCTTGGTTTAATAATTTTATAATCTAAAATTTATGCGAAATGTATTTTTATCGTCCCATAATATTCTAACGTTTTCGGTTAGCGGGCTCAAGGTCATGAGTGAGCGACAAAACGTTGCCATTGAAATACTTTTGGGAGTTTATCGGATTTCATGATTTGACAACAGCACAAAATTGATAATAAAAACCAAAAATTGAAGCTTGGCTGACTTTACAGACTATTTCCATGGACTGTCAGAGTCAATCATTTCAAAACTATAACTTCCAATTGATAAAACGGAAGCCTGCTTGGTTTTTGTTTCTCTTTGCTGCTCTCAAAGCTAATCTGTTGTCCTTCTTGCTTCAATCTCTTCTTTCTCTTCTTTGAGTGTACTTTATTTAGTTTTTTTGGGGTTGGAGTAACCGCAGCTCAACGGAGAGACCCGAAAGTTATGCTGAGTAATGGCAAACGGAGACATATCTAAATGGCATTTAACTTAATGCATAATGCTATTGATTGATGACCGATGTCGATGTGGATGAGGATGATGCTGCATGCCACACGCTGTTGTTGGTTAAGAAAGCTATTTATAATATGATTATTATTTATTATGCAAGCTAATGTCAATATGTAAGAAAATGTAAGCATGTACATAAATATATACGCGTACATAATAGTGACTAGCCGGCATTGCCCGTGCTTATGCAAAAGTTACTACTTTCAAATTCATTTGTCAATTGAATCTAAAGTATTTTCGATACGTTCTTAAGTTCTTAGATGGTTTTCAATTGGAAATCTACTTAGATTAGGTTAGGTTGGTTTAGGTTAGTTTGGTTTTTCGTAGACTCCTCAAATTATCTCAATGGCAGCTGAAAGAAACCCAACTTTTTCTCGTTTTTCTCCATCTTCGTAAAAAAGCTAAGCAAATGAAGCCATAAATTGAAGTGTTCACATATAAATATGCTAAAATCTCTAGAGTTTTCTTTGGAAGCTCTACTTGTGACATATCATAAAATATCTCCTACAAATATAGTCAAGGAACATACAAACTTCTTTTCCTTTTAATGCGAATGTCTTGAGCAATATTTACGCTGCGGTATATGGGTTAAGTAAATAACTTGGCTTTTTGCCCGTTTTGCTGATGATATTTGATTGGCAAGATATGGATGGAAACGTGCCATAAAAGCCAAAGTCAACTAACGTCAAATGCGGCCCAATGGGCGCATAAAGAATTTCCAGCAAAAAGATACAAAGTACATAGACATATCTGATGCTTATTTGCTCCTGAAAGTATGCTTTATATTTCGAGAAATTTTTGTGGAAATTGTAAGCAGAGAAAGGAATTTGAACAGCAGAAATCGTTATCATTCAGCTGTAGCTGGATTAGGCCACATCCAGGTGGCACCAGCTGCGTATAGAAGCCAGGACTGACAAGCTGCTTAAAGTGTTGGCTCCACAGTTGGCATTCAAATCACAAGCCATTTAGAAGGATATCAAAGGATATCAATTGTGAAGGGTTGCGTGAAAGTCGCGTCCCAAGCGTCGCATTTGGCAAGCCGATTTATCATTTCTAATATGCCGCTGAGTCTCGAGGAGTCTCAGACGGAGACAGACAGATGAAATGTCTTTACTGGTAAAACGCGAAATGTTGCCTCTATTCCCAAGGCCAAAGCCAATGCCAATGCCAATCCCAATGTCTAGTGCTATGTCAACTGTGGATTATTGTGCTTTTAACTCGTATTTGCAAAGGCTGCTTACCAAAATGTCAAGTGACAGTTTTGTTATGCCAATTTTTGACAGCAATAACAACAACAACAACAGCAACAACAACAACACCATTGACAGTTGGCTCTGTGCGCCATTGGGATTGTGAAATTATTTTAATGAAATATCAACAACAAAATACTAAAATTTACATTTCCGAGCTGGTGCTGGCGCTGGTCCCAATGCCCCCACTTTGCTTGTTGTTGTTGTTTTTTTTGGCTGTAATTAGTTTGGCAAATGCTGACGTTCTTTTCTTTTGTTGTTGACTTTAAGCAAATTCAACTTAGAAGCTGAAATATTTCAACATAATGCGAAAATGTATGTGGAAAAGATGCATGCCATTTGTGCATCGTAAAAATTGAACATGTACACGCGTGCATGTTTTTGTTAAAATTTACAGTGGTGGCCATAACAATGGGTATAAGGATGATAGACCAAGCTGAAATCTTAATGTTTTAGGTCATAAACTTACTTACTAAGGTGACTTTTTGGGAGGTTGGAACTTGAAGTGTGTCGAAATCGAACTTAAAGCTTGTCTGGGAATGCATTTATTTGACAATCGTAAAGTATGCTATAAATTTTATATATTTACCTACTTATTAAAGCCCAAAGCGCTAAGGGAATCAGTCATTCATCAGAAATCAAATGTAATCATTCCAAGACAAACGTATTCCTACTGTTTCTAGTCTAAACCAAAAGTATTTGCTCCACATTCATTCGAACACAATTAGTGCATTTCGGTTATGGTGTGCAACGAATACATATGCTCTCAAGTAGAATCGAAAATACATTTTAAAAGCCTCCTCGACGCTCGAGTATGAGATAGAAAGAGATAGCTAGCTAATTTGTGTGAATGCTCTCTTGTCATGCACGTCGTTAATCTACAGTCTAGACAAGATAAATGGACAAGATCCAAGTCCAAGTCCAACATTGATTTCTGAAGAAAATCCCCCTGCAATTCCTAAACATAAAAATTGAAATTAAAGAAGAGAACAGTTAAGCAAACACATATACGAGTATATCAAGCTCAGACAGCCGAGCAGGCAGAAAAATAAGCTGGCTTTATCTTTCTGTTCCGCTCCTTAATATGGACTCTCACTTTGATTCGGTTCTTTACAGATTTGTCATCTATTATAAGGCTTATATGATCATGGCATAAGCTAGTAATACATCTTGTATATTTGTCTTAGAGCTACATTCTGCTGTGGCATTTGGCTTAGATTTCAACCTGAAAGCAAAGCCATGCTCACTTTGATGGCCGCTACTGTAGCAAATGCTAGCCAAAATCTGCATCTTCAGCTCACAGTTGACTGCGTCTGTGGCTCTGCACTTAAATAAGTTAAGCCATGCTCACTTTGATGGCCGCTACTGTAGCAAATGCTAACCAAAATCTGCATCTTCAGCTCACAGTTGACTGCGTCTGGGGCTCGCACTTAAATAAGCAAAGCCATGCTCTCTTTGATGGCCGCTACTGTAGCAAATGCTAGCCAAAATCTGCATCTTCAGCTCACAGTTGACTGCGTCTGTGGCTCTGCACTTAAATAAGTTAAGCCATGCTCACTTTGATGGCCGCTACTGTAGCAAATGCTAACCAAAATCTGCATCTTCAGCTCACAGTTGACTGCGTCTGTGGCTCGCACTTAAATAAGCAAAGCCATGCTCTCTTTGATGGCCGCTACTGTAGCAAATGCTAGCCAAAATCTGCATCTTCAGCTCACAGTTGACTGCGTCTGTGGCTCTGCACTTAAATAAGCTTCGTTGCTCTGGGAGCACGCTAGAAACTGTTGAGATTCAGAGCAGGGGTCGAAATTGGAGTTTTATTTGTTGTGGAAATTAAAAAAATGCATAATTGAATTTCACTCGCTGCTGTGAATTGAGCAAAAGTTCAAATAGCAGCAACAGCAGCAACAGCAGCAGCTCATTATTTGCATTGACCAATTCTCTGCGAAATGTAAACAATATTTTTTTCTGGCCTTGAACTTCGACTTGGGCAAAGACTTTGCCAAGAAAGTAGGCGCATTGAAAGAAAGTATATAAAATAAATATTTGATATCTCTTAGAGGGGGGGCGTATTTATATGGAAAAGAGCATTTGGTTTAAATGCCGCTGAAGTGGCCGCATCTCATTAGAAGGAACTGCCTGGGCTTTGCTCTATTGTGTTGTATGAAAAGGTGCCCTAACAACCACGTTACCCAGGACCCGCACACACACGCACGCACTTAGGCAGCTGAAACCCTTTCATGCTGCAAAGCCTTATATAATGGGTTTTTGAAAGAATGATTTGCCTTTTGTTTCAAGCAAAACATTCCCTTCTTTTTTTTGACAAAGTAATTGAGTCGAAAAGATATACACAAAGATATGAATGGAAGGCTATTTAGCTGCTTCAACCTGGGTTGTTCTCAAAATTCGCATACGCCGGGTAATTCACGGGTAATTGCCAGTTTTATAAGCTGAGCGAAATTTGCCAGTCATTATTTGACAGAGTTTTAGCTATGCTCATTTCCACCTCACACTCCCTGGCAAGATTGATGCCGCCATATATTTTCCACTGGGCCACATAATTTACGTCTCGGATTTATGGCTGACAAAGGACTCCCAAGAGCGACAGTCAGCCTTCTACTTAAATGCTAATGCGTATGCTTCTGAATTACAGTCCTAGGCCTAATTAGTCCCTCGGCTTAAATTGGGCTTCCCTGTTGCAAAATATTGAGCCGGCTTTCAATTAGTATATGCCGCTGGTTCCCCATCTCCTCTGCCAGCCCTCTTTAAGCTGTTTATGGCTGGAGAAGCTGGCTATAGTTATTCCATTAAAATATGACTTTGAAATGAAGTTGAAAAAGTTATCCAAGTATTTGCATAATATAAAGGGTGATACAAAAGTGTTGATGTTGCCTCTCTTCGTGAGAGAACAAGGCAATTCTTGGTTTATTAAGAAGCGTCTGATTTGTGAAACCAGGAGCCAACTTTTGCATTGAAGGATCTTAATGATCTTGAGACTTAGAACTTTTGCAGTTATCTGTTGGAAAATCCATTATATTCACAAGGTGTTTATCTTAAGCTGAAGGCATATGATGCGGCGTTTGCAGCAATTTTATCCGGCTGCAGTTGGAACCACTTTGTTCGCCTTGTCAAAGCAGGTAGATATTCGCCCACTCAGAAGCGATCGTCCAAAAATCTGAAGATATCGAATATTAAGATGAAGAAGACCGGCAAGCACCATAAGCATCCCGAAGGTCGCTGTAACGCTGCTGGCATGCAACATCACCGCATCAACTTCGACAAATAGAATCATGGCTAAGTAGCCGAAGTGGCAAGGTCGGTATGGGGAACTTCCACTTGCGCCGTCAGCATTAATGCCAGCCTGAAATCAACCTGGATAAACTGTGGTTCCTGGTCGGTGATGAGAAATTCGCTGTACTGGAAAAAGAAAAGAGCACTAAGGCGCCAGTTATTGACTTGGCTACTACAAGCTGTTGGATCGGCCACTTGCCCGCCCGAACCATCATTGTGAAGGGTAAGTACTTCTCCAAGAAAGCTGAAGATAAAATCAAGAAAGCTTCTGCTTGCTGAGAGCCTAAGTTTAAGATTCCTTTTCTGTAAAAGAACAACTAAACGGAGGACATCAATAAACTGCCACTCTGGCAACTGGCGACTCGAAAATCGTTTGCTAATCTGGCGCTATCTCGCAGCTGTTTGGTCGAGCGAAGGTGAAGACGTGATGCGCTCCAAAAGAAGTTCTGGCCACTGGCGACGACTCATTTATACAATGCCAATTCCCTCATATATAAATCTCATCCAGTCTGTAAACATTTCAACCAAATTCACAAATCAACCCCAATAATAATATATATCAATAGATATTCAACGGACCTCCTCTCATTTGAGACACCCTTTGTGTGCTTAAAATGTGGTGAATGTGGCTGTGACACACTTTTGGAAATCTGAAGCATTCTGAAAAGTCTATTGTTGAGGCGAGTTTATTTATAATTGCTCAACCGGACTGTGATGTTGAAGCGTTTCAAGTTCATTCATTTAAATTTTGCATAAATTACTTTTAATAAATAAACTTTCACAAACGGAAACATCTCAAATTTGTTGAGAAGTCACTTGTGTTGAGCTCAAATTCTTTGAATAATTATTTAAGCTTTCATGTTCAATTTCACTTCAAAATTTTAAAGAAAACTTAGCAGATTAAAACTGTCCTGGAACATACATTCCCTAGCTACTCCTGATGTTTCTTTGAAATGGTGAAATATGAACAACGAATTTGTAGGCACACCTAAGTTGTATAGGTTGGGCGAAAAGGCATACTTTTTTGGGGGTTTGCAGTTTTCCGAAGTTGAAGTTGTCTTAACAAATGTCAAGATAGAACAGATCGAATAGCTATATCATATGGCATTCATAGAAAGAATCAGTCAGACAAGAGATTGGTTTGAACAGCCAAAGATATCTCTTAAAGGAGAGCTTGGGAGACAACTCCCTTTCAGCGTTGTAGTATTTCCTCTAGCTGTCACTCTGTGCTACACATATGAGGCACATTCTCAAGCATATGTAAGCCTCATTACGCCTTTTCCTGTTATGCAAATAAAAGTCAAAATGATAGTTTAATATGTATTTGCTAAGCCTCTATTTATACAATTTTTACCCACTTTCTCTACATTCTATTGACTTCATTAAAGGAGAAACTCATAAAAATATTGACAAATTTTGTAGGCACAAATAAATTACAAGAAATTTGTTTCCACCAACTGAGTGCTTCAGCTTTAATTTGAACTTCCGCTTTCACTTTTGTCAGACGTTTATTTATGACATCTGACAACTGAGTAAAGTTATATATACATATATATATATATATATATATGCATGAGAATGTGTTTTAAAAGCAAACAAACTGCCAGGCCAGACAGGAAGAGATGCAGGAAGAGGAAGGCAGGCAGGCACAGGCTGGGACTGGCTGACAAACTGCCTGAAGGGCTCTTTATCACACGCTTTTTATTGCGTATACGCAACGTGGCAGCACCGCACAGGACCGTACATTTTGGCCATGCATTTATGGAGATTTATGTGCGTGCGCTCACAATACGAGTACGCATATTAAAGCAGATTATGATGACGATATATATATGTACAGATATATACATATATACACATATATATATGTGTGTGTGTTTATACAACGACCAGTCAATTAGAAAATTAGCATATCAACAGAGCCCACGTTGCACAGCTGAGGTTGTACTGACATTAAGATACTTACCAGTGTGTCTGTGTGTACTTCTATGAATGCGAATGCCAAAAATATGCAAATTATGCTATAAATAGAATAGAGGCAATATTCTGGACAGATTGATGCTTGGACAATTAAAATTTGAGTTTGGAATTGTGGAAGTGTGTATATAAATTTTGTGTTGCAGCCATGTGAAGGCATTTTGCAGAATTCTCTGCAAAGTATGCTGCATGAAATTGTCATGAAATTTAAGAAACACATTTTATGGCATTCAAAATTGAGGTTCCTCGATGTTAAACAAGCTTTCGACAAGGTGTGGCATGAGGAGCTGCTGTACAAAATGAAAGATCTACTCCCTGCACTGCACTGTGCCATCCTGAGATCTTTCATTACTGATCGAAGCTTAGATGTGACAGTGAAAGACTCTCGATCATGGCTGGCACAGGTCCTCAGGGAAGTGTCCTTGGACCCTTCTTGTACATTCTGTGCACTGCTGCCGTCAACAACACGGAAGTTTCTGCTCCTGGCCACTTACGCGGACGACACTGCCGTGCTCACGTCCTACTCGTCGCTACAAACTGCCTCCGAAGCAGTACAGAAATGACTGCAATGGAGTGATGGTCTGCCAGATGCAACATTGCCATCAATAGTGCGAAATAGGCCTGTGTGACCTTTTCTCTTCGGCGAGGCGGAACCCTACCTGGTCTCACCTATGATGGCTCTCACAGCTACTTGGGTGTCCTCCTGGACAGCAAACTAACATGGAGAGCCCATATTTCGGCAGTCAAAGTCAAGTGCCTTAAGAAACTGCAAAAGCTTGACTGGCTCCTGCGTTCAACCAAGCTTCAGCTGTCAACCAAGAGTTTGTGATGAAGTTTCGAAAAGACTATGAGGGTCGTTTAATAAGTCTGGGACATTTTAGTGCGTAGTTTGAGCAAGCTGAATCATTTGGCTTGCGCTTAACAGTCATTGCGAAACAGACAAAAGTAAATTTCGTGAGCTGATCAAACGTTAAAAACCCATCACTGAAGTCAAAGAAAGACATCATAAATACTGTGGAGGCTCTGAAGATATCTTCGAAAACATCCATGGAATGATAAGGAACTAGTTGAAGAATGCGAGTGCATGAGGTAGCTGAAGTTTTAGGCCTGATAAGAGAGCACATTTTACTTGAATATTTGGACATGAAAAAGGTTTACGCTCGCTGGCTTCCATCATTTCTCAGACTCGATTATAAGCGGCTGTATAATCACCACGACAAGATATATTGACTGTTTTCTTCTTGAGCATCGCTTTAAAATTATCTTATAGATAAGAAACTGATAAATTAACCAAGGTAGGGGGAGTGTTGGCAGCCAACACGGAGTGAGGAGTCCTGAGGTATAACTTATCAAAACCTGAGACTTTGCCTTCCCTTCCTGATTTCTTTTGAAGTGAAATCCAAACGACCAATAGACCATTGGGGTAACTTACAGAAGAAGAAGAAGAAGAAGAAGCAAAGGAGAGTTTACATAAAAGTATCATATAATGATAAACAATATACTCTTCGACTTGTTCCATCTACTTCATTATCGCATGAAAATTAATTAAGAAAACTATCTTCTGGTATATCAAATGGCAACTGGCCAAACTAACTAAGTGAATCGAAATGAAAGACTCGGGAGACTCATTTCATGTAGATGAACTGTCATTATTTCCCGATTGTTTTCTAACACTTTCAAGGCTTCCGCGTGGAAACACAAATGTTGGTTGGCAGTGTAAAAACTTCTTTGTATGCTAACGACAGCGCGCCCCGAAGTTTTCATTCAACGGAAAGTTGTCAAGAAAAACTTTGACAGGCATTTTGCTATTGTTAGTTTTTTTTTTGGGCCAGGGTGGCGCACATGCGGCTCATAGTCTTAGTCATAGTTGTGCTTGTGGCTGGGCTGGGCTGGGCTGGGCTGGGGCTCATCAAACATGTAACAAGTTTTGATTACACTAAAATGTCAATAAAGTGAAATTTCATTTCACTTGAGCAATAATTGAATTTGCACTTAAGAAAATTCTCTACGGCACTGGCAAATATTATCATTGCTTGACACACTCAGAAGGCGCTAATGGAAAAGTCATTATCCTTGGCGGCAGCAGCAGGAATGGGAAGAATAGCCGTAATCAACAGGCAACAGACCAGCATCCGCATCCTTAGCAATGTTAGCAATTAGACATGACGCGTGTTCCTGAGTGTTTTCCACCATTCAGAGAGGGAGCCCATATGTATAAGTATTCCTAAGTGTGCTTATGGCCAATTATGGGGCAGCAAAAACTAGAGAAAGTTTCCAGGAATTTATGCCAAAGCTTATTAATTTTTTAAAGGAAAGCAAAGTTTTGCCTGCTCAAATTTTCACATATTTCCCTCGAGCTATGAGCAGCAGCTGCCAATATTTATATGCAAATTTTCTGTTTCTCACAGAAGATGACTATGAATAAGTAACTGCGTACAGTGGAGACGTTTCTATGTAAGAGTGTGTATAAAATACTTTATTAACGAGTCTGTACTTATATATAGGAAGGGAAGAGAAGTATATAAGGTTTTCCAACGTATTTTTAATTAACTTTCAGGGCAAAGTAAAATGGTTTGGGCCGCTCGCAAATATTTACAGAGCTGCAGCACTACGTTCGTGTCACTTTACACAAATAACTGAATTGTGTCGGCCCCCCCCCCCATGATTGGCAACGTTTTAAAGAGGGAGTAGAGGAGTCTAAGATACCCTTTTAGAGTGTAGTGTACACTGTAGATCGTATATGTTGATCTACGTTAAAGATGACGTAGGAAACAGATTCATTGAGATCTCAAACAAACTTTTGTTAGGAAAGGAATAGCCAAAGTTCCAAAGACTCTGGCTAACCCCTCGTGCAGAAATTAGTTCCTTCTTCACCTTTTTTCTGAACAAAAATTGTCTTATTTGGCCTCCTGTTATCATAATTGGCAACTCATACTGAAGAGATAGCAAAATTCAACTTAATTTATAACGCTCGCCCATGCAGGTCCAGATTCACTAGATGGGTTCTGTGCAGCCGTCTTAGTGTCTTCTGGCCATTTCTCCTTCTCTTTCCAAGAAGCCTTCTCAATCAATCTCAAATACTAAGATGATTGATGGTGATTGCGATTGACAAGCTGAAGTTGTCTGATGTTGATGTTTGTTGACTTGGGTTCTCATTCATTTCAGTGTCTGCCCCTGCATCTTAGCAGACAAAGCGAATATAATAAGGAAGAAAAACTTACTAGCTTAGCTTACTTACTCACCCAGAGGTGAATTTCGGTCAGCAGACATGGAGGATTCTATAACTGAGATCTACCAAATTTGCTGCAATTCATATAAAATGCAACCAATATTTTGTGTTCTAAGAGTTCTTTCCAAATCGGTCGTTAATACGATTATATGAGCTATTTGATATAGTGGTCTGATCTTGACAATTTGTTCATAAGAGCAGAAAGAAGTCTAGTTGAAAATTTCAACTCGATAGCTTTAAAACCGAGAGACTAGTTCGCATAGAAACAGAGGAAAGCAACCCTATGCAGGGGTACAAAAAGACTGAGAAGCCCTGAGAATGAATTGGCTAGAAATACTCTCGAAAACAGAAGAACATGCCATGACCTTACCTTTCACCATATGGAGATGAAGATAGAAGACTAATTCCAATAATTCAGCAGCTATTGAAATGCATTGGAAAGAGCTGACATTAAAGGTGTTCGATGTGCGTCTACTGAAATCAGAATCATTTTATCAAAGATTACAAAATATTTCCATTTGCCAAATGCTTATATTCTCTTCTTAACTATGATACTCTGCCAGAGTATGATAAAAATATAAATGTCACCATGCACGGGTAAGTTTTGGCGCATTCAGAGTTCGCGAACATTGACAAATCATTGAACCGTCAATATGTTTGTCAATTAAAAATCCAATTAGTTTGGGGTCAAAAAACTGCTCATGCAGAAGCAATCAGTTAATCATATGAAACTTGGAATTGTTAACAAAGGTCTTGCGCATTTACTAGTAATATTATATATCTCTATATATGTATGTATATATATATATATATATGTATATGTGTCTGCACTTTCATATTTACTTAACACATTTAACGTTCCTGCAAATCCATTAAGTTCGCTTTACATTGGTTTGTTTTTATATTTTTGTACTACCTCAAAAGGCAAGGGTATCATGACTTTGTCATGAAGTGTGCGAAGTATAGAAAGATATAAGTTCAGATTGTATAAAATTATATATTCGAAGTCTTTAGTTACAAATTGTGATACAAAGTGGCATTAAAACTGATGACAATTCAATATGATTTCCTTTTTTAAAGTCTTAAAAGTTATTCCAGAATTAATCCATAGTTTTCTTTGGGTTGGCATAATTTTCAGAGACCATTTCCCATAATGCTGTCAATGTATTAGTCAGCTTTTGTTTCAGCAGGCCGAACGCAATCGGTTTTTGACCCTCTTAAGGCCTTTCGTTCTTTCTCTTCATGGCAATTCCTTATTAATTTTCATGTATTTTCTTAAACTTTGCAAACATCTTTTGGCCTTCCTTTCTCACTCTTATAAAGCTTTTGTCTAGCTAAAAGATGCTGAAAGCTGACTCCATTAAGAAAGCTACAAAGTTTTTGATTTTTGTTGCAGCATGACCAATGTGAACTTGTGTTTATATATGAGAGGGGCTTCATAATCTGTGACTTTAATTGAGGAGACTCCCCAAAGTTTTCCTTGGTTGCCGTGATGGTTTTTTGCAAACTCAACGACGCAGCTTGCTCAAACATTAACAGTTGTCAGTTGACACGTAGGGTATAAACATTTCGGCATAGCTCTAAAGCCAAAGATAAAATTTCTTTCATTTTGTCTTTTATCTTTTGGTTAGCTTTTGTGGAATCTGTTTGTGTTTTTTGTTGTTGTTGTTGTTGGTGGGTTTGGGTTCTTTGTCAATATTTGCCCTGAAAATTCCGCTTTTCACAAGTTGATGAGAGCATGTGCATATCTGTGTGTGCGTGTGTGTGTGTGTGTGTTCGTGTTGTCTGTGCCATTTTCAGATTTTCAGTTGGATTTTCGGTAAAAAGTCGTCTCTGCTGCACATTGTCTGTGCCGCGCACCGTTATCATCCACAGTTTTGTGGCTAGCAATCGCGTCCACCATACGAACTGGCAATAAAGAGTCCTCCACACAGGCAGGAAAAGCAGCAGCAGCCGCAGCAGCATCACCTGAAGGTTTAATTAAGAGCGCCCATCCTCGAGAGTGATTAAGTGGCTTTTAATGACGATACTATTTCAACTTGATGGCAATAGGAAGGGAAGGGAAGGGGCTTCAGGGTTAATGGCGAATGGCATTGTTGCATAGAAACTTTGCTGACATCACAAACCATATGGCTAAATGAATTGAAGGGAAATTCAGGTGAAAATATGGCATTGAGATAATGAGTTAGCTGTTCAGCTTTTTTTCAATATGATTCTGTACATGGAAGGATATGTTATTAAGCCTTTGCAAGGAGCATTATTTTAGATGCTAAAGTGTGAAGTCAAGACTATAAAATGGATAATGATTCATGTGTTGTGAGGCCATAAACATCCTTGGAGTCGCAGCGACTGTATTTCATCAACCATCCAAGCGAGATATTATTGGGCAACTCTCAACTTAATCATTTCACGCACTTCATTAATAGTTATTGGCAGAACAAACGTTTTCAGAGGACTCTCACAAAGTTCGTCCTTTAACGAACGAGGAACATGAATCAACTCGTTGGACGACCACTACATTAACGTAGGTTGATCAACGGAACTATTTCTCTTGATAATCAACATAGAAAACATAACCATTGAAAAGGTCGCCTATATTATTTCTTCCTGACCTGACATCTGGCATACAAAAAGGATGAGACTCTTGGGCCCTCAGCCGATGCTTGGGATCTTGTATATCATTTTCAGGTATCTTCTTATATATCGGGACGATGACGTACAATGCGCTGTACGATCAAGTGGACATACGATGCCAAGCCACGGGGCTTCTTACGCTAGAAGCATAGGCTAGAAGCTCCTACCTCCCGCCCAACTGACCGAGGGGCGCAGCCGCTGTATGGCGTTCCAATGTAGATGTGCTATCAGTTACAATTGTGTATTGAATTTCTTCTAATGTGAACTGTATATCATTTAAATTTTCTTATATGCATCGTTTGTGTGGACTGTAGTTCATAGGTTTGACATCTTACATATACATTATACAATTTTTCATAGGTTTGAGTCTTTACTTATACAGTATTTTATAGATTTACAACCTTACTATGCAAATAATCCACTGTTCATTCTTAAACACAATTCATTTTAACATTTATCTTAAAGTTGCTTGAATTTCTTGTAAAATTTCAACCACATTTAAGGAGTAATGTTGTTTAACGACCTTTCTTATTTACATTTTGAATTAATTTAATCATTTTAGGCAATCACATTTCGTGAGTGTAATTGCCTTCCAAGGCATATGCAAATTTGCTCTCCAGGAAAAATCTCAAACCCTTTTTATACCTTTTACAAAATGGCATATTAATTTTATCAGGAAGTTTGTAAGGCATAGCAAGAAGTGTTTCCCACTGTATAAAGTATATATACTCTTGATCAGCATGACAAGGGGAATCGATATAACCATGTCCATCAAAGGGAAATCGATATAACCATGTCCTTCCGTCTCTTTCAACACAAAGATCTCAGAAGTCTTGAAAGCTACAGAGCTGAAATTTTTCTATTTTTCATCCAAATCAAACCAAACTCGGTTTGTATCCAATTGAGGAGACCACACGTCCACTGGTCTGTTCTGATCAAGATCGGAGAACTATATCATATAGCTCCCATATACCATAGACCATAACTTTTCTGTTTTTCATACAAATCAAAACAAATTCATCTTGTATCCACTGTATCGACTGTAGCCCTACGCCCTCCGAGCAGATTTGGTCTAGATCGGTTATGTTTTTCCAATGTGAATGGTATATAAGCTCCGGCAAGCCAAAGCTAGCCTTCCTTTCTTGTTTAGAAACTCATTTATTTAACATTTAGCAAAAATAATATTTGGCCCCAAGCATCGAAACCCAAATGTTAACCCAAAATGTAGAACACACACACAAGCAGGCACTGTAGCGTAGGCCAAAAAATATTACGCCATTTACTCTCTTTGTTTCCCTTTGGAATAATCACAGTTCATGCATAGTCACATGCTCACACCCCCCAAAAACCCCCTTAGATCCGATCTGGGTGTTCACTTTGAATCCTAATTAGTAAAACTTGATGCAAGTTTCTGTGTATGTTTGCTGGCTTTGCCTTGTTTTAGATTTGCAACCGACTTGGGGCAAGTCACATGCCGAGTGCACTTCGAGCTGGAAGCCCTCAAAAGTTTTGACTACAAATGAAATCAAACCTGTTGCCAAAATGTAGGCAAGGACATTTTTAGCTAATGCAGTGGGCAGGAGGAATTGAGGGGAAGGTAAAATATTACAAAGTGTTGAGCGAGCTGTGGAATGCTAAAGAGATTTTCTTCGGTTTCCCCTTAGTCAATGTCAACCACGCTTGGTTGCCTGCCGTTCCGGTTGCTGGCCCTCCTCTGCCAGGGAGCGGAGCTTACTCTTACTCTTACTCTGTTGGCCGGAAATGAATCAGACAGTCACCGGAAGCTGCAAATGAAATATTAGAGGCAGGGCCTGAGGCATTTGTAAGGCGGCGCCTTGCACTGTGGTACGACTATGGGAGAATGCTGATAAATGTCTTGATAGCGATTTGACATGTGACACCCTGAGGTTGAAATCACGTGCCACAAACATAACTTTGGCAGTTAATGTTGTAAAAACTCGAATATAGAAAGCTGCTTTTCACGGCGCTCCAGATAAACTTACTACACGCTGGCGAGGCGCCACCTAGACGTGGTGTTGTAGGAAAATACTTACTGCGAGCCACAATTCACTCCGTTTTCGTTAATCCTTATAAATCTCTGAAATCTTTATTCAATTTTATTAACACTTAATCTTGTTTTACATACATCTATGTCTCACAACTCAGCACAAGCATTGACGTTGCCACGTTACGACAGCTGGAACCAAGTCAGGCGCAAACGTTCACTGGAAGCTAAAGGCTTGCAAATGAGTGCGAGTGAATAGCAACACTGCAAGCACAACTAAATAGGCAACAGATGGTTATTTACTGTTACGAATTTGATGTGTTTTACGCTTTTATGAAAAATTTATTGGGGAGTTATTCGACCGCGATTTTGACCCACTTTCAGTTCAAGTTTTCCCAACAGTCTAAAAACTAGATAAGATTATATAGATATACTATTTATAGCATACTTTACGGTTATTGTACGAATTTTGACTTCGATTTTGACCCACTTTCGGTTCAAGTTTTCACCATAAATTTAAACTCGTCAGTTTTCAGCTAGCTAAGACTTATGGCTCGGCCTGTGCGTTGATCTGTGTCAGTTATTAGCCAATTCATCTGGTGAGAAGTAGCTTCATCACTGAAGATGCTATTCTTCTTTGATTTCATTAACCAAACATAGACACGTTGTGAAGGAATTTGTTCCTCAACAAAAGTTCCAAATGAAGTAAATTTTATGATTTGTAATTTCATCTGATGGAAAGTTTCTTCATCGTTCAAAAAAATTCAAATTTTTAATATGTTAAACCTTGTTCTTAGGCGTAAAGCTCACATCCAAAGAATTCCGAAAATACTTTACCTCATTTCCACATCCTTCTGGTGTTTATAGCATGTGTTTTATAGCAATGTCCTTGAATAAATTTCATCAATGCCCCCACAAAATTCATTACACTGTGCATATGCTCATATACTTTGGAATTTTTCAATTATTTTTTTTTTGTAAAAATATTTTATTTCACTTTCTCACCCTCTCTCGTTCCCCTACTCTCCCTCCCTCTCTCTCTCTTACACAAGTTCTCTCTTACGTTTTAAGTAACATAACGCTCATTGCAACGAATTGGTATCCAGAGTTATAATTGGTATTACTCTGTTCTGCTGCAGCGTATCCGCCTCGCTGCAGTTCGAGTTGGAATTGGAGTTGAGGGTGGGCGTGGGTAGCTCCGAAATGTGGCCACCATCGCCATACTCATTTGCTGTGTGCAGTTGGAGAGATTTGGAGAATTCAAATTAGCTTCCAATGAGTGAAGGGCCTGCATGTAGAGTTGTTACCTGCACGCAAATGCTGTTCCTCTTCCTCGGTGATGGTGGAGAAGTTTGTGTGACGCTGGGAGGTGATGAGCGGACTTGTGGTCATTAGGCGACGTGTCGGACGCTTGCCACCAACAGCCCCATTGCCATTGCTCTCCGGTAGCTGCTCCAGCAGAGATTTATTTGGTTTTTCGTTTGCTGGGCAGACCACAATAGGCTGGCCAAATGGGAGAGAAAACGGAGAGTGATTAGGGGGAAGTGTTAACCACATTGTGGGCAAACAAACAGTTGAGAACTCACCGACATGGGCAGCTGTTGCACACAATCAATGTGTTGGGCTCGGTACTCCTGGTATTGGGATATCACGCACAGCAGACAGTAGAGCTTGTTGAGTAGGGAAATTCAAGGTCATTTGACACAACCAGAGCTAAGTTGAGGGCAAACCACACTTACATTGAGGCACAGTATGAAAAAATCAATGGTGAATATAAAGCCAACGATGGGATCAAAGATGACGCGGCGAGACAATGTCAAATGGATGAGATGGGCAAACTCAATGAGCAGATCGCACAGCATGAAGCATATCCACGGCATCAACAGTTGACGTTTGTTCTGGAAATGTTCAAGTAAATGGGGGAGAGGGGAAAGCTATGAAATATTTCATTAGAGCTGAAATGACGAAGGAAGTTCTGTTTGCTAAATGAAATGTGCTTTTGTAAATTGTAAAATGTTGTCATTTTCCAGCTCAAGTGACAGATTGGACGAGTCAAGTTTTATAATTAAAATAAAGTACATGGAATTGTTGAGAAAGAGTACACTAAATGTACTAAATGAATTCAAGTGTTTACTCATACATATCTCTAAATCTCTAGATGATTTTAGTGAAGACACTCTACTCATAATCATAGCCAGGATCTGATTTTGTTGGGCCCTCGCCACGCTCATTCTCAAACTGCTTATTATAGTTTCTTCTCGACAACTCTCTCATTATTCTTTGCTTTGTCACCTTAATCTATCTCAAGCCTATCCCTCTGCCCTCCTTCGTTAATCTGACTTCTTTGTTTTCTTCTCACCTATGCACACTCTCAATTCC
Organism: Hirtodrosophila duncani; assembly: GCA_037043425.1. Classification (NCBI taxonomy): domain Eukaryota; kingdom Metazoa; phylum Arthropoda; class Insecta; order Diptera; family Drosophilidae; genus Hirtodrosophila; species Hirtodrosophila duncani. Next base: position 6,293,210 of record JBAMBM010000821.1, on the reverse strand, counting down.
ATTCCCTCTCACATCATCTTTAGAGAACTTTCCTTCTCACTCTCTTCTTTTCGCCTCTCCAACTAACTTACAAGCTGACCAATGTCAGCTCTTATCACTACAGTGGCATCGTGCACAAGAAGACATTTGCCGTCGTGCCTGCTTCCAAAGATGAGGGCTTCTCTGCCGTGCTAAAGAAATGCAAATATGCTCAGTGTCCTGCCAAGAACACGATGCGTGTTGATTTCAAGGGTGGTCCACGCCGCTTGCTGAAGAAACTGAAGAACCTGCTTATTGGTTCTAAGTGCCGCAAGGATCTGACACAGGCTGCTCTCCGCTGTTCCCAGAAACCCGCCCAGATTAAGACCAAGAAGCCCGAATAAATGTTTCAGTTGGGATCAATGTGGAGCTGTTTTCTACTCTCGAGAATCCTTACTCCCTACTCCTTATGTTTCTGTCTGTCTCTCACCTTTACCTTCTCATTAGACGCTTCATTCTATGCCATGCTGGCCTTGTGTTAGCTTGCATTTAAAGGATTTTAAGGAACTATGCAAGTTCAAGTAAACACGGCCACTTCTCCGAACTGTGATAAATACTCTCTTTGTTATTTTGCGGAAAGTTGCGGAAATTCAATTTTCGTATTTTGCTCAGCTTTGTTTTTGGTGTTATCGTATTTTGAGTTAGAATCCTGAATCCTGAAAAGGCGTGCCACTCTAATTGGCACTGGTGTTGGGTGGTTAGGGTCCATCTCCATTTGCACATCACCCCCGCCCCACTCACCCGACGCAAGCCCATGATGAGCAGCAGCGAAGCGAACATCATCAGCATCGAGCAGAACAAAAACAGAACGTTGAATATCACAGTCACTGGAAAATGTGAAAACAGGAAACAATCGGTTAGCTGAGCTAAAAGGGAATGGCAACAGTAGCCAGACCCATTCGATGGGTTACCATACTCACCTACAGTCACATCGCCACGCTCCAGCATGCTTTCGCCCATGGGCTGTGCACGTTGACCCAGCAGGAACTCCTGCTCCTCCCTCAGGTAAAACATAAACATTAGCGTCGAGAATCCAAAGTAAAACTATAAGAGCATGTGGAAGAATTTGGGATGGCATAAAAAATGGAAAAAAATGCGAAGGAAATTTCTTAAATTAACGCATCACTGCTCAAGTGGGGAACACTTTCCCTCAAGAACCTCAAGTGGCTGTCAAAACGTTGACATTGAGCCTCATCCGGATGGAGGCAGTGGTGGAGTATAGGAAGCTGGTTGGTCGGGTTGACTTACAAAGTTGACAGTTGCTGTTGCAGAAGTATGAGCCACTAGCTCGGTCGGTGGTTTTCAACCTTTTAATATCATACATAGTTGGCATTTTGTTGCCCAAAATTGAAACTCAAACTTTTACATTTTTAATTCGGAAATATAAAATTCTTGGGTTGCCAGGTGAAATATGACATTTGCCCCATAAACTTTGGTATTTTGTAGCAATGAAATACTCAAAAAAATGTGTGGACGAGCGCTCTTTATTTACTAAGAAGTCACTTTGATAGTTTACAACTGAACAAAACATTCAATTATATTCTGGAAATGTATGAGAAACGTTTATAGTGAAATATGTTCTTTGTTTTGTATTCCCAAAATATGAAAAGTAAAGCCAAATTGTTCAAGAATGAACAAAGCGTTATTTGCATAATGAATAAAGTGAAATTCTATGAAATTCTGTATAAGTGAAGAGTCAAACCTATGAACTACAGCAAACGCAAACGAAGAAATGTAAATATAAACAGATGAAACACAATCCATGGACTCACACAAAGAAATGTATTTAGCATATAAGCAAATACATGAGAGATATGTATGAGATACAGTCCATATGAAAAGATATCGAATGGACATTTGTAAGTGACACTAAAACATCATAGCATCATAAGAAAGACACTTGTAAAAGATATACCAAAACATGCAATACAAATTTTAAAGACATCCAAGAAATTTATAGTAGAAATCGTAGATATACCATTCACAAGTTCAGGAACTTCTTGTTGACTTCATAGTCAGAACATATTCAGCTGAAGTCGGACTCCTGTTAACTCATGGTGAAACACCAACTTGGGTTTGATTATTTTATAAAGTGGGCTGCAGTTCGCCTGTCATTCCGAATAGAAATATCAACATAAGAATCTTAAGATTGTAGCAGTAAGTAAGCTACACAACCATGTTAACTGCAAAAGGAGCAGGGAACACAACCCTATCTACTATCTAGGCAATAGAGCACACAGTGGTATATACACTCATATATTATACACACCATAAGCTAGGCTACAGAAGACTGAAAAGATTGAAGACTGACAAGATTCACTCCAGTGAACTGTATGAATGAAGGCATGCCAAATTTGGTGGCACGCCTCAGAGAAGCAGTTGCTAAACTGCAACCCTTCGCGTTTTGGTTTTTGATTGCAATTGATGTCAACAACACCAAATCTGCAGTCTGCAAATCTGCAAGTCAGCAATCAAATCCCCTCCTCTACACCACAAGAGAGCTTAGCTTAGTCATATTTGTATGCAAGACCCTTGTATATCACCGCTCTCGCCTTGCAACTCCCATGACAGCAAACAAAGGTGTGAAAGTCAGGCATAAGACATCCATCCGCCTTTGCCTTCGCCTTCCTCATAACCGACCAAGCGGCGTATCGCATAACTTGAAACACGAAACGAAACGGCAGACTTCTTTACGCTGGAAGGGCGTCCATGAAATTTCTAGCGGTCTTGAGAAATCAATGTATTATTTTCTATGCGAAGATATATTGAGTTCATGGATTCAAATTTAAGTCCTTCTTTGGAGCAAAATGCATAATTAGGAATTTCGCCTTCTCATTGTTGAGTTATTATACCCTGTACCTATGGTACAAGGGTATATTGAAGTTGTTGTAACGAATGTAACAGGCAGAAGGAAGCGTTTCCAAACCCCCCATATATTCTTGATCAGCATGGAAAGCCAAGTCTACCTTGTCCGCTTGGATATACGTAAATCTAAAGTTTGGAAACTTTTTAGGGTAGAAATTGAACTAAATTTGTGGTTTATGTGTCCTAGAAGCATCTACTTTGACTGACCAAATTTGCTCCGGATCCGGCAACTACATCATATGGCCCCCATAGGACCAATTTTTTGGGAATGAACATGAAATCATCCAAATCGAACCAAATTTGGCTTGTATTCATTTTAAGAGATTTTACTTCTGTTGACCAAGTTTGATCTGGATCAGGCAACTATATCATATATCCCCCATAGTACTAATTTTATGGAAGTGAACACAAAATTGTTGTATTTCATCCAAATCGAAGCACTTTATTGTATAGCTCCCATAGAACCGATATTCTCAGAATGAACACTTAGTAGGAAAATTTCATTGCTTTTCATTGAAATCAATCGAAACTCGATATGAAATCCATTTTAAAAAGCCTCAAGTCTGTCTACCTACTACAGGATTATAACATAGCTTTACTTTAAGGCCACAGTTCCTCGAACAGCTCTGTGCAGGAAAAGTTAAGTCGGTATAAATAACGAAAGGATATCAAGCATTAAAATTGTTAAGCTAAGTCGAAAGTTGAAGTTTCATTAATCACTTTGATATTGACTATTCAGATTTCATTGAATCGCTGATAGTCTACAGGAGCAATTAGTTTTTGCAGGTGATTTAAAGGCCACAACTGAAAAATTAAGGAGAACATAACATTTGCTGATGATTTTAATTAAATTTGCATTATTACTAATTCAGAAACAACACGATCTAAACTCATTGAGCCATGAAGTAGCATATTAATTTGGAGGAGCTCAAACGACTTGTGTTTGTGGTGGCTGCTTCTTGGCCTATTATATTCAAAATTAGCCCACATTTGAATTCCTTTGCTGACACACACATTCTGAACCCACTTAGCATAGTTTTCAGAGGTTTTCCACCACCCACCAGCGTATAGAAGGCGCAGGCAAAGCTGCCGCTTTTGACATTCTTCCAAAAGCAGCAGGACTCCAATACGGCCATATTTGAGGTTTGTGGCTGTGGAACACTATTTAAGCTCCTTAAGCATCAGCATGCTAATCAAATGGAGCCAACGGCAGCCGCCACTTTCACTTTCACTTCAGGAGGCTTTCACTTGCTTGACACTTGCTCGAGGCTTGATGGAGACAAAGGCTGGAGCCGGACTTTCACAAAGTTTCAAGATATTTTATGGCCTGGTTTATCTTTTGGCCACTGACACTTAATTTCATATACAGACGCACAAAGATTTATGACACTGATTTATGCGTATTTATTTTGCAAGTCGAAATATATAACATATATCATCTATATAGAAGACGGCCGCCACCGATCAACCGTTGCCTTTGAAAGTCGCGCGGAAACTAAGTCCACGTAGCTGTAAAGGCTTTGCCTCATTTCGGTTTTTCTTTCGAAGTTTCAAAATTTATGAATGAAAGTTCGAAAAGAGGCGCTGTGATAGTGGGCATGGCCATGCGCCTGCGCTGCGGCTAGCACAAACAATCAACAGGCTGCCGGCGGCGTACAGCTTGTCGTATACGCAATGTGCAGCCGGGAAAGGCAAGGTGAAGGAAGGCAAGTGTAAGAAAATTGTGTTGACTTTTAAATTAAATTACTCGCAAAACTGTGGAGTCAGCTGAAGATTGTGATGAATTCATTGCCCTTTTGGTTACATTTAAAACTCAGTTAAGCTTTGCCCAAGGAGACAAGGGGTGAGAATTAATAAACCAAGGACCTGAGTTTAAGCCAATTCATGGGTGCCCTCAAGTCTGATGAGTATGAGCATTTTATGCTCCACTTGTTCACGTTGCAAAGGTCTTAGGAGAGAGGAGAATAAAGCACTCATTTGGAAAGAAAATCATGAATCATTTGTGGAGTTAAAGATGAGGCGATTCTTAAGCTGATACATAAATTCAATTTCTGTATCAGATCTAGGGAAATAATGGTTCAAGACACTAATAACTTGAGGAGGGAGTAGTATGGTCTTCCTATACAATTGCCCAGAACTTCAAAGTCTAAATTAACGCGCCTTCTTAGTGTCAAAGTTTCCTTTCTATTCTCCTAGCAATCGTTCAGAACTTCTAAACTATTTAAGTTCTCACGATTTCTAACACCATTTCCTTGTATATCCTGATCATATCTCTCTGCGGGGCCAAGTTGCTCTTATGTTATTACCATGGTTAGCATCCTCTTGCACTTATATCTTGACCATCCTTAGTAAAATGGTCGACGATCAAAATCCGAACCAAACAGTGGTATGTGGTGAATGCATTTGTTTCTTCTGATGACAGTCAAATGAGATATCAAAGGCAATAACAATTCCTTGAACCAATAAGAGTAGAAGGCAACTATGTACTCCTTTTCAGGTCTTAAGCCAATGTCCTGACAAGCCATCAACTTTACAGTAAACGAAATGTTGGTTGCTTCCTCTTCCTCTCTGTGTTTCTAGTTTGCCCAATTTCAACCAATTTGGACAACTGAGGAATAGTCTGTTCGGTTCCGATTTCGCATATCTGGTATCTCTTATAATTGTTAGGCGAATTCAGAGAATCCCTTTGTCCCGCCTTCGCCTCTGTTATGTGGATATAATCTCTATCCCTGACATTTGCCTTTGAGCACATTTTGCATGTTCAATTTCTGGAATTTGTTCAACTTTTTTCCAAGTGTAGTTTTCTTTCCAAACATAGCAAGCTTCAATAATGTATTTGCTGAATTTCACCTACAGCATTATGTCAGACAGAAATGGTTCTGGCAAAGAGCACAAGGACAGAGGGAATGATGGCGAAGAGAGTGAGACCGACGAAGAGCAAGATTTGTAAGTTTCTTGAGATCGTAATCTGTACAAGCTATCGTTCATTCATCAAACTCCAGCCAGAAAAGTGAACGGAAACGTCATGATGCCGCTGGGCAGACGGGTGCATCTCTGGCTCTGTTGAAAGTCCGCTATGGATCGCGTTATTACGAATCCGATCACTCCTCGTATCAAACCAGGTCGATGAATACCTCACCGCGTGAGAGCAAAGCTTCCTCTATAATGGACTATCATTATCCACAGTTCTTGGACTTTGATGATCTGCTGCCAATTATTGGGGAATTTGGTCTCTTCCAGCGCATGCTGTTTGTGTTCATGATACCGTTTTGCTTCATAGCCGCCTTTGTCTATCTGGGTCAGATCTTTATGACGCTGGCGCCGAGCAATTACTATTGCTTTGTCCACGAACTGTCGCTGATACCCAGCGAGCAGGAGCGCAAGGAACTGTCCATACCCAGGGAGCCGGATGGCAGTTATAGTCGCTGTCGCATGTACGATACCAACTATACGGCCATACACTTTGCCAAGAATAGGAGCGAGTACTTGAATACTTCCCTGCCCACCATACCCTGCCAGGAGGGGTATGTGTTTGACAGTTCCGATATGCCCTTCGAGACGGCCACCATGGAGTTTGGTTGGCTCTGCGAGAACGATCGTTATGCCACTTATGCGCAGATGATCTTCTTTCTGGGCTCCATATTTGGTGGTCTGTGCTATGGACACTTTGCTGACCATTGCGGTCGCTTGGCAGCCCTGGTCAGTAGCTGCTTTCTGGCCCTGGTCGGGAGTTTGTTCACATCGCTGAGCAGGAACTTTTCGGCATTTGCATTTACGCGCTTCATTGTGGGCGCTTCGTACGACACATGCTTCACCATGATGTATATATTGGGTGAGGAATTCGGCGAGGGGGGCCATATTTATAGCTAGCGAGCTTGCGAGCTTTTCACCATTTAGGTCTTACCAAACTTTCGACACCAAGATCTTGGCCTGCTCAATGCTAAGCCCAGTTTCCCTTTGCAGTTCTGGAGTATGTGGGTCCGAAATATCGCACCTTTGTGGGCAACATGAGCCTGGCCATGTTCTATTCACCCTTTACCATGCTGATGCCTTGGCTGGCCTTGGGCACCAAGACGTGGCGAAAGTTTTCCACCATGGCCGCTATGCCCATTGCACTGTCGCTGTTCTCATTCTGTACGCTGCCCGAATCCGCGCGGTAAGTTGATTGGGAATCCCATGACTTTCCCTTAAATATAGCTATCTCCTCCATCAGTTGGCTGGTTTCCGTGGGGGAGATTGATAATGCCATGCGCATACTGAGACGTGTGGCCCGTTGGAACAAGCAAGTGCCTCCTCTCGCAGTGTTCGAACATTTTCAACGCAGCTGCAAGCAGTTCTACAAGGAGGAGCTCGAGGGTCGCACCTTCACGGTGCTGTCCGTCTTCAGGCGGGGACGCATGGCTCGCTATATGATATTGATGGTTGTGATTTGGATGAGCATGTCGGTGGTCTACGATGGACATGTGCGGGCCGCCAGTGTGCTGGATCAGAGCAATGTGTTCGTGTTTTTCAGCGTCGCCTGCGCCACAGAGTTGCCGGGAAATTTGTTATTGATTTTGATCTTGGATCGCTTTGGGCGACGTTGGTGTGCCTTTGTCTTCACAGCCCTGAGTGGCATATTCAGCTTGGTGGCTGCCAATCTGAGCAGACCCGGGAGTATGTTGGTGGCCTCGTTGGCAGGACGCTTCTTTGCAAACATTTGCTATAACATTGGTCTGCAGTGGGCGGCAGAGATTTTGCCCACTGTGGTAAGAGCTCAGGGCGTGGCCTTCATACACACCCTGGGCTTTGTGGCCATGCTGATGTCACCGCCTGTCATTTACATGTCCCATGTCTCCGCGTCGCTTATGTTGACAGTCCTGGGGGCCTTGGGCATATTTGGTGCCATCCTGGCGCTCTTTTTGCCGGAAACTCTGCATCACGATCTGCCGCAGACGCTGAGCGATGGCAATGAATTTGGCAAGGAGCAGCGCATTTGGCATGTGCCCTGCTGTGGCCCGGGTTCCAAGCGTCATCGTCGTGCTCCGCGCACTTGGCATGAGGGTTCCAGCTTGCGCACCATTTCACGAGACGAGTTTCGATCGCGCCGACTGCATCGGCTGGCCAAGGCGAGGACTTATCAGCCATCCAGTCTTCGGCCCTCCACTGCAAGTGGCGCTCAGGCGAATTTATTGCAGCTTAGCCAGATAACCTTGGGTCATGAGCAAGTGCAGCATACGTTTAAATATGTCAACAAGTAGGGGAACTTTGTGTTGGAAAATGTTAAATGAAACATTGCCAAGGACAATCAAAAAGAGATCCTTAGGAATATTTTGCTTACAGGGAAATTATGTAGATTTTGCCAATAAACCCGACTATCCCGAAAATGAATGTCTGAAGATTGACGTTTGAATTGTGAGATCGAGATGTTTTGGGAACAACAGTATTATCTGGGAGCTGGATAGGATAGGACAGGATAGCTGTTTCATCAGCGAAAGTAGACAACATGTCTCGTACAATGTGGATCGGGGGAGGGCTCCATCCAGAACCACTACGAAGGTCCTGTCCTGCGCACCAGTGTATACAGCTGCGAGTACAGAAGAGGCACAATCAACCCAATGGGAATACGTTCGTGTAAAAGATGTTCAGTGGAATTATGCACTTTGCTGGAGTCAGAGGAGAATTCTTGTCGAAGGAAAGCCTCATCTTGTACAGAAAAGCCGTGCGAAGTGGAATTCATACCCATTATGGCACAATCCCAAAAGATTGGGTGCTCAAAACGCTTTTCTGATCTTTGCTTAGAAATTCTAAGGCCCAACCGGACATTGCTCCTGTTGTTATCTCTTTCTATCTTTATGGATCTTCTAACTTTAAATTTTATCGAATTATAATTTGGGAGAAGAGTAGAGCAAAATGTCAATGGGCTAGCGTGTATAAAGAACATTTGCGACGATGAAAGGACAAACTGAAAGTAAACCCAACTCAAATTGGATGGAAAAGAGAATAATAATTAGCTTAAAAACAAAAAACAAGAAAATATTAAACAATATTCTGCCGAGGCAAATTTAAACTAGTTGGGCAAAGCCGAGGCTATTCCATAATAATTGAGAATCGAAGAGAGAGGCGTTGCTTGATTTAGAAAAGAAAAATACCAACAAAAGACACTCTGGGCGGGAAATTCTAATGAAAATACTAAAAATTACCTACAAAAATCTTAAAATACTCAAACGATTTTGACAACTTTTCAATGCATTTTCTTTTAGAGCACAGCAAAAGTCTGCTGAGAATTTCCACTGTACAGCATTTAATGCAATTTTCCACGCCCAACAATGACGAATGAATTCATTTCTGCCACCCATCTGAGCGTGTAGTTGACAGCGGTCAGCGCCAGTTGTCAATTTAGGTCAGCCAAACTGTCACCTCAAATGCTGGTGTGGATCTTATCTGGCGTATGCCTCGTCTATATACTTATCAACTATTGGCTGCTCACTTGGATGTCGCCGGGGCCAGCGCCTGTGTTTTTGGACGACGAAGCGTATTTCAATGCCACATTGGAGCGCATACTGAAGCCGCGTTGGCCTGGCAGTCTGGGGCATGCCCAGGTGCGAGATTTTCTGCTACAAGAACTGCAGGATTTGGGATTCATTGTCAACCGTGATGAGTTCTTTGATGAGCGCCTTTATACCAATGTGGTGGGCATTATGAATTTGGAAGCACCCAATTTTCTATTGCTGAGCTGTCATTACGATACGCAAAGGATGAGCAGCGCTGAGAACTATGTGGGGGCCACCGATGGTGGGGTTTCTTGTGCGATACTGCTCCATCTGGCCAAGACGCTGGGCAAATATTTGCGTGGAGAGTTTGCCAAGAGGGATGATATTGGTTTGATGGTAAGTTGATGGATTTGCAAGTGAATACTCCCGAATCTATGGCCCCTGTTTTCTCTAGCTAGTCTTCTTTGATGGCCATGATTCTTTCATTGGCCACAATTCCGGCTCAAGTGGTCTACATGGCTCAAAGCGTTTCGTTCAGGTGGAAACTATGCCTCTAGAGAGTATTGTAAGTGCTTTAACCTAACCTAGCTTTTACTATACCAAACTCATCATCTCTTACGTTCAGGAAGTGGTCATTACTCTCAATTGGATTGGGGCTCCCAAGCAGATGTACAGAAGCCACTATGAGGGCACCGTTAACTTGCATTATCAATTATCGGATATTGAAATGGAACTACGTGAGGCTGGACAACTCACCGCCTGCCATTTGCTATTCCAAAAGCTTACGGATCATGATACGGATATAGAAGATGATCACATTCCCTTTCTTGATGAAGGTAAATTTATAATACATAATTATTTATGTTATTTTGCTTAAATTATTTTTGTTTTACTTGATTTTAAAGCTGTTCCTGTGATGCATATAATGCCACAACAGTTTCCAGAATTTTGGCATAAGGAAGAGGATAACATTGAGAATCTGCATTGGCCCACAATTCGGAATATGAATGCTATATTACGTCGATTTGTTTATGATTATTTGGAACATCATGATGATGATACAACATATCGATTTTTATAGTAATTTGTCAATTTAAATATATATAAAAAGTTTGTTTTAAATAGAATGAGATAACTTTCAGAGATGCTTCGAACATGCTTCGATTTCGGATGGGTTGGATCAGTACATATACACATTATAGAGTTGGAATTTAGTCTAATAATGCTTAAACCCAATTTAAATTCACATCGACCTACTATATATTCGGCATGGGAAGTAAAATGTTTGTATATAACCATGGCATTGACAAAGTGCAGAAGCTTTGAGACTTCTCTTCGTTTGTGTTGATGTTTCAGTTTTTCTGACGACTTCTTTTACCGATCTTACTTAAGAGTAGGGAATCTCATAAATGACTGACCTGGAGGTTTTCAAGTCGCTTGCATACCGAATTTGAATCAATTTGGAAGAAAACATGACATATTTGGAGATTTGGATGACGCGTACATATATTCTAACAGAGTGTAGATATATGACCAGTATATCATCCTCTGAGATAGCTATATCGTCTTCCTTTACTCACAAGGATATATATGTACTATGTATGCTGCTGAGCAAAGTTGATCCATATTGGATCCCTATATCATATAGCTCCCATATAACCGATTGTTCCGGAATGAACACTTAGGAGTATAACTTTTCGGTTTTTCATGCAAATCAAACACAATTCGGTTTGTATACATTTGAGGAGGTCGCACGTACGTTGGGCTTGTCTAATCAAGATCAGACAACTGTATCATATAGCTATCATATAACTGATTCTTCCAGAATGAATCCTAAGGAGCAAACCTTTTTTGTTTTTCATCCAAATTCAAATAAATTCATCTTGTATCCACTGTAGCCCCACGCCCACCGACCATATTTGATCTAGATCGGTTATATAACAATGTGAATGGTATATAAGCTTCGGCAAGCCGAAGCTAGCCTTCCTTTCTTGTATTTTAGTAAATTATCTTTATATACTTTATATAGTTCCAGGCTATTATGTTCCCTGTATAGAAAACTTCCCAATAACTTACAAGTTGTACAGCCCGCTAATATAAATTGTACCACTGTGCTTGGCCGTTTGAATGCTCATTGGATCTCTCTCCATCTCTCTTAACTGCCTCACGCTCACTATCATTATCTCTTCATCTGCATATTGGCGTGATCGTGATTGGAAACTCAAACTCTCTCAAAGCTGAGTCAGACAAAGACCCAATAGTTTCGCGCCAATGCGGAGGCAACACATAAAACAATAACAAAAAACAATCCAAAGTCAGCCATGATCCCACATCTCAGAGGCAGACAGTAAACAGTTTGAACTCATCCAGTGAAGCATGCAGTTGGACAACGGCACAATCATGAGACAACGGCAGTGGCCGCCTTTGTTGCTGGGTCTGGCACTAATCTGCTATGTGTTAAACGTAGGTGAGGTCCACGCACAAAAACAGCAACAACAACAGGTAAATGTTGGCGCTGTGACTCCACAACAACAATAACAACAGCAACCACAACGAGCAATACAGAAAAACCCCTTTGTATTATCACATTCGCAGACTCCAACGCAGACGCTGTGGGCCGATGACGAATTGCACTTCAATCAAACGTTGCAATCCATATTGGTGCCACGTGTCGTGGGTAGCCGTGGACATCAGCAGGTGCGCAATTATCTAGTGCAGACACTCAATGGCCTGGGCTTCCAAACCCAAGTGGATGAGTTCAATCAGCGGGTGCCCGTGCTGGGTGAGCTGACCTTCAGCAATGTCTTGGGGTACATCAATCCGCAGGCCCAAAACTTTCTGGCCTTGGCCTGCCATTACGATAGCAAATACTTTCCCAACGATCCGGGCTTTGTGGGCGCCACGGACTCGGCTGTGCCTTGTGCCATACTGCTCAATACGGCCAAGACCTTGAGTAAGTATTTGTTGGAGCAGTTTCGACAACGCACTGATTTGGGCTTAATGGTGAGTTTGGAGATTGAAAAACGGAGAAAAGTTCAGACAAATATTTCCTTTGTCTGCCAGCTCATATTCTTCGACGGCGAGGAGGCTTTCAAGGATTGGACAAAAGCGGACTCCGTATATGGTTCACGCCATTTGGCCAGACAGCTGGCGGGCTCCCGAGTTGGTGTTGGTCAGCCGCGCCACATCGATCGCATTGTAAGTTTTCGATCTCCACATGATTTATATATACCTTCCTTAAAAAAAATCTTGGTCCAAACCAGGAAGTGCTTGTCCTCTTGGATCTCATAGGTGCCCGTAATCCCAAGTTCTATAGCTTCTATGAGAACACCCAGGGTCTTCACTCTAGCCTAGTGCAGATTGAGCAATCTTTACGCTCCGCGGGACAACTGGAGGGCAATAATAAGATGTTTTTAAATCGAGCTGCTGGCGGTTTGGTTGATGATGATCATCGTCCATTTTGGGAGGAGAGTGAGTATAATTTTCGATTAGTTTTAGACATAATTACGAATTACCATCCGTAGATGTGCCCATTTTGCATTTGATTGCCACACCATTTCCGGATACCTGGCACACACCCCGCGACAATGCCGCCAATCTCCACTGGCCATCCATACGCAACTTCAATCGCATCTTTCGCAACTTTGTCTATGAGTATCTGAGGCGGCATACGGAGCCGATCAATCTACGTTTCTATAGGACTTAGGATCTGTTAAGTGTAATGTTTGTACAGTGTAAAGTCTGGCAATAAAAGTGTAATTGAATTCCTACGTAATGAGCAAACAGCAGAGTAACTTACAGCTTGAAGCATGTGTGATTATGAACATGGGGATCGCTTTTTGCAGTTGCAGAGAGCGGAAAAGGGAAAGAAGCGGCAAAGAGAGAACACCTAGGTGATAGGATAGAAAGACGAACAAGAAAGGACGACTCGCATCAGGTAACCGAAGCTTACATACCCTTGCTGATTCGGTTGAAACTCGGTCAGCAAACGTGGAGGCTTCTAAGAGTGACACGTTAAATTTGGATAAAAAAATAACCAATTTTGCTGTACTACGTGTTCATTCCTAATCGGTCGGTTAAACGGTAGCTATATGATACACCTAAAACAAGTAGAATCCTCCAAGTTATATGGCCTTCCAAGAAGCTACTAAGATTCCACAACGCAGCTTGGATAACAATTTAAGCTGCTGATCACCTGCGGTGTGTCGACAAATCATCCACGTCATCGACTCGCTCTGACAATTTAGAGATCTCCTAAGACGCACACGAAGTCTGGGTTAGATGCTAGTGTCATCTAAAGATTTGATCTATATAAAACACCCAAACGCACGTCTTAAACTTTTATAATTGTTTAAAATGTTTTACAAAATGTAACCTAAAATTAGTTCTCACTACTCCGTTTTACTAACGGCGCTTGCGGCCAGTTTGTAATTTCTTGCCAGGCGCCCGCTCGCCGCGATTGCCTTTGGGCTTTTTGCCTACCGCCTTGCGACTGCCCTTGCCTTTGCTCTTCTTGGACTTTTTGGGTGTCTGTCCCTCAGCTTCACGCCTGCAAAGATGTTACGTTTAATGCCTGCCATCTACACCAAACCCAATAGCTTTTTCAATACTTACGCCAAACGGTCATCCTGCTTTTGCAACGATATCGCCTTTTCCACATCTAGCTTGGGCTTTTTGTTTAGCACACTCTTGATGAGATCCAGATTGGCCTCCTTTTCCGGCTGTTCGGTAATGTGGGACTGTTTCCGCTTGCCACCTGGTATCAGTTCTTTGACGCCCAGACCACGTGCCTCCTTTTCCTTGGGCAGTTTGCTTTGGAATTTACCCACCGAAGCTGTGGAGGATTTGGCCACTGTTACGGCAGTTAGCAGTTGTTTGGATGACGCAGCCTCTGGGCCCAGATAGCCGCTGCGTGGCATGTCAATCTTCTTGGCGCGTACAATATTCTTCATGCGCTGTATCTCATTCTTGGCCACCTTCTCGTTGCGCAAATCGGCCTTCTTCTGGAACATGTCTGTGTTGGGATCCACATTCTGTGGCACCTCCATTACCCAGTCCTTCGCCTTCTCAGCCTCGGCTCGCTTGAAGCCATATGTGGGCACCCATTTCTAGAAATTTCGTATGATTAGGAATACTTTCCATGGAGATGCGTTGCCACAACTTACATCCAAAACTTCATCATATGTTTTCTTGTCCCTCTTCTTCTTGGTGATGCCCTTCTCCTTGGCAAACTTCTCCCATTTGGTCAGCGGACGTAGACCCGGCGGCTTACGTAGACGCGGCAGGACAGTTGTGGGCTCCGGCAGCTTGGCCACAATGCTTTCATCCACTCGCTCCGTGGGCAAATCCCAGATGGCATTCACCAATAATTGGGTATTGTCGCGCGTCAAAGCGGCCAGGTACTCTTCTCTATTGTCTCTGTAGAAGTAGAACTATTAGCTTTAGCCGGCCCACAGAGTTCACATGTTGCCGCCACTCTCACCTGAGCTGCTGATCATCAAAATCGTTGGGATCTGTGATTAATAGCGAACCTACATCGACACGGCAGTCCAAATGCTTTTCTACTGTAATTGGTTTGTATTTGTCCAATTCCTTTTGGTGCTTCTCCAAAACTGCCTTGACCACATCCATTTTTTGTGTGTGGAGAAATAAAAATCAACAACACGTGCAATTTTGTATTTGTGTATCGATAACGGCACGGCAGTTATCGTCAGCTAAAACAATGAATGGCAAATATCGTGGACACTCAAAAATATCGTACAACCGCTGCTGATTGCTGCGATATGTGATCGATATTTAAACATATTGCACGATATCGATGTCGTTCGTAAGTCGTCATCGACAATGAACTTGGCACCAAATTAAAAAATAATTGTAATTAATTATAAGGTACGTTCATGCGGAGAAAATATCGGCTTTCGCTTTCCGATGCGTACTTTGAATCGGCACACATGATTTGAACAGACTCTACATATTTTTAATTTTCTTAATTTGTAATTTTTCAAAGCTAGGCATTTGTATTGTATATTATCGTTTCTAAATTACGAACATTTAAATTAGATAATTTTAATCCCCTGTTAATATGAAAAGTCAGTTTGTATAATAATGACCAAAGACATTTTGCTTGACATAATCAAAATGTTGACGATATTTTGCTATACAATTCAACATATCGGTATGTCGATTATCATTTAACAGAGACGGTCACACTCATATCAATGGCTTCGCTGCCTTGCTGATTTCAAAAAGAGGGTGCAATTTTCTCACATTAATTATTCTTCAGCCAGGTAGAAATGCGTAAAAATACTAAATGCCAGACATTCTACCTGAATTCCACACGTGTTATAACTAGTTTTTACAACCCTCAGCACGGCACAGCTGTCGGAAAACACCCTTTAAACCAGGTACTACCATTTTCTACGCCGCGTAGCAATACGCTTCGCTGCTGCGGACCCTGCTATAAAAGCCAGCGTCGCTTACCTTCGATTCGCAGTTGAAGAAAGAATTTTGAAATAAATAGTTCATCGCAGCAGCGCTGGTCAGCTTCAATCAAGCAGCTAAGGTGTGTGTGTATACCAAAAAGAAAGTTGAAAATTTTTTACTGCGTGTTAGCATAAAACATAATTGATTGGCAAATATGGTGGCATTTCACGACGATTGTGAAGCGGCAGAGAATCCCAAAACCTTAACTGATTGGGTTCGAAATTTTCGACTAAAACGAGTGCAAATGCGACGCAAATTGCGGGGCGCTGGCAGTGATCTGCGCGTTAATGCCATTTTATCGACGGCACTGTTCCATGCGGAGCACGAGCTCCGTAGGAAGCAGCAGGAACGGTTCAGTCGTTGGCTAGACATTCAAACCAAATTCGTGCCACATGGTAAAACGCATTGCGGAAGAGATGCAAGCGCCAATGCTGAACGCCAATATCAGCAGCGCCAGTGTGATGCCAATGTGGAGGCCGAGTGTGAGCGCCGTGAAGTTGAAAATAATTTGTGGAGGAGTGAGCTCAGTGGCCTCGATAATTTCATGCGCAGCTTGAGTAGCAACCACAACAACAAAGGCAACAGCAGCAGCAACAATGGCGGATGTAGCAGTTACAACAGCAACAACAACAGCAATAATCAACGCCAGTGCGCCATTGCGGTTCACAGTTAGAAAGAACGAGACAAAACTATAGCATTCACACCATGTGTGTGTATTTAGCATGTGTACATTGAATTTTGTGCCAGAAAGGAAACGAGTAGAGAACGTCGTCGTCGTTTCGATTTTTTTTCATTTGAATAATGTTCATTCTTTTGTTAAACTAGTTTTATTACGAAAAAACCAATTTCTCATTTGCAGTCGCAAAACATGGGCAAGGCTGTTATAGTTATAATGAAAAATGTGAAGGAGGAGGAAGTGAAGAATCAGAGTGTGAGAAAAGGATGAAATGATGAGAGCAAAACGGCCTTCAATCAAATGGTGTGTCATAATGGGGCGCTGCTGCGAACGCCAAGCAAAATCAACGCTGCCCAACAAACACCACCAAGAAAGAGCCTGGTCTCAGGATTCACACTCGGTTTGTAAATCTGTATACTATTATTAATTAGTTCGTAAACAATTAGTTTGACATTGCATAGTTTGATTATTTTCTTAACAGGGAAATGTAGTGCAGCGCAACTGAAAAAAAAATGTGAAAAATTTCATAACAATGTGCAATACGCAAGACGAAGAAAAACGGCAGACAGACAGAGACAACGCCATCTTGCATTTTATCTTGCGTGCATACATACATACCACACCGAATGTATGTATGCATGAAAGTGCATGTGTAGTTGGCTGCTGACCTCTTTGTGTGTGTCGTTGCGTTTGCGTTGTGAAATTTTTGGTGATTGCATGAGAGCAGGCCTTGAATTACTTGTCTGTTAGTCCTATGCTATGCTTTTATCTCTTTCTCGCACATTTTGCGCTTGCCGTTTTTGTTGTCTGATACGTTCAATACATACATACAATATGCTGCATACCTACATTTGCATAGAAAAGAAAAACTAGTTGCGCTGATTCATATTGAATCGAAAAATAGAATGTGAAAATTACAGTGAGGGGAAATGGAAGGCCTTCACTTTAGCCATAGTAAAAAAGAAAGTAATTTTTTATATGTACGTAATATATATATTTATATAGAAAACTCTAAAACAGAACTGATAATTGATACATGTTATAAAATAAAAACTATCCTATGTATTTTTGATGAAAATCTAGTTGCCTTTATTTATTCAAACACACGCACTCACACTTACACATTCTTGCCCCTGATGTATACAATTTGCCTATAATAGATTTTGTTTTTCAGTTTCCTGCTCCTCGTAACGTTATTGGCAACGCTGAGGAGGAAATGGAACACTCGAGAAGCAACAACCAAACCCAGCCGTGGTGGCCTAAAGAAAATCTCGTCGAGATGATGCAATTTTGCAACGAACGCAGTGAGAAATCAAAATCGATCGAAACACGACGATTATGAAACGAATCGTAAATGGCCCTTACTTTGGCCTCATTTTTGTCACTGAGTGAGTTCCAACGTGTCTGTCCGTCTACCCAAAGAGCAAGAGCAATATGCGCTGGCAGCGAGAGTCTTCGCCAGCCGCCGATGCTACACTACAACACAGTTCGCCGGAGCAGCAGCAGCAGCCAGCAGCGCCAGCAAACACCACCGAGTCGAGTCTCCAATTGCATCAAAATGCCAGAAGCACACCAGCCGATGACAATGAATTGGGGGACAAGGCGGAAATTGCGCGCAGCGGCAGCAGGCGGGCAGCAGCAGCTCAATAGCAAACATGTGTGTTGGTTTCCTTATGTCAGTTCCGGTCCTGGTCCATCACCACCACCACTACTACTACTACTACCACCTACTCTAGAGCGCTTCGCAGTTGTTGGCACCAACCACCTAATCAACCAACCATCCAATCCAATCCACACAAGACACCACATACGGTATTTTGGTATATCAGCTGCGAACGCCAATATTGCCTTTTTAAACAGATTTACAGGAAAAGCAAACAAAGCAATCTACGACATCATCATCTATAATTACATCAATGTCGCAGTTGAAATTGTGCCTGTGACGCATCAGGGGAAATATTGCTCAAAACGAATCAACGTTGTGTCGTCATCGTCGTCGTCTCGGGTCTATCTTCGTCTCTTCGTTGTCGTCATCGGGTATTTTTGCTGGTTCTCAACTTGCTCCACACGTAAGCCGTTTGGGATTTTACTCGTAATTAATGCTTGAATTGCAGACAGCGTTGCCAACTGGCGAATGGATGTACCTCCGTAGACATACATAGTTGTTCCCCCCACTCTCTACCCTGCTCTCCACACCACCACCCCCACCACAAAGTCTTTGTATACTTTTTAGCGATATGACGCAGTTGAACGGTGCCTGCGCATATCTAGAGATTGATTTGGGAAACGGGCATCATCTCTGAGAGTCTCTGAAATCGAAATCGACGGATGTGTCATCTCTTCTAGTTTATCACCCCCGTTGAGAAGCTTTATATTATAGCTCGTGGTGGAAAAAGGAAAAAGTTTTGGAATTTACAGATAATTTATGTGCTTATGACTATGATTTGTGTGGCCCTTTTAGGGGCCAGCTTACATCCTTTTTGTAGCGACACGACCACAGTTGAACGGTGCCTGTGGCTGTCCACAATGAAACTGGCTGCGCTGCAACCGAAATCTTGAATCTCAAATGAAGATTGTGATGAAGTTTTGTGAAGAGGAAAGGCACGAAGTCAGTCGTCTACCCGGAATACACGATATATATGCCATGTAAATTCCCTGTAGTCGTAGGAAGACAACATTTCCCTTTATATTTTTTAGCAATGCGACGCAGTTGATCGGTGCCTGCGTGCATTGGGCGGCATCAAAGGGCTTGCCATGCAGCCGAAGAGAGAGTGGTCCATCTCGTACCTATTCTTTCTTTCCGTATTCTTTTTTTAGAAAACATTACCATATTATGGTCGAACGACAATTTGTGAAAATCTATGAATTGAGAGAGAGAGAGATTGAGGATGTGATCTATCACAAGGGCGCTCCGTACTCCCATCAAATCGTATCTTACGTAACTTAATGTTTTTACTATCAACAAAAGTATTGGATATTATATATCTTTTATAGATAATACATACCTACATATAGCTATAGGCATATGAGAGAAAGAAATCTAACAGTCCAGGCCTTCAACCAATGAAACAATGATGATGTGTGGCATCCGCCTTGAGATTGAGATGTGGGGATGTGGATCTTGATAAAGAAAACCATGTAAATGATTCACCCAAAATCGCACAAAAACGTTTTGTTTCCTATTTTTATAGCAATATGTCGCAGTTGAGCGGTGCCTGCGCATATTGGACGTTGTAGTATTTGGGCTATATATAAATCCAGTCCAATCCATACTTAACCATAGCTGGAAGATGAGATCCGGAACTGCTCTGTTGCATGTAACTTTGCTTATACTTTTGGAACAAAAAAACATATTTTTGGTATTCTCTTGTAGCGATATGAACGCAGTTGAATGTGCCTGCGCATATCTACACAGACTCGGGCTATACTCCGCTCAAGAAACCTGAAACCTCCCGGGAGAAGGCTCTTCTTTCTCTTCATATATATATATATTCTCTTGTAGCGATGTGAAAGCAGTTGAATGTGCCTGCTCATATCTATCATCTATCGTATCTATCCTAATTTATATTTGGTGGCCCCAAGATATCTCGAGCCTAGCTAGGATGATGGCGTACTACCACAGGAAGCCAGGAATACACAAGATATTTAAAGTTCCCTCCTGAATTTTCCTCTCCCCTCACACACAAAGGCCAGCTTACATCTAAACGTATTCAATTACAGGCGAATAGCAAAATTTCTTGAGGCAAAATGGGAAACAAAATGCCAAAGCAATAACAACAAACACCCCCAACAACAACACTTGACCAACGACCATATATGTGTATATATATATATATACTCTGATCTATATGACGGAAAGTCGTCTAGCGTCTCGAATTTGCCAGGTCAGCCCAGGTCTGAATTCAACTTGAAACGTTTAAACATGTTTTTCCAGCTTGGGAAGTGGAGGATGATGAGTACTCGATATATATCTTGCTTTAGCGCAAGCGAAACATTCGGATGCACATTGTCACAGAGTGAGACATTTTGTTGCAGCTCCTTAAATTTCCTTTGAGTATTTTTACAGCCAGCGTGTGTTTCCGTCTCCTCTGGAAGTTACCAAACTAGCGACGACCCCGCTTTCTTTCCAAAAAGTAAAAAATTCGACTTGCCTAAATCCTTCTTCAAGCCAGGTTTAGGAGGTTTCTGTGCCTGCAAAACGACAAATCGTTAAAGGGAATCGAAACGATACATCAAATCCATCCAATAATATGCTCCGCGCCCCCCCTCCCAATCATCACAACAACAACTAAGGCTGAAAACCTGCAAAATTAAACGCTGTTTCTTGACATCCAAGAAGATCGAGAGAGGATAGCTGAGAGATTGAGCGCTGGTGGCATACCCAATCATGGCCGCCTGGTTGTTATAGCCTACCAAGACGCCGACTCGTGCAGTTCCTGTTCCTTAGGCTGTGGTATGATGTAATTTTTTGTACTTTACAGCAGCCAAGCACAAAAGAGAGCACGAAGAAAGTGAGCGAGAGCGAGGCAATCCCTCGTCTCAAGCAAGCCACACGGGCCAGCCTTGAGAGTCGAGTCGGAATCAAAGCCAAAGCGGTGAAGCCAAACTTCTTGACATGCAGTTTTTGTCCAGGCGTCGTCGTCAGCTCAGCTCAGCACGTAGTAATCACTCTCGTGCGCTCGGTCCACGCTAAAGGGAATCAAATGCGTTTGGACCGAGACCCGCCACATAATACACACCACACCATCACCAGCTGATCACTGAGCTGATCTGATCTGATGTGTTGTCGTTGTTAAACGGGCAGGGGCAGCTGCCTGCTAGCACGCGCCGGCTATGGGCTACTCTCCAGCGTCGTCGTCGCTAACCTTTTGTAACTTTCCAGAGAACTTCCCCCAACAGATATTCCGCAGATTGAGACAGCGCCGCCCCAGGAGCAAGACCGACCAGGTCGTTTATCGCAAAAGGGAATCAAATGCGATTAGTGTTCAAGCATCGATCCTCCGACTCGTCTCGTCGCCAGAAAAGAAGAAGCAGTTATCGTCATCGTCGTCGCAGCTACGCAAGTTTTTGCATTATCCTTTTCGTTTCGTCGGGTTTGCCCAGTCCACACACTTTCTTTACTCCACTCCTCCTTCCCCAGCATTTCTCTTTAGGTGCCGTCCAAGCAAGCAAATGCATATGTATGCATTCATCCATCCGAAATCCATCGCAAAGGGAATCAAATGCGATTAGTGTTCGATGACCGAGAGCTAGCTAGCCAAATCCTCCAGATACCTGAGACAGCAGCAGCAACAGCGCAGATGTGGGCAAGAGAGAGACTTACTTTAGAGAGGGCTACGCTACGCTCTGCCAGTTGAGCGCTTAACTCCTGGCGCAACGTTCAGCACATACCGCAAAAGGGAATCAATTGCGAGGTGGTACTGCAGCAGCGCCAGTTGAGCAGCTAACCCTATGCTCCTGGTTGACCACTCCCACTCATATTTTCCGCAACAATCGTAAAAGGGAATCCAATACGATATACAGCACAAGCAAGATAAGTAAGACAGCGCAAGCAAGCAGCCAGGCAGGCAGACGAAAGAGACACGGATGGGGTCTTCCTTCTTCCTCCTCCTCCTGGTGGCTGGTGCCATTCCAAGAGAGTCCGCCTATCGACGTCGTCGTCGTCGTCCATGTTGTTGTTGTTGTTGGTGCTTTTTTCAGGTATATCCACACCTCGCTTACAATCAAGCCTACAGGTTATGGTCCCACAACCAAAAAAAGAGCGCGCGCGCCCAGCTCCGTCAGGTTGTGTTTGTTCTCAAAGGGAATCCAAGAGACACGCGCCCGCGCTACCTGCTATACATATCTACTCCAATTCTATATAACAACCATATATGTACGATCCTTAGTTCTTTTGTTTAAACAATTTTCCATGTACACACACACACATACATACGTTTATACTTATACATAAGCTTAGATGAGATGAGATACTTTTTGACTCTGTAAACAGTTTTGTACAAACGTTTGACATTGTAAAACACACTTTGTTGTAAATTAGGTTTCTGTTAAACACTTTTTGTTATGTAATCGATTAAGACAGCAGATCTCCTAAGCGCAGCCATGACTGAGAGAAGAGTGAGAGAAAGACGTTCCCCCCTGAGGTATCTGAAACTGAATCTCGTTACATTTTGGCCTGGCTTCTACACTCGGCCGCCCATACACATCCCCTTTAGGAGGAGCAGAAAGAGAGAGAGAGAGCAGCAGTTCAGAGGCAAGGGTCGTCCTACTGGTGTTTCCGCTTGCGTGTATACATATCCTGGGTTCTATCGTATCATCTACACTGGTGCAATCTGGACAGTGCTCGCTCGCCCTCCAGCTTCTAAAGGCAGACGATTTACTGAAGAAAAATGATTCCATCTCAAAAACTTCTCCTGGTCGTATGATGCAGTCTGAAGTCGCAGCTTCTTCTGCGCTGCCCGCCACTCGCAGCACACACCTCTAACTACTCCATATAAGATGACTTCAAGAGTCGTCTTGGAAGTTGATTGTCTGCTGCAGAGAGAGAGAGGCTCTATTTGTTTTTGGCCCTCCCCAGAGGACCAACTGATGGCATGCCTCCGCTAAACCCACATTGGTTCGCTCGCTTAGTATCACCATCATCACCCAAGAGCAGCAACAGCAACGCATCCTAGAGCGCCAGAGGTCGCCGGCGCACACTACTTTCTACTAACAAGCTGAAGCTAGCGAAACACCAAAACATCAACATCCAACCAACAACATATTATCTATCTATCATCGACATACTCCGACACCTACAAGCATCATGCACGCACTTTGTTTTCGCTCTTCGTAAGCTGCCGATCTCGCATCTCCTGAGAGTGGGATTTAGGATTCACATATTCTACAGACGAGAGGCCTATATAGAATTTGCAAGTTATCCCCCGAGGTCTACACAGAGGCATTATATAGGACTTGCAAGTTATTCCCCTCCCGAGTTCTACACATAGTTCGTTGCGGTGGCCCAACTCCAAACACCGGGAAAGCAGCTTGGACCCAAATCCGAGCTGGCTCGGTTTCTTGAGGACATTCTTCCCTTCGCTTCACTACGCACTTGGGTATCAGATCAGAGATGGCTTTATCACTTGGTGTTCTTCTGGGTGTAGGATGAGAGATCATGATGAGGACGTTCGCATTCACCTTCCACTTGTATACCTGGTTTTTGTGAGGATCTTTCGTGTTGGAGTTTATTGAATTTCGCTTGAGGATTGCAAGAATATCATTCGGTTCGAGAAACTATACACTTCTTATGTGTTGACGGCGGCGTGGGAATAACCATGTTATGACGGCAGCGAGGGATTCCACAAATTGACGGCAGCGAGGGATTCCACGAATTGACGGCAGCGAGGGATACATCGAATTGACGGCGGCGTGGGATTCCCCGAATCGACGGCATCGTGGGATCGAGGATCTAGTTAGGGCTTCGGTTAGGCAAGGGCGCTAGGGTAGTTTGAGGATTCGAGGAACGAGTGAAACGAGGTGACTGCGGCGTGGGAATAATATAAATGGACAGCGGCGAGGGAATATGCATTCCAGAACTGACGGCAGCGCGGGAATCAGTGGATATCTTGACGGCGGCGTGGGAGATTCATAGACGGCGGCGTGGGAGATTCATAGACGGCGGCGTGGGAGTTTCATGGACGGCGGCGTGGGAGCTCCTGACGGCGGCGTGGGAGTTCCTGACGGCAGCGTGGGAGTTCCTGACGGCGGCGAGGGAGTTCCTGACTGCGGCGTGGGAGATTCCTCTACGGTTGTTTGAAGTTTTCTATGATCATCGCTGGTATTCCATAAGATTATGTCACCACATACCGTCAACTGTGGCTACAAGGGGCTCTATGAATGACATGTTCAAAGCTGATATACAACAATACACTGAATGACTCCCATCCGTATCTCTTAGTGGAGCTATAGCAACGCCCCCAATCTATATATATATGTCAATAATGATCATCTATTATCTGCTACGCATATTTTGGAGCAATCATCTTTTCTACCGCACATACTTACCATACCATAATGCCATAGCATACTTCTTATATATATTCCTGGAATACCGGAAAGCAAACCATCTATATAAATACATATATATACGTATATACCCCATTTATTGCGATGATCCAGATAATCGGCCGACTAAAGCCAACGATTGTCTGCTAAATAAAATGTTGTTTGAAAAAATGGAATCACTTTTTGTCGTCGTCTTATCATTTGACCTAATGGAAAAGGTTCGCATATGGATTTGTGCCGTTATGGGGCTTGGGGGGAACACCACCATATGATGGTTGTACCCAGCCGGTGTTGGTGTTGGGCGCAGTGTAGTTTCTAGGATTGACTGCCCAACCAGCGGCAGTGTGGTTGTATTGCGTCCAGGAGGGCTGACCAACGCTGACGGAGTTCCACGAAGGTGCTGGACCAGAACCGCCAGCCCATCCATTTTGTGCTGGCCTCGTCTGATTGTAATGAGCTGCTGGTGCACTCCATGTTTGATTGTAGCGCACGGGCTGTTGTATATGATGCACCTGATGGCTTTGTGCTGGCCTGAACTGGGTGGCATTGGCATGCCGGGCTGGCTGAAAGGCGCGCGACAACGCGTTCACCTCCGGATTGAGACAGCCAAAGAGTAATAGCAGCAGGGCTGTAAAGGGAATGGTATATGGGTAAGTATATTACAGAAGTTGGGTAAACACTATGCAAAATCGGACTGACGTCATAACCAAAACATGACTGAAATTTAAATTTGATCATTTTAGACACACACTATCGCAGGAACCCAGAAGATGCATATGTGTGCGTAGGCAGAGACGGTTGAGACCGATTGTTTTGCTTAACTGAGCCCGCATGAAAGCAAGAGCCAACTTTATTCACAAGCAGCACAATACGAAGGTACGCATCTATTCGTGTGAATAGGCGGGATAGGAATTTTACATTCTGCCCATCTCTGGTCTAGAGCATAGAAAATATTCCTATCCTAAGAGGGTTCTTCCCACACTATACAAAGAGTTTCTGACTAGAAAGTCACAATTACGAAAGAAACTATTTAAATCCAGGAAGGGAGGTTGCTGAGGTTGGGATCTTATCATTTTTCTGGCACATCACCACTGCTGTTCCCTCACCCAGGCATATTGATTGAACCTTAATAAGGCTTCATAGTTAAAACTTACGATTTGAAAAGCATAAAAGTAAGTAAAACGTAAATATTTAAAAATATATAAGATAAAGCCAACCTGTGCCTGCCAAAAACTGATAAGGTTGCTTCTGTAGCATCATTTCAATTGGAACTGAGAGCGTTGGGATTGTATGTGCACACTTTGAAATTCTAAACGGAACTGAAACTGCCACCAGGGGCCTCACTACATTTTGGTACTAATTGTGCTTATCAGCAGGTTGGAAATCGCCCAGAAGTTATATATACAGACTTGCACATCATTTGCGTACACTGAATTCATCATTTGGTAAACAAAACTGGCTCAGAAACATCTGAGTTTTATCTATTCGTGGAAATGGTTGGGTGCTCAAATTAAAATATGAATCGTCACCTTGTTTTTGCAGCATGTTTAATCATTTGCAAAACAGCTGTTATAAACCATCCTAAGTTCTCGCTTAGTCAGCTGGAGAGGTATATGTGAGGTGAGTTTCACACAGATTCCAAAAGATTATACACCGATCTACCGAATTTCATTACGATCGGATAAGAATTGTACACAAAATCCCTAAGAACGTTTTGCTAACCCTAAGCCTAATCAAACATATATACATAAGCATCATAGAGAAGAGAGAGAGAGAGGACAGCATTCTCCTGCTGTGGATTCTAATCGAAGCCATATCCATAGCCTTCCCTCTCTTTCTTTTACAGACAGAGCAAACTTAATGTTATACTCGTAATCGTAGAATAAGCGAGTGCATTGTATTCCTGAGTACAAGTATCTTATAGTCCCGAATTTGTACTATAGCGTTACTTGTTTCTCTTAAATATTGTTCTTGAACTCATTCGTTATATAGAACAATGATATAGTGATCCCATTTGGCATGACTTCCCTTTATATCTATTTCATTTAATAGCTTTGAAATTCTTTTATTTGGAGGACTAGTATTTTGTTGGTATTTTATAAATATATGTACAAACAGGTGTTACGATCCACAAAAGGTCGTCGTAGGTCGGTCATAGCTTAGCCACGCATCATTGGGAACAGGCCCTCGCAGCTGCCCCGTCTGACAATTTGTATATCTGGAAAGATACAAATTCTTATAAAAACATCGGAACTCATGCATGATATGACTCACCGGCACCGCAAAAGCGTGCGCAATTAAATTTCTGCTCATTGAGATAGAGTTGCATGTTGGTGGCACAAATGGGATTATACTCCGGCGTGGTGGGGCAACGACCGAAGCAGTCCAGGAACTGTTGAGTGGGCGGCTGGGGGGCAACGAATGGAGCAATTGTGGCCAGTACACGCTGATTGTTGACCAGCACCCAGTTGCCCACGGGACTGGCTGTAGTCGTAGGCTGCAAGTCGAAAGGTGGCCTCGTCGAGGTTTGAAAGATGAGCTGGTTTTGGCCAGCCGCCAAGCTCACTAGAGAGACAACGCCAAACAGCAGATAGACAGGTAACATCTTGGAGATAGTTCTATGACTAAGCCTGGCCCAGTTGAGACAGTCACTACTTATTTAGCTCGTAGTAGCAAATGTATCTGTCTCTGGAACTGGTTTACTATGCGCTGCCTCTGGTAAATCCAGTTCCAGTTCTCTTTCTATCGCTCAGCAAAGGCAGCGTCAGGTTTGATTACAATCAGCTTGAGATAACCCCACAGCGGGATTAGTGGAAATCCCGCCAGCGCAAACGTTTTGCTCTAGCGGAAAAAGTGCAAGTGCTTCAGTTTGGCATAATGCCCGAGTCGGACATGTAGTCTTAATTGCAGAGATTAGGTACACTGAGAAAAATTGCGATAAAGTTTAGATGTTTACTTTAAAAGCAGATAGCTCCTCCGATACTAGATTCTCAGCTCAGTGGTTTAGTTATGTTTCTCTTTCAATTCTTCATGCAATAAAGAGGCCAAAGAGGCCCTTTTGTCTGTCAGAAAACAAACTAAGTTTGCTATCTACTTGCAACTGTGAACAAACTTAAAAAGTCTCCTTACTTTTTGAACACACCTCGTATGTAATTCAATATGAAAAACCAGAATTGATATTGAACATAATTTTAATTGCATTATTGAGTATTGGAGTTCAATATAATTGATGCATATTATAAACATATGCGCGTATATTAGAGACTAAGAAATATTTAACTGGAATGATTTACACCTAAACAATCTTGAACGATTCTAGAACAATTTAAGAGTCTGGTCCACATCAAGATGGAACGATTGCGCAATTCTGCTGGGCAAATTGTGCCACATTTCTGTGTAAAGCAAAGATCTAGTTTGTACCGATATAACCGTCGGCAGGCACATACAATTTTCCGGTCTTTTACAAGATTTACAGTAAAATCAACCTATAAATCTGGTAAAATCAACATAAATCTCTCTCATTCTAGGTAAATTGTGCCACATTTATGAATTGGAGGACCTTTGTTCTCTGCATAAAGCACAGATTCAGTTTGTAGCGATATTACCGTCGGCAGGCACATACAATTTTCCAATCTCTTAAGAGATTTATGAGCAAAGTAAAAGAACAATTTATGGACTAACAAAGTCATATAGTATGTACGTGTCTTAACTATACCAACTCCTTCTAGTCACTTTCTTCTAAGCGTCGCAAGTTGAATGAGTGAATTTGTTGAATTTGTTTTAACTTCGCCGCGCGTTAAATTCTAAGTTTCGGGAATGCTCATATCATATCGTATCATACCAACACTCATATCATATCGTTTTTAGAGTACAATCTACTGGCTATATATATATAATATATATAAACACGGCTGGCCTTAAAAACCTAAAAAAAAACCTAGCTAGAATTAGCAGAAACTTCCCCTCTCCTTCCTTCGTTCACAAAGTGTTAAAAAATTAAAATCGTGGACATGTTTTTATTTGTGTTTGGACAATTTGCTTTTGTATTTGTTTTTGTATTTGAATTTGCTTTTTTAACATTTACCTTTGCTTTTTTTTTGTGGGACAGACTCTGCTGAGGCCTTGTTTTGGTTTTCTCTCTTTAATTAATTTTTTAACGCTTTTTTTCTTTAATTTAGATTTTAAATTTAAAAACAACATCACAATTGCGTGTTCTTTTTTTACAAAGATTTTCATTTCTTTAAATTAAGCTTTTAAGTTTTTGAAACTTTAAACATAAAAATGTACCACAAATCCTTCGGCTCTCCTCCTGATGGTTCTCCTGTTTCCACTTCCACTTCCACTTCCGCTCCTGCTGCTTCTCCTGCTTCTCCCGCTCCTCCTGCTGTTAGTTGAAAGTTTTGTAACACAGATTAATGCACTGGGTTTGCTCCTTCTCAGGGCTGCTCTTGCTTGCAGGCTGGCCACCCGCCTGGCCATGTGTCCTAGGAGGACTCATAGCCAAACCAGGCGGCCGACGTATTCTATTCACCCGTTGCGCCGCCAGCGCCGCCAAAGCTATTGAAATGGCGCACTGCGCCCGGCGCGGCGGCTGCCCCAAATTGCAGACTCAGCTCGAAGAGACGTCGCGCATGGAGCTGCTGTTGCTGCTGCTGGTGATGATGATGGTGCTGCTGGTGATGGTGATGCTGGTAGTGATGATGTTGATGCAGGGCCGCCGCCGAATGGGCATTGAGATTCAAATGGCCGCCCAGCACACTGCTCGCCGAGCCCGGCGACGCCGAACTGGGCGGCTGCAGGGGTATGCCACTATTGCTGCCCGCTCCCGGGGACAGCTGGGAGCCGGACTGTGAGCCTGAGGCGGAGCCCGAGCCACCCGTCTGCTGCAAATGCTGGGCATGCGGATGCTGCAGCTGATCGCTGGTATGAAACAGATGCGGATGATGGGCGGGATTCAGATGCGGATGCTGGTGGGGATGTGCGTGCGGATGCTTGTGCGGATGATGCGGATGCTGATAGCGCATGGGATCCATGTACATGGCGGCTGCTGCAGCGGCTGCTATGCTGGATGCCTGCTATTGTTGCTGTTGCTTCACTAGCTCCTCGTTGTTGTTATTGTTATTGTTGTTGTTGTTGTTGGCGGTGCTGCTGTTGTTATTGTTGTTGTTGTTATTGCCACCGCCGCCGTGGTCGAGTCCGCCTCCTCCAGCCACTTCTGCAGCAGAGGCTTCAGCTTGCACATGCTCTTGAAGCTCAGCTGCAGCTCCTCGAACCGGCAGATGGTGGTCTGTGAGAAGACATGGCCATACAGGGTGCCCAGGGCGAGGCCCACGTCGGCTTGGGTGAAGCCCAGCTTGATGCGTCGCTGCTTGAACTGCTTGGCGAACGCCTCCAGATCATCCGAGGTGGGTGTGTCCTCCTCGCCGCCGCTAATGGCATCCCGATCGCCGCCGCCCATGTGAGATAGTTCTATCATCTTGGAGATAGTTCTATGACTAAGCCTGGCCCAGTTGAGACAGGCACTACTTATTTAGCTCGTAGTAGCAAATGTATCTGTCTCTGGAACTGGTTTACTATGCGCTGCCTCTGGTAAATCCAGTTCCAGTTCTCTTTCTATCGCTCAGTAAAGGCAGCGTCAGGTTTGGTTACAATCAGCTTGAGATAACCCCACAGCGGGATTAGTGGGAATCCCGCCAGCGCAAACGTTTCGCTCTAGCGGAAAAAGTGCAAGTGCTTCAGTTTGGGCTAATGCCCGAGTCGGAGATGTAGTCTTAATTGCAGAGATTAGGTACACTGAGAAAAATTGCGATAAAGTTTAGCTGTTTACTTTAAAAGCAGATAGCTCCTCCGATACTAGATTCTCAGCTCAGTGGTTTAGTTTTGTTTCTCTTTCAATTCTTCTTGCGATAAAAAGGCCTTTTTATCTGTCAGAAAACAAACTAAGTTTGCTATGTAATTGCTACTGTGAACAAACTTAAGAAGTTTGCTTACTTTTTGAACACACCTCGTATGTAATTCAATATGAAAAACCAGAATTGATATTGAACATAATTTTAATTGCATTATTGAGTATTGGAGTTCAATATAATTGATGCATATTATAAACATATGCGCGTATATTAGAGACTAAGAAATATTTAACTGGAATGATTTACACCTAAACAATCTTGAACGATTCTAGAACAATTTAAGAGTCTGGTCCACATCAAGATGGAACGATTGCCATGGGGGACCTCTAAAGCTTTTACGCCCTACAATTCGAAATTTCGTAATTCTAATTCAACCCTAAAAACTAAAGAATTTATAAATTTGGCTAGATAAGCTAATCAATACGGATGACGCCCGCTCCGATGCCGCCGCTGTGGGCGCACATGGGTGGCATGAAGGTCCACTTGTCGGTCTCCGGATCGTACACTTCCACTGTCGATAGATTTGACTCTCCGTCATACCCACCGATAGCCCATAGTTTTCCCATGTTGGCTGCCAATGCGACGCGAGATCTTTTGCAGTTCATGGGCGTGATGAGCTTCCAGGTGTCTGTTAACGGATCATAGCATTCAACGGAGCGCAGAAACGAGTTCCCACAGTATCCACCACACACATAGATCTTGCCATTCAGCGTCGCCACACCCAAGCGACAGCGACGATTCAGCATAGACGACATTTTTACCCATGTATCTTCATTATGGTCATATCGCTCTACGGAGTCAAAGATTGACAAGCCATCGTGGCCGCCCAGAGCATATATATAACCATTTAGCTGGGTCACACCGCCCGCAGAACGATACTTCATCATTTGGGCCACGGTTTTCCAGGTATTTGTCTTAGGATAGTAGACCTCGACGGTGTTGAGCGACGTGACGCCATCGTAGCCACCGCACACAAATATGCAATCATCCAAGGCGGCTACACCGACTGCACTGCGTTTACACAACATGGCACAACCCTGCGACCATTTGTTCTTGCGGGGATCGTACACTTCCACGGTTGATAGCCGCTCGGTTCCGTTGAATCCACCAAAGGCATAAAGCTTGCCATCTAAGACGGCCACGCCCACACGAGAACTACAAAGGAGTTTCGAATTATGATATACAAGAACATTGGGGAATTATACAGATTTCTACTCCAATCTCACCGCATCATGGACATTTGTTCGCCCATTTTCCATCTCTGAGTTAACGGATCGTATATTTCCACAGTGCTAACCGACTCGCCGGTGCTGGCCAATCCTCCGACTGCGTAGATTTGTCCTGTGAAGAATTCTCCACGTCGCTGGCGTGTGCGGAAGCTTTGCAGCAATCCCCGCCGCTCAGGCATTAGATGAAAGTCCTTGGCTTCATCCAACAAATCACGACATTGATGAGAGCTTCGTATAAGCTCCTCTCGAGCCACACGATCCGCCAAAAACTGAGGCGAGAGCAATGGCAGACGCACTGCAGCCAAAACCTGCGGGAACAGCACTGAACGCTTTTCCTCTGCATACTTCACCCAGCGCATGCAGGCTTCAAAGATGACTTCCTCCGTACGCACATTCAACTCATCCCGCCTCATCAGCTCTAGCAGCTGCTCACAGTCCAAGGTAAGAAACTCCTCGGACTGGGAAACTTTGGCAAAGTTTTGGTCAATGTACTTGTCGGCTGCATCAATTAGCTTGCGGCAGATCATGGAGTCGGCAAAGGTTCGAATGCCCAGGACATTGTGTGGGTGGAAACGTGAGATCAGAAAGCTGGCGCACGCATCGCGGACATGAGAAAGCTGCAGGAACGACGCACCCACCATAAGGTTCTGCACATTCTGGTTGTCAATGCGCACCTGGCCACTGTACACATAATTTATAAGACTCTCCAACGCACTGGGCTCAATTTCCTTCATCGTAATCTCCTTTATTCGACTCTCTGCCATATTGTTGGTGAACATAGCGTAGAAATATGGTATGGTGGCTGCCAGCACAACACGATGCGCCGAGAACGTCTGATCTTCAACCTATTTGCATTGTGCATAGGGATTATTATTAGACCAAAGATAATTCAATGACAATGATAAGATGACAAGACGGACAAACCTTCAACTGCACATCGCACAGCTGCCCCTGTCTTCGTATCTCCCTGAACAAAGGAAAGCTCTCGCTAAAGAGCTGCTCATGCTTATATATGAAGTGCTGGTCGTCCTGTTGATTATCGCTTAAATCCATTCCAAATCAACTGATTGCAAAACCAGAGAGCAAAACAAAATTCTATTATTATTATGATTATTATTTAGCGATGGAATCGATATTTTTCAAATAACTTCCGATATTTTTTATTTTCAAGCGTATGAGTGGTATTCTGAGACTGATTTTTCAATAATTTAATTAATTCGAAAATGCTACAAAATTTCCTGTACGAAGTTTATATGTTGAAAAAACTTACATTATATACTAGATAACCAACAGTCTATATACGAGGATAATGTAATAAGCGACAATCACATATCATTCGTCTCGGCTAATAACATATAACGAATGTCCACATAGAGGCAGATCCCAGATTGAAGTGAGTTCGCAATGGCGACGTAAGATAATACTTCATCGAAAACGCCTCTGGACAGCATTTAAAGGGCCATTCGTAATCTAACAGAAACTTTGTTTATTTTTCATCATGACATTAAAATGCCATTTCATATTTTATTTAATTCTGTCTTTTGAAATGCTGGCAAAATGGCGATATTTTTATATAGTTCAGCACACGATATATTATACACTCTACATTCGATACTTTAATTAAATTTACTAATCGGCCATATTTATATGTCATCGATATATTTAATCGATTGATGTTTTATATATTATTTTATTGTTGCTCTAAATTGCAAGATAGATTTTGTAAATAAAACTCAAATTAAAATTAAATTAAATATAATTGTTACTGTTTTAAAACATAAACGCAACTTAATCTATCAATTATTGCAGAAAGCGTTGGCTGCAAAGAAAAATGGCTAAACGGAAGCGTCAAAAGATTAAGGCCAGCCCTAGCAGCAGCAGCGAGACCAACAAAAATTCCTCACAGCATGCAGTCCAGGAGATTCTCATGGACATGGACACTGTACGTGTAAAGGTAGAACCCCACGAAGAGGACGACGAGGTCGGCATCTCCATGGATAACTCGAAGTGTGATTACGCCCTTTACTCAGATATTGATATAGGCCCTGTCAAAATAGAAGGCGAAATGGACGTAAACAGCGGAACAGATCCAGAGTCTTCGCAACCGACCGAAGTTGGGGAAACGCCTCATAGAAATATGAAGGACGAACATCTGAATTCTAAAATCGGAAATCATTCTAAGAAGCAGACGCATAAATGCCATCACTGCCAAAAGACTTTATCGCGGAAATTCACCCTTGCGACACATATGCGTG
This sequence comes from Hirtodrosophila duncani, assembly GCA_037043425.1. NCBI lineage: Eukaryota > Metazoa > Arthropoda > Insecta > Diptera > Drosophilidae > Hirtodrosophila > Hirtodrosophila duncani. The sequence continues at coordinate 6,259,256 of JBAMBM010000821.1, read as the reverse complement.
CTCACACCGGTGAACTGCCATTTAAATGCCAATACTGTGCAAAGGCATTTCCAGACGGCGCCGGCCTCAAGAGACATATCCTAACTCACACCGATGAACGGCCGTTCAAATGCGAACTCTGTCCAAAGGCATGTCGATCACGCTCCAAACTCACAGAACACATGCGAATTCACACTGGTGAACGTCTGTTCAAATGTCAACACTGTCCAAAGGCATTTGCAGACGGCGCCGGCCTTAAAAGACACATTTTAATTCATACCGGTGAACGGCCGTTCAAATGCCAACATTGTTCAAAAGCATTTCCAGACAGTTCCAATCTCAAAAGACACATCCGAACCCACTCCAATGCACGAACTTAAAAATGATGAGACTCCCAAGGTTTCACATCGTTGTTCCCAGAGGCGTATCCAATGATATTATATATGTATATGTGTAATTATATACTGGAGAGGTAGTGCTGAGAAGCTTATGCTGAGTGGTGCTATATTTTGAGCAATTTAAAATCACAGGTGATTTATCTTCAAGATTTGTATCATGAGAATCATCATGAGAATAAAGTGCCATTTCGCGTTTTATTTAATTCTATCTTTTGAAATGCTGGCAAAATGGCGATATTTTTATGAAGTTTAGCACACGATATATTATACACTATATTCGATACTTTAATTAGATATACTAATCGGCCATATCCATGTGTAATCGATATATTTAATCGATTCATGTTTATGTTTTATTTTTTGTTGCTCTAATTCGCAAGATAAATTTTGTAAGTAAAACTCAAAGTAAAATTAAATTAAATATTATTGTTACTATTTTAAAACATAAACACAACTTTATCCATTAATTATTGCAGAACTCATTGGCTGTAAAGAAAAATGGCTGGACGGAAGCGTCAAAAGATTAAGGCCAGCACTAGCAGCAGCAGCAAGACCAACAAAAATTCCGCACAGCAGGCATTCGAGGAGATTCCCATGGACATGGACACTGTGCGTGTAAAAGTAGAACCTCAAGAAGAGGACGACGAGGTGGCGATGTTAATGGGGAACTCGCAGTGTGATTACGGCCTTCACACAGACATTGAAATTGGCCCTGTGAAAATAGAAGGCGAAGGCGACGAATACAGTGAACCAGAACCAGATTCTTTGCAAGCAACCGAAGTTGGAAATGAAAATGTTAAGGCTTTTGCCACTGACGAAAAGCTGAGGTCTAAACTACGAAATCATTCTAAGAAACTGGCTCACAAATGCGATCAATGCCAAAAGGCGTTTTCGCGAAAGTTTGTACTCAAGGAACACATGCGAATTCACACAGGTGAATTGCCGTACAAATGCCAACAATGTCTAAAGGCTTTTTCGCAGAAGTCAACGCTTACGATACACATGCGATCTCACACCGGTGACAGGCCGTTCAAATGTGAACGCTGCCCAAAGGCCTTTTCGATGACTGGTAATCTTAAGGAACACATGCGAATACATACCGGCGAAAGGCCTTTTAAATGTCAACAATGTTCAAAGGCTTTTTCGCAAAAGTGCAATCTTACGGTACACATGCGGTCTCACACCGGTGACATGCCGTTCAAATGTGAACACTGCCCTAAAGCGTTTTCGCTGACTCGTAATCTGAAGGAACACATGCGAACTCATACCGGTGAACGGCCTTTTATATGTGAACACTGTTCAAAGGCTTTTTCGCAGAAGTCTACTCTTACGACACACATGCGAACCCACGTCGGTGACAGGCCGTTCAAGTGTGAACACTGCCCGAAGGCGTTTTCGCTGACTGGTAATCTTAAGGAACACATGCGAACACATACCGGTGAACGGCCTTTTATATGTCAACACTGTTCAAAGGCTTTTTCGCAGAATTCCACTCTCACGAAACACAAGCGAACTCACGAAGTGAACGATCTTTCAAAGGACTTTCTAGAACGCGCACAACACAAGACTCACAAAACACATCCGGACTCACTTTGAATGTAAATATGAGTTCCATTATCAATCTGTACTGTTATTCTAATAATACATATCCCGCGATTAGTTAGCGATCATCATGCGAAGTTAACGGCAATTTATGGAGTTACAACAGGTGGCTAACCAGTTCGAAAATCACTATAGATGTGGCTTGGCACCAACTTCGAAAATTTGAAATTGAACAGCAATCAGCTATTCAAATGAAGGATGACACCATCAATTTTAAATTCATTTCCCAAAAGCAATTGTGCCTTATCTAAAATACTGCTGCATTGTTGGGATTGTTTAAAATGCGCGCCTTTCAGGAGCAGAAATAAAATCTGAGAATAAGAATTAAGTAATTGAAAGTTGAGTACGAGAGATTGAAGTATAATTCCCCTTTGCAGCGAGAGAGATTTTTTACTGATTAGGACATCCGAATGTTAAATTCGCCAATTAAAGGCATTTCTACTAGATTGAGCGGGTTGCGCATACTGGAGAGGTAGTGCTGAGAAGAATATGGCGAGGGGCGCTATGTTTTAAGCAATTTAAAATCACACGTGTACTGTCTTCAAGATTTGTATGTGTATGTTAATCTAACAGAAACTTTGGTTATTTTTAATCATGAGATTAAAATGCCATTTCGCGTTTTACTTAATTCTGTCTTTTGGAATGCTGGCAGAATGGCGATATTTTTATGTAGTTCAGCACACGATATATTATACACTCTACATTCGATATTTATTAAATTTACTAGTCGGCTATATTCATATGTCATCGATATATTTAATCGATTGGTGTTTTATACATTATTTTATTGTTGCTCTAACTTGCAAGATAAATTTTGTAGGCAAAACTTAAAGTAAAATTAAAGTAAATATTATTGTTACTATATTAAAACACAAACACAACTTTATCTATTAATTATTGCAGAACGCGTTGGCTGTAAAGAAAAATGGCTGGACGGAAGCGTCAAGAGATTAAGGCCAGCACTAGCAGCAGCAGCAAGACCAACAAAACTTCCGCGCAGCAGGCATTCGAGGAGATTCCCATGGACATGGACACTGTGCGTGTAAAAGTAGAACCTCAAGAGGACGACGAGGTGGGTAACTCACTGTGTGATTACGGTCTTTACACAGACATTGATATAGGCCCTGTCAAAATAGAAGGCGAAATCGACGAAAACAGTGAAACAGATCCAGAGTCTTCGCAACCGACCGAAGTTGGGGAAACGCCTCATGGAAATATTAAGGACGAACATCTGAATTCTAAAATCCGAAAACATTCTAAGAAGCAGACGCATAAATGCCATCACTGCCAAAAGGTATTTTCGCGGAAGTTCACTCTTGCGACACATATGCGATCTCACACCGGTGAACTGCCATTTAAATGCCAATACTGTGCAAAGGCATTTCCAGACGGCGCCGGCCTCAAGAGACATATTCTAATTCACACCGATGAACGGCCGTTCAAATGCGAACACTGTCCAAAGGCGTTTTCGCAAAAGTCCAATCTAACTACACACCTGCGAATTCACACCGGTGAACTGCCGTTCAAATGCGAGTTCTGTCCAAAGGCTTGCCGAGAACGCTCCAACCTCGTAAGACACATGCGAAGTCACACCGGTGAACGGCCGCACAAATGTAAACACTGTACAAAAGCGTTTTCGCTGAAGATTACCCTTACGAGACACATGCAAATTCACGCCGATAAACGACTTAAAAATGAATGACACTGTCCAACGTTTTAGATGGTTATCGAATCGCCAGAAGCGTATCCGATCTTTTGTCACGGAATACCGTAGAAACCAACATAAGTTGCCTTTTCCAAAATAAACAAAGGAAACTAAATCCTTGCGATGTGTACTGTTTTCAATGAAATAATATATATATGTATATTTATACCCTTGCAGAGGAAGCATCTCCGACCCCGTAAGGTATATAAATTCTTGATGATTATGACAAGCCGAGGCGATCTGACCATGTTCGTCTTTCTATCAGTCTGATTGTCCCCTATGGGTCAACGCAGACTTCGGAAGTCCTAAGAGCTATAGGGTTGAAGTTTTTGTCAGATGCTTCTTATATCTACACGCTTGTTTAGTTTAAAGGTTTATTTAGATTGGACAACTATATCATATAGCTGCCATAGAGCAGACTGCTTCAGAATGAACATAAAAAGTATAAATTTTATGATATAAAACGTTTTATATTGTATATTAATATTGTCGGGAAATTTGCAGCGCACAGCGATGAGATGCGTTTCCGACTATATAAAGTAATTATACTCTTGATCAGCATGATAAGGGGAATGGATATAACCATGTTTGACTTTCTAGCCGCCTGTTTCAACAGAAGGAACTCAGAAGTCTTAAAAGCTACAAGGCTGAACTTTTTGCCAAAGGCTTCCTTTGTCTGGATCTGGATAAAACTCGAATTTAACCAGCGTGCAAAGTTCGAGTTTTATCCAGATCGAACAACAATATCATATAGCATCCATATAACCGATTGTTCCGGAATGAATACTTAGAATACTTAGCGTAACTTTTATATTTTCATCCAAATCAAGCGAAATTCGCTTCGTTTCTATTTGAGGGAGTCGTTCGTCTCCTCCAGGCCGTATGCGTATGGCTATTCCCCTTTGCTTTATCGACGCTCCAGCGCCACTTCAAAGGCCTTCTATAATATCACGGAAACATCTGGCAGTAAGGCAAGACAGCAACATATTGAAGAGGAGGAGGTGTAGCGCCTGTAAATTTCCAACCCACCATCACATATTCTCAGAATGTAATTAAATATTCTAGTTTTTGAAATTTCAAATGAATTTTTATTTATCGCACTTCAGATTTAGAAGTAATTACACTCAAAATACGCACAATAGATATATAAATATACATAAAAGTACAAATTGCACAAAGGATATTTACTGCTCTCTTTGTTTCAAGTTCAAATACCGATCACAATTCAAAATAAAAAACACATATAGTATATAGTATATATATATATTTATGTATTGTATATAAACCAACGCATGCACAGCATATATATGTATGTATTTTTATTAATTCATCATTTTCTTTTTTTTATTAATTTATTCATAAACGCTTTTGAAGCTTATAAATTTATATGCGATTCAATCAAAATGTATAATACAAACGTTTTTGTTTTGTTTTTGTTTTGAAAAAGGCAAATCTTTGAATTTTACAATACTAAATTTGATCTGCGGCTTTAAGATCGATCGTTCATTAAACACCAATAAGTAGTAAGTACATACATTCTATATATATATATGTATATATAGATTATATATGGTAAATATGAAGACTTATAGGCAAAAAATTCCATAGAAGTAAATGCGTCAAAAATTGACTCAATTTGTTATTAAATATTTGATAGTTCTGTCATGTGCAGTTTCAGTTTCTGAGTATCAAGAGAGGCGCCGTACAATGAGTTCACAGTTACAGTTTACGGGGAGAGAGAGAGAGAGAGAGCGGGAGAGCTAAAGTTTAGTACAATCCATCTCTACATTTATCAATAGATTACAGTTTTGTAGAGATGGAAAAAAATGGACTGCCTATTATGATCCAAAAAACAGATCTTGTATGCGTGGTACGTTCGTTTGTTTTGTAAGTTTTCTTTTTCAGCACAATTTTCGTAAATGGAACTTTTAGAGACTTCAGGTTTCGCAGGCAACGTACGATTCGATTCAAGATTTGTGTGTTGTTGTTGGGTTGGTAAACAGCTGCCGAACCTATGTACATAGCATACTTAGTTTGTATTTGACAGAGATTATGTCAATAGAAAATATAGCAAAATTGCATCAAATTGTTGTGGGAAAACTGGCATTAAGTGCTCTAAAACACTTGAAATCTTGACAGTGGCGTACGGAGAGTCTGCTCTAAAGGTTTACAAGTGGTACAAACTCTTCGAAGATGGCCGAGGACACCCCAACACATCAACAAAAGAAGCTGTTGACATATCAATCGGCTCGTGTCATGCAATTTTACGGATGTTTTGACGTGTGTCAGCGATGTTTGTTCCGAAACTTCTGAATTTTCATCAGATGAGTCGCATAATCATCACTCAGGAGCTCTTGAATGACGTCTTTGATGATCCTGTTTAGCTCAAAAGGGTGATATCTGGCGACGAATCATGGGTATATGGTTATGACGTGGAAACCAAAGTCCAATCGTCCGAATGGAAGCACCCAGGAGCACCCGAAGTACGTCTAACCTTTTTCTCCGTTAAAAACAAACTAAGCATGCTATATATACTTGAAACTGTGAACATATGTTCTTCTACCAACACAAAAACAACAAAAAATCGATAATCGAATCGAGGTCTCCTTACTTTTTGAACACACCTCGTACATAGTTTATGTTTATGTGTATGTTTGCTTAAATGATAGTTTAAAATTTGCTGCAGAAAGTATCAAAAATAAGTGTATATATAAAGTATTTATAGACAGAGAGCTGCTGAGGTAGCCAATATTATGCATTGTCTACATTGTTCATTAGGTGAGCCACTTCCTGGCTGAGTTCCAAGGCCTGTTTGCGCAGTTTGAGGGCCTGTTATGTGACATATGCAGATGTGGCGGCGGAGAAGAAAGGTGGCGTCTATATAGACTCAACGTACATATCATCAAATCACACTCACCTGAGTTCGTAGCTCCTTTTCGTGTGTCACCAGTTCCTGAATTTGTGCCATGTTTGTTGCCAAATGACGCTGATCTATCACCCAACGCAAATATAGTTCTGCAATAATTATGAAATCGATTAAGGACATCAATCCACAGGACATTTAAAAGAACCATAACCCACCACTCCATAGTTCCAGGCTAATGGGCGCCACAGAGGGCCATATGACATTGGAATTTGGTTCGTACAGTGGATTCAGCAAGGTCTGGAGCACATCCGGGCGATTCAAATAGGACCAGAGGCTTGTGGTCCTTGAGTGTACGTTTAGCTCGCAACGCTCCTTTTCCGAATCACACAGGAAGGTGCCATATTGCGAGAAGTAGCTGTGCTCGAACAGTAAGATCAGCAGTTGTGTGCTGAACTCAAAGCTGCAGGGGAATTGCGTGAACAGCTGGTAGATGCAGTCCAGGAAGAGCACAAAGGTGGCGCCAGAGGTCTTGGTGCGCGTCTGGTGCGGCGTATAGCAGGAGTAACGATGTCGTGAGGCAAACGGATGACCCGCCTGAATCCACTCGCGCTCTATCAAAGCTTGCAGACTGCAGGAGGAGGAGGGAAGAGATTAGGATTTACCAACATTGTTATGCAATTGCATCTCTCTTACCCCCTCACAGTGCGGCAGTCGGGATTGAGTATGATTTGCACTAGAGATGTTACAATCAGCGTTGAATCCAAACCTTTGGCCCCATGTACTAATACGGGGCTGCCCTCCTGATCCAGGCACTGGGCCACCACACAGGAGGCATTCAGCGAATTGAGCACGAAGCTGAGCCAGCCACTGTTCTCCAAACGCGACAGCCATTTGTCTGTGCTGCAGCCAATGTCATTGCAGGCCTCAATCAGCTTGGCAAAGCTGTCCAATATGGCGGCCGGTGAGCTCACATTGCCAATGGAGCGGTTCACCTTCTTCCACTGCGAATAATGCAGATCCGTTTCCGTGTTGGACTTGCCCTTGCCCCAGGTGTCCACAATGAAACCCTTTTTGCTCCGTCCCAGCACTAAATTTAGAATGGCCTCGTCCGCTCGGCAACGCTTGATGCCCTGTATGGATAGTGGCTGGGAGCTGCGCATTAGGGTGGCCTGTGGAAATATTAATTGAATTCCGGAAAAATGTAACAGGAAATTCAGGCCAAACTGGGGCAAACAGAAGCTTTGATACTCTTGCAGAAATATGTACAACTAGCTAACCCGTCATGATGATCTATGCTATGATATCGTCTATCGATATCTTTATGTAGATGAAAAGATATCGATATACATGTATCGATAACTTAAGATATCAATGTGCATACATTGAAAACTTAATCGCTTTTAGACAGACAGACAATATAAAACTTGATCCCTAATGATGGGCTGACTCACTAATTCTGGAACAATGGATAGCCCAAACTATAGCAGCTAGGAGGCTACAATTTGTACACAATCGATCTACAAGTGTTTCAAAATCAAGGTTAAAATTATATGGAAATGCATCATATAATGATTGAAGTTTCCCCACCCTTGTCCTGGCACATATCCTGACAAAATCGTACTATCCCATCTTCTGCAAGGGTATAAAAATGCAAGATACGCTATACTCACGCCATTCTCATGCCTGTAGCTGAGCACAGGAAAGCGTCCTCCATCACGAAACGAGGCGGACAGCGCTATCTGCTCGTCCGTAATTGCTTTAGGTACAATTAGCGTGGCCCCGTATGTGGCACAAACGCTGTAGTCTTTGTTGACGTTGGTGATGCGCCACTCGCAGGCAGAGACGCTGCTGCTGCTGCTGCCACCCAACAGGCCGGCTGCTGCGTCCACTGCGTAGCCATTGTGCAATGGATGGGGTATGCTAATAACACTTCCAGTCGACGTTGAAGGCATGCAAATTGTTATGTTGGCCACATTGGGGGAGGAGACACCGCCCATGCCCACACCGCTTATGAATTTGGCAAACTCCAGTTCTGGCCTGCAAATGTAAAGGATATAGAAAATTAGAGCCTGGCAATGCAGTGGTTCAGTGTGTTCATATTCTTCCCACCTAAACATGGTATATCCATCCTCTAGTATTGTGTACATGGGCCTGTAGAAGAAAGGATATTCCAGTTCAGCACTCTGTATTGCACTGAGCGCCTCCAGCGAGGCGGACACATTGAAAAACTCTTTGGCATATTTAATCTCCAGCGATATAATCCGCAAATCCTTGCATTTCAGGGTGATAATGCCGCCCACCACAATGTTCTGGCTCATGGTCGGCTTCTTCTCCACACAGTCGATGTTTTTGTGCAGCAGCTGTCAATGTTCATGCCACCACCACCTCGAATTAGCTAACAGTCCAATGAGCACACAACACGTAACACCTTACCCATAACTCCTGGCTGTTCTCCTGGCGGGAGCTCAGCAGCAAATGGTGGCCAGTGATGCATAGTGTGCCCTCAACTGTTGCATTCGCATTCTGTAGGAATACGCCATCCAGCTTGGGTGTCTTTATCAAATCGGCAAACTCCATAATATAATGCAATCCTTCAACTCCCCACCACCAGGAACTCACGCTGCGGCAGCAACCACGACCACGGTGCGACCAATTTGATTTTCTGCACACTAATTAACTGTTAACCTTTTGCATTCTGATTCTGTTGTTTTTGCCACTTGATTGCTTCTGTTTCTGCTGAAGATGGGCGTCGCGGCGTCTCGTGATGAGAACGTGAGCATCGTGAACACGCCAGAAACTGATTATGTGCATATGTATATGCGCATATACGAGCTTTGTTTGAGTAACATCAACTTGTGTAGGTGCTAGAGCTGAAGCACTCGGCACGCACTACACACGATACCGGCACTCCATTGGCCTTCCCAATTGTGTGAGCCCATCTCTAAATAATTTTTAAGCAACTCTTTTATTATCATTTATACCTCTATGACTTAAGCTTGCAACTTGTATGCATACATATGAATATAATACTTCTTTAGACAACACTATGTATATGAATTTCTTATTATTATTATTAAAGCTAAAGCAATTAGATGTGCTTCTCAAACTGTAAAATTAGTGTTGAATAGTTTGATTTTCCTTACTGCTTTGTTAAATTGGTATTGAACAATGCTGTATAGTGCTGTGTAATAACAGACGATAGGTCGCGAATTTTAAAAGCAAAAGAAACGTAAAAGAGCACCAGTTTGAAGCACGCAGTACATGTATATCGATATCGTCACGCAGTGTTAGGCAATACACAAAGTAGTTGGAGCAATACAATACCAGCTGTTGGCGGCACTTTCAAATCGATAGTTCAAACCGTATGACAATTTGCAGCTACAATATAAGGAATTGTAATTGAATTGCTGGCATTGACCATGAAAGTAGATCTTTTAATTTAGAGAATGTTTAATGAAATTTAACTATATTCCTCATTTCTCTAATTGTTTTGTTTATATCAGTGTGCAGAATATATTAAAGGCATCGATAGATATCAAAACAACAACAATTTCACAAACAATAAAGATATATATAATCTTAAGGCCATCGTTTGGTAAACTCAATTTGTCCCATTCTAATTTCCAATAATAAATAAATACGCTAGAAGCAAAATTTATATTTTGATTAATTTCTTTTCGTATAATTTTTATGACAAAAACTTAGACAATTATGTTCAATTTTAACTAAAATTTAACTACCACAGATAGGTTGCAATTACATACATATATAAATGTATATATAAAAAACATACATAATTCATAATTATTAATTATATATATATATATATATAGCTGGGTTGTATACGTAACATTTAATATGTTATATATTTATAAATTTTGTTGTTGCCATTTACACATATTCAATATGTGCAATTTTTGTAAATGTTTTATATTACCGATTATAATTATATATATATGTATGTATAAGTCTAAGGATATATATATATATATAGTTAGACAATTTCAATGCACGAGTAGAGATATGCGACTACGGGTTTTTCCGACTATAACTTTGAGATTTGCACAAAACAATACGTAGACAGCGCAGACACATCGCATGAATATGTATGTATATAGTATATAGTATATATATATATAAATATAAGTATGTAGTATATGTATGCATAATCGTTAGGCCTATACATTTCAATGAGGTTGCCATTAAAATTATAAAAAAATGCCACTTAACTAAATACATATATAACATAGTTGCGCTAGGCTAAAAACTAGACAAAATGATAACTAATTAACAATTAAGGTAAACGTTTATTGGAAATCTTGCAATGTGTGTGTGTGTGTGTGGGTGTGTGGGTGTGTGGTTGTGTGTTTGTGTGTGTCTGCTTTAGACCGTTGTATCCGGTGCGGGAGCTATGGGCTGCTTGGATTCGGATACGTCTAGGGAACGTGTGGGTGCAGGTGCCCCATCCTGATGATCTTCGGGCGCAATATCAATGCGATGTGCCTTGCGCCATACCACCAGATCCATGAGAAATGCCAGGAACATAATGCCAGCGGTAATGCCTAGAGAGGTTAATGAGACAAGATCTTAGCAGGGACTCTAACTCAGCTGACTGGACTGTGGACTTACCCAAGAAGTAATGCCTAAAGGTATCCGCATCATAGAGCGAACAGGCACCATGCTTGCCGCACACGGACTTCCATATAAGGCAGGCGGAGTCCACCACAGCGCCATAGATAATGGGACATGGCACATTACCAAAGAGACCTATAGCCGATTGTATAACGCCCATGGCCATGGCTTTATCTGGAGAAGAAGGAGGTATGGTTTAAACTCTGATTTCGGATTGAAATTTCTGCAATTACCTTTGGGATGTGTGCAGCGCATTACGAGCAGCATGCTGCCCACCTCGGAGGTGGAATGCATAAATACGCAAATGGCAAAGATCGCTATAAAGTAGATGAAGTTCTTGCAGTTTTTATCACAGTAACCGTTGACTGCCTCAGCAACTGGGAAGGCAAACAGGTGGAGTTCATTAGTAAATTGTGGCACGGGGGAAGACTGTCAGGATTCAATTACCATCTGGAATGCAAGCGCAGTCTGAGTAGAGAGTGCGATTATCGCTGGCCCTCACCGAGGAGCTGCTGCAGCCGGCATGGCAGGCTGAAAAATACATCATATTGCCATCGCAAATGGGTGCGAAATTCTCCTTATCACAGGTACAGTTGAGTGCGGCGCTGCAGGCGGGCTCAATCACAGCGGGACTGTGGGGGGGCAAGCCATATGTGTAGAGGGATCATCATCATCATCATCATAATGTGGTACTCACCTTTTGCCATCGGCTGCCTTGTAGCCGGCGAAATCGTTCATGCTGCAGCCAATGAACATGAGTATGATCATGCCCGCCGAGTAGACGAGCGCCGTGAACGCAATCCAGGCGGCCACACCCTTAGCCGTTGGTTTGCGCTTCAAGATGAATAGACCTGAGATGACAATGCCAATGCCCATGACCAGGATGCCGCAAAAGGCGGCTATCATGTTGGCATCATAGGTGGCCAGCCGAAATTGTGTCTCCAAATACTTGGGCAGGAACGTATACAGGCCGGCGATGGGCAGCAGATGAAAGACGCAGGATGCAGTGCGGAACATGAGTATATCATTACTTAGCTGGCGGCGCACGGTCTTTGGAAAATCTGCAGAAGATTGGCCATCAAATGAATATATATGCAGCACTTGGAAATGTTTCGGTCAAACCCACCCTTTAGCTTGGGCTTCTCTTCCACCTCTGGGGCGGCGGCGGCAGCAGCAACTTGCAGTTGAGCCTGGTTCTGTTGCTTGCCACTGCCCAGCTGCTTGGGAAACGAGAACATGGCTATGGAGGCCAGCAGCATGAGTGTGCCAATGGCCATGGGACCCAGCCACCAGGCGCCAATCCACCTTGGATCGCTGGCATCAAAGCCGGGATTGGTGAAGTTCACATACCAGCGCGTGCAAAAGCTGCCAAATATGAAGCCCGACGCAGGTCCCAGTATCCTCATGCCGATGGTCACCGCCATGTACATGGGCGACTGCTTGCTGCCCACATTGTCATCGATGTAGGGTATGCCCAGGGTGGCCACTGCCGTCTGACCAATGCCCGAGCTGAGCAGGCTGCCAAAGAAGATGCACAGCACAATTACCGTCATCTTGGAATGGGAGGCCTGCTCCAGTTGACGCTGCTCGTTGCACTCGCTGCCCGCCACAGTGCCATTGCCGCCCAACAGGCAGAGATTCGGATCGCTTGTGGTGGCATTGCTCCACATGTTAGACGCCGCCGGGGCTGGCTGCTGCAGGAAGACGCTGGAATGCATTAGCTGCTCGCCAAAGATGAAGTGGGGCAGGGCGCAAGCAAAGGTTGCTATGGAGAAGAGCACCATGCCGCAGGCAATCCAGCGCGGTCGATGGCCACGTCCCGCAAAGTAGGTGAGCAGCATGGCCGTGCTGATTTGACCCATCTCGCTGGCACTCAGCAGGAAGCCAGTGGTCTTCGACTTGATCTGGAACAGCTTCTCAATGGTGGTGATGACGGAGACAAAGTACGTCATGTACATGCCCTGCAGTATGTACGCCAGCAGGAACACCACCATGAACACATTCGTTGAGGCGAATCTGCGTGCCCAACGCGGGCGACAGCCGAAGAGACCACAGTTCGCACCCTCCTCCCCATTACCATTCAGATCGGAGTCAAAATCGGACTCCTCGGATTCACTGGATCTGGGTGGCAGCTTGTAGCCACCAGTCAGAGGCGCCTGCTCGTGAGTATATTTCTCGCGCAGATTATGGCCATTGCCGTTGTTGTTGCTGCTGAGCAGGCTTAGGCCATTCTTAAGATTGTTAATATCCTCGGAGGCCTTCCACTCGTTGTTGTTGCTCGTCTCATATAGCACTGTGTTGGCTGTGGGCGTGGTTGTGACTGTGGGCGTGGCATCGCCATTCGTCAGCAGCGGCGTAAAGGCCTGAGTGGAATCGCGTCGACCACCAGCGCCGCCACCACCATTACCATTGCCATTCTGATGATAGCCATGGCCATTGCCATTGCCACTGCCATTGCCATTGCCATTGCTATTGCTGTGGCCATTCGCTTTTGTTGCTGCTCCGACAGCCACTGGTGGCGCCTCCACATCACCATTGCCATTGCTCTTCATCATGCGGCGGATCCTTTGGCTAAGCCCTCAAATTGCGTATACGTAGAGAGAGAGAGAGTGTGTATGGAGTTGGAGTAGAGCAGAACCTTGAAGCTCAAACTCAGAGTTCTAATGTGTGTTTGTGTGTGTGTGGGTGAGAAACAGTGTTAAGCAGCGCGCGCAGGAATTCAAAAAGAATTTACTGTTTTGCCACTTTTTAAGTCGTCTTGGAAATCTCTTGTTCCATAGTTCATTTGTTTGCTTTTGCTTTTGCTTTTGCTGTTGTTCTTGTTGTTGTTGCTGCTACATTGAAAATGCAAGGATTCAGGTCCTTTTAATTGAGGTGTGTGTGTGTGTGTGTGTGTGTGTGTGTGTGGGCGAGTATGCTTGGCCAGCAAAGAGGTAGTTTGGTTGATCTTATTCTTGTTATTGTTATTTTGTTAAATGTTCTGTTGCAATATGGCAGTGTTTGTTGTCTGTGGGGGGGTAGAAGAAGATCAGAATATATATATTAGAGAAAATCATATTCAATATTGCTTAACAAAAATATATAAATATGTAAATAGAAAGAGCCGTTTTGAGTTTTATATTCTCGGAATTTTGAACTTGTCAAAGTAAATGTTGTTTCACCAAATATATCTTTGGGTTTTCGAGCTTTGTTAGTGTCAAAAAGTTTATAATCCACTTAAATGTTGGGTAGTATATATAGTTTATAGAGTTTAAGCTTGATATCTGATTCCAATTTGACATTATATGACTACAATATGCCAGCCTTCGGCTTAAGATCATATCAAAGTACTCAGAAGTGGGATATATTTTTGATCTTATCGGGATTAATAGGTATAGATATCAAGCTGAAGCTCTATATAACAAATATACTAACTAACATGCATAACCAATTTAAGCAACCTATAATTATAAAGGACTTCTGAAATGCTTTACCATGGCAATGCCTCAAATTGCCACTGCCAAGGTACCACAAACTTTGAAAGCTTTACTAGGAGGCGACTATACAGGCTTCATCTTCTACATCTTCCTTAAGGAAATAATGACTTAAGTGAAATGAGATAGCTCAGTCAATGACCAAATCACATAGTTTTCCTGATATATATATGAATGTGAATACTATAACTTGGTCTATATTCCTTATTAAACAGATTTTGGGCTGACAAGATTTACTCCAATCGCACCTTCTTTCAGTGGCCATATTATATAGTTGTTTTAGCTAACAATACATTTCTTAAGCAGGGACTTGAAGAAAAATGTTTGTACATTGTGTCACCATGCTTGTCTAGCTACGCTCACCCTGATATTTATAAAAAAAAGAATATAAATGTATATTTAATTGGTTAAGTTATTTCTAACTCTGGTCAAAGGGCGCCTAGATGATAGGCAACAAAAACCAACAAACTTTCAAATGATAAATGCCGTTATTGTTATAGCATGTGTATATGTAATAGTATTGGTTGTCAGACTCCTAGTTGAACAGTGACATGGGAGTGCACAGTAACACCACCACTAATGAAGCGACTTGGGCATACTCTTTTCTCTCTTTCTGTCAATCAATTAACGTTGCCAATTCTGAGGGGCGATTTACCTATCTAAGGTGTGGGAAAGGAATATTGCCAGTCGTCTAGGTGACATTATCAAGGAGCGCCGCATCCTGCCGGATCACTAGTTTGGCACTGTGTAGCAGGTTCACTTTGGCACATCCTAAAGACTTTTGATGATCTGGAACACTGTAATGCAATCTTCATTGATATGCAAGAAGCATTCGATAGAGAACTGTTCACAGCAACATATTACGATCATACTTGGAATAGCGGAAGATTTATGAGTTTTGCGTCATATGAGAGCTGGAGTTCTTCAGGGCAGTTCCTCAATATATACTGCCGATTTAGCCTGCCCTAGCGAGTATCATATGGAAGGCTTCCCAGGAAGGCTTTACTTGCTACTTATGCTGATGATATTGCACTGTTTTACAGCTCTAAATGTCGCAATGAGGCAGCAGGTGGACTCCAAGAGTACCTTACCATATTGGCTGCCTGGTGCAGGAGAGGGAATCTCATTGACCACACCCCACCTATACAATTGTAAGGCGTAACACTGGATCAACCATCGCACCTCGGCATCAGCCTTGACAAACGTCTAACCTTTGGTCCTGCTCACTTGAAAGCTAAGGCTGGAAGATGTGGTCAAAGAATGCAACAACTGCAGTGGCTGATCAACAGAAGAAGCACCATGTCCACTCAGAGCCAAAAGAGCAGTCTATCTGCACTGTGTGGACCCGATCTGGCTGAACGAACTAGAGGTGCAATTACGAACTTCTCCTATTATGTACGCGGCACCAATCTTCATCGCTACCTGAATCTGCATACAGTGGAGGAGCAGATTGGAAGGCACACTATTAGATACAGTGATAGACTAAGAAGACACCACAGTATGCTCGCCAGATGCTTACTCCCTGCCAGACCTAGGAAGCTTATCAAGTGGTTGCCACTAAGCTGTCTGGCTCAGCCGCCAGGCGTATGAGTAATTTCATAAAAAACGTTGCAGTTGCGTCAAGCCATTCACTAAGGAATTATTATTATAACATATAGATATATATATATATATATATCTATATATACACTCGTATATGTATATACATACTCGTTTCTGTATATTCTAATATAATATACATTACATTTTCAATATTGAACTTAAAAAACCGGAAATAACTAGAGTATTTTTGTGAACTTTTAAAAATATCAAAGCGGCATATACTAGATTTAAGAATATTATAAATAAATTACTTTACGCACTCAAGGCACAACACAACACAACAAACTGAATGAAAAATAAAACAACTTGAAAGACAGAGTGCAGAAAAAAGCGCAACACTAAAACTGTAGCACAAAAAACCAATTAAATACAGCCAAACTCAAAGGCGGACCCAGAGTGGCAGCAAAAACAGCAAGCAGCAGCAGCAGCAGCAGAGCGGCTTATCAGCTCCACACACACACAAGCACATGCAGTTCGAGTCAGAGCAAAAACGCAGCACCTATATACGAGTGTATATGCATAAGCACATATGTACATTAAAGTATATATTTATATAAATATACAGTGTAAAATATAAAGTGTTTAACAAAAATAAAAATATAACAAGGGAAATATCTATATAAAGAAAACACTTTGTCCTGACTGTCTGATTGACTTAGTATCAACGCACAGGTCAAAGGGAAATAGGTAAGATGCTGAAATTTTTTAGAGAAGTTATAGTTTATGGCCTAGGCGCGCACTAACAAACCATTTTACCATAGTCGAACTGCAAATGGGTCAAAATGGAGGAGGAAGCGGCCCACTGTTACATTCTTGGCCACTAACTTGCTGAGCCGATCGCCATGAAACTTTTACAGTATGTCTATAGTGGCACATGGAAATTCAAGGGCTATATATAGGTATGGGTAAGAGGATATATCGATAGTTATCGGTATACATAATTTACTAAACATGTTTAAAATATACTAATAATGCCCAACAGAGTTTTGAAGAGCTATTTTATCGATAAATGGATAAGGCGATATATCAATATTCATCGCTTAGGAGGCAAATTAATCGATTTACATATTGATAATTTATTTGGAATATTTTTTAGTATACTAATACCAGCAAGGGGATTATTTTAAAGGGCTATATATAGGTATAAGAGATCAATATATCGATAATTATCGATATACATCTTTTTCTAAACATCTAAACATATTTAAAATATACTAATATCACCCAACAGATGGTAAAGAGGTATTTTATCGATTTACGGACAAGACAATATGTCGATATATATCGTTTAGGGTATATATCGTTTTGGAATAATTAGTAGTATCGGCCAGATAAAGATCAAGAGCTATGTAGTGGTGTAAAATAACCGATTTATCGATAAATGTCGATATATATATCAGAGTGGAAGAGTCATATATCTTCGTACAAACCGAAAAAGATCGATATATCATTATCAGATTGAACAGACAAACACACAGAGAGACGAATAACACGACTGTTGATGCTGATCAAAAATATATGGACGTATCGCATGAGAACAGTGAGATCTCGGTCAGAATCAGCCCTATTTGCAGAGATTTGCTGAAGAAGTAAGGCGGTGTAATTGTATATGTTCTCCTATCTTGTAGCTCCTATTGTTGACTGATCCAAGAAGTTTACCTCCAGCATCGAATCGCACACCTTATATATATAAACCTTATATATGAATATCAAATTTTCTTATTGGTCTTTAGCTTACTTGATATTAAGATCGCCTATGTCTATTGAATAGTTTCAGTTGACAATCAAATTAATCTATATAAAGATCAATCCGATCGGATCATAATGCTATCTTGTCAACAATATGATCAACATTATGTTACAATTTCAAGATTTCGTATTTCAAATGCTAATGCTTAATATAGGAACGCTAGAAAAATACAAAATTTGTACTCTGACCGAAATATTAGACTGCCTCCTCTTCGTTTTCTTTAGCTTTAGCTTTTGCTATATAATGCTATATAATGGCGTAGTGTATAAACTGCACATAATATTAAAACAGTTTGTTCAAATCCCACTCTACTGTATCTTGCTTGCTTTATTTTCTACTATATATATATATACACACATTCATCTACATTTTTTTTTGCCAAAATTTCAATGTCAAGCAAAACATTCGCGCATTTGAAGTGTCAACTTTTTATGGCGCACACTAATGCACTTACACGCACACACACACACACACACATGTGAGCGTCTATAAAAAGCTATGACACAATATAATTTCGCTTTTCATAGGGTCTGGGCCTGGATATGGGTCTCCCCACTCTCCCTCAGCAGCCACGTTCGTTCAGCTCTGTTCAGTTGCAATCGCATATGCTTTGCTGCGTCGCTTCGGCTGCAGTCCACAAATCTTATCAACTATGGAGCGACCTCGCTGATAAGAAAAAAAAGTGAAATTGCTTAGATACTGCGTGGCCAAATAATAACAACAACAACAACAACAACAGCAACACCAATACAATTGCTGGAGGCAATGCAGCAGCGTCAGAGGGAGGCGTCATAAACGTTGGCCTTGAAATTTTAGCTGCCTTTGGTATATTCTGTTGCTGTTATTATGATTATAGTTGTTGTTGTTGTTATTGTTGTTGTTGTTATTGGTATTTATTGCGCACTTTGCAGCAAATTGTTTTTCGATTTTCATTGCAAATGAAAATACGAAAATTGTTTTGTATTTATTTAGGCATTATTAGCACAAAGGCGCGTGATTTTCAAAGAGTTTTCCCCGAATGACGATTAAGAATGAAAAACTGGCAATCGTTAGATCATGATAGATATATAGTTATACAGACTCAGGGGCAGACAGTGGTATAGTAGAGTCGTTATGGTATAGTATGGTATAATCAAGTCAGCAACAATATAGCCCTTCTTTTTCTTGTTCTTCACTTTCCCAAAGAGTCAAATGGAATTTCGTTTTCATAAGTTCAACTTGGGCCTTTCCTTTAAAGAAGGTTTACCCAGTTTGTTTTTTGATATTTTACCTTCCAGTTGAGTACTTTGCACATCTGGAAGAACTCTTCTTTACTATCACAAAATATATCAGCAAGAAATGGTTGTCAGGATGTTAAGATAAACTTAAATTCATTGTTAGGTGCTGCCTCAAAGATGAAGCTTGCGATGAACCTTGTCAGATTGTGTCATCCGGGACACTTATCTTGAAGGAAGCCATATTGCGGATCAGTTTTGACCTTTGCCCAGAAGAGGAATCTTCAATTTCCGTGCCACCCACACTCTCTAGATTGGCATTAGGCAGCCGCTGTTCGGGCTGGGGACAGTAACTATCGACCCGACTAGGAGTTCGAAAGATAGAATATGGAGTAGTTGGCTCAGAGGTTTTCGGCTCTATAACAATAGGGTCGTCATAGCATGTCATAGGAAAAGGCTAATGCCCACATGTCATCCCCTTTACCTTGCAGAACAAACATAATCATTCAAGTAGATAAGAAATTCGCTACATAATTTAGAGAATCGACCTATTATCAGTATCTAACCAGCATAATCATCACATCCGCTGCCTTTCTATAGCCATCTGTGTGTATACTCCGTCTGTCTATCTGCTTCCTGTGCATCTATTTCAAAGCAAACGGGTAGATCGAACCACCATACCTTAGCTGTCATATAAAAGTATGTGAATGAAAACTTTGTACCATAGATGGCGCTAACAAAGAAGATGCTTCGCTGCCTATTGCTATTGCTGAAGGAAATACCTCTTGGAATCAGGAATCAGCTGCTTGGATTTCCCTGCTTTTCACAGTCCGGCAAGTTCGAGTACCCGAAGTTAGCCTTCCTCTCTCTGGTTTTAATGATCATTAAGGCCTCAGTAACCAACTATTTATAATTATCATTATCATAATTATGACTTACAAAGTTTGTCTGATCTACTGCACTTATAATGAGTTACTCCTGCGTAATCTACGCTTCGTTCACTGCAATTGGCCTGAGCAAAGACTTCAACTACTTATGCAAAAAAGAGGCTGTTTAAGTTTCCAATGCGCTTGAACTGGCTGCTGCAGCTGAGCTGTCTCCTGGGCCCGGGTCTGGTCATGGGCCTGGGTTTGCCTAGTAGTTACCAGTTTAAAATGCAGCTTTGTGCCTGAGACGAAGACCTGTGCGAAAGAAAAGAACAGGTAAAGCACATTGAACTCGCCCTAAGGGGGATTGACCACAACCAAACGAACTCGTACCTGTGCCCGCTGTTTATATAACAACTATATATATATACATATATATATACGTTATTAAGATTGTTTTTGATTTGGTTTAATAGATGGTTAATGGTTCCATTTTCAATAGGTGACACACTCTAGTTACATAAAGCGGGCAAATGACAGTTGCAGATTGTTGATTTATCACTGTCAATCATAATAAACGCAATTAAAGCATTTACGAAACTAACTAAGGCGCTACAAGAGGTTTCCATTTCAATTGAGACGGGCAGGCCTACTACGAATAGTGTGACATGGTATATTAATATGTATACATTGTAGTAAAAGATATGTATGTCGGGATGTACGAGGGTGTGTCAATAAATCTATACGAAAATGGAACAGTTGATTGATTTGTGATCAGAATGTGACGGCTTTAAGCCGATTTTTGGCAATATTCATCTATATCCATTGTGTGGCTTTGATTGCACAATCGATTAAGGGAATAAACTTAAGAGAAGGGTGCCGCGTTTGCTGGAAGTGGCTTAATAATGCTTAATAATGTTAAGAGCTTTTATATTGAAATCCTTTGTCAATACAATAATGTTGATGAAATGTGGATTAAGGACTGCTTCAGAGGCAAGGAAAAAGTTCAAAACAAGACAGTAGAGCAACATTTTTAGTAAGTAAAAGAACAGACTGTGTCTTTAGGTTATGGAACTAGGATGATCAAGAATGAACATAATATATAAGTAAAGTTTCAAACCTATGCAATACTGTAGAAGTAAAGTTTCAAACCTATGACATGTATTAGTACAGTTTCTAACCTATGAACTACAGTCCACACAAGCGAAGAAATGAACTAAGAAAAGGAATAGACGACGGTGACTTTAGGTAATGGAAACAGGATGTTCATGAATATACAACGGTTAAGTAAGGTTTGAAACCTGTGTTTTAGCACTCCAATATAGGAAGTCTTCCTGGGGAAGAGTATTTTATATTTCATTATAAGATCGACAGCACAAAGCAATCAGTTATAATTTCTTCCCTTTCGTCAAGAAAAAGATCTCGTTCTTTGGCTGAAATTGTAGATGGTAGATTTTGGACATTCTTGTTCAAATTGACAGAGTTTGCTAGTTCACTTTTTGGTGAATGAACTAATGGTTCCCTAATTTCGTTTAGTTCTGTAAGCTAATCACTCAAATTAAAGCTTGCAAGTCCAGCTCCTCCATCAAGATAAGTGAAAGACAGGAACTAGAATCGTAGTTATAGTTCAATAGTTAAGTAAAAAGATCGCACTTGCTTGGATCTGTATGAACTGGCTTTAGACCGGTGCAAGTTTGTTCAGTTTTCAGGGAAAAAATACATAATATATGCCACCAACTGCTGTCGCATGCAAATTTAGATCTGATGGATCCAACTCTCCTTGAGCTGGCTTCAGGACGAAATTAGGATGATTTATGCTATGTATTGTTGCCATAACTAGCATATTCAGCAGATTGGAACCACAGTGACTTGCTCCCATGCCCAAATATAAAGAAATGGGTACTCTTTTAGGGAAGTTAAAGATACCCAAACCAAAGCTTTTTCATTCTCTAAAAGTTTCAATGAAAATCAAACGTATAAAGACGGAAAGATTACATTGTCTTCTCTATAAAACTGCTCTGTCATAACTTATTGACATACCCTCTTAGTGTGAATGATGGAGTGTGGAGCAGTGTTTAGGAGGCAGAAAAAACTTTGCTTTCAATGCGTGTCGTTTTTCCGGTTTTCTAGCCAAGTTGTGGCAAGTTGCAACATCTTCCGTCTGCGCTGTCTATGCCCAGTTGGCTGACTAAGTTATTACGCGATCTTAGGCCTTATATGAATGCAAGTGTGTGTATGTGTATGTGTGAGTGTATATATCTATTGCAGTGTTTGAATATGTGTGTGTGTGCGTGTGAGTGTGGATTTGAATTGCGCAAGCGCAACTATTGCAAATTGCATACCAAGCAGCTAAGCTGCCTGCAGTTGTTGCTGTTGCTGTTGCTGCTGCATGCCAACATGCAACAAAACCAGACACAGGGGCAACACCAGCACCAGCACCAGCAGCAGCAGCAGCCGCAGCAACAACTCAAAGTGTTGACTAGACGGTGACAGCAGCAACAGCAGCAACAACAAGTGCAACACAACGACTTGCAACAAATGCTTAGAAGCGACATTGAAAGTAAATTGCAGACTTAAGCTAGAAGCCAAAGCCAGCTAGCAGATAATGATGTTGATGTGCCTCAAGATGATTATGATGATGGCGATAGCGATAGCCATGGCTGTGACTGGCCATTGTGTGTGCAAGTCCAGGTTCAGTCTAAACCACAGACTGGTTTCCAACTAACCAAAGTGCTTGGCGGGGGGAGCTGGGAAAAAGTGGTTTAGCCACATTTCACTTTTAGCATAGAAATAATTTAGAACTTGTCTGCGTTGCTCTGTTGCATTGCGGCTGCTGAAAGAATACCTTTCAACATGGTGGTGGGAAAGCAGCTATCATGGCTATCATCTTGGTAATCCCTAACTGTAAAAATATTACAAAGAAATTCATTATTCAATGAATGCAAATCATATCAGGGAACAGCCTTTTACGACATCTTATGTTCATACACAAACTTTATGTTAATTATGTGTTTATTTGGACTGATTCATTTTCTTGTTGAAAAAACAAAGTGATGAGCAATTATCATGAATGGCTTGGCATGGCTTGCCAGCGCCGGCAAATGCACAACTCATGCTAGCTTTCGGATTGAGCGTGAGTTTGTTTTTCTGGCTTTGACTTTGACCTACGAAATTTAACACCGAAATTATAAATAAACCCAGCCTGATGCTTAGTACAAAATGAAAGTTCATAATGAAATTTTCAGCATAAATATGCTTGATCAGCACTAGGAAAGCCCTCAAAGTTTCGTATGTTTGACTCAGACCAGTTTATCACCTGCCTGGCTTCTTATGGCTTCAAATTTCAAATGGAGTTCGCCTCAGAGGCATCATAAACCATTCTTGCGGCCGCATAACGAAGTGCGAAAAGAGTCATGGAATCATTGAGTAATTAGAGACATTCATTATACCAAGATCTTCCAACCTAACACCTTCAGGAGTTATTTTTGTTGGGATAAGACAAACATGCTAAATGTTGTCAAAGCAGTCCCAGCTCTTAAAGAGAAACATCGAAGCGCCATTGCTGAAATCGAGAATTCAACTTTCGTAAAGTGATCTAAAATTTTGAGATTAGTCTGAAGACCAGCAATGCAGGAGTGTCTATATCTTTTATCTATTCCATTACTTTCCAAAGTCATAGCAATTTTAAAAATATCCAAACAAATTTGTTCGTTTTATTCAAAGAACTAATCTTACATCTTGAGTTGGTTTGCATTTGTACAAGCATATTATACTCTGACCTGCCGAATTTCATTAAAATCGATTAAGAATTGTAGACTCAGATGATTCATTCCATTTGTCATTTTGTAATTCTATTTTTTGTTTTTAATTCTTAATATTCAGTTTTTTTGCGCTTATTATTTGCCAAATCCTATTATGGAAAGCCAAAGTGTTGATTAAATCGCTAACATGAAAATGTTTCGTATAAATACATTTCGAATGTGCCAAAAACAGAAATTATGGATTATAAAAACTTATTATTATTTCAATTCAATGATATTCTTGAGAGATACGAATACATAAAGTCATACATATGTATTGCATGTTCATTATAAGTATTTTTATATACGTTATGTATGTGTGTGTTTGCAGCGTAAAGTGGAACACGCATGTAAATTGTAAATGGCTTTTGGTATTGTACTCGTATGTGTATTTACATCTGTATACATGATTCATGGCACGACAAAAGGTGTGGCCCCAAAAAACAATTTTTAAAAGCAAATAATAAATACCAAAAAAACCGGCATAACGAAGTCTTAATACACTTGTGAGTGTTATAATCAGGTTAGGAAATTATAAATTATGTTTAACATTGTGATTTGTTAGATCATTTGCTAACAGTTTGAACTAACATAAATGCATCCACAGAGTGTCGCTCTTTATTGCAAATTTAGGCTTTGAAACTTAATGTAATGTAACATAATTTGAATTTGAATGTTAATGTTAAACATTCACATAACATAACTCTAATAAGGTCAATATAATTACAGTCTGTTAACTTATAACAGTTTGCATTGATATTGCTATGTAAATGTTAATGCTGTCCTTAGGCTAATGTTAATATTAGCCATGTTAGCGCTCACATTAACATCTAAGCTGTTATATGTACTTCAAACTATTGAACAACTGCTATTGGCAACTCATTCGAACAAAAATTGAAAATGCAACTGTTAAACAAATATTCGATTCAACAATCTTTTTCCTGCATATCTGACTTAAGTGTATATATTTTATTTTTATTTTGTGTTTGCCGTCAGTTGCGTTTTCTTTATGTGCGCATTTAAAAACAAACTTCCCTTTTTGACGGCGCTTGTTAAAAATGCCAAAAGGTAAAAAAAAAACAAAAAACTAAAGCAAAACTCACACAACACTCTCCAGATACAAACCAAAAACCAAACGAAACGAAAGGCAAAAATTAACAAGCTCAAAATGGCAGCCAAGTGTGCATAAATTTTTGAAATGCCCGCAACACGACAGCGCAAAAAAATCAAAAACGAAAAATTACCAAAAAAAAACCAAAAAAAACTAATGAAATGCAATCAAAAACGCATTTCAAGAGGACTGCATTAAATCGGTAGCCGGAGACAGATACAGAGGCGAAGCCGTAGACGATGCTACCTGGCCACGGCTACCCCATCAACATCAACGTGCCGATCCGTGCCGTTCTGATACCAGTCCCAGTCCCAGTCCCAACTATCTGGCGTGAAGATCAGAACATGGCGCTGACGTGAGGCGATGGCAGCCCAGCCCCAGCCATAGCCCCAGCTACAGGCACATCCACAGCCAGAAGAAAAAGATGTTCAAATTTATTTTGAGCATATGCGAAGTGCAGATACAGATACGTATAGTTCAAGTGAAAAGAAATACGCGAACATAAGAAATAAATGCGAGCGATTGCTTTTTACTTAACCCGACCACAGTTTACATTTGTCATTTAGGTGTACAGTGGGACAAATACAATGTGTTTTCTCAACATTTCCAAACTGCCTGAAACATGGTAAATTACTTTTTGAAATGCTATAAAGATTTGCCAATGCTATTAGCAGCCTAAAAGTATGCAATTATGAAGACAATTAGCCACCAAAGACAGTTTTTCAGTCGTTTGACAATTGGAATTCACATTGAGTTCTAGTTTCGACATTAGGTTGAGTTGTTAAGACTCTGGCAGGTCTTGAAACAGTCTGTCAAGTCAGCCTAAGCTTCAATTTTTGGTTTTTGTTATCAATTTTGAGCTGTTGTCAAATGCAAAGAGATGCTACGGACTCCTACGAAATCTCACTCAGCTCACTAACGACCTTGAACCCGTCAACTCAAACAGTCATAGTCAATTACTTTGGATTTCGTTCGATTTGAACACATTTATTGATTTTACTACATTTAGGGATTGCTTAATTGTTTGATAAGCCTTGTCCCACTGTGCAATATGCAGTGTGCCAAGGAGGAGGCACCGAAAGAAAGTTGCACTGCCATTTATAAAAGAATATTCTTAATTTAAACAGAAACAGAACCAGAACCTTACGTCTGATTGATTGAGCCGCGCTGATTTAAGCGGCTTTCTGTTAAGGTCCTGCAGCCCCCTGCAGGCCCACCCCTACTGACCCTGTCCCGTGCTCGTTAGCCATGCCAATGCGCTGAGGTGTTAACTTGACTTAAATGTTCTCATGTTCTGAACTGGCCCCAATCGCTGCTACGCATTTACCGTTATGAGACTAATTGAAGTTTTATAAATTGTTGGCCTGTCAGCTGGCTGGCCTAAAGCCAGTTTCGTCGACCATCTTTTTAGTGGCTAATTTGGCCAAATACATTGTAGATTGTGGATTGTGCATTGATTTTTGCAATTAGCGCCTAATTATCTGCTCGATTCTTAGTTAAGCGCCAAAGATCATCTCATTTGCATAATATCAAGTGGAGAGGAGAGGCACAAACGAATGGTCTGTATTTGCCTTCATCTAGAGAACTACATACTTATTTATTTTTTCTTCACTTAAAGTGTCAAGTGGTTGGTCGGTTGGGTTGCCTAGTCAATAGGCAGGCAGGCAGGCATATAGGCATAGATAGACTCATAGAGTCATGGCTTCATAGTCATGCTGCTCATTATTCATGATTATTTGTTTATGAAAGTACTTAGCAGTTTTTGCGTCGCACATTTTTTCGGCTGCCAGTTTTGCGGTGCTCTCTGACCACCACTCCAATGAACCCAACAACCAACGAACCAACTTTTTGTCCAATTGTTTAAAATTCTGTGCATAATTTATCTTTTTTTTATGTCTTCTTTATTTTCTTTTCTTCTTCTTTCTTGTGAATTACCACTCGAAGGTTTATTGGTTGCTTTTTTTGGCGCCCTGTCTTTATTTGGCGTTACATTTTAAATGAAGTATTTATTTAAGGCTGAGATTCCATTTTTGGTTAACTTAACTTACTTTTATTGTTGCTTTGAGAATTCTGCTTGGTTGGTTTAGGCCAGGTTTTTGCTTTCTGTTTGGTAACTGCAAATAACAAGAGATATAGTATGATTAGAAATTCAGTTTAGAAATTGTTTCACTTAAATTGAGGGTTAATTAAGCCCATATTCGTAGAGTATTATTAAAGATGCATATCCGGCCCCATAAAGAATATTAATGCATATATTTGTGATCAATCTAGTCGGTGTACTACCTCTTTCTGAACAGCTGTATCTCAAAGCCTCTCCCTCAGTACACTTGCAAATGAAGTTTGTTTCAAAAATGTAACATTTCCAACTGACATTGTTTGAATTTATGTTATTTATCTATTTGCATTCCCTGCTAATGTTAAACTTAACATCGCCACTACATTCTCTCTCTCAAACGGTTTGCCGCCAAAAACACGCATACAAATACAAACAGTTGTCGGGATCACTTGTTACGCCTAAGTTTTAATCAAATATTAACAATAAAACTGCACAAAACGGATCAAAAATATAGTAAATCAATTAACGGTAGTGCATTCTATATGAGGATATTGAATTTGCCAAGCTGGCCAATGTTTTAAGTGTGTTTTGAAAGCATTTGCTTTTGCAAGCTGAAGTGCTGCTGGCCTTTTGGCCTGCCAAGCTCAAGTGTTGCTGCTGCTGATCAAGCTAATAAAAGTTGGCACAGTATATATTTCTGATTTGGGTGTGGAATAAATCAGGAATATTGTGATTTTTGGTCAATTGCATAGTTTTTATTTGAATTTTGTGTGTTTTTTTGGCGCTTTGAAAAAGTGCAAAGGAGAAGGAGCCTCAGAAGAAGAAGAAGAAGTCAGCATCAGCATCAGCTACAGCTGAGCAGAGAGCTAAGGAAAGAGTTGAGCGTGATTAGCAGTAAATATCTCAATACGTATGCTAAAGCCTTGTGTGAGCTCCTGAAGTGATTGTGTTTTTTGTTGTTTTTGTTTTGTGTTTGAAAAATGAGAGATGTTGTGCTTTGACAGATGTAAATGTTAACATTTGTTATGTGCAGAGCAATGCCTTAGCATTAAGCACTAAACAGCTTGAGGTAAGTACAATTTGTGGCTGTTTAACGCTGGCAAAGACATTCATATATAAGACAGAAATATGATTTTTTTTACACTATATGGATGCTTTCGTTCATTTGTAATTTCAAAGTAATTTAATTTTGACCGGATTGGGATGCTGTCTGGCTCTTTTGAGTGTCAGTCGGATGCATTTGGGTAGCATCGTTGTGAAAACCCTCTGGCTGAGTTTGGACCTTTGGTCCTTTGGTTAACTCATATCTACATAAGGAATCCATAGCCATCTGCTTTTCCATAAAAATCGCTTAAGAGACTAAAGAGCAAACTGCTGGTTTCATCGCCTAGCGTTTCTTAAGAGACTGTCCCCATGTCTTTTTGATTGTTTTGAATAATATCATAATTATAATCGTTGAAAATTGCCAATGTATGTACAAATTTGCATGAAACAACAATAGCAATTAGCAACCATTATACATGTCTGTGCGACAGGACCCGTTTAATAATAGTTGGGTCATAACAATTACACCAAAAGTCATTAACAACATCAACAGCAGCAGTAAGTGAAGCAAGCTCGTAGTAGGTCTTTGCAATGCGTGTGAATATTTGTATAGGCGTTCATTTAAACAACATTTTGTTGTAATAAAAAACCTATTAAACGGGGGCAAAGTGTACAGTGAATGAATATATATGAGAATATGTAAATGCAAAACAACAACGACAACAACAACAACAACAACAGCGACAACGACACAAAAGTAGTTGGTGACGCCTCAACAACAGCCAGCAAAATTGTACAATATAAAAATAAAAGATAAATGAGTACAACTGTCTGTCTGTCTGTCTATCTGACAGCCAGTGGCCCTCTCTCTTTCTCTCTCTCTCTGGTTCTCTGCAAGCAAGCGGTCCAAGCAGTATTGCATTGAGATAGGTCAGTCACACACACGCACACAATTGCAGGCACGCCAATGCGCAGCAGTTGCAGCTGCAGCGCTGCCACAGCGATGCTACGTCAGATGACAACTGCTCTAATTAGAGTTAGCCTAAAGGGGTGGGGGGTGTGCATGATGCCAACTAAGAACTAACTTAAACGTCTCAGATAAAACAAGTTTTGCCTTAATCACCACATACAACTATGAATGTGTATGTGTGTTTGCGTATGTGTATGTGTGTGCCATGTAAAAACTTACACAATCGCAACAGAGAGGTCTCTTCTGCCTGCTGCATTCAAAACGATTCACTTTTCTTTGTGCCATTTCAATATTTTTTTTTTGCATGCTCTGAGAGCAGGCCCCCAAAAGCTTTGCTGTGGTACAAGTACATAGATATATATATACATATGTGCGAGAGCGAGAGGAAGTGCATGCAACTGTGAGAGAGCGCTTCAGCATTGCGCAGGCCAAATGCAAGCTCTCCCCGTTTACTTGCACTTTCGGCTGCAGTTTTTGCAAGAAAATAGTAGCAGACTGCTCAAATGGTAGCAGATTATTTTGGCAGCTGCAAATTAAGCAGATTTTGATAGATCAAATTTTGGATGATCTTGAATATTACTGAAGGCAACCATTGATAATGAGTTCTTGTCTTAAAGTAAGCAGAAAAGTAACAGAACGGGTAGAAAAGAGGCAGTAATTGCGACTGGCGGAATCAGATTCATTTTCCTGCCATATTTTTAGTTTTTATCTTGAAAATGAGAACAAAGACGATAATGTTTGATCGCAACATTAGATAGAACATATAGAAACATTAAGTTATTTCAAAATTTCATAAATAACTTTAAAGTTTAAGCCCTATCAAATGTTCGTAAATATATAACAGTTATAACAGTTCTTGTGTCTATTCGTGTTTAGTAAAAAAAAGGACCTACGACAACAAAATAAACATTCTCTATGGCAAAAAAAGCTAACCTACTCATACATACACATCATATTGCGCCACCCTAAGTTATAACCCTATTAAGCTTTTATGAAAGCTCTTGCTTTGCTCTTTGGGCACCTAGCCAAAAAGGCTTGCCAATTATATGTCTATATCAAAAGATAACATAAAAACTATTGCGCAAATACACCTAATAGCTTTAACTAGAATCGTTTGTCTAGAAAAATGAATAAAAGCAATTGAAACTCAAACTGAATTTGCTATTGCTTTGCTTTTATTGTGACATAATTAGTGAAAGTGAAATTGATCGAACGGCGGCAGCGGTATTTTTAGATGTCAGCCGCAGCAGCAGCAGCGTCAATAGACGCAAAAGCAGCGCAGCGTGATATTGCAGCTTTAAGAGAGCAGCAGCCTCTCGCTTAGAGTTTTAAATGCGAAATGAAAATGAAATTAAAATTCAAAATGAAAATGAAATTATTGCAAAACTTAACACACACACCGATACAGTTAAATGTGTGTGTGTGTGTGTGCAAAAGTGCAATGACTTGTCTTGATGCTGTTACTGCTGCTGCTGCTGCTGCCTACCTGTGTGTGTGCGATTAAGAGAGCCTCTGTGTGGCCATGTGTGTGTGTGGCATGCGGCCAACCCACATTGCAATGGCCAATTCCAATTTGTAATTTTAAAACGCTAGCTGCTGCCTGCCTGCCTGCATCCATGTCGTTGCTTTTGTTGTTTATTGCAAAATGCAAATATCATGAATTGCTATATATGGTGTCACGGTATGCCTGTGTGTGGGTGTCTGTTTCATATCTTGTTTGAGCTGGCCAGTTATGTGCATATCATATATGTGTTTGAATTGATTAAATTGGGTCAAACTAAATAAATGTAATATTGCATTCAAATGAATTACATTTTTTGGGCACATTGAGATATCTACATGAAATGACGTGTTACGTTTTTGGTTTGTTACTTGTCGATTGCTGTTACATGGTGAGAAGCGACTCAAGTTTGGTTGTGTCTAAAACAAACCAGAAATATTTTGTTGAAAGAATTGAAGATATATGTGATATTATGTCAGATGTATGTATATGAGAGCTTTATGGTATCACTGTCTCCAGTGGGGAAGGTTAAGCCGGTGAAGTCTTCTGAGCCTCCTTGTTGTGGTGCTGATGTCGAGCAGGTTGATGGCAAGGCAAGCAGATAGGCTCTGCTTAGTCTTCTTCGTGTATTTCGACATTTGAGTGGAGAATATGTGCGTTGGAGATAGTCCTAAGAGCCTTGGTTGGACCGACTTGCAGTTCCCCAGATAGAGATACCATACGTCCACATTGGCTTTATTATGGCCTTCTATATGAAGAGTTTGCATCGCCTCAGGGTGGATCTTTTTCAATTTTGCATTGATTTGCGCCTTTTTGGAGAGTAGGTGGGGTCCCTAAGTTAGCCTTCTGTCTAGTAGCAGGCTAAGGTACTTTGCTGTAGGACTGCTTCCCTCAAGCTGCACCGGGGGGCACTCCCGGATATAAGCACTAGTTCGAATGAGTTTCCAATAGCAGGGTTGAATAGTTTGGATAAGCTAAGCAGTTAATGTAGGCGTTAACATGGTTAACGTTAACATTAGCATAATGAGACCAATAACATTTACATAGCAATATCAATGTACTTCACAAACTGTTATAAGTTAACATACTGCAATCACTTATATTGACATTATTAGAGTTATGTTATGTGATCATTTAACAGTAACTGATATTTAAATTCAAATTGTTTTACATTTATGCAATGATCCTACATATAATGTCTTTTAATACTTAATTTATAATTCTGTTTTCTCAGTATTTCGGAATTTCTCTGAGTTTTTGAGATTTGTTGAGTTGAAATCGCAATCTAGACCAACCTCTTCGACCTCTAGACCAGCCACTACTTTGTTTCTTGCATCTACTTGTATAAAGGACTCAATAAATGTTGGAATCTCTTAAAAGAAATCATTATTTTAGAGCTATTTCTAAAGAAACTTAAACCAGAATGATTTTCAAAACAGATTTTGTGTCATATATCAATCATTTCACAAATCTCTTTCCGCCCACATGTCGTATACTTTATATCTACTTTATATATATATGCCTGCTCATAACAAGTATACGCCTCATTGTGCCCATAACTAATAATTTCAAACACACTTTTCAAGCATTTTATGTAGAAATTTATTAAAAAAAAAAAAAACTTAAGCTCTTGCACTTTTAATGCTTTTTGCGGCGAACGATGCACGCGCCACACATTGCGACTCGCTTGATTCGCCACATTGTGTTGCTAATTTGCGCCCCCTTGTAGAATGTGTGTGTGCGCAACAATGTAGCACAAAAATGTTGTAAATTGTTGCAAATTGTCAACACAACAATAGCAACAATAACGTTACGCAGTAAGCTGAAGAAAAGCATATAGCATAGCGAAAAGGAAACTAGTTTAGTAGGAATTAAATGTGCTACGTTACGTGGCATTTAATTGAGTAAGTACTAGAGGGCAGCGGGGCAGCCAGCGGCAGTCACAAATGTGTGTTAAATTGATTGAGCCTGGGTAACAATGCTTAGCCACTCAGCTGTTGGTCGTACTACTGCGACGTCGCATCGTCGGGCGAACCGCAAATGCCATAAATTAAAACAAGTCTACTTAAAGTTGCATATCGTATAATTTTCACAAAATAAAACAAGACAGACTACGAAAGCGAAAACTGGGTCAACCTGATGCAGATGCAGATGCAGAGTAGAGCTACGAATAGCTAGCTAGCTGGCTGGCACTGGGGCAGCCTACGCAAGGCGACATCATCCACAGTGTAGTTGTGGACGTAGACGTTGTCTATCCGGCCGCAGACGTTACAAATATGTAACGTCAAAAGATATGCAAGGCAGGCGGCAGCCTATCAACGAGGGCAGTCTTTGAAATATGGAAACGGATCATTTTAGAGAGCGAGAAATAGTTAGACGGGCAATCTATATATGTATGTAGAAGCTAAAGATTGTGAAGGATGAGGATGTAGATCATATCTTGTTGGGTTCTCTGGCAATTGGCAGCTTCAGGAAGTATATTCAAATCAGAGAGTAAACTTTCGGTTCTTCGAGTGACATCTTCGAGATCTTTAAATCTTCAATTCTATGTAGGATCATTTTAGAGGGCGAGAAGTAGACAGGCAATCTGTATATGCATGTAAAAGCTATAGATAAAAGTGCAGTTTGCAAGTCCAATATGTATTATATAGGTTTTGAATGATTGCGGGAACTAATTGGTTCATTTATTACTTAAGAAGTTATACCAAAGTAAGTGGCAAAAGCGTTTTACATTGATTGAAAACAGTTTTTAAGGACTTTCACAAAATTAGTTTCGAATGGATGATGAGACACTTATCTATAGATGAGCTAAAAGAATATAATATCACAATAGAAAATATATATAAAAATTGTTAGATCAATTCATGATTGTAAATAATTTGAATTTAAATATCAGTTAATGTTAAGGACTCACCTAACATATCTATAATAATGTAACTAATAACATAATGTTAAGTACATTGATATTGCTATGTAAATAAATGTAATGTTAAACACCCGCACAACATAACATGTTAATTACATTGATATTGCCATGTAAATGTAAATGCTCGCATTATGCTAATCTGACTCTCACTTATGTAAACTAAAAATTCGAACCATGTTAACGCCCAAAAGAAGGGCTCAAACCACATCAAATCTACATTCGATGGAAACATTTATTTACAAATTATTAAAAACATATAGATATACCCTCGTATCGGTATGTTGCTGCAGTTGTATTTATAGATGCCAGTCAAAAAAAAAAAAAAAGAAGAAAAAAAAATTTACACAAAAATCACTGCGAAAATTCAGCAGAAAAAACCCCACGTTTCGCTTCATTTGCTCGCTTGCAATGCACCGCTGTAAAAGTAAAAACGGCAGCAGCACGAAGCCAAATTTATGTCTGTGGGATTTCACCCACGCCAACAACAACAGCAACAACTTGGGTCAAGTTACAACTTGTTTTTAAGCTGGTTTCTTTAAGCATTGCATTTTGGTAATCGTATTCTTATCAAACACGCGCCGCATCACACAACAATGCCAGCAACAACATCAGCAGCAACATCAGCAGCAACAGCAACAAATTGTGTTAATAACAAATCACAATATTAACTCGCAGAGCATCCATGATAATGAGTTTCTTTAACATGCAGCAACAACACTGCATACATTAGAGTCACGCTATTTGCTATTTTGCTCCACTGTGCCCCCACTGTGCTGCACTAGCTTCTACCTAACACTGCGCCCCCAACAAGTCGTGATGCCGTCGTCGTCGTCGTGCTGCTGCACAAAAAACCTTCACTTTCAAAATCAGTGAAATGTAACCGAAAAAAAGTGAATTGATGTTGCATTGTTGTTGCAGTTGCCTCTCTGTCTGCCTGAATGTCTGTCTGTTTGTCCGTTTGTTAGTTATTCACATTATTCATTTGGCTTACAAATAGAGGTTAATTTATTATGACTCGATTGAGTTTGAGCCTCAAATAGCTAGAGAAATGCCTTTTTGGGAACCAACAATGCAATAAATTATACAATTTTTAGTTAATTATTGACAGCGAACGCTTGGTTGATCAATGTTAGATAATGAGCGAATTGCACTAAGCATTCCTTTGCTATTAATAGACAAATAATTATACAAATGGTAAAATAGCTGATTTTTGTAAACATGCAAGAGTTGGTTTGGGATGGATAATGAAGAATGGTGAAGCTCAAGACTGTTCCATGGATGAAACAATAACTTGATTTTTGAACCCTTGGGAATGAATGATATAGCCACTATTAGTTTGCAAAAGTATAGAAAAAAGCTTTTCCGATTATATAAAGTATATATATTCTTGATCAGCTTGGCAAGGGAAATCGATATAACCATGTCCGTCTGTCCGTCTGTTTTAACACAAAGTTCGCGGAAGTCTTATAAGCGACGGAGCTGATATGTTTACCAGATCCTTATTTTATCTGAACGCTGATCAGGTTCGAGTTTTATCCAGATCGGACAACTACATCATATAGCTTTCATATAACTGATTGTTGCGAAATGAACACTTCGGAGCATAACTTTTCTGTTTTTCATCCAAATCAAACCAAATTCGGTTTGTATCCATTTAGGGAGGCCCCACGTCCGCTGGCCTGATCTGATCAAGATCGGACAACTATATCATAAAGCTACCATATAACCGATTGGTCCAAAATGAACACTTCGGAGCATAACTTTTCTGTTTTTCATTCAAATCAATCTGAATTCGGTTTGCATTCATTTGAGGAGGCCCCAACTCTGATATTTGAAGGTAATTAGAAGGAAGTTTGCTTCGCTGCCTATTGCTACAACTGAGGGAAATACGCTTTAGACTACTAAGTTTTCTTTCCTTTCTACAGCTCTCCCTTTCTATAACGTTCGGTTACCCAAAGTTAGCTTTCCTCTCTTGTTTATTTAAAGCAAAGCTCCGCTGATCTTCACTTAGCAACCATCGCCTGGGGGAAGAAGAACATATCTTGCTGTAAGAGAAATATCACAATGAGTTTGCATGTGCAGTTTGCACTTATGCTTATACATACACACACATATATATATAGTATGTATTCGTCGGTATATTGGCCCTACCGCAATGCAAAGTACAACTCGATGTCTCAATGTCAAGCTGTGCCATGTTATTGAACCAATTGCAATGAACTTCAGACGGAGACGCAGACGCAGCAGCGCAGATAAACATTTCAAGTGGAGAAAATGAGAATGAACGGAAAAACTGCATGCGTTTGCAATGGCCTTCGGCTTCAGCTGATCTGACATTGATACAATGCATGCAGATATACAAGTATGTAGTTATATATATGTATATATATATATGTATATATGTATATGTTCATTCCAACAATACTGCGAGCTTGTATACATTATCGTTGACATAATTTATCACTGCACATGCAAATTTTAGCTGGCGGTTGCTCTTTTTTATATGTTTTTTTTTTTGTTAAAGCCAATTAACGTAAAATGCCAAATAAGTCAGTCAGCTGGCTGTCGGCGGAGTGGGCAGACAATGCTCTAGCTGTCGGTGACGCGGCCGCATACCAGGCGAGTTTCTTGCCATAAAGAGACAAGAGGCAGACAGACAGACAGACAGCACCGATTTGGAGTCTCCCAGTCGCTGTTGGTTTATGGCAGCCCCATGGTGCGGTGAGGCACTTAATGTTGCAACAACTGCCTGCCTGCTTGCCTGCACTTGACTTACATACATATAGGCTACGATGCATGTATGTATGTGTGGCATCTGTGAAGCTGTAGCTGCATCTGTATCTGGTAACTGCCATCGCATTCACAACGCATCGCATCGGATCGGATCGCATCGCATCGCACCATCACCATCTGCGCAATGCATTTCACTTTCATTATGATGCAGTCAGTTTTTGCCACTAAAAACGGCAAACGGGCAATGGCAATGCCAATGTGTGGTTTTTCCAAGACACAGTCGCAGTTGCAGCCGAAAAATGAAAACCAGTTAACAGTTAACGGCCCAGTCGTTGCATTGCGCTGCCTTGCCTGCATTTTTCTCTCTCTCTCTCTCTCTGTAACTCTCTGGTTTTGGGCTGATTGGCAACAGCTGACAGCTGCAGCACGATCACCTGGCCCGGAGTGGCGTTTGGCGTCCGCATCGTGTAGGCGTCTGTCTCTCTTTTGTATCTTTTGTTTCTGCGCTGGCTCTGGCTCTGACTCTGACTCTGGCTTTTGTCTTCGTTTCATTTAGTTGTTTTTACTTTCTTCTAATAGATCGTTAGCGTTGAACTTGCCACAGCAATTGATGGCTGCTTATTGTTCAAGTTAAATGAAAATGGAAAGTCATTTTCTATGCAATATACCCTTTCCCCTCTCTACCAAAGTTTTATCATTTATTTGATTTTCGTGGCATTTCATTAAAGGTGGAAAACTGGACAAGAGTTTTCACCGAAAATAAAAACCCCTAAAGAATGTTGCAGTCCAGTTTGTCTAACTGAGAGAAACTCATTGCAATGCAACAAAAGGAGTAACAAAAGGGTCAGTTTAATGAATTTTATAAAAATTTGAATGAAAATTAATTGCTTTGCAAGCTGACGGAAAGCGAAAGTAATTACAGTTAGTCATGCAACCAGCAGACACCCTCATCTATATATATATATATGTATCTCACACCCACACACGCATACAGCTGCGCCGTTCGTTCGCCTAGATAAGCCCGAGAATTTCCTTCCCAAACTGCACCCGAAAGCCAATTACGACTGCAACCCACCCCAATGGGAATGTGGCAATGCCACTTTCTCACAGTGTAATCACCCTCCCCCCACCCCAAACTGAAAGAGAATCAATTTTTATTGGTTACACAACGACGCCAGCAGTGGAATGAATGATGTGCAAGGAAGAAACATGCGAAGCGTTGAAGAAAGAGTGCATTGAACTCAACTCGCTCACAGTCATGACTTTTAGAACTTCTTCATTCAGAAATATGTACTCTAATTTGGAGTTGAGGTACGTCAACTATGCTAATAATGGTAGCTAACGTTATGTGGAACATGAGCACATACAAGTAGGACTTATGATTGAGCATTTAAATATATCCTAAACATGATGAAAATTTGTTGTAAGACCACAAATAGATTTCTTAAATAAATATCTTTAAATTAGAGAATTTCTAATGAATTTCTAACAAGGAAATGTAAATTTCGTAAGTATTTAAAGAGGTGAGAGATTCAGCTGGCTTATTACTAGCTACAAAACTACTTGCGAATTTGATTGGGGAAGAAATTATTACAACATAGTTGATATTCCGACTATAACATGCTCGTACTCAGCATCTATTCAATATTCGACACACTCAAAAGTATGCAACACTTTGTGATAGGCCTAATCCGCTCCTATTACCATTGCTTGAGCTTGTTTTGGCAGAACGTCTTTATCATAAACTGCAGGAATAATTGCCTTTCACTTGTTCGTATCCCAACAATGCAAAAAAGGCACTAGCAGCAGCTGCTTATATCCCCTTTTCACCTACAAAGCTACAAGCATGTTAAGGTCACCCTTTGAAGCAATAGCAGCAGCAAGCATATGTGTTAGTGGGAAGGAAACAGAAACATTCTTATTCAATCTGGCTGAAGTATATTATAAAACTGAAGTAAAACGTAAATGCCAATTCTAACGTTGTTTGTTAATTTGGTTACTTCATGGAAACAGTCACATTTTTAACTGGTTTCAATTACACACTGATATCTCCTACGTATAACTTCAAATCTTAATTAAATTTTGATTTTCAACATCATCACTTCACTTTCCATTTATAAGTGCATTCAAACTTCGTTCACTTCTTTAACTTCACTTAGTTTTTTTTGTCGCTTTTGCTGCCCCGTTTTTATGCCTTGCTTCTGGCAACTACTTTAAGTAAATAGCCACTGCAGTTTATTTCTCGCTTTTATTGATATCAATATTCCCATATAGACACACATATATATATTATAGATTTACATTTTTTTTATTATACAACGCCGACATGCCTTGATTAGAAGCTCCATCTGGCCTGGATGCCACCGCCGTAGTCGTTTCTATTGTGATCGAAATTGCGCGAGGCCTGTGCATACGCATCGACAGTGCCGCGTCCATCTTTACTGGTATAGAGATTTTGATTGTACTGCACACTGGCCTCGCGTCCAGCCGGCGTTTGACTGCCTTCCAGGACCACAGAGCCATCAGGGGAACGAACCAGACGCACAAG
This sequence comes from Hirtodrosophila duncani, assembly GCA_037043425.1. NCBI lineage: Eukaryota > Metazoa > Arthropoda > Insecta > Diptera > Drosophilidae > Hirtodrosophila > Hirtodrosophila duncani. Next base: position 6,220,480 of record JBAMBM010000821.1, on the reverse strand, counting down.
AGCAAGCGGCTCCTCCATATTGGGATCGAAATACAGCTCCGGCTGTGGATAGGCAGCCACTAGGGCCAGATAACAGCAGGCCATGAGGAGAATAATTTTACACTTGTTGGTGGACATCTTTGCGATGGGATCGTCTACTGTATGTTGCTGCTGGCAGTGCAGGAATTTAACTGATGCTGCTGGACTCTGGTGGAAGAGCTTTTATAGCTGAACATATGGCTTAGGGATTTTACAGAGTGGGATTTACTTTAACGGGGACTTACTTGGATGGGTGTGAAGGCTAGCTACCTTTGTGCAAGGTACATCCCCAGGGAGGGTTCTTTATCAGCAATTGTTGCTAGTATATATATATATATATATATTTATTGTGTGACCTGAGATCAGCTCATATCAGCTATGAGTTTTCTGAAAATCTAGCGATGCTGAGGTCTGTGTTGTGATTTTGCCACAGATCATTGTTCTTAAAGCTCGACATGAGTATAGAGCTATACGGATTTAGCAGAATAAGGTAAAAGTAAGAGTTGCAAAATGACCAGAAGACTTTATAGAACTGAACAGAACTATGTTTTCCAGAAAGTGTCGAATGCATTTCGTGTGTAGGTATAAATCGCAGCTGGTTTTACACTAATCCCAGAACGGGTCTTGTGATGCTATACAGCACTAACATCTTTTGATATGATTTGAGCAGTCAACTCATCCCTGGCCTTTGCCAAGCCATCAAGTATAGAAATTCCTATTCTCTTGGTGATTTCATGGCGTTATCACTGAAGTAAAAGCTAATCCTTGAGTGGCTCTAATATATATTGGGAGGAAATCCCCAAAGATTTAGAGAAATGAATGTGTAAACACTTGAATTCCAAGGTTCATTTACATACCTTAGTACGAAGAGAGGGACAAATTTATAGGCTACTAGATTGATTTCTTGTTTGAAGCGTTTTTGAGGTGTTTTGAGCGTTTAACAAAGGAGCCATAACAAGCCCCATGGCTTGGTATCTTGGGTCAACTTGAATGTGCAGCGCATTGTTCGTCATTTGGATGTGACTCTTATGCAAAGTGGTTTCCCTAGATCGAATTTGCTTCCATTTAGAGGGGCCCTGCTCGGGCGTCAACTTGAAAATTTAGCTTTTGCATCTCAAATGTCAGCATGTTTTAAGCAGGGACCCATTTCATGGGAGCTTAAATATATTGAAGTGACTTGGATATGACTTGTGACTCAATTATTAACTTTAAGGGGCCCTGCTCGGGCGTCAGCTTAAAAATTGCATCTTAATTATGGAAATATGTTAAGACAGTGGCTATAATTTCAGCTGTCCTAATATATTCGCCTGCATTTCTTTGTCTTTGTTCTATAGTTTGAACTTAAGTGCGTTCCGATAACAGCTTTATGAAACTTCAGTTAGCTTTCCGTGCTACAAATTTCGAGCCCCAATTATTAAAAATCAATCAAACTATGTCAACAATGTTTGAACATAATCTTGAAATCAATATTTAATAACAACATAATATCTAAATCACACTGCTTGACCCAATTTAGCCCCATACATAAGGCCCATTCATGCTCTCCACTCTCGCTTTAAGCTCATTATCAACAAAAACATATACGCATATAATCATTCCTAAGTTTATACTATTCTTGTTGGGGTTCTGTCTGGGCCATAACTTTTCTTTTCTAAACGCATACGCAGCGGCGGCGGCCTACGCAACAAATTTTAAGATAGCACACGCACACTTTTAACGAAAATATATTTATATATATATATATAGATATAGTGAAATAGAGTCCAATAAAAGACTAAGAATCATAAAATGAATTTAGTTCAAACGAGTTCATTGACACAGAAAACAGAAATCGAATCAAAATGTGGGCTGCTTATTATAGTTTTTCCCATACGCGCGCCCCCAATCTACGCCCCACGCACAAAACGCGTAAAGAAACAACAAAAAGAAAACGTAACATGTTTTTTATTAGTTGTTTTATTTTAGCTTTTTGTTTTTTTTTATGCCCTTCGAATGGGTATTATAATTTTGTCACGATATTTGTACTCTCTCCGGTTTAAAGCTATCGACTTGTGGTTTTTGCAGTAGGCTTTCTTTTGCTGAAACCCATAAAGATCGGATCACTATAACATATAGCAGCATATAAAGACATATATATGAAAAATTTGTGCAATAGATGGCGCTAACAACATTTTATTTGCAAGCCCAGCAGAGTTATTTGTGCTAGCCCTCTGTCTTCTTCACTCACAAACAGATTTCTTGGAAGACGAATGTGTTGTATGTATGTACATGTACATGTATATGCAAGTTTGTGTGTTTATATATCAAAATTTACGCAGAAAACATTGGAAGATAATTTTATAGAAGATTGGTTCGCTGCCTATTACTAAATCTGAATCAAATACGTTTCAGACTAAGTTCTCATTCCTTTTATGATTCTGCAAGGGTATATAAGGTTCGGTTACCCTAAGTTAGAATAAGAATATTGCTTCGCTGCCTATTGCCACCGACTACTAAGTTTTCTTGCCTTTTTATAGTTCCGCAAGGGTATATAGGCTTCGGCCAGCGGAAGCTAAAATTCCTTTCTTGGGTTTTTTTCTTGCCTTTTGATAGAGACTTTTACTTATCGCAAACATTGATATCAACGTCAGCATATAAAGTACTGAAGTACTTGATGCGTGAATTTCTAATCGCTGAAGCAATGGAAGTGCGAATTTAGCAAATAATTTGTATACGAGGGTATGTCTAAAAGTCTTAATAAAACAGAGATTCAATTTATATTTTGGAACTTGGAACTTCAACTGGTATTCTTATACCATTCACAAAATGCCATTTGAGTTCTCCATCTTCATCTTTGTTAGCTTCTAATGTGGTTCTTCAACTGTAAACGAAAACACCAGCTAAAGAAGCAGGAATCATTCCGTTGGCAGTAGAAGATCCGCCTGGGAAGCCAACGTAGATGATATTTTCATCTTCAATGAAAATATATGATCTCAGGATTCTTCAGGTTTATGAACCAAAATCTTCAAAAAATCTTCCAAAGCAGTTGACTGCTGCAGCAGTTGGTTGCCTTGAAGGATTGTGGAATTGCCCAAGCATCTTCTATATAAAAAGAACATTCAAATCAAGGGAAGCAATTTCAGCAAAGTGAACTTCTTTGGACTTATTGACAGACCCTCGTTCCCTAAGCTTATGCCGGCTTGCCATGAACTTGAATTTCGATTTTGTGAAAGTAAATTAAGTGTTTTTTTTTTCTTTCTTTAATTCTTATTGTCTGGGCCGGCCGGACGACGGCGACGACGAGTAGGGATTTCTAATCAGTTTGGTTTTGTGTGATTTTGCGATTTTGAGATTTGTGAAGTGCTGTAATTAGGAGTTGCTGTGCGTACTGCTGCTGCTGCTGCTGCTGCTTTGTCTGGATCTCGATTTGAATGCGAAAGTCTTCAAGTGTTTGGTGTGGAGCGCCGAGCCCATAGATCATTTGCGGGTGAAAGTTTTTTGCATGCGTTTGTTTTTGTTGCTGTTGCTGTTGTTGTTGTTGTTGTTGTTGTGTTTATTTCTTTCATTTATTTCAAATTTCATTTACTTTTATTATTCGAACAAGCTAAGCTTATCTATTGAATATCAAGTTATGCATTTACATTTATTTGTCAACCCTGTTTGGCTATTTATCTTCGCTCAGTGTTTTTGTTCCACTTGGCGGCGGCCCACAGGGCGTATGCGCGCTTAAATCTCACACACAAAAAGGCAAAATAGAAAATCGAGACACGTGTGGCAACTCAAATTGCCAAGTCATAATTGAATTTTTATAAGCCCGTTGAAATATCTGACGGATAGGCAAAGAGCAAAGTAAGTAAAAGAGAGCTCAGTTCGGGTTTTTTTCTCCCTCTTCTTCTTCTTCTGTGTTTTTGGTCTATATCGTCTTTATAAGCTGTATAAACAATTAATACATACACACTCGTCTATTATTCATTGAATGGCAAATTGTATTGCTGAATGAATGGCCATATACATACATATAGACATATAGACATATATATATATACAATTCTCCACAGCTCAGAAAAATGCGTGGCGTACGCACGCTTTCAAACATAAATTATATATGCTACCATGATAGCTACAATATTTATTATGTATAAATATATATATGATGATATATCTATATGATGTTTCTTTATATATGTATATGTAAGTGTGTATCATCTAATTGTGTGTGTGTGAGGAGAGCTCTTAAGATTTATTTGCCCAAAAAATATGACGACAAAAATACCAATAAAATTATATATATGCTTAAAATCGCATATACGCCCAAGGCAGCAGTCCAAGCTGCGCCGCGCCGCACCCTCTTCATGCCACCACATACACACCCACACTCATTGTCCACATTCATCTCCCTATAGACGATCTTCAAGTTCGAGCAAAACAAATGGCAGAAATATATAAACAATATGCTGATTTATTTTAAGCTTGAACTTTACTCTAAGAATGCTTGAGGAAATTCTTGCGAAAATTTATTTACAGACCGTGTTAAAATGCAGGCAGTAGTTTATACCAAGTGGCAGTGTTTGATAAGGAACAATTTTACATTTGAATGATCGGATTTTTCTAAGAAAGCCTCAGAAAGGCAGTTGAGACTAAAAATTCTGGGAGAAAGCAGGTTTTTATCGATTTGTGGTGGCGAAACACTAGGTGATTCTCTCTAGGTCTTATTGTCTCCCAGATTTAGGTGTTCATCTAGAGGAACAGGCAAACAAAGCTAAATTAACTCTGCTATTGATGCTGATCAAGAATATATATACTTTATATGATCGGAAACGCTTCCTTTGGCCTGTTACTCTATATAGAGTACGATTATAAAAAGCGGGAAAATTATGTTCTTATATAAACTAAGATAAGTCAATCATGAACATGTGCAAGAAAAGCTCACAGTTATTAGAGGTATTCTTGTTGACTAAACGTTCCTATAATCGATCAATATAATATGAATACATCAATAACAAATATCAATTTCAGCGGTGAAAAGCAAAAGCTCAAATTGGTAGAAAAGAAAAGGAAAACAAGTAAGAACGCTATAGTCGATATTCCGACTATAAGGCATATATATTCGAGACACAAAAGTATAAAACACTTTGTGATAGACCTAATCCGCTCCTAATATCATTGCTTGGGCAGATGAGAAAACCCTTTTTGCCACAGCCGCAGCAAATGTCACGCGACCGCGACCGAACAAATGAGTGCCTCTAAAATTTTGGGATTTCCCTTTGATTTTGACTGAGTCAAAAAGCAAAGATTGGACAAGGAAAGGGACAGCACCAATTCGAGGGTTGCGCCCATCCTCACCTGAATTCCCTCTCCTTACAACAACACGTGTGATGAAATGTACATATTTTGTTTTGGCAGAACGTCTCTATCATAAATAGCAAGAATAATTACTTGTTCGTATGCCAACAATGCAAAAAAGGCACTAGCAGCAGCTGCTCATATCCCCCTTCCACCTCTTAAGCTACAAGCAAAGTTTAGGTCACCCATTGAAGCAGTAGCAGCAAGCACATGTGTTAGTGGGAGGGAGACAGAAACATTCTTATTCAACCCGGCTGAAGTATAGTATAAAACTGAAGTAAAACGTAAATGCTAATTCTGACGTTGTTTCTGAACCGATTTCAACAAAATTTGGTTACTTCATAGAAAAAAGTCACATTTATGAGTGGTTTTAATAGTACGAGATATCGTTTTTTTGCAATTTACGGTGGCGTGACAAAATAGGAAAACAAATTTGATCTGACGCTCCCCAAATTTGCTCTCTCTAGCTCTTATAGTGTAGGTGAGATTATGTCTCAACATCTTTCAAATACAAAAACTGACTTAACGTTAAATATTGATGTATTTGGAACATAATTGATATTGGGAAACATAAGATATTTGATCTATAAATAAGCTAAATACAAATTTTCATCTTGTTCTTAAACATCCTACAAAGAGACTGGAACTGAGCTTATGCTCCCAAAACTTTAAAGTTCTGATAATACACTTGAGCGCTGAAGCTGAAGCTTAAACTTACGTTTCGCACTCTTAGCAGACAGTTTTACTTTATAGTAGTAGTAGTAGTTGTATTAGTATTAGTATTAGTGATATACATAATGTGAAAGAGAGAGTGAGTGAGAGGCGTAGAGTTAAAAGAGAGGCCCGTTGAGCAAAGAAATTGTTGTAGTTTGTTGCTGCCGGCTGCTGTTGCTCTTCAGCTTTTAGTCTTCTTCATTTTCTTCTGGTTGTTGCTGTTGTTGTAGTTGTTGTAGTTGTTGTTATTGGTGTGGTTGTTGTTTGTGTTATGGTTGCGTTTAAGTCAAGTTCAAGGACTGTCAATTAAATTGAAATCACTTGCTAAAGACGGCGACGCAAGAAATAAATAAATAAAACAAGCTCAAGATGAAGATGAAGATGAGCGAATGTATGGCAGAGGGGCAGGGCTACACTTGTGGCTTATTTGTATGTACATATATTTGTAGATATATACATATATGGTATATATAGTAAGTGTATATGTACAAGTGATTTTGCACGCACTTCACTGTGACTGCTGTAGTTGTGGTTGCGGATGCTGCGTAGTTGTACTCGTAGTTACAGTGCCATAATTGTGTTGTTGATGATTCCTCCTCCTCCTTTTCTTTTACTTCTTCTTCTTCTTCATCTTCTTGCTATTCAGCCCCAAGTAAACAAGTCAAGTGCGGCTTGTTGTTCTTGTTCTCAATAGTCAGTCTGACAGCAAAATGAAGAAAAAGAAGAAAAATCTCTTCATCTTCAAGCTTGCCCCATCCGTACTTACATGAAATATTAAAGAAAACCTTTGTATTTCAGTGGCAACAAAGTTCAAGGCGTGGCGCAGCGATGAATGCGAAAAATATGATTATAGCATACTCATAAGTAGGTTTTGGTATACACTTTTGGTATATAGAGGTTTAGCAATCACGTGAAATATAATTGAATATAATTCTAGTTATGATGCATTCTTAGATGTAGGTCTATGAAGTTGGCAGTAATGAAAGGTTCTTCTCTGATAACAGGGCAATCATTCAAGGCTATAACCCTATATGAGTAATCCCAACGTAGTATTTAATAGCTAAAGTCTTGAAATTTGATAGATATATTTGAAGTTGGTATATATAAACCTGACAAATTCACTAAGGTCATGCACTGCTACTACATTGGAATCGCTCATACATTGCTTATATTCCCTAAGTTTACTCCAGAAGATCTATATACGGGTTAAAGCATAGTTAGGAAAGTATGATTGATTTAGGAAAAATAACTCTTCTACTTTATAAGATAAGAAACATTTGATTGACTGTCTGACATTTAACTTGAGGGCAAGTAACATATGATTTTAATATTGAAATTTTAGTGAAAGCCTCCAAAGATACCTATCTGTGACTTTAAGAAAGAGTGCAGATGCTCCTTAGTATGTTCAACTTAGAAATTCACAAGGACTTAAATGTATCATATAGTAGGGATGATCTCACAGAAATTTCAATGGACTTAGTAAATTACGAAAGAAAATTTCTTAGATAATTGTATGAACGTTAGATTTCTTATTTTGAACCCTCAAGTGAAACATTTCATTGGTAATTAGAGTATTTCCTCGCCTCACTAGAGGGCTCAACCAATCCTGCGCGGAATTTTCTTGATCAGCATAAAAAGATATGGTAATAGTCATCAATATACGAAATACTCTCTCAGTTTTTAAGCAATAACTCTCAACATATCATTCTTTTATTCTTCATGAGTTTGTCGAAATCGTTCAGGTTGGTCTCTTGTCATAAGAACAATGGGTGTTGATCAGATTTACTATGACAATGGGCTTAATTTGTATCTTCGCCTTCAAAAGTTATGTAGCTTAGTAATATATATATAAGTTTAAACAAGAGAGGAGTGCTATATCTCGGGTACCCGAACCTAATATATCTTTGAAGAAATATGAAAAGAAAACTTAGTAGTCTAATACGTATTTCCTTCAGCTGTGGGGCTGTGGCAATGCAGCGAAGCAATCTTCAATCTAATTATCTTCAAATATTTTGAGTGGGCTTTCTGATATACAAAGAAATAAACTCTCTTATACATATACATGAAACTACATACAACACATTCGCATTCCAAGAAATCTCTTTGCGAGTGAGAAAGACATAGCACAAATAACGTTGCTTGGCTTGGTTATAAAACCTTGTTAGCACCATCTATTGTACTAGGTTTTCATATACATATATATATCTTTATATAGGAGCTATATGTTGTAGTGGTCCGATCTTTATGATTTTTTCATATGGCCAGCTTAGAGCAAAAAGAAGCCTACGATGAAATGTCGATAGTTTTAAAACTGAGAGAGTAATTCGCATAGAAACAGACGGGCAGACAGGCAGAGAGGCAGACAGACATAGCTATATTGACTTGGCTTGACATGCTGATCAACAATATACATAATTTATGGGGTCCGAGATGCTATAAAAAGCCAGAAAGCTAAAAAAAAACATTTTCTAAATGCGATCAGAGGGTTTTCTAGTGAAAAACAGAACAATGGTAAAGTAAAAGTATAAAAATAGACCATTATATTAGCTGTTCTCCAAACACCTAGCTTTGGTCTACCTGACTGCAGATTGTTATAATTTTTTTGGAATTGATTGATTGAATAAGAATAGCAAAATGTTGCCAAAAACCACAAAGTTCCCATTAAGCAACGAACTAGCCGCAGTTGTACAAATCTGCTTATAAAATTGTATAAAAAAATATGACTAAGGACAGACTTCTTTCTAGCTGGAAGAGTGTTTACCCGCTATGGCTCAATCTGAAAGCTAAAACTGCCCAATTCTCACTTGTTTAATCCAGATAATACTATTTGATATACATATTCATGCATGTACTCTAATGCCAAACCTTTGTCTCGCCTCATGGCACGACGAACCTCAGCTCCGTCAAGCTAAATGCCAAAACCTCAACGCCAATTCAAACTGTGTTTTTAGGCCAACTTTCAGTTTTAAAAAAAAAAGTATATCGAGGTTTACGGTACGTATACGTACTACGATCGCATAGACGATTCAGTGTGGTCATAGCCAGCGGCAAGCAGCGCTTGATTCGCTTCGCTTTAAATAAATGCATAATTAATTTCGAATGTTTTGGGGTTTGTATTTCTCTGTCAGTTTTAGTACAAATTAACATACATTAAATTGTTTAACTATTTCTGCTTTTTTTTCGATTTAACACATCGTAATTTTGCACGTGTTTTCGCATTAAAGCAATCTCAATTTGCTTGTGAAAATATTGAAAAAACATTTGAAGTTTCTAGAATGTAAATAATGTCCAAATGGATGAATTTTGGCCAGCACAAAAAATTGCTTTTAACCGAAAACAAAAACAAATGTCAATTTATCACAGCCCAAAGAAAGGAAACATTTTTTTTGTTTTGTTTTACTGGGAAGGGGGGAGGTACGAGTAGGAGGGGGTTTAGTACAGCGGAAATTCACAAGAGACAGGCCAGAGACAGCGACAGTGAGAGCGGGATGGCAACAAAGACAACTGCCAATATTTTGCCAATAAAACCATTTCGCTTCGTTTCGATACTCAATTTAATTTTTTGTTCCTCCTGTTTTTGTTGTTGCTGTTTTGTTGTTGTTTTTTAGAATTTTTTTGTATGCCAAGAATTTAAATTAGTAGCAAATCTGGTTTTTGTTTTTGATTTCGGGTTCTCAGTTTTTTCTGGATGCTCAATTCTTGTTTTCTTGTCCGTCCGTCTGCTGATGCCGATTGCTGCTCCGCCGCCGCCGCCGTCTGCTCTTTTCTGCGACGTTATTACAGGTGAATTTTGACGTTAATGTTGTCGTTGTTGTTGTTGTTGTTGGTTTCATCTTCTTCACTTTTACACAAATAGCTTGAAAAACAACAATACGCGTTGAAGATAAGATCTAGGGTTAGCTTAGAATCACGCTTGGCCTGAAAAAATCGCAATCCAGTTTGCATGAAAACGAAATGCTGGAAGAACATTGATCATTTTCATCCAAGAACTGGTAATATTATGCATTTGGAAGATTTAAACTTGGCTTAGAACATTTACAACGCAATTTTGAGATTCATATCAATATTTTTGCGAGCCAATTCAGCTTTAATTTGTGTATATATGCTCTGCGTTATTGGCTTGAAAGTTTTACCAGAAAAATATCTTCATTATCGTACGATGGAGTCTTATTTTATCTTGGAGGAATACAAATTTGAAGCCTTTTATAGCAAATCAGTTACAAGAAATTAGGAAAATTGTTTAATTATATAGAAAACAATAAATTATTCACAAGTTATCATTTAAGCTCAGAGATGGGGCATCTTATATCAAAGTACATATACCTAACCTGTTAAAGAACAAATATATTTTATAAATAACTAGTTTACCCGGCGTGCATGGCTACACCTCCTCCTGTTGATCTGTGTTTGTTGTGTCTTCAATGTCTTTTGCTGTTCTCTTGACTTGTTGCTCTCTTGACTTACAAACTAGCAGAAGTTTCTGTGGTGTTCAAGAAGATTTTTTGGAGCGATGGAACTTCGATAAAATGTATAGATATATAGATAGAATGATATTGATATACATGTATCGATAACTCATGATATCGAATGCATATATGCATAGAACTCAATTTATTGATATACCAATATATCAATAACTCAATATCTCGATAAGCAAATGTATCGATTACTGAGTATCTCGATATAAAAATATATCAATAATTAAATATATCGATTTATATAACGATAGCTCAATATATAGAGATACTTATTATATATATGGACATATTACTCGATATATCGATAAACATGTAACATATATTGACAACTACATGTATCGATACACATATCGATAACTCAATGTACCGATAGACATATGTATATAACTCATTTTGTTGATAAAGACAACTGAATATATCAATAATTATTAGCGGCAACTGAATATATCGATAACTCAATATATCGATAAGCAACTTAATATATTTACACATGTATAGATAACTCAATAAATTTTTACACATGTCGATATACATATATCGATGAATCAATATATCGATATTCCAAACCGATATATAGCTTGACCTCTCATGATACTCGGTCCAATGGGTGCAACTATCTGACGAATTTTCAATATCGCTTGGCGGTGCCAGGCCCATTTTTCCAAAACTATGTATAGAATTTGAAATCCCAGTGGGCGATATTACCACACTGTAAATTTCATTGCAATCCGTGCAAAGATATGACTATGGACCGTCTTAGTGTACAGTAAACATTTCATACCGATCGGTCCAATAGTTCAGGCGCCCACAAAGGACAGACAGACATTCATTTATATATATAGATTAGCTAGTAATAGTTTTAGATATTTGCATTGCATGCAGAGAACTAATGGAATTATCTACAAAATTAATATAATTTGATAAGCTGGTGTATACGCCGGCTTGAGGTCAAGTGCTTGACCAACTTATAAAATAGAAAGGTCGCCAAATACCATACTCAAGTTAATATAATTTGGCTAGTTTTCATTTTTATGTTTTTACCTTCCCCATAAAGAGGATCTCTAGGATTGAAGCAAACGTAGTAAACCTGAATATCAGTCGAGATCATATTATAATTTTCTGTATTCTGTCAATATATATATATATTTGCGTTGATAATGAAAATCGCTTAAAAACTTTCGCATATCAAATATGAGAATTAAACGGGCTTCCTCTGGCAGCCAATTACTGCCAGCTATTTTAACAGCAGTCAAAGTCCTTTCTCACTGCCCTGTCATTGGGTGTGTGACAAAATCAGTTAAATAACGCGATAAACGTACAATAAACATCAACGATAATGCCCTCTATGTAGGTCATGTTTAATGCAAAAATAAAAATTGTGGCCCCACATTTGGCAGAACAAACTTTTTATGGCTTTCCTTAATTTTGATTTGGTTAATTTCCTTAAAAGTGAAACTCACTTATTTATCTGCATGGAACCCAGTTCTTGAATATTTAAGAGACACGGGCAATATAAACATTTGCATTAATTAAACAATGTTTATACATATGGATTCTCCTTGTGGCCGGCATTTATTTATGCACTTTGAATGTGGTCTTTCAATTCGCTTGCTTCGCTTTGTCTGGTGTACGAACAAGAAAGAAAAAACGTTGTCCAAAATAATGCAAACAAAACTGCATGAGTATCGCCGCTGATTATCGTATCGCATCGTATCGCATCGTATGGCATCGTATGGGTGAGTAGGATTTCTTAATGTCTGCCGGAGAGGCCTATATCTGCATCTTATGGTTTGCTGAAACTCGACGTATTTATCTTTAGCTGTGCGTATTTATTTTGCTTTTACATTTTGTTGCTTCTGTTGTTGTTGGTGTTGTTGTTGTTGCCTGCATTGGCATGTAATTACAAAAATATACAAAAAAAAAACAACAAGAGAGGATGGCTAACTTCTGGAACCCGAAGCTAATATACCCTTGCAGAACTGTAAAAAGGAAAGAAAACTTAGTTGTCTGAAAAGTATTTCCTTCAGCTGTGGCAATAGGCAGCGAAGCAATCTTCTTTCTGATTGCCTTCAAATAGATTGTGCATTGTAGCTATATAATAGTCCGATCTTTATGATTTTCACATATGAGGAGCAACTTTAAGCTAGTAAGAAACGTAAGGTAAACCTCAGCTATCGACTTGTAATGATAGCTTCAAAACTGAGAGAGTAGTTCTTATGGAAATAGACGAACAGACAGTCGGACCTAGCTATACCGACTCTGCTTATCATGCTGATCAAGAATATATATATATACTTTATGCAGTCACAGATACTTCCTTCTATTCGCTGCAAATATCTTCACAAAATTATAGAGTAACAAAAAAGAAGATTCAAAAATAACCAAAAAAGAAAAAAAGGGGCATGCATTTCATGTGTTCTCTGTTACTCTTTTTTGGGTTTCTTATTTTTATTTTCTTATCATTTTTGTTTTCTTCATATGTGTACTTTGTGCGCTTTCTGTCCCTTTTAAGAAATTTCTGAACTCATTACGATTTCACTCAATATACAGTGTATATAATTTTTGTAGGCCGTCTGTCTCATCACACTGGTTTGAACATCGAAGCGATACACAAAAATTACATGTTTCACTTTCTCTGGCGCCTGGAAAGACGCTGCCCTTGTCTTCCCCCTATCTGCGGGCATAAGAAGACAAACGCTGCTTAGACTTCTTCGGCGGCATTTTGAAATATTTCTCTCAGCAACAGAATTTTTGTTTCCATTTCTTTTGGGGCATCATTAAAAAGGGAAATTTGTTGTGTGTAAAATGTTGAGGTTGAAGTTTGTTTTTGGGCAACGCAGAGCAAAGCAGGTTTTCAGTAGAACACTAACTAGTAAGACTGAAGACTTGACTTTTGGAATAGGAAAATGAATGCGTGAATAATCTAGGCAAATTTTAGAAAATTCTAAAAAAAATATTTATCGATATTAAAGAACATGATTATAAAATTTAGTAAAATTCTAATAAAATAGTAAATTTGTTATATCAAAATTTGGGTCTACTTTTAACTTTTATCTGCTCAAATTTAGCTTACAAATTTAGGGCTTTCTCCGTTTAATTTGAAAACTTTAATTAACTTGAATCTGTATTTGGGAAATGGCGTATCGAAATTTGAGCTTATAAATTTCTTCTTCAGTTATAACTTCATATTAATCTTATATTTCAAATCAAACCTCACAATAGAAGCTCATATTTAGAGAGTTTTTAGCTGATGAAGAATAAAAATATATAAAAATTGATATCAGAAAACCTCTTAATGTTTCTTTGACAAAATAAAAAATGAAATTGAAAATGAAATTTTTAAAATTTTAATAATCTCTTATATTCTGGTTGGTTGTTTTTCCAGCTTGAGGTCAAGAAAAGAGTGAACTCATTGTTATTAGCCATTATTTTGACAGCAATAGAAGGTTGAATTACTTCGAATCGAATAGGTTAAAAGCGGGTATCCGACTCTAATTCACTCAACTAAACCAAACCATAAACCGAACCAGGTGTAGGTAGCTCATCATTGTGGAGGAGAGGAATACAGAATTCTAAATTTGAAGTCCAAATAGATTCTTCACGTCTTGCTGTTATTATAAGCGACGATCTGTGCTTTAATTCAGTTTAAATCAAATTCCTTATTTTAGAATTCTTGTAAATAAGCCATCTATATAGCTTTATCTACATATTTACCATACTAAAATACCATAACAAAAATGTTAAAAGAATCAAAAATAAGTATAGCCGTGTATGTTTCATATTTGCAAGAACTTTTCGCGACCTTAGAGCACTTTTAACACTTTCTTTTAGTCCAACAAAACTATATTTTCTGAGCTGAAGTAGTTTGTATTTTTCTTTAGATTTTCTTTAGATCATAAATATTATTCAGATAGAAATTGAGAAAAATATATTTCAGTAATAAAATAATCACTAACTGTTTGGTTTAGCGGGCGATAAAACGTTGAGTTTTGCTTTCTCAGCAGCCATGTGAAATACTTTAGAAGTCCGTTGGCTTCCCTGATTTCAGCCGTTGGGAGGACCCTGATATCACTTAATTGTTGCCAATTGGAGGAGACGCGTGCAAAACAGAAGTGCTTGGAATAGTGCCTCAGGCAGAGACCCAGTAGGGTTCCTAAGGCCACATATTATTACTACAAAATTAATAACAAAAACCTAAAATTGAAGCTCAGTCTGAGTTTACAAACTGTTTCAAGACCTGTCAGAGTCTATCATTAGACGATTTTAATACTTAAGAACTCAATCTAATGTCAAAACTAGAACTCAATGTGAATTCCAATAGCCAACGATAGCCGGCATAAGATCGTTTCTCTATCTCTGGCTAATTGTCTTCATAATAGACTTTAAACATAAAATTCGATGTAAAACTCTGCCATATGCTTCTATATTTTATAGATATGTAAATATGTATTTAATATACACACTGTGCATACACATTGTATATGTTGTGTGTTGTGTGTTTATATATAGTCATTGGGTTGAGTTGTACTTACGCTTATCGCTGCTTCGCTTTGTTTTCGGTTTGAGTTGTTGTTCTTCTCTTCTGTGTTGTCTGTGTTTCTCTAATATAGCCCGCGCCCGTATGCCTCTCGATATCGGGGCTTTTCGAGTTTTTCATTCAGAATTTGCTACGCAATTTACGCGTGTAATTTGCTGCTTCTACTGCTGCCTGCCCCCTCTCCTCTACACAATTGAATGCTTTGCTTTGCTGTCGTTAATTTTTTCACACATTTTAATAATTATTAACTTTTTTTTTTATATTTATTTAATAATTGCACGCATAATTGGCAGAATTAAATGCTATATAAAGAGCCGAACACACGCACACGGACGGGCTATTAACAAAATTTGTTGTATTTATTCAGAATATTTTTCCAACGCACACAAGGCCAGGCCAAGTAATTTGCGGCACTTGAATTTTGAATTATTTTTGACACGGCAAATTATGTGAATTAAATAAAATTTATGGCCATATGCATTTAACACTTGAGAATTTTTTAAAATAATTATACAAATATTTATATTTTGTTTTGTTTTTTTCTGTGTTTTCTGTGTGTGTGTGTATTATTTTGTTGAAATTTCACTTAAAAATAGCACAATTTGTGTGTGTTTTCATATATATTCTCGAGTGTTTTTTTTGTTGTAGTTGCGTCAGTTGCAGTTTTCAAATTGGAGTGCCACCAAAAACTGTTTGGCCCACAAATATATGTACATATATTTCAATAATTAAGAGCTGGACTTGGAGTTGGAGGGTTTTTTGAAAAAACGCGACGCCGTTGTTCACACCGCGTGCACTTACAACGATATCTGAGCGGCAAAAACTCGAGAATAAGCAAAGTGCGGCTCAATTTATACGACAAAACAGACAAGAAGATACACAGACACACACACATGGTGTTCGTGTTCGTGCTCGTGTTTGTGTTCGTGTTTGTGTGTGAGTGCTGGCTTGGTGTTGGTGTATCTTCAAGATACACACGATCAGCAGATAACAGCCAGAGCGCTGTTGCGTCGACGCTTTGCCGCTGCAGCCAACAGCGACAGCGCAGCGCAGCGAGAGTGAATTTTAGTGCTCTTTTCGTTGTGCTGTCTTACGCTCACAGTTGAGGGGGTGGCGACGACGACGACATTGCTGTTATCGCTGTGTTTTGGCGTTGTGTTATAAAATAGTAGTAGAAAAAGCAACAACAACAATGTTGTTAGAGTTTATACTATGGCCATTTGTTATTTTTTTAGACGCTCTGCTGATATGGTTTAGTTTTTCATCATTTGATTTGCATAAATTGAATATGCACGACCTACATTGTTGTTTTTTTGAAACAAAATGAACTCACAAAATATAAAATATACAATAGATACAGATATACGTATATACGTGTGTATATATTTACTATATGTCTACAATGTCTGGCCGCACAAAAACTGAAACTGAACTGAAAGCCAAAGCCCCAAGGCAGGCACTGGCATCGCCACATATAAATAAAAACACAAATTGTACATATTAACCGCTGCTGGCTGGTGCTGTTAATATTGTTGGTATTATTGTTGTTGTTGTTGTTGTTATTACTGCCTGCCTATCTGCTCTCTACCCCCACATACACAGCCCCACTAGCTGCTGCACACGCACGATACATTCTCACTAACACACACACACACACACACACTAAAACACACGCGTCGCACACGTAGTAGGAGACGCCGGTGGCCCCCATACACTCACTCAATCACTCACTCACTAAGAGGCGACGCACCAACACACGCACGCACGCAGAGAGCCAAATTGAGTCAGCCAAAGCTCGCATCCGCAGCCGTCGTCGTCGTCGTTTGGTCTAAAACGAAAAGCCAACTGAAACAGCCGAAAACTTTTCAGCCAAAACTTTTGTACTTACTTTGGCCCAAATGCTGCTACTGCCGCTGCATCAGTCGCCGTCAACGCTTTGCCGCTCTGACTGCGCTGCCTTTGAAAAGCTTAACAGTGCTGCTTTTGTGGGGGGTTGGCTGCTACTGTTACTACTGTTACTGCTGTTAGGGCGCTGTTAAAGCTTTGCATGTGGGTGGTATTAGTTATGTGCGTGAGCTATGTTAATATGATTAGACATTTTTATGTTTATATTAATCGTTTATTCAACAGCTGTTGCTCTTCACAAAACTTATTAATTATGCATATACTTTATTGAGCTGATTTTAGCTTAAGCTTTAACAAGTATTAATACCAAATACTCTGGAAATCATATTGAAAAAAGGCCACCAAATGGCTTCTTCAGGTTATTTTGAAACAACTCTTTTTATGGCTGGCCCTAAGACCAGTAGCCTGATGAGCTTTTGATGGAGATACCTAAAAGACCATTAGAGCAGCAGGCTTAGGACACAAATGAAGTCAAAACTCTCATAATCATTAGCTGGAAACCCTCAGTTCAAGCTAAGAAATAAATTGCCAAGAAGGCAGAGAAGGCAGAGAAGCTTATGGATTTCGAGAATTCGTTAGTTAAGAAGTTATTTTCAGAGCAAGCGTGTTCAAGTTTCGCCTGCACAAATTGTGTAACAATTTCATGCATTGATTTGATATTTAAGTAACGTTCATACACACATATATACTATATTTATGTATATTCAAACACATATCAATTACATATTGAGCGCAAGGCCGTGTAGCAGACGGACAGTCAGACAAATATAGACAGGCAATATTTTACATATTGGCAAGCTTTAATGAATGATCACAACAAAATTCAAAGCACGACACAGACATGCACATGTTTTCGTTGCAATTTCTATATGTATTTAACGAATTTGCTGGCTAAATTCGTACATTATCGATAAGATTGCAATTGGAATTACATGACATTTCACAGACAGCTCAGCCTGATTTAGAAAACAAGTTTAACTTGCTGACTTCATGTATTTTTCTAATTGATTTCAAAATCACCTCGAATATGTACATTGAACTTTTGTAACGAATTTATAGTTGGCGATGACAAACAACAACAACAACAACAACAACTTAGTGTATTACTTATATGGCAGATAACCCATGAGCTGAACTTTACAACATCATAAAAATTATATTAAAAATTGTGTTGAAAAACAGCTGATGTCAGTGCATATCAGCATGCATTTTTGTAACTGCGGCAGCTTATTAACAAATGTCGTAAATAAATAGGAAAAGAAATTACAAAAAAAATATAGAAATTTTAAGAGAAAATGTTTTGTTTGTTGTTTGTTGAACTGTTTCTTACCCGTTTAACTCTTTCATAGTAAGCGAGCTTTAGCCACTGCAAGCTGAGTAGCCAGACCGGGTAGTGTAAAGGGTTAAGTCACATTCTAATCAGCAGTTTTGTGGACAACCCAGAGCAGGAAACACGCTGATGAATTGCAACACCATGAAGTAGCGAAAGCAACACTGACTCTTGCTGCTACACTGCACTGTGTAATCTTTTGCTTCTGTTTCTGCTGCTGCTGCTGCTGCACTCTAATGTGTGTCAACTGTGATAAGGCCATTGGCTCCTTTATATATATTCTCTATATATATACATAATGCTCCTATGGTCAGTTTCATATTATTACTGAAAAACCATTATTCAAGTATAGCAGCCTCCATTGGAGCTGCCATGACTAATTAAGCAACTGCCAACAAAAACGCAACTTCTCCTTCTCAGCATAACAACTTGCCGACAACTTTGTGAAAAGACTTGCCCATCCAGGAAGACAATGAATGCCAACCGAAGCTAAACATACCCTTCCTTACAGATTGAACCATACAATTATCTAAATCAGTGGAATCCAAATCCTTTGAAACACATATTTAGTATATTTATAACGTTGCAATTTATCTTTCCAGCGATTTGCTGCATCTACATAGATAAGATTTCCTTTCATTGAAAGTGAGCGAACGAGTCTGCGTTTCTTTTCGTCTTCGCGATTAGTGTCGCTCGTTATGCGGCTGCGCCCCTCGGCCGGTTGGGCCGCAGGTGGTAGCTGCTAGCCTGGGCTTTGCGCTTAATAAGCCCCGTGGGTCCACTTGAACGTGAAACGCATTGTACGTCAACGTCCCGATATAGTACTATTATATTGAATTTTTTCTAAAAAATTTAAAGTCGCAAATTCTGAAAAGCTTTTATTCTTGATTTAAGCTTCTTTTGTGCTTTAAGTAAGACAAGTAAGAAGTTTATAGTCGCAATTCCGACTATAATATACTCTCATTCAGCATTTATTCAATATTCGACACACTCAAAAGTATAAAACACTTTGTGATAGACCTAATCCGCTCATATTATCATTGCTTGGGCAGGTGGAGAAAACCCTTTTTGCCACAGCCACAGCAAATGTCACGCGACCGAACAAATGAGTGGCTCTAAAAGACAGAGAGACAAGTAGACTAATACAATGCCCTCGCTTACTCTACCAGCACGAGTATAATAGTATTGAGTTTTCCTTGCTCTGTGAAAGAAAGGAAAGGCTAAGCTCGCCTTTGCTTAGAATCAAAACAGTAGAATGCTGTCTCTCGCTCCTCTCTCTGTCTCTCTTAGGCACATAGCAATAATATGGCAAGTATGTATGATATGTGTGTATCTGACAAGGCTAAATCAACACCGCTGCAGATGCTGATCAAGAATCTACATACTTTATAGCTTTGTAAATGCTTCCTTTTGCCTGTTTCATACATTTGCACCAATACAATATACTTGTTTACTCTACTACAGTACGAGTACGGCTCTCGAGGTTCTAAGAACCTTCTTAATTTAAGACTAAGCTCCAAATTAGATTAAGAATTCTCGCCTTTGATACTATATGTACGTTATTCAAGAGTGACATTCTTGATTTTTCTGAGCTATATTTAAGTTGAGATTTCCTAGACAAAACTGATTATGTGAAATTTCATAATTCAAAATTTAATGAAAATTCCTCGTATATTTCCTAAACTTATCTTTCATCTACAATTCTTATACTCAGTATTTACCCTTCCTCCTCTAAAACTTACTTTCCAAAGATCATTTAGCGATCAGCATAAGTCATACATAATGCCACTTGAAACGCATTTGCCATATGCATTTTCGATTTGTTGTGCCTTTGCGCGTGTGAATCATGAGAATTAAGCATAAAACCGACATTTAGCTGATTGATCTTAATAAGAATTCCTCGCGGACCGAGCCCTCAAGTCGTTCGCTAACGGATCGCTGAGCGGGTCAATAACATTTTTGGGAAGCCTGCCGCCGCAAAGCCGCGATACCAATGCCAATGCCATCCCCCATCCGTTTGAGGGCGTTGCTGGGCTGCGCCTGCGCAACATAACAAACTGGGTGTTTGTTTCTTTTTGTGTATTATGTATGTACAATATGTATGTTTGTGCATTTTGTTTGTGCAGTTTTTAATAACTCAGGCTCAGGCTCAGGTTCAGGCTCTGGCTCGGCCTCAAAGGCCCAGCCTTTTTGCGCCTGTCGGAAATTGAAGTTTGCGTTCTTTTGAGTTATGTTTTTTAAACATTTTTTGTCTTCTCTTTTCAGCGTTGCGCAAACATCTTACGATATCTATATCGTGGTTTGAATCGCCTTTATATGTATGTATGTGCTGCCTTTATCATATATATATATATATATATATACATATATCTTTATATCTTGTGTTTTATTTGCACTCGCAGCCTGGCAGAGCACGGTTGGCGGATGTTGTGTGCCCAATTGTTAAATGAAAATGTCGCCAAAACTGCGCAAAAATTTGCAAAGCAAATGTCCGGGGAATGTGTGGGGGGTGGGGGGGGGGGGGTTGGATTGGTATAGGTATAGGGGGTAGGAAATATATCGTCTGGCCTGTTGCATATTTGATTCGTTTATTTTGGGTCTCTCTGCAGAGATCAATTCTATGTTGATTGAGTTCTTTTGTGTAGATTTATGCGCAAGTGTTTCGTTTTGTGTTTTATTTTTGGTAGAAATGGCGTCAATAAATCAAGATACCTAAAGAAAGTTAGGTGAAGACACTATATATCTATATGAAAATCTATAGTTCCCATATATCTACTATGATAAATTATATATCATATTGTTTTTCATCTAAATTTAGAGAACTAATTCATAAGTTCTTAAACTAGAGCTGTGAGTGAATTGTGATGCTACTGCATAGTCTTGAGGACCAAAATAATGTTTTATTTAGCAGGCTTGAGGTCGGTAGTGGGTGAATAACGTTGATTACTTTCGGATAAGCTCAAATCCGATGGGAACAGCAAAATAATACAAAGTTTGGCCAAGAATGTCAGCTGTTTCGGAATCCTAATCGTCAGAGGCCTCAACTAACTGCATTGCCATTCATTGCCATCCTACTGATTACCAAGCCGAAAGCAATTGTGGATTCTAACGCTTCGGTGCAACTATAAGCAGCTAAAACAACGGCTGCAATGCCTTACTAAGCCATTGGTCGTCCCCTTATCGACTACGCCTCCCCAGCGTGGAGTCCGCGCATCAGTAAGGTACAATGGGAGAACCTGCAGAGGTGCCAAAACATAGCGCTGCGCAGAGCCACGGAATGCCACGCCATGACCCTCGTTAACCACCTCCACCAGGAAGTGGAGATGCTCATTGTGGGTGAGCACTGTGAGATGCTGACCAAACAGTTCCTCCTTGCGTGACCCACCTCAATCACTTAGCCACCAGACCACCATTTGTTTCGGACAGAAGGCCGGAATCAACCACCATAGCGAGACGGTCGATCAAATCTATATTCTATATAATAATTAGGAAATATTGCAGAATTAGAGAGTTTACATTTAAGGCCTCTTACATTTTGGTAGGCAAGAGAAAAAGATGAAGTTGGAGATAGAGTTTTGGAGCTAGTTCTAATGATAAATGATAGACTCTGCCAGGTCTTGAAACAGTCTGTAAAGTCAGCCTGTACTTAAATTTTTGGTTTTTGTTATCAATTTTGTGCTGTTTGCCAAATACAGAAAATTCACGGAATCCGACGGACTCCTAAAGTATTTCATATGGCTGCTGACTTCTTCGCTCACTCAAGATCTTGAGCGCGCTAACCCAAGCAGTTAGTGATTATCTATTAGTCAGGTATATTTTCTTAGTTATTCTTATGATCTATTCATATATTTTATGATCATAACCCAATGGGTAGACTCATCAAATTCTTTGAGTATAAATGGGCTGCTGAGATAGCGACGTATTGTTATGGCAACATAACGGATTTCTAGTGCTGATGAGGTTTTCAGATTGGGATTAGGATTGAGTATGGCTAAAACTTTTCAAGCATCCTTTAGCAGGATGATCTTTATATGGTTGAAGATGTTAAGAAAACTCTGAACAATGATTTATAAAAATTTGGCTAGCATCTCGTGATTGTGAGACTTGCTCAACAGCTCATGTGATATGCACATATCTATATATATCACAAGTACACTTCTGAATTCAAAATGCATAAATTAATTTCTTCGAAATTGTTCTCAAAATTTGTGTTGATTTCTGTTGCGCAATTTGGCAGCGCGAGTGGCCACCGTCGGGTAATCAAATTAAATCAAATGCAAAACAAACGCGCATTGAACAAATTATATTTGATGTCTGCAGTTTAAATTAAGTGCAATTAAAGTGAAATTGATGGGAAGCATTTTTTGTACCAACTGAAATATTGGACAGCATCTCTTGAGCGAGGAGAGGCATGTTCAAGTTCCAGTGCGCAGCACTTGACAGTCCAAAAGGACAATCTCTCAATCTCTGAGGGGCTTCGGCCATGTCTTTATATTCAATTTTTGTGTTTATTTTGTTAAGCGAACAAAAGACGTCTAGATTACGTCTACATTTGCCCCACGCACACACCGCACTCTGCGCCGTCTCATCCACACATCCAACAGATTCTCAAATTTTCAGCTGGTGTCTGTCTGTCTGTCGGTCTTGCAGTCTGGCGAAGCCCTGGAACCTGGGACCAGTCTGGCTCAGACTCAGTCTGCCTGCCTGGCTGGCATTTGGGTTATGCTTGTGCTGCTTTGTCTGTTTTTGTCCTTTATTTTTTTCTTTTTTTTTTGGTCTAGATGTTAGTCAAGTTTTTGGCTTTGCCTTTATTTTGTTTGGGTTCGGCAAGTTTTTTGTTTTGATTTCGCATTTGATATCATTTTTCGGCACATGGACATGGTCTACATTGTCTGCGGTATGGCAATTAAGTATGTATATCTACATAGTTCATGTAGATGCTTATGTAAATATAAATATTTGGACTTTATAATGGCTTCAGTACTAATTAAGCGATGTGCATGGAAAGGAAGGGATGTGGGTTGGCAATACATATTGAAATTGTGAGTCCGGTTGCGAAATTTCAAAGGTTTTTGCATGTGGACGTCCTTGATCCAACTTTAACTTATGCTACTGCCTTCTTAGTCAGCTTTTATACAATTTTTGTCCTGAAGATCTAATGATGGATTATAGCTAATGTGTTTACGTGGTAATAGAAGTCTTATGCTTATGACCTGCATTTGTGGTAACCAATTAAGAGGTCACCTAGGTCCAATTATAGTCTGATCATTGCCAGCTATATATTTGTTGACCTGACATCTGGTATGCAATATGGGTGCAACGGTTGTGCGTGTGATCTTGCTTATGTTTGGTATATCTTTTTCAAGTATCTTTCTTATGACTCTATGGTGTTTTAGTGCAGATGCCTGGTCTTTTACAAGTGTCTATTAGATTGTATCTCTGAGGATTACAGAGATTACAGAGGACCTGTGTGCTAAAGACATTTCTTCATGAGTGTTAGATTGTGTTTCACATGGTTATACATGTTCATGTGTTTATATAAGTACATTTCTTCGCTTGTTATGGACTGTAGTTCCCAGGTTTCAAACTCTACTTATACATTTCATAGGTTTGAAACTTTACTTACATATTACTTAAATACACAGTTGTTCATTCTTGATCACTTTTGTTTGTATAATGATGATGTCTAGAGATAGATTAATAAACATATGACTTATAGATCCAGTTCATAAAAATGCATAAAGAATTTACAATTTCAATCCACTTAGCATCAAGCAATTGGTTTCAATCAAAGCTCGAAATGGTCTTATGCCATTAAATTCTGTTATAGATCAAGTTCTCAACTTCCTACTTTAATCCATAGATGCAAATGTCGTGTTGTCTCTCTGCATCAAGGATCTTAAACACAGAAATTCTTTGTAAATGGTTAGCTTCAATCTTAAAAACCCAACAGAATGGAGGGTCAGTGATTAAACGGGGTTCTTTGATATAGTTTCAGATGAAATTTTCATTTCAAATCCATATACATGTGCATTGATCTTATATTGAGATTCAAAATCTGATTAAAATCGTACTAGAATATGCCTTCGTTTGAAAACGTGCCCCTAATTTGATATTGAATTCCATTATTGTCAATCAAATGTTTCTAAAAACAAAGAGAAAGCTAAGAAAGCTCGGGTACCCGGACCTTATATACCCCTGCAGAACTATAAGAAGGAAAGAAGTCTAATACTTATTTGCTTCATCTGTAACAATAGGCAGCGAAGCAATCTTCTTTTTCTAACTGCCTTCAAATATTTTGTGAGTGCATTTAGTTATACAAACACATCAGCTTTCATATACATTTACATCGACATACATACAACACATTCGCATTCCAAGAAATCTGTTTGTGAGTGAGAGAGACGGAGCACAGGACAAAGACACTTTCTACTAGCAAAAGACACTTCGCATTTCGATTTCCTTGACATTTTGGTACTTTTATCTATAAATCTAAGGAATTTCAAATTGAATTTGGACCACTTATATGCAAAAGTGTTAAAAATGATTCGAACCGAATATCTGATATGAAAAACTATCCTTTAAAGAGCATAGACAAACTATAAGTAGACCTTTAACTCTTCTTCTTATTCAAATGCTCTTCGACATTCCGCTTTTCCGAAAATGTTCATTTGAGACTGCACTATTGGTCTTTCAATGAGTGCGAAGAACCGAAAAGCTTCCACGAAAGTTTTATATTCTCCAATTTAAGGGGAAGTGCTCTCAATCTTCGGCGTCTATCAATAGCTTTTCAATGTAAAAAGTGTTTTTTGCTCCTTTCTAAGAGATAGATTTTGCTTTGCATCATTAGGCTAAAACAGAGTGCACGCGGTGAAATGAAGACGAAGCAGAAAACTAAAAGCTCTGATCGAATTCCATGTACATACATATTTCTTCGTCTTCAGCTTCGTCTTCGAATAGGTCTTCGGTACGAAAGTGCGCTCTGTCTTTAGCGTAAAGTAATACTTTTATTATAGAATTGTATTGCCAGATCTTTTTGTAGTAAAAGATTTACCCTACCATTTACCAAGCTTAAAACTGTAGCAAATCTTTGTTTGTGGTTCAGCTGTATCATGAATCCATGTATCTTTATAGTTTTCTACATTTTCATCTACATTTCATCATGTAGTTTTTCTGCTGCCCGAGCATCACTATCGCCAAACCAATTCCAGGCTCTCGCCCCTCTCAAATCTCTTTTTTTTATATAAAAGTTGCCAAAAAAAAAGTAGCCAGACATAAATTATGTGCCTCTGTGTGTGTGTGTGTGTGTGTGTGTGCATCTGTTTTGTGTTTGATGTCTGGACGCTTTATTGTATGATTGACCTTGAATTTATGGAAATTGCGTAAGTGAGCAGAAAGAACTTTGTCATAAGCATACACATATAGAGAAATCAAGAATATGTTGAACAAAGGCAAAAAAAAAAGCAAACGATGACAAAAACCAGACGCAGACCACAGACCTTGACATTGGTGTTAGAGAAGAAGTGTGTTGTGTTATGGGTACAATGTGGCACAAATGGAATGAAGTGCTAAAAATGACCTAGTGGATATTTGAGGTGCAATATGATAACTATATAATCAAGGACAGGCTTAAGATTGTAGGAGAATTTTGTATAGAATCCTGTTCCTAGATCTAGGAAAGTCTAACTTGAATCTCATAGTAGTCCCTTGCGACTTAAATATTAGGTTAGTCATTGCTATTCTAAATCATACATATTTCTGGTTCATATTTGTGTCCACATACCAAGTTTGCTGCAACTCCATATACTCCCTCTCCCATTTGGCCACACAGTATAAAGATACTTTTTCAGGTGCTTTTTCCCCCAAGGCTCAAGGCCATAACTTCAATTATACCTTTCGGTTTCTGCTCTGCACACGTGTCAAGAAGATGCTTTGGCAAAAAAAACGTCAAATGTTCTGGCAGAGCTTAAAAACTCCATTTATGAAGACGGCTGCTTAATTTCGGTTATTGAAAATTAATAAAATTGTGAATTTTATGCACATTCTTGGGGGTTTGAACAACCTTCAAGAAAATGACTGCAATTTTGATCACATCAATTTGCATCACAGCTAACATGGGGGGTTCATATGTATGCATGTGTCTTTATACTCTTACTCTAAATAGTGTAAAGGAGTATATTGTATTGGTGCAAATGTATGCAGTAGGAAGCATTTACGAGCCTTGATCAGCATCAACAGTGGAGTCCATTTAACGTTGTCCGTCTGTCTGTATGGATTACCACGTAGATCCCGGAGACTATAAGACCTAGAGTCACCAAATTTGGTATGTAGACTCTTCTAGTGCACATGCAGATCAAGTCTGTTTTCAAATTTTATCATCCCCCCTCCCGCCCCCGCAAATCGATAAAACCTTATATCTCCCACAATTTTTGACGTATCTTGTTGAAACTTGGTTTGCCTATGTATAAGCACATTATACACCGGCCTGCCGGATTTCATTCAAATTGGATAAGAATTGTGGACAAACTCGCTAAAAACGTTTAGCTTAAGAACCCCCGATCACATAAAAGTGATATACATTCACTCATTCAAACATGTATACACAATCATACATACATAAACACAGACTTCACACATGAAAGCCATACACACACACATATTATATCATACATACATTGCTATGTGCTTGAGAAGGAGAGAGAGAAAGAGACAGAGTGAGAGCATTCTGCTGCTTTGACTCTAACCGAAGGCGAGCTTATTCCTTCCCTTTCTTTCACACACAGCAGAGCATGCAAACTCAATACTATTACACTCGTACTCGGAGAGTAAGCGAGTGCATTATATTCCTAAAGATACTGAGAAAATACTGAGTACGAGTATCTTATAGTCGGAATTTCTACTACAACACTTTTACTTGTTTTTCTTTTTTTGTGTTGGGCGTTGAGGATTTAAGAGTGCCACGCCTCCTGCTCTGCCGGTGGCCAGTGGAGCCCCAAAATGCCGAAGCTGCAATGCAAATATACACACACACACACACAAACACTCTCTCACAGTATTTGGGTTTGTAAACATAATTTGTTATTTTCGCCTTGCGATGCCGCACACTTGATAAGGCCTATCGATAATATCCATATCCGCCATACAGTTGCTATGGCTTTGGGTTGAAGAGATTGCTTATTATGTATGTTTGGTCATATTTTATATGGTTCGTTGTAATTCATTTGGCAGCACTTAGTGTGGCATATCAGATATGAGAGCCGAGCCTTTGGTATTAACCATTAAGGAGGTTGAGAAAGTATATTGATATGAATAAAGGTTTTGAATACATTTCAGAATCATCTGAGTGGAAGATTAGGCTGAAAGTCGATAATAAGAATGCAATGTCTCATCTATAAGTCGAAGGAACAAAGAAATCTAGATAAACGACCATGATGAAAGAGGTGCTATATGCGCAGATCACAGTCCAATAAGTAGAGGAAGGTCCATTAGTTTGCCGAGCAAATCCATTTGAGTGTCTTCTTCTTTCGATATCTTGCGGAATGTGAAATGAATGGAAAATCTATGAAAAACATTTGTATAGTTCTGGACTTATCAATCATTGAATAAATTCTCCGTCAAACGTCAAATTTTCCCAAATAAAATCCCTTGAAAATTGAAAGTTCTACAAATCAACCAAAAAAACATGCTCAAGAATCATCTTCAGACAAATAGTATAACGAAAATGAAATCCAAGATGAAGACACACAACCAGATTGACATGAAGCGTATTCAACTGGAACTGCGTCAGCTTCGCCATATGCTAAAGGAGATGCGGCAGGAACAGACTCAAGTGAAGGCAAAACGTAAAGATAAACAGGGTGTGGCCAAGGGAGCTGCTGACAGCTCTATCAAGACCCAAGTCAAGAGGAAAAAGTTATGGAAGAAGCCCAAAGCGGCAACTACAAGCTCTGCTGCTCCCAAAGACTATGCATTTGGCCCAACGCAGGCCAAGGTGAAGATAGCGAGCAGGAGCAGCGGTCAGAGTATGAACAGCAGTCGCAGCAGGATCAGCAGTTGCCGCCAAAGTAAAGGGGGCCAAGTACAGGTGGCTGCCGTTGGGGAGATCATCAGTAAACAGGCTCAACGCATTGAGCAACAGAAGCTGAAGCTGCAGTGCATCAAGCTACACTATGAGCGACAGGTGGCCAGCATCAGGAATACGGCACAGCTTTTGGGAAACCAGCTGAAGCAACTACAGCAAGTGCTCCAAAATCAGCTGCAACACAGTCAAGGCATCTATCGCTTTGATAGCTACTTCAATAGGCTACTCGGAGCTGTGGATGATATGCAATTTCGTAGTATCTGACACTTGTGTGTGTGTGCAACAAATGGGTGTTCCTTGTGGACAATGCTCAAGGCGCCATTAGCTATGAGGGGGCGGCTTAAGTATTGCACAGAAGGCACATCCATTTCTTAGAAATTTTAAGTGTTGAAATTCAAAGTATTAAAGAAAATTTTTAGCTGAAAGATAAAATTTCATATGCATTCACATTTTGGGGGAGCTTCTCTAAGGAAGATATATAACTTGCTCCAGTCAGCCCTGCTTCACACTTCACTTGTGTTTCTCAAGCTCACAAATCCCTTTAAATCGTAGTGCCAGAGTTCTCATAAAATTCTACAAACGTTAACAAAATTTCCAGCCCAAGAGACCTTTAAACATTTTCTTTTCACACCAAATTCCTATCATATATAACACTTAGCCCTCTTCAGAAAACATGCGCAAGACGACAGAGACACGTACGAAGGCAGCTCGCTTGGAGCAAGAGGTGACCGTACTGCGCCATGAGCTGGCCACCATGCGTTCGGATCGTGACGAACTGCATCGGAAGCATGCGGCACACTTCAAGTTCTGTGAAGGTGAGGGCGATGAATGCGTTAAGCTTTCCCAGGATATCAAGAAGCTGGGTAAACATGTCCACCAGCAGGATCTTTACATAGCCTTTCTGGAGGATCAGATTAAGAAGACGCGCGCCAAGTATGTTTTGAAAATGGGCAGCGTTAAGATCAGCACCAATCTGCTGGATGCCGAGCTGCAAAAGGTACGCCAGGAGCTGCACAACATTGCGGATAAGGCCGGCCAGGTGGACAAGCTGCAGAAACGCCTGCGCATTCTCAAGCTTAAGTTGGAGCGACGAGACTCGATCATAGCGCACTATGAGAACCAGCATACGGATATTATGGGCATTATAAAGGTAATGCAATCGCGTCTGGATGTCAACAATCAGCGCGAAATGATAACCATGGCCACACAAACCTCACTGGTGTCCCTAGCAGTGTCTACATCTGAGCCGCAACCTGTGGCCACTGATCCAGCCGACGCAAATGATGCGAGCGATCTCAGCTCGGAGATTATTAGTGCCATGCAGACGTACAAGGAATCGCCGCCTCTAAAGACACCACTCTCACCTTTCAACTTCTCCTGCCTGAGCTTAGCTCTTCGAAAGAAATTGGATATACTAAGCGAGGAATAACACCCAATCATTTGCCATTTTACACGCTCTTTGAATCGTCAAATTTTAAATTGTCCACAAATTAAGTATATAAAAATTTTAGTAAATATTTTTAAACTTATTTCGATCTGTTTATGTTCCCTCAAATTTGCTCAACCATGTACAATTTTAACTAGCTTGCAAAATGTTTTATATAACCTTTTGATATTGGATCATATTGTACGTATATGGGAATTATATGGGAGACATTCATTAAGCAAATGCAATGGGGCGGAACTTCGGTCAGCAATTCATACAGTTTCGTGATTTTCCTTAGAATTTTCATTCAACAAGTTCATTGACAACAACATTCTGGCCAGACATTCAGCTTTAAGGGTTATTAAACTGCAATGTTATTGTATATATATTCAAGTTTGATTGTGTAGAGATATATATGTTTCGTTATTCATCCATTCGATATATATGGCAGCACATAGTCTAAAGGAAAGGCTAAGGAAAGTAAAGCTTTTTCTGCTCTCTTTGCAGTTCAAGTTTCTTTGCTAATTCCAAATTTAAAAGATCTCCATTAGTACTTGAAGATTCATATGCTAAGATCCTATCTTTAATAATTACTTGGTGCATCTCAAAGAGATGTTCTGTATCAATCCAATTTGCTGCAAATATCCAAATACCTCGGATTCCCAAGCAAAACTGACTTACTTAAGAACTTTTCTTACCAATTCAGTTTCAGTTCCATACGATCTTGTTGGTCTTCCATGGGAATTTAAGTTCTAAATAGTATTCAAAGGTTCTTATTGTACAAATCTGGTCAGCATATATGATACAACCATTCCGAAAATGTACTTCTAAGAATTCAAAATAACAACAAAATCTCAGTTTAAAATTTTGTTCCATTTCATGCAATATCTTACTCAAAATTGTAAGCAAATTTCATTGCAGTTTTGCCTCACATACAAATTTGTCACGTTGCCATGTTGACTCTAAAGAGACAAAGACCTGATGTCGACTGCAATTTGCAGCATATCCTAATGCAAAATTTGTACATAAAAGCACGTACCATAAATCCCATAAAGAACTCCAAGCAAAAGCAAAAGCAGCAGCAACTCTTCACTGGTGACTCAATGGTTGGGTTCTATGAAGTCATATGGCATCGTACTACATCGTCTATTGAATTCTAATGCTTGCACCAGGAAGTGCGTGCAGAACTCCACAACATGGTGTACATGTACAATCAATCGTTGGTCAATTGAAGCAATTAGAAATTGATTGAGCGTAGTTGGGCTGACGTTTGGCAAAATAATAATTGGGGCAAAAGTTCAGCAGGGCCTTACTGGTACTGGTAGATGTTAACAGCAACTATCTGTACCTCCTCTCCAGTCAAGCCACTCTACATGCAATCTTATCAACATGTGAAATAGAAGAACTGTCACCAAGTGAATCATAGTACATCATCATGATCCATTTTGTTTTGGTTTCTCGAACGACGCCCCTTGACAACTGTCGTTAGCCAAACCTGTTTAATTAGCCTTCAAATACATTTAATAGGCCTTAAGCATATTCCACACCTCGCACTTGTTCATGTGCTCTAGCTCCAACTGACCCTGAGCACACTAATGTATTTAGCACGTGACGTCACTGCACCCAGGTGTCGCTGTGTCTTTGTTCTCCATGGCTCCAGCTATATTTTAAACCAACAAGAAATAACTTTGGTTTTTAGTAATTATTATTAAAACGGCTTAACTAAGATACAGTTTCAGTACATTGTATTATTACATAAATTATTTACTATTATGTGCCCGAAAAGCTGCGGAAATTGTTTTTGAGCAGCAGAACCACAAAGAATATGCCCACGGCAATTGAAAACAGTGGCACGTTGATCAATTTCAGGTCGACTAGAGCTTGCATCATGCTGTAAATGCTTTCGCTGCGCACTTCGCCACCACAGCAGTCCATAAGAGTAACTAATATTTATTAAAATTGAGGAAGCGTTATTTAATTTACGTTGCTTTTATGTTTTGTTTTTGTCAGCCAGGCTGTCAGCTGTTTGCAATAGCAACTATCGTACGATTTCGATAGATACACAACAAATCGATATGTTTTAGTATTGGAAAACACATAATCACAAATTTAGTATATTTTACTACAAAAAATAAAATGCAAATGCATAACCATAACATTAAATGAAAATATGCGCTTATACGTTACTCCGGGAGAGTTAGTCCAAATTAAATATATATAAGATCTTAGACCATATGCATTCCCTTTCTCATGCCATGCCTATATTAGAAAACTCGCACATCTTGTCTGGCCAACGCTTTACCAAAACACACAACTCTGTTTGAACTGTGGGTTTAGTTTTATTAATTAGTTTAACATAACTATTTGCTAATTAATCTGTTTATTTAAACATCGTTCTCAAAGTCAGCAGGGTTCTTGCGCGCTAAGGCGGCGTGTTTACGTTCGGTCAGATCGTAGATCAGGTAACCCAGAATGAAGGCTGCAAGAACAAGGCACAGCGTCAAATATTGGAATAGTCAAATAGGAGCATACTGCATCAGCTACTTACGTGGGGTCACAATGAAGATGTTGGAGCGAATGCGACGCACAATGTTTGGCAATCCCTTGCTGATGGCACCGGCAAAGGCGCGCTGCTCGAAGGGTGATAGCTTGTAGGTAACAATGCCGTGCACCTTGGCCAAGTTGCCAAAGTGGGCTCCATTCAGAATCGAGGTTAGACGCATGTTTCAAGCTGTGGGCGGTGGAACGGAGTTGGGATTAGCATTAGCAACAACACAACAAATTCACGATTATTTGTATAAAAACGCAAATGGTAATAATAAACATTTTGCTTCTGGGGATTTGGATGCACTTAGCCTCCAATAGGTTATGTAATTTTTGCACTACGCTGCCAAGAACAACACGTCTCGGAACGTCTGCACACACTGCACTTGCACTTTTGTTAGCTAATAATTGTGCATATTTATAGATCCAGCAGGTGCATACTTTTTTTTTTGGCAATTATGATATATGCCATTTTTACCTTGATTTTATTTGCAATGCAAATTCCTCGTCTGCCTGTCTTCCTCTTGCCAGCGATAAGAATCTTATCGTTCAGAATAAACTATCGAAGCAGCTGTTCAGCTATCGGTCGGCGGCAATTGAAAAGCAGCCACTGTTAACAGCACACTGTTAATGGATATAAAAATAATGTAAACAAACATATATTGACGTATGTAAGCAAAGATGTTTTAGGAAGGTAAACAAATTTCAAAGCTAACATGGAAATAAATACACTTAAATGTGCGTCAATTTGCGACTAACTAGCAGCGCTGTTAATTAACATTAAGCTGTTCTACTGTGCAAGGGAGCGGCTGCGGCATGAACAGTAACAGTCGCTGTTGCTCTGCTCATAATAAGTTATCGAGAAGCTGTGAAATTATCGAAGAGCGGTAAGCGATATTGGCATTTAAATGCCACCATAAGATGTGCATGTTTGGCAATAAGATAATGTAATATTTACCTGCCTTTGCAATAGAATTAAATTTATCTTTCAAATATGTACTTATTTTTATTACCGTTGAAGTCACAGATTTACACACAAACTTTTTCCTAATTTTTATAGCAGAGGCTGCCGACGAGTGCAAATAATGTCAAACGACAAGCAAGTCTCAATGTCATGGCCAACTAAAATGCTCATTAAGAATCTAATAATACAATTGTATATGGTCTATGTTCTATATGTTTATTGATTCAAGAGATGAACAACATTTTTACAGCTATGAGATGATATCAATTAAAAGTAAATTAATAATACAATTTTCTTAGAAAGAAAACAGCACAATATGACGACAAGATTTCACATTTATGGCAACAATTCTACATGTTCAAAAATGTAAAACATTTTTTTTTTAGTATCGCTTAAAAAAAGTAGACAAAAGTCCAGTAGAGCGCATTGAAGGCCAGAAACAGGCATGGAAACAGAAAGCGTGAACGTCTATCAATCCACATGGCAATCTCTTGCGGCGTCATGGTTGTAAATGTGGGCGGCGGTGGCTCCTTCTTGTCCTTGTCCATATCCACAACATGATCGTTGTTGGCCAAACGTTCACTGTTTACTGAGACCGTGTCGGCGCACTCAGTACGTATAATGGGCAGGTTGGGCTATAGGATCAAAAAGTAAAGAGCATTTAGTAGAAGTCTTGGTGATCCTGGTGTGAGTCAAACTTACATGAACTGTGAGATAGTTGTTGAAGGCAGGATTTACAGTGCCATTGCCATTGCGCACGCTTTCCGTGCTGGAGACAATGTTGTCCAAACTGGAGCAAGATCTTGTCCTAGAATCGTTGCTCAAACTGCCGCCTAATTGACGCCGAGCTGGACGTGGAGTTAATGTGGATTTGATGATGTACTTGCTGTTGACCTTCTTCAGCTCTATATTCTCCTTGCGCCGCCAAATGGTATTGACAAAGGCAAACTCCACCAGGCTGCCAAAGATGAAGAAGGTGCAGCCAATGAACCATATCTCTGACACTTTTATGTAGCTGACTTTGGGTAGCGTTTTGCTTTGCGATGAGGAGAGGGTAATGAACGACAACATGGTGCTGGTGCCTGCATAGAATTTGGAGAGAAAGATTAGAGTAAACTTTGAAAATGAGCAGCCTATGGCAAGCACTTACCCAGCATAATGCGTGGAGGAGAGGCATCTGCCTGCAGCCAGAAGGACACCCATGATATGGCCACAATCATCATAGAGGGCAGATAGTAATCCAAGAGATAGAAACCAATTTCACGCTTTAAGTTAACAGTGAAGCTCAACGAACTATAGTCGCCCACTGAGAATGAAGATGAAATATAAAAAACTGCAACCAAAGAGATGAATTTCAAGAACTTACTGAACGCGCCATGCCTCAGGTTGATGTCATCAGAGTGCACTGTTGTGGTATTATGCCAATAATTGTCCATATTGTACTCGGTAAGTCTCATTTCGGGATCAAATGATATGGGCGAGTGAGTCTCCCACTCCAATTTCAAGTCCGATGTGTTGTACATCCCTAAAAGGACAAACAAATTACTCTCCAACTCAACCTGAATCTTATCCAAGTCTGTCTTACAGCTCTCCAATACGGTTGAGCAAAACTGTTGATCAAACGGAAACTTCTTAAAGTCCATCCAGCAATAGAGAGAGGCCTGCATGCGCGTGGATATGATCACATTACCCTCCGGTGATATGGAGGTCAGCACATCCTTCTCATCGGTCCCCAATATATCTGATTCCCGTTCGTTGGCAAAGAATATATGTGGCAGCCAGAGGCGTTCGCTTAAATGTTTCTGCCCCAAAATATTTTCACGTCGATCTGGTGAATATTGTTTATAGGCCAGGCGGCGATCCTGGAAGCTCAACTGCAGCAAGGCGTACATCTTGAACTGCAGCAGATCCGAGTTGAGATTTTGTAAGAAGTACACATAGATGCGGGCCTTCACAACTATGGGGAGTCGCGCACCCGTGTTGCTATATTCTGTGTAGAAATCAGAGATTCAATTAAATTTCGTCTTTAGATCAGCTATCCGAGCTACTTGCCAATGGGTCGTTCCAAGCGATCATATCGACAAACATGGGTTAATCTTTGTATGAGAATGGTTTGCTGCAAACTTCCAGCATTGGATAAAGGCGGACAATCCTCACTCTCCGTTGTGACATTCGCTGAACTGTAAGATTGTGAGAAAGAGAAAAGAGAAAGATAAATGTAGTAAGACTCTAATTGAATTTTCATAGCTGAATATTCTTCAATTTCAGGTTAAGTTTTGTAACAGCCCCATGAAAAACCACAACTGTATTATCACTAATCTCTACCTGAATTTCTATTATATATATGTATAAGGCACATTTACTATGGCCACACACAAAAGACCACAAAAAGGGCCTCGTAAACAAACATTATGCCAACTATTATATCATTTTCTCGCTGCTTTAGAAAGAGAAACTAATGTGACTCAGGGTGAAATATGCATGTAGAAGATACTTAATTTTCCTAATGAATGCTGAAACACATCTAGCTATTGTT
Source organism: Hirtodrosophila duncani (assembly GCA_037043425.1). Lineage (NCBI taxonomy): Eukaryota > Metazoa > Arthropoda > Insecta > Diptera > Drosophilidae > Hirtodrosophila > Hirtodrosophila duncani. Next base: position 6,184,625 of record JBAMBM010000821.1, on the reverse strand, counting down.
ACGAATCCATTTTAGTGCTTTTGTTAAATATCTTTGAGATTGTTCACATTTCGAAGCGGTTTTCACGCGGTTTGCAAATTCGTTTCACTTATGGGTGGGTGAGGGGGGTATTAAAGTGTAAATTTTTGAAAGGGAATGGAAAGATGAGGATCGGGCTTTCTCAGGGGAATAAAATCCAGGTTTACATAAAAGAAAATTTGATGTGTCCCTTGAATTTTCGGCTTAAGAATAATATTTTTAGCTTTTCTTATTTTTCAAATCTGATCAACTTTAGAAGGAAGCTTTTCCGACCATATAAAGCTTTTATATTCTTGATCAGCATGACAAAGGGATTCGATATAGCTATATCCGTCCGTTTGATTCAATCCCAAGACTTCAGACGACTTAAGAGCTGATATCTTTATTAGATTCGTCTTGTATCTGCAAGCTGATTGCGTTTAAGAATCATCCAGATTGGATTGGATTCAGTTTGAACAATCATGTCACATCAAGGTCGTAGCCAGCTTTGTCTGAAGGGGGGCACGGCCTGTCCAAGGGGGGAAACATCATATATATTAACATCATATATATATATTCTGTAGCATTAGGTAAATTTATAAGGAATCCTGAACAACGCGATATTAATGCAAGAAATAACTCTCAAAATACTGCTGAAAACTTTGTCCGCCGAATGAGTCCTTCATAGCATGGTGTGGAACTGGAACGGTATGTCATAGCGCGCTCCCAGGCTCCAGGGAATGAGTCCTAAATATCTTATCTCTCTCTAGTAAGAGTACAAGTATAAAAACACTTCAATTTATAGTTTCACTTTTGAGTTTGAGTTTTGCAGCTTCAGAAAATGGGCAAATGAAGAAAGCTAGGTGAGAAGATCAGATATTTACAAGACGAATATTAATATATGAACCTAAACAATAGTGCACAGATAACTCAACATGACTATAAAAAGCTTCTCGATTAACAATGACAGAGCTATTCCATTCTATTAGATACAAATTGCCACTGGAAGACACAAGAAGTGTAAAGTGTAAAATGTTGAAATTCTACTGACAATTTCACTAAACTTGGAAAATAATGAGTAATATTCACCCATGATCACATGACAGATCACTTGTACAACTAATGTGATGATCTAGTTGAATGCCCACCACGCTTATGGCCCATAAAACTGCACATGCCTCATCAGTTCAATTATTGCCATAGGGGAGAATTGTTGAGTTGTTGCACTGCCAACTGGGCTGGAAGTTGGATTTGGAAATCATTGAGCAGCTGTGCAAGCTCATTTGGAGTGGAGCCACAGCTAAAGATCGTCAAATAAACAATATTTGCCTTTTCCGCTCGGTCTCGTCTCACATTATTACATATTTAACTTGGGCTTTTGCGGCTCAGGTATATATAGAGTACATCTTTACAATAACAACAACAAATAAGGAAAAAATAATATTTAATAATTGCACTTTGTGAGCCATAAAGCAGCGATCGCAACTCGTTTAAATTTAATTATTTGGATATTTACATTCCCATTTTGGCCATGTTCTCCTCTGTTGATAAACCAAATTGTTTCCTCAACTCTAAGCTTTAGGCGACTTTAAAGTAAAAAGCCGAAAAGCCGACGACTGATTTCGTTTTTCCAATTTCTTAATTAAATTTTGTTGAAAGCAGAAAAATACATATACTCTTCTGGGGGTTTTTCTTTACAAACCAAATAGAAAGAGACATATGGACATATGGAGCTATAACATACACTAAGAAAAACAGCGACGTTCCACAATCAATCAAATTTTTATTGGATTTGGAAGTTCGTTCTTGAAATTTGTTCAACATGTAGCAGATTCTGTGAAAGTGGCGAATTCGTAGCAAGGTTGTGAGAGACCAAAGCCTCATTGGCTTTCTCAGCTACTCTCAGTCGTTCATCTTGTGACAGAGGGGATTGGTGAGGGATATAGAAAGCAGCGCGATAAGTAAAAATTGTGTCTGCATGCTGATTTACATAATTGGTACAATTCACATACAAAGTTAAGCTTCGGCAACATTGGGCTTGCAATGGACATGTCGACTAAAGCGCCGCGCACTTCTAGCTGTCAAGCGGATATCCTTCTCGAACGCCAGCTCGGGCTGTCAGCAAATTTTCAATTGCGAGCCCTGCTATAACATCTACAACAAAAACTACCTTTGGAATAATCTGTCAGCGCGTCGAAATTTCGCACCATGCCATGCGTATGCACTTTGTTGTTGCTTAATTTTCTATTCTGCTTCTTCCACAGCTCAATATTTTCCTATTGCGACTTAACCAAAGAGCTCTGGAAGCCACTGCCTGCCCATCGCTGCTATAGAGAATTGGCGGGTGTATGTGCAAGGGCGTAGTCAACTTTGTCAAAAGGGGGAACACAGATCATATAGCCAGTCGATCCAAGAAGGAGGCAATAACGATATCTACGCTACTATTATTCAAAATTTATAGTGAATTTATACTGAATTTCTAATTTGTAGAGGGGCAATAACCCCGGACCACCCTTAGTACGCTCACGTATCTTGGCATCATTTCAAAACTAGACTAATTATGGTTCTTGAGAACGTTTGTTCGTATATATCAGAACGCTGAGATTCGTCAAAAGGGGGAACTGTTCATATAGCCAGCCGGTCCGGTTCAAAACTTATATCGAATTTATACTGAATTTCTAGTTGCAGGGGGCCAAGGAGAACGTTTGAGAACAGTTGTTCTTTTCTTTCAGAACGTTGAGATTCGAAAGCTTTCTTGAATTGATCCAAAAGGTTCCTGAAATGAGAACATATCATTCTTGATGTATCCCAGAACGTTCCTATAATAATGCCAAAGCGTTCCAGAAGTGAGAATAAAAGTCCATTCTCAAATCAAGAAGATAGTTCACCATATAGAGAGCGAAAATATGGATTCTCTAATGATTTTGTTCCTTATTGATCAACTTTTTTTCTTAGTGTACTATAGAGAAAATATTGATTTGATTGTGAAAACTAAAAAACAAAATGAAAGATACTGCGACCTATTATCATCTTAGCATATCTTCCACATTTTTCCAGTCTTATCGCACCATCATAAGGAAATGTTGAAGAATAAAAATGCTCTTCCTCTTATTTCCACATTTTATCATGTTTTTATGTTTCTGTTTATCAATTTTGTAACAGTTGTTCGAGTTGGCAAACAATTTCAATATGAAAATATTCATTTTAAGCAAAAGCACACATTACTTAACGACAGATGCGGCTCTGCTTTCACTGATATATTCAAATTAATATGTTCATGCATTTTCAACTTGTTATCTCCGCAAACAGCTCTATTTATGAACTCTGTTGTATATTTTTACCAATAGAGAGAAAAAAGTACAAAAATTGTCAACAGAAAATCATTGAAATCAGCAAAAATGGCATTGACAAAGAAATTGGCCAAAACAAAGAGTGGAATGGAGACACTTATTTTGGTTGTTTATCTAACAGCTACAAAGCATATCACTTCTATTTTCTGACTTTCCTTATCAGTCATGTACCACTTCTTTTCATTCAACTGCATTTTTGGGAAATTTTAGGCAATTATTATTATTTTTGCGATGAAAACTTTTGTGTTTAAATTTTACATATCTTCTTATAATTGTAGAAACTTTGAGTAAAATTTTCACAAAATTTCACAAAACTGTTATAGTTAGCGGGCTCAAGGTCGTGGTTTTTTCAACTGCCTTAGAAATACTTTAGGTGTCTGTAGAATTCCGTGATTTCGGCAGAATCTCACTGTGTTTGACAACAGCTCAAAATTGATAACAAAAACCAAAAATTGAAGCTAAACTGACTTTACAGACTCTTTCAAGAACTGCCAGAAGTCTATTATCAGAAGTTTTAATAATTAAAAACTCAATCTTATGTCTGGAGGCTACCTAATCATTTCAAAACTAAAACCCAATATGAATTCAAATGGCGAAACCACTGAAAAGCGATGGTCATCATGAGACCGTTTGGTCTTAAGTATCATTGTGCTGCCGAGATGTCCATCTGTCTGTCTATTTCCATGCGAACTTGTCTCTCAGTCTTAGAGATATTGAGTTGAAATTTTAACCATAGACTTTTCTCTGCTGTAAGCTGCTGATATGACAAAATTGTTCAGATCAGACCACTATATCATATAGCTCTCAGTCTTAGAAGCCTCTGCGCCTGCTAACCGAATTTCAACCGAATCTGCAATCTGTTTTTTTTGTGTGAAAATGTTTTTATACAGAATTTTTGAATAATCATGTAATTGTTATCATATTTTCATTACCGTGGATGCGTTATCAGTTCTTAAATATAAAGAATTTTTAGAATATTGATATATATATATATATATTTTTTTTTTTATCAGAAGCTATGCAAAGAGTAAATGTATGAAGGCAGGCAGAAGGAAGCGTCTCCGACCCCATAAAGAATATATATATTCTTGATCAGCATCAACAGCCGAGTCGATCTAGGCATGTCCGTCCGTAGGAACACCTAGATCTCGGAGACTATAAGAGCTAGAGTCATACAATTTGGGACATCAGATCAAGTTTGTTTAAAAATTTTGCAATTTTATTGACTTTTCGACTTTAAAACTCAAGGAAAATTAGAAACAAATGAGTATATCCTTCAAAGCACGTCCATTTTCATAGATCTTGCATTAATTCTGCTATAGAAAATGACTGAAATATATCAATTTTAGGAAATCTGCCAATTTTTTTCAGTTTTGACCATCACTCGAGAATGCCACAATGGAGTTTTACAAGTTTTACGCTTCCTTAAAGCCAAAGATTATAACTTTTTATAATCCCTACACACTTTTACATTGAAATCTTCTCTTTTTTGAATGAATTATGAATTGGGAAAATTGTCTACCTAGGAGCGGGATATTTTGTGATTCTTTGACTTTAAAATTCCGAAAAAATGAGAACAAAATTTATATCACTTTTTAAACCAATGCGCTGACATAGCTGCATTAATTAGGCGTCGTTTGCCAAATAATTCATAGAAATCTATGATGCGAAAGCAAAATAACAACAATTTCAAGCTAGACAACTTTTTGTCAAATTTGTCTTTTGCCATAAATTTTTTCCATATTTTGGCATTGTTTGCCTTGCCTGTGACCTAGTGTGATTGATCACTATCAAAATTATTATTATAAAAAATGTTCCCAAAAGTCACTTTAAAAAATAATTATAACTATATTTAATAATTGGTGGCAGTTAAGAACTTTTCTTCAACTTTAAAAGAAATACAACCATAAGTTTGTGAACAACAAAGTTCAGAAAATTTACCTGATCTCTGCGTTTTTTTCATATATTTTTTTACACATTTTAAAATATTTACAAAAAAGTTATTTTGAACAAAAACATCTCTAATGCGTTGCTTATAGAATTGTATATGGTAAAATATCAAAAAAGTATAAGATTATCTGATTATTATCTGATTCCTTCACATTCTCAAATGAAACCTTTCTAAGTAAAACTATTTCGCGAGCCTGAATCATTTTCTTTGCGTTGCCTAAACTCAGAAGAGAAAACTTGAAATAATTTGTTATATTTCTAACATATAACAATAATAAATAAATATATTATTAATTTAATTTAAAATTAAACTTCTCTTACCTTACTGGCGTTTGTATAAAGCTGTATATTAAAGTTATCAGTAATACTTTGCTCAAACTTCCCATGTAGAAATTCTTCATTTTCGAAAGAAAATCTTTAAAAATTCACGGCACAATAATTTTTTTTGTTTAAGTTCTGTCACAAAATTATACCTAATTGTTGTTGTATTAATTGATTTATTAGCTTGTAATGCTCATGTTGTTGTTCTAGCACTTTTCACACACTTGTCTCTCGATGTATTCAATTAACACGTTCTACACGCGCTTTATCCTCGCATTCACTTCGCATTCACATTCACTTAGGATTCCGACGATTGCATTACAAAATGCAAATCGATTTTCATAGCAAAATCATATTCCGACTACAATATAAATTTTCAAAATGTCGAGGACGTGCACATATCGCTTGTCTGTTGACAGTTTGAACTCGTGTATATTCGTGTTGCCTGACACTGTGGCTGCTGCTGCTCTGCCTCTGCCTCTGCCACTGCCTCAGCCTCCCAATGATGTTAACGTTTCCAGTACAAGCTCTAAGAGTCAACTGAGCGGACGAGCGGTTCAGCTGCAGCCTTTTGTGTGCCCAAATTGCGTATACGCTTTTTTTTTAACTGATATTTGTTACTGATAAGCCAAGCTAATATTATGCTGGCGCGCCCACAACAGCAACAACAACAACAACAACAACAAAACCACGAAAACGTAAACGAAGGTGAAGGTGTTCGGCAACCGTTGTTTTCGTTGTTCGGTGTTAACCGTTTAGCTGAGTCAAGCCAACAGCGCAGGGTTTCTAGAGATCGCTTCACTTTTAAACCTGACCAGTAGCAGCCACAGCAGCAGCAGCGACGGCAGCAGCAGCAACGGCAGCGGCGGCAGCAGCCCATAGATTGCAGTCATAGAGTGTACTCTTATATGTGTGTATAAGAGGGTTTGCCAAGAAGTCCTTAAAAAGACTTGGTGAAAATATGATTCTACTGATATGGACCCAAGCAAATGGTTTACGAAATGTCTTCGTTTGTTTCTCCTAAGCTATTCCTTCATGTGTTTGGGAATATTAGGGCTAAATCTGCTAAATACTTTGACTGCGGCCATGGATGTGGAAGAGCACTTTGCGATCATATTCCATATCTAGTCGAACCAAATTTATCTTAAATGCTTTCTGCATTCTCAGTCTATCACATTTTCAGTCGTTTCACCATTGGAATTCACGATGGATTCCAGTTTTTAAATGATTAGGTAGAATGACATAAGACTGGCATGAAACATGAAACATATGTAAAGACAGCCTAGCTTCGATTTTTATATTTTGCTATCAGTTTTGTGCTCTATCTGTGTCAATCACTTTCCATTCACTTTCAAAGTTTTAACCTATTTCGGAAGCGAGTCTTCGTAATTCCTGAAAAGTATCAACTGGCAAAAATGCTATAAAAAAGCTTCCTTTAAACGCCAATATAAGGAAACCTGGTAGGAAACCATCTCAAATGTTGGTTTAGAGTCTCCTATAAAACGACTCATTTTGGTTGCTTTGAATGAATTCATCTAAGGCTTTGTATAGACTTATATATCGACTATTCCATCGCTAACCTTAATAGTTTATAAAACTTGAGCTAGATCGATCATATCTAACAAATGCAAAGCTCACTTTTAGATGGTTAAAGACTTGTTGACACACCCTCGTATTAGTTTTATATCGGAAGCATGGCATTTGTGCAATATAAACCGGTATGTAACGTCTCAGTAATGCGTTCTAAGTGAAGTATTTCAAACAAATACAACTATTAAGAAATAAATAATACGAACATTTATGAATGCATATTTGTAACTTGTACTCTTTCCTTTGGATATTGATTACTTTGTCATAGAGTTTTCCTAGCTTCCACATATATAGGATGATTGATGTTTGCATGATTCTGCTGCTTGCCCTATGATGGACTAGTTAACATATATAAACGTAAAGAACTGTCAATTAATGATTGTGTTTTAAAATTTGCAGTTTGGAAAGGAAAATAAATACATATATAGTGGAGTGTCAAGGAAATCTCTAGAGATTTGAAGAAATTAATGTGTAAACACTTGAATTTATAAGTTCAAGCGTGTATTTTAGTACGAAAGGAAATAGAAACTCCAGATTGATTTCTTTTTTGAGGCGTTTTTGTGAGATAATTTGATGGTTAAACTAAGGCGCCTGCTAGACGACTACAAGATTGGAAACCATCAACATTTCAACGTTTGCTACACCTCCAATATTGTAGCATATGAAAATGTTTTGTCTTCTTTAGAAAAGATGTACAAATGAAGCTATATGTTGAAGTGTTCACTGATGAAAATGTCAAAGGTTATTCATCAAGAATGAACTACGGCTTATTTACATAATATATCAGTAAAGTCTCAGACCAATGAAATATTGTATTATATATAAGTAAGGTTTCAAACCTATGAAGAAATGGGCAACACATAAGTAAATATAAACATATGAAAGCCAATCCATGTACCCCCACGAAGAAATCTATTTAATATATAAACAAATATAATCCTACGAGATAGAGTCCACATGAAATGAAATCTAATACACATATCTAACTGATAAGACATCTACACTAAAACACCAAACAAGCATAAGAGAGACACTTGAAAAAGATCACACGCATCGGGTGAAGGCACAAAAGTTACAGAGAAACTAAATATTGAGTTGACAATGATTAGGTTATACTTACCAATAGGCGACCTTTTTTATATATATATAAGATTTCTATTACCACATGTACACATTGGCCATAATCCACCCCCTAGTTTCTAAGAAAAACATGATATATAAAGCTGACTTCTCTAAATAAAAACTCAGTCGCATTTTAGCTCTCAAATATCTCTGTGGCAGCCCACCATAAGGATTTGAATCTACCCAATCGGAGTTTCGCAGTATTTCTGGTTCTGATTCCTCAAAAATAGCTTGAGAATAATCGGGTCCTTCGTGCATGAGAACCTTCGAGATATACTCGGATTATATATTATCCCGTTCATTGCAGAAATGAGCATAATAAAGACAGATCGCATATATCGGGCTGCACCAAAAAGAAGGTAGCGTTTCCGACTAAAGTATATATATTCAAGGGGAATCGATATAACCTTGTCCGTCTGTCTATTTCAACACAAAGATTTTAGAAGCCTTAAAAGCTACACGGCTGAAATCATTACCAGATGCGTATTTTGTCTGCAAGCTAGTTAAGTTCAAGTTTTATCCAGATCGGACAACTATATCATATAGCTTCCATATAACCGATTGTTCCGGAATGAACACTTATGAGCATAACTTCTCTGTTTTTCATCCAAATCACACCAAATTGGGTTTGTATCCATTTGAGAAGGTCCCACGTCTGCTTGGCTGATCTGATCAAGATCGAACAACTATATCATATAGCTTCCATATAACCGATTGCTCCTGAATGAACACTTAGGAGCATAACTTTTCTATTTTTCATCCAAATCAAACCAAATTCGGTTTGTATCCATTTGAGGAAGTCCCACTTCTGCTGGTCTGATTTGATGAAGATCGGACCACTATATCTTATAGCTACCATATGAGCGATTGCACCGGAATGAACACTTTATAGCATAACTTTTCTATTTTTCATCCAAATCAAACCAAATTCGGTTTGTATCCATTTAAGGAGGCCCCACGTCCACTAGCCTGATGTGATCAAGATCGGACCACTATATCGTAAAGCTATCATATAACTGATTGTTCCGGAATGAACACTTTATAGCATAACTTTTCTGTTTTTCATCGAAATCAAACCAAATTCGGTTTGTATCCAGTTGAGGAGGCCCTACGTCCACTAGCCTGATCTGATCAAGATCGGACCACTATATCTTATAGCTACCATATAAGCGATTGATGCGGAATGAACACTTAGGAGCATAACTTCTCTGTTTTTCATCCAAATTAAAATAAATTCGTCTTGTATCCCTTGTATTCCATCGAGATTTGATCTAGATCGGTTATATATTTACAATGTTAATGGTATATAAGTTTCGGCAAGCCGAAGCTAGCCTTCCTTTGTTGTTTTGATACTGACATGCTCAGGATCAGCTTTCTGAATGAATGTAGTTGCAAAGGAAGGAAGGAAGGAAGGAACTCCGTGTTAAATTTAAATAAATTTTCTTTTCATTCATTGATATTCACAAATTATTAAGATTATTTACACCGAAGAGTCCATCAAATAGCTCTCAAATTTTCATTTTTAAGTCAAGTCAAAAGAACAGACAAATATAGAAACATGGCGGCTACACAGACTCTTCTGCCATCCTGATAATATCCTCCAATATGTAGAGTATCCCCTCAGCGATCTCCATCAAACATATAGAATTTTCAAACCATTTGTTTATACAAACTGATGCAGCATTTCTTACCTGGTTTTAGCCATTAGCATATTGTATAGATTTCAGGTGGATGGCGGCAGGGGGTCAGCCTGTCTTCTGTCTTCTGTGTGCTCAGGTGTTAAACCACGCTTCTAATTAAATGCCGCAGGAAAAATATGGCTTGTAATGTTTGTCTTCTTCAGTTTCAGTGTTTAAACACATGCACATGATTTTTGCAAGCTTAATTATTAAGTAAACATCGTAACAAGTTCAACAAACTTCTATTTACCTTAATAAAAATATATGAAAAAGCTAAAAAAAAAAACTATTTAATGCTTATCAGCTTATAATTATGATTATGCGATAGATATTGGTTGAATAAACTCAACAGACGTGGGGCCATCTAGCCTTTGGTGGGGATTATGCTTTGTTTGGCATATAACAAAACCAACTGACACACACACACACACACACACACACACACACAATACGTGACATAGAGAAATAAAGTGATAAATTGCCAAGTGAATTGAATATGACAAATTGCCAATAGCAGACAATATATATATATATATATATAAATTGTTTAAACAATTAGTTGAGATGCTACTGTAATCGTGATTGTTGTTCGATTCATTGTTTGCTTAGCCCATGAGAAACATACGGTTATATCTTGAGATAATATTCATTATCAACTAGTAAGAAGTCATTCATGAGATCAGTGATGATAATGAATGTGTGGAATCATGAACTAACGCTCAGAGTTGCATAAATGGGAAAGACTGAATGATTTGTCTAATGCATATTCTGACCTATAAAGGGTGACTTTTTGGAGTTGTAGAACTTTTAATTCTTAAATGTGAATGTGAACCTTGGAAGAAGGTTGCTTTGTTTGCCTCCACGTGATCTCAAACAATATAATCCAAAAGGCCTGAAATCTCGTGACCTCGTAGACGAATCTATTTCGAGAAATAACACGAAAGCTGAGTCGATTATGTGAGCCGCCAAATGTCATGTGACTCCAATCTGTGGGATAAACATGTACTATATACAGATTTGGCAAATACATAGAGGAAGTATGTCCGTTAACAAAGTATACCCTAGATGGAGGACCTTTGACTAAATAGAATGAGTGTGGAGGAATTGTGGACTGATGTGCTGGATGTAAGTAGATGATAGATATAGATAAAGTTGTGAATATTTATCAGAGAGTCTAGACATAACGTGTGATTTGTGAGTAAAAGTCCGCCAGACTGGACTTCAGCTGGGACGCTCGCCAGGCAGCAGGGCCCAAGAGTAGGTCATGATGGGACACTTGGCAGACTGCGCCAGACAATAGCCATTCTTGAGGTAGTGCTCCCTCTCTAAGGGATGTACACAGCTGCCACATGAGCACACCAAAGACTCACGACTCGCTGGCCTCGCTGAACTGTTTATGCTGCAGCGCCTCCAGTGACATCCACTTGAAGGACCGATTCTTGCTGTCGCCCAAGCAATTATAGATAGTTCGGTGATCGTCTATGATATGAATCACACGACACCCTTCGTGCTGTATCCCGCCGTATATGAAAGGTATGAAATATTTGAAGGTAATTAGAAAGAAGATTGCTTCGCTGCCTATTGCTACAGCTGAAAGAAATACGATTTAGACAACTAAGTTTTATTTCCCTTTTATAGTTCTGCAAGGCTATATAAGGTTCGGTTACCCCAATCTGGCCTTCCTCTCTTCCTCGGCATGTCCAACACCAACTTGATCTATAACAGCGAGAAGTTCCAGAAAGAGAACCAGTAAATGGGCAGGGGTTCGTTTTGTATACAATATAATTTTGTAACTTTTGCGGTTGAAGATTAAGAGACTTCTAACGACCCGCACTTCTATTTAAAATTCGACTTACTCATCAATGGTTCTTTATAACATCATGACTCAGTTTGATAAAGGTGTGCAACCCTGTTGAAAACATAAAATTAAACTCACCAAAACTCTCAGCATCCGCTATAAAAGTCTTTTATACCCTAGCGGTGGGTATTATAATTTTGTCACCATATTTGTTAAGCATAGAAAGAAGCATCTTCGACACCATAAAGAAGTATATATATTCTTGATCAGGATGAGAAACCAATTCGATAGAGTCATGTCTATCTATCTGTCTGCCTATCTGTCTGACTATCTGTCTATCTATCTATCTGTCTGACTATCTATCTCTCTGTCTATCTGGCTGTCTATCTATCTATCTGTCTGTCTGTCTATCTGTCTTTCTCTCTGTCGGTCCGTCTACTTCTCTGCAAACTAGTCTCTCAGTTTTGAAGCTATCGACTTGTAACTTTCGCCATAGGCTTGTTTCCGCTGTATTCTGCACATATGTAAAGATCGGGCCACTATATCATATAGCCCCCATATAATTGGCCGACTTACAGTGAAAACTATTAGACACTAAACACACTAAACTTATCCGAATTGAAATAATTTTTGAGACATGGCAGTTTTAGATGCCTCCAAGTATGCTGACCAAATCTCATCTGGATCGGACAACTATATAATATATCTACCATATAAATTGCCAATATCTCAATACAAATATTATCGCACTTCAAATAACGCAGTGTCTGTGAAAGCGATGAAATGAGTCTTCAGTTAAACGAATTCGTTCACAATCAAAACAGCAGAATGCTATCTCTTTCTAACCTCCAAAGTGTTACAGAGTTTTGAGAGCTAGATAGCAAGTGAATTTTCATTCAAAAGTTCTGTCTTTTAATACAATTTTTGAGTCTTAGAATCTACTCGCTAATTTGTACATATAATGACAAGGGATTATGGCCTTGCAGATGTGTTAGGTTAAGAAGGAATCGCTTATTCGTATGTGTTTAAGTTTGGCCTGCCTTAGAAGGGCTGCCAATGTGTATGACAAGATGATTCTGGGCAAGGGCCACATATATTGATATCTTTAGCTGTTGACCTGCTTTCATATGGTGCGAAGTTGATTCTGGCCTGCTTCCTTATGGCGTGAAGTCGATTCCTTGGGAAGGTTGCATCTACTTATCTGTAACATCTACTTATATATAATCCAATTAACAGTGTGTATATACATATGTGCTTGATTAAGATTGGGCTACACATCTATTCTTCCTCCTTCTGCGAGGGTATCCAAGCCTCTGGTACCCTAAGTTACTCTTCCTCTCTTGTTTTTTTTTTTGTTTAACAAATTCTAAGAGATGTTTATACTTTTTATCTTATAACAAATGCATAAACAATTAAATATTAAAATTCTGTGGTAAAGAGAAGCACGCTTCCAAGAGCCACCACCAACAACATACGGTCTCTCCTTGAACCTACGTCAATGTCTAATGTTGACCAAGTGATTTTCATATTATTCTACTTTGCTATCGCATTTAATTTTATGAACTTTAATTAAATATAAATATAAATAGCTCAGGCAACGTCAATTCCAGTAACTCTGCACACAGTTTCTAGTTCTTGCGATGCCCTGAAAAATAAACACAATTTTTTTTGTAGCGCCACACGGCGTATGCGCAATGCCAATGCCATGCCGGGTAGCAAATTTCTTGTGAAGAAAAAAATAACGTTTACTTTTATCACAATGCTATGCTATAGGTGTCTCTATGTAAGTGTGTGTGTGTGTGTGTGTGTGTGTGTTTGTTTGCCAAGACATTGCCAAATGAACTGGCGATCTCCTTGCCAACAATTTACTAGAGGTGTTGCTGGTGGTGTCTACCAGGGCGTATGCGTGTTTTTGTCTGTTTTGCGCCATTTTTTTTAGAGGTTAAACATTTATTTGCTCGCATTTTTATGGGTCGCTGGAAATGTGATTTCTCTATTTGCTAAACAAATATTAAATATTCATACACTTATTGTTTTGCCTCAGCTGCTTGTTTTGGTTAAAAATTTAATGAAATTTTATTGTTGAATTATCGTTTAGCACGTGATGATAATAGCATATTATGGGCCCTGCTTATTGGCTTTTGAATCTTTGCCGCTACTCGTTCATGGTGTTATTGCCTAGGCCTATATAGCGTGATTCATCCGTTGTGTATCACCACCGGAGCGAGGAGTCCACTTTTATCTAGCCCAGTTATGACAACCGGACATCTAGTTGAGACAGGCCCAGACAGTTGCTTGTGTTTGGCAACGCTCGCGTGTACGGTCTCGCTTCAAGTCAATAAACAAGCGTAAAGTCTTATTAATATAGGGTGACCAGCCGTAATCATCTGCTTCCACACAAAGAACATTTACAAACGAGTATGTAAATAAATAAATACGAAATTTTATACAACATTTTGTAAGTAGAGGCTTTGGAATGATCATAAAAGGGGATCTGGACAAATGAAACGTTTTTTATTATCTTCAAGTTATAATTTTATATTTCTTAAGAATCATAAACAATAAAGGATCATTGATGGGGTTGATGTTATTATCACTCAGCTGACAAAAAGTTAAGCGAAGAAACTGATAGAACAGTTGTTTGAGAGCTAAAACGCTTTTATACAATTTTTGTCCTGCAGATCTAGGGGCTGGATTATAGCTATTATGTACATGTGGTAATAGAAATCTTATATTTATGATCTGCACATGTGGTAACCAATAAAAAGATCACTTAGGTCAAATTAGAGTCTCAGCTATGTAAACTGCTTGGTTTGTTGACCTGCCATCTGGTATACAATAAAGATGCAACGTTTGTGCAGTTACCCGATGCTTGCTATATGTGGTATATCTTTAAAGCATTTACAAAATGGTATATCAATTTTGTCAGGAATATAAAGTATATATTTTATTGATCAGCGTGACAAGGGGTATCGATATAACCGTTCGTCTGTCCATCCGTCTATTTCAACACAAAGATTCGTCTTGTATCCCTTGCTTATATTTGCTTATGTTTGCTTATGTAAGAACATTTCCTCGCTTGTGTGGACTGTAGTTCATAGGTTTGAAACTTAACTTAAACATTATACACTATTTGGTAGGTTTGAAACTTTACTTATATATTAAGCAAATAAACCTTTGTTCATTCTTGACTAGCAGTAGTTTCTATATACCCCTACTAAGGTACCTTCTGATAGCTATATGATATAGTTGTCCGATTCCTGTAAACCAAGTGTACAATCAGCTTGCAGCTTGCATTTGGTACAAATGTCAGCTCTAAATATGTTTAGACTTTTCAGATCTCCTATACTACTGATGTTGGTATATCAGGGCTTTGCCAAAGAAACTGAAACTCGTTCCTATATTATTGTTTTAGGTTACTGTGCACAAGCTGCGGTTCTAGTTTTAGACCAGTAATGGGTACAGACTTGATACTATCACAAAAACTCAATACTACACAGAACACGAAAAAGCAATCATGCACACAAATTAGCTAGCGGCTATTTCCTTCTATCACACACCCGAGCATCGAAGGGAAGTTTCAAATGTCTTTCCGATTCCACTCGCCAGCATTTGAACTCGTAGCACGCCATATCCGAATAGTACCAATTGTGCCCAGGCACATAACTGATAACTGCTATCGTGATAATATACTCAGTCTTCAGGACCTAAGTTACTTGATGTTTCATCATGATGATGTAAAAAAATTGTTAAGCAATTGAAGTCCATTTTATAATCAGAAACAGAAATTGTGTCATTTAAGATGTCAAGATGTCATTCATATTGAATTATTGATATAACAAGAATTACTCTTGTGTTTTCTATCTGATCGTTGTCCAGTCCAAAATTCGGCCTCTTGGGATTCTGTGATAAGAAATATTTAATTAAAGTAGATGAATCGGTGCCTTACTGTTCGAGATATCATAATCAATGCCATGACAGTACAATAAGTGCTGCGCATGGGCCAGTTTGATCATGTTATAAATATAAACCTCTAAAAATGGAACATTATTTGGTAAAAACCCGGAAATCGTAGAAGAACCAAGGCAATAATGTTAATTAAAAACAGGAGAGGATGGGTAGCCGAAGCTTATATACCCTTGCAGAACTATAAAAAAGGAGGAAAACCTAGTGGTCTGAAACGTAATACCTTTAGGTGTAGCAATAGGCAGCGAAGCAATCTTATTTTAATTAACAAATTTTATGATTTTTACCCATGAGCAGCTTACTTAAAACAGCCTATAGACAGACATTCAGACATGTCTATATCGACTAGTCTTGCTGATCAAGAATAGATATACTTTATGGACTTTATGCGGTACAAATATCGTGACAAAATTACAATACCCTCTGCCAGGGTATAAGAATTGTTGCATGCAAAGCAAATAGGAAGCCAACGACGACAGCAAAAGACAAATATTATAAAAAGTCTGGCAAATAATCGAAATTAAAAATAGGAATGAATACAATATGGTTATATATATTTCCATACAAGTGCAGGCAACTCTGATTTTAATCAAAGACAAAGACACTCAAGTGGTTGCTAATATTAAACGATGACATTTTATTATTATTAAACATTTTTCAATTGGACAGTTTATCTCTCTCAAGTTGTCTCCCACACTTTCGGGGACTTCTTTTTGGACTTTCAAAAGTTGCTCTAATGTCGGGTCGAGTCCGAGTCGTGTGTCTTCTTATCATCTTTTTAGACTTTCAAGTGACGTCTTTTCGTCTTTCATTTGTGTTTACTTAGTATTTGTCTTAATTTTTTTTGGAGTGCAGCGGCGTGCGTAATGTGTTCTGAGTAGATCTAGTCATAGGAGATGTTAGCATTGACAACGGCTATAAAACTGTCGACTTGGCCACACATCTCGCCAACATGAGGCTGATTCATCCATTACATTTGTATGAGAACGTCACTTGCTTGCTTCATTCTCCTCTCTTCGGTTTGATTTCTTGTTTGTTATCTGAGCATGTCTGAGATTGTTATGTTCTCTGTCATTTTTATAGTAATTGGCAATCTGTAACATCGTCTGGCAATATTTACAACAATAAATTCTCTCTTATCGGCCAAGAAAAACCCGGCAAATGGCAGTTCCCCTGTTGCCACACTTCACAAGCGCTTGGGAAAATTTGGCAACATTTGCTAAGGTAATGCAAATCGAAACTCGCATTCATCAAAAAGGAAATGGTCGCTCATATTGTCAAATAAATGAATACCTGCCATCTGTTATAGCTAAATGTATTTACACCATTTCACAGCAGTATAATATTGTCTGATATGAATGCAAATGTTTGGCGAGTGGAATCATAAACACAGTTGAAAATTGCCTTTGAATCCCTTGATATATATGTATATGTCACGGTCGCCATGACGTAGGGTGTAGCTTCTTTCATCGCCTTATTATAATTGGCTTAGAAGTAGAAGTAAAAGTGTATATTGTATTTGTGCAAACGTGTGTAATAAGCAAAAGGAAGCTTTTCCGATTCCATAAGGTATGTATATTATATTCTTGATCAGCAGTAACAACGAAATGTATAAGCCGAGACATACACAGATTAATACATACACACATATCGTACATACATGCCATATCATTGTCATGTGAGAGGGAGAGACAGCACTCTGCTCTTCCAAACATGTTGCACGATGTTTACAAACAGGTTGCAAGATGTTCCAAGCAACATTGTTGCGAAAAACAGTTTTCGGTAGAAACTGCGGCAGAGTTTTCTGTGGAACCTTTCTCACTTTTAGTTATGTTATGTAGTTGATGTTAAGTTAATAGAATTGTAAAACAATTCATTAAAAACTTAAAACCACAAAAAGTGGTCTAAGTACGAGTTACTTATAGTCGGAGTTACTATAGTCAACTATAGCGGTTTAACTCGTTTTTACATTTGATCTATCGTTTTTATCTTTCTAAAGAAGGCATTTAGGTAGAATGGGAGAGGGCTATTTCTGAATCATGTCATCATTCCAATCGATTGCCTCAACAACCGCAAAACTTCATATAAAACTTGTAATACTCCTGCCACTTTTATAAAATGTTTAAAAGGGGAAAGCACACATCGCCACCACTTTATCAACAATGAACACTTTCACGTGCTCGCCTCATTTGTACTGTGCAATTTGTTTAGCTGTCAACCAAATACAAGATTTAAGCTAACATTTTGATATTTACTTGTGGCGGGCGAAGACGAGTATAGTAAATCAGTAGCCATGAGCCATGACATGTTTTTCGTACTGCTTAATAATGACTTGTCTTCTGGGCGGCGGCCGTACGTACATAGTCATGGCAACGATTTACAAGCGGATATATGGGATACATATATGAAATTTGTATTTGGACAACTTGCTTACTAATGCTGTCTGTTAATTGTTTGCTACACAAATTAAATGCTATTTTAAGAGATTTTGTCAAGGCGATTGCGCACGCTTAATACATAAATATATATTTATTTAGTTCTACACTATAGTAGATGTCTTAGCACAAGGCTTTGCGAGCTTGGAGGGGGGTAGTACACACAATCAATAGGCTAACTATTAACTAAAAACGAAGACAGCCTCCCGTTGTTGTTTCAGCCTGCTTTCTATTGCTGCTGCGGTTTCGCCGCATTGGCATCGGAGCTGCCAGTTATGGCCGGCGATTTGGCAAAGTCTTCAAATGTGTCTTTCACCTTCTTGAGGCCACGACCCGCATAGCAGGGCAGCATGTGCACAAAACGGAATGAGCTCTTAACACCCTCGTTGTAGTAGTGTTTGGCTAGGAAGCGCATTTCACCGGTCCGGGGCAGCTGAGGCACTTCGAAGGGCAGCTGCTTCTTGGCCTGCTGCACGTATGGGGACAGCGTTGCTTTCACATTGTTGTATATCTTTTCCGTTTGCACAGTGTCGCCCCAGATGCCCACATTCCGTGTGTAATAGACAGCGCCAGCCACCAAACCGCCGCGTACGAGGAATCTGAAATTTAGCAAAAATGGGGGAGAGAAATGACTGTCAGCAAAGTTACGTAATGTTGTTTAAAAACTGCCAATTACCCGAACACCATCTTTGTTTCGTTTGCTAGGGAAGAGGGAGCGTGAGGCACTGGTTGGCCCAAAATATTCCAAACTTGCTAAAGTTTGGTCGTTGCTTGTTAAAAAGCTAAAAATTTGCACACCAAATGCAAAACAAAACAAATGTGATGGCAAGGCGATATGTGTGCATGCGAACTTTGCTATCGATATTTTTCAACGATGTTTTTTGACGATAGTTGGAAACGCTGAAGTGTTAAACAGCAAAACAAAACAAAAATGATGGCAAGGCGATATGTGTGCATATAAACTTTGTTATCGATATATAATGTTAAGCAGTTACTGGAATTTAAATGATAATCGAGCTTTGGTTTTTTTTTTAGTTTGCATTTTATTTAAATATAATTTGTTTACAACTTCAACGTAACACTTTCTGTGCTTACAGCATTATAGATAAAGGTATTATCAATTGGTTTATATTGTTTGGTTATGATCTTGATCACCTCCTGGGCAGCACAGCCACCTGTAAAGAGAATTTTGCTCAAAATGCACTCAATTTTGTATGAAATCGCCAACGGCTCACCAATAAAAGCAGACACCGCATGTAATTCGGCGCCACCAAAGCGACATATCTCATGGAGTATGTCATCACTGATGGTCGCGTGCATGCCCAGATCGTTAAGCATTTTGCCGGCAATACTCTTGAGCCGTCCAATATCCTGCTCCACAGTACACTCGCCGGGAATGTTGCCACACTCGCTCAGGAATCGCTCATAGGCTCGCAGCGCAAAGTTGTAGCTGGTGAGATCACCCTGCAGCTCGTTATCCTCCACTAGAAAAGCAAGCAATAGACTTAGAATTAGCTGGCAGAACACCTACGCAGCCACTTACCTAGCGGCTGCAGGCGACAGCTCTTCTCGTACTCATCCGCAATGCGTGTGCCTCGCAGCACGCTCAAACCTGCAGCTTCCCGACACAGCAGACGCACACTGCGCTCATCTATGCTGTCCGCTGGCAGCGCCAACTGCTTGAGGTAATCCTGGCACTTGTGATACACCTGATCCGCATCATGCAGCGCTTGCTGGCGATAGATATGCTGCAGGGCAATGTAGGCGTCCGTATGCGCAGTCATATCGGGCAGCACGCCAGGCACAGGCAGATACCCCTTGTTCTCCTGCACCACAAAGTGCTTCAGAGCCTTGGCTATGATCCAGAAGGGGTCACTCTGTGGGAGAAATAATTAGTACAATTTAGTATACGATTGCCTGGGTCAGGTGCACCTTCTTGTTCAGCTGCTCGCAGGCATCATCCTCGAATATTGCTTTTAGAGACAGGGGCACCATGCCAGCACCAAATGCAGTGTTCACCGCCTTCATGGCCTCCTCATAGTTCTCCTCATCGTTTTTCATTTCCTTGCCTATTTGCTCACGCAATTGGACCTTCTCCTTGTAGTTGCTGGGTGCCAAGCGGCCGTTGCCGTGCTCCTGCTGCCAGATTTTAAGGTGTTTGTACAGCACCAGTAGCCAGGGCACCTTGTTATTGATTTCTGTGTGCTCCAGATGCTCACGCAATGTCTCAAATGGCTCCTCGAGACGTAGATCGACTTGTGGATTATCCGGATGCGCCTCCACAATGCAGTGCTCTTTCAGCTGCAGTCGAATGGTACCCAGCATGCCCAAGGAACGACAATACACCAAGGGAACATTCGAATCCCACAGACGATTGGAGAGCAGCAGCAGCGTCTGCTCGTTGAGATTCGAGGCAATGACCAGGTCAAAGCTATCAAAGAAATTCGGACGATTGGCCAAAATATAATCAATGCTCTCATCCACATAATCGCCATTCACATCCGGATTGAGTTCCTGCAGCAGCTGCATGCAAGCCAAAGCCTTGTTTTTGCCTATGTAACTGGGATCCAGAAAGAAGCTGCCGAAAAGCAGTGTTAATGTAAACACAATTCCTGCAGATTTATGCTAATATGGCACTCACTTGTTGCCCAGGTCCTCCTCCTTAACAGTGCTGCCATCGGCCACTGTGAAGCCACCTATGCCAGGCAACACCAACCCCTTGGCTGTCTCACAGCCCACAGCAGTGACATTCACCAAACAAATTGTGGCAGCCTCCAGCAGCGTCTGTCCGTGCTCGCCCCAGAGCCTGATTGTTAAACATATCATATATTTTGCAGACACGGAAGGCCTCAGCATAATTACCTGATTTGTCTATCATATTTCTTGCTTTTATCAGATAACTCTGGCGCAGGCGATTTTGGTGCGGGCGAAGACATTTTTTGAGCCGGTTGCAAAAAAATATTCGCAATAGTGTTGCGCAGCGTTTGCTTGTGCACGTAAGCTGTTACTTAACATGACGCGCAAACTGTTACTTAACATAACAAGCTGCTACTTTACATAACGCACAGTAATAAGCAACAGGTAATATCTTTATTAAATTACATATTGAAATACAGAAATCGATTTAGTAAATCGATACCCACGCCCTCTCTCTCTCTCTCTCTAATTGGCTGCACTGCCAGTTCACCATATGCAAACATGAAATTAATCTACTTCAAACATTTATTGAATATTACGTATAATACATTTTATATAATGTTTATTGCATTAGACTTTCTTTTTATATATTGCTTAAACGACTACATACATGAAATCAGTCTTTACAAATAAATTTTGTTAACTAAAGAGTGTGTTTGAAACATTTGATAATTTGCTACAAATTATAATAATAACGGCAAAATGAAATATCAAGGTTATGAGCAAACAAAAATAGATGTGTTGAGGTGTGGTTGGGAGCGCTATATGTTGGCATTTTCACATTAAATTGTGTACAATGATAACATTTTAATTTAATAATACCGCATTTCTTATTGTCCCATGTTGCGCCCACGCTACGTTGTCCAACACTAGCTCAATGGCGAACATATGTTTTTCGTTTACGCTTTGGTAACATTCTGTGCTGTAATTTCACAACAAACGCCGTTGTAAAAGTGTAGTTGTGGTCTGGCCATTGCATTTTCCCATTTTCCACTCATCCAGAATTGAACTAAATACAAATTAAAATAATTATCGAAAGTATGCCGGCGAGAAGAAGAACTGCAGCAGCAGCAACGACGCCATCAACATCGGCAGCAGCATTGGAATCATCGTCATCGCCCACAAGTCCACAGTCGGATGATCCGGCATACAAGTTGAAAAGAATGAAAAACAATGAGGTAAGTGGGATTGTAAGTAAGCGTGTGCAGTGTATGTTGATAGCCTAGAACTAGAAGTGGAAGTGGCTACCAAAAATAGCAACACGGAAATTCTTGCAACATATTGTTTACACAATTCGCTTTCATACTCATAGCCCTGCTTTTATAGGCCGTGCAGCGCACACGGGAAAAGACCAAACGGTCCGCCGAGGAGCGCAAGAAACGTATTGAGAAGTTGAAAATGGAAAATGAGCATTTAAAGGCCACAATTGATGCCGAAAAGAAACACATAAATGACCTGCGCGAGCTAATTATAAGAGGCGAAAAGACCGAGGATCAACACCGCATTATACAGGACATCCTGAATGGCTCTGATCCCGACGACGATGATGATTAGTAGTTGGCTTAGCACGCAATATGACGAACGAACAATTGCTTTTAATTTATCTAATATTATTCACCTATTTTTAAGCTCATATGTACTAACCGTCATATACATCCAGTTTATCCATATGCAATGAGAATACCTCGTCCATGTTGCTCCTTTCCATGAGTTGTATAAGTTAATGTTAATAAATCCAAGTTAAATTTAGTTCTTATTGTGGGATCTTTCTCTTTGTGGTTCTTATTTCGTTTGGGGCAGCGCTTTTTGTCTTTGTTGCTGTTGTTGTAGTTGGAGCTTCCGCCTGCTCGCATTGATTTATTACAGTTTTCATATGTGTACGTATGTGTGTATGTATATGCGATTGGACACACGCGTTAAATTCGTTCTCAGTCTGTAGAAGCAGCCGGTTACCAAATCTCTGAAGCTCTCGAGCTCTATTTTATAATGTTGGGCTGAATTTGAACTAAAATTTAATAACTGTAATTGAGGCCTTCCGCTTATTAGCACCCCCACTGTCTTGTTGTTGTTAGAATTTGAATAGAATTGGCGAGCACGAGAGCGGGCGCACGACTTTGTTGGAAACTATTTAAAATTGTATGACAAATGCAAAGGGGACTACATTAAATTTGGGCTTTGCAACTAATTGTACGTTTTTGGTATTACACGGTTGCCCACTTGCTTGCTTCCTCGTTTTTCATTCCTTTTTTGTTATTTATATTTCACGTAACTCTTTTTTTTTAAGTTATTTTCGGTCGCTCTCTCTGGCAATCGCAATCGTCAGCATCGCACTAACAGCTGTTTTGTATGACTGCCTTGTAAAATATGTTATCGTTATCGACATTTCAAACACCACCCGCCATTAGACAGACATTTATTATTTGTACGTTTTGCTTAATTTTAGAATGCTACAAAATTGTTTAGAATAATTATGCTGCTGCCTTTAAAGGATTTTGAACCTCAACTGCCCAACAGCACCAAAGTGCATATGCTGAAGCGTCAAATAGCCGGGCATGGAACGAAAACACAAGCGATGCTGCTTCAAGCATTCCACTTCGATACCCGAAATCCAGCCGAAACCCAAATGCAATCACAACGCAGATACAGCCAATAGAAATATACAAAATGTGACGGCACCAAATCTAGCAGTCAGCAGCACAGCATTAACAACCGCTGTTGCTCCGCCTGAAGATTCACTTGGCAAGTCCTTTGGTTTGCTATCATTTTTTCGGTTCGGCAACAAAGCACAAAAACAACAGGCAAGGCTGGAGAAGAAGCATAAGAAAGCCCTAAAGCAGGCCGCGCTGCAGCGTCGCAGGGCGGGGTATTCATCACCGCTGGAGGAGGAAGATGTCCGTAAGCTTATACGTCTATACTACAAGCATGACAATCTCTATAATCCGAAGAATCCTTACTATGGCAACAAGGAAATCGACGAGGATTGCTATATAGATATGGTCCGCTCCTTTCCTAGCCTCAATCTTACCAGCGATGAGCTGCGTGGCCATGTAGAAGAGCTGCGAAGCCTTTTCGAGCGCGAGTATACCATCATTGAGAGCTCAAGGCGCCACTATGGTGAGATAATGGTGCCCTCCATACCATACTACCATGAGTTCCTCTTTCTGGTGCCCTATTTGTGCATTAACTTTGACAAGACCAAGCCCAGAAGCTCCAGCACTCTGTCGACAAATTCGAGTAAGGATTTCAGGCCAAAGGGCAACCGTAGGACCATTGATTCCTGCATTGATATGAGGAAATCCGCATCCAGCATAGGCTCACGGGTGTCCGGTTGCAGTCGCAAGACCATCCCCAAGGAGTCCGCCTTGGACATCAAGCATTCGCTGGCCACCGCCGAGATGTTGCGCTCCAAGATCTGTAACTATGCGGTCCACGATGGTGGCTGCGCAATAACCTCGCCCATGAAGCCCTTGAGGAATTGGTGTTTTGGTAAAAGTGGGACTGCTGCCGGCCAGAAACCGGAGAAGCAGTCAAAAAATAAAAAGGGCAAGGATAATCAACTAGATTCAGATAGTCCGCAACAGGGGGAGGCCAATACTGCTGGTCAGGAGCAGCCACCGCCAGCACAGCCGCAGCCTCAAGTCAACTTTGCCGAAGATGCTGCATCAAAATCCACGAACCAGCCACAGCCAGTGCTTGTGGAATGCCAGTGGCGAGCTGGACGAGCACCTCCATCACAGCAACAGCCGGAAAGCCAACCACAACGTTCACCACCACAACAACAACAGCAGCAGCAACCACAACCGGCCACAGACACCACCAAAGATGGCACTTCATACAGCACCATGAGCAATCCCAATCAACCGTCCATGTCCATGGATTCTTCGTTTTACTCCAACGAGAGGTCTGTCGCCACCACAGACTTATCCTGTCCCTACAGATCTGATGGCTCAGACTGTTTACCTGAGTGTCGCCCGAGCAACAGCAACCGCTCTGAGAATCGTTCAGCAGGTCGTACCGTAGCATTTGCTCCACCAACCAGTCGGCCAGGCAATTCAATATCCCAGGCACCAACGCCTTCGGGCAACGGTGAACAGGTGCAGATGCTATGCGATATGATTCGTACGGAGCTAGCCACAGCGCCGGATTTCATATACTTTGATGCCAAGTGGCGCATCATTGAGATCTTGCGCGAGG
Source organism: Hirtodrosophila duncani (assembly GCA_037043425.1). Taxonomy (NCBI): domain Eukaryota; kingdom Metazoa; phylum Arthropoda; class Insecta; order Diptera; family Drosophilidae; genus Hirtodrosophila; species Hirtodrosophila duncani. The sequence continues at coordinate 6,159,526 of JBAMBM010000821.1, read as the reverse complement.
TGCACAAACGCCAACTGGTTCACATGAAGGCCGCACCGTTAAAGAAATGCGGCTGCGTGGACATGGGTATCATGAAGCAGGTACAAGGTCAATATGTACCCGAGGCCATGTCCTTTGCAGCGGCACAAAAAGGTGGCTATACCAAGATCTGTGCAAATATGAAGGGCGCACATTGTCCATACTGCTGCAGGACGAATCATAATTGAGAGCCATCTAGAGAGAGAGAGAGTACGAGTACCGCCTCCCCTTGCCGCCATATCAACAGTGGATTAACGACGGCCCTGACCGAAATTCGGGAGATAAGCAGAAATAAAGGGGCTTATCAGCTGTCTGGAATGCGACTGGGAGCGGATCGCGACGCAGTTGACAAAAAGCTGCTCACGAGCATGGAAGCACTGCTAAACAGCTCCAAACTGCTGAGGCATTGGCCAAGTATCTTAGCTGGACTAATCATAGCTCTGACCATTAAATATGTAAGACGCTTTTGGCCTAAGCGGCCACATAACTCAAGCAACTCCAAACTGGATGGCGAGGAGGATGTGGCAGGTAGGTAATCTTCTATTCACACTTGTCCCCTCCCACTGATCTCAAGACAAACTTCTTGTTTCCAGTGGAATTCAATGAATCCTCTCAGTTAGCTGATCAACTGCTGCCCGCCTTGGAGGAAAAACCTCATGTACCTTTTGTGCCCGGTCAGAATCTCAATCCCAACGGCGCTAGACATTTCCATGAGCTCGTACGTGGACGTCGGAGCATACGGGCCTTTAAGAGCTCACCCAAACCTGCCATAGACATCATAGAAGACTGCATACGTGCTGCTGGCACTGCACCAAGTGGAGCCCACACGGAACCCTGGACATTTTGTGTTGTGGAGGAACCGCATCTAAAGCTAGCCATACGTGAGATTGTGGAGCTCGAGGAGCACATCAATTATAGCCAACGTATGCATACCCAGTGGGTAACGGATTTGCGACCTCTGCAGACCAAACCAGTCAAACAATATCTAAGCGATGCTCCATATCTCATACTAATCTTCAAGCAAACATACGGCACCACAGCGGATGGTCGTAAGAAGCTGCATTACTATAATGAAATATCAACATCGATTGCAACGGGCATATTGCTCTGTGCTCTGCAGGCGGCTGGCCTTAGTTCGCTGGTAACAACGCCCCTGAATTGTGGTGCTGCACTGCGTCGACTGCTTGAGCGTCCGGCAAATGAGAAACTACTGATATTGCTGGCTGTAGGTTATCCCACCGATGATTGCCTGGTGCCGGATTTGGAACGCAAGAGTCTTAACGATATAATGGTGAAATATTAACTAATATCTGCAGTTATTCAAATTATTAAGTACAATAAATAGATAAGCACGCACACTTCGTAATTTTTATCGGGCCTCCGAATTTATATTACTTTATTTGAAAGAATTATAAGGTTTTATTGCACCCGATAAAGAGTTTGTAAAGTGACCGGTGAATTATTACTTTTAAAGAATTATAAGGTTTTATTGTACCCGATAAAGAGTTTGAAAGGAACCGGTGAACCGTGTCGGGAGAAGTATCAAATTGAGCACCCGGGTAAACTTTTCTAGTATATTATTAAAACGGTATAGTTGCTGTCAGTTTTCGGTTACACTTAAAATCGGTTAGCTCCACTTCAAACATGTTAACAGTGGAGCTATATTATGTAAATTAACATCATTGCGGTATTTTTCACATTTTATTTAACCAATATCAGCTCAAAATGTAATTTGCGATAACGAACAAAAATCGAATACATCGATATTACACGTTGCGAACATGTTTGTTGTTCATTGATCGATTGGTATTCCCAGTGCAATAAATTGACAATTCAGTTGCATTAACAGACATGTTACAGAGTCTTTACAGAAAGAAATCGAAAAAATACCAAATACCAAAAATATACAGGCACACTAGAAAATAATATGTCAAATAAATAAACTCAGTCAGCATCAGCAACCAAAGGTGAATTTATTATTATTCACCTTGCGAAAACAAAATTAAAAGTTGTAATACAGTTAAAATTAGACAAAACGGAAACGGGAATAAGTGCAGAATGAGTGAACAAAAGAGCAGTGGGCCGCCAGCAATAACGTTAAAGGATATCACGGCTGCCAGGCTGAAAATTGAAAAGGAATATAATAATACAAAGACTGGATCGGGTTGGCATCGCTTATTAAAGGTAAAGCGAAAACAACAACAACAAACAGCAGCAAACAACACCGAAACCCAAACCCCAAAACAAGGCTGTTGTGTTCTTTTGACAATTGCATATTTTTACGAAACTGCAATACAAAAATGATGGAATGTGAATGTGTACATAACACAGGGTGAGACAGTCAGTGTGGCTAGAAGGGAACAAGTACAAACACACACATACATAACGTGCAAGTTTTATTCCTTTTTGGTTCAATTTCCATGAAAATGTGATGAGAGTGTGAGTGCGCAAAAGGCTTCTGCAGATGCCTCCAAAATACCAATACCAGTGTGTCAGACACTGAATGTGCAAGTGTGTGTGTAGGCACGCTGCTCACGGTCAGCTCCACTCTGCTGATGTTATTATTGTTGTTATTACTTGCTGTTGTCATGTGAGCGTGTGGTTGTATTTGTAGCTGTTGCTCGCCCTCACTGTTGTGTTATTATTGCTGTTTTTCTTTTTGTTGATCCAGCGGCCTGGCTTTGAGAGCGTAGTTGTAGTAAAGCTTAGCCAAAAACAAAAATAACTGAAACACACAAACACATAGATAGATGGCAACAGAAAGGGCTCTCTCTGTCTCTCACCTGCTGCACTTTTTGCATGCAACTTTTTGGTACGTTTTTATGCTCTCGCTAGCTGCCAAATTATGTACGAGTGTGCGTGTCTGCGTCCCCCTTTAAGTGCAGCTTCATTTTATATGTGTGTATGCGTGCATTGCCATTATCCATGGCATGGATGAGAGATGCTGTCTAATTCTATTTTGTATACCCTTTAGTAAAAGGGCATTGTGAGATTGTGATGAACTTTGAGCTGCTAAGCCCAGAGATGTAAGAAAAGCTAAACTTGACTCTTTATAACATTGCCAAATTCTAACTGAAGCGGGGTTGGTATATCATATAGCCTATTGAGTAGCCTTTAGGAACCATAACTTCCCCAAAGAAGCGTGTAGGGTATAAAGACTTCCTCAAAACCTTCCTTTTACAAGGAAATGAACTACTGCGTGTCAATTACTGACACTTTTCATTTCTATCTAAAATGCTCAGAGAATTGTTTTCATATCACTTTTTTTTAAATTATTTTTTTTTATTGATAAAAAAGGCCTGCTGGCATTTCGAAAATTCCGCGAAGCCTTGTCGGAATATGTTGAAATTCCAGGAAATGTATTTTGCATTTTGGGTTTTGTTTTGATTGCCATTTGCCATACACACACACACACATACAGTGTCTGTATAGGGGTCGTCCGCCGTTGCCGTTGATATGCTCCACTTGAAGTAAATGTTTGAAAAAATATTCAAAGATCTCCCAGTTCTATTGGTGGCTTGTAATTGCAACCCACAGAATCGAGAGCAATATGGGCGCACAGAAACATCGCATGCTTCATTGGAATCATGTTTTGTGTATAACTCTATGCCCATCACATCTCTTGCCTTGCTGCTCCGCTTGACTTCATTGCCAGAAGAGAAGAGCTGGCTGGCTTGGCTTGGCTTGGCTTGGCAGTTCTGCTTTATAGCCAGTTCCGGCGAAATGTGCCTTCAGCTGCCGTTGCCGTTGCCTCTGAGCAACAAACAGCACAGGCATGGGATGGATGGCCACAATCCACTCACTTGAATTTGGATTTCACGGAATTTAGCTTCGCAGTTAGAGGATGACATGGCCTGCGTTTGAATGTGTGTAAGTGTGCGTGTGTGTGCTGTGTGTGTGTGTGTGTGCAAGTGTGTGTCTTTTGGGATTTGTGTAATGAAAGCGGTTTGTCTTTTGTATGTCTGTGGCTGTGCGTGTTTGCTTTCATGGCCTGTGCTGTGCTGTTCGTCCTTTGTACGCAAGCTAGGATAATCTAATTTTCCAACTAAATCAAAACCGCCATCGTAGGTAAAAGCGAATCGCGATGTGACTTTATTGGTTTCCGCAAAAATTAATTTTGCCCAAGTCCCAAAATATTAATGGACCGCCCTCGTTTAACAATATCCAAGTGGCACAGTAGCAGCCCCACAAATTGCTGGAATCCAATTTATTTTTCGCTTGAAAGAGCATTCCTCCAGCCACCATTCACAATTCCAATGAAATATCATTATATAGGGAACAAAAAAACAAGCACAAGCAAAATATGTGACGCATTTAATGTTGTTGTTATGCTTTTGCGCATCTCAATCATAACATCTCATGCCGTTATAAGGCAACATTATCATCATCATCATCATCATCATTTATCACCTACAATATCATCATTACCATCAGCAACACATGAGCATTACCATGACAACCGCCGCCATGGACTGTGACGTGCGTTCGCATTGTGTACAATCTTCCTTTTTTTTCCCTGCAATTTTATGCAGCATGCAATTTTTTGTCTTCATTTTCAAGCATAAGAAATCCGCTACTTGGTTTTTCTTTCTTTTTCTTCTTTTTTGTTTTTTGTTTTATGGAAAAACGTTTGCCCATCCGCCACGCTTTGGAAATTCAAGACGCCAACGGCATAGATTTCACAATTGTTGTTGTTGTTGCAGTTGAGGCAATCGAGTGGCAGCTAGCTGCTGCATGTTTAGGCCGTGCTGTGTGTGGCAGCCAGCCAGGAAGGGTCGTCGTCATCATCGTCGTCATCACCTGAATAATCATGAAGCATAAAAAAGTTGTACATACTTTGCACATAATTCGCTCGTTCAAGCAAGATATTTATGATTATTTGCCAATGTTAAGCCGTAAATATCAGTAAATTAAGTTAGGAATGCTTCACTTTTACTTCGGGATCTATGGGAGATATTGGTGGTATATAAATATGGAACAGGCGTCCCCTTAGTATTTAACAAGAGATTCCTTTGTTTCGGTTTTAGTTTTTTGTGCATCTGAAATCACTTCTTATACCCTTGCAGATGGTATTATAGTTTTGTCACGATATTTGTAATGCATAGATCTTGATCAGCATAACAAGCCGATATAGCCATGCTCGTCTGTCTGTCCATCTGTGTCTATGCGAACTAGTCTCTCTCTCTCTCAGTTTTAAAGCTATCGACTCACCATCTTGCCGCTTCTTGCAAGCCTCTCATATGTACAAATCAGACCACTATACTATATAGACCCCATATATATATAGACCCCATATAATTGGCCAATTCACAATGAAAACTGTTGGCAAACAAAACTTTTGTTTGTTATCGTTATCCAAATTGAACCAAATTTGGTTCATGTTAGTTTTAGAAGATTCCACGTAACTGACCAGATTTCATTCGGATCAAATATAATATTAAAATACATTTAGAATGAAACTTTGTACAATAGATGACGCTAAGGAAAGATTTATCTTCCAGTTGCAGCACAAACTGTATTTGTATGGTGTGTGACGTAGAGCGAGAGGGCTTGACAAGTCATTCATTTTCAAAGCAATAAGCAGAGTGTTCTCTCACTTACACAATTTATATTGCAAATAGCTGTTCTTGGAATGCGTATATGTATAGGAATGTGTTTATGTATGCATTCATGTATTAATCAAGGTGCGTAAAGGAAGCATTTTAAGCCAGCTATTGCTGGTCACGAGTCTTTTCAAAAGCAATAGTGGATATTAAGCAACTAATTGCGTTTTAGAAGACTCACGTTGATTATCGAAATTTCATAAGGATCGGACACCTTTCACTTTCTTCGTCGTTATAGTTCTGCAAGGGTATAAAAGCTTTGGTTACCAGAAGTTAGCTTTCTGCTTTGTTTTTTGGTCCTTTGCGAAACCAAGGATAGGCTTCATAAATGCCATGAAGACTCCGCACCAACAATTGCAATGGTTAAGAAGTTAAGAAGTGGTTTTCTGAGCTCATTTGTGTCACAAATGACTACAAACGTTAGGGAAGCCCAAAAGAGGTCGTAACGTGAGAAATCGTCGATAAAATCCATGCAATAATATTGAATGATCGGAGAATGCAGAAGTGCAAGAGGTAGCCGAAGCTGTAGGTCTGATAAGAGAGCGTAGACATACAATTCTTCATAAATATTTGGATATGATAAAGCTATCCCTCACGTTGATTGCCGCCACAATTGGTCACACTTGACTAAAAGCGAGTCGACTATAAGCATTGGAATGAATTTAAAAATGGGGTTATGCGGTTACTACCCGCATATTCTTCAAATTTAGCCCCCTCCGAATATTTTCTATTTTCAAACCACTTGAAGAAATGGTTGGAAATTTGGGTTAAACAAGTAGATCTTCTATGAAGGAAATGCCTATTTTGAGAGTCTTTGGAAAACCTACTACTCCGAAGGTATAAACAAGCAAGAATGCTTAAGTTGAAGTTCCGAATTTTATATTTGGCGCACTGAAAAGTATGCAACACTTCTGTTTTGTTGAGGGCTTTCATATAAAATGTATTTTTTACGATTTCGTCTACAATTATTATTCGATCGTGATGAAATTTGTCATATCGGTAGATAAGCTGGTTATACACATAGAAACCAAGCTAAAAAATGTGTCAATAATTGTGAGAGATATGTGGTTTTTATCGATTTGCAAAGGCGGGAGAGGGTGTGTCAACATTGTAAAACAAATTTGATCTAATGCCCCACGAGGGGAGTTTATATACCTAATTTGATGACACTAGCTCTTATAGTCTCCGAGATATAGATGTTTTTGTGGAAAACGGCTTTATCATTTTGCGGGGGCGGGCCAAAATATAAAAACAAACTTGATCTGAAGCCTCACAAGAGGAGTCCGTAAACAAAATTTGGTAACTCTAGCTCTTATAGTCTTCGAGATCTAAGGGATGATACGTACGGATAAATAGACAAGGCTAGATCGACTCCTGATCAAGAATATAGATACTTTATAGGCCCAGAAGCGCTTCCTTTTTGGATATTACATACGAATACTCGAACACTATATTATTGAGTCTATAATACTATACGAGTATTATAATCTCTATAGAGCGTACGAGTTCAAAAAGTAGGTAAAAGGCTGGAATAAGCTAAAATCGAGCTAAATGAAAACTAAGTTGAGAAATAAGACGCTCATTTACCGTGATTTATTTCCCTGATGCAAAACATCACGAACTTAATAAACGACCATAAAACCTGGCAAATGTTGACACAGTCAATATGCACTATATATCTTCTTCTGTGAAATCTGAGACACCCTCTATAAGTCCATTCAGTAAAGATGTGTGTAAATAAAACTGAAATAAAACAGAAATTGTTTACCAACAAGCTAATTTACTCCATCAGTAAACAATTTGTAAAATGTTTCGTTTATGAATATGAAAGACTTAACCAATTCAAGAGATTTTAGACGCAATAATAAAGGATCAGAACCTATATAGTATTTAAACCATAATGATTCATCAGCAGGTAGAATTCTAACTATTTTTGGGGTTGCCCCGCAAACATTGAGTCAGCCATAGTCTTCGCTTTGTCTTCCCTCTGTCTCTAATCTAATGAATATACATGTTACCTACCATATCCTAAACCTACCCTATCTCTTGTCCTACACATTGGTGACTTGGGTATCAGTTTTATATATATAGACCCAAAACCTTTAGCCCACCTGAGTGTGTATTTGTGTGTTAATGACTAATTGGCTAACAACCATGACGACTGGCGGCTGTTGTTAACGGTATTATCTTTTGGCGTGGCCGTCGCTATGTCGCGCATTGCTTATCAACCCAGCTGTAAATGAAACGAACTATCGATGGAGGAGAACAACAACAACAACAACAACAACAACAAAAAACACCCGACAACCTCCTCGACAAGTTCAAGAAAGCAACGTCTGATGCTCAATTTAGGCTTTGCAAATTGACATCAAGTGTTGTCCACATTGTGACGAGAGAATGAGAAATGGTGTATGACTAAACATTTGGAGGTGAGATGGGATATGAATGGGTGAGGGGAGAGAAAGCTGTTTTTGCCTTATTTCCCCATTGTTTTAAGCAAAACACTGCTGTGTTTGTTTGATTGCTGTGCAACAATCAGTTGCTAATTGTCAGTGAATCAGCTTCAATCAGATTCTTATTTGTTCAAAAGCAATGCTAAGTCCCCGCAATCCCCGCAAGCTGCGTCATCGAGGGGTATTCTTATGATGATATCAGCTGACACAACGAGACCAATGTCCGATAAGACATTGGCATTCTATTTAAATCAGCCATCGTCTGAGTGTGAAAATTTACTTAGCTGGGATTTCCTATCTTAGGCAAATAATGGAGGAGCAGTGTAAAGGCGCTACTGCATGATTAGGATCATTAGCTGAGAAAAGCTTGTATATGAATTACATAACATTTGTATATCAGCTGAATAGAAATCTTTCTGGGGAACACACAAGTTTCCACATATGTCTCTTGTTTCACTCGGAACTTATCAACCTTGTTTTCAAGTCTATATTCGATTCGAATGGCCTAAGCGGAAGTCCATTTATTCGTAATTCCAAAAATGGATAATTGCGTGTCTCATGTTCATACTAATTGCATTTCCGATCTTAATGAACACATGTTTAGCAACACGATGGGTCAAGTTCCAAGAGCTGTGTGCTTCTCTGAAGCCATCTCTGAAGCTGTAAATCTGAATCATTTCTCTTCACGTTGTATATATATATATATAAGTGGACCTTAATGCAGCCTTAACTAACATTTCATAGGGGAAAATTCAGAAATTCATAAATTAACCTTAGTGCAGGGAACAGGCCGCCTTTATCAGTTGCCAAACAGTTAAGATTAAGAACGAGATCTGGAAATGGCTGATAAACCGGATAACGAGAGGTAGATGTTGATTAGTCTAAAGAAGGAGCGAGAGAACTCTCGAGTAGGTGATATGAGTAATTCATAAATTAGTTTATAATTGGTTCAAATGCATATTCAGCAAACAACAGAGCAATGTACAACAGAGCAACGTTCAGAAGAATGCGATTTTAAAACTTCTCTGGCTGCGATACGAGGAACACAGATATAGCTTAGAGGAGAGGCAGAAGGAAAACATGTCGAAGAGAAAGGGAGAGAGAGAGGCTAACTTCGGGTGACCGAACCTTACATACCCTTGCAAAACTATAAAAAGGAAAGAAAACTTAGCAGTCCGAAACGTATTTGCTTTAGCCTTAGCAATAGGCAGCGAAGCAATCTTCTTTATATCTTTGTACCTTCAAATACTTTCTGCCTGCATTCTGATATACATACTATTATACTTTTATATACTTATACATGCACATACATACAACACATTCGCATTCCAAGAACTCTGTTTGTGAGTAAGAGAGACGGAGCACAGGGCTAGCACAAATAAAGCTGCTTGTAAGCGCCATCTATTGTACAAAGTTTTCATTTATATGTTTTTATATGGGCGCTATATATTATAGTAATCCGATCTTTATGATTTTCACATATGAGCAGCTTACAGCAAAGAGAAGCCTACGGTGAAAATAAGCTTCAAAATTGAGAGAGAAGACCCAAACGAAGAAATAGCCAGACGGACTTGGCTATATAGACCCGGCTTGTCATGCTGATCAAGAATATATATATATATACTTTAAGGGGTCGGACAAGCTTCCTTCTATGCGTTACCTTTTGCAATGGTATAATGACGCAGCTTGCTCAAACTTGGACAGTAAATTGTAGTTGACACTAGCAAAGTTTTATTTAACTCGGGAAATACAAAAAGTCACGGACTTTCCAACCGATTTGGATACTATTAGCTTAAAATGTGTGTTCACACCTAATAAGTCGGTTTTTTGGCTTCTTTATTATATAGTATCCCGATATGGGTGAATCAAACATGTTTATCATCATGTGGACAAACAAGTTTCTAGGAAATTTCAGCTCTGAGCTGACTTTGAAATATTTTGCTTGGAGACTAAAAGATAGGCGCGAGCCTTCTGATGATGAATTCATTTTCCGCCCATTGTGAAATTTTGTTTGTTCTGATATTTGTGATTTTTGCTTTTTATATAATTTGCATTGCTTTGTAGAATTCTTCTTAAGTTATGCAGTTGTACAATTTGATATTCCCATTTATGATTCAGTCATTTTGCTTTCGCGAGGCTCTGACTGTCTATGCCTTTGCGGTTCCGAAATGCGGTGGATGATGTTTATTATTATAAATACTTCAAGGGGAAGATTATGTTACAATTTACTAACAAGTTAGAACGCTATAGTCCAATTCGATTCGATATAAGCCTGTCTGTTCGTCAGTCCGTCTGTGTGTTTCAACTCAAGGATCTTAGAAGTCTTCATAGCTACAGAGCTGAAATTTTTTAACAGATGCTTCTTTTGTCTGCACGATGGTTAAGTTTGAGTTTCATTCCGATTGGACAACTATATCATATAGCTCCCATATAACTGATTGTTCCGGAATGATCATATAGTAACATAACTTTTCTGTTTTTCATCCATATCACACCAAATTCGGTTTGTATCTATTTAAGGAGGCCCCACGTCCGCTGGCCTGATCTGATCAAGATCGGAGAACTATGTCATATAGCCACCATATAACCGATTGATAAGAAATTTACACTTAGGAGGAAACTTTTTTGTTTTTCATCCAAATCAAACCAAATTCGTCTTAAATCACTAATATTAGCTCTAATTCTCCTGCTAGTTCTCCTCTTATTCAGAATATATATGTTTGTCACGTTCAGTTGGTCACACTGTCATCCATTGCATGAAGTAATCAACGAAATTGTTTGCCCAGACACCATATTATTAGAATTCGACCCTCAATGGTGATAATTCCATTATTTTAAGAAATTTCAAGAAATGATTTCGCGGAAAAGTGTATATTCTTCGTAAAATCACAATCAAAGCAAGACTTTGCGGGCGCACAGTCATTAGCGTTCAAGATTAAAAGCATTAAATCGCATTGCCAAACTCAGATCACAATCCTAAGCAGTAAACGAAAATGTCTTATGACAACGTCTTATGGAAAGTGGACTATCATATCGCTATGCTTGAGTATCATCGAGTCTTAGTTCCTTCATGGACTTTTCTCCGACTTTCTACGCCCTTGTCTCAGTGGCCTGACTATCCGCAGTTTTAAAGTCGAAGTAAGAACGTTATAGTTGAAACTCCGTACTGTTATAGTCTCCGAGCTCTAGCGTGCGATTTCCAGAAACCCCACAACACGGAATCGCATCATCTGACAATTAAGATGATCATCATGAAACGTGAACAAATCTCGGCATATTTCAATAGAAAACGAAACATTTTCGTCATATTTCTCTCACTAATAGCTAATAGCCCCGACCCTTCGCTATGAGCTGATGTACTGCTGTCATATTTAAGTGTTTAATTTCTCGTTAAATCTTAATTATATTTCTACCCCTTTTTTGTCGCTTTGAAATTTGATAAGGCGCAAAAGTCGTCAATGTCAATAAATCCCCAAAGTGGTGTAGTTCATTCAGATCACTCCATTTCATTCAGCGGGTAATTCCTTTAGCAATCACCCAAGGGAACCACTTCGGTTGTTTTTGTTTGGTTGTTTTGGTTGTTTTGTTGCGTTTCACTACAATAATTACGTATCGTTGAATAATCTTTTAATTGTTTGGTTTCCAGGAAATTTCCGAGATATGCGATCGCGAGGGAAAAGAGCAACAGTTCACAACACTGGAATCGGAGCGTTCCAAGAATCGGGGCCTGAATCGGTACAGGGATGTGAATCCCTATGATCATTCGCGCATCAAATTGCGACGCGGCAGCGTGGACTACATCAATGCAAACCTGGTTAAGGTAGGTTTTCCATTTCCAATTCCAAACTGCTGCTCGAAACTGATCCGAATTGATCTTGGTTCACCTTTAGCTGGACCGCGCCGAACGCAGATACGTTTTGACGCAGGGACCGCTTGAGGATACAGTCGGTCACTTCTGGCTGATGGTGTGGGAGCAAAACTCGCGAGCCATACTGATGCTCAACAAGCTGGTGGAGAAGAAGCAGGTGAAATGCTATCTCTATTGGCCAGATCAGTTGGGCTCCGAACATGCCCTAAAGCTGGAAAAGGTACAGCTGTCCGTGGAGCTGGTGCGCTGCGAAACATACCAGAATTTTGTGAGGCGATGGTTCAAGTGAGTTGAGAGTTGAGTTGGGCTTGGATAGATGATGATGATTTCATATGCTTTGTAAATGCCAACACAGATTAACCGATCTCGAAACGCAAAAGAGCCGCGAGGTAATGCAATTCCATTACACCACCTGGCCGGACTTTGGCATACCCAGCTCGCCGGATGCCTTTCTGAAGTTCTTGCAGCAGGTGCGCGATTCGGGCGCCCTCGGCAACGATGTGGGACCCGCTGTGGTCCACTGCAGCGCTGGCATTGGACGCTCGGGCACATTCTGTCTGGTCGACTGCTGCCTGGTGCTGGTGGACAAGCACGGCGAATGCAATATCTCTCAAGTGCTATGCGAATTGCGTAGCTACCGCATGGGCTTAATCCAGACCGCCGATCAGCTGGACTTTTCATATCAGGCCATCATCGAGGGCATCAAGAAGCTGCACGATCCCGTATGTATGCGCACGCGTCGGATGGCGCGTGAGGCGCGTGGCCCGACCCAACGGAAGTTAGCCAAACTTGGCTTCCTCTAGTTGGATTTTCAATAATTTAGTCTTAAATTATATATATCTATCTATATATATATACCTGCGCCTGTGCCTGTTCTTTAGTCAGATGGATAATGCCCAAATAATATAAGCTAAATTTAAACCAGCATGTTTTGGTGGCAGTTACAATTTCGAATTGAGGGTTAAGGATACACATCTCTCTCTCTCTCTCTCTCTCTGTCTCTCTTGGAGCAGACAGCACAGACACCTTTTATCCAACTACCTAAAAGTATGCTAATTGAGGTAGCATTGTTACGGAAATGTCAGCCAGAACAAGGTCCACTAATTATAAGGGGTTGGTGGGGGGTAGCTGTCTTAGATAAGGCCGCTCTGCACGTTTACTAATAGTTGATAATATTATATGGTAATCCTAGAGTTAAGATATTGCTTATCATACTAACATTTGGTGATTGGTTTCTTGCCACTTATCTGTACTTTGGCACCATGAAAGACATACCAGAAGATAGCGCAAGCCAGGAGAACCAGGGCAACGCGATTTTACTTGAAATTCTTAAACCCAAAAGCAAATTGTCAAAAATTTTGTATACAATAGGAGAATTAGGCATTCTTATACCAGAAGAAAGCAGTACCGACCATATAAAGTATCTACATTCTTGATCAGCATGACGAGGAGATTCGATGTAGATGTGTCCGTCGGTCTGTTTCAACCCCGAGATCGCAAAAGTCCTAAGAGCTACAGAACTGAAATTTGTACCAGATGGTTCTTTTGTCTGCACGCTGGTTAAGCTCAAGTTTTATCCAGATCAGGCAACTATATCATACAGCTTCCATATAAGCGATTGTTCCGGAATGAGTACTTAGTAGTATAACTTTTCTGGTTTTCACCCAAATCAAACTAAATTCGATTTGTATTCATTTGAGGAAGTCCCACGTCCGCTGACCAGATCTGGTCGAAACCAGACAATTGTATCCACTGTAGCCCCTCGCCCGCCGACCAGATATATATTTAGATCGCAACGACACCAAGTCGCGGGTCTTTCACAGCCCAACCGTTCGAGGGGCGCTGCCGCATAAAGAAAAACCAAAAGGGACCCTCAAAACAATTAGAAAAAGGAAAATCTAGGAGCAGCTCCCAGCGCTATCTCTGGTCTTTCTTTGATGGTTTGAAAATTTGTCGTATCACTAAAAAACTAATCATTAACTAATCGGCACCTGGCTATATAATAGTATGCTAGTCGGAGAATACGTAGTTTCTTATCAAATCTTTAACCACAAATCTTAAACTACTCAAAGAGCCAAGGCTGTGGTCTTTTAGCATGCTGCACACGCCGTCCGTTTACCCTGATTTCCAATCCTTCAATAGCCTGCAATATCACTAATTTCTATGTTTTCCTAACCGCAGTCCTTTCTTGATGCCGAGGAGCCGATCATTAGCAATGATGCTCATGCCCATGCACAGGATGAACTGCCGCCGCCCTTGCCACCACGAACCCTGTCGCTTAACTTACCACTAGCGCCCAACGCGGGCGGCGTATTAACGCTGAATATGCGCGCCGCTGAGGCGGCCAATGGTCAGGCTGAACAGCAGCCGGAGCAGGCAAATACAGAGCTTAGCAGCAAGGATGCCCTCAATAACTTTATCAATCAGCATGAGATCATCAATGCAGAGGTGGCTGACAGTCTGCTGACCAATCGTCCACTGCCACCACTGCCGCCCTTGAATTGTGTTCAGGAATCGGATAGTGACAATGATGAGGATTACGAGCTGGATGACGACGATGAGGATGATGATGATATTGAAGAGTTGCTTGACCGACTTGTCGATGATCATGATGATGTGGAGGAGGAGGAGGAATATGAAACAATCAATAAACAGGATGTGGAGCCGCTCAATGGTGATGCGGTGGTTGTTGATGATGTGAATGCCAATAGTGAGAAGCCCCACGCAGCAGTTATCGAGCATAAGGCCAATGGCATTGAGGCACTGGGTGGACAGCAGCCAACAGCGGGGTATGTCCCATCAGGCTCAGCCAAATTTAATTGTCATTTCCAATTTCCTATTAACCTAAACTATTCTCCTTCTCCCATCCACTTGCAGTCCCGAGAACGAGCTGAAGCGACGAAAACGCAACGAATACCAGGCCAGCCTGGAGCAGAAAGTCAACGAAATCAAACGCAAGCAGCGGGAGAGCGAGGACAGCCATCAGGCGGCAAAGAAACGAAGGTCATTAATCACATATATAGCAGCTGGTGTTGTGGTTGGCGTAATCTGCGCCTATGCCTATACTAAGCTAGCCTAAGCCCCCCTAAGCCCCAGACATAGACAGCGGTTAGAGCAGTAGTAGCCTGTAGTAGTTGCGCCCTCCCCAAAGGTAGCCCCAGCAGTTAGTAGCCGTAGCAATAGCAGTATATATATAGCATTATATAAGTACACATATACAAATGTAGAAGAGGTAGACCACTAGAGGTCATGCATGAAGGCGCTGAACCCGCATTTTGTGGTTAAAAATGAATTGAGTGAAGTCGAATGTCGAGGCAAACGAATTGGAATGAGCTTACATTCTTACAAAGAGCCACGAAGGCGAATCTGCTGAAAAACACAGACTCGACTCGGCTTGATTTTTAACGCACTGGCCAAACCATAAACAATGTAGATGGCTGAAATTTTCATAAAAGTTCGATTTTTATGACTGAAAGCGTATTCGTAGTTAAAATGAATTGAGTGAAGTCGATTTTCAATGTCCGACAATGACGAAGATATGAAAGAAATTGAAAGAATGAAGTCAGCCGCACAGTCGCAGTGTAAAATTCATTCTTAATGCTTTGCACTGCACCTTCATTCTCACTCATTCACATTCAGAAGGCCGACAGAGTCGAACTCACACATTCACATACACATTCAATCACACTTTGATACATATTCAATCACACTCGATAAAAGTTCACTCGCACTCGACTCAAATTCATTCAGCATTCGAATGAATTCATTTGAGCCATGCAGACCTCTAGTAAACACATGGCTGGTTAAGGCTTAGACACTCCACAAACAACAGCGAACACACACACACTCACACACTCTCACAACGTTGTTAACATTAAATGTAAGCACGTTTGACTACACTACCACAATCATAGCCAGAATTACACAAACCACGTGGACATCGGGCTTAAGAGTAGGTAGAGATAGAGCAGGGCGGGCATTCAACGAAAACGACACGAGTAAAAAATCCATTTTTTCCAAATTTAGGGAATTTTATACTTACATATATATATTTATATATATGATGAAAAGAAACGAAAGAAATTATGGTATAGCAATCGAAATCGCATCATCAGAATGGAAATCGAAAAGAAGCCAGAGAGAGATTACGAAATCCGGAATGGAAATGAAAAGAAAGGGCAGTCAAAAATGTAGATTTTTTGCGCAATAGACTGACATTTTAGAACAAATTTTTTTCTACAATTTACATAATAATAGTGAGGAGACAGATACAGACAGACGACCTGCAGCGTTGTAAGCTTTGTACATTTTCCACAAAAAAAAAGGCCCAGCTAGACTATATAAATGTTAAGTAAAATGCATTTTTCCCCATAGACCTGGCCACACTGAGAACAAAAGCTAGGCGGAAATATTTGAAAACAAAAAAATAAAACGAAATGAAGAAACGAAATTCGTTTTCAATATAAAAATGCAGTCTATGATTTGATTTCTTCGCTATGAAAATATTTTTTAATTTATATCCAAAGCTTCACTTGTTGTTGTACAGCAAATTTTCTATATACTATATATATATTATATATATTTATTGATTTTATTGAAGTTCCCAAAGCGGCTAAAAAGAAGAAATTAATTTTTTAATTTTAAAATTTTTGAAAATATTCATTTAGATAATTTCATTTTGCCACCTTTTTATTTTCTATATGTTAGTTTTGTTTAGCAAGCTTGAGGTCACTGATGAGGGAAAAGTTTCGATAGTTTCTCGACTGAGCTTGGTTTTGTATTAGAAGTCAGACGAACTAACGGATGGGGCTTCATGCTACAAAAAAGATAAAGGTCACTGATGATGGCGAGTCAAAAATTGTCTTCAGTCGGACTTCTAATTTAAGGAAGAGCTCAGTCATACTCTCAAGCTTGCTTAATAAAATGAGAAAATTTTCAAATATTATTTCGGAATTTTGATAAAGAAGTAAAAGAATATAATATGGTACACACGCCGTATAAATGCAGCCGTCATTGAAGCAATATATATAGCACAAAACTATAATGATTTTCATGTTTGAACGAGGCATGTTTTTGTCTTTGACAGAAATCATTTTTGTATACTAAAATAATGAAAGAAAAAATTACTTATAATTTATTTATATATATTATACACACGATATAAACGAAGTTGTGCAGAAAACTAGAAAACTATTTAATGGTTTTTCTTTTTCGTATACATATAATATAGTACATAAGTGTGTGTATTAGGACTATCATCCAATCTTACCCCATATAACCATTATATACGACAGATGATCAGATATAACGTAAAAATATCAATTATTTTTATATTAAACATTAAAAAAAAACACTAATCAACCACCAATCCAATCCGCAATGGAGCCGCAAAGCAGCGTGTGCGCTTAGAACTTTTATAATAAACTAATGCAAAAAACAAAAAACAAAAAATACATATTTATATTTATAAAAGTATATTTAAATGAAAGTAACGAAATGAACAATACCTATAGTAAAGCCTAGTTAACTGCAACCCATTGGTTAAGTATACACACTGACACAACACACACAAGCACACACACACACACGTAAAAGTTATAAATACTATTACTTACGATATATATATATACATATATACATATATGAGAGATGGAAGTTGAAAGTGACGCAGACAAATGCAACAAAAAATCAAGTATTCAAATAAAGCTATATTTAAGACATGAAACACAACAACCCGGTCTATGTTTACTTTTTTTTATGAATTATAAAATTATGATTTCTTTTGTATTTTCATTTTTTCGTTTACAGACGCGCACATCGCCACAAACTGAGCAAGACAAGGTAATGGCACAGACGCCTGCTATTCACACGCCCAACACAAGCACAAACAGTATAACAAATCCTTGCCCACAACAAGTTAACATTTCCACAATATTTTGGCATTTCAAAGTCGCAGAAATAAATAAGAATTCCTTAAAACTAAAAAAATACGCCTGAATTTGAATTGTCGTGCAACTCAAACGATAAATTAATCGAACTATTCGATATGTGCAAGCTGAAAATTGGTATTCGCATGGAATGTTAGTTAAATGTTAAAGTTGCTGTTAAGTTAGCCTCATGCATTGAATTGAATAGTTTTCTAAGATATATGGTAAACATCTGAAGGTAAAATTAAAACTGGGATACATATTAGCATGAATTCTAATTAACGTTCATTACTTCAGTCATTGCAGCAATAGCTTTATTATGCAACTTTATCGCTGTAATCGATATGTGCCAGCTAAAGGTACTAGCTATGGTATTTTTTTTTTTTGGCTTAACAGTTCTGTTATTAGCTTTGCAGAAGGCAAAATGTATATTTTTGTTAATGGTATATTTTTGCCAAGAAAATTGTATATTTGAGCTTGCAGACAGACTTTAGTCATTGTTCTTACGCAGCAGCTTTGCTTAAATTTGTTATTTTGTTTTATGCAACTATAAAAATTGCCTTGCGAAAAGTTGCGCGCATATTTGAATTGAGCTGTGACATTTTCTACCGCTTTATAGGCTTGTTAGTATTTTTTCTGGAGTAATTCATATTTTTATTGTTTGGCATTTTTGTGTTTCTCAATTACGTTCATACAGTAATCTACGACTTTTGTTTTTATATTGCAAAATTTGCTCTGAATTTATTTGGCCAAACAAATTTGAACAAAGGTGCAGCGTTGCCGAGTTGACTTTTTTAGCATAATATTAGAATGCCTGCAGTCGACGAGATACAAATTACAAAATATCTATCGAAGGTAAGAGCTCAGGGCATGAGTCACTGCAATGGCATCCCAGCCGTTGCCTTTCTTTTGTCTGTGGTATTTGTTTGGTCACGCAATTTGTGGGCTGCGATTAATTAATTATTGATTGCAGTATAAAAACATAGGTGCCACCAAGAAAGATGTTGTGGATTTGTTGACGACCTATCGCAGTCTTACCTACGATCTGCAGAAATTTGGTGAGTTTAGCTGATAATGATAACAGCATCCCCAACAATCGCCTGAGATCCCCACTATCCGTCTCGTTCTTGCAGTTTTCAACGATGGCAGCTCGAAAGATTTGTTCACCGTGCAGGGCACCATACCTGTGGTCTATAAAAGTGAGTGTGTTTTTATGACATCGGGATTATAATCGTGTTGATAATGTCATACCTTTCCGCCGCAGATATCACATACTACATTCCCATATGTATATGGCTAATAGACACACATCCGCAAAACGCTCCGATGTGCTTTGTGAAACCCACGCCAACCATGCAGATTAAGGTCTCCATGTATGTGGATCACAATGGCAAGGTGTATTTGCCGTATTTGCATGACTGGCAGCCGCATTCGTCGGATCTGCTGTCGCTGATTCAGGTGATGATTGTTACCTTTGGCGATCATCCGCCGGTTTACTCCAAGCCCAAGGAACAAGTGGCAACGCCATATCCAACAAATTGTAAGTTTCAGCTTCAGTAATGCCAGTGTGATGTTTCTAACCCTGATCCTGTTTAGCTTATATGCCGCAGCCTGGTGGCGCTGGTGCCAGCAATGCGTTTCTGCCTTATCCGACCGCTGGTGGCGCTGGCGGTGGAAACTTTCCGCCTTATCCCACTGGCGCAAACTATCCGTATCCAGCCCCTGCTGGAGCAGCTGGTAATGCCGCCGGCTATCCACCCTACATGAATTTCCCACAGCCAGGTGGCTATCCCAGTGGCGGCGGATATGTAAGTATCCAAACTCAAGTCTTTCGCAACTGAAGATATCCATTCCCTGCCAGAATCCCACATCCAATGCCAGTTCAACGGGCACTATCACGGAGGAACACATCAAAGCATCACTAATTAGCGCCGTGGAGGACAAACTACGACGTCGCGTACAGGAGAAAGTAAATCAGTATCATGCCGAGATTGAAACATTGAATCGCACCAAACAGGAATTGGTCGAGGGCAGCACCAAGATTGATGGCATTATCAATCGTTTGGAGCGCGAACAAGTGGACCTGCAGAAGAACATCAGCTTACTGCGTGACAAGGAGCAGGAACTGGAGAAAAGCCTCGAAACGTTGGAGAATGCCGAGGACGTTGATCCCGACGAGGCTGTTACCACCACGGCACCATTGTACCGACAGTAAGTCTTGGTTTGCCCTCATAACTGGAGCTATGGTTAATTTGCTGAGTTCACTTCTAGATTACTCAATGCGTATGCTGACGAAGCGGCCACCGAGGATGCCATATATTATCTGGGCGAGGGTCTGCGCGGGAGTGTCATAGATCTGGAGACATTCTTGAAGCATGTGCGCACCTTATCGCGCAAACAGTTCATCTTGCGAGCCACCATGCAAAAGTGTAGACAAAAGGCTGGACTAGCTGGTTAGGATTAGGATAGGTGCCGCCCGCCGCCCCCTACTCACCCTAAATTTGGTTTGCAACACTGCAACATATAAATGTTATTAATATATGCGGTATTGTTTTAAGCAAAAATTGAATCTTTAACAAATTGTATGAATAAAAGAACTTCATGTACGCCGGAATGCTGTTTATTGCCTCGCCCTGAATTCAAATTCATCATACATAAATGCCCACGGTCAGCAGCAGAAAGAGGATGCCAAAGCCGAGGAATATTGAGGCACACAAACTGATGAGCAGCTCCTTGATCAGGGTGTTCTCTTTGCTGTTTTTACGCGACACCACAAATATAAAGAACCAAGCTGGAATTAAAACACAATATTAGTATTATTTTGGAACACCAAATGCGGCATAAACACAAACGCACCCGTAAAGAATGTGCCGATAATGAGCAGCACTGAGGCCAGGTGCGGGAACACTGCCGGATTCACTGGCGATACATAACGGACCAAGTTCTCCATGCTGCAAGTGTGTGTAGTTTATAATTGTAGCAATTTATTGAGCAATCCCGTTTGTTTTACTTACATTACTTTTCTGTTAAATTATTTTGTTGCAATTTACGTGGCCCCGGCGACTAGGGTTGTTGTTGCTTTTGTTATCGATAGAGAAATACCAGGGCTGCCACATATTCTTAGTCGTAAGCACATGAGCATGTTTTGCAACAGTTGAGTTCTATAAAATAATTAACGTATTGCCAATACAAAAATATTAATAATCATATATATTATGCCTTTTAAGTGTTGCTTAATTTAGCCTCATTGAATTTTCTATGAAAATACCCAAAAATAACATAAACTATCATTTCATTAAAAATATATCGATAGCTGCTCAGCTAACAGCTCACTGAAATATTTTGACCAGCTTAACAGTCAGTTAACAGAGCTATGTTATTATTTACAGTTTTCAACGAGTGGCCGGAGTCGCGTTAAATTATTAACAAAATTCTTTAAAAATTACGTTTGCAATTGTTTAAAATGTGCAGCATGTGTTACAACCGTTGACGTTAAGCCGCGTCCATGGCATAAACACGTGCAAACAACGGCAGCAACAACAATAAGTCTCTGTTATTTTGCATGCGCCCACACTACAACAACAGCAGCAACAACAACAACAGGAACAACAATAACAAGGAAAGCAACCACAAGGCAAGCGCGAATGCAAGCAACAAAGTGCCAATAATAACAAAATTTAATTAGGCGCCGCAGCAAGAAATAATATTAAACAAAATAGATACCTATGTATGCACATACATATATACATATGTAGAAATACTTGCTTGTGCCGTTACAGTGCTGCCTCTTGCCACTAGCGTGTTTTGGCTTTTATGTGAGTGTGTGTGTGTGTGTGTGCGTTGCGTGCCAGCAACAACAAAACCATACGGCCTGCAATAAGATTTTTGAAGCATAAGAAGAAGAAGAAGAAGCTACTAATATAAATAATATATAAAAATCCAATAAAAATAATCAAATGCCGGCCTAATTGTTAAACGGAAAATATATTTTAAGCCGCAAAGCATCATCGTCCATTTATGTGTGTTTAACTTCCCGCTCCCGCAGCAGCTCCAACTCTCCCGCCAGTTCGAGCAACGCGCTTTGTGATTTCTTTATTTCCTGTTTTGTTGCCCCGTCATTTTTTTTGTTCCTCTTGTGTTCTTTTTGTCTCCCTACCTTATATATACGTATGTGCGTTGTTGTACTTCAATTTCGCGACGACCATCTTATCAGCAGCGGCTTCGCGACGGGTTCAAGTTCGTCAACGGCCCTGCCAATCGCCACTCCGCCTCCACATCCACATCCACATCCACCACCCACTCCTCGTCGACCCCCGCGTGACTCAATGCACTGCTCGCGTAGCCTATCAGCTGCTGGCGCCGCGGATTCAACAACATTTTACACGGCAGCAGCAGCCGCCGCCTCAGCAGCTTCTGTCTCTTCTACGGCCTCGGCCAGCTCCACGCCTAGGGCTAAGACCATGGCCACTACAACAACAACAACTACAACAACAACAAATGCTAAAGATGGTAAGTCACACCAATCCATTATATACATATGTATATGTATTATAGTTCTTATCGAAGTGGTGACCCACTAAAGAAATATGCAGAAGAGGCAAAGCAAAACGAACGAAAACAAACCAAATTCAACTCGGTTAAAGTTCAAGGCAAAAGCCAAACAGTTTGGCAGCCAAAGTCCTTGTCAAACTGTTGGCATGAAGTTGTAGCTGCTGAAGCTGCTGAGGAGAGCCTTGAGGCTACATTTTTAATGAGCTTGCGCTGCCATGAAGTGACTTTTAAAGTCGGCACTGAACACTGTAAAAGTTTTAAAAGTTTTAAATAAAACTAAAAACTACAATTTGAATCCATAATTAAACGGCCACCGGAAGGCATATTTTCTCAGAGATTTTAAAAGATTGATTGAAAACTATTTTATATGATTAGAGATGTGCATGCTCATAATCACGATGAATATATATAGGAACTGTATATATCAACTAATTTTCTAATATATTCGTCACGGTGTGGCAGGCTCACGATCACGATTCAGCCATAAATTAAGTTTGTTTTTTATATATTTATTTAAAGGGACATTTTAAGGTCATATCTGGGAAAACTAGTTGAGAGTAAGATTAATCTTATGAAAATAGAATGAGAAGATGAAGAAATGGGAAGAAATAGAATTGACAAATGATAGAAGATACAATCGGATTTAGAATTCATGAAAACCAGCAATAAGACTCGTAATAGAAAACAAAATAGAATATTTCCATAAAAGATATCTTAGTGTTTCTACAGACACTCTGGTTTCACTTAGTTATTGAACCTGATCTAGAGTATATAAGTCTAATGAAGGGTGAAAAGCTTCCTTTTACCTGTTACAAACATCTTCAGGAAGGCAATGTACCCCTTACTCTAGGAGTACTGATAGAAAAAGACTGATATCATAAGAGTTTAGGATTGGTTTAAATGCATATTCAGCAAACAACAGAGCAATGTACAGAAGAATGCGCTGTGATCGCATTTTGAAACTTCACTGGCAGCTATAAAAGGAACACAGGGATAGCTTAGAGGAGAGGCAGAAAGAAAACAGGTCGAAGAAAAACAACAGAGAGGCTAACTTCGGCTCACCGAACCTTATATTCCCTTGCAGAACTCTAAAAAGGGAAGAAACTTAGCAGTCTGAAACGCTTTTGATTCAGCTTTAGCAATAGGCAGCGAAGCAATCTTCTTTCTAATTACCTTCAAATACTTTATGCCTGCATTCTGATATACAAACTAACATACTTTCACATACTTATACATGCACATACATACAATACATTCGCATTCCAAGAAATCTGTTTGCGAGTGAGAGAGTCAGAGCGCAGGGCTAGCACAAATAACTTTGCTTGACTTGCAAATACAATATTGTTAGCGCCATCTATTGTGCAAAGTTTTCATTTAAATGTCTTCATATGGGAGGTATATGTTATAGTAATCCGATCCTTAGGATTTTTACATATGAAAAGCTGGCAGCAAAAGCAGTCTACGGTGAAAATTTCAAGCCGATAACTATAAAACTGAGACAGTAGTTCGGATAGGCAGACATTTCTATATCTTCCTTCCTTCCTTCGGCTTCCTTCCTTCCATGCTTCACAAATATCATGACACAATTAGAATACCCCCTGCCC
Source organism: Hirtodrosophila duncani (assembly GCA_037043425.1). Lineage (NCBI taxonomy): Eukaryota > Metazoa > Arthropoda > Insecta > Diptera > Drosophilidae > Hirtodrosophila > Hirtodrosophila duncani. The sequence goes on along the minus strand of JBAMBM010000821.1, from coordinate 6,135,502 downwards.
CCCTACCAGGGTATAAAAATACCTTTCCTTAATTCATCAACTGTCGATTGTTTGTTTGCCGCTTTGTTTTGTTTCGTTTTTTTTTTGTTCTCAGATCAACAGCTTATGCTTATGTTTCCCGACCAAATGTTTTGTCATAATCCTAATCCTAATCCATCAAAGCTTTCTGCCTGCTCACTCACACTGACGTAACTTGTTGAGCTGCCATCCCACACACACATGTGTATATAAATATCTACATTTATACAAGTTTTATATATGGTTATATGGCAGATCAGACCATAAGTGTTTGTGTGTTGGTGGTGTTGAGGTCAGGCAAGAAAAAAAAAAGTTTATTATAACAAAGGAATTCGCAAGAATCCGGCAAGAAATTGTGTATGTTAATCAGCACAAAACGGCAGCCGGCCGGAGCATAAACTTAGGCAGAAATGGCTAAACAGTAAAACAGCAAAAAAATAAAAATAAAAACAAACAAGCAACAAATAACAATAACTAACAAATAATAATTAAGCAAAGCCGGCATGCAAAACGAATATGCAAAAAATAAAACACATAAATATAATAATTGCCTTGTCGAACCGAACGCCAAGGCAAAAGTGTAGCTTGGCGAGGGGCGTGGTGCTGTTGCTGTTGCTGTTGCTGCTGCTGCTGCTGCTGCTGCTGCTGCTGCTGCTGCTGGCATGAGCTGAGCACCAAGATGGGGGTCCAGGTCCAGTGTAGAAGGTCGGGCCTGCCGCCGCCGCCGCCGCCGCCTGAAGGTCAAAAGCATTTCGACATTGTCGTCACCTCTGAACCCCGCTCGAATTTATTGATTTTACTCGCAGCAGCAAAAAATAAAACAACGAAATGAAACTGGAACATAAAAACATTAAAACAAAATATACTTACATTGCCTCTTGGTTTATATTTTGTACGTTGCCTTTTATTTATATTTATATTTATATTTCTTGCTCTTGTGCGACCATCAGAGCGGCTTTTGCGGCTTGGCTGGGCACTCGAAATGTGGCTGTGTTTGTGTTGTCTTGCTTAAGCTTATGCCAAAGGCCAAATGGAAAACCTGATTTTGCTTTTGCTGTAGAAGAAAAAATTAAACAAAAACTTTAAGCATTATATCAGAAACCCCAGAGATTAGTAAGAAAGTCTAATAAACTATGGCAAGGCGAAAAAAGCAGATCATTTAATTAAATCAAACATAACGGCTAACGGTTTTTTTGTTTTTTTCATTCAGATAATTGCGTTTTTTTTTGTTTTTGAAAGTCTAGCAGTTTGAGAGCCACTGGGCACAGTCATTCGAACGGCAATGTATTGGCCGATAGTTAAATATTTAATATAAATAAAAAATTTGTTTAAAATCTTCTGCCACAGATAACATATTTGAAATGCCAATTTAGCTATAAGTACGAGTACTTATCACTTGGCCTAATTTTTAGGGGGGCGGGGGGAGGTAAATAAATTTGAAAATAATTTGTTGTGTTCAATTTCTTATCAGCGGTATAATTTTGATAACAGGTTTGAGAAGACAAAGAAAGCAGGAAAAAGGCAGCGTAAATGAATCATTTTGTTAGTGATGAATACGAAAATATATATAATTTTCAGAAGAAATATGAAATGTTAATCTGCCTTTGAGGATTCTTTTAAAGTTCTGAGATTTTGGTAAAAGTGTTGTAAAAGATGTCGAAACGGATTGTAATTGTTTCTAGGAGTTAGGCTTGTATCTAATTCACATTATTAGGGTGTTTTCGTGACTTATGACTCCAATTTTATATATAAGTATGAATTATGAACGAAGGGAACTGCTTTTTTTGGTTATCGACATTTCTTAAACATTTTTATACTCGTATTCTCTATAGAGTAAACGCTAAATGAAGCCTTTTCGACTGTATAAAGTATCTATATTCTTGATCAGCATCAACAGGGGAGTCTATTTTGCGTTTGCGACCCTATAAAGTATATATATTCTTGATCAGCATTAACAGCGGAGTCGATTTAGCCTTGTCCGTCTGTCCATCCAGATAAACACGTAGACTATAAGAGCTAGAAACACCAAATTGGCTATGTAGACTCCCCTAGAATAAACGCAAATCAACTTTGCACGTCCCCTCCCGCCCCGCAAATCAATAAAAACCTTATATCTCCCACAATTTGTGACGTATGAATTAAGAATTATAGTCAAAATCGCTAAAAACGTTTTGCTTAGCAACACCCGACCACAAAGAAATTATATACATTCATTCATACATATGCACAATCAATCATACTTACATAAACACAGACTCACACATGATATACATACACTCATACATCATACATGCTTGCCATTTCATTGCTATATGCTTGTGAGAGAGAGAAAGAGAGAGAGGAGCATTCTGCTGCTTTGACTCTTAACTGAAGGCGAGTCTATTACTTCTCTTGCTTTCAGATCATGTAAACTCAATATTAAGCGAGGGAATTGTAGATTCATGTAGAAGGTGAGTGCTAGAAAGAGAGAAACAGAAAGAGAGAGAGAGATAGAGATAGAGAGAGAGCAAGACACACACAGCATTCTTCTGCTTTGACTCTAACCGAAGGCGAGCCTATTCCTTCCCTTTTAGTCACTTACAGATCATGTAAACTCAATATTATACTCCTACTCCTTGAGTAAGCGAGTGCATTGTATTTGTATAGATGTGTGTCTGTCCAATACGCAATAAATTTTGTGAGTACGGGTATATTTTAGTCGGAATTTAGTCGACTATAACGTTCTTACATGTCTTAATTATCGGCCTGAGGCATATTGTTTTAAGATTTTCTTTTTCACACTTTCCAACACATTTACCACAACTAACACAACTACACATACACACGTATATAATCGCGCTTTTATCAGCCATTCTCCACGTACCTATTGTTCCATTCATATTTACATGAATATTTTTTTTTATTTTGTTTTTATTGCTGCTTTTTTTTTTGCTTTTATCAGTTTTGTGATTTCGTGCTTATCAGGCAAAATGCAACTTTAACCAAAGCAAATATAACTCGCATTTGCACAGATGTAGAAATAAATGTATATGTGTGTGTGTATATACATATATAGAGAGAAAACATTTGCTTGTTGCCTTTTTCAATTAAGGGAGAATACACAAAGGTCAACAGAGACCAGAGACTGCTTTATAATTTTATTTTTAATAAAGAAAAAAAAAGGTAAAAGCCATGTTAAATCGCAGATAGCTAGCCGCAATATTTAATGATCATAAAAATCGCGCAGACACTTCATTTATTTTTTTTTTGTGGAATTTACTCTTAAAAGAATATAAAAATATATATGAAATTATATACAAAAGAAATTGGTTTTACCCTGCCAAAGGGTATCTTAGTTTTCTCGTGAAGAATTTAGCTAATCTTACTACATAAATCTATGTTTATACAATTCTGATTGGGGGAACAATGCTTAGCCGAAACCATAAGAGCTAAGTAGTCAGTTAGTCAAAATCTGGGTCAAAGTTTGTATGCTACATTTTGTCACGATATTGGTAACTCATAGCAAAATGCATCCCCAGAAAGCATATATTTTCCTGATCAGCATGACAAGCCGAGTCGATATAGCCATATCCGTCTGTCTGTCTGTCTTTTCGGCTGTTTCTATGCAAACTAGTCTCTAAGTTTTAAAGCTATCGAATTGAATCTTTTACCATAGACTTCTTTCTGCTGTAAGCTGCTTATATATGAAAATCGTCCAGATCGGACCACTATATCATATATCTCTCATACAACCGATCGAGTCGGAATGAACTCTTAATATAGGAAAATTGGTTGTTTTTTATCCAAATTGAACCAAATTTGGTATTTGTCAGATTTAGAAGAATCCACATCTGCTGACCAAAGTTGATCCGTATAGGACTACTATATCATATAGCTCTCATACAACCGATCGAGCCGGAATGAACTCTTAATATGGGAAAATTGTTTGTTTTTTATCCAAATTGAACCAAATTTGGTAAATGGCAAATTTAGAACAATCTACGTCAACTGACCAAAGTTTATCCGGATCAGATCACTATATCATATAGCTCTCATACAAACGATCGAGTCGGAATGAACTCTTAATATAGGAAAATTGGTTGTTTTTTATCCAAATTAAACCAAATTTGGTATTAGTCAGATTTAGAAGAATCTACTTCAGCTCACCAAAGTTTATCCAGATCAGATCACTATATCATATAGCTGTCATACAACCGATCGAGTCGGAATGAACTCTTAGTATAGAAAAATTGTTTGTTTTTTATCCAAATTGAACCAAATTTGGTATTCGTCAGATTTAGAAGAATCTACTTCAGCTCACCAAAGTTTATCCAGATCAGATCAGTATATCATATAGCTCTCATACAGCCGATCGAGTCGGAATGAACTCTTAAAATAGGAAACTTGGTTGTTTTTTATCCAAATTGAACCAAATTGGGTATTTGTCAGTTTTAGAGAAATCCACATCTGCTGACCAAAGTTTATTCAGATCAGATCAGTATATCATATAGCTAACCAATTCGGAATAAACTCTTGGTATACCAGATTGTCTTTTATCCGAATTGAACCAACTTTTGAACATATCCGTCTCAGAAGCCTTCTGCAAAGGGTATATAAGCTTCGGTTACCCGAAGTCAACCTTCCTCTCTTGTGTTTTTATGTGCAATTAGCGCGTTCAATGAAAAACGAGAATAATATCCATACAAAAAATGTGAAATAAAGCCATCTTTTGACACAGCATTCACTGTATTCTGGCACTGTGTTGATACTAAAATTGGCATTGGTTATGTCCAGTTGGCAGTTATATTGCCTTTGGGCATACTCCCTTTTTTTATTTGCTCTTCATTTGGAAAATGCATTTTTCGCGCCAGCCAGCCAGCCCAGCCTGGGCGTAATTTTTCACTTTCTTCCTAACCCGGACCAGCTGCACTTGAGAATTGGGTGGCTGTTTGTCATGGCCTGCTGGCGGTTCTGTTGGACAGGTGCACATCGCATTTCCTGTGCACCTTTCAGATCATGGGGAAGCCTAAAGGGTTCATTTGATTTGTGGCCCCGAGGTCTCTCTGTGTCTCTGTGTGTGTTCGTGTAATTGCTTTGAGACTGTGGCTTAGACTTATGAATGAGTTTATTATAAATTCTAGCCACAAAGCTTTGTTAAGAGTAATTGAAATGCTAAAGTGACGGAAATTCACAACAAGTTGCAAGCTTTTGTTGGCTTAGAGAAAAGAATCAGACATTTTGAGATACATTTTTATAAGATGAGAGATTTGTACAGGTTTTAGGAGTAGTTATGGTAGATATTCCAATCAATTTTCCTGATTAAGTGATGAAGAAGCGGCACTCCATTGTCTTTAGATACACTTTGTTATCGGTTATATATTGGAGGCGTTTTCCTTTGATTTGATCTGGTTGCAAAGATTCCGCTCAACATGAGTTTCGAAGCAACATGAAATTAATGTAGCCTGAAATTAGAAGAGCAACAATTTATCAATGGATTTATTATTAGGAGATACAGAAACCAAAGATTGAGTTGTTAAGCAGCAATACTTCTGATGATTGACAGGTCTTGAAACAGTCTGTAAAGTCAGTCCAGCTTCAATTTTTGGACTCCTAAAGTATATCAATGAGCCCGCTTCTTTCTGCCTGTGTTTGGAATGTTCAAAACCTTTGTTCTGTTAACCAATGTATGAAATCCCTTATGATCTTGATGAAGTCTTCAAATGTGTTGAATTTCTCAAATCCCCAAGAACTTCTGTCAAACTTATATATGCACTTTGAACATATTTATCATATATTACCTTTATTTTTTAGTAAATTTTTGCGACAAACAACAATTGAATGACTCAAGGGCTGTCATACCGCTTATCTATACAAGCGCTATCACACTTCCGTTGCACTCTATATACTTCTATATACTTTCCTAATGTAAAAAACTTATAAATTCAGTTCATTCTTACCTCATCAGCCACGCAGACATTCACCTCAGTCATTCACGCAATGTAATTTTCCTGCTCTAGCAATTTTCTCAAACTAATTTGTCTTACAATTCCAACTGCACACCTACAACTTGCCAACGGCTTTCCTCCCCTTGGGCCCCCTTTAACCCCTTGTCATGTCTTGCCTTGTCTTTTCTTGCACTTTGGCGCTTCCGCGCTAATTTGCTTAGCATAATTTGCATATTGCAAATGCCATTTGAGGCGTGTGAATAAAATGTAAAAAACGAAGAAAAAAAAAAAGAAAAGAAGACTTTCTTCACTGAGTTGGATGCATGACAGACAGGCCGTGTAGAGTGCATGTTAAGCTGCTGTTTACCTAAAAAAAATATTGAATATCCACAGCGGTGAATTCCCCCAGGAACGTCTATGTAATTGCTGCTAATTAGGCGCATATAATTTCCTTTCCTCATTTTAATGTTGCCTGCTTCATTGCAATTTGCATGGCACTCTCACCCACCAAAGGAGCGAAAACTAAGGAGGATGATGCCTAACCGATGCCCTTTCAATAATTAAACTTTGACTAAATCAAATATGTTATATAAATCCATGACTCCGTGGCTCTTTTTAGTATGCTGAAAACCCTGCCATAGCTCAGCTGACCATTATATAGGGCAGATCTTACCAGATGAATGGAATGATATGGTAAGGCAATGCTTCATTCTGTTCAATCGCCAACATATTTCCAAAATAATGCTACCCCATTGACAGGGCATACAAAGATGAAAAAGTTCATTAAACAGAAATGTGCTTAAGATCTTCAAGTGGCAAATCTTTTTTGATAAACTGGGCGAAATCCACCTGCCGCCTGCCCAATGGTTCTTCAGCTTCCATTTTACCTTTCGCTCATAAATCAAATGGCGGCAAGTCCATCAAGACTCCTGGTTCAGTTTTGTCGTCGCCGTTTTCATCTCTGTTTCTGGTTGCTTCCTCATTAGGCGGCACAGCGGCAGTTTCCACTTGAATTCCTTTGAATGTTCTGTGACGTATCGCGCGGCAATCACCACCATCATCATCCTCATCCTCATCATCATCACAATCATCATCATCATCTAGCCATACTCGTCGACAAAGCCACTGCAATCGTTGCCTAACAATTTCTTCTTAACGTTTTTTTTTTTCTCTATGGCGCTTTTAATTGTCGCCTGGCCCCCTTTATCACCACTTCAAATCCAAATCTGGTCACTGGACAATATTCATTTCGGCATTCGTTTGTGTTGCCTATTTTTGCATTTCAAGCACAATTGTTTGTTTTCGTCGATATTCATTATCTATCTGCTGTTGCATATTTTTGCATTTGAATGCATTTTAGATGCCAAATGGCTTGGAAAATCCGCTCAATCATTATGGATTTATTGCGAATTTTAGTTACTTAAAGATCTGGTGATTCGTTGAATCAAATATCAAATAACGCTTACCAATTGCCAAATTCATGCAATTTCCTCGAGCATCTCAAACTAATTAAACTTGCATTTAAGGTATGTCAGGCATGTACAAATTACACCGAAATCCTATACGGCTTACAACTACACGCACAGTGGTACAATGTATGGTGAAAGAAGAAGGTTGCTTTGGGTGGAACTGTAAGGTTCAATGTGAAATATGATATGAGACAAGTTATATGAGAGCATGAAAATTAAGTGCAAAACATATATATGTTTGTCTATGCGCGACTACAAGATAAAGATTGACAGTTTTAATAAGGTAAAAAGTGAATACAAGAGAGAAACAATATAGGATGTCCTTGACTCAAAGCTAAACATTTAGAACTTGGTACAACTATAAATGAAATTCAAAACTACAACTATTATGGGCCAGTTCTTGGCCTTAATAGAGTATATATATATTCTTGATCATCATGACAATCGATATAACCATGTCCGTCTGTGCGTCATTCTGTTTCAACATAAAAATCTCAGAAGTCTTTAAAGCTACAGAGCTGAAATTTCTACCAGATGCTTGCTTTGTCTGCACGTTGATCAAGTACGAGTTTTATCCAGATCGAACAACTATATCATATAGCTATCATATAACCGATTGTTCCTGAATGAGCACTTTATAGCATAACTTTTCTGTTTTTCATCCAAATCAAACCAAATTCGGTCTATATCCATTTGAGGTTTCCCCACGTCCACTGGCCTAATCTGATGCAGATCGGACAACTATATCATATAGCTACCATATTCCGGAATGAGCACTTAGGATAATAACTTTTCTGTTTTTCATCCAAATCAAACCAAATTCGGTTTGTATTCATTTGATGAGGTCCTACCTTCACTGGCCTATTCTAATCAAGATCGGACAACTATATCGTATAGCTCCCATATAACCGATTGATCCGGAATGATCATATAGTAGCATAGCTTTTCTGTTTTACATCCAAATCAAAGCCGATTCAAGCACTTTTCAATTGGGAGATTTACTGAAATATATCTACGCATCGATTTGTTTATCTTCTAATTAATAAGAAATAGCCTTCACTCTTTCACACTCAGACCCACTATGCGTGTTGGCGCTGTGTATAAACGAGTAGTTCCACATTTTCAAGTGCTAACCGCAACACTGAATACGCATGCCAAAATCGAACCCAAAATTCGGATGCTGTGAATCCAATTTCACCGCAAAATCCAATGCACTGGACAATCACCCAGCGAAAGCGTGGGAGTTGTGTGTGAGAGAGAGAGAGGGAGAATGGAGAAGGGAGATGGAGCACTTCGCATACCTATGCAAAATTTGCATCTGTTGTGTTGCAGTGGTTATACTCATCCCACACAGCCCCACCGCTAACCCGCTGCATCCGTTTCTTCCGCCGCCATGTGGGATAGTCGACATGTGCGATAATTTAACTCAATTTGTAAATATTTAATGCACATTAATGATATGCAAATGTAAATTGCTTCGCTTGCCAGTTTCTGCTTCACCTGCCACACACAACGTTCACTAGCCTTATCCTTTCTTATATAGTTTATGATCTAGTATATATATTTTATATATATTTTGCAAATATATTTTAGAGAGAGTATAATGAAGAGGGTATTATATATGTATAAGTATAAGAAGGTTTGTGTGTTTGTATATCAGAAAGTATACACAAAATATTAGAAAGAAGGTTGCTTCGCTGCCTATTGCCACAGCTGAAGCAAATCCATTTCAGACTGCCAAGTTTTCTTTCCCTTTTATAGTTCTGCAAGGGTTCTGTAAGGTTCAGGTGCCAGAAGTTAGCCTTCATCTCTTGGTTTGCTAAAATAAACTTTGCTATTGCGGTTCAAATGCGATTTGAGCAAACAGCAGAGCATCTTTCGACTATAAAGAATAATATTCCAGTGGCGTATTACAGCTTAATTGAATGGGATGAGAAATAAGATAAGATCACAGACTTTACAAGCAGTGTTGATCCTATGATATGTCTTCAAGGGCATGGAAGCTTCGTCCAAGCTTCTTGTCTTTCCTGTTTTTAAGTTCTTGTCCTCTTTTTTCTTTCCTTTCCAACAAATTTTCATTTAATTTTACTGCCAAATGCAGAAGAGCGCAAAGAAATGGCATGTGGCATGTGGAAATTTGTGTATATGAATTTTTTCAATTTTGCGTACAGCAACAGCCTGCAACAGCCTCCCCCCGCCCCTGCCCCATCAAATACCTACCAGCTGTGTCCTGCCTTGGCTTGTCCTTGATGGCCGCCGCCTCATCAGGTGGGAGTGTGTGTGTGTGTGTGTACATTTGTTGTGCCCTTTGGCGTAACACACGCGTTCCTTCTACGCCTTCTTCTTTGCTCAATGTGCGTAAAATTTTTTATGATTATTGAGTTTTTTTTCTGGGCCTTTTTTTTTTATTTCTCCCCCCCAAACCAATTTTTCAAGCATTTTATGATTTTTTACCTTTTTTTTGAGCGTTTGTTTCCTTTTGTAGTTTGTTTTTGGTTTTGTTTTCATACTTTTTTTGAGTAGGCCTTGGCAAACTACGCTTGATTTCGTTGCGCTTTTCTCTGACACGCCCATTCAGTGCCACGCCCCACCTATTATACCATGCTGGCGCTCTGTTTGTTATTGTGTTTCGTTTGTGTTTGCTTTTGTGTAGGGTTTTATTTTTAGTTTTTGTGTGCAACATTGAGATGAGAAGAGTCCTTGCGAAAATTTTCCCATAGCCAGCGCCAGAAAGCAGCCTGAGCTTGTGCTTTTTGGGGTGTAGGAGGCATACCCTGTATATGTGTGGTACCATAGGGTACATTGGTTTGTGTAGAAGCAAGTAGGCCTATGTTTTCTATGATTCTTGGCAAGAAACGAGCTGTCTTTGAACAAAGTTTAAATGAGAAATTGTTGTACTTATGTACAAATTGTTTTGAGCTAGAAATTCCACTCCCAAAAGAACAAAATATACAATAAATACGCTTTATTTTCAGATAAACTGCAGTAGCTAAGGGTGTTTACTTGTGTATGTATGTGACTAGCAAGAGCAAGCTGACCAAAAGTTTTCATGCGATGCTGCCTGCTGGACAGTTCTATTTCTAAACCCTAAATGAACCCTCAAATATCGATTCAGATACAGCTATGTGTATGTGAATAGCAAGAGCAAACTGACCATAAGTTTTCATGCGATGCTGCGTGCTATTTCTGAACCCCAAATGAGCCCTCAAATATCGATTAAGATTCAGCTATGTGTATGTGAATAGCAAGAGCAAACTGACCATAAGTTTTCATGCGATGCTGCGTGCTATTTCTGAACCCCAAATGAGCCCTCAAATATCGATTAAGATTCAGCTATGTGTATGTGAATAGCAAGAGCAAACTGACCATAAGTTTTCATGCGATGCTGCGTGCTATTTCTGAACCCCAAATGAGCCCTCAAATATCGATTAAGATTCAGCTATGTGTATGTGAATAGCAAGAGCAAACTGATCACAAGTTTTCATGCGATGCTGCGTGCTGCAAATTTCTCTTTCAATATCCCAAATGAGCCCCCAAATGTCGATTTAGATTCAGCTATTCCTTAGATTTAAGGTTCAGTTCACAACTAAGAAAAGTAGGACATCGGATATCACTTTGCAGTCTTGAATTTCTGTACATTCTTGATAGAGATTTTGATCGCTCTTCAAATCAAATTTCATATTCTTCTCAGTTCTTTCTCCAATTTGTCGAGTACAGAGTATCCTATTTATCGACTGCCTGAACATATATTTTATGCTTTTAATATAGAAATTTTTGTTGGATGATTTTTCTATGCAACCATGGTCTATGGCTAAGGCAAAAGTGTTATTGTGGCTTGCTTCGTCATTGTCATTGCTTTGGCTATTGTTGTTATTGTTATTGTAGCTGTTGGTGTTGGTCTTCAACTGTCATTTGTAGGCTGTAATTTGTTTGCGCCTTCCTTAGGCAACCTCTACTCCACCAACGCAGCCACCCTGCCACCCTGACAGCCTGCGCCTCCCTACTCTCCTGACTGGTCTGTCGTATCTACATCCACTTTTGCTTTCAGCTGTTTCTTGAGCATTTCCATTTGTTTGACTTTCAGCTACAAAAGAAAAGAAGAAATTCCAAAAACAAAAGCAATTGCCATCATCTGTCTGCCAGCGTCTGCCGCACAATACGCACTACATATCTTCAAGATACACAATATATACTTTCGGATTTATTTTTGGTATATTTGTAGGCTATTTTTATGCCATATTCCTCCGCCTCCAAAAAAATTGAGGCATTGTTTAACAAACAAAAAATGTTTAATTGCCGTGTCGGTTTTTATCTAGCTCGTCTTGCCAGAGTTGTTGCTGACTTAAAACCTGATAAAGTTCTGGTTCTTCTTGGTGATTATTTTTAAACTTTCCGACAATTACGATTTTTAATTAGCCATCATTATGTTGCCTTTGCAGGGAGTTGGCCAAATTGCAACTTGTCAAAATTAGCGTTAATTTTTAAAGATTTTTTTTTCATGGCTTACTTACTTCTTTTGTTATTGTCAACTAGAAAAGATAACGAAAATTACTCGAGCGTAGATGAAGAAGTTAAGTAAACTGAAGTAGAAGAGAGAGTTGAAAAAACTTTGAGATTTTCGCATTGAACATTTTGTGCTTCTTTTTGGGTTCTATAGAAAAAATGTTTCTATACCTGTACTTTCTGCAGCTTATTTAGTTTTGCTGCTAATTTTTGACATTTTTCAGCCATACACTGAAAGAAAATGTAAGCAAAAGAAGAAGAAGAAGACAAAATAGAAGATAATAAGAGGTGAAAATCAATTATATTGTGTATATGCGTGTGAATATGTTGGAATAGCAGCACACACATACATAACAGCATGTAAAAATTACAAAAAGACAAATCTTCTGTATATATGTGTGAGTAAAAATATGTGTTTCCTGCGTTCTGACTGCTGTTTCAGCACCAAGAGAAGATCAGTGCCTACTTTGACCTCCATTTTGACCCACTTGCAGTTGGACTATCACCAAATGGTTTCTTAGTGTGCGCCTAGGTCATGAACTACACCTTGTGTGAAAATTTCAGCATCCTACCTATTTCCGTTTGACCTGTGCGTTGATACTAAGTCAGTCAGCGAGTCAGGACAAAGAGTTTTATATAGATAGAGCTAAAAAATATGTAAACTTAGTAATTATAACTATCTGAAATTAATGGGAATGTGTTTTGGTGACCTTTCTATTTTATAAGTTGGTGTTCTAGCCGGCTTGAGGTCATTTGATATCTGTATAAACCATGTTTGTAGCAGATGCTTACGGCGAGTCTTCAGTTATTCACTTGAGTAAGGTCTTTGGCGACCTTTCTGTCTTATAAGTTGGTGTTCTAGCCGGCTTGAGGTCACTCAGTTTATTGAAAACTTAGAAAATATTTCTTAAAAACATAAATTATTTCTAGAAAATAGTTTGTGTATTTTCTCACAGTGTAAATTATATATTTACTCTTGCTTTTTTATACATTTCTTTAGATTTTTTATTAGCGTCTCTTTTTTTTATGTTCTGGACACGCGTTTTCTGCTCGATCTCAACGAATTGACAGCCATTTGATGTTTGTGTAGGTTTTTTTTTGCCTTTTTCTTTTTTTTCTTGCTCTCGTTTTTCGCATTTGGTTCATTCTTTCATTCGCTCAGTCTTTCATCCGTTCGTTCGCTGGCCATAAATTTGCCGTGTGCTGCTAATTGGCAGTCTCATGAGTGCGCTCAATTAATTTGACGGCAATTGTGACGCACACGTGTGTCTGTGTGTGTGTAGGCCAGATCCCAGCCCAGCCCGAGCCCGAGCCCGAGCCCGAGCGATAGCCAAAGAGCCAATCTGCACAGAGCAGGTGGCGTATACTTGATAATTGTTGACACTTGTCAGTGGCATGGCAATTAAATTGAAATCGTACCATGAAAACACTTAGCAAATTGTTGTGACAATTGTCTATTTTCGGTGTAGATAGACAGGCCAAACATCTCTATTCATTCCAAGAGTGAAATGCCAAACCAAAGAAAAAGATGCTGGAGAAAAAAGAGAAATTCCCAAGAAAAGAAGACAAATGCTGCTGTGTTGTTTGTTAGTGGAAAAATATGGGAAAATGTTTCAAGCAAGACTTCTTTTAACACAAAATGAATTCTAATTCTGGACATTTTCTAAACCCAAATAAGGTTCATAATTTGTCATAATCTCTCTCTGCAAATATTTATCTAGATCTTTGGCTTCTCCTCCATTTATCTAATAGCCAATTGCTACACCTTTCCCCAACCATCGTCATCATCACATCTGTTGTTTTTGCCATTACATATTTCCTACTTCTATCTCTACCTGCTTCTCGATTACATAACCCAGTTATTAATGGTCTCTAAGTGTTCCATCACGTTACACCCATCATCATCACCATCATCATCATCAACAACAACATCGTCATCATTGTGTTGCCGTGACGTGGCGACTTTGTGACACGTTTTAGTCCGAGACAAATGTAGAGCATGTCTAAGCATTCAATGACTGACTCGCTGGTCCCTTCCTTCTTTCCATCTTTCTTCCCCTTTTTATTTTGCTCTTGCTGTCCAAGTTCATTTACGTCATGGTCAGGTGAGACAGCCGCCCCCCCACCAAAGGGGCAAAGATTGGCCTGACAGTGCCAATTGCCGCATAAATTGTCGAGTGTCATGTTCCTTTGCAATTTGTTAATGAGTTTTTACAAGAGTTCTCGTACTCAATGGCCCCCCATCACCTCAGCTCAGCTCAGCTGGCTTCCTACAGTTTGACAGCAACTGATTGGGTATTTGTTTAGTTTGTCAAGTTCCATGAACTTTGGCTGTGAGCCCAAAGCAATTTCAGTGACCCGAAATACACAATAGACGCCGGCCTAAATAGACTTCCTACTTAAACTCCACCAATGGCTGTCAAACTGTTCTTAACAATGAACAACCACACAGGGTTTGTGGGAACTTTTTGTTGCTTTCCTAAGGGGTATTGTAAATTTTTCATGATTTGTGTAACGTACATAATGATGACTTACTTCACTATAAGTATATATATATATATTGTATTGATCAGATTTATAAGCTTCAATTCTTGGCAATGGCTTCTTATGGCAGAAAGCTAGTGTCGCCCAGCTCAAAGTTCTATATCATATTGCTGCCTTAGAAACGATCGCTTCAAATTTAAGTAGAATTTTATGGAATAACTCTCTTATAGAAGCTTGCGCCCTTGAGTAAAGCACCTTGGGAAAGGCATATAAACTTCGGTTAGGCTTACAGCTTATCCTTTCTTGTTTAGTTTTTAAAGTCATATTTTAAATAGGTTTATGTGCAGAGTTTTACTTTGAATGGAGTTTCCTACGCTCCTTCACACAACAATTGCGGCGTAAAAGCGTGAAATGGCACAAAGCTTGCCATAGAAATTGTCACAGAATCCTGGCCAGGTTGTGCCTGCCACCAGGTTAGGCTGCTGTTTGGAATAAAAAGAAGTTGGGTGGAGTTAGTTGGGGCTCAGTGTTGTTGTTGAAACGGGGCGGATGAGTTTGCGTTTATGAAACGGATGTTGCCGCTTGCAGTTTAGATGGGCCCTTGCCCCCCCTCCATTGCTGTGTAGGAACTC
Organism: Hirtodrosophila duncani; assembly: GCA_037043425.1. Classification (NCBI taxonomy): domain Eukaryota; kingdom Metazoa; phylum Arthropoda; class Insecta; order Diptera; family Drosophilidae; genus Hirtodrosophila; species Hirtodrosophila duncani. Next base: position 6,120,472 of record JBAMBM010000821.1, on the reverse strand, counting down.
CACATGTGCGCGATGCTAGCTAGCTCCTGGTCCTTGGTCTTTGCGCGTGTGGTGTATACAAATTTGTGCACAGAAAGGTCCGGTTTGGGTGCCTGGAATGCTGATTTGACTTCTTTTCTTTGGCCTGAGCCTGGCTTTGTGCGCTCGTCGTCGTCGTCGTGACTGGCAAAAGGAGTGCAAGGACCTGTCTTTGGGCTCACCTCAACAAAAGGCATATCCTTTAGTGAGGTCAGGGTACGTCGCAGCCTTTGTGTGCCAAACTCAACTCCTTTCATTGTGTTAATTGAATTAAGTTTTGAACCAAAATACATATAGAATATTTTCTATGCCATAAATTTAATTTAATTCAATTTCTGATTTGATTTGATTTTGTCGAGACAAATTGAATTTAGTTTTCTTACATTTTATTCTGCATTTGATTTGATTTGATTTATTTGTATTTGTTTTGCTTTTATTTAACTTTTTTGCCTGTGATTTTGTTCTATCGGGAAATTATGCAGATATTTTGATTGAATTTATGCATTTTAATAACACGAGTAGAGTGAAAGGAACACCTTTGTTGCCTTTGTTTAAAAAATGCTGGTGAAGTTGAACAATGTAGAATTGTGTGCACACACATATATCGTATGAAAGAGAGCTGTGTTGTATAAATTAAACCAAAAATAGAATTAGAATTAGAATAAACCAATTGATGGATTGAAATTTATACCACACTTTGTCTGTTGAAATGAATTTGAAAGGTAAAAGATACATAGATAAAATATATGAAAGAAAAGAACTAGAAGTTAATTTCAGACTTCACTTCTATCAACGAACATTCAACGTCAGAGTCCGTTCTCCCTGTTGAGGCGGTTGTTAAGGCCCACAAATTCCTCTCTATTCCGCCAATTTCAACTTCCTCAAAAGCTGCCGCTACATTTTCTTCTACATTTCAATCGCATAGATCAATATCTAATTCAAACTTTATTGTTGCAGCAAATCGACCAACTTGCCATAACTTTTTCTCCGCTCAAAAACAATCAAAATTCTATTCTATTTATGACCAAAACGTGAACACGAATCATATTACTTTGGCCAAACAAAGTTGCAGGCTGCATTATCGTCAACAACAAAACTTTTATCCGCGCAGATTCCACCAAAACAAGTTCTTGCCACAAGTGCTTGGTCTAGTCAAGCTGCAAATTTATGTTGCAGCTTTAAGCTTCCTTCATATATGCCATAAATATGTTCTAAAATTTTAACTGCTAATTGTTATTGCAGTTCTGGCTGTAAGGGCTAAGCTCTCAGACAAGTTAAAAGGATTTGTACACAACTATTTAATAAACAGGACACAGGAACAGACAGGACAGCAAGAGCCAGAGACAAAGTAACTCCAATCTCTCCCCCTATATATTTCCAAATGGCGAAACCCTTTGACTTCTAACACTATGTGTGGTGACTGCTGCCAAAGCCAGCGATTTGTAAGCACGTTTCGAATGTCCGAATGTGGGGGGTGGCCTGGCACCATGGGGCGTCATGTTGTTGACACTGATAGACACGACAAACTTTGCCACACACACAACACAGACACTTGACAGGGGTATATAGGTGTATAGGTGGGGGGTAAGGTGACACTACTATAGTAGCTAGGATTTGCTGAACATAGCTGTTTCGTGTTACCCCCGTCTGTCTGTGGCACTTTTGCATAAAATATGTAATTCAATTTATATTTTACTTTTATATGCAACAAAAGTCGAAGCACTTCAAGGGGGATATTATAACTTTCATATGAAGTTTGCAAAGTATAAATAGAAGATATAAATGTAGATAGAGAAGTATAAATGCATATTTGTTGCAGAGTTAGTTTATTTTTATATAAATGGCAATTGGAAAACGAACACGATGATTAGTAGTAAGACAGTGGAATTCCTTTTTTTCCTTCGTTAAAGAAGTGTTGTTATATGTTCTATATCTTGGTAAACCTATAATGCTAAGAAGTAATTTTGTAATATTGTTAGTTGCCACTCGAATGGTTCATATGGCTCGCTTAAGAGGTAACTTTTGATACAAACATCAATATATGAGCGTACTCTCATTGACATACTAAGACTACCAACATTATCTAAACAAACTGTCCATTATAATGAAGAAAGATAAGTAAATCTTTAAAGAGCTTTCATCAGGGTTCGCCAGCCATAGCCCTATCGGCCGAAGCCACTAAGTACACATCTATGCAGGCCAAATGTTCAAGATACGAAGGATTTCATAACATTTTGCAAATCTTTTAAGCTCACAGGCATGCTGTATTCTTAGATGTTCAAATCAACTCCCATTAGCCCATTAGCCTGACTCAGGACGGAATCTGATATACATTTTTCACACTACTAAACTCCAACAAGAACTAAATTCTACATTTTACAACATCTATTTACTACTAACTTCTTCAATCTATAAGTTCAAATATATTCCATATCAACATCAATGCTCCTTTGGGTATTCTAATGCCGACTTCAAAGACAACTCTTATGTGTTTTTGATACCCTTGAAGAGGGTATTATAGTCTTATCACGATATTTGGAAAGCATAGAAGGAAACATCTGAAACAATTCACCAACGAGATGTCAGATTATAGGCATTTCGAACAGCTACCTCACAAGCTCGGGCATCTGAAACAATTGAGAAAGGAGAGGTTAGATTAGAAGCTTGAAAGCATTTCGAATCCCATAAAGTAGATATGCCATGCCTGTCTGTCTGTCTGTCTGTCTGCTTGTCCATCTATCTATATCTATTTTTCTATGCGAACTACTCGACTTGTAATTTTTAATCATATTTGATATCGTGAGTCCACTTGAACGTGCATTGTACGTCAACGTCCCGATATTGAAAAGAAAAATGAAAACTTTGTACAATAGATGGCGCGATTTGCTGTGTCTCTCACTCACAAACAGATTTCTTGGAATACGAATGTGTTGTGTGTTCATATGTCAGAATGCGCGCCCAAAATATTTGAAGGTAATTCCAAAGAAGATTACTTCGCTGCCTATTGCTACAGCTGAGGGAAATAAGTTTTAGACTACTAAGTTTTCTTTTCCTTTTATACTTCTGCAAGGGTATATAAGCTTCGGTTATCCGAAGTTAGCTTTCCTCTCGCTTGTTTTTTTTTTTCCGTTTTTTGATCTGGCAATTAGAATTTCTGATAAGCCAACGGCACCTTGCGTTGCGTTAAGGCTTTAAGCAGCTGCCTGTCAACTCTGCAGACAACGTCAACAATTGTGGTTCTGGCTGGGCCGGGGCGGGTTCTCCTTTCCTTTACGCCTGACCTGACCAGTGGCCACATTTTGTGTGTGGCCATAAACCAAACGCCAAAGCCAAAGCAAGACACACAAAAACTTTACCGTCGTCGTCAAATGGAGATATTTTGGAGCCGCTACGGTGTCTAGGCGATCCGCTGGTTTTGGCTGCGGAATTAGTGCAAACAGACGCATAAATAACAAACACCTAAGACTTTGATGCCACACCACATACCACCACCACAACCACCACCACTACCACCTCATGAAGGAGTGCCTCGTTTATTGATACGTGTGTGTGTGTGCGTGTGAGTGTGTGAGAGGTGGTGTCTGTGTGAAGTGGCTTTAAATGCAAATATCTTAACATTGATATGCTAAGCAGATGCGTCTGTGACTTTGTCTGGCGCGCTTGGTTTTGTTTATAGCGGTTGAGACTTTTTTCGATGATTTACTTAGTTGTTGTTGTTGTTGCTTGCATTTAAAGCGAAAATATTGAGCAATTGGCGGAGGCAATTGCAGACAAAGATTAAGAATTAATGCAAAAATATTTACATGTAAATCAAAAGAAATGCTGAGCTAATGTAGATGTTCCATTAACATGTGCATAGATTTGGCAAAGAGGTGACAAGTTAAGAATTGTAAATTTTGAGGAATTTTTAAGGTTTTTAAAGATTTTTTTTTCTCAAGTGTGGAAATTAAAGAAATTGAATGAAACTTGAATGGAAATTGAATAGAAATTGAATGGCAATGGAATGATAATTGAATGGCAATTGAATGAAGGTTGAATGGAAATTTAATGGGAATTGTAAGGGAATTGAAAAGAATTTGAATGGAAATTGAATGAAAGTTGAATGGAAATTGAATGTAAATAGAGTGGAAAGTGAATGGGAATTGAATGAGAATTGATTATTAATTGAATAACAATTAAAAGGGATATTAAATGGAAATTGAATAAATGTAGGATATAAATTGAATATAAATTGAATGGAAATGAAATCGAAATTGAATGAAAATTTAATGAAAGTTGAATGAGTATTGATGGGGAATTGAATGGAAATTGAATGCAAATTGAATGGGAATCGAATGGAAATTGAATGGAAAGTGAATGGCAATTGAATGGCAATGGAATGATAATTGAATGGTAATTGAATGAAAGTTGGACTTAAATTGAATGAAGGTTGAATGGAAATTGAATGAGAATTGTAAGGGAATTGAAAAGAATTGGAATGGAAATTGAATGAAAGTTGAATGGTAATTGAATGTAAATAGACTGGAAGGTGAATGAGAATTGAATAAGTATTGATTATTAATTGAATGGCAATGAAAAGGAATATTAAATGGAAATTGAATGAATGTTGGATATAAATTGAATGGAAATTAAATCGAAATTGAATGGAAATTGAATGAAAAATGAATGAAAATTGAATGAAAATTGAATGAAAAATTAATGAAAGTTGAATGGATTTGAATGGGGAATTAAATGGACATTGAATGAAAGTTGAATGGAAAGTGAATGGAAATTGGATGGAAATTGAATGGAAAGTGAATGGGAATTGAATGGAAATTGAATGAAAGTTTAATGGGAATTGAACATGAATTGAATGGAAAGTGAATGGGAATTGAATGGAAATTGAATATTAATTGAACGGTAATTAAAAGGGATATTAAATGGAAATTTAATGAAAGTTGAAAGGAAATTGAATGACAACTTCGATTGATCTTAACTGAAATCTCCTGAAGCGGATTTGAGATTTCAAAGAAATGTTCGAAACTATAGATAGTTTACCAGCAGTGCATTATGTGTAGACTCCATTCCGACCCTTTATAACGATTAAGATGTAAAAGAGCTATGCTATTAAGTGTTCATTCTGGACAAGTCGGTTATATGAGATCTATATAATGTCAATTTCAAAAGTATTATACATAGTAAGCTTCCGGTTCAAATTTCAGGACTAGAACTTTTCAGACTGAGGTCTTGGGGTTGAAAGCGAAGGGCAGACGGACATGGCTATATCGATTCTCCCTGCCCTGGTTTTCTCTACAGCTGGCTGACTTAAAATCTAGTCTCTTTAAGAATGAATGTTGACTAAAGACAGGTTTCTCACACGGAGATGTCGTCATATGCCATACTATCGCCTTACTTAGTTAGCCGAAGCAGCCACATCTCTCCCTGACACAGCCAGCATTTCGTAACCCAAATTCTTGAATCTTAAATTGTTATAGTGCACAGCAAAACTATGTCAATTAGTTAATATTCTTGTCCTAGTCCTGTTCCTTTAACCTTTAACAGCAATCTCTTGAATTCAACCCAATCTGGCTCATACAAAATCATAATTGCTTTCGCCTTTTTGCGCACAGCTGTCAAACAATTTGCCTTTGGGGCTACACTTACGAACGAAATTTACATGTAATCCCTCTCTCTCTGCCTCCCTGTCCCTTTTGGCCAGCCTCCCGTGTCCACATTTTTAATTGAATAAAGTGCACTTTGAGAGCCCTGAAGGCAGCATCAGGCATCAGGCATCAGGCACCATTCAGCATAGTAGTCCAGCTCCTGCCATGCCATGCCATGCCATATGATGCGAACGCATGGCACTTGTCACACTTTTTCATTGGTTGCGTCAGCTGGTTGCAAAAGTAGAATAATTTGCTGCCTGGTCATAATAGTGCGCCAATAACCCAATGCACTTTTGTACACCAGGCTCCCCTCCCTAACCCCCTCGTGGCAGTGGTCTTATAAGAGCACATAAAAAGGCGTGTAATGTGTAGAAAATTGTGGTTCAAGGGGGAGCGGGTATCCCCCATTTATTTTTGTTGTTGTTGCTGTTAATTTATTGCCCTGTGATAGCTCCAAAGAATGAGTCGTCATGTGGCGAGGAGCAAGAGCAAGAGCAGGAGCAGGAACTGGTAAGGGGGGCGTGCGTGGGGGCTAGTAGCTGATGTGTAGGACATTGCACGTCGCAAGTGGCAATGCTTAAAACTTTGTGCTACGTGACTCGACAAGTGGACTGAGTGGAGAGGTGGCTCCAAATACGTGGCTCAATATGCGCGCACGCACACCCCGACCTCAACCACAGCGGGTGGGAGAGAGATGGAGAGTATATGAATGAAAGGAGAGAAAGGCAGGACAGGAAGGAAGCAACATCACCTCTAAAGCAGACTGTTGCCATCATTTCTTGTCTTTGGGCTGCCTAATTTTCTTCTATGCCGCACGCAGACACACACACACACAAGCTTACACAGCAGCAGCAGCCACAGCAGTTGCCATGTAAACACTTTGATAGGAAGGAATGTAAGCTGAGACTCTAAAAGATAGATAGATAGATAGTCGACTTCATAGTTGAAATCTAGAAAACTTGAAGTCTTTTCTAAGAGGTCCAAAGAGGTCATCACTTGCTGATCTGTCAGACGAATTGTACAATTATCTCCCAGGTGAAACACAGACCTGGACAACTTTACTCTGAAGCAGCCTAAGAATGTGATAGAATGGCGATATCGTCACATATAAGAACGTTAGAAACATACTTAGGAACGGCCGTTTTGCCAATGAAAATGCAAAACACATTTGTAAGATTGCTCCACTTGCAAACACAGACTTGGAAACTCAGATGGCCACAAGCCGAACTGCAGATATATATACATATCTTGGTCTGTCTACAGATATGCTTGCAAGGCTCGCTAGACTTTTGCACTCCATATAGAAAATGATAGAGAAATCTCCTCCTCAAATGATTTGCAGATCAGGGTCAAGCGAATGTTTGCAGGGTTGAAACCTACACCCACACGTCCACACAACACTTATACATCTACATAAAAATCAGGTCATGTTCGCTCAGCTCAAAGTAATGGAATTTGTAATGCGTTCCATATACTCCTACTCCTGCTTCGGATCCAGCAGTTTCAGCTCCCGCTTCATCTTCAGCATCTCAACGGCATTACGTTCTTCCTTGCCGCGGAATGCCGTTTTGTGTGCTCGTCTGTCTATATATCTCTCTGTCTCTCTCTCTCTCTCTCTCTCTCCCTCCCCCCCGTCACTGTCTTGGTTTAGCCCTTCTCTATGCCATACAACCTTTTGCGTGCCCGTCGCTGCAAATTAACTTCTTCTGCCACTTCCCCCCCTCACACTCCCTGGCTGCTACCTCTTCTGTTAGCTGTCAATGCTGTAAGTGCCTTCTGCTATATTCGTCGTCGTCGTCGTCGACGGTAGCAGCTTTGCCTTGTTTGCCATTATTAACAATCTTTGTTGCCAGTTTGGTGTCTGCCTCTGTCTATGTGTGTATATGTGTGTGTGTGTGTCTATATGTGTGTGACTCCTTCATTTGCTCCACCTTCATTTTGCCATTTTAGCAAATGTATTCAATTAGTTAACTGTGAAAAATTATATCATTAGCTATATGCTGAGAGCAGCGGGAGGGGTCAGAGCTGAAAGCAGGCAGAGTCTCGTATTGGTGGAACTTCAACCAGTTGAAGTTTATTGAAATTAATAATTGCTCTGGGCAGGTTTTCACAGAAGGTGGAGAGGCTACCTTTAGGGCAATGCTTTGATGCTCAGCCGGAGGGCCCCTACTGGACACTGATGGTAATTTAATAATGAATTTGCGAGTGAGAATTCTGTAGGATGAAAGAGTTGCAAAGATTTAAATTTAATTGAAAATTTCAAAAGTTCACAAAGGCAACAAAATGATTTAGTTTAAAGCTAAAAATTTACTGTAGAAATTTACTGTAGAGTGACAAATGAATTGGTAATATGACAACTTCCAATTGAATTAGATGAAAGAGTGATTGGGGAATGGTTCCATTCCACCAGACAGTTTACAATTTAAGAGCTCAAACTATTTGAGGATTTCAAGATTTCAAAAGTTTGACTTTTTTTTGTGTATTAAATATTAAGATCCTAATATGATACTCCTACTTATCGTTGTAAGTGCAATAAAATTTGCTTTAAAGTGCTTAGTTAAGAGTCAGAGAGCGAGAGAGAGATAGAACGAGAGAGATAGAGAGAGAGAGATAGAGAGGGAAGATAGAGAGAGAGAGAGAGAGATAGAGAGCGAGAGAGATAGAGCGAGAGAGAGAGAGCGAGAGAGAGAGAGCGAGAGAGAGGGCGAAAGAGAAAGAGAGAGCGAAAGAGAGATAGAGTTAGCGAGATAGAGCAAGAGAGAGAGCGAGATAGAGCGAGAGAGAGAGCGAGATAAAACCAGAGAGAGACATCGAGAGATATAGAGCGAGAGAGAAAGAGAGCGAGAGAGAGCGAAAGAAAGAGAGCAAGAGAGAGAGAGCGAGAGAGATAGCGAGAGAGCGAGAGAGAGAGCGAGACAGCAAGAGAGAGAGAGTGAGAGAGAGAGCGAGAGAGAGAGAGCAAGAGAGATAAAGGAAACAAGAGAGAGAGCGAGAGAGAGATAGCGAGAGAGAGAGCGAGAGAGAGGGCGAGAGAGAGAGCAATAGAGAGAGCGATAGAGAGCGATAGAAAGAGAGCGAGAGAGAGCGAGAGAGAGCAAGAGAGAGCGAGAGAGAGCGAGAGAGAGCAAGAGAGAGCGAGAGAGAGAGAGAGATAGAGAGCATTCTGCTGCTTTGACTCGTAACCGAAGGAGAGCCCAGTCGTTCCCTTTCTTTCACACACAGATCATGTGAACTCAATATTATACTCGTACTCCTAGAGTAAGCGAGGGCATTGTACATTCATGCAGATGGTGAGCACGAGGAGAGACAGCATTCTGCTGCGTTGACTCTCAACCGAAGACAAGCCTATTCCTTCCCTTTCTTTCACAGACAACACAATTGTATACTCATGCTCGTAGAATAAGCGAGGGCATTGTAGATTAATGTAGATATTCGTACTCAATATATTCCAGTCGGACTTTCGACTATAACGTTCTTACTTGTCTAAATTTGTAATAAATCTTGCTCTTCACAATCTTGTGTTATCTGAATTTAGACGACACACTTTCATTCCATACTTCTTTGTGTTTTCGCCTATCTATACTTTTATATCAAAATTGCATATCGGAATTAATTAACCATATTCTCTCAATTGGTTTTAATTCCCAATTGACTTAAATTGTGCGTGTATTTTGCCTTTCATTGGACAATTCATCTGACAAAGCCAACAAATTGAGCAAAACTTGCGAAGCTCAAGTCCAAAATATAGGTCATATCGGCTTGGTCTATTGGCCTTCCCCTTCCCCGCAGGGGCAAAACTTTTCAAGTGGCTTCGCGACTAATGAAAAGCAACTTCCTTACGCACAGCACTTGACTTGTGCCAAATTGGCAACAAAACTAACTGAAAATGGCCGCCCGCAGAAAAGTCGATAATGCCCCACACAGGCTCCATCCACCCACTGCCACTTGAATTACACTCCACTCCACGCCACTCCATGCCACTCCATGCCACACTCCACTCCACTGCACTCCACATGCCACAAATTGTAGCGCTATCAAAACTTTAAGTATAACATTTTGCGAAATGTTTAAAAATACAAAAGTGCAAAATGCAAACAAAATAACAAAATAACAAACAAAAAGCCGAATCTGAATCTGAATAGAAGGCACATGGCACATTCCAATGCTTCGCAAAATGTTCTATTTTCACACACTCGAGTTGGCCAAAATCCAAGAATTATAGCCAGAATATGTGGCTATATGTATCCAACTATATCCAACTATATCCAACTATCTAGTTTTATAATATCCCGGGGTGGGCAAAAATATTTTCTTTTTTTGGGCGTGTGAAAAGTGGGGGAATTCCGTGCATTACAAAAAAAGACAGAAAACAAAAAGAAGGAAAAACAAGAAATCACTTTTCGGTCTGAAAGAAGGCAGACATGGAGACAGCAGAGTGCGGAAGGCATAGAGAGGACACCATGCGGCGTATGAGCAATGCGGCAAGAATGTTTGTGCTAAATTAGTGCAAGAGGCGAAATATTTCATTTAGACATTAATATTATGATTAGGAATTGTAAGTAAAGTATGGATAGAATGAAACGAACACATGTTTCAGGTCGTAATTGAAGTGTTTCTCGAGCTGCATGGTTAAACATCTTGTTAAAGCTACGAGCATATCATGCAATTTGGCCATCAAATATGCATTTAGCTTGGCTCGCCCACTTTATAGCTGCTTTCTTCTTTGGCCAACAGATATTCAAACAACATTTTAATAGCCACTTCAAGTGCATAAAAGCCAATTATGCACTGAAATTCTATATTGCCTTACCAAAACCATTCCCCTCCCCTTTGCATATATGTGTTTGCTTTCATCATCTCAACCAATTAAGAACTGTTTCATTTCGAAATATTTCGTAATTGCAAATCACAATGCAGATATGGCAGCAGCTATTTATACTCAGACTCAGAATCACGTTTCAAACATTTGCCTTTCAATTATGCGAGCCTCTATGCCTCTATGGCAACACAAGAGTTCAAGGCGGTGGCATTCGGCTGCACATCCAATCTCGAGCAGCATCGTCCAGTCATAAAAATAGCTAAACATCATCAACTCAGGCCATCAACTGGGCAAGATCTTTGGCATGGAATTTTCAACAATAAATTTGACTGCAGTGCCGGTTAGATATAATTTTCTATGCACTCACACATATACACACACACACACACACACCTATGAGTTGAACAAATTTGCATATCATAATTGTGAATTGTACAATAGATTTGCTTTGCCTGCCCCCTCTCTGTGTATCTGGTCTCATCTTTTGTCAGATTCTCGTCATTTTGGAATTTTATTCATGTCGTACTTTACAAGACTGCCGCCTACCTCCTCTGTGTCTCCTCCTCTCTGTCTCCAGCCTTTCCCTTGCCCTAAATGTGAGTCAGTCTTGACTTTGTGCCTTGTTGTTGGTTGCCAAGCGAATGTCAAGGTTGACTCAACAGAGAGTATATAGGCTGCCTGTCACTGCTTTATAATTGAGTTCCTCTTGAGCTACAACTTTTGGCTTGCCTTAACTTAACTTTACAATACTCAAATCGACATAAGCCTGCCGCATTCTGTTGTTGCCTCGAAAGAAAGAAGTAAAGTTGGGACGACTTATTAACCCCAATTAGTATGCATTTGTGTGACGCCGCTGATTGAAAGTTCTCCAATGCTTCACAACTTACTGCCACTGCCTCGGCACGCCATTGCAATGTTAATTAAAAATAAGAACACACAGTGGAAGTTAACTCATGCATTCTTTGCTTATCAGCCCAAACAGTTTTAAAGCCCAGCTTCTTTTCCGACCATGAGCAAGTGGCTCGGCCTCACAGTGGTTTGAATTTTGTTGTTTGGAAAAATGAATTCCCATTTGCTGCCAAAGGCTGTCAAAACGTTGGATTCTTTCAGGTTTTGTGAAATTTATATAAGTCGAACATGTTTATATGGCAAATTAATGGATTGTATATAAAATTTGATACAAATATAAGAAATGGAAACAAATAGAGCATTAAGTGTTCAAGTATCTGGTGAGTCAGTCGATAACTGGAGATATAATTCATATGAGCCTGAAACACACTTCCGAATTTTGTAAACGTAGTCCTTTATAGGTACCATTTTTAGACCATTGCAGCATCTCCAAATCCCTAAATTATTTGTATTCTTGATCAGCATGACCAGCGTTGTCGATATAGCCAAGTCTATCTGTCTGTGTGTGGCTATCTGTCTGTCCGTCTGTCTGTCTGTACGTCTATGCGAACTACTCTCTCACTTTTGAAGCTATCGATCTAGAAGTTCACTAGTTCTCACTTTTGAAGCTATCGATCTAGAAGTTCACTAGTTCACTAGAAGTTCACTAGTTCACTAGAAGTTCACTAGTTCACTAGAAGTTCACTAGTTCACTAGAAGTTCACTAGATCACTATAAGTTCACTAGATCACTATAAGTTCACTAGATCATTAGAAGTTCACTAGAAGTTCACTAGTTCCCTAGAAGTTCACTAGTTCACTAGAAGTTCACTAGATCACTAGAAGTTCACTAGATCACTAGAAGTTCACTAGTTCACTAGAAGTTCCCTATTTCACTAGAAGTTCACTAGTTCACTAGAAGTTCACTAGTTCACTAGAAGTTCACTAGTTCACTAGAAGTTCACTAGTTCGCTAGAAGTTCACTAGTTCACTAAAAGTCACTAGTTCGCTAGAAGATCACTAGTTCACTAGAAGTTCATTAGTTCACTAGAAGTTCACTAGTTCACTAGAAGTTCCCTAGTTCCCTAGAAGTTCACTAGAAGTTCACTAGTTCACTAAAAGTCACTAGTTCGCTAGAAGATCACTAGTTCACTAGAAGTTCTCTAGCTCACTAGAAGTTCACTAGAGGAATGTTATCCTGCTCTACGCCATTTTGCGGTCGACAGTGATTAGGCTCATTTCTGGCTCAATGGGCATGTTGGCAAGGAAAATTGTGAGATTAAAAATGAAGAGAATTCACGAGAGTTTCGAAATTCACTATTATAACTACAAAGTTTCTCTATTTGCTGCGATTTACGGGAAGAAGGAAACGCGGTTTCTTACTCCTTTAAAAGTTGTGTACGACTAAAACGCAAAATATTTGGGATTTGCCATTGAAAGCCACTGTGCCATTGCCTGCTTGTGTTCTCTTTTTCTTTCACTTCAATTAGTGGGTTTCATGTTGGGCATGACAGACACCAGCCAGCGACCGCTGTGTTTGGCTTGGTTTGGTTACCAAGCAGGCAAGCAGCTTCTGCTTAAGATTTATATCAAGCATATGTGGAGCTGCGCTTCGCTTCGCTCCGCTCTCCCACACACAGCTGCCCCGCTGCCCATATGCTTGCTTAAAATTGCATGTCTGCAAGTTGGCTTTGCACTTAAGGATTAAATTGTATGCCTTCTTCTGCATTGTACACTCAGACTCAGACTCCAAACTCCAGACATATTTGTCAGTCGTACGTCAACGTCTTAACAGAGAGTTCGTCTTCGTCTTCATCTTCATCTCTGTTTGCAGCTTCAACTTCGACGTGGTCTTGGCTTGTTTTTTCTTTTCTAGGGCTGAGGTTTCTCATTGACGTGTGTGCAGGTGTTGTCTGAAAGGAAGTTGCTTCGTTCATTCCTCTGCCTGATAGACAAAGTGTCAAATGAGTAATGCAAATTGCAGCAGCGCCATCAGCATCATCAAGGAGCAGCCAGAAACAGAAGGAGCAGGAAACTGACATTTGCATATGCAGCTCCAAAATATCCAAGCCAGCTTTCTTCTTCTTGTACTTATATGCAGTATATATGACAGGCAATTTTGGGTGCATTACTGATGCCGTTGGCAGAGCATTTCTAGGCTAAGCAGTTGCCACCGCCCTTCTCAACCTCAACCTCAGCCTCAGCCTCTCATGCCCAGCTATACATGGTTAGTTAGTCAGCAGTCAGCCAGTTTGGAGCCAGGCGCAGCTGTCATGCATATGAAAGTGGGTCGTAAATCTTTGACACTTTGGGCTTCGGGGCGTTGCTCAATTGTTGTTGCTTTCATGCTGTTGCATATTTAATGGCAACCAGCAGCAGCAGCAGCAGCAGCAGCAGCAACAGCAGTAGCAGCAGCAGTTTGCATCTTGGCCTTTTGCACCTTGATTAATAACAGTAAATTACTGTAATAGATCAGTCAGATTTGTGAGCTTGTGCTCAATGCTGTCTCATTTTGTCAATCGCAACTGACATTAACGGAAATTTGAATAGTAAATGCAAATGTTTGAGTGATTTACGATTATTGATACGATATTGAGAATTTGAGATTTTAACAAGTTGGAATTAAGTAAATTTACGAAGTACGAAGTGTGATTCGATTCTTGCAGTTGTAAGTATGAAAGGCAATGGCGATTTTCTAACAATGTCTTCCGGTTTATGTGGAAGTAGTGGGCGTTTTTCTTCAACAACATTACTAAATTTGAAAATTCGCTTATGAGTAATGGAAAAACTACTTAAGTAAAAGAATTTCCTTCAGAAATGTGCTGTTAAGACAGTGTTCTTAGCGGTATGAGTAAATGTCTTACTTCTCCTTGGACATGCAATAATCTCATGCAAAATTTCTTTCTAAGAATCACTAGTTCTTAATAATGTCGTCTACTGGGAGATAAGAAGCATATATATGTGTATAAAAAGGCTCCATTATTGGGAGATGAGAGAAGTTCACGTTCTCAAAAAGGGCTTAAGCAGAAAACATGTCTTTTTCGTCAATGAGCTAAGCGGAACATTACATGATACGCACAGAGAGAGAGAGTGAAGGAAGGGTCAGGAGAGGCAGAGAGGGGGAATAAGATAGAGAAAGATGTGAAAGAGAGAGAGGGAGAAGATGGAGAGTGGGAAGAGTGCGACGAAGAAGATGGAGGGTGGTTGATGGATAGGGGGAAGATAAAAAGGAGAAAGATAAAAAGGGGAAAGATAAAAAGGGGAAAGAGAGAGAGGTGAAAGAGAGAGAGGGAAAAGATAGAGAGAGAGGAGGTTGGTAGAGAGAGGAGGTTGGTAGAGAGAGGGGGTTTGTAGAGAGACGGGGGTAGTAGAGAGAGAGGGGGAAGAGAGAGTGGGGGGAAGAGAGAGAGGGGGAATAGAGAGAGGGGGAAGAGAGGCAATGAGAAGAGAGAGAGGGGAAGAGAGAGAATGAGAAGAGAGAGGGAATATAGAGAGGGGAAGAGAGAGAGGGGAAGAGAGAGAGGGGAAAGAGAAGAGAGAGAAAAGAGAAGAGAGAGAGGGAAACAATAGAAAAAGGGGAAAGAGTGAGGATTAAGAAAGAGAGAGAGTGGAAGAGAGAGAGAGAGAGTAGAGGAAGAGAGAGAGTGCAGAGGGTGAGAGAGAGAGAGTAGAGGAAGCGAGAGAGAGTAGAGAAATAGAAAGAGAGTAGAGGGAGAGAGAGTACAGAGATTGACAAAGCGAGGAAAGAGAAAGAGGGAGTAGAAGCAGAGAGTAGAGAATGTGGTTAGGTAGAGAGGGAGAGAGAGAGGGAAGTGAAGGAGAGATAGCAAAAATCTGATTTTAAAGAAGAGAGAATATATATAAAAGTCAGTGACAAACTTTTCGTGGTAATCACAGCGAAGAGCGGATTCTACAGTGGAGGACAAAACTATTTAAATTTCGCTTGCTCATTTGAATCAATGAAGTCGCATAATACGTGAAAATCAAACTACGTACCTTATTCTATAACGAATGAAAATAGAGAAAACCTTCCGTTTAGGTAAAAACTTTAAATATTTAATATATTTTATATTCCAACTATATATCCAACTAATTTATTTTATCTCTTTTCCCTCTATTGCAGGTGAGTGTCTGCATTTAAAAATCCACTTTAGGATTTAATTCAAAGCCGCCGCTTTGGTAAGCCTTCCCCTATTTTCTGTTATTTTTTTTCTGCGCATATTGACATTTTGCAGCAGCTCACAGGCCATTGTCAAGGACATGTGCATTCATCATCTGCATATATGAGAGTCAATGTCTGACTATGACTACGGATAGGCGGGCTGTGTGAAAGGGCTGCTGGAAATGGCCATAAAAAGCATGTTAGGGCTGGGATATGATGATGATGGTGATGTGGTGATGTGGTGATGGTGGCGACGGCTGCCATATAAACAGGGCATGAGCAACCAGTCAACAAACCCATTAAGCCCCCCCATTTATAACTACCCCCATTTATGGAAAATGAGTAAAAGCGGCTAAAGCCAGAGCTAGACCATATAGTGCTCCACAATGGTTGCTCCTGCTACTCCTCGCATATGCCTGTAAAACTTTCATTATGGCATTTTATTGTCCTGGCGACCATTTGTGGACTGGAATGTGTGGTTCTTGATTGTTCTTGTTGTTGTTGTTGTCATGGCATAGACAATGTTGGGAAAAGTGAATTGGGGGATGGGGTTGGGGTGTGAACCATCATCAGAGCATCAAAACAAACATTGGCACATCAGGGCAATGTCAAACGCGAATTTGCCGGCCGCTGTCATATGAGAGGGATATGGGAAGTGAAAGAGGAGCTTGAACAGAAGCAAGAGCGGGAGCGGGAGCGGGAGCAGTTTCTATAACAACAATCACTAGCAAATGGTGTAACTGCTTTTGTTGTTGCTGGCGTTGTTTTCGTTGTCATTCATGTCAACAAAACCAAAGCGAACAGACAAAAAAATCAAACTTTTATACCCTTGAAGAGGGTATTCGAATTTCTTCGATGACTTTAAGATATGTATTGTCTTAGTAGGAACTTTATTGATTATTATATCATCCATACTAGCCAGATCAATGCTATGTGAGTGTGAGCGGGAGAGCATTCTGCTGTTTTGACTCTAAGCAAAGGCGAGCCTAGGCGTTCGCTTTCTTTCACACACAGATCAGAGAGTAAGCGAGGGTTTTTTATTCTGTCTGTAGATGTCTCTCTCTGTTCAATATGCAATAGAAGGTGCGAGAAGGTGCAATAGAAGGTACGAGTATATAGAGTAGAGTATATAGTTGGAATTTCGACTATAACGTTCTTAATTGTATTTACCAATAATATGTAAAATTCCTTCAGCTCAAACTTGACATCAAAAGGGTCGACTGAAGTTCAGATTCATGAATTTATTCCACATTTATCGACTGTAAATGTATTTCTATGACATTTAAGAGCATACAAACTTCTCCTAACTATTATCAGTTTCTTTCGTTCTTCCTTAAATTTCCTGAACTCCTGTCGCCGCCTCTCTTTCGTTGTCGTCTCTAGTTTAGTTTTCTGTTTTTCTAATGCCTTAACAATGGCGTTGTTAATTATTATTAGTTTTATTATGTAACTTTTCCGGCAGACTGCTGGGAAAAGCCAACTATTCACTTAGTAACCACGGTTTACATGAGTTTTGTGTCAGTTCTGAGTATATAGAAACACGCCACAATGAAATGGGGAGGAGAAATGGGGCTTTTCCCGTTTGAAAATTATAAAGTTTTGACATTGTTGCTGTTTATCGGTAGAATGTGGAACTGACAAATGATTTATTTGCTAATTAGTTTCAGATTTTCTGTAAATAGCATGAAGATAATTGACAGCAAATGAATTGGTTTGAGATATGTGATATGTGTGGGTAGGGGAATGTAAGTGGAATTTGGCAAACAGTTTAGATAAAGAAATTCTAAATGAAAGGAAAGGGAAAAATCTCACCTTGTAGCAACAGCAAAATGAGCAATAATTGATAATTTATCTTAAAACTTTTGCTCACAAACCATGGGAGCTGGCAATCCTGACCATGATCACTTTGTCGGAGTGATCTTATCTTATATATATGATCTTATCTCATGTATCTCTATCAAAGTTACTTACAAACAAGTTTCCGCTTTGCCTTTTACTTTCCTCCTTAAGCATTTTCCTCACTTTTATCATCTTTGAAACGCTTTAAAACTACAAAAAATTCAAAAATCTTTAAGAATTTTCATTTGCCTAGAAATAATTTTCAGTTGCTTTAACCTAAACCTTTTCTCTTCGTTCTCTAGTTCGAGCTTAATTAAATCTAATGCAAGTTGAGACCGTTCATTTGTTCATTTTGAAATCGTGTTGCCTTGGCTGCAGGTTTTCAGCAGTCGTCGTATTACTCAACAATCCCCAAGCAATCCCTTACCCCATCAACCCTTCAAGAGTCTGGCAACAACAACAAACAAACAAACAACCAAACAACCAAACAACCAAACAACCAACAACAACAACTGGCAGCTATAAGGATGCATGTGTAGTGGAAGTTAAGGGCTTTCTTCTTTTCTTCGTCCCCACCTCAAGACTTAAGACTTCAACTCGACTTGCTCACACATGAGCTGATTACGATATACCTCTACCTCTTTCTCCCAACACACTTTTACTGCCGCCCCCCTCTCTCTCTCTCTGTCATCTAGCGCGGTCGTTTAACTTTTGCGGCTGTGCGATTAAATGCCGAGTTCTTGGACTTGGACTCCACTTGCCATACTTCATTCTTGCACACATTTGTGCCGCCGCAACGCCATTCATTTTCATTGCTCTCTTTGGCTGCCTCAACGTTTTCTTATCATGTGCTTACTACACTGTAAAAAATTGCGCTAAGCGCATTAATTGAATTGTAATTGCAATCGCGCGGCAGTCCGCTCTGTTGGCGTCGGCTAAAGTGTTTTTTGTGTCTTGGCATTTGGTTGCAAGTAGCATGCTGTTGTTGTTGTTGTTGTTGTTGTTGCTGTTGTTGTTGCTGCTGCAATTGCCATGTGTCGCCTGTGCCAAGTTGGAATCGGAGTTTGGAGTTGCCTCGCCTAGGCATGCCGTTGCTGCCTCCAGTCCCTGTCAGTTGGTCTGGCTGCCAGTCAACTGGTTTTCCACACACACACTCACGCTCATTCCATCTCCTCGTCGTCGTCCTCTGCCTGGTGTGCCTCGTAGCCCTTTTTACGCCTCTGAGTTTTCCAAGATGTGCTGCTGCTGCTGCTGCTGCTGCTGCATGCCAACCATTTTGCCAATGCAGTCGCTGATGCTGATTTGTGTGTTGTGTGTTCGTTCTTGTGTTGGTTTTTCGTACAGGGTATGAGTTTTCGAAGAGTATATGGGCATTTCTGAAATGTATTAGTAAAGTTTCTCTAACCTATGATATTCCAGTCCACAGAAATTAAGGAAATATATGAAACATTTGTTTGTAAGACATTGTAAAATGATAAGAAAACAGGTAAGAACGCAAAATTTTGAAAAAAAATACATTCTGGCGCTTCAGAAGGGGAGTCTACGTACCAAATTTGGTGACCCTAGCTCTTATAGTCTCCGAGATATTGTTGTTTTTATCAATAATTGAGGGTGGGAGGGGGCGTGTCAAAATTTTAATACAAACTTGATCTGACGCCCCGCAAGGCTTATCTACATACCAAATTTGGTGACCCTAGCTCTTATAGTCCCAGACATAAAGTTGTTTTTATCGATTTGCAGGGGGTGGGAGGGGGCGGTTGCAAAATTTTAAAACAAACAAGATCTGGCGTCCCACAAGGCGTATCTACATACCAAATTTGGTGACTCTAGCTCTTATAGTCTCCCAGACCTAGGTGTTTATACAGACGGACGTGGCTATATCGACTCTGCAGTAGATGCTGATCAAGAATATATATACTTTATATGGTCGGAGACGCTTCCTTTTGCCCGTTACATACATTTGCATGCATCACTATGCTCGTTTACTCTACTAAAGCACGAGTATGATCACGAACCCTTATTGTATACCAGATGTCAGGTACTTGACAATGTTCAAGCTATAATTATCAATAGGCGACCTTTTCTTATAGCAACCACATATGCAGGTCATAAATATGATGTTTCTTATTGCCATATAGTCCAAAAATTGTATAAAAGGAGAAGTTTCCCAGGGCATTCACACAGTCGACTCCCCGACTCAGCCCTTTCACATACCTCGTTGTTGTCGCTCGTGTTGTTGGCTTGGCTTTTGTGTGGCATGCTAGATTGGTTGGCTATCGTGCCCACTGGTTGTGCCTCTCCCCTGCCCCTAGACCGTGCTACGGCACCAATCCCTGCCCCAACTAAAGGACGTTGAAGGTGAACAACTTGCTAGCAAACTGGTTCTCCCTGCTCCCCCCCTTGTAACAATGCTGCAAATATCTTGTTTAAGCAACTTCCCAACAAACACATAAGCAAACCCCAAACCAACAAACAAACACGTTCAAAGTTTTAGTTGCATTCACTGATTAGAACGTGGCAAGTAACTTGGCTGCTTCGCTTGTCCCCCTCTCCCCCTTTTGTCTTTGTCTAACGCTGCGTTTCCTTCGGACAGCTTACATAAATTCCGCGTCACTCATACGCCACGTGGGATGCATTGCTAAGGAAGAATTAGTATTTGCAGTTTGAGTTTGAGTTGGCGTTGGTTTACGTTTGGGTTTGGCGATCTGCCTACATTTCATTTGGGCGTTGCGCCTTTCGCATGTTGCATGTTGCATGCTGCAATTGTTTCTCCTCCTGGTTCCGTTTCGCAGCTGTTTCCTTGCTTTCTTTGCTTTTCTTTTGCTGTTTTTATTTGCACTTTATCAATTTATTGCTTGAATCGTTGGCTCACTGTTCTTGGACTCCTACGCTGGCCACCGCTCCCCTCTGGCACATTACTCACGTATTTTTATTGGCCAATATGCCGGACCTGATGTCCGTGCCACGCCTTTATGCTGGCTGGCCTCCTGTGGATCGTTTAAGCCATTTAACCCTTTTGTGTGCATACTTTTTAATTTGGTTCTCCTTGCTTCCTTGTGAGGACCGCCCCCCCCCCCCCTCGCCGCCCCGTCGTGTTGCATGCATTGTTCGCCTGCGTGCCGTTGTGCCCTTTTATGGGTTCGCGACTCTACTGTAAATTTCTGACATAATTGAGCTGTCGCAATTTGCATCATCATTTGGACATCAATTGGGCCAGTTTGTCGAATCGATGGGCGTGACCAATTAAGCCAATTGATGAAGAGGTGAAATGTGTGTGTGTGTTAAGGAAATGAGGAGAGCAAGGAGAGTTTACCAAGGAGTCAAGAAAAGTATTGTAAGAAATTATGTCTTTGGTTGAGCGGCATTTATAGGTGAGTTAGTACTGTGAGTGTTTCGACTTGATGGATGAATGACCAGCTGGGCAAAGGGTTGGGAGTGTGGCCAACATTAGCGGCGCCACAGCAGTTGTATACAACATTAATATAAGACAGTAACTGCTAGAAGAGTAACACGGTTGTAGATCGCTTAAATTAACTGGTTTACAGTCTGATGGGATATATGAAAATTGGGTGTATTTCCTTCGATGGAAATGCAATTTAATAGTATAGAACTCCCTCAAGTTTGTCGACCCACTTAACGATCCCTCCTGTTCTGTTATTCTAGTACATTAAGAGATGTTAGAGAGCTGTAATTATCAGGTTCAGTAAATACTTATAAATTTGAATAAAGAAAGTAAAAAGTAAACATAATTGTATAATAATGTTCTTGTATAATAACATTCTTGTCTCGTGGCTATCATCGATATAATGAAAATGAAGTGAAACCTCAGTAAGAGCACTGTTATCGACTATTGAGTTCCTTGAGCCTGTTACATACATCTCATACAATATAAATATCAATCTCTTCTATAGCTAGAAAAGTAATATAGCTAATATGTATAAGATTATTAGCTCTTAGTCCTGATGTCCCTAACTAGATAGTTTCAATTCCGCTGTGCGGTAATATCCTTTCCAATTGTCTAGATTGACTTTAAAGTGCTGAGTCATTGAGTCTTACGTTAACTGTGGCGAGTTCAGAATCATTTTAGTTCATATGTAAACTGCATCTAGATTGCCTTTAGAATACTGAGTCATGGACTCATATTGCTTATATGCAAAGTGCATTAAGATTCGTCGAAGATTCCCTTGGACGATGTTAGTATACTGTACACCAATAGTTTAGACTTCTATAAAGGGAGAGATAGACATACAGACAAACTTACAAGAAGACAAACGAACAAACGGACAGACAAACAGACAGATAGCCGGACCCATGACAGATAGACGGACACACAGACAAACAGCAGACTCTTTACTCTTGATCAGCATGACGAAGGGAATCGTATAGCTATGTCTGTCCGTCTGTCCGCCTGTCTGTTTCAACATCGAGATCTCAGAAGTCTTAAAAGCTGAATTTTTTACCAGATTTTTCTTTTGTCTGCAAGCTGGTTGAGCTCAAGATTCATTCAGATCAGTAAGCTATATCATATAGCTACCATATAACCGATTGTTCCGGCATGAAACCTTAGGAGCATAACTTTTCTGTTTTCCATCCAAATCAAACCAAATTCTGTTTGTATTCATTTGGAAAGGGACCCACAAACGCTGACCAGATCTGGTTGAATTCAGACAACTATATCATATAGCTACTAACTCATCTTGTAGCCCTTGTATCCACTGTAGCCCCAAGCTCACCAACCAGATTTGATCTAGATCGGTTAAATATTTACAAAGCCAAAGCTAGCCTTCCTTTCTTGTTATGTATAGATTGCTTTACTCCTTTACCTTTTCCCGCTTTACATGAACTTCGGCATATGTGAATGAATGTATAAATGATTGTTACCGATGTCTTTATCCTCTTTATCTGGTAAGAAACTGTTCTGCTTGAAAGTAAATACTTAAGCTAGATAATTTCAAACTGCACTCAGCCTACTCAGGCCCCTTTTGATTGCTCCCCCCACTTCAAGCTATCACAATCAAAAGCACACACTTCCGGTTTCGCTTTCATTCAATTTTGCTGCAGCATTTTATTGCAATAAAAAAGTACGCATAAAATGCAAAATGTGTGTGTTCTGTGGTCGACGAACACAAAAAAGAGACAACAGTTTGAGTCATCAAAACGAGAAACGCGAGCAACTTCTCCTCTGCCGCCGCCGCCGCCGTGATGCGGTGTGTGTGGAGAGTGTGAGAACCAATTTACAGGCTCAGCAACAAAAATGAACAAAAATTAAAGCAAACAAACGGCACGCACAAACATTTAATGGAAACGTTTTAGCATAGAATTCACGGAGAGCGGGAAACAGCAGCGCCTAGGAGGCTGAGGGCGCAGGAAGCAGCACATGTGTGTGTGTGTCTCTGATCTGATGGCTGTGTGAAATGAATTTCAATTGAAGATGAAAAACGGAAATCATTTGCATAGCGAAGCTGCACAGGAACTTGCACTGGTTCGTTCACCCACCACGTCGCCCTCCCCCCACTTTCCGGTTGACCGTCTCAAGTGTTTTAATTGCCTCGGAAGAAGCATAGAAATTTGTTAAACTTGAAATTTCAATATAATTGAATTGAAAGTCGTAAGCGACAAACTTTTGCCCTGATGTACAGTGTATTAGTTTGCTAGAAAGTTTATGAAAGTCAATGACAGCGCCATTTAAATTTTGCATAATTAGACAATTACCCAAGGCAAATAGTTCTTTAGCCATAAGAAGACAAACTCATAGTGTGCAGAACAAGTTGAAGAACCTTAGCTAACCCCGTCCTCAACAACCCTCCCCCAGCCAACCAGTAAAAAACCCCAAAAGCCAACAAACTGATAAACGAACTTTGATAGTCAACAGAGCGCTGCGAGCGACTGTTGCAATTGTGGCAAGCAACTGTGATACGTTGAGATGAGAGGAGAGCGTGTAACAAATTGTTGAACACGAAAACGAATAAGAATTAGGATCTTACCTATGTCAGATTATACACAATTTTCAAGTGCATAGCATGCTTAGTTTGTTTTTGATATATGAAAAGATTAGACGTATTTATATTTCTTGCTTCTCCTGGGTGCTTCCATTGGGACGATCGGTCTTTGCTGTCGACCTCATAACCATATATCCAGCATTCGTCGCCAGTTTTAACCCTTTTGACTTCGTTTCTTCGTATAAAGACCTCAAATTATCGCTCTCAGGAAACCAAATTTGAACCGTTTCGTGTTCGTGTCACGACACATAACCAAATTTAATTGCAAACTGCAAACTGCCAGCTGCTGTTGCTGTTGCTATGCTTTCATTGCCTCTATAAGAAAATGAACTTCAACTTCACAGAGATGCTGCGAGTGGCTGGCGCAGCTTGTGTTTATTTTGCGCCGAGTTTGGCTTGGCTTGGCAGCAACTTTTGCAGCTCATAAAAATCTAGAACCACAAATCTTTTTTGTGTACAAGAAGAACTATATTGTATATATGCGAGTCGAGTCGAGTCGTTGGGGGAAAAACAGTTTTCAAAGCCGAGAAGCTGTAGCAACTCGACAACTGTTATTTATATGGTTTCTTGCTGCTGCTGTTGGGTGCAAAATATATGTATATATATCTCTCAGTTTCAAGTTATGAAATTTATTAGCTCCAAATGCTGTTTGTTTATCATTGTTGTGGTTGTTGTTGTATTGTGTTGCTGCCGCCTTTTGCATTCAGTCAGTTTTAATGGGAAGTGTTGCACATTAAAAATTTATAACAGAAATTTCCTAGAATTTTCATGATTTGACTTTGACTTTGCTTTGCTGTTGCTCTTGCTGTTGCCTTTTGTTTATTTGTGTCGTTTTTATTTGATTAATGGGCTTTGGATTTGCATTGAAGCGATTGGGTTTGTCTCTAGTTTTGTTTGCTTTAAGTGGAGAAGTTGAAAGTTTTTGTGTTTGCATCGTTATTTTTTTGTTGTTTCGTTTGAGATTGTAAATAAGTTTTTCTTATGAAATATTGCCATTAATTAAGTTCAGTAAAACTTTGAGTGTCTGTTGGACAGAGATTTAATAAGTTTTGATTGACATTCAAGGGAATAAAATTAAGGGCAAAGGCAAAGAAATATTTATTTTTTAATAAGGAGACTCACCAGCTGTGATAAAGTGATGAGTTATAAATTGTAAATTTCAAAATTGTATCAAAAAAATATGAGATATACACAAGTTTCTCACATTTCTCATGCCCTAAACTAGGTTTAAAACTTTTCCTTAAATGATAATTCTCTTAGGGTTGCACTTTTTTTGAACAAACCAATAACAAAGCACTTGTTTCGATATTCTTAGCTTTAATATATATGGTCACACTATCGAAATTTTGGTTTCTTGAATCAACATATCAATAAGGAGTAGGCTGAGACCCTGTCAATTCACTCCTCCCCGCTAAAGAAGTTGTCGCGGTACTTGAAAAGCTTAGATATCTATGCATCATGGTAAATAGTGGGATTCCTTACCACGAAATTTCGGATTCTTAATGTATTGTCGTGGCATAGTGGTGCCTGCTTAACTTCATTGCGATGCCATCGATAGAACCAATGCAATTATTGTTGCGATTTGTTAAGCATGCTGCTCCTCCAGTTGATTCCATACGGAAGAGCTTACATGCAACTCAAGTGCCTTTTGGGTTCGAAATATTGACAATACAAAACATGAATTCATGCGGTTGCGGTCAACAATCGTGATGAATAGACTGTATATATTCTTGATCAGCATGACAAGAGGATTCGATCCATCCGTCTGTCTCTGTGTTTCAACCTCGAGATTTCAGAAGACTTAAGAGTTACAAAGCTGAAATGTTGTCCAGATTTTTCGTTTGTCTGCACGCTGATCAAGTTCGAGTTTTATCCAGATCGAACAACTATATCATATAGCTACCATATAACCGATTGTGCCTGAATGAACACTTAGTAGCACAAATTTTCTGTTTTTCATCCAAATCAAACCAAATTCTGTTTGTATTTGCTGTAATTTACCCGTTTTCGATTTGTGTTAATAGTTTACAAATTTTACAAATTATTATAAACTTGCGACATAATATACATATGTATATAGTTGTGTAATCCTTTTGGCTTAACAACCCAAAACCCACCACCTGCAACAACTTCTAATTGGACTACATTGTAAATTCCATTAAAAGCGCAATCCAATGCTGCTCAAACTATCACACACACGGCTGCCCCCTGAGAAATGTTCTGTTCAATTTAAACCAAAAGCAAACACAAACTTGCATATTTTGCAGCTCCCCCCCTTATATAAACATCATTTAGCATATTTATTTAACTGCATAAATTATGAATGCTTTTCTTTTTTTTGTTTTTTGTTTTTATATTTGTTTTTGTTGGCATTTTGCATTGCCATTTCCATTTCCATCAAGCATTTTGCTCTGTGCGCTCTGGGCTGTTTTCTGATGACAGCTTGGTCTGGCTCTGGCCTGGCCCCAGGGCAACGGTTTCAGTGACTGCACAACCACAGCATAAGCGCACTTAATCCACATCATTAGCAAACAAAGTGAAGGAGGTAGAGAGGTAGGGAGGCAGAGAGAGAGAGAGCATTGCAAAGCATGTCCATATTGCCATTTTTAGCAAACCTCTCCACTGACCAGTCAACTTTCATTAATCTACATGATATTCTGGGGGCCAATTGCCCAGTTATTGCAGTTTTATGTGCACATGCATGTCTCTGTGTGTGTGTGTGTGTGTGTGTGTATGTGTGCTCCAATTTCAGTTATTTGTAGTTATTTAACTTTATTGATTTTATTACTTGAAGAGTGGGCATGTTCCATGTTGTGCATATAAAGCCATTTTGTAAATGTTTTCATTACCCAACTTTGATTACGAAACTAAGCTACAGTTTTGCTCTCGCATAACTTTTTCGAGAAAAGCAGCACGGCATATATTATTTAAATGATTTTATGTGTACCACATGTGCCTGCCTGGCTGTCCACAAGGAAGGATCAACGAGGGGGCTGCAAGGGAATTGGGGGGGTGTGTAAAGCTCTTTGCGTTCAGCATTCACTTCAAAAGTCAATTAAGCTGGACAGCATCAGCATCCATGGCCGTCACACGGAAACCCCTTATTCAAATGTCAATGCAGTTGAGCATGACTATGACGAACCATGGCATAGAGACTAGAGGTGGAACTTGTATGATGATACAACTTTATAAGTGAAAGAATAAGTTGAGTGAGTCACAGAACTAACAAATCTAACAGGAAGTTGAGTTATAATAACCAGGTCTATAAAGAGCAAATTATATTGCTGTTCTGGGTTCAAGAACGATGCGGAAGTGTAACAAATGAAAATTCCGTGTGAAATGATTCAGCGGGTAATTAAAATTCTTGATCAGCATTACAAGGGGAATCCATATACCCATGGCCGTATGTCTGTCCGTCCGTCCATCTGTTTTAACACAAACATTTAAGAAGTCTTAAAAGCTACAAAGTTGAAATTTCTACCAAATGCTTCTTTTGTCTGCAGGCTGGTCAACTTCGAGTTTTATCCAGATCGGACAACTATATCATATCACTATATCATCCGGAATGAACACTTAGGAGCATAACTATTCTGTCTTTTATCCAAATCAAACAGCCGCTGGTGTTGGCGCTGGCGTCTAAGGCTCAAACTTTTGACGTCAGGAGATCAACAGCGGTCGCGGGTTCGATCCCCGCGCTTGGGCTGGGTGTTTCGTGTTGTATATATATATGTATGTGTTGTGATTGTTTGTGCTCGTCCTCGTCCCTGTCAATTGTGTGTACCAGGACGCTGAACTCCCCTCAACCCCTCATCCCTTCATCAACTCACCCCCTCACCTACTTTCACCCCTCCTCAACAAATCGACAAAAGTTAATGTACTGTAATTGCTAATGTAAAAAACGCCATACAATATACTGATTGTCCACATAATAGGACAGATTCTATATAAAGATAATGATATAAATTTTTTAATCCAAATCAAACTAAACTCGATTTGCATCCTTGTGCAAAGGCCCCATGCGTCAAAAATTGGACGGTTGAAAGACGCTTGCTCGCCAACTTCTACCTGTTAATTCCAAAGGCACTCGTGCTGTGAAACTGTTTTAAGATAACTTATTGAACAAAAAGATGGTGCTAAAACAAATCAAATATTTAATGGGATGCCACGCCAATAGAAAGCAAGCGTGGCAGGTCCCTGCCGGACTTCGGCGAACCGCGGCAAATACGCAGCGCTATTATGTTAGAGTACTTGAGTTTTTAAGAATTATGGAGGGCAGCTGTGCGTTGACAACAAACCTGCCAACTCTTGAGAAGCCAAAAGCGCAAATAGAGCTGCCAACTTTTGCAAACATTCAAAATATCCGTTAAGGCATATTCAATTGTGCAGATGTTGATGAAGAATCGAAACTTATTTAGGTTTATATATCAATAACTTGCACATATGTTGGACTCCTTCGTCCGTGTCCTTTCATTATTGATAAGCAACGAATGTTATAACATTTTATAGAATCTTTCAGATTAAAGGTTATCCAACTATATTCTCATAAACACAAATTTGTAGGTATTGAATGTCACAAAAGAATACAGTAGAAATTCCTGGCCCACTAAATTGGAGATGTAGTAAATGTTGAAATGTCGTTGATTTCAAATCTCGTAGTACCAAAACACCCTCAAAGCACCTCAAAAACGCTTGATAAAGGAAATCCATAAACTAGATCCGTTGAGTTTTTCCCTAACTTCGTACTAAAGGAACACAAATAAAGCTAAAAACTAAAATGTTTACACATAGATTTCTCCAAATCTCTAGAGTTTTCCCTGACACCGCCCTATATGCAGTTATAAAGCTAGGGTGTTTCTATGCCATTTACAAAATGGTATATTAATTTCATCAGAAAGTTTGCAATGCATAGAAAAAAGCGTTTCCAACTATATAATTTATATACATTCTTGATCAGCATGAAAGGGGGAATTGAAAGCCATGTCTGTCTGTCCGTCTGTCTGTTTCGACGCGGAGATCTCAGAAGTCTGCTTATTTTGTCTGCACGATGGTTAAGTTCGAGTTTTATCCAGTTGGGACAACTATATCATATAGCTACCATATAACCGATTGTTCCGGAATGAACACTTAGGAGCATAATTTTTCTGTTTTTCATCCAAATCCAACCAAATTCGGTTTGAATCCATTTAAGGAGACCACATGTCCACTGGCCTGATCTGATCAAGATCGAACAGATATATCATATAGCTACCATATAACCGATTGTTCCGGAATCAACCCTTAGGAGCACAACTTTTCTGTTTTTCATCCAAATTAAAACAAATTCGTCATGTATCCCTTGTATCCACTGTAGCCCCACGCTCACCGACCAGATTTGATCTAGATCGGTTATATATTTATAATGTGAACGTTATATAAGCTTCCACAAATGTTGTGCCTGACTTGATTCTTATAAACTTTTGTTAGACACGCTCTCCTAAGGTCCTTTCGTATACAATTTTTCAACCTCGATTACTTCAAGCGTGCTTCACTGTATCCTTATCCAACTATAAGTGTGTCACACACACACACACACACACACACACACACACACACATGCCCCCACTTGAATATTGATTGCCCATGTCATCTTCACGCCTTATCTGCGTCTATATGAACTCAGTTCTCCTTGTGGCCAGTTGAGTTCTTCCTAATCCGTTTCGATTTGAAATAAATTCATTTTGTTTATTCAACATTTCGTATGCTGAAAGTTTCCACTATTAGTTTCTCCACAGCAGAGGCTTGCTGAAGGCACTTCAATTTGCTTACCTGCGGACACACGTCGTTTTCCATTAAATTTGCCTTCGAAAAGAAGGCAAAGAAATGTCAAGAAAAAGTTTTTTTTTGTCCAAAACTCACGTGAGATTTGCTTTTTGTGTGGGGTCCAAAAAAAAAAGAGAAAAAAATAGAAAACTTGAACACGCATGCATATTTAAATACTTATATATATGCCTAAAGGAGTCAGGGCAAACAAACAGACCAGACAGTTGGCAACAGGACGTATGCGTAACTTGGTAGTTGGTCCCCGAACGTTACACGTTTTCGTGCTGTTGCACATTCATGATAAAAAGCAAAAGTTAAAACCATTTCACACGCAATTTTTCAGCCTATGTTGGGGCGGACTGTCGTTGTTTTTGTGGTGATGGTGATGGTGGTGGCGGTGGTGGTGGTGCGACGTGGTCACTAGGGAGACTTAGGTGCGTGCGAACTGAGCTTCAAAGCCTAAACAAATGCAACACTTTGGCCAAACTGTCGAGGCATGACTACAAATTTATTTGCACAAAGCAGGACTTATACATATATACATATATCAGGACATACATAAATACATACATACACATACACATACACATACATATTAAGTTTACGTAGTCAAAACTTTTGCTCAGGTGCGGTTTTGTGGTTATTGTGGGCCGCGGGGCCAACAAAATGCAAAATAGCTGTGACTTGAGTTATATCTTCTGGGAGGGTGGCAAAAGGTTAAAAGGTTGCCGAACTTGCCAAAAGGCAGCAAAGTCAGCAAATGCCGGTGGCTAAGGTTGGTGTGATTTTTGAGTTTTTGCAAAAGGCGTGGCGACGATGGTTGGGACTGATTGAAAAGATTAAAAATACGATTCGCATAACGTGGGTGAAAAGTGTGAAATTAATCAAAGCCGCCAAGCTGGGGCACTCTGGGGGCAAATTTATTTTTTAGCAACTCCCAGTAGATGTAGAGATGATGAGGTTCATGAAGTTTTGTTTGGGGGGTGAGGTTTTTGGAAATACCTTGAACTAGGAAATTTGGACTTAACCAAGTCATCAGGAATCTGTATCTGCGTAAGGCCCTGCGCACACAGTAAGCTGACTACGTTGAATTGAATGCCTCGAAGTTGCGCCTATGCATGGAACTATACGTATTCTGACTGCGCAGCCGGCGTGTATTTCGTTTGACATTTGAAAGTGGACCATCTCTGGCTTAAAGTTACTGAAATTTAGATAATTTGTATCCTGTAACTTTATCGGGACGTTGACGTACAATGCGCTATATGTTCAAGTGGACCCAAGCCGTGGGGCTTGGTACGCGCGAAGCCCAAGCTAGAAGCTACCACCTCCGGCCTAACCGGCCGAGGGGGCGCAGCCGCATAGCGAGCGACACGAGGAATAAGTTCTTTGAAAAATATCGGCAATGCTTTGTTCTGTATTAGCTTGAGTGTTTATATAAGATAGAGAAGAGGGAAGAACAGACATTTGAAAGTGGACCATCTCTGGCTTAAAGTTACTGAAATTTAGATCATTTGTATATGTATCTTTATCGGGACGTTGACGTACAATGCGCTGTACGTTCAAGTGGACCCAAGCCGCGAAGCCCAAGCTAGAAGCTCCCACCTGCCGCCCAACTGGCCGAGGGGCCCAGCCGTATAGCAAGCGACACGAGGACTAAGTTCATTGATCTGTATTAGCTTGTGTTTATATAAGATAGGGAAGGTGGAAGAGCAGATTATTTTCGTTTTCAACTTACAAAGTTATACAATTGCTAAGAAAATTGGACCCTACAGCGCTCAGAACTTTATAACCTCAGAACTAAACACAGTGAAATTTGAACGAGCAGCAATACAGCGCGAGTAGTCAGAGGACTTGCCAGAGTTCTTCTTCATAAGCTCCTTCTAACCAATGCTTTGGCTTCTAAAAATGCAAAAGAAAGTATGAATTAAGCGAGTAAAGTTGTCTAAATATCTGCCAAGAATCAGTGGATTAACTTCATTTACTATGCTACGTTCTTCAGGATTCTTAGCTGAAAGCGATTTATAAGTGCCTGCATCTCTTCTTGTGATCAAAATATAGCCCTGATTCTCTTACCAAACATATAATTATCTCTAAACGCTTAGAAATGTTCACTTCTGACTGGTTTTAGATGTAAAATTAACAAAATCCTTCAATGCTTTCCGCATTTAAGCAACTGATTCAAATTGTGGCTGTCTCTTTTAACAATCTTGTTCTATTTTATCTTTTACCATCTTTTAATTCTTACAGCTCCTTTTCGACTCTATCTTTTACCATCTTTTAATTCTTAAAGCATCTTTTGGTAATTAAGTTTGCTTAACATTTTAACGATTTTCAATTTTATGAACACATTTTAGTCAAAGCCATAAATACCGTAAAATAAACCTCGACACTTAACCTAGGTCAAATTTGCCGTAGCCTTTGGGCAGCCATATATTTTTATTACCGACCCCCCGCCCCCCCAACAAAATAAACGTGCAACAACTCCTAATGCTGGCGGATAACGAATGTTTAATCTAATCAAATTTACGAATGCGCTGCCTCAGATCTGAACCCAATGATATTTTTTTGTTCCTTCCTCGTTTTTGTTTGCTGTTCGCCAGGCTTGTGGAGCAGCGCAACACCTGAGCCTTGGGGAAAATGTTCGTTCAGTCAGCCTCTGGGTGTATGCATGGTTGAGGATGTTCTTACTTTGTCATGAAGTTTGTAACTGTATATACAGGAGGGTGGAAGTTGGTAATATAAGAGGGTAAGGTATATGTATTCTTGATCAGCATGAAAAGTCGAGGCGGTATAGCTATGTCCATCTGTCTGTCTCTCAATTTTAAAGCTATCGCGCTGATATTTTTACCCTAGACTTCTTTCCGATGTAAGCTGCTCATATGTCAAAATTATCCAGATCGGACCACTATATCTTTCAGCTCCCATATAACTGACCGATTCGGAATGAACTCTTAGTATAGTAAAGTTGGTTGTTTTTAATCCAAATTGAACCAAATTTGGTAAATGTCAAATTTAGAAGAATCTACGTCAGCTGACCAAAGTTTATCCAGATCAGATCACAATATCATATAGCTCTCATATAACCGATCGAGGCGGAATGAACTCTTAATATAGGAAAATTGGTTGTTTTTTATCCAAATTGAACCAAATTTGGTATTTGTCAGTTTTAGAGGAATCCACATCTGCTGACCAAAGTTGATCCGTATAGGACTACTATATCATATAGCTCTCATACAACTGACCGATTCGGAATGAACTCTTAGTTCAGCAAAATTGGTTGTTTTTAATCCAAATTGAACCAATGTTGGTAAATGTCAGTTTTAGAAGCCTTTACGTCTCCTCACCAAAGTTTATCCAGATCGAACCACTATATCATATAGCTCCCATATAACTGACCGATTCGGAATGATCTCTTAGTAAACATTTTATCCCAAATGAACCAAATTTCCTACTTGTCAGTCTTAAAAGCCTCCATATGAGCTGACCGAATATCAACCAGAAGGGGCAACCAAGTTTATAGGCTTATTATACTACTAATCTGCCAGGGTATATAAGCTTCGGTTGCTTCCTCTCTTGTAAGAGGTATTCCTTGTCATCCTGGGATACCACATTTGTTAGAGTATTTAAGCTTCCTTTTTTTCTCGCATTTATTTCACTGTTTTATATTCCCAGCCTTTTAATAACTGAACAAGCCCCTCATTAATAATTTAAAATAGAAAAAAAAAAGAAACAAAAAATGAAAATGTATGCAATGTGCTTGCTTGCTTGCTTGGATGCTGTTTGCCTCTGTGTTTTTGGGGCTGTCATGTCCCAGAGCCCCAGTGGCCCTCAGTTGTTGCTGTTGTTGTTGTTGTTGTTATTGTGTATTGCCTGCCAGTGGTGAATATTGGCTGTCTCATGGATGCTTACCAAGTGGATGCTAAGAGAAAGCACAGTTGGCCCAACCATTTG
Organism: Hirtodrosophila duncani; assembly: GCA_037043425.1. NCBI lineage: Eukaryota > Metazoa > Arthropoda > Insecta > Diptera > Drosophilidae > Hirtodrosophila > Hirtodrosophila duncani. Next base: position 6,087,353 of record JBAMBM010000821.1, on the reverse strand, counting down.
TAAATATAAAGAGAAAGATAGCTTTGCCTCTCTCTTTCAACTTAACATTCCTCTAGCAGCGTATAGCACTTGTGCGCTCACTCTCTTTGGTTCTCTCACTTAACCATGCTGCTGCTGTTGTGGCATGCCTTTACACTACACACGCAACCTCCCCACTCGCATCCCTACCACCTACAACACGCTGGCTACTGCTGCCCTGGCTACACCATTGACTGCGGCGCGTTTTGATGGTGATTCATGCTTTTCGGTTTCTGCTGCGTTTTGTTGTATTTGTATTTGTTGTTGTTGTTGTTGTTGCTGCTGCTTGCACTATTGTTGTTGGTGTTAATGTTTTTTATTGCATTGCTTAAATTATTTATTTGGCCAACACTTCCTCATATACATATACATATGCATACTTATACATACACATGTATCAGCGTATCAGCAGCTCCCCCAGTGTCAGCAGTTTTTTTTTTGTTTTCCAACTTTTGTTTACTTTTTCTTGCTTTGCTGCTCGCTACGCTGTACTATGGGACAAACAAACACTTTGACTGGACAAAATCGTTAACATAAGATCAAGAAACAGCATATAGATCAAGAAAGCATATGTTTATAATGTTACACAGGGGTTTTCATAACGTATTTAGATGTTGAAAGGAAATCTCTTTGTGAGAAGTTTTGGATTGAAAAAATTATCGGTGGGTTTGTTTGTTTTTTGTTTAGAGTGTTGTGGCTATTGTCATATCATAGATTCATACCTTATGATTAAATCTCAATTTTGGATATTGAGATTTGTAGCACCTGGTAGAGACATCTGTTTCGTATTCAAAAGAAAAACGCTGTAAAGTCAGCCAAGCTTCAATTTTTGGATTTTCGTTTTCTGTTCCATTAAATGCAGTGAAATGCCACCGAAATCATGGAATCCACCGTACTCCTAAGAGTATTTCAATCGCAGCTTGAAAAGCAAACCAAAAGTTTGGTCGCTCAGTCACGACCTTGAGCCCACTAACACAAAAGATTGTCTCTAATTACTAATTAAGCATATAAGGAAGGTCACATTTAGCAATCGGAAACGTTGTTCTAGGTTCATAACTATACAACAACTTCATCAATCACATCAACAGTGCTCGTCTGCCCCATGGTGTTCTGCCTGCGTTGTGACGTAAGTAAGCTGTGCTGCTGCTTCTGAGCTTCAGCTGTTTAAATAGCTCAAACAACAACAAAAAACAACAACAACAACGATTGGGTAGTTGAAGCTTTGCCGGCTTCCATCTGAATGAAACGTTTCGAGTAGTATTCGTATATCAAGAAAACTCACCATAGGCCAGTCCAAGCCCAAAAAAAAAGAAAACGCGTATACGTCGACGTTGCACGTTGCACAGATAGCAACGCTGGCGAGCAACGACACACGACGACGACGATGACGACGCTGCATGCCGCTGCTGCTGTTGCTGCTGCTGCTGCGTTTAAGCTTCGACTGTGCTGCTGCTGCTTTCAGTTCACAATTGAACGTTCGTCGTGCCGCGTCGCTTTGCTTCTTACAGAGCTACTACGTTCGGCCTGCTCTGTCTCCACAGAGCATAACCAGTGACTCTCAAACCCAAGTTTGTCGGCTTTACGTACGTCACACAGTCAGTTACGTGCTTTTTGAAAGCGCTTCCGTTAAATTTTTGCCGCAGCATCATAAATCAGCACTTAAAAAAACGCGACAACAACAACAACAACAAAAATAAAAAAAAACAATAACAATAACAATAATCAGCCTTAATAATTTCTGTGCTATTTTGGTGTTTTTTTCGGGTGCTTTTGGTGTTTATTTAATCTGTGGCTGTGTGTGTGTGTGTGTGTGTGTGTATCTAAGCTAAGCCAGAAGTTGTAGATCAAATTTGCAAAATTTACTTTGCACGGGTTGAAGGCTATTTGTATCTAAATTTTGTGTGTGTTATCTTTTCTATATTGTTGGTTGTTGGTCTTGCTATTGTGTTGATCATAATGATCAATTTTGCCAGTTAGCTCGTTAAATAGATATGGTATATATAATGTGTATTAGAGTTCAAGGCGTTGCGTGACTTTTTGAGCAGCGGAAAGAAGATGAAAACTAAAAGCGAACTGGATGATCAATTGTGGTTTTTGAAACGAGGGTGTATTTAGGTTTCTAAATCGGTATAGACATATATGAGAGAGCAAGACCACTTAAATGGTAAAAAGTAGAGCTTATGATTTCGAAAATTGCGAAAATGTTATGTGGAAAGAAAAAGAGGCAATTAAAGTGGAGAGGAAGTAAGGTTAAAAACAAATAGGATTTGGTAATGTTTTAATACGATTTTTATATAAGAGAAGACTTTTATAAACTAGTTTGAACAAGGAAATCTTTGGAGGACTTCGAACTCAGAGCCATGCATGCGTATGATCTGAGTTAATTCATGCAAATCTCTGGTTTCTCTGGCATACACAAATAACTATATCCATCTGCCTGTGTGTCTGTATATTTCAACCCCGAGATGTCAGAAATCTATAAGCTTTTGATTTCACGCTGGTTGAGTTCAAGATTCATTCTGATCAGACAACTATATCGTATATACCTGTCATATAAACGATTGCTCCGGAATGAACACTTAGGACCATAACTTTTTTGTTCTTAATCCAAATCAAACCAAATTCGGCTTGCATCCATTTGAGGAGACCCCACGTCCGCTGACCAACTTTATCATATAGGTACAAATTCGTCTTGTCTCCACTGTAGCCTCACGCCCGCCGACCTGATTTGATCAAGATCTAGATCTAGCCTTATATTCTTTGTAAAGGCTGCTCGAGCTATGAAAAGATTAAGTTCGTTATATGCCTGCCTAGATTAGGGAATAACTATTAAATTTTCCAATCTTTTCCAATCTTTTCCAAACAAATTTTGTTTGTTTTTAGTGAATTTCAGACGCAAGAGTTCGAACTGTCCCCCATAGACACAGAGACATGAACTTGAATCAGCTAATAATTACAATTGAAATATAAAAGATGTCAGCTCGTTAAGTTCCACTGTAATTGCAACAGAATGAACAGCTAATAAAAGCCGAAACTTGAAGTTACGTGCGGCAGCATTCATCAACTGCCCATTGATTGACGACATGTGGCTTACAAATTGCTATGCCCCGTGAATAGCTAGATGTAACTGTAACTGTTGTTGTGTCTGTGTGTGCGTTCACATTTGCTCAGCATATCAGCTGACTCAGGCTTGCTTTTCTCGTGCCAATTTGCATTTTGCATCACCAAGTCGTTGTCGCCTGTCTAGCTTAGCTTACTATGACGCAAATAGTTAATTCAGTGCCGCTCAAACTGTGCAAGTTACAGGCGCGCAGTAGACAAATTTGTAAGCTGTGTCGTCTTGGCTTATTTTTATGGCTTATCAATTCAGTCTGAGTTTACGTGCCTTTGACCCAGAAGACTTACCTGCCACATTACAAGAAACCCTCCCCCGCCGCACCTGCACAACAGCTACTACGGACGCCCACGACCTACTCACTGTGGAATCATGTAATCAAACATTGCGTAGGCTGGGCTTACGTACTTCCTTGAACCAGCAGGCTCACATGGTGTTGTTCGGCTCTCTTAAGTTCCACAAGTCTCAGCCGGCACGCTGCTCTCTTTTGCGTTGCCTCTCAGTTAGCCCGCCAGCCAGCCACCCACCCATCAGGTGGTGTTTGGCGGTGGTGGTGTAGCGCCCTTGCGCTACTTCTGCTACGTAACGTAAAATCCTCGCCACCATAGCGTCGTAGTAGCTGCGCCAACGCCAGCAGCGACGTCGCGTACCATGTCCTTTGCCTTTGTCGTCGTAGCCGTAGTTTCTCGTATCTGTATCTCGTTGACCTCATTTCGTAAGCGAAGCTCAGCGCGGCAGGTTGTGGTGTAGTCCTGTGCCAGAATTTGTTCAACAAAACGTAAATTCCTTTGGAAACGAGAAGCCGAGTGAGTTACTGCTGCCGCTGCTGCTGCTGCTGCTGAGTGAATAAATGTGTTAAGAAGAGTTTTGTGAATGTGAAATGGACAAAGGCGGAACTTGAACGAAATCCCAGTGTACTTTCAGTGTTGTGTTGTTTACTTTTTGTTATCCATGAACTTTAATCGATTTTGTTGTTAAAGCATCTAAAGATTAAAAAACAAAACAGACAAAGCAAAACAACAAAAATGAATGAAACCTAAGAAAAGCACAAGGGTTTTACACTAAGAAAAGATAAGATAGATAATTATGAAAAATTTCCATAAAAATGAAAAAAATATTATCCAAGTTTTACATGAGAATGGTGCAGATATATATAGTAGATAGATAGATAGAAATCAGCCCTTCCTCTTTACGTTAACAGACTCTTAAACAAAATGTCTTAAGAAACCCAAAATTTCCTAAATAGATTAAATTTTGTTTGGAATTTTTTAACTTTTACAAAATTATTTGATAAATATGTGGGACCTTAAGAACATGAGTTTAAATAGTTAAGAGATTTCGATCTTCAAAACAGTTTTCAAATACGATTCACCGCGAAAAAACTAAGGTTTCCTTATAGAAAGTATTCCAATCCAGTAGTTAAGTTTCGTAGATTAATTTAGGGTAAATTTCTGAATATCACAAAAAATGTTAGAAAAACAAAACTTCCATGAAGATGATGCCGTTGCTACCTTGATGAAATGTTTATAGAAAATATTGTGCTAATTTAGAATGAACATTTCTACTTTTTGCATATATGCATGTTACTTGAACTAAGCAGAAAGCCTTCTGATGATAGACTGTGGCAAGTCTTGAAATAGTCTGTAAAGTCAGCCAAGCTTCAAATTGTAGTTTTTGTTATCAATTTTGTGCTGTTGTCAAATACAGTGAGATGCGGCGGAAATCACGGAATCCGACGGACTTCCAAAGTTGTTCAATGACAGCTGAAGAAACACAAATCTTATTCGATCACTGCTGACAGTTAATCTAGAAAATATATCTTGAAATTTAAGTTTAGATTGACAAATTTGAAGACTTCCAAATGTTTTACGAAAATTTCAAAAGAGGCAATTTCCATTTCAAATATTCTATCTAAAAACTATATGAAATATATCTGATTCTTGGCAATATTTCATTCTAATGCCAATTTTTTTTTAATTTAATATCATTTTTTCTGAGTGTAACAACCCTAACTAGAAGGCAAGAGAAAAACATGCCCTTTTTTGGCGGCGTCTGCTGGCTGTTCGCTGTTCTTTGTTGTTGTTGTCTGTGGTCGTCGCCGTTTTTCCATATACACATGTACATATATATATATATATATATATATATTTATTGTTGTTTTGTCTGTAGATAATAATATTTGACCTCGTTTATGGAACAGTGTCGTTGTCGTTGTCTTTGTCGTCGTCGCTTCTAAACCCCGATAACGCAGAGCAGACACCAAACACATAGCGTCGTGTCGGGCGTGTGTATTACATACAGAGTGCACTTATTTGTTTAGAGATAGTCAAAAACTATCCAAAGTGAATATTCATGAATTATAAACCAAAGATGTAAAACTAAAAAGTTACGTGCCATAAATATATAATACAAAAATAAATTAACTCTAGAACCTAAGCAGTTTCATACGGAAACTGCTCTCTACTATATTAACTTCTTTCTCTGATCAACCAAATAAATAAACGGCCTCAAAATTGCCGAATTAATCAATCAACCCTCTAAAATCAACAACAACAATTTTGGTGCCGGTGCGTATTCTCCTATAAATGTTTATATTAAAACTTTTTATAAGCGATTTGCAATTTCAGAAATTCTCCATGCGATTTTCGAGCTTGTTTATTTGCTTTTTTAATTAGACAATCCATATCCCAGGCTGATTTATTAATGAAAAGCGAAAGCAACAACAATCATTAAATGCTAAAATATAAACAAACACACATACTTGCACATATTCATTCTGTTTTAGTTAACTTGAGGAATTTGAGTTTAATAAAATCATTCAATTAAACCCAATCAAACAATGTAGGTGATAATTGATGAATGATATAAAGTTTATAAGCTTTGGAGAACTCTAAAATATTTTATTACAACGTTAAATATTTATAAATATTACAAAAAAGATATTTATAATTCTTTAATGAATGGAATGGGATGTCAATGTTTATAGATCATTTTAAAAGATTTAGCAAAATCTTTTTTCATTTAAGAAAATTTTTGTCTAAAAGAATATTCCATTTGAAATAAAAAATATTTTAAAAATTATTATTTAATATTATCTGCTGTCAATATATTTTCAAAAAATAAAATATAAATGAACATAAAATGCAATTTGCAAAAAACAAGAAAAAAGTTATTTAAAATATTTTAAAATATTCGTAAAAGCGTATTTAAAATGCGCAACGTAAAAGTAGAAAAAGTAAAGAGACAATGCCAAACGTCATGCATCGAAAATAAACTTTATTAAAATGAAGCGTCAATATTTTGACAGCCAGCAAAAACTGAACAACAAGAGAGAAAGGCTAACTTCAGATAACCGAAGCTTTTATACCCTTGCAGAACTGTGATAACGAAAGAAAACTTAGTAGTACAAAACGTATTTGCTTCAGCTGTAGCAATAGGCAGCGAAGCAATCTTCTTTCTAATTACTTTCCAATGTTTTCTACGTAAATTCTGATATATAAACTCTCTTAGACATATACTTGTACATACATATAACACATTCGCCTTCCAAGAAATCTATTTGTGAGGAAAGATACACAGAGCTAGCACAAATAACTTTGCTTGGCTTGCAAATACAATTTTGATAGCGCCATCTATTGCACAAATTTTTCGTTTATATATATTTATATGTGAGCTTTATGTTATAGTGGTTCGGTCTTTATGATTTCTACATATGAACAGCTTTCAGCAAAAAGAGGCCTGCGGTTTCATTGACGATAACTTAAAAACTGAGGGACTAGCTGAGAGAGGGCTGGATGGACAGGCAGTAAGACAGACCTATGGACAAAGCAATAGACAGACAGACAGAACAGACCGATAGACAGACCAATAGACAGCCCGATAGACAGACAGACAGACGGTAAGACAGACAGTAAGACCGATAGATAGACCGATAGATAGACAGCACAGACCGATAGACGGACCGATAGGCAGGCCGATAGACAGCCCGATAAACAGTTCGATAAACAGACCGATAGACAGACCGATAGGCAGGCCGATAAACATACCGATACACACGCCGATAGACACACCGATAGACAGACAGAACAGACCGATAGACATATCGATAAACCGACCGATAAACAGGCCGATAGACATCCCGATAAACAGTTCGATAGACTTACCGATAGACAGGCCGATAGACAGACTGATAGACAGACCAATAGAAGACCGCTAGGCAGACCGATAGGCAGCTACAACAAACAGAACCGCAGTCAGAACAAGCAGAACAGTTAGAACAGACAGAACAGACAGAACAGACAGAACAGACAGAACAGACAGAACAGACAGAACAGACAAAACAGACAGACAAGACAGAACAGACAGAACAGTCAGAACAGCAGACAGAACAGACAGAACAGACAGAACAGACAGAACAGACAGACAAGACAGAACAGACAGAACAGTCAGAACAGCAGACAGAACAGACAGACGGATAGACAGACAGACTTAGCTATATCGACTCGGCTTCTCATGCTGATCAAGAATATATTTATACTATACTCTGGGTCTGAGATGCTTTCTTCTATACATTACAAATATCGCCATAAAACTATAATACCCTCTGCAAGGGTATGAAAAGAAAATACGTATATTGTGTCTGGGGATTCGCTGGAGTCTCTGGAGATGAGACTGGCTGCATTTAATTGAAAATTTGTGCATTGGGCATAATATTTATAAGGCAGACTGTGTTTGCTCTGTCTGTCTGGGGCCCCGAGTCAGTTATGTATAAGAATGCTCAATGTTCTCGTTAATACAAGTGTATCTTGGGCAAAGGGAAACTGGTTTACTGCAGCAACTGGTAGGGCCACAGCAGTTACCCCCCCTACCTGCCCCTTCTCTCACAATATACCCACTTTTATTTTATTTATTTTTCTGGCTGTCATTCCGCCTTGCAATTGAAATTAATTCAAGTTGAATTGAACTTTTTATTAGAACATTGACCCAAGGCGGTTGATCGGCAATGATATGACGTCGCCACAGAGCTGGACACTAACAACTAACACCACACACATACATAAAGCTATATAGCGATAAGGAAATCACAATAATTGTGCCTCTAATCATGTGTTTAATCAGGCATTATGTTTTATGCGATGATGATAAGCCAAAACCCTCAGCCAAGTGCACAGAGACTGCGTTATCAGGAGAGAATAGAACAGAAAACAGACAGAAACATCAATATGAACATCAACAACGCATCTAGAACTCAACTAGAAGTGAAACAAATTTCAGTTTGATTTACGAGAACTAATCAACTGCCATTTGAGGCTGACAGGCAACTAGTTATAGTTTTGTTTTATGGTTAAATACAATTTAATTATGAATGTTGTTGACTTGTTCAGTTTCAAGTAATTAATATCGCCTCATAGATCATATGATAGAACTTGATTTAGGTTTAGTTGAATTACAAGCAAGCCATATTTTACGAATGTTTCTGATGGCTAAAACAATTAGAAAGTTGTGTAAGCGAGGTTTTTGCAAAAACTATTTCCTATATGAGAAAACGTAGAAGACTTGGTTTTTCCTCTATATTTGGGGATTAAAGAGGTGCTAAAGGAAAACTATGATATTGTTCCAGTTCAGGCAAAGTTAAGGCTCTTCTTTTTCCATTTCCATTGCCAATATTCATGGCCAAGAAGGATCGCTGTGTATAAAATTTCATGCACTGTTACATAAATCTCCCAATTTTTGTGGTTGACAATATCACCTATATCAAATATATCAGATTAGTTTCCATTTTGAATGCACTTTGATATTCAACATCTATATTGAAGCCAGATTTTCCTCCACTTTCATACGGCAAGTCAATTGGAAAATTCGGTGCAGGCTTGTTAAGTAATTAAGATTTTGCAGCACTTGTTTGGGCGGCTCGCTCTTGTTGTTTTCCTTTCATAAATTTTAATTTTAATTAAGTTTTGGCTCGGCCTTTTCCTTTACTCCGCTCCCGCTCCCGCTCCGCCGCCGTTTCATCTCTCTGGCAATTTGGCAACTTGATAAATGTCCCAAAAGCACGCAAAGTTAGTCAAAAAGTTGGCTGCCGTGTGCAAAAACTATTAAAACAGGTGGGCAATATTAACTTTAGTGGGACGAGAAGTTGTTGTTGTTGTTCTTGTTTTTGTTTTTGTTTTATTTTTTTTTTTGGGGCGGAGTCGTCGTTTCACACATGCAACTGGTTGACTAATTTTTTGTTTCGGATGACTTGGGGGGTTTTTGTTTTTTATGGAGTTTTCGTTTTCATTTTCGATAGCTGAGAAACCTTGTGAGCTTATCGTAGACGCCCCATCTTCCTGCACTCTCTCTCTCACTCTTTCTTTCACTGTGACGTAGCCATACGATAATTTGATGAGATTTTTTGTTAGCGATAAAGAAAAATAGTTCTATATGGTAATAAAACTTGTATGCGTTGGCCTTAAAGCGTGTTTAGCATAAAAATCATATAAAAGTAAAATATGTTAAATAAGTTTGAATGACGGCTGGCCCCCATGCCGTTTTATGTGGGGTGTGTGTGATGATGATTGAGAGCAGACCAACTTATGATTGTACTCTAGTGGGGGGGGGGGGGGGGGGTGGTTTATTTTTGGATATAATTTTAATGGGCTTTTAATTTTATGACTTGCCTGAAGATAAATAAATAAAGAATGGAGATGGGAATGTGAAATTTTATAGTATTTTAATGGCATAAACGGGTGGAGGAAATGCAAATTTTTGGAAGAAAAATGTATAGAAAAGCAAACGAAGGTGTCAAAAGGGATTGTGACGTCACAGCTTTCTATTGCAGCCTTCATTAAAAGTGAGAGTCAATGAAGAGTCTGACTGAAGAGAACTTTTATAAGATGAGTGTGAAATATGTAGTCTCATTATCACATACGAATGATTCACATGCTGATGAATGCATTCATAATAGTCTACCAATATCAGGCCATTCAAAACCATTTCTAATCTCAGCTATCACAATTGTCTAAACTTTTCATACTTTTCTTACCAACAAAAAGTCTCAACACCAATCAAAATCCAAATCCCCTAACCCACACAGTGTTCTACAACATCCACACACACACAGTCTTATATAGCAACTACATAGTTACAGCAATACATATGCATACTATATAAATAAAGCGCAACTGCCAAATGATATGTTTGAGGGCACTTGTTAATGACGTAATTACTAAGAAACAATAATAAAAGGCCGGCAAACGACAAACGACAAACACGACAAGCGAGCGACATATGAAGAGCGTGCGAAAAGAGGCGGCCAAGCAGAGCCAGAGCCACTGCGAGCAGCCACCCAACCAATGTAGACACCATCATGAGGCTTGCTGCTTGCCACACGACGTATACGTGACATTTTGGCCACAGACATCATGCACCCCCCCTCCCGTCGTAGATGTCTGTAATTTCTGGGCGTTTGGCCAGAAATGAAAACAAGTAGGAATTCGGCAAGTGAAAAGGCAGGATCGAATATGAAATGCTCAGTTGAGTGAGGGCTTATGAATTATAAGGATAAAAGTAGGCTGGGATGTATAGTATATAGGTGAGGAAAATATCACGCCTAATGGAAATTTATATAGTTTTGTAAAGTGGACTGAGATTTAGGTGTCGCTCACTTTGTAGAATATATCGGAAATATATAATTTTCTTTTTCTTTAAATAAGTTTTTTTTATTTTATTTAATTTTTTTTTTTATTTAATTTAATTTTATATAATTTTTTGTTATATAATTTTTTTATTGTATTAAATTTTTTTTATTTATTTTTAATTAATTTTTTATTCACCTTTTTTTAAATTTAGTTTTTATTATTTATTTTTAAAATTTTTTTATTCCTTTTTTAAATTTTTTTTTAATGTTTATTTTATTTTTATTTTTTAAAATTTTTTTATTTATTTTTTTTTTAATTTTTGAAATTTTTTTTTTATTTATTTTTAATTTTTCTTAAATATTTTTTTTTAATTTAGAATTTCTTTTAAATTATTAAAATTTTTTTAAAATTATAATTTCAAAGAAAGTTATTACGATGTCGATACCGATATATTCTTATCGATATGCTTGCATATTTAGAATAAAAAGTGCTTTCACAATAATTCTTAAATTAGGACTAAAAGAACTTCAACACAAAACATAAAGATAAATCTCTCACAGTCGCAGCATTCGCATGTTTAGCTCAATTCGCATACACCCCCCTTCAGCAGTTTCCTTTACAGAGTATGCAAAAGAAAAAAATCTAAGAAAATAGATTCTGAGTAAATTTGTGTATGCAAAATATTTTGACACTTGGCGACAAACTACGAGCTGACTAATTGTATATATTTGGAGAGAGTGAAGGCACACATCAGAGCCCCTCCTCCCTACTTCCTACACAGCTTCTTGTGCTCGACACTCGATCAATGACAAATGCATGCGACACAAAAATAACCAGGGAATGGGTTTAAAGTGCAGCTGACGGAACCAACCAAAAACTCTCGATGATTAAATGGCTTATAAATGACGCGAACAATTTGCCGGCCGGCCGGCCTGCCTGCGGGCGAGAAATTCCAGTGAAAGATAAAAAAAAGAAACGGCAAAAAATTCTGAAAAAACTCTTGACAAAAATAGGCGAAGTGACAAACAGAAAAAATATGCAAAAAATGTAGACGTGAGTGGCGGAGGAGGTTGGACATTTGTCAGAAATCGATTTGCTGAATGGCAGGCAGCTTCTTTTGTCTCTGCACCTCTAGAGTGTTAAATTTTAACTATAAATTGGAATTTTCGCATGGAATTTTATTAATATTAAATTCTAATTGAAATGAAAATGTGCGTACACATTTGTTTATTGAAATTTGTTTAATCCTTTTGCCAGTTTCCGCAATGCCATTGCATGTGGCATTAGCAAAAGCGCATTAGCAATCGAGAGGCTTTTGTGAAATTGTGGCATGTTTTGTTTGCCATAAAACATTAATTAACTTTGTTATTAAAAGTAATTAAATCAGAAACCGGAAATGTTATGCACTTTATTCAAAACCAAAGGATTATGTGTAGGCAAAAAAATGCTAAATGATATTAAAAATGTTTTGTGTATTTTATAGAGCAGGCAAAACATGATAGGAAATATAATCGAAATGCTATGAAAATTGTAAAAACTCGGGATAAATATGGTTGATGGGTAGAAAATTATGGAATTTGTTGACAAATTTGGGTTAAATTTGTTATTGGTGTAATTTCTAACTTACAAAGATTTCATTTTCCGACCATATGAAGTATATGCATTCTTGATCAGCATGAAGAAGGGATTTTATATAGCTATGTCAGTCCGCCTGTCTGCTTCAACCACCGATATCTCTGAAGTGTTAAGAGCTACAGCGCTGAATTTTTTACCAGATTTTTCGTTTGTCTTCACGATGGTTAAGTTCAAGATTCATTCTGATCAGACAACTATATCATATAGCTACCATATAACTGATTATTCCAGAATGAACACTTTATAGCATAACTCTTGTGTTTTTCATCCAAATCAAACCAAATTTGATTTATATACATTTGAGTAGGGTCCAAGTCCGCAGATCTGATCTGATCAAAGTCGGACAACTATAGCATATAGCTACCATATAACCGATTGCTCCAGAATGAACACTTAAGAGCATAACTTTTCTGTTTCTCATCCAAATCTAATCAAAATCGGATTGTATCCATTTGAGGAGCCCTTACGTCCACTGGCATGATCTCAACAAGATCGGCCAACTATATCATATAGCTACCATATAACCGATTGCTCCAGAATGAACACTTAAGAGCATAACTTTTCTGTTTTTTTTCCAAATCTAATCAAATTTGGTTTACATACTTTTGAATAGGGACCACGTCCGCTGGCCTAATCTAATAATGATCGGACAACGATATCCTACATCCGATTGTTCCAGAATAAACACACACCACACCTTGTATCCACTCTAGCCCAACGCCAGACCACCAGATTACAATGTGGAATGATATATAAGTTCAAGCCGGAGCTAGTCTTTCTTTCTTGAGTCTTTATTCGACTTTCTTCGATAAGCAGCCATCTGCAATGCCAGAACTTTAATCAACATCGAAGCAAACGTTCCATATTTCGTTACATATTTCTAGATCATATAACTTTTGCCTTCTCAATTTTCCCCAAATATATTTAGGCTACCTTCATTAAACCGTTCCTAAAAACCAACTTCCTTTCAATCAAAGCCTTACTTGCTCTCTCTCTCTCACTAATCCCTTGTTTGAGGTTAATCTTATCTCATAATTGCTTAATAATCTATTTCCTGCATATTAACAATTTAAATTATTATCTGATATTGTTCTACAATTATGTAAATTTCATTAAACTCAGAAGAGCTTAATTAGTTACCCATACAATTCCCCCATCGCTTTGTATTCCTCCTTGTGTTCTTTGTGTTGTGTTTTTATTTTGTGCTATTTTTGCTTAGGACACGCCTGACTGGCCACGCCCACTTACACACACACACACACACACACACATTCTCACACAAACACACACTTAGATTCCCAATGCTATCAGCTTAGGGCTATTGAACTCTCATTGGCACCACGATTTCCGAGCATGCCAGCTCACCTGCCTTTCCGCAGCTGGCTATAGTCTCAGATCTGGTCTCTCGACTCTGGTTGCAATTTGTCTGCCTGTGACATTGATTTTGATTACAAACTTTTGATGTGCGTATGCATCTCATTAATGTTAAGAGAGAGAGCGAGAGAGAGAGAGAGAGAGGGAGAGAGCAACAGCAACTATAACAAGAGCAATAGCGACTGCAACTACAAAGTTTTGGCTGCTGCTTTGCGCTTTGCTGTGCCTTTTTCTGCCTTTAATTAAATAAGTTTTGTACTTTTGCCTCAAAAACTTGTAGAGTAGCTTGCCGAACAAAAAAAAAAAAAAAACAGAAAGAAAACAGAAATGGAAATGGAAATGACATGAAAATGCATTTTCATTTTCTATTTGTTTGTTCTGCAGCTTGTTAGCATTTCATTTGCATAAAGTTTTTCATTAACTTTAATGGGCAACAAATAATTTGTAAGCATTTTGTAAGCACTTTGCAAGTCAATTTGATAAGCTCAACGCAAGGGGTTAAAGAGTATATTAGGGGGACAATAATCGTTCCAACTTTAGACGATATAAGGATTAGTGTGGGCTTGAGCAGGCATTTGAGAGTTAAGAAGAGGATAAAGATTTTCTTTGAGTTTACTTATGTTGGATATAGGCTACTACTACTATACTGCCATAGACTACTATTACTATAGACTACTATAACTACTATAGAATACTACTACTATAGACTACTTTTACTGCTATAGACTACTATTACTATAGACTACTTTTACTGCCATAGACTACTATTACTATGGACTACTATTACTACTATAGAATACTACCACTGTTATAGACACTTACCACTAGTATAGACTACTACTATTACTATAGACAACTACTACTACTACTATAGACTACTACTACTATAGACTACTACTACTATAAACTACGACTACTATAGACTACTACTACTGCATAGACTACTACTATAGACTACGTCTACTATAGACTAATACTACCATAGACTACTACTACCAAAGACTACTACTATAGACTACTACTAATATAGACTACTACTACTATAGACTACTATTGCTACTAAAACTACTACAGGCTACCACTAATATAGACTACTACTATAGACTATAGACTACTACTACTAGAGAATAAAGCCTACTACTACTAGAGACTACTACTACTGCTATAGAATATAGACTTCTACTACTATAGACTACTACTACTATAGACTACGTACTACTATAGACTACGTCTACTATAGACTACGTCTACTATAGACTACTTCTATAGACTACGTCTACTATAGACTACTACTACCATAGACTACTATACTATAGACTACTACTATATAGACACTACTACTACTACTACTATAGACTACTATTGCTACTACAGCTACTACAGGCTACCACCAATAGAGACTACTACTATAGACTATAGTCTACTACTACTAGAGAATATAGCCTACTACTACTAGAGACTACTACTACTGCTATAGACTATTTTTACTGCTATAGACTACTTCTACTATAGACTATTACTATAGACTACGTCTACTAAAGACTACTACTACCATAGACTGCTACTATAGACTACTACTACTGCATAGACTACTACTACCATTGAACTCAATGAAAAGAACATATCGATCGTACTAGCTTGGAATACTTTGACCTATCCCTAAGTAGTATAAATACGACAATATTTCTAATATTAATAGAAGACAGGAAAGTAACAAATAATACAGATGTCCGTCTCACACTACTACTCTTTCGCAGTGTATTGAAATTTGCTCTGCATATCTTAAAAACTTTTCAATTTCTTTAATCTGTCTTTAGCATGAGATATATTGTATGTTCACATCACGATCAATATGTAAAACAGTCTCAAAAGTATTAATCCCTTCCAAGATACACTTATTATCCACACAAAGCTAAACCGGGGAACATTCCCTTGCACACAATTCCATGGTATCTCCGCTGCTCATCATCAATCATCTAATGCCACAGCTCGTTTTGGACATTGCTATTTTTCTTGTTATACCGTTTTGTGGTACAAACTCTTAACATTGGCGCCCGGTTTTATGCAAAATCAGTTGACATTTGCATATTATGGACATTTTTACACAGTTTTAGCTATTGTTGTTGATGTTGTTATTGTTGTTGTTGTTGTTTTAGAGTGACTGCAATTTATGTGCAATCAAGTTTGTGATCGTTGTTGTTGTTGTCGTTGTTGTTTTGGTTGTTGCTGTTTTGTCAACCCGCATCAGCATCATAATCACATTTCCCCAAGTCATTTAGACAAGTTTCATGATTGCTCACCCCACCCCACCGCATCCCCGCATCCCCGCATCACCGCATCCCCGCATTAAAAGCGTCGAGAGTTCTTTGTTCGTCTGGGGCGTACAGTTATGAGCCTGTAATTGAGTTGAAGTGCTGGCTATAACTATACATATAGATGTACTATATATAAATATGTATGTATGTATGTATGTATGTATGTATATGGCTATATATGTATATAGTTATCTACATAACACCATAAATTGCTCTTGCTCGACTTGGTTGCTTGTTTAAGCCCAAATTGCTTTTGACAACAGCAATAACAAACACACAGAGATATCTAGAGACACTAGAGAGACACTTATCGCATGATTTAGTGCCAGCCAGCAGAACTTTAAATAATAAATTTAAAAAAATAATAAAAATATACAGATGTACAGAAATAATTTTGTGTTTAATTGCTGAGAGTTTTGAGGGGGCATAGTGTGGGCATGCATCAGTGGCAGTTGTTTGTAAGAGTTGTTGAAAGTTTGACAAATTACTTTTCAAGTGCCAATTTCCTTGTTTGGGAAGGCGATTTCATGACAGATTATAGCGGAAGTGTCTGATGAACGGGGAGAATTGGTATGTGCCGACTGATTCGGTTGTATGTAAATCAATTACGGATTGGGAATAGTTGTCACATTAGAGATGAGTTGCATTTTGATGAACATGAAGAACTGGTATTGCCATTAGAGGGAGATTCATTGTAAGCTGAATCAGTTTTCATAAGACCTATTAGATGCTCGTCTTGGATGATAAACTTCTCATTGCCTTCAACAATAATCTAAACAAGTGTCACAAGTGTCATCCATTTCACACAAAACATGTCAGATTTGAAGTTTTTTTTTATAAATATTTTGGCTCAGTGTTGAATAAACTCCAAAAAGTAAGGCAAACATTAACTTCACTCCAGAGCACTTTGGGAATTCTGGTCAACAAACAGTCACGGTCTTCCAGAAAAGTGATGAAAGAATCACATTGCTTCACTAAAGATTAACTATATGCTCAAAATATGTGAACTATAGTGAATTATGAAGAACAAGTTTTTACAAAGCAAACAGAGTACAGCCAATGCGCTACCAATTCTCAACAACTTCTGGCCCAGTAGAGCAAAAGCAGGGTTGATCAGTGGAGATTATAGTGTTAGCCGATGATTTCGTAGTAGATTACGTAGTGCATAACGTAGTAGATTACGTAGTACATAACGTAGTAGATTACGTAGTACATAACGTAGTAGATTACGTAGGAGATTACGTAATACATTAAATAGTAGATTAAGTAGTACATCAGCAGTTTACGTAGTAGATTAAGTAGTATATTACGTAGTAGATCAAGTAGTAGATCGTGTAGTAGATTACATAGTACATTACGTAGTACATTACGTAGTAATTTACGTAGTAGATTAAGTAGTAGATTATGTAGTAGATTACGTAGTACATTACTTAGAACATTACGTACTACATTACGTAGCAGATTAAGTAGTATATTACGTAGTAGTGTACGTAGTAGATTAAGTAATAGATAACGTAGTAGATTACGTAGTACATTACCTAGCACATTACGTAGTAGATTAAGTAGTTGCTTACGTAGTAGATTAAGTAGTATATTACGTAGTAGATCAAGTAGTAGATCGTGTAGTAGATTACATAGTACATTACGTAGTACATTACGTAGTAATTTACGTAGTAGATTAAGTAGTAGATTATGTAGTAGATTACGTAGTACATTACTTAGAACATTACGTACTACATTACGTAGCAGATTAAGTAGTATATTACGTAGTAGTGTACGTAGTAGATTAAGTAATAGATAACGTAGTAGATTACGTAGTACATTACTTAGTACATTACGTAGTACATTACGTAGTACATTACGTGGTACATTAGTTAGTTCATTACGTAGTACATTACGTAGTATATTACGTAGTACATTACGTAGTTCATTACGTAGTACATTACGTAGAACAATACATAATACATTACATTACATTAGTAGATTACATAGTATATTACGTAGTACATTACTTAGTAGATTACGTAATACATTACGTAGTACATTACTTAGTAGATTACTTAGTACATTACGTATTTCTTCCAAAACACATCTATGTTGTCCTTTGATAAGAATAATTACTCCTATTTTAAAATTATTATAATATCCTTAGACTTTTTAGTCATTTCTATTCATTGTCTATTCTGGAAAACTGACAATAGACATTCATTGAGAATGCTCATTTCCTACAATATCTCACACTTCCCTTCATTTCCAATTTCAAATAAATTCCCTTACATTTCACAATCTTAAAGTTCAATTGTCAGCTTATTTTCTTCATCGTCTGCCCAGCCACACTTAAATTATATATTTCACAATTATGATATCAACCATCAAAGCGGAAAAACAGCCACGCCCTCTCTCTCTCTCCTTTCTCTTTGTTGTTGTACTACAAACCACTAGAATAACTTCCTGCTAAATTATTATACAATGTTATACAAAAATATTTTCACTGTCGATTGCAAAAAAATAACTGCAATTTTCATGCCTCACTGAGCGCTCAAATAACTTTGCTTAAATGTTATTATTTGATCAAGCCAGACATGGACATGGACAAACAACAAGAATTACAATAATAACAACAGCAACAGCAAGAACAACATTCATAATAAGTAAATTATATTTTTGAACGATGCACGGAAAATCTAATTTAAATTTACAAATAGCACAAAGCATTTTTGCAAAAGGGTGTTTCAAAACTGAGGATGGAAATAACTTTGATAGGAAATACAAAACTAAAGCCTAAGGTTTTCGAAGAGGTAGATAGAGCTTATAGACTGTGAAGTTATTTAGACAGTAATTGAAAAGTTTCTCAATCTTTTTGACATGTTTCATCGCCGAGGTTTGACCGCATGTCGTTCACATTCTTGAAGTTTCCCTTCAATCTTTCATTCTTTCTTTCCCCCTTTCTTTTCTTATCAATACCATTTAGTACAACAACAGCAACAAACAGAGATACTTTGTACTTGGCCCTTTGAGCTTGAACCATATCAGCTTTAACCATATCAGCGTCTCCTCACTTACTATACCTCGAGTTTGCTAACATTTATATTTGACAAATGTTTGCTCTTCTATAGTATTAACTCCATAGTTCTCCCCGATAGAGCTGCAATACGGATAGCTCTGATCTTTCATGTTTGTCTCTTTTAAAACCTTTTCCACAAACTGCTTAACATTCAGATCTTTCCTAACTTTTGAGACACCCTTTATTTATACAAATTTTTGAAGTTGCATATTTAGAATATGAAAACGCTTTTTAATTTACAGAGATGCATCAATGCATAAATGCATATATATATATATATGTGTGTGTGTGTGTGTGTTGTTTAAGTGCTGGCGGTATTCCCCCTCAAGGGTGACCCCAAATATTTATTATGGCAGACCACGCTCGACTGATTTATGTTAATTTATAATGTCAATTTCTGTTGCTGTCTGGAGTGTGGTGTCTTCTGCTGCTGCTGTCTGTCTCTCTGTCTCTATGTCTGTCAGTGTTTGTTTAATGTGTTTGTTGTGGCCGCTGCTTTGATTTGTCTCTTTCTATCTGTGCGTATGTGTATGTGTGTGTGTGTTTTCTTTTATAATTACAAACTGGGGGAGAAAATATCGAAAAATGATTGTTTTATTTGGAAAACATTTCCCACACTCACACGCATACACACTCTGGCACACAGTCACACAGGCACTTTATAAATCTTTTAGAAGCTTAATTTAATTAAGTAATTTGTTTATCTATTATTAACTTTTTGCTTCCTTTCTCTCTCTCTCTCTCTCTCTCTCTTTTTTTCAGGCGTCACAATGCGCGAGAAGAAAGGCGGCGCCCTGCAGAAGCTTAAGAAGAGGCTATCGCATAGCTTTGGCCGATTAAGTGAGTATTAGCAATTCATATTCAATTCTTGGTAAATGTTATAAACAATGGCAAAAAAAACATAATAATTCAAAGCTGACCATATGGGAATGACTTGACTCTGGCTGAAAATTATAAATGAAAAACTGTCTGGCAATTGGCGACACATAAGTTAAGAGTCAAGCTTAGACAATAGATGTGTGTGTGGGTGCAGTTTTTGTCTAAACAATGGCTGGATGTAGGAAATACAATAGACACATATCTATGATTGCTTGTAAGTGTGTGTGTGTGTGTATATGTATTAATATGTAGGCAGCTTAAAAGTTGGGCCTCTTATTGTGCAATGAATGAGCGCTGACGTGACTCAGCGCGGCTTGAGAAAAATATCACAATTGCAACTTGATCTATAGTTGTTCATCTTTAAATAGATATATGTCTATATATATGCTTAGCAAACAGCTTTAAACTCTATCTATCATATACTACTCCTCAAATAGCCACAGGTAAACCTGTTCATTGAACCATTTCTGATAACTTACCTCTTCTATCCATCATTTTGCAGTTCTTCATTGCAAAATACAACTGTCTCCTCATCTGATATATGTACTCTATATGTCATAAATTACGCTCAGCCTGCACATGACAGTTTTGCTTTTGTGTTTGGGTGGAGGAGAGTAAGTTTATAAAACTCTCTCTGTGCCCCACCTAAACCCTCAGCACTCAGCACTCAGCACACTTTCTGCCTCGTTGCATCAAATTGTTCAACTGCATCTGGCCGCAACTTTTCAATTCACTCGCCGTGCCATTCACTCTCCTTCACATTCAAATGCCGAAACTGCGTCAAAAACATTTTCAAACAAACAAACAAAACGTAAAAAAACTAAACCCATGAGTTTTATTTAAAAAGTGGCCCCCGCCTCGCAAACATTGAACAATTTCAACAACAACAAAAAAATGCCAAGAAAATACTCGAAAAAATCGCGGTGGGTCAGCAAACAGCATATAGAGAGACACACTGTCAATGTTGTCATTCAGGAAAAGCATTTAATGGTCAAACATGGCATAGGAACTATTAGTTCTGTATGCGAATATGTCCATAGATTTTCCAGCTGTCTGTTCCACTTGTCCCATCCCCTCCATCATGCGGCATAATTGAACGTTCATTCGTTTATAGAGCTCGTTCGTTCCATTCTAAATTCTCCCCCTGTTTTTTGTTGAGTTTTGTCAAACAAACTAGAAAAACTGTGCTAAAATTTCTGCACTAATGCAATTGTCTGCATTTGCTTTGCGCTTTGTTGGTTTTCGGAGGAGGCCTCCGTGTATAAATTTCAACTATTATTTTGCATTTATGATGGTGGTTATTGGTTAGCCTAACTATGATACGTTTACCCAAATAGCCAACCAAGAGAAGCCAGAGCCCGGCCACGAGTTGACTCACACTCGCCAAACCCGTTTCGGTCGCTTGATTTTGCGGCATGCGGCTAATTGTCTTTCAACGCCCCCACACAGTGAGGCGGCAGACAGACGGTTTCGGTGCTCTGGTGCTCTGGTGCTTTGCTCTGGTGCTTTGGTGTTTTTGATGTTTGTGCTGATGCCAGAAACGAGTTTGAGTTTGATATGCCTGCCTCGAACAGCTGTTTTTCCATATAGAGCTTGATTTAGTCAGCAGAAATGCCGATTAAAAATTGCTCAAGTGTTAGCTGAAGCTTGGCTAATGGCCTTTATTTGAACAATAGGGTGTGGTCCATATATGGTGTGAATTTGTGCCGAGATTATTGAATATGGTTTATATAATATTGCTATGATATATTTGGTCAGATATGACCTACAGATGTAAGTTGTTTTCAACAATATTTCCATATACTTATTCAGGGTAAGGAAAGCCAAGAAGAAACTGAACTATAAGAAGTTGATGTCTTTCGAATGAAATGCAATTTTGTAAATGAACATGACCTTTATGACTGAAGATTCCATGCGAAAGTTTTCTCTATATGTGTTTTCTTTTCAATATTTCTCAACTTGGAAAACACCTTCTTCATTTCAACCACAAAAAAGATTCACAAAGGAAACCTTATTACTCACACTTCTAATTTTATTTCCCATTTGTAGTTCTCTTTATTACTCTTAACTTTTCACACCTTATAATCTAATCTACTTGGATTCCTCTCGCACATTTTCTTAGATACACATAGGGACTCCTCTCTTTCTATCTTTAAATCTTCATTACAATCTGCTAATACCCACATCTACTTGCCGTTCAATTTCCCATCAACAATCGGGTAATCTGCTGACGGAAAGCTGCTTATTTTTCATTTCATGTGCTATTTTTCAGCTACATTGAATTCAGCTCATGAATTTTGCAATTGAATACGATTTTCCAACAGGAGGCAACCTGTAAGTGAGTCAAGTGCGAGTAGAAGTTTTGTAACGAAAAAGGCAGCAACTCATCCTGCCTCCTGCTTGACAGTTTAAATGTTTTCTCTGCATTATTGAACACACTTGCTACAGTCGTTGTGGCAGCGGCAGGCACTATCAGTGGCAGCTGCCGGCTGTTGAGTAGCATAAGAAAAGCAAAAAATGTCACACAACGTTGCAACACATGCAGCTTCTTTCCTTTTTGATATGATACTGAAATGTCTGTGTTGTCTGTCAAGGTTATTAAAAAAAAGTAAAAGGAAAACTTTCTTGAGGTAGTCAAAGATTATATACCCTTGCTGATATCATTTATATATACATATGTCTTTCTATATATAAAACTCTTTGACCTGACTGAGTGACTTATTATCAACGCACTGGTCTAATAGAAATAGGTAGGATGCTGAAATTTCACAATTTATGGCCTAGGCGCGCGGTAAGAAACCTTTTTGCCATAGTCCAACTGCAAGTGGGTCGAAATAGAGGTCAAACGTTGTATGGAGGCCTCAACTATTAAACCGATCGTCATTAAATTTTTACAGTATACTAAAAGAGTCCAGGGGAAAATTAAGAGCTATATATAGCGATATAAAAACCGATATATCGAAAATTATCGATATACATCTTTTTCCAAAAATGTTTAAAAATACTAATAATGCCCAACACAAGATAAAGAGCTATTTATCAATACATAGACAAGTCGACATATCGATATATATCGCTTGGAAAGCAAATTAATCGATTAACATATCAATCAGTGTTTTGGAATCATTTTTAGTATACTAATATCGGTCAGGGGAGGATCAAAAGCAATGTAGTGTTGTAAGAACCTCTATTTATCGATAAGCATCGATATATATCGGTGTGAAATTATTCGTACAATGCACTTATCGAGAGCTGTATATGAGAAACGCTCTTACGAGTAAAACAACAACAAAAATAGCACTTAACTTCAAGCGGCTACGCATCGAAAACAGTATCGTAGCTAGCCATGATCTTTTGACTTCCTCTTCGTCTTCTGTTTTGACATCGTCTTCGCGTTCAGATCTATATAATCTAACAATTTGGAAAACTGCTTTATAATTTAATCATATAGAATTCTTTGGCCTTAATAACTAGATCACTGACTGACGATCAACCCAAAGCTCGAACAGTAAGAGTTAGAAGGCAGTTAAATCTTATGATATAACTAAGCACTAAGGAGCCGTTTCGAGTCAAACTTTATATGATAATATAATAAATTTCTTCATATCTCAGTGTTTTTTTTAGCAATGATAAAATTTATTGATAAAATATTATAAAAATGCTTGGACCAAGAGAGGTCAGCTTTATTGAAGAAGTAGGAAATCTTGTATAGGAAAATGAGAAACTCGCTTCAGAAAAGTATGCGAAAAAGAACCCAGGCAATGTGGGGTAGAATTACATCTCAGCCCAATGATTCGTGCTGCCCACAAACATACTGAAAAGCGACTTCTCAGAGTACGCCCATTTATTAAATTTTTCTCTTTGAACGCTGTTATATCAGGTAACCTGATTATTGCAGAACTTTGATTGCAGCATTGGCTCAACCTACGTGCCAAGCGATTAAATTATAATAGATACCCTCTTGCCAAGTGTATTATGAGCTCGAGCTCACTGTGTTTAGCCCAGAGTCAGCATCTTGTCGTTGTTGTTGTACACTTGTCAGTCTTAGTCTCAGTCTGAGCTTAACTGTCATTAATTGCTGCTAGTCGTTGCTCTTCAGCTTGTTATTGTTGAAGTTGTTGGTGGTGTTATTGTTGTTGTTGTTGCAGCTACTGTTTCGCTTTTTAATTTCAACGGGTTTTCTTTCTAATTATACAACATGAACGTCCCTCTCGGTCTCAGTGCCCCTCACTCAACTACTTCATTTGCTGGCAATAAAAGTTATGAAGTAATAAGCGTACGAAGCTAAAGCAAAGATGGCATTAAGTAAATTGCATTTAAGTAAGAAGTAAAAGCAACAGCTTGAAAGGGAAACAGATATATATAGATATAGAGAGAGAGAGAGAGATAGAGAAGGCCATGGCAAAACAACATTCTTTTTATTTCTTTCAGTCCGTCCGTTTGCTTTTGATGAAGCGTCAAGTGTCGCTCCACAATTTCAGCTCCAATTCCAGACTGTTCAGTGCTTTGGAGTTCTGTTCTGCTGTGGAGATACTTAGATACTTTCTTGCTGATTCAGTTTACTGAACTGGACCTGGGCCTCCACTTGAGCAGCTGAACAGAGCTGAGCTGTCTGAAGAGCTGTCCAGCTAACAATGTCGTTTTCATATTGATAGTTCTGCATTCTTGAGATACTTTTTTGTTGTATGAAAAGATAGTTTCCTGTTTGTGTGTACTTGAGGCTTATTGTTATAATGAGAGTGTAATTGAGCAACTATATAGATCTTGCTATAGTGCTGAAACTGGTTGAAAAAAGCACAGGTATATTGTCAAGGGTTGAGCTCAATAGCAGTTATAGAATGATGCTGTCATTCTAGCTGGATAAAGAGATTATAGAGGAAAGAGACCAGAGTACAGATTTCTTGAACTTGCTGAATAAACATCATAGTTGAAAGAGAGAGGAAGTGGATAAGAGATCGAAACTTCCTTTACTCTATATAAATTCCTTCATTCCTAAGACCAAAACCATGTCAAGCGCCCTTCTCAAAAGCAAACTTTTTCTAACACCAACCACAAATCCTGAAGTGCCTAAAGTCTAGGACGAACTTGTAAGAACTTCTTGAGTTTTGTACTGTTGCATTTCCTCTAACGTTTGCTTATTTTGTACATCCTTTAAGTGTAAATATTGTATTGAAGTGACCAACGTCCTGTTTGCCTCCTAGCTAGCTGCCTTCTGCCTGTCAGGCATATCATTGAGATGTCTCGGCATCTCGTCTTGCCTCTTTGTGTCACCGATACACTTTACTTCCGGCTGCCGGCTGCCGGCTGGCGTCTGCTTGTCGCCTGCTCTTTTCTTTATTTGCTCCTCCTTGGGCTTGTCATAATCCTTTTTGATAACATTTTATGTCACAAGCCAGAGCCAAACACTCCACGCTATCTATGACTTTAACCCCTTGACTCTGGGGGGAGTGCTGCTTGCTGCTTGCTGCTGGATGGCTGGCTGTGGCAGCCGCCGCCGACTGGCCATGGCAACCACTTGATAACTTTACACTTGAGCTCACTCCAGGCGCAGGCTCTCTGTGTGCGATATTTGCTGCGCTACTCAATGACAAAAAGCGCGATAAGCAGCTAATGGCCGCACCTCCCCAACTCCTCCCCAACTGGCAGCGCAAGTCTATTCAATGGACTGTCCAAGCCCGCATATGTCTGTATGTGTCCCTCAGAGTCCATTTCGAGTGGAGGCGGCTGAGTGTACACTGGGAAAACATCATTAAGCAAGGACTGCAAGTCAATTTGATGGGAAAAGAGTCCATGAAATCGAACATAAGTTTCCAAAATCTTTTCAAAATAAACTGAAACAGAGAACAGAACATTTGTTAAAGTAATCTCAGAAGGCCTAGCCATGTTCTTAGAAGACATCTCCATTCTCCCATACCTTTCTTTCTCTGAGTGTAGAAGGTTCCAGCCCACATACTCGTACACTATCAAAGACGCATCTTTGCGCTGCCGTCTCGCTGGGCAACGCTTTTCATCGTCGTCGTCGTCGTCGTTGTCGTGTGTCGACTTCATTGTATTTACGCTTTGATTTGTGAAAAGAAAAATGTTCTATCTCTAGCTGGCTTCCATTACTTTTACTCCTCTTCCACCATCCTCATGCAACTCATCCTACCCACCCAACTGTAGTCATCAGCTCATGCCAAGCGGTTGAAAGAATCCGCTTTGGTGTTCATTGATATAACGTAGCGCTTTATATCACATACATAGTTGAGTTGAGTTCCCTGTTAGTTCTGTGCTGTGCCACTTGGCGTATGAGTAATCACGCACATGACCTTACGCTTGCCCAGGCACACATTTAATGCCCATTTGCCGTCTGTTGCCTGCCCAGCCCTGCCCTGCCCTTAACCGCCTCGCTCCTGCTAAATTCAACAAGAGGCATAAAAAAAAGTTGCACTATTAAACCTAAAATGTATATAAATGTATGCTTAAGTTGAGTGCAAAACAGGGCCGCCGGGGGGAGGAAATCATAAACCAAAAGAGTTTCTCAGTTCTTCACGCTGTGCGCGTTGAAAGGAAAATACATGCGTGTGTGTGTAAGTTTTTCTTGTTTTTCTTGTTTTTTTTTTTATTTTTTATTACAAATTTGAGCAATTTGGTGGGATTTTAGTCTGGGTTGAGTGGGTTCTTGACATTGAGTGTGGGGCGGTTATGCTATAAACGAGAGCGCTGAACTTGAGTATTAAATGAGGATAATGTGGGGGGCAAAAGTATTCAAGGTAGCTTAAGGTGTTTTAAGGTAGCTTAAGATGCAGGCTTATAGTTTTCGATGGGAAACATGTGTAGGTTATTTAAAAATGTACTAAAGAAGTCAAGGGAAGGTCTTTTAAACTGTAACGGATCATAGATAGAGCCATCGTTTCATCCTCTACATCGAAGCCAGAAATCAGTCTGAGTATTTATCGGCTATGATATGATAATTATAGATGCTTTAGCAGTAGGAAAAATGAAATAACTCAGATTGTATCTAACTATAAACTGCATCAAGCTAAAGGGCCCCATCTAAGCTGCGCCCTCACTCTCTGTGGTGTCAATATTCTCACTAGAGGTAGGAAACTATCGACAGTCGGCAGCATCAATGGCCCCTGATAAATTTGCCAAAAACATCGATGACCGCCAATAGTTTTTTCAAAGCCATCGATAGTGGACGATAGTGGCATCGATAGTGGACGATAGTGACATCGATAGTGTCCTGCCTTGCTAAAGACTCGATCTGACTCCACAGATGTTGCCGGAATGCACAAATATTTGAGCATTAGTGTTTTAATTGAAGGAAAATCTTTTTTGTTAAGTCAAGCGACGCCACAAATGAAGAAAAACGCGCAATTTATTTTAGTAATGTGTAAACAGAACCATCGATAACACTATCCTTTAGTGCGGCATCATCGATAGGAGGCCGAGTCGATAGTGCTCCACCATTGATAGTAGGCCGAGTCGATAGTGCTCCACCATTGATAGTAGGCCGAGTCGATAGTGCTCCACCATTGATAGTAGGCCGAGTCGATAGTGTCGATAGTGCTCCACCATTGATAGTAGGTCGAGTCGATAGTGCCATTGATAGTAGGCCGAGTCGATAGTGCCCACCATCGATAATATTGATAGTGATTGTTTCGATTGTTTCCCACCTCTAATTCTCACCATACTGATTGAACGTTTACATGTTCTTTGGTTTCCCACCAAAATATGTCATTCTATAGTTCGATACTATTTTGGTGTCAACACCACAGATTTGCAAAGGTAAACAAATGGATAAATTGCAAATTGCAGCGATGCCCCAGTAAATCCTAAATCCAGCTGCACTTCACATTCTAAATATTTATCTGTCTCTCACTACAAATTGATTTGCAGTGTCTTTGACATTACCATATTGCATAGATAAAGCTTGCTTGCTGCTGCTGCTGCTGCTGTTGCTGCTGCTGTTTCTTGTATTTTTCTCTTTTTCTAGTCGTATTTTAAATCTCTTGACACATTATCAGGCTTTTGTTGAGCTGTCAACCAAACCATTTCCATTCGAGTGTTTTCTCCCTTTCCTTTCTTTTCCTTTCTTTAACTTTGGTTTATGCACTTGTTTTATTATTTTACTTTTCATGCTACGCTACAACTCTACGGCTCGGCTTGCTTGTCAATGACAGGCGTCGCTCGTATGCGCACATGTTCGATAATTTGTTTTTAAACGGCATGTTGTATGTGCCGGCTCGCCTCATTGCTATTGTTGTTGTTGTTGTTGCTGTTGTTGGGCGAATGGAACACCCCATTTACAGGTACATGTGTTGCAGAAGGCGATGAACAAGGCATACCAAAAAGATGAAAAAAAAAAGAATAAGTAGAAACACACACACGCGCGCACAAACACTAAAGTATTTTTCTGCCTCACGCCTCCTGAACTCTTTGGTCGTCGTTGGTCGTTGGTCTTTGGTGGATTGGTTTTTAGTTGGGATGGCTTTGGTTTTCGGTTTGGTTGGATTGCTGCCCTGCCCTGTGTGGTGGTGGCGTCCATTGCCAGGCGAAGCGTCAACGTTGCCAGTGAACGTGCCTTGAATGCGAGCAGAGCAGCGCCAGCAACACCATCAATACAGCCAGATACACACACACACACACACACACACATACTTGTGTTAATAAAAGCATTTTAAGTGAAATTCACTGCCTCGAAACGTAAATCGTAAATATTCTGTTTTCAATGTTTTCTTTTTATACTCTACATCTAGAAGGAGCTCAGAGTTCTGTTGTGAACTTTGCAATGGATAGTAGAGAGCACGTGGTGTGCGCCAATGCTGAAAAAACATTGCTGTAGCAGAAAAAGTTAAAGAAGATTCGCATTGACTAGGTGATGCTTGTGTTGAAGTTCAAAGAGACTCAAGAGAAGAGACTTATTTCAGTCGAGAATCATAAGAAGAGTCGCTAGCCAGAGATTCAGAATCTTTTCTTCTTTGATCTTACCAAAGCTGTGTTTGTGTACCGAACTAAAACTATGTTTGTGTAGGTGAATGCAAAGCAACAGTCGCTAGCCGGAGATTCGGGATCTTTTCTTCTTTGATCGAACCAAAGCGGTCATAGAAAAGTTAGGTTAACATGAAAATAGTCATGATTTGCTGATTATCATTAAACATATCACTATATCATATAGCTGACAAGGGAACTATCTATCGGAAACTCCACTAACATCTAACAGAAATAGATCATTTTAGTTTATAATCGATTATTTCTTATGACCGATTAATTTCACAGCAGTCAAGCATATATGCCAGAGTATCTAAGCTTCTGCTAGCCGCTGCTAGCTTTCCTCCTTGCTTGTCTTTTGGCTTGCTTTTTTTTTTTGTTTATTTCTTTATCTTGGCTTTTACTGTTTGCTGTTTAGCTTGTTATTTTGTTTAGTTTTGTAACAAAACGACTTAAAAATTTGCCAAAAAAAAAAACATAAAATCCGCAACGAAACGCGTCTTGGAATTCAATTAGCAAGCAGAGGCAGTTACAGTTTGAGAGCTACTGATGTTTCGGCCTTAAACAATTAGCGTTTTAAGTTATTTCTTGGCTGCCAAAAAGTCTAGTCCTCTTTTTTGTATCGCCTTGGCAAAGCTCATCAGTGCTCCGATTCATGATTTGCTTCGCTTCCGATGTACTCCGTTCAATGACACACGTTCTCCTCTGCGACGTGTTTAAAGGCCAGGCCAGACCGGGAATGGATTGGTGCTGGTGCTGGTGCTGGCAGTGCCACCGCCACCCCGCGCTCTAACTGCCCATTATTTGCCAAATGCAGTTTTCAATTGCAATTTCAGTTCAGCTGCTGCCTTTTGCCTCTTCCCTGTTTATTTATTGTTTATCTATGTCTCTGTTTTATTCGTTTTATTTGTTGTGTTTTGTTTGTTGGATTTTACATTTGCATTGTTTATTTTTGGTGGCAACGACGACATTTGCGATCAAGAGTCGAGAGTTCTGCCTGCTTTATCTGTCTCTCTCTCTTTCTCTCTCTGTCTCTTTAGCTCTTTCCCCGTCTCGTTCATTCTATCTTTGTGATTATTATGTTTTTTGCATACAAAGTGCAATGCCAACAGCAGCAGAAGCAGCGACAGCGGCAGCGATAAACAGCAGACAGGCAGCGCATAAACAAGGCTAAGAAAAAAACGTGGCAAGGAAGGGCAGATGGGGCAGAGAGGTGGGGAGGCAGGAGGAACTATAGCCAGCACAACCACAAAAGGCTTTTCGCATTTTAATAGAAATGTGCTGCATCTGTGAGCTGATGATGTCTCTTATGTAGGATTCGCTCGCTATTTGTTGTGTGTTTGCAAATACTCTAGAAGTTGCCTCGGGTCGGGGCTTACTATAAGTGTGGTGATCTGAAAGAAAAGTAATAAATAGATGAATATGTGCAGAGAATGATATCATGATGTGAGATGTTTTAGAGGATATGAGATCAATTGATGAAGGGATGTTTAAGAAATAGCCTGGAAGTAATAGCTTTGATGAAGGAGAGATAAATGTGAGTAGCTGGCTTTTACATCTGGATAATTTTGAAGACCGTACAAATGCACTTTGTGGATAAAAGAATATCGTGGATTACATTGCCCGTTGATGTCTGGCCCTACACATGCCCCCACTGCTCTAAACGCTTTAAGACAGACTAAACAGATAAACAGAATATTATATGGAATCAGAATTATGGATATATCCATGGTTCAAAGCCATTTACCCTGAGCAGTAGCCTCACTTATCATTTATTATAATCAGGGCTGCAATCCGGTTGGAACCTGTTTTGAACCTGTTCCGAACCTGTTCTGAACCTGTTCCCATCCGGACATCCGACCTTTTCTCTGCTGTGAACAGAACCTGCTTCTGAGCCAAGTTTAGCTTGAGCCGAACACGAATCGATCCAACATTTTCAGCTGGATAGAAAAGTACAACAAAAGTATTACAAATTTGGCGGTATTCCAATTGTTTTGCGTAGTAAGTCATTACTATATTGAGACACCAAACGATCATGCGTGAGTAAGTGAGCCTGCGAGTATGTTTTGCCAATGGTTTTTACTGACCATACACTGTTAGGCGGCGCATTGCACTTCGATTCGAACTTGTTTTTTTGGGTTTGCAGCCCTGATTATGGTATATATATTGCTTTTCAAGTTGGCCCTACAAGTGTCTCCACTCACCATGCACCATATCTATGGTTGGCACTACAAGTGTCCCCACTCACCATCCACCTTTTCATCAGGCAAAATTCTTGTAACTCACAATGTAGTTTGAAGATATAAATGACGTTTTCTTCGTGCCATTGAACCTTCCTCTTCAAAGCTTTGCCTTAATGTCGTCGGAATCATTTATCAACTGTAGCCGAAACGGATGTAAAACTCTCCAACAACTCGATACATAAGACCCTTTTGCTTTATAAGATAGTTGCTCTGACCCCTTGCCATAGTGTATCCCATCTATTGTCAACATCTGCAATTCCGTGTTGTCTAACCATCTGCATAGACGAGCGAGTGCTCGCTGATTCTGTTCAGTTTCTCTGGCTGTGTTCGTGACTTTGAGAATAGCCATAGTGTATTCTTACTTACATATATTGATTCCTCCTCAATAGCAGATAGCAGATACATATTTCACTGACTTATGCTTGTCAATGCCTCAGCAGAAAATAACAAAATATTATGCTACGTGATTTTTGCAGCATTTGGCGCTTGAATAAATTTCTGATTGCATTTTCGGGGGATTCGCGTGGGCTTTCGCCATAAGCTGCTGCTGCTGCTCCTTCTCCTTCTACACAGTCTTACTCTAAATTGGTTGCCATTTTGGTTGGGCTTGTGCTTCGCATCGCCCACTTGCTGCCACAAAAAGCGTAAACATTTCATTTCCATGTGAAGAAACAAATGCAAAATAAACCAAGTGTTAAATATTTGACAAGGAGCCCAGCTCCAGCTCCATCTCCAGCTCCAGCTGCAGCTGCAGTAGGTGCAGCACAGAAGAAGGCTTGTCTAAAAACTGCTGAGCCTAAGGCAAAAATATGATTCTGCTGCATTTCCTGAGCGCCCCTCTTTTATACAGCTGCGAGTGTCAGAGGAGGCGTCTCTCGCTAATGACTTTTGGCCCCCGCACTTCATTATATTTGAGTTCACTTTGCCACCATAACATACCCTGCTGGCGTGTGCCTGCCTTGGCTCGCTTTGCCCTTCTCTCTAACTGGTTCAAGGTGTTGACTTTGTTGCATGTGTCAGCAGGCTCTCCAACTCTCAACTGGCCTGGCACCTGTGTAATGGCTTCCGCTAGCTGCTGCACTCTTACCACACCAACCGTCCCTTCCGTGTCGTCGTGTCGTCGGTGTATTGTCTGTCATGTGCCCGTAAAATGATTTCCGTCACTTGCACTGCACGGCGAAGACAACTCAACTTTTGTGACATTGCCTGTTTTGATACTCTTTTGAGAGTTGTTTGCTTAGAGTTAGGCCGCTTTGTTGGTTGCCATTTGATAATATGATTGTGGCCTTTGGAGTGCTTTCTATATTCCACTCCACAAACCTTTGGATATGTGAGTGCTCTTGGTGATTTTGTTTGCCTGAAACGATGAACTTCTGTCCTATACTTGAAATCAAAACCATGGGAAAACATCGTCAGCAAAGAACTGAAACTTGTAGTTGGACTAAGTAAGTGCATTCAATGTTCATCCAACTTTATACCACAACTTTGTTTCTCTTCATTTCTTTTTTTTTTGACCCACCCACTCACAACACCTACACCTATACCATATCTCATATTTTCCCCCTTGCCTTACCCTTGTTGAAAAATGTCTTTCGCATGTCTTCTCGCACTTGACACTCTTGACTCTTGGGTGGGCTTTTTCTTGCTCTGGACGTTCGTCTTTTCAGCCTTTTGCAGTTCTTACAGTTGGAACAGCACCAGCACAGTTTTAATTACAGTTTGGCAAGCACTAGCTTGTCTCATTGTTATTGTTGTTGCTGTTGTTGTTGCTATGGTTTGCCCCATGCTCGCATTTCTTTTCAGTCAGTCTGGTTGTTCCCCAGCTCCATAATTTACAGCCTTTGGCCATTGTCTCGCTTGTTAGAGCCGGCCAACATTTCTCTTTATTGTTGGGTTTCCTCTCTCTCCCGATCCGACCATGTTGCAAAATATTTGCTTGGCTGCCTTTCCTCAAGACGGGCCAAACAATACAGCAATACAGCGCACGGCCGCAACCACGCCCACCCACACTGACAGTCACACTCACCCGGTGGATGGGTAGGTGGTGGTGGTAGGTAATAATAAGCCATGAGCTGAGCATTCCAAGCGTCTACAATTACCGCTGCTGTATCAGAGGGTCCGTCCGTCCGGCCTGGTCCGACTGGTCCGACAAAACCATATACAAATTCTGGTAACCGAGGCAGGCTCAAGATATTGCATTTCAGCAAAACATATTCATTCGCCTCCGTATCTATTCAGTTGTACCAGGAAAGCCGTTGTATCCGGACAGGTGTGGGCAGGGGGAGTTGATGTGGGGTAGATATGGAAACGCTTGGATTGAAAATTATTTTTCCATTTAGCTTTTATTTGCAAAAAAACAAAAAACAAAACAACAAAAAAGTACATAAAAATGTTATGAAGGTTGGAGAAAATGTTAAAAGGACTTGGGATATGGAAATAATGGTCATTGGAATTTAGTATGTTCATCATTTTTGTAGGGTTTCGTTTCCTTTAAAGGAAATTATATGAAGCATGAGTGATAAAAGTTGATGAAAAAGGGAAAAGAAGCATGAGAACATAGCCAGGCGCTTTAAAAGTAATAAAAAATGTTTGAAAAACTTCTCAGAATAGATATCTGTAGGTGATTCCTTATCTGCGCAACTCTGTTGATCATTTAGACGCATATTCATCTGGCTTAGCCCAAAGCAATGACTCACTTTAACCATTAAAATGCTGCTTCCATTAGCACATCCTTTCCTCCATTCCCATGCCATTTCTTTCAACTCCCACAGTTTCGTTTCAGTTTTCATTGCAGGCAAATAAACAACTGATTGAATGAATGTGCAAATGCAAATGAAGTACGCGAGATTGTGGCCAAGAGATACAGCGCATTGGACATGCCTCCTTCCTGCCTACTACCTGTCTGTCTGCCATCCCACTACGCACGCCTTTCTTCTCGTTTTTTTTTGGGCTGCCCTGAGATTGGCTCTGCCCGTCTGCCTGACTTGACTGCATATCGATGCTGTAGTTGCGCCAAGCCAAGTCATCATATTGATGTTGGGCAGACGAGACGAACATCCAAGTTGATGTTTTTTAATGGCAAGGTGGAGCAGAGCAGAGCAGAGCAAGGCTGGGCGGAACACGACAGTCACTGTTGGCAAATGTTGACAAAGACAACAAGAGGCGTACGACGTTTGTCCAGGAGGCGGACAGACAGACAGACAGACGGTTGGAATCTCAGCGGTTAACCAACGCGACCAACGCCACGACCACTTGACTGACTTTTGTTGCGAATTATTATTATTATTATTACTATTGCGCTGTCTCCGCCACTCAATTTGCATAGCCACAGGTGAGGAGAGGTGCCTGGAGGCAGGACAGGATGCCAGGCAGGCAGGCAGGCAGGCAGGACGTAGAACTCTACAACGGGCATTGCATTTCAATGACAATATTTTCTTGAGCGTTTCATATTGCCTGCTCCTGAGACCGAGTAAAGTCCATTGCTCTGCCTTCCAGGGTTTGCCTGGGTTTTGAGAGTGTGTAGTTAGTTTGCGAGGGTATGTCAATTAGTTTCGCCTTTACAAGGCGCCTCATTTGAGGACAATTTTGAATTGAGTAGTTTTATATGATAAAGTTTGTGAAACATGGATCAATTTCTACAATCGAGAGACCAAGGTACAGTCGATAGTTTCTGAAGTAGATCTGGCGTACTCTTCCTTGAAAGGAAAGCAAAGTTCGTGCAGTTTTGATCACAAATATGTCTTCCAATTCTGGTGGTCACCAGGCTATTCATCTGAAGAACTATCATTTCCATTTCCATCCAGATATTTCTTCATTATGTCTCAATTTCCACAGATCTTTCAAAACCTATTGACTAACCCACTTAGTTGCCTCTCGTCTTGCTTTCGCCTTGGCCCTGCTCTTGGCTCTTGCTCTGATGGGGTCGTTGTGATTTGATTACATTAGTTTGGCGTCGTCGTCTTCTACTCGCGCTACAGCTCACTCCTGGGTATCCGTTTTAAAGTTCATTTACTTACCGCGCCCCCCCCTCAATGGTTGGTTACACTTCCTTCCTACGACATGGTAGTTATTTACTCAAGTGCGGGATTTCTAGTTCGTTTGTCATTCCATTCGCCATCATCCGAAGGCCACAGGCAACTCATCTCAGCCTGCTCCAGAGTCTCCATTTGTTTCTTCATTCTAGCTCCTGCCTGGCACTGGGTCCGTCTCCTTCGACAAGTTGCTCATCTTAGTAGTCTGAGAGTATTCTGTCTGCCTTTGCACTTTCGTAGGTAGCTCGCGTTTTGGCATTTACAGCAAATTTGCAAGTCATAAACAAGTTTTTGCTTTTTATTTGACTTGTGTTGGTTGGTTTCCTTTTTTCGTTTTATTTCGGTTTGTTTTTGTTCCTCTAGTTTTCTGGTGTCTCTTTATATTATTTGGCTTTTAAGTTCTTTGTGTGTGTGTGTGTGTGGGTTTTTTTTTCTTTTCTGGTTTGCCAGTTTGCCAGTTTGCATCATAATGTTGATGATGATTTTTGCTTTGGTTCTTCTTTTCAGCGAATGAAGTCATAAATTGTGAAATTACGCTAAAAGTTTACAGGAAGTTGTTTTTCAGAAAAAATAAATACAAAATATAGACAAGTTGCTTTAGAGAGCTTATTAAATTTGTTTAGGTGTCGTGTCGGAAGGAAGTTTTGTCTAATGGAAATAGTTGCTTATGTTTTGTCCAAGTTGAGAAATTTTATATTTAAATTGGCTTAACATTTTACAGCTCTTACGAGTTCTGATGTATAATTTATGGTTTTTTCTTTATTTCACTTAAAGTTTTGTGGGATTTATCATTTCTACATTAATTTTCAGAATTATGATTAATGAACGTTTTGCTTAAAGTTGCCATAGTGGTGGGTTAAATGAGGATAGGCGAAGCCAGCTTTACCCTTAAAATTACTGATATTATCAGACTTTCCAGAAATTAGTTAGTGGAATTCTCTATCTCGCTCACTTTTATCTCTCATCCTGTTTTTCTAAAGTTTTATCATCAGAAAAATACAAATCATGTAGTGCCACGAAAAGAGTACCTCAAACAGTCAGTTTATTGGTGTATTACAAGCCAAAAATGCAACCCTGAATTACATAAAAGGTTTTTAAGTGTTTTTATTCAGAAATCTTGAGGGGGTAACGAGACGCCCATTTAGTTAATTCGTTTTAGCTAAATTTGTATATTGAAGTCCAACGGACAACAAAACTTGAGGCGCTTCTCACTATGTAACAGCCATTCTTCAATATTTAGGCTTTTTTCGCATGTTAGACATTTCGGGGGAACCAATTCGCCTCATCAGTAACCTTTTGGCAAACTGAAGCTAGCTATCCTTTCATGTTATTTAGCAAGTTCGCCTTTAGAAGTCATCTCAACATCAGCAAATTATGGTTGTAAACCCAAATATTTCTTACCCAATCTCTTTTGCTTGTTTCCTCTTTCTAAATCTCAAACAGAACAAATCCTTTGCAAGTTATCTACAACATTCACTGTACTATAAGGTGTTCTTCACAATAGAATTTGCCTTTGCCTCTACATTAACAACCTTCTCTTCCAACTTTCAATACCCCCTCCCAACCCCTAACCCCCCACTGCATGTTCATTCTTTATCTCTAAAATTTTGTCACTTCTTTTGCAGTTGACAAGCTCTCGACCGAGATTCTTTTAGATATTTGCACCTCTGCCTTAGACTCTGCGCTAGACCTATGGCTGTAACTCATTTGCCTGAAAGCATTTCGTTGTTTTTTTTTCGAACATTGTTTTTCCTGCGAGTAATTTGCAAGAGAACAAAACAAAAACACAAAAATTGAAAGAACCGCGTGCGTTGACGTCCTTGAGCCGTCATGAATGAGAAACCGCAAAGCTGAAAAAGAAAGTCGAAAATAACTGGAACCATCAATCAAATTGTGGCGTGTGGAGAGTCGTTGTTATCTAGGGCTGAGGGGGCAGAACGACACTTGGTTCTTGTAGTACGAGGCGTCATATCGTTCAATGTCAACGTCTGAGAAACAGGACAGGTGTGGTTAGCTTCTGGGTTAGCCTGGAAGTGTGGCGGCTAAGGTGAGGTTTGTTTTGGTGTTCTGCGGTTGAATTAGCATATGACTCATAGCCGCCAGCCGCCAGTGTATTGTGGTTCGACGCTTTGTCCTGCGGCGGGCGGTTACGTTTACTTAGCCATTAATAATGAGAAACCTACAACAACAAGGCAAACAGCTGAAAAAATTGTGGAGTCGACTTTTAGGTGCTATGGCAATAGCACTTAAAAATTGCCAAATGCAAACAGAGACGACAGCTAAATGTAGGGAAGCGAAACCGGGACGTGTGCATTTGAGAGTGAAGTTTGTATTGTTGGCAATTAGCGGAGTCCGGGAACTAGAATGAATACGAGCATATACTCCGGCTGGCTGGCACTCGTAAATTGTCATTCATTGTATGGCATGGCATGCGAGTCAGTGCATGTATGGGTATGTATGGGATCTTTGCGCATTTCTAGTTGACAATTTGAATAAAAGCATAGCATGTGCAGTCAGCGTATGCTCCATGCTCCATGCTCTGTGCTCTCTCCAAAAACTGTCGAGCATACCAGCTGAACCCAATGATTGTGCAACATTTGTATGTCCTGCTTGACTGTACAGATGTCCATCTCCCTGCTGCCTGCTTGCGTCCCTCTAGCATTGTTAAGCAATCTGTTGTTCGTTTTTCTAAGGGTATATTGGATTTAGAGTTCCAACAGTATGATTAAATCTTTAAGTAATCCTTGAAAATTATTTTCTGATAAATAGCTGTAGATGTGGATCTAAGGCTTCCATAAGGCATACAATTTGTAACGGACAGGTAGCAAATGGTAGAAATAGGTAGCATCTACTGTAGCTAACAATTTTATAGCTACATTTTCTCTTGAATAAATGCAAAAGTTGTCTTTTTACTCAATTGTGAAGCTAAGTATTAACAATTTGTTGACCATTTCTCGTACTTTTCAATTTTCATAAATTTTAGTTAATTTATATAGAAATACCAGCTAACTCGGAGTGCATAGCTACGCCTCCTCCTGTTGATCTTCAATGTTTTTGTCGCTGTTTTGCTTTACAATCTACCAGAAGTTTCTGTGGTGTTTTAGTGGAACTTCGATAAAATGTATCGATATATACCGATATCAATGTTTATTCGTCTGTCGTTATCTCTATATAAATAGAAAGATATCGATATACATGTATCGATAACTCAAGATATCTATGTACATATAGCGAAGATATCGAGGAAGTCGATATGCATATATCGATAAGTCAATTAGTCGATTTACATATATCGATAACCCAATTAGTCGGTATATATATATATATATATATATATATATGAATATATATATATAACTTATTAGTCGATATACATATATCGATATCTGAATTAGTCGATATACATTTATCGATAACTTAATTAGTCAACATACATATATCACAACTTAATTAGTCGATATACATATATTGATAACTCAGTATATCGATATACAGATAAACTCAATATATCGCTATACATATATCTATAACCCAATATATTGATGTAAAAATATCGATATATCAGTATGTCGATAAACATTATCGACAACTCCATATATCGATATACAGTATGTATACATCGATATACATATTCCATAACTAAATATATCGATATTCCAAACCAATGTATTCCTCGACTTTCCTCTCAACGATGTTAGTCTACTGTAATCGGTCCAATGGGTGCAAAGATATAAAGATTTTTCGATACAGCCTATATGAGGAGACGGTGCCACGTCCAGTTTTTCCAAAACGATATATAATCTTTAACCTTTCAATACGGGATGTATTAGTAAACAGTAAAAATGTCACACAGATCGGTCTAATACTTTAGGCAACTATAAAGGAGAGAGAGACAGACAGACAGAGTTTGATTTTTATATGATATATATAGAAATGCACAGGGTATCCCACAGCCCAGCAACCTTTTTTTAGTCATATTTTTCTTATTCCTTTTTTTTCCTTGTTGATTTTTGTGATTTCCTTCAAGTTGCAGTCAAGTCATTTCATGTTGCAATCTAAACATATGCAGCGCATTTTTGTGCTCGTTATGAAAAAACTTGATTTGTCTTGAGTTTCTTTTTTTCCCCCCAGCTCTTTCCATCAACCCAACCCTTACGTTTGCCTTTTGCCAGTCTGTTGTGCTGGCTGTAGCTGTGCGTGTGTGTGTGTTTTTATAAAAATACTTTTTTCTTGTTGCATTTTATGTCTTAACACAACAATGTCAACATTTTCAGTGACATTTTGTGTGTGAGAAATTTGTTACTGCCAAGTTTTCTTAGACATTTGTTCTTATCATCATTGCCCATTTAGTGCGAGTGTGTGTGTGTGTGTGTGTGTTTTGCTTGACATTACTTGAATATGGTGTTTTTTACTGGATTTGCTCGTGTTTCTCTTAGTTTCAGGGAATTTGGAATTGTAGTTTTGAGAATTCTTTGGCAAAGTAGTTTTTTGAGGCTTTTAACAGAACGAAGTGTGAGTTTATAAATGGTTTTTATATAGCCTGATTTTCTTCGAATTTCGTCTTTGGGATTGTCAATGGTCATTGGCATTTCTCTTTAAACAAGCTTATCATAGCATTGGGCTAGCCCAAGTGCCATTTCCTTCATACTTCCTTCAACTTTAAACTGCGAACTGCAAATTTCGATACACTGAGATCAAATCATGCCTGTTTGACTTCAGTTGCCCTAGAATCATAGATCTTCTTTACAGACACAAAATCATATCTTTGTTAGAATATGATATCACCTAGGTGGCTATATGTATTATATAATCCTCTAATGCTTTGATCCATATGTCATTCACTTTTCAGCTGCTTTCAAGCTATCTTATGGTTCTCGAATCAACCCTTATAAACTCAAACATATAATCTCTGACAATAACATTGATTTTATGAGCTTATGAGGCTTAACATGGTGTTAAGGAAAACTTACATATATGATACTCATCGAGTATATATACAAACACACAAGCATTGAGTGTCATAATTATAACCTGATAGTTGCTGACCTTCCTAGTATCAATATTTCACCTGCTTTCATGGCTTATAAACTATGCAGAATGTAAATTTCGAACTATTAGCTGCGTGGGAACTTCAACTTGCTAATACATATGTTCAATTGGAACACAGGGTTGCATGCCTGTATTGATTTTCTCTTCAACTGGAACTCTATGACTCATGCCAGAGGTGCTTTTTAGCTTAAAAATAAAAAAAAGGTTTCATTTTTTTCCTCTCTCCAGCTTAGGTTGCATTTCCTAATGCAATCTCTTGTCTAACCCGCATGTAACTCGTGTCAACTATTTGGACAAAACTTTTTTGCAAACTAGCTTTGGCCTTCAAAGGAACACACACAACCACCCACATCCCTATCCCCCCACGGTAGTTACCTTTCCACCTGAAACCCAACTTTGCCAAAGGCGACGACTTTCGTATGCATTTTTAATGCAAAAAGGCCAAAGGCACAAAAAACTTTGAAAGCACACAACTTTAACATAAACAACAGGGCTTGGGTGTACTGGACTCCCTGGGGCGGGGGGGATTATTATCGTGTGAGGTGTGTAAGGGACACACACACGCCTTTCAAATTTCGCTGACGCAATGCGACAGTTTCTGTAAATAAAGGGCAAGGCAGAGCAGAACGGAATAGTATGCTCCTTTTTTGCCTGTGATGACCTTTTCCATTTCCCAACAAAATTTGTAAACTCGTCACACAAATTGAATTACTTCGATAAACACACAGACACCCACACACATGCACACGCATACACACACCATTATGTAATAATCCTTTCCGCTTGACTTGACAACAATTATGTCACAAATCAAATTCATTGAAGCAGCCCAAGCGCAATCATTGTTAACCCTTTAGTGCCCAAATCAAAAAGGAATCATGCTGAAAAGATATTCCCCCCCAAGGGGAAACTCTATGGAAATTCTGCAAAAATTGTTAAAGCCCAAATATTATTAAGAAGTTGAGTGAAACTGAGGCCTGAGGCGCACACAGAGAGAGAGCTGATTGTCCTGTGAGTGTGGCCTGCCAAGGGGTGCGTGCAGCTTGCTAATGTTAACCAATGCAGTTGCAATTTTAGGGCTACAGAATCAGCAACATATGGAGATAAATTCTATAAATATTTAAAAGAATTTTTAATAATAAATCAAAGGTCAAAATCTGCGCTTTATCATACCAAAAACGGACACAACATCAGATTCATTAGGTCGCCAGACCCAAGATTCTTAACTTTTACTATTATTTTTCAAAAAAAAGTTATCTTTCAAAGGGAACCCTCAATTTATAACTCCAACTCTCATATGAAGGGGAAAAAGCCCCGCTCTGCTGCTTTAATTGAAACATTAACTTTTTGTTTAGCAAAAAAAAACAGCAGCAACTTTTGTATATTGCATAAAAGATTTAAATTCATTTGGCCTATCAAGACTTGCTGATGAGTGTAAAGGGGAGCCACCAGGAAGCCAGGGACATGAGCAACTCAAAAGCAACATCAACATTGTGTCGGCGGCCCTCAAAGGAAGCTCTCAATTTATGCAAATCGCATGTAAATCTGTAGAGAGTTGCGCCACAGCGCGGTAGTGCGAAAGCTGGGAGCGGCGGGGGCACATTGTCTGAGGATGTGGAATGGGCAGTAAAATTGCAAGCTGAATTGTCATTTAGAGCAGCAGGGTGGCATGTTAGAGGGGGGGGGGAGCCGTCAGCACACAATTTAGAATGTTGGCCGGAAAATGCCAACAGCAAATGCTTTGCCATAGCCAATTTTAATGTGCGTGAAAAGGCAATTGACAGTTTGAGAGCCACTTGGCAACGCACAATCGGCATATGTATGCATAGAGATAATGGCGTTGGTCATAAAAAATAATGAAGCGAGAAGTAGCAAATGGCAAAGGGGGAGGGGGAAGGGTATTGAGAAAAATCAAGACGCCAAGCAATTGAAGTTACTGCTGAAAGCAAGCAATAAGCAAAGGAATTTCAAGTTACAATTGGTTCTAGTTGAAGGAGCGCTGAAAGCAAGAAGCGGAGTTAGTTGTTAGTAGTTGTAAGTAAGGGGGAGAGTAAACGATAGCGGAAGTCTAGGAACTAGGAACTGGACATGAATTGATAATGGAGAACAAATTTAAATTGAACTAGTTTTAGAGTTTTTCTTTTAGTTGTTATTTAAACTGCTGTGTTTTATAAAGAGGCTTATTTAAGGAGGTATAAAAAGTAAAGAAATCTACGAAATATTTATTAAAGTAATTAAAAAGATGACATTATTTTTTGCATAGATAAATATATATGTATAAATTTATGGCTGTGTGTTATTCTGTCTGTGTGTCTGTCTATCTATCTGTCTATTCTTTACAGTATAGTAATATCGATCAGGAAAATGTGTAGGGAAAATATATCGTTTTGGGAAAATGGTCATGGCAGCATTCTATTATAAAAGCGATGATGAAAATTCGTCATATCTTTGTAAATTTTGGACCGATTATCATGAAACGTCGAGCTATATATAGGTTTGGAATATCGATATATTTTGAAAGTGATATATATGTATCGATATATTGAGATGTCGATAATGTTAATCGCTATAATTATCGTTGTAGTTATATCGCTATCTATAGTTATCTAATATATAATATATATGTATATCGATATATATTTAGTTAGATGACATTTCGATAATTCTTATCGAAGTCTTGAGTTTTCGATTAATGTTAACGCTAATAATTACCGATGTATGCGGTTGTCGATATATCTATATCGGCATATGTCTATTATCGATATATGTATATCGATTTTTCGATATAGGAATATCGATAGATTGAGTTATTTATATATATGTATACAGTAACATTTAGTTATATATATGCATATCGATATATTTAGTTATCGGTATATATTTAATCGATATTTTAGTTATCGATAGATATACTTAATTAGCGATATATATGTACATCGATATACATTCGCTTATCGAATTTTTTATTTAGATTAATTGATTTTTCGATATATGTACATATATATATTGTGTTATCTATGTATGTATATCGATATCAATAGAAAAATATATATCGATACATTTTATCGAAGTTTTTTTTTAATAAATCTTCGTATTTGTTATA
The DNA here is from genome assembly GCA_037043425.1 of Hirtodrosophila duncani. Classification (NCBI taxonomy): domain Eukaryota; kingdom Metazoa; phylum Arthropoda; class Insecta; order Diptera; family Drosophilidae; genus Hirtodrosophila; species Hirtodrosophila duncani. Next base: position 6,043,935 of record JBAMBM010000821.1, on the reverse strand, counting down.
TAGAAATGCCTTCAAAAAAGACATTTGCTTCCTTGATAACCCTCCACCTTTTCCCGACAGAAGTATTTCCTCATTTGTGGGAGCAAGAAAAGATTACTGGGGTCTAATTCTGCTGAATGCATACGTTGCAGTCACAGTTTCAGCAAATGTGTTTGTGCTCCAATGAAATATGACACACCATGAACCACTTACTACATAAATTCCAAAAGAGAATTGAAGTTTTCCCATTTTTGAGCTAATTTTAAAAATGACTTTTATGGAAACATTGAGAAAAGAGTCTGAAATTTTTGTTTACATATAAATTTACATAAGCTACTAAAAGAAGCTCTCGAGTAAAAGTTACTTCATGAAGCGAATATCTAATAAAGAAAGTTTACTTTTAGCAAAATTTGAAAAATGTTCTAAGCTTTTTAGCCTTTTCAAAGACACTTTTCTTGTCACCTTAACTTACTTGCACAATCTCAGAGTTTAATCCTCAAATTAGCTGGCAGCCAAAGAAAAAAGAATGAGAAGAAAACTTCTGCCACATCTCTCTCAACTCTGGCAACTTTGGCAAAGGAGAACTTTTTAGCCATGTCAATCAGACACAACGAGGCAAGCCCAAAAATTGAATTTCTACCTATTTCAAAAACAAAAAAAAAAAGGGAAACAAATTTTAGGCTAAAATGAAATTTCCAACTTTCCACAGCTTTAATGAAAATAAATATATTATTTGTATTTGCAATTTGTGGGTGAAGTACTTGGTTTCCTTTTGGCAGGATTAGCTTGTCAGACAAGTTTCGACAACTTTAATTGGTTTAAAATTAGAAAATGTTTCAAGGGAGCTCTGGCTCAATAAACAAATGCAAATGTTTACAGGAAGTGGTGGAGAACAGGAGCTATAACAACAACAACAACAACAGGAGCAACAGAAGCAGCAATAGAAACAGGAACAGGAACAACAAAAGTGTGAAACACAATACGCCCAGGCAAATATTTTGTTAACTTGGCGACAATTTTGTAAAGCATTGCGGGGTTGTGGGAGGGGAGTTTCAATGGGTACACTTGGAAAATATATTTCATAGCATATAGAAAGAAAGATCTGTAAAGAATATAGACAATATTTAAGAATTTCAGAAAATTTATATAAATTTGTATTCCAAAGTAGAAAAATTTAAAAAAAGAAAGGTTTAAGATTTCATTCTAAAACTGTTTGGAGCTCGAGAAGTTTTATAAAACAGTTTTCAGTATTTCTATTGCTTTTTTCTCTTCTTCTGCTCAGACGTTTATCTCTCTTCTCTGTATCGTATCTCTTCTTCCTCTATTCATTCTTTACTTTCGTTTGATCTCGCTGTCTTCTTTGTCTCGTGCTTGTCCTCTTTCTGTTTGTCTTTTCTTTATTTGTCTTCTCTCTGTCCATGATGCTGCCATGCCCTCTTCTTCGTCTTCTTTCTGTCTCTCCTTTCTTTATTTGTCTTCTCTCTGTTCTCTTTGTCAACCGTTGTCTATGTCGTAACCTACCATTTTTCCTTCTATCTGCTCACTCTGCTGTTTACTCAATACGCATTGAATTTCTCTAATGTTCTAGTTGTACAGTGAATGTTGAAGACGTGTTTGTACAGTAAGACAAAGATTTTTTAAATACAGAAAACAGTTTTAGTTTTAGTTGCACACCTCATCCAGATTGCTAGAGAAGCATAACTCCGCCTAAGGAACAGCTAGAAGCTGTTAAGTATATCGACCTGCCTTCGCCACCTTTTGAGAGACGAATTTCTGACCAATTTGCATCTGAGTGTAACGGCTCAAACTGTTTGGTTAGGGTTTGGCTGTACACCCTCAACATCAATGGCCGTCAGTAGCAACAAAACATTTGTATATAAATCATAAAAAAACACCAAAAACAAGAACAGTAACAACAGTAGGTAGGGCTCTCCCTTATCGTGTGTTTAACTTTGTTTAACTTGAGGCTTTCACTAAGCGCCCTGGCATTAGTGAGGGATCTACCTGTGGAGGCACATCCGCCCGCCCGCGAACTGGTCAAACAATCGTGCCTACCACAAACCATAAGCCAGCAGGCAAACCGAGCAGAGCACCCTGGCCCAGGAGCCAAGTGGAAGAGTACACGCAGGAGCCAGCCGCCCTAACAGCAGCCCCCATCGTCGTCTTGTCGGCCGCTGGTCATATCGATTGCAGTACAATGTCCAACCCCCTCTCCCCCACCAATGTAGTATGCTAAACAACCCCAAATGTGTGGTTGCCGCTGCTTGGCGCTGCTTGCTGATAAGCAACAGCTACAACATCAACGGGAACACGAACACGGCTACAAAATGTGGAAATGTTGCAATGCCAACGTGTGGCAGCTTGCGATATCAGCATGAGGAGTGCCAGAAGCAGCCGTTGCTCCCAAAAAAGGGGGTTGTGCATATTTCGAATGATGTATGGTTGGGTTTTTTGGGTGGATTTTTTGGGTGGTTGGGATGGTTGAGGTTGCTTGTCAGCCATGCAAATTCGTCACGGTTGCGTTTCGCGTACAATGAACCAAACAACCAACCGCCCACCCCCCCAAAAAACACAAGAAACACTGAGGCCGCCAGAGTGTTGAGAGTTGAGAGTATGAGCAAGAGAGAGGGAACGGTGTATGCAATATTTTTGCCACCACTGTGAAATCAGCATCCATGGGCAGCAACAATCCGGCACGTGTCTGCACTTTGAACGCAAACGAAGCAGCAGCCAACTCCATTAGCAGAGCGGCAAGCAATGAGGGGGAAGAAGAAAAGGCGATGAGGGCTGCAAGGCAACAACCCTCAGAATGTCGTCAACGTTTTTGGCATTTCACCTGAGGCCAAGCAGGCCAAAAACAGAGTGAGAGAGAGAGAGAGAGAGAGAGAGAGCAAGTAGGATTAGCTGAACTGCGACGATTATTGAGCGGGTTGCCATTGTAGGGTTCGTTTGATATGCCCTTTTTTTGGGGACCTACTGCACTTCAAATGCAACCAAGTGTAATAGAGCTGAGAGCAGGGAGTGAAGCCTGAAGGCAGTTGAAAATCTGTAGAAGATGAGGCTTTAAGCTGTGTAGGAATTTGGCCAATCTTATATTTTTCAGTCGTTCATTTTGAGATGAAATGAAAGTTTCTTCAATGCCAGAAAGTGTTCTTTCATCAAAGCAAAGTGTGCAAATATGAAAAAGAAAATTTAATGAAATATGGCTTCATCGATTCAAGAAAGTTTTCTTTTGTAAAACTAAAGTGGGAACAATATGAACACAGACCTCTTTTGGCCTTCTTTTGTACACAAAGATGAAGAAATTTCTGACATTTCATACTCTCCTACTTCATCGTAACTTTTACAAATCGGTTCCTCATACTACTATATATTAAATTTCCACGACATTGTAAGACAATATGTTATGTCTACTCCAAACTCAAATTACAATTTCCTCTCCCTTTCAGCACCTTTCCACTATAATTTCATGTAATTAAATACTTCAAATATCATGTTAACACCCAAGGGCCAATTCAACTCTAGCTGGCTGGCTGGCACCCATTCACTTTTCAAATGTGGTTCAACATTTTATATAATTTTGCTATTAGCACATTTTTCAAACTTTTGCAAAAGCATTCATTCACAGAGGAGACAGACTCAGATTCAGACTCATCATCAACTGTCATCATTATCATCATTATCGACATTAACAACATCACATCACATCACATCACGGTGATTGCTGCTTGTGATTGTTGTTGACAGTTTTGCATTTATTTCAATGCTCCATCACGTTCACAGCAGCACAACAACAACAACAATACAACAACAACAGCAATTTGCTGTTTGTGAAAATTGTCACAATAAGGCGTCGTTCCGTTCATTTGAAATTCGCTTGAAAATTGAGTTTAATTTCATTTGTTTGCTCAAGCAAATGTAAATGAAATTTGCGGTTTTACTTAGGATTTGTAGCTTTTGTTTTGCCAAATGTTACTTAATTTTGAAGCAAATTGAATAACATCTTGAAACAAGACAAGAGAAGACTTTATAAGGGGTGTCCCGAAATGGATTCAGTTCAAGAAATCACACAAAAGTTGGTCAATTCGCTTCCTATAAACCTCTTCATCTTTCAGTTAAATGTGCTAAGGCAGACTTTCTTAAGACTTCTAAGTTTTCATTGCTCTATCAAATATAGCTGAATTCCTAATAAGTCTGTTTACAAACTCTCAATAGATTCAATTAGACTCCTCACAGTTTGATAATCACTGCACTGTTTGTCTAACCTTAAAGCTGCATCACCTGTCAACTGTTACTGCGATCTGTTAACATTTGCCCTAATGACTTTAAAACTGTTACGACAGACATTTATAACAATTTTGTAAAGCAATTTCATGCTGCACACACGCACACTTACGTTTTAGGGCTTAATGCATGCATGTATGCATGCCGGCAGACAACTAGTTTAGTGTCAACATTGTATGCGTAATGAGATAGCAGGACGAGAAAGCCTTTAGAGCCAGGGGCTGTGCCTTTTGTTATGATATAAGCCAAGCCAGAGAGCCACATCCTAAGCCTGTAGTCCTGTAGCACTGCTGCTGCATGTGTAATCAACATTAAACTGTATTTTGTAATCAACCCACACACGGGCACACACGCACACACCTTGCCAACTCAGCAGGCGGAAGTGAAAGCTGACTGAAAGGAAAAAAATAAGAAAAAAAATCCTTGGAATTGCAGTCAGGTGTCGCCTAAAAACTGCAACTCATGCACGTCGGCTAGCTGACAGAGCTGAGGACACCATCCAAGGCAAACACATTATAAAATCTATACACGCTCTAAGCGCACTTTTAACCCATTAACGCCCCCACACACACACAGGCACACATTGCAGAATCCTTCCTTGATGATGCGACTGAAAAGTTCTGCTTGTTGTTGTTGTTGTTGCTGCTGCTGCTGAAGAAATAGTGTCAACTTTGCGTTTCAGGCATTTTAATGCCACCCCCAAACCCAAACGTATTAACACCTCACTGCCCCCTAGGGTACTGCTATGTAGTATGTTCCCATTGTCTATTGTTTCCTGCATTTTGTGTTCTGTGTGTTTTCTCTCTTCACAAAACGTTTTATCGTCTGTGCATAATAAATTTCTGTGCCTTTGTTGCTGTTGCTGGAGTTGTTGCTGCTGCTGCTGCTGCTGGTGGTTGAAGAATTTGAAGCATAACCAGCTTACATATTTTGATATGCAGTTTTTGTGTATAAAAGTTATTGACTTGAAGCAGCCATATCAGCCAGCAGCTCCTTGTGGTCTGGTCGTCCTCGTTCAGGTCGCCTCAGTATAGTCGATTTTCCAAGACGCTGCACGCATTAGGCACACTTGGCTACACTTTGCAGCAAATTTCTCTCTTTTTCTCCAGCCTTATCTAACCGGTAGCTGATGTCATTATACAATATATCTACTCTACATATACCTATACCTATATAAGGATATATATATATATATGCACACATACATAGGACATTTGACAATATGCTGCAGCGTTTAGCTTGTGTAACAGCTGTTAGCAGTGCTTGTCAAACCCATTACCCACCATGGCATTGCCCATAAAAGCATGCTATGCTTTTTTTCATGTTTTCTTTGGTGCAAACTTTGGTCTTGTGGTCGCTGTCGGTTGGTCTGTTCTTGTCGCCAGCCGCGTGTCTTCTCTTCCTTTGTAATTATTTTAAAAGCGCAACTTGTGCACGTAACGACATTTGCTGTGCTGCAACTTAGTTGATATTTTTGTTGTTATTGTTGTACTTTAAAGCAAACCAACGATTGCCACTTTCTGGGGAACATAAACAAAAGCGATTTTAGAGAAAGCCAAAAAAATGTAAAGCGTCGCGACGTGGTGCATAAGTGCGTGACTGGGAAAAGGGTAGAGAAGAAGAAAAAAGCAGACGAGCATAAGACAATGGGCTGAAGGGGATTCAATGTGCTCAAATCTGAAGCTGGCGAACTTTCGAGGAATGATGAAAATTATGGTGGAACAGGTGGAACAAATTGAGACTCATCCGCAGAAGTGCCTTAGCTGTTTAGTAGCACAGAATTAGGTCCAGCAAATTTACCGACTTTCATCTATATCAAATGTCCTTTAAGCAACTTCTGGAGGTCCTTTTGGTAGATGAAATTATGTCAAGCTAATTGCTTTCTCCATTTATAGAAACGAGCCACTTATGAAACTTCTCTTTTTGTACCTCAAGAAAGTGTTTATTTCTTGAAGCACCTAAAAAACTAATAGAAAGTCGAAGATTTCGATGCAGCATCAGGAGGATTATATTTTATTTACACAAGTCGAAGAGGAAACTATCGTAACCTTTCCAACTTGTTTGCCCCACAAAAGTTTTAAATATTCTTTGCGCTCTCAAGTCTCATTATTGAGTTGTTGCCCTACATTGTCTGCCCACTGTGCAGTCCTCCCACAGCCAAAAAAAAAAAAAACAAAGTATTTGCCCAGCCCAAGCCCATATCACATCGCCAGGCTTGTTGTTCTTCCCCTTCTTCCTCCCCTCCCAGAACATCCTACTCATAATGCTATTGCGCCTCGAAACTTTTTCGGCGACGTCTGCCTGCTGCCAAGTCAAGTGCTCTAAACTGGCTGCCAACCAGCCACACTCTCCACCCCCACCTTACCCCTGGCCATCACTATTCACCGCCCCGCCCGCCTCCACTTATCAAACTTCATATTTACAAAACTTCAAACTATGGGAGCTTGGGTCTCTTTGCTTTCTTTTGTTCTCATCGTCAAGTGCACTATGACTGCTTTAGGAATACGGGGCGGGGCGGAAGGAAATTGGAGGCAAAAAAAAAAAGATGGCGGCGTTGCGGGCCATTAGCCCAAAAGGCTTGCATGGCCCTGGAGGCCACTTCAAGGCACAATAATGAAAAGTCTGCCGACTTCTTGATAATGATAATGAGAGCATAGAAATGTTGATTATCTTACGCTGCCTACGCTGATTATTATGCAAAATGGCGAGGCGCATGAGGGGGGAGAATGGCACTGGCACCAAATTAAACGCTGCAAAATGTTTGCCAACACTTCACGAAGCCCCTTTGCCAGCACTCCACCCGCAATTAAACACGGCCCCTGGTCTGAGTAGTGTGTGTTTAGGTCTCAAGCTGTTTTGCCAGCTCCTTTTGGCTGGCGTCTTTAAGGCAGAAGGCAGCCTGCCTTCGAGCATAAATCAGGCATTTGTTGCTGCAAAAACTTCACCTTAACTCCTGCCCTCCCCCTCTTTAGTAGACAAATTGGTGTCTCAAGTAGAAGAGAACGTGTCTCTCCGTCTGTCTGTCTGATTGTCTGTCTGTGTATTTTCTTTCAACGGGCTCTCAATTAGTTGGTCGTTTACATTGCCTTCTTATTCTTGTCCTCCTCTGCTGTTTCAGATCTTGTTGTTCATTTTTTGGCAGCCATTTTCGGTTTTCATTGCAATTTTCAATTTCCATTCATTTGCAGTGCAAATGTCTCGTAAATGTCAACAAAATTTGTTAGAAGTTTTGACAAGTTTTCTCTGGGCCATCACACCATTAAAGTCGCAATTTTCGTCTATTTAAATGTTGTGTAATTACGAGGGTATGTTCATTAGTTTATATAACGATTTGAAGATGGAAACAAGATGGTTTTGTAGATGAAGAAGTCGTATATGCTATACGTTTAGATGTTATGCAGAGGTACAAAGCGCTGCCATGGCCAAGGGCCGCGAAAACCGAAAAGAAAACGCGGACTCGCTCGCTCACTTTCAATTTTCATCGATTTTAACGATATACATATATCGACATAAGTACATCGTATAACTATATATAATCTATCTATACCTATGATATCATCTAAATGGAAAGTAGATAAATAACTGATGATTTGGCCCCCATGACCTGTTGGTATTCCCAAAGATGAACAAATGATTTGCACACAAACGTACGTCTTATCAGTTGGTTGTCTCTGAAACAGCGAATCTTCTGATATTCTTTCTATATGGATTTCTTTATTATGATATCGAAAAAAGGTCACAGAATATAAAACAAACTATTGGCAAGCTAAAATATTGTATTTTTCCATGGTTTTTATACAAATTTATAGATCAACTAAAGACCCCAAGCTGAAATTTGTTTTTTCTCGTTTTTTTTTTCAATTATGAATTTTCATTTAACACTTAAATGCATTTGAATATTATTAAAAATTGATCAAACAAATTTTCATTTCCATTTGCATTCGTTCTGCAAAACTGTCAAAAACAGCTCCAAATGAAAAACAACGAGCGGAGTTTGGGAAATGTTGGACGTTTTCACAATTTTTGGTTCAACGAAAATATGTGATTTTTGTTATTCTCATATTTTTACCATTCACAAAAGATGTAAAGGTAAATTAGTTTGGTCGTGAAGTTGGCAATGCACAGAATGAAGTGTTTCTGACTATGTAAAGGATATATATTCTTGATAAGCATGGCGAGGGGATTCGATATGTCTTTGTCCCTCCGTCTGTGTGTTTCAACCCCGAGATCTCAGAAGTCTTAAGAGCTACAGCGTTAAAATTTTTTCTAGATTTTTCTTTTATGATTACGTTGGTTGAGTTAAAGATTCATTGAGATTGGACTACCATATCATATAGCTACCATATAACCGATTGTTTCAGAATAAACACTTATTGGCATAACTTTTCTGTTTTTCATCCAAATCTAACCAAATTTAGTTTGTAAACATTTGAGGAGGGCCCACGTCTGCTGTCGTGATCTAATCAAGATCGGCCAACTATATCATATAGCTACCATACAACTGATTCCAGAATGAACACACCAAATTCGTCTTGTATCCCTTGTATTCACTGTTTCCCCACGCCCGTCGACCAGTTTTCATCTAGATCAGTCATACATTTACATTGAGAATGGTATATTATCTTCGGCAGGCCGTAGCTAGACTTCCTTTCTTGTTTTTTTTTTCAAGCAATTATTAAAATTGTTTTTCTAGCAAATGTTGCAAAAGTTTAGCAATTTCTACTCATCCACTCTGCCTACCTTCTTCCCTCCCTCCCTCCCTCTATATCCCACCTTTCTTTTGCTGAATCTCCCCCAAACTCAATTGAGTTGCAAAATCATTTGCAATTTATCTCATTTGCAAGCAGTCAAAAATTGTATTATGGATTTATCTGATGACATTCGCATTTCGTATTTATGAGTTTTAAATTTAATGCAATCTTGTTTTGTTCAAGGGGGCCTTTGCATATTTTTGATGTTGTTGTTGTTGCTTCTTAAATATTTATTGATTTTTGCCAAAAGGTTGGTTTTCCCTTTGCCTCTCTTTTTGCTTATTTTTGGTTATTTGCTGTAAGAAATGTATAAGTTTTGTATGCTGGCTGGGAAGCATTTTAGTGGCTGTTTAGGCCGGGCGAGGGTCCTTTATTGAACGTCAGTTCAATTTAGACATGTCCTGGCGCAATGTAGCCTTAAATATTTTATATGCCATTGGATGTACAATTTCCCACTGTTGAAGAGGGGAGGGAACGGAGGGGGGGGATTGTGGCATGTTCGCTGAGCCCAGAAATTGATGGTGCAGGAAACTTTTTGTTAAGATAGTGAAAGAGGCGGTTTGGGAATGCTCTTCCTTACAGTTAAGTGAGAATTTGTGGGACATTATTTCTTAACAGATCTAGCAATGGCCGTACATCAGAATGGTTACAAAGTTTCCAGTGTTTCCCCTGAAATAGAATGGAACATATCTGCCTATTAGAGGGCTTTCCTATATACACGAATAGCTTGAATATTCCATTCAACTTCCTAAGTAGATCCATTGCTGTGAGCACTTCACCTTCTTTGATCAATACTTTTCCTAACCTAAACTCCTTATACAATTTGTAAGCTACCCCTTTTATTGTTCAGTGTACAAAACTGACAAACCTTAGAAGTTACATTTGCGCCTTTTCGTTGTCAATTCTGCGTCCTTCTCAATCTATACCCCCGCCATCTCTGCTTGTGTCTGCCCAGCCAACCTTCTGTCTGTCTGTCTGTCTGTCTATAGCTTCAATATGTCCGCAAGGCCTGTCTGATTGTCTGTGGACTCACTTTCCCCTCACTTTCCACTCCCATTGCCACTGCCACTGTCGCTGTAGAAGTGTTAACTTGTTTGGCCAAGATTTACAGCTGTCGAATGTCTTTCTCTCCGACGGCTTTCAGCTTGTTGTGTTGATTTCCTTTCTTTGCCCACCTTTTAGGGCCTTCAGGCTAAAATCAGAATCTCTGAGACTGAGTTTGGCATCTGAGTCGAGTCGAGTCTATTGACAAAAGCAGCATAAATCGGTTGAACTGATTTACCCTCACTTTGATGTGATTTGTGTTAAAAAGAGAAAAAAGTTCCTTAGCCTAGCTCGAGGCATCAGCAAGCACTTAGCCACAATTTGATGAATGCTTCAACTCCTCTTCCGCCTCCTCCCCAGACATTTGGCAACTCAAATTGTTATACTTTTCAATTTCTGTCAAAAACGATGAAAAGCACGGGGACACACACCTTTGGCTCCCAAAAAACCACTTACCGCATTTACGCCACAAACAATTTCAGCTGTCTGCTTTCAGCAATGTCCATCACCCCTCCCCTCCCTCACCAGCAATACCTCTAAAGCAAGTGCTGCATAGCTCTTTTTACAGTCATTTAAGTTAATTGTCTGCCAGGCCAAGGAAATTGTGTGCAAATGGAAAATACAACTCCAGAAGCCATCAAAATGACAACAGAGGGAAATGTGTTAGTTTCTCACACTCTCGGTTCGCTTCACCTGAGACGACGGCTTACTTCCTTCCTCAACTTGTTGGCTGAGTCATGATAGTTAAAGGTTGTCTCTGTCTGTGTTGTGTGTGTGTGTGTGTGTGTGTGTGTGTCTCAGATTTTTCGTGCGGTAACATTCTTTTGTGGACGCATTTTGGCCTCACGTTGAATACTGCGCATAATTACCTAAAGGCACGTGTCGTTGTCCTTGCTGCAGTATGGGCCTTTTCGTGTCGAATTTCTCGCCTGTGTGTCTCCTGGAAAGCTCTACCCTTTTTTAGGGTATAATAAGTGCCTGTGGAAGTTGGTTGTACATTTGGGAATAAGGGATAAACTTTGGGTAAGCAGGATGGTCGAAATTTATGAGGGGACCGTGAAGCTTTTATACCTTTTTCAGTTGGTGCCAAGGTTTTCAATCAATCGCTCTCTGGAAATGTCTTAAAATAGTGAAAATTTGTTAGAACATTTTAGTTTTTAAGAAATTTTTGAGCTGAGGGTTAATGATATTCAGAAATTTTGGTACTTGTGGAGCCATAAAACTACTTTTGTTTATCCTATCCTGAAAATCCTATCAAATTCGATTGGAGTCTGCTGCTTCGGGCTTCGCAGTGCTCCCGTAAGATGTTTTGTCTTGTTCATCCTAACTTTCTACATCTCAGATATTCAAGTGACTTTATCCTTACAAAAGCTCAGCCTTATATCATGGACTATCCAATATAATGCTGTATTCTAACCAAATCTATTGCATTCAGCTTAGCGTTAAGATCTAACTATCCCCGGAACTAAGCATCCCCGGAAATCACTTTTAGACCAAGTTAGAAGCACAGCAAAAGCTCTCACATCAGAGTAGTTTTGCCTTCGTCTTTGCTTTCTAATTTGGCCGCTCATGTTCACTTATTATCAGAGGTATAACCCCACTCCCACATGGTGCTTAATAGTTTTACATCTCTGATCTATATAGTCCCAACACCATTCCCACATGCTCTTTTGTAGATTTAGGTACATTGTCATATTCATCTGCCCATCTCTGATCTATATAGTCATCACCATCACCATTCTCTACCAAGAGTATTTAAATTTCTTTTAAAACCTGAAAGTCTCATCTACTTTTTTACCTTTACATACTTCTCCTCCTCTCACATAAGACCTTTAAGAATCTCTTCGCTTAAATTATAATATCATACGCTTTCTGTGAAATGAAATTTATGTTAATTAATAATAAGTTTTAAGTGCGGCGCAGCGGCATACCCTTTGCTACACCTGCCTGCCCCACCACCTTCATCATCATCATCACCATCACCATCACACTCTGCACTGCCCGCCCCAAACCAATCTCCAAGGCCTGAACTTTGTGTAATTCAATGCCCTTTTGTTGTTGTTACTTGTTCGCGCTGTCTGACTAGCGCTCCTTAGCAGCGTCTATTAATTAAATTAAAAAGTTCACAGCCAACGTTGTCGTCATAGAAACTTCAACTTCTGACACTCAGCCCCCTCCCTCTCTGCTGCTGGGCTTTATCGTTTTTGCTGCTTTGAAAACTATGCGAAAACATGGAATATTATCATGCATTGCGCGGCGGCTTATGAAGTTTGACAGCGATTACAGTTTGGCAGCCACTGTTAGTATAAGTTTACTTGGTGGCTTATTATTTTTTGCATCCTCTTCAGTTTGAGGTTCATTTTAATTAAGTCAGGCACACCGTTTGACACACCGCTTAGCTTGCGATTACAGTTTGTAACCTTTGGGTTTGACAAGCATTGGTGTGTCTTGGCTTTGTTTTTGCCTTTTCAGAAATATGCAAATGATTTCCAACAATTAAACATCATTGACAGCCAGCCAGGCAGCCTGTCTGTCTGTCTGGTCAACTGATTCAATTGAATGGCAGACGCGACTATCAACCCTGCAGCTCCGCAGTTGATCTACCCCCCGGCCCCATCGTTACTGCAACAGTTCATTGGTTGTAACAACTTGTCCATCAGTGTTGTTTAATTTTTTTATTTCGCCCCTTTGTTCTCAACAATTATGCATATTTACAAAAGTTAATTGCCAATGTGCAGAGCATTGTTGGTAGTCAACTGTGCCATGTCACGTCACAATCATCAGGCCACGCCTACCGGCCCACTGTCGCTGTGGCAATTAACAACATTATTGACTGTGTTGGCCAAAAGCAAGCAAGGGCGGGCAAACACTTTGAAATGCTAATGAAATTGGCTTTAAAAAGTCAGGCAGCCTCAAGTTGAAATTTTATTTTAAAACTTTCAGCAGCTCTCAGGGTTGCGAACGTCGCGATTTTATTAAGAGCTGCGAAAATGAAGAGTAATTACACTCAGAAAGAAGAGGTCCGAGAAGCAGAGTATACGTATGGTTCTGAGATTATAGATGATGACAGAATCGGAATACTTGTTAAGATAACCCCAATATCAAAGTCAAAGTGACGCAAAATTTGGTAAAGTAAAACAAAATCTTCATGCGTGCGTCGCTACGACTCCTCCTGTTGATCTATATATGTTGTTGTGCTCGTGTTGTTGCTGTCTTACTTTATAAACCACCAGAAGTTCATGTGGTATTCAATTAGAATTTTTGAAGTAGGAGTGGAGCGACGATAAAATGTATCGATATACAACCGATGTCAACGTATATCAAAAACTCAATTTACTGATGCACATGTATGCAAGTATGCAATACATGATGATGTATACAATACATGATGCAATATATCTATCTCAATATATCGATATACATATATCGATAACTTGATGTACATGTATCGATAACTCAATATATCAATATCGATGTAACTTTTAATGATATACATGTTTCAAAAACTTAATTTGTCGATATACATATATCGATAAATCAATATATCGATAAACCAATACATCGATAAATCGATATATCGACAAATCAATATTTCGATAACTTAATATATCGATATACCAACCCGATATATAGGTCAACTTTTGCAAACTGCAAACCGATCGGCTACAAAGTATTTCCTACTCAATTTGGTATTTTTGACAAGGACTTTTCCCAAAGTGTAGGTTTGAGCTCTTCTCTATTCTTCTTCCTTTTATTTTTTTTGCTTTTGCTTAATTGATAAATTGATTAAATTGCCAAGACCTTAATTGCATGCCAGCGAGGTAGCCTTTTCACACAATCCAAACCACATGACGTCACACAGACACATCTACTACTCTACACACACAACTGCAATCTCTTGAAATTTAACATTTAATTTTCTCAGTCTCTGGCAAATTGCATTTGCGCTGCCTTTTTTTTTATTCGCCTTTGGTCACTTTGGTCGCAAAATGTTACTCACGTTAATGCGACGCATTTGTCAGCATTTGAAGTGTCGCATCAGCTCTTGGATTGAATTGAATGCGGTGGCTTGAGTGTGAGCTTTGAGGGGTTCCTTTGTCCTTTGTCTAGGCAACTCGCTAAATCAGCTCATTGATATTTAGAGCTGACCTGCGGCGAGTGCATTGGTTGGATGGCCGGAGCCACAGGAGCCCCAAAAGCCACTGTAATTTGAGAGAGAGAGAGTGGACTGATTTTGTCTATTGTGTTTTTAGTTTGCTGACAGGCAAGAGGTTTAAAGGTTTATAGGTTGAGTGTTGTTCAGCATACAGTTGCTCTTCTGGCGGGGAATTTCGGTAGCTTAGAAGCATTAAAAGTGACAGCTAAGCAAATGACAGTAATCCACTAAGCAGAAAGGTTTTGTTTTAGGGGGGAAATGTGTTCTATTAGATGAAGAGATATTTCTTAATTTTATAGTCTGACTTTCCTAATGAAATTTACTATGATTTACTATAAGGCTTGATGATATTGCATAAGCAGTTGCCTATGGGGTGTGTCCTGTCTTGGGCCAAGCTACTTCTAAAGGAGCTCAGCCATATAGAGTGTTTGATTTTCATTGTCATATAGGAGTAGTAGTTACTTATCATTTGAGGTAAACCTAAGGATTCTTAAATGAATCCCACTTGGGCTTAATATAAAGCTGCTGGACAACTGCACAATCGTCGCGTCTCTATTGTTTACCAGATGTCAGGTCCATGTTGATAATGCGGATAACTAGAAATAGGCGACCTTTTTTTATGGTTACCACATCTGCAGGACGTAAATATAGGATTTCTATTACCACATGTACACATTAGCTATAATCCAACTCCTAGATCTTAGGGACAAAGATTGTATGAAAGCCGATAGAATCCTAAACATTCATATAACATTTGGGCATCCATCTCTATGTGAAATCATCTTAGTTTTAGATAGATTCATATTTTCTTATAAACTTCGCAAGTACTTTGAACTTATCTGAAACTCACCTCTCGAGTAAATATGGCCCATAATTTGGCTGTATGAAATGCTTCATAAGATTATACCATCTTAATATCAACAATCAAATCTTTGTCTAACTTGCACCATAAATCGTATACCATAAACTCTTAGCACATCGTTCTTAAAAGTTTTTGTTTTATAGCCCCTTTCCTTAGCCTCACATTTATCTAACTAAATCCTTTGTCAGCTCAACACTTTCGCACATTTTCTCTACCCCGAAAACTTAACAGAAATTTTCGTTAACTAAGCGTTAAGTCCGCCAACGAGATATTCGTACCGAAAACAGAAATTTGCCTTTGACCGAAAACAATAAAAACTTTTCCGTACTTCAACGAAAGCGCATTAAACTGGCGGACTTGACTGCCTGGATATTTTATGTACGTTTTAGATGTATTTATACTACGCTTTTCTTGTCCTCTGTCGCTCTTTTGTTGGTCATTTCTACTCCTACGGCAAATATATATGGCTATGGCATTTGCTGAAAGTTCTCCATACTTTTTTCTACGGTTTTTTCTAGTGCGGTTTTGCTTTGATTTAATTTTGCTTTTACTGTTGTTCGCATTGTTAACCCCCTGCTCTCTCCTCTTCACTCCATTTAAGTTTTTCCTTTTTCTCTCGGACACCCAATTTGCGAGCTTTGTTCAATTGGCTTTGCGGACGAGTGTTGTCCGGCCTCGCCTCGCCTCTCCTCTCCCATCTATCCATTCGTGTTCCTCTGTCATTCATTCGTCAGCACAAATTTTTGTTGGGTGCCACAAATAAATCGTATAAACCAAACTATTCAAGGTTTTAAAGTTTTCACAAACACTAAGCAAATTTTGTGCTAACCAGACAAGCAAATTGCTGAATCCACGAGGGTATATCAATAAGTATTGACAAAATTTAACAGAGAAAGAAATGTGTGTTTCCTAAGAAGTAGTCAAGCAAAGCAAGTGCTGTGGAACGTTATATCGATTTATAAGCTTTTGGTTTTGATAATATTTTCGATTAAGGTAAGCCAAGGGTGCTGCGTTTGCTAACAGAGGGGAATGACTGCAATTGGAAGCCTTTTGAAGCCATTGTAGAAGCAAAGAAAGTAAATACAACTTTTTTGTTTTAAAGTAGAAGATGAAGAGGTTGCCATGAAGGTGTAAGATGTAAGGGTGAAAAATGCCTGAAAAATGAGATTATTTTTGCACCACTTATTGATTAGGTAACAGGATAGGTACTGTTTTTGCCACAAAAGGCCGCAAGTAAACTTCCAATTGTTACCTCATTAAGCTCATTCATAAGAAGGTGTTCCCCTCTCTGAAGTCTTAAAAGCTACAGAGGTGAAAATGTTATCCAGATGCTACCTTTGTCTGCATGCTGTGCAAGTTCCAGCTTTATCCAGATCGGACAACTATATCATATAGCTACGATATAAGCGATTGTTCCTTAGGAGCACAACTTTTCTATCTTTCATCCAAATCAAACCAAATTCCGTTTGTATCCATTTGAGGAGACCCCACGCCTGAAATTTCAAGGTGTCTTTCATTGAGAAAGTTAAACTAAATTCAATCCAAATTATACTGATTTCCTATTTTACTATAAAGAGTTATAGACCCAACCTCGTAGCTGCCAATTAAGAATTAAAGGAAAAAACCAAATTGACTTCAATTGAAGTTTATCTCATAACCAGTTCATCTTCTTCTTTTTTTTGTTGCAATCAACTAAAGAGTTGTCCAGTTGGTCTGCGGTTTTCAACCACATCATGCAAATGTGATAGGCAGAGCTGACCAGGGCACAGCAGAGCAGAGCAGAGGACTCTTTTCAATCAAAACTTACTCATGAAATATTGACCACCAAATGCGGCTGGCCATTCAGCATAGCCATTATATGAATGCATTTTTATGTAATATGTTCGGTGGCTCTGCAATATGAAAACTGGAAAAACTGTGCTGTGCCTGTGCCTGTGCTGTGCTAGTCTTGCATAATATGGAGCTGGAGCAATGCCATTAACCTCTCGCATATGGCTGACCATCGTATGCTCATTCTTTCTGCCCCTATTCTGGACCATGTAGTTTATGCTGGAACATATTTTATTGATTACATTTCGTTTTGCGGCCGGCCCCCATTTCGTCCTTGGTTGTCGTCATCCATCTGTGGCCCTGTCCTGCGTGTTTTTGCACAAGTTTATGAGATTTTCGTCGAGGCGGCGCAACCCCAAAAATCAAATCGCCAAAATGACTTCCAAGTCACTCCGCACTTTGCTCTTCTTTCTTGGGGAATTGCATTTCTGTGGTTCCTTTTGCTGAACTGATACTGATATACATACTCACATATGTATGGACCATATAATACATACATTTCCACCACACACATATATAAATTATATAAGCAAATAAATTGCTTATTTGTAGCGACAATTTGCGGTAATTTTGTGATTTGTGCGCTTTGGCTGGGTTGGGTGGGTGTGTGCTCTAGTGGCGGAGGTGATGTGATGGTGCTGACATCATCTGTGCTGTATGTGGGTTGATATGGTATGGTTTGATATGTAGGACAGGGTTACTCCTCCCCTCCCCTGAGAGGAAATGTATGCCTTGGCTATTAATTAAACATATTTGCTGCTTTGACTGCGCCCTTATGTCTTTCCATTATTTCATGTGCGACCGAATGGATGGATGGATGAATGGATTGGATTGGATGGATGAATAACTGACAGAGTTAGAACTAAGCGATGTTGACACTGACTGGGATTCTTTAGCCAGAGCAAATTCCTTTCCTGAATAAGTTTTTAGAACTTTGGAACATGAACGTGGACCTAAAGGCATCCTCATCTACCTCTTGTGCTTTTGTAATTACAAAGATATCTAGAAAGATATTCCAGCATTCCTTTAAGAAACCTGATAAGCTGTATAAACCCCTCTTAACTCATCAACCCTTTTTCATCCTTCTCTTCTCTATTTTTGCCTTATTCTTGCTCCTTTGACTTCTCGCCTCTTGATTACAATTTATTGACTGACTTTTTTATGCCTCCTTGTGCTATCAACAACGGCTATACAGAAATCGCGAAATCCTTTTTGCCTTGGCATTTGCATGCGCGTCTCGCTTTCCGTTTCCTCCCCCCACCCCCCATCGCTTTGCTCAGTTGTATGCATATCGTTAGCAAATTGCAGGCTCAGAAAAAGCCAAAACCCCACATCCTATCCTGGCTAAAAAAAAAACAGAATACAACTCCTGGCGGACAAGCGATGAATGTCTCTATATGTATGTGTGAATGTATGGGTATATCTGGTAAGCTAATACCCAGCCAATTTCCTGTTAGTTCTTGTGCTCGTTTCGCGGCTTTCTCTTACTTTTTTGTGTTGTTTTTGGTGCTCAGGCACAGGTACAACTACCTTGGCCAACTCTTTGGCTGTGGGGTTGCCTTTTGTATTTCCGTTTTGGAAATTAGAAGGCGCGCCTTTGCTCGGCTAGTCTAGTGATCCCTGGCCTGCTGACTGGCTAACTGGCTGGCTGGTTTCCATATAAATTTGTACAAAAGCCTTTTTTATTTGCTTTGCCGTTGAACGTTGTTGGGTTCCAATTGTGATTTACATATTCGACACATTCCCAAAAATACCCTTGACTTGCTACTCCCACACACAGTCCTTCGCCCCTTTTTTTTATGACCTGTTACTATGAATTGTTTTGGACGTGGGATCTTTAAGCCTTTTTAAGGGTTTAAAATTTGTGTTCGAAAATAATTTTAAATTTGACAGTTTTGGGTTTGGGACACTTTAGAACCGGCTAGAGTGGTGTTAATATGCCCATTTGCTATCCAAATGGAAACATTTGAATTCAAAGCCAACTGCAAAACCCATCAATTGGCTTGAGAACAGCAAACGAACCACAATACTGCGGCTGCCCCACACACACACACACAAAACTGACCGCCAAGCCAAAAGGCGTTGATTGCCTTCACAACCCTAACATATCCCTCTCCTCTCCTCTCCTCTGCTCCACTCACGACAAAAACTGTCAAAGCTAATAGCAGAAATGTGAATGGAGGAGGCCTTTAAATTGAAGTGGGCCGGCTGCTCTCAGTCGCAGCCACTTGAACATTTATAGATATTGAGATATTGAGAGAGATATTGAGACATTCAAGTTTTTCGGTGAAAACCTTAATTTGATTAGGGGCAAGTTTTAAGTGCTTTGGTTGGGTTTCGGTCGGCTTTCGGCGGCTCTCAGTTTGCCTAATTGATTTATCATAAAAGCTAATTGTTCTAAAATCTCAATTTCATAATCTTCTCCTTCTTCTACTTTTGCAGCAATATCGCGCGAGGATGGCGACGATTCCACACATCATCATCATCACCATCATCATCATCATCGGGGCGGTCATGGCGGTCATCATAATCACGGTAATAAAGTTCCATATAATGGTTACAATTCGGAGGAGTATTTGGATCGCCTGGAACCCAATGGCAATATACCCGCTGACAAGACAAATTGCAGATATGGCGGTAAGTCGATGAAACTAAAACAATAGATAATTATCATGAACATTTTTGTATGTAAATCTTTAATTGATTTCTGCGCCAAATTTAACAAGTTTTCTGTTAGGGTGTGATTAGTATTAATTTGTGATTCCTAAGCGAAGATCTTTTGCCATTAACTAATGTCATTACAAAGGCCGCTGATGGGACTAGAATTATGTAGAGTACTAGGTAACCGCGTGCGTCGCTACGCCTCCTCCTGTTGATCTTTGTTTGCTGTTCTACTTGTTATCTTCAATGTGTTTTTGATGCTATCTTTCTTTAGAAAGCATCAGAAGGTTCTGTTATATTCTAGAATCTTTTGGAGTGATGTTATTACGTCGGTAAAATGTATCGATATACTCTTATAGGTATACATATATCGATAATGCAATATATCGATACAAATATATCGATAACTTAATATATCGATAACTTAATATATCGAACTACATATGGCACATACCGAATACTCGATTTATCGATATACGTTTTTTGGAGTGCCGTTGCAACGTCGATAAAATGTATCGATATATACCTATAATAATCTAAATTCGTCTATCGATACCTCTATTTAGATAGAAATATATCGATATATACCGATAGCAATCTATATTCGTCTATCGATATATCTATGTAGAGAGAAAGATATTGTTATACATATATCGATAATTCAAAATATCGATTTACATATATGGTAAACTAAATTTATCGGTATACATATATCGATAACACTACATGTCGATATAAATATATCGATAACTTAATATATCGAACTACATTTGCCATATATCGATTAGTCGATATAAGATGTAACATATATCGTTGTACTTTGAAGCACAACAACAAACATAGATCAACAGGAGGCATAGTGATGCACGCCGGGTTAGTTAGTAGATAATAAAAGTGAATTTAGTTTCAGCAAAATCCAAAAAAAATCCAAATCCAAGTCCGCCTTTGTATTCGTCCTTACATATAACCTTTCCTAGATTTCGAGTAATAAAATTCGATACATTTGAATAACTTCTGCATAGTTGAATCTAATATTCTCTGATTCTAGCATTCCTCTACATATCTCATATGTTCCCCTTTAAAGCTTAGTTTCACCCTAAAGAAAACTTGAAGCACTTAAAGCGAAATCAATTTAAGACGCCCTGCCCAACCATACTCTCTCTCTCTCTCTCTCTCTATTCCTACACTTGAAGCAAACTCATTCATAAAGATTTGCGTAATTTATCGCTCGCTTTTGCAATAATCTCTCATTTAAGCTGCCGCGGCTGCTGCTGCCACAGTGCACCCCCCGCTAGGCAAAACTTTGCCCGTGCCCAAATAAACTAATTTAATGATATGAGCATTTCAAGCCACGAGTACGAACATCCACAGACTGAGAGCGCTATCCCACTATATATCTCTTTCTATCGTATGTCGGCTAGCATAATTTATGCCTACAAATGTGAGAGTCTGCGTGTCTAATTATGGATTGGGGTGTTAGTTGTTAGATATGGCTGGGAGAGTTACTACTCAGACTACTGTCTGCTGTCCCCTCAATTCCCCAGACATCGCACAATGCCGTGCCCACCCTCGCATGTCAAACGTCTATGTCTCAGTTTCGCTAAATTTATCTGCCGGCATTTTCGGCTGTACATATACAATTTTTTCCTCAACAATAATTTATCAAATTTTTGTCTCATTTAGCAGCGTAAACATTTTCCGCTTTTACAGCTTATCTGTGAGCATTTTCGCTTGTATTATTAGAACGTTTAAATGTCGGCGTCGTCGTCATCGTTGTCTTTGTCTTTGTCTTTGTCTGTCTCTCCTTTCTTTCATATATTTCCAAGACATAATCTTCAAGAATTTCAATGCGTTTTGTCTCCTCGTTTCGTTTTGTCATAATTGTAAATTGCAATTTTATGCAAACAATGGGCAAGGGGAAGGCAACAAAAGCTGCTGTACACTCAGAGACTATAGAGGTGGCATAGAATTTAGAAGATTCAAATCTTTAATTATACAAATATCTGTTAAAAATTGGTGAAATGATGATCCTTTGCCTTCCCATCTCAATTGAAACTCTTCCAACTTAGCACTCCAGCACAACGTTCTCTAACACAGGAGCGTTTTTAAGCATTTAAGGCCATGATTTAAACCAAAACGCCCCAAATAATAACAATCAACCCTGATGAATGCACAGAAAGTCATCTTTTATACAAACTTTGCAGCTTAGAAAGCTTTAAAAGCACCATCTGCTTATATATGAACTTTGCAGAAAAGAATTGCGTTTCCATGCAAACATTGACCTCGCTGTTGACTCACTTGGAGGTTGTACTTTGTAAAACAATGTCTGCGTTCATCATTAAATCAAACTAATATACCAATTTCAACCCTGTAACTAATATGGTTTGGTCTGTGCGTAGTCTCTCAATCAGCCAGTCCATTCAATCAAAAGATAAAGACTGCTCCTCTAACACAGATTTGATTAAGTAACAGAGATGTATCTATCTAATCATGCAAGCGGTCTCTCTTCTTCACTTTCTTTTAAACTTTCTTCTGAGTGTAAAATTGCAAAGACAGTAGCTACATCTCATTTGACATTGCCATTGATAAGGCTGAGCAGGCGGTAATAGCATCATTTGTTGTTGCTGTGTTGCTTGTCTTGTTGCTTAAAGCTGTTGCTCCTTATTATTGTCCTTGTAAAACGGGGCACTCAACTCGCTTGCTTACACTTCCACATCATTCCGTTACCCCTGCCCGGGGGGTATGTCTAGGCCTATATGGGCGGAATCAGCCCATAAAGCAACGGAAATGAAAATATTAACAAGCAAATGCACAGCAACAACAGCCGTGCCGAGAATTATTCATAACCAAATGGATATCTACATGCCATGGGCTGTGCTCCACATATATCTTACAAGCTTGAACTCTCAATGCCATTGTCTTTTTGGCCCAGGCACTTTCCCATTTGGAGCTGCCTTTTTAACCCTTTACTGTTGCCACCCCACACCACCCCTCCTGCCCCTTTCTACTGCTGCCTGCTGGGCACGTGAGTTTGTCTGCATTGTCAAGGTTTTGCATTCCGTATGCCCCCCTCCCGCCCTTCCCACCTCTTTTGTCACATTGTTTCAGAGTTATGCACTTTGGTTATGCTGTTGTTATTGTCTGCACTCAGCCGGTAGGTGGCGTGTTAGTTATGTTTATGGCCATAGCGATGGTTCGGAAGTGTTGCATAACATTCATTGAACTTTTGTTGCCAGAAACTGAATGTGCAGAATTGTTTAGTTAAAGTTTCAAAAGTGCAAATGTGCATTCAAAGGGAATTGATTGTGAAATTGTTAGATTAGAGGCTTAACATGTTATAGTGACGCCTTCACAAATGAGTTTTAAGTTCTTGGATATTTAGTGCTTATGAAAATGTCCTTAAGGTTTCGATCAAATCTATGAATTTGTTAGTTTTATGAAGAGTTTTAGTCAACTATCAAAGTTTTGTTTTCAAATCAAGATATTTATATAAATACAAGGGTCTAAAAAGTATTGCATGCTTTTGGGGTGTTATGTTGGAGAAGTATATATGAAATATATAGAAGAAGTACAGGTATCTTAAGGTCCGAATTTCAACTAGTAATGGTATGTGGCAATAACAACCCTACTGAGTCTCTGACTGATGCACAATTTGGCTTCACGCACTTCTGCTTTGCTCGCGTCTTCTCCAATTGGTAACATTAAGTGATGTCAGGGCTTCAGTCACTTGGTACTTTCAACGTTTCCAGGGTCTTCCTCTCTTCCATTGTCCGCCAACTACCACATTGAGTACTTTCCACGCTGGAGTTTTTTCATCCATGACATGACCCAGCTAGCGAAGTCTCGTAGAGTTTATTCGCCTGACCACATCAATGTTACCGCACAACTCGTACAACTCACCGTTCCATCGAATACGAAGATCTTGCGAAGAAATTTCCTCTCGAACACCCCAAGAGCAGCTGCATCTTCAGCACCATATAAGAGTACCGAAAGGATGAGCGTCTTGTAGTGCTAGTTTCGTCTGTCTCGAGAGAGAGAGCTCTACTGTTCAGTTGCTTACTGTGCCCATAGAAGCATCTCCAGGCTGACGTTATTGTTGTTGTTCAGAGCAGTGTCGAGGTATATGAACTCCTTGTTATAGTTCCCTGCAGTCAGCTGAGAATCAAGAAGACGCGATTCCCTGCTAGAGCACACCATAAACTTCGTTGAATCTGGCTGAATCTTGGCTGAATCCCTTTCGATCGTACCAATAGCACCAGTAACATTACGCTTGGTCCGACCGGCGATGTAAATACCATCGGCATATCCAAGGAGCTGGACACATCTGTTCGTTGCATATCGGCTTTCTAATAAAGCTCTCCATCAAAATATTCATACGTGAGAGCCAGTCAACTTGTCTGAGACCTCGCTTCGATGTAGATAGAAAAAGCCTTTCCATGCTAACTTTGACCCCCATGTTGATCTATTTGTAGATGGGAATTGTGTATACTCTTGCAGAGGGCATTATAATACCTCCCAAAGTTATCCTTCCTCTTGTTCAAAATGGCCTTCCAATCCTTATTTACTCTATGAAACGAAACTTGTTGGAAAACTTCAGCTTCCTAGTTTTTATAGTTTGTAGTTCAACCAGTCGGGGCAAAGTCCTAGAGTATGGCTGCGTAGTATGCTCCCTCTTTTACCATCACAAGCTGTTATTTCTTGAAAACATAAACAGACTGTACGCTGTTTCAGTACAGTAAAACTTTGTGCTCTAAACTCGTTAAAATAACAGATTTATGCAATTCTTGTTTTCAATAAAACATTGCAAGTTTATCAAATAGTTTTTGAATTATATTTAATATCTGATGATAACTTTATATATTCACTGTGAATTCTAAGTTTATATTTTCCTATTAACAAACTTTGCCAAAGCTACCCCAGAAGCTGCTGCCGTTGCTGCTGGCCTGGCCCATCATAAAGTTATGTAACGCACAATAAATTATACACTCTGAAAGCACATTCACCCGGTCTGACAAGTTGCCTGCCTGCACCCCCTCCCTGAACAGCATCGTTCCTCCTGTATCGCAATCTATAACAAACGAACGAACGAAGGAGGCAAGCGAACGAACAAACGTACGACGAATCTTTCCATTCCCAGCCAAAAGAGCGAGAGATACAGAAAAGCAATTTCAGTTTTTCATGCTGTTCCCGTTAGCTGTGCTGATTATATGATTTATAAGTTATCTTCAACTCAGCAACAACATCGTTGTTTGTTATTAGCCAGGTGGCGGGGGGTCTGAGGGTTGGCTGGCTGGCAGCATTGGTTCGTCCAGGATATGCGCAATTTATTTTGAAAGCTTTCACAAAGATTATTGTTTATATTTGCAAATTATGCGTGGCCCAGAAAGCATTTCACCAACCAACTTCCCCCATTTTTCCCATTTTGAAAAGTTGTTAACGAATTTTAAAATGCATAAAAACATATTTTGCAAAACAAATTTGACAAACGGCCTATAGACAACCTCTTTGGGTTTGTAAATCACATTCTAACAATTATGCGTGACACATAAAAATATTTAATTTTACCGAGTTTTTCTCCTTTTTATTTCCCGTGATAAACTGTGCGAAATTGTATGAGGACGAGCGTCTGAGAAGAAGCCTTATGCATCATTTGCAAGGAATTGTGAGCGGCTTCAAATGTAATCCTCGTTTATGTGATTTTTAGCGTGTCTTTGTATACTCTTGCGGGGGGGTATTATAATTTTGTCACGATATTTGTAACGCATAGCAAGGAAGCCTCTGTGACAAGCCGATATATGGGCATAAATGAACACATGTAAACTTTCGCTGCCTATTGTAATTGCAGAAAATACAGAGCCCACACGTCCGTTGACGAAATTTTATAACGATCGGAATTCTTAGTGTTCTTAATAGTTATAGTTCTAGGTATAGTAGCCCGAAGTTAGACTTCCTCTCTTGTTTTTTCATTACTTATCGCACTTATCCAAGACGAATATGCAGGCTTCTTTAGGAGGATTCATTGGACTTATTTCTTTCTTTCTCGTCTAGAGCGAGAATAAAAGCTGAATTGTTGGAAATTTGCGTACTATGAACAAGAAATGAGACCTAAGACGAAGAAGATTAGACCTAAAATTGACGATTTCACAGAACTTCCACACAGAACATCAAATCAACCAAATCAAGAAAGAATAGCGTCGTCGTACAATGCGCAGTACGTTGAAGTACTCCCGTACGACACTAAGCCACGTGGCTTGCTGTGCGCGAAACCCAGGTTAGAAGATCCTGTCTCCTACCCAAGCGGCCGAGGATTCTGCCGCATAACGGAAAACAAAAACGCGAACTCGCTCACTCACTTTCAATGAAAGGAAAAACTAGAAACCAAATCCCTTAGATTTGTATTATCTACTGGCTAGATGCGTTAGTAGAGATGCTTTATTTGAGTTAAGGGAGTTATAAATTAAGAACACAGGACACGAAAAGACAAGACATACTTTGTATTGCAGTGCTGAAGACAGATAGGAACATGATTTCTAGTAGTTCCACGCTAGTTTGGCTTATTAAGCTCGGATAGTGACGTTCAGCTTATGTATAAGATAACATTGAGCATAACTCTACGGTTTTCTAGAAAGATATCAATAAGGACTTGGAATGGTTCAAAATACTTATCGAGCAAACAGCACAGCAACAGTCTGTCAGAAATAGCTGACAAAAAGGGAGGGATTAGTGAGGTTTCTACTACATATGCATAAACATCCAATTAGCAACAATACCCACTACAATTCCCATCATCACAGTCATAGTTATCGACCTTTTTATCGATTTAACTCACATAATCGATATCAAGTGTATGTAAACTTCGTTTGACTAAATCTAAAGCTTCCTACGTTCTGGGATTTTCGGGTAAAACACGCGCAAATAAATCCTTTTAACGCTTTATTTGACGTTTGACGCGTCCCCCCACTGCCTGATGCCAGCTTTTGTTTATTTTTATTTTTCACTTCACTTCACCTCACCTCAAACTCTAACGCACCCCCTCCACTACTCAATGTAAGTCTGCGTTTATTTTTATGCCTGTACCTTTTCGTACTTACTTTTTAATATGCAACGCAGCGGCGCTTCTTGTCCTTGCTTTGTGTTCTTCGCTTTCTTCTTCTGCTTTCTAAAGCCAGCCCTCCCCCCCCTTGTCAAAGCAGTGCTGTCTATTGTTTTTCCTGCGTTTCTTTCTGGCTTCCGCTTCTTTTGGCAGAAACTGTCTGTGATTTAAATTTATTGGCAAAATGCTTAAAGTGATTTTTTTTTTTTTTTGGTTGCAGCATCTATGTGGCTTTGTGTGAGTGTGAGTGTGCGTGTGCGTGTGAGAGAGGACACCCTTTTGAGGATATTTTATTTGTTTTTCCTTGTGCCACCTTCAAGCCATTAACCAGGCTTTTGCTTGTGGTTGCGGTTCATTTGGAGCAGCCAGAATTCCTGACGCCAGTGTGGGGTTATGCCTAACCCTTGGTGTCACCCTTTTGCTTGTGGTTTGGCCCCACCCCCTTCGCCCCCAACTCTTCTGTCAAATATTCGTTGCAGTTTATTAACGAAGCAAAAACATGTCGCCTTATATTCTTGTTCTTTTCTTTTTCGCGTTTGTGTTTTTTCCGCTGTCAGGACTTTAAATTTCCTCTTTACGCCACCATTTTGTAATGATTTTGCTTTGGGACAGTGTGGTTTTGCTTTTTGGGTTTCTTGCCCCGCCTCAGTTCTTTGTGTGGATGCGGATTCTTGTTTGATGTCATCTTGCGTGAGACATTTTTTTGCTTGGTTTGGCTAATGAAGCGACTTATGCAATGGCATGGAAAATTTTGCGGTCGTCTCTCTTGTCATTTTCTCCATTTCTTTCCCCGAGTGTTTTTACGGCCACTACGCAGAATTTGCATAAGGATAAATTTGAGTGGTGCTCTTCGAGGGGCAAGGGAAAACATTTTGAAAAGGGCAACGAATTTTGATAAACGAAAAAACTTTGCTAATTGGCCAAACTGTGTGTTGCAGAGAATTTTTAAAAGTTCATGAAGTTCGTAAAGGAGAACATGAAATGTCGAAAGTGAAGTCGAAATGAAGTGATCTTTTGGGTCTATATTAATCTATATACATTTTCTGTATAATTAAGGGTCGAAGCTAGAGCTTATGATAACTGCTGAAGGCTTACTTTTGTAAGAAAGTCTATGAGTGTCTGACCTGTTGCGATGATCTGTGGTTGGAAAGGACTATAGGAGTAGGAGCACCATTGAAAACTTGAGCTAGAGCTATGAGAGACGTAGCTATAAGATGTCGAACAGCAGGTGAAGTGATATCAAACTATTTTGAAAAAGGTCGGAAACGGAGTCAGTGAGAATGACTGATGATGTGGCTACTCCAGGTGCTGATGTGAAGGATGACTTGAAAGGGTTTCTTTTTAGTTAGGATAGGATAGGGTGTATTGGCTATTAAGCCTTTAGGACCAGCTGCTCCTGTCTTGCCTTTAGGACCTACCAGACCTTGACCGCCTTTTTCTCCTTGCGTACCATAAAAGCCTTGTAGACATGCTCCCATTTCACCTCTATCTCCCTTGAGACCAAGAACACCTTTTTCTCCAGGCAACCCGTTTAGACCTGGATGACTTTGATCCCCTTTAGGACCTGGCTTTTCTGTTAGTCCTGAGACTCGCCTTTTTTGCCTATTGCCTGCTTACTGTGGCAGTTAATAAGGTTGTGTTCCTCACTTACTGCACCAATACGTATGCAGTTCAGTTGTACAGTCACTCATTTGGATTTTCTGCTCTGGTCTCGGATTCCTGTTTGATGATGCTCCTTCACTTGATCTGTTAAGTTAAGAATGTTAAGAATAAACGCATTGTTAAGAACAAACGCATCTGAAGTAGGACCAGTGAACTCAATCAACGATTAAACAACTGAACTGATTGAAACTTTTTCATCAATTTAAACCAACATTCTTAGCTCTCTCTAAAAACAACTTCACACATACGTATGCATATGTAAATTCAATAAGTTAAGGAAATATACTTCTTCTCATAATTCCACCTAATTTTCAACACAATCAAAATCGACTCCATATCATAGCATACCCTGAAAATGCCTCCGAAAACCTAATTTCGTTTTGTTTCACAATTGCAAACCATAATTGGATCTTAAAATTGCAGCACAGCACATTCTTCATTCCCCTTGTAGCCATCCATGCCCCATATTTTCCCATTTTCTTTCGCCACCCAACTAATGTAATCAATTTTCTTTTGAAAACTTTGTCCGCAAAACTAACCAAAGTAAGAAGCTCCAGCAAGCAGCCACAAATTCCAACACGCCCACAATTTTAAATCTTGCTGCCTGTCTCCACCACTCCACTCCACCCCGCTTTGGTCTTAACCCAACCACAATCTACAAACAACTTGCTTTCTATTGCCAATTTTCACCATTGTACAGTTGGTCGGTCGCCCGCCTTTGAAAGGCGTTCGTTCAAGGAAAAAAAGAAAAAATTGTCCAGAAAATATCTTTTGACAATTCGTCGCTTTATGCATACTAAGCTCATTATGGGCCAGCCAGTCCCGACGACATCAACCAAAATGGCAGCATAACATAAAAGATGAACAATTCTTTGGCTTTTCTTTTTTTTTTTTGATACTCTTTCAAGGGATACAATCACTTTGTCAAGTCTTTTGGCAGTATCTGTATATATAATTCTATAGAGTATATTCTTGATAAGCATAGCCATGGTTGGCCTATTGCAGTATGACAAAGTAGCTTCCTTAGGAAACATCGATCAAAATTAGAGTTGAAGTAGGAAAACGGCGATTCCTTTTGAAGATGCCTAAAAGAGAAATCAATTTAACCCTTTCAGCCATTTATATAAAACTAAGCTTAGTATGAAAATCTTTGATATAAGCAGATCACAAATAGACAAGAATTGCTCGGATCTGACAACTATATCATATAGCTGTTATAGGAACAATAACCACAAGTTCATCTAGAGTTTCAGATTCACAAATAGAAATCTCGCTAAAACAAAGCCAAAACTGAGCATGTCATTTCATGTAGATATATCGATTGAAACTCACAATTGTAAGGGTATCTAAGCTTCGTTCAATCACAAATCCTAGCTGCATCTTCCTACTTTTTATCCTTTGGGGTGTGTGCGGAGTTTTTCAAAAATTTCCCCTAGCAAACTTTTTAATAGTGTGGCAATCAGTCCTGCCTTTCGTTGTCCCCCCCACAAGACAATTTAACGCGCTCACTTTTATTGCCACTGGCTGGGGCTGGCTGGCTGCCTGGCTATCCTGGCTGGCTAACAATGCCCCATGGGCAGCGCCATGCCCCCGCCCCGTCTCTTGCAATGCCAGCAAGTAAGGCAATATTAAAATTCATGCTTGTCATTATAAATTTCAACCCTGCTGTGCTGCAAAATAAATATTCAAAATAAAAATCAACTGCAAAAGTAAGCAATGCCTTAAAGAGAGCTTCAAGTGAAGGCAGGGAGGGGGCAGCTAGGATCTGCTGGCAGCGCCTGCCGCCAGCCTTCGATTGCAATCAGCGCGCATTTTGAGTGACAGCTGAAGTATCATAACGTCATCACACGCGGGACGCCTCAGGTCAGGGCCCCTCTGCCAACAACAACAACAGAATTAGGATTCATAATATGACAGAGCTGGCTTGGTTGGGGGCTTATGGTTGTGTGTTGTCCTGTCTGTCTGCGAGAAAGATATCCTTGTAACACATTAGATACATATAGACATATATACAGCCATATGTGTGTGGGAGCAAGGGCAAGTGGGACGGTGCGTTTATGCTACGCATATTTGTGTATTGGTCTCCAGCCACAGCGTCCTGCCACTGTAGATAACGTCCGCCCTCTGCGTTATGTGTTGACTCTGACAGCCTTGGGGCATGTGTTTGACTGGCCCTGGCTACCGTAGATACTGTTATAGTCCAGCTCATCAACCTCAACCTCATGCCTGCCCCCTTGGTCTACCTCAGCTTAGCTCAGCGCACGCATTTGATTTGGCCAGTTCGAAGCATTCGCTGGCTTTCAAATGTCCTGTGGTTGCCTGTGACTGCCGGATTGCTGGCTCTACACCTCTCCTCTACTTCGTCTCAGACTGCTTCAAATTTTGATTGTCATTTACGTGACTGGACGTATGTGGTTATTTGCCGGAGTGCCTCATCCTCTGCCTCTGCCTCTGCGCCCGTGTGCGTGTGCGTTTGTGTGCGTAAGAGGCTTTTCGCATCGAATTGCTGCAAATTATTCCCATTACGATTTGGGGTAGAGACTTGATGTGTGTTTCAGCTTTTGAAGTTGATTGTCGTTTACATTTCAGACGTAGATGGAAGTAACCCAGGCCTTTCGAAGCATGCAAATTGAAATGGCATACCGATTCATTAGGAAAATGTTAACCTTAAGCGAGCAAATTAATCAAAGAAAGGCTATAGAAACATGATGAAACCAAAGCATGTTTGAGTGATATCTAATGATCTTAAAGTTACAGAATAGGTTAGCATTTCTATTTCAAGGTGATAAAACGTTCCTTTTTAAACAGACATGTTATGGAAGAGGTATTTCAGTGCTAAAATGCTACTAAATTTGTACTTAAACAAGAAAGGAAGGCTAACTTCGGGTAACCTTAGCTTGAACTTAGGTTGAAATTCGGTCAACATATGTGGAGGCTTCTAAGATAAATAATTCGCATAAAAAACGAAAAAATATATCGATATTTAAGAGTTTGATTCAATTTGGATAAGAAACAACCAATTTAGCTATACTAAGAGTTCATTCCGAATCGGTTCTTTATATATATAAGCTATATGATATAGTGATCCAATCTGTATAAACTTTGATAAGCTGACCTAGAGGCTTCTAAAACTGACATCTAATCAAATTTGGTTTCAATCGGATGAAAAGAAGTTGTGTATGCTAAGAGTTCATTCCAAATCGGTCGGTTATACTGGGGCTATGTGATATAGTGGTGCGATCTTGACTATTTTTACATATGATCAGCTCACAGCAGAAAGAAGCCTATGGCAAGTTGATAGCTTTAGAACTGAGAGACTAGTTCGCATAGAAACAGATGGACATGGCTATATCGACTTGGCTTGTCATGCTGATCAAGAATATATATACCTTATGGGGTCGGAGATGCTTTCCTCTATATCGTGACAAAAGTATAATACCCTCTGAAAGTGTTTGTTCTTAGAAACTAGGGGGTGAATTATAGCTCATATGTATCTTATCTCTTGTCGTTTGCGTGGACTGTAGTTCATAGGTTTGAGTCTTTACTTATACATTATGCAAAATTTCATAGGTTTGAGTCTTTACTTATACAGTATTTCATAGGTTTGAGTCTTAACTTATACATTATGCAAATAAACCGTTGTGCATTCTTGAGCAAGAGCGAAAACTATATAAAACTATGATTGATTCTTGAATTTCAGATACAAACTTTCCTACAAATTTCTGTTGAAGAAAATTAGATTTATTTTATATATATATTTCCGTTATCATATGAGTGCGTATACACTTATACTTTATATAGTGCTTGAAACCCAAACCTTTCCTTCTACTTCCTCTTCTATATGCTATAGATATATATATATATCTCCTTCTCCCGAGTCTCTCTCTTTTGGAATGCGTGTGCTGTGCTGTGCTGCTGTTTTCCCTGTTGGCATGCGACAATGGCTATGACTATATATTGCTGTCCAGAAATTGTCTACGTGCCTTTTGTTTTTTTCTTTCCAAACTGGCAGGAGTGCTGCCCCTTAGGGGGGTCACGTGTATATGAATGTGTATGTGTATGTGTGTGTTATTGCCATTGTCCAAACAATGTCGCGTTCGCGTTCTCAGGGCTTTTTGCTATTTGCTGCGATGATGCAGCGTTGACCATTCCGCCGTCAATTGCCTTATGACGAACGCCGTACGGAAACGATTCAGTTTTGTTTTGTTTTTGTGATGCTTTGATTGAAATACTGCAATATTACGGGGCTTTATTTGCAGTTCGCCTCAAATCGGTGGTCAATAAGTCTGAAAGCCCTGAGGCTTGTTTGTCGAACAAACCTTTTGAAGTTAATTAAAAGTATAAAAGCAACGATTTACCGCAGAATTTCAATTACTTAAGCAGCGTTTGCATTGAGAACGTGTTTATTTTTTGTATATTTTTCTCCATATTTCATTTGTGATTTTACGAGCAGTTGTAAAAATGTTTATTGATTAAAAGGAAAATAAGCAAACGAACGAACCGTCCAACCATTTTATTGCTTATTAATTTTCTCTCCCAACATGCTTTTATTACTTGTATTATTGTTATTATTGCTATTGTTACGGTCAGAGCTCGGATGGGAACGACAGAGCATATATATATGTATATATATATGTAGTATATGCAGCTGCTTCTGCTGCAGGATGCAGGATGCAAGTCTGCTTGTCCTTCCTTTGGCTTGTCTTGGTTGCAAATAAATTGAATTTCTTCTTCTGCGGCATTATTATGCCGGGTATGTTTCGTTCTTGCCACCTTCACTACGTTGCTATGCCTGGCTTATGGCTTCTTCTTCTCCTTCAGAGTCTGAGTCTGTCTGCTCTGATGTCCTTGATGGAGTATTCTTGGTCTGTGTGTGTGTGTGTGCGTGTGTGTGAATGTGTGGGGTGTAGTTTTAACAAAAACGTATTAGAAATCAATTCATTTCGTGGCTATTGTGCAATTTCCGACTCGTCTAACAAATGGTTGTAAATAGAAGTAAGAAAAATGAGAAAGAAATGAAGGTAAATACACGACAAATTGCGGCTGCTATAAATCTTATTGATGCTACATTTTGTGGCAAATCAATTGGTTATATTATATGGGCAAAGGTGAATGAGCGAAGTAGCTACTTGAGCTTATTGTTCGTATAAAAGGGAATGGTGATAGATATGACAAACTTGGAAAGTTAAGCTAGAATTGATAAAGAAAGCTGATTGATTACATATGTTGATAGATTTGGGATCTTGTTAGGTAACAATATCGTTCATGCTATGTAATAATTTAAGATACATATAAACTATTAGAACAGACGAACAAATATATATAAATATATAACCGCCGCAGAGAGCTTCGCAAAATCATGCTCACACAAAGTCTGAACAGCATCACGCTGAAAACAACACGCTAGTATTGTCATTATGTATGTGTGTGGCAGCGAACGATTCGAATTCTGAATTGAGACACTCAAATCGAACTGTCAATTAAGAAAGACAGAATATATTATAAGCAGAAATAGCAACAAGGGAAAAAGCCATCAAAATGAGCATAAGAATGTGAAATCTTATCAGCAAAGTAGCGTAATATAATTCAAGCTTTGCTGTGGGAGTACAGATCCTTCATAGGTTCGCATTAGGCCATATCAATCAGATCCGAGGTCGAATCAGTTTTCAAGTCCGCATGCTTAGGAAGCGAAACGGTTATAAAAAGAAAGTGAATGTGAATCGGCGACCCCTCCCAACCAAAGCTAGTGTTACGCCCTACATCTAAGCCATATAATTCATCGATAGTTTTGACACTCCTATCCATACTCTCACAGTCAGCTGACACAGTTGTAATAGCATCGCCATAGAGTTAATCTGTACTCAACATATCTCAACTAAACAGCTAGCAACGACCCCTACTTCAGTTGCTTTAACCCATTTCACGTAAAATTCTTTTAACACACGGCCCCCGCCCCGAACCCTTTTACCTAATTCCTACCATTATATCCTGCTTCCGCTTGTGGCCGCAACCGCAACAATGTTGCATAATGGCAACATTTAGTGTGAAATATTCTGCGGCTCTCTTCCTCTCTGTGTGTGTGTGTGTTTGTGTGTGAGTGCACACACACTTCTTTTGAAATTGCGCGCATAAACTAATTTCGCATGCATGAAATGAGCTTCATAGAGAAAACACACACACATACACACATACATACATATAAGAAAAAAGGCACTCAGAGTCCAGAGTTCCTCTATCTATACTTAGGGCTGGCCAGAGCCCTACCTAATTGTGTCACAATGATGGCCATCATTTGCAGCACACACACACACACACACACACACACATTAGTTAGCACAAAGGCTCTGTGAAAAGTATGGAAATTAAGCATACGCCTCGTGTTGCTGCACTAATTTTGCACCGTTAGTAATTGCATTTTGTGCGCAAGCTTTTTAGAACATTTTATACACCTATACCTTAGCATACCATACCATACCACGAGCGAGGCATGTACACATATCCATTAAATGTAAACCGGATATGCCAGCCTGCAGTTAGAGCTCGAAACTTCTTTTTTGGCATATCCACCATGTGTATAAGGCCGAGGCGCCCTCTGGGCTGTCTGACGCCGTTTTTAATTAGCATCAACGTCATTTGTCTGGGCCACAGTTTCCTTTTTCGTATGAGTTGGCCTTTTTAGAAAATGGCTACACTGAGGAAATTCTTATATTCAAATGAGAATTTGTTGTACAAACTACAAATTGTCATAGAGGTCTTCTAGCTGGCTGTAGGTCGTGTGTGTAAACAAGTAAAAGAAGGTAGAAAGAAGTCTACTTTCTTATAAATGGAAGTGTGTCCTTTATAGATGTTTGAATATATAATATCTAGTAGAGTAAACGAGTATATTGTTAAAATCGGTTAAGAAACAACTCCAGAATTAGCATTCACGTTTTACTTCAGTTTTATAATTTACGCAGCAGACGTGACTTAAAAGAGTTTCTGTCTCCCTCCCACTAGCACATGTGTTTAGTGCTGCTACTGCTTCAATACGTGACCTGTACGTTCTTTTAGCTTAAGAAGTGGAAGGTGAATATATAAGCAGCCGCTGCTAGTGCCTTTTTTGCATTGTTGGTCATAGGAGCGAATTAGGCCTATCACAAAGTGTTTTATACTTTTGAGTGTCTCAAATATTGAATAAATGCTGAGTATGAGTATCTTATAGTCGGAATATCGACTATTGCTTTCTTACTTGTTATTCAGTTCTGTTTTATATGAGACAAGACTGTGATTTTAGCACTTTCCACAGTTCCACAGAGGGATTTCCTAATATGTTTTGCCAAGTGTGTCTGGCTAAGTCTAACAATTTTCTTAGCCAATTTAAATTTTACTACATGAGCTCGTTGTGCCCGGCCTCCCATCGACCATATCCAACCCTTCATATGTGCTGTCATATGCTCAAAATCTGCCCGCTTTCTCCCAATCTCCTTCCATCGCGTGTTTTTGATGAATGATGAGCTCCCGCCAATTGTTTTGTTTTTGTTTGGGAATTACAAACAGAATGTCTAAAAGTGGAAAAAGCATAGACTTCCACTCAAATAATACCCATTTGCAAGCCGTCGTCGTTGCCGCGCACCCTCCTTTCTTTTCGTCTGTCAGATCAACAAAAGCAAACAGTTTGACATGGCGGACGGAGGCAGGGACCAGAGGCAATGTCTAAAGTAAAAGTATCTGCCTGCCAGTCAAGGCATTATTAGAAACAATATGTGTGTATGTATATGTGTCTATATATGTATGTATTTCGGCTCCTCTAAGCGTTAAGCGATTTCTCTTATAGTATTACCTACCCCCCCGGTCTACCCCAACCAATCCTGCCCAATGTTTAGCTTTTGTTTGTCCTGCACACACACACACACACATGCTCACTCGCATACAAAAATTTGCCTCAACAAGAAAAGTAATTTTATGTAATTTGTTAAGTAATACTTCATTTTGTTGTTGTTGTTGTTGTTGCTGTTGTTTCTGCTTTTGTTAGCTGTTTGTTCGTGTCTGCCCGTCTTGGTGGCTCACTCACAGGATGTGGCAGGATGCTGCTGTTATTGTTGTGGCTGCTGCAAGTTAATTACCAAAACATCAAAGTGGTCGAAGCAACTGTTGATTGAAGCCTTAAGCTAGCAATTGTTGAAAGGATTTTGCCAACCATATATGAGTGTGACTACCCAGTAAGCATTTTGTGTTATTGTTGTTAGTAGATCAATCATAAAACTTTATAGATTTCATATAGAGAAGTCTGAGAATGTTGGAAAAGCGAGTGGAGAGGGAGATAGAAGAGAAACGTGGTAAATTCAGGCTTTCTTTCTTCTGTCTGCGTTATCATCGCAATACTCTTAAGTACCGTGTAGTGAGCCATGTACATATGTTCTTATGCAAATTACATATTATATATACGTTGAAGTTGTTAAGCCCAACAAATGTCAAATAAAGCTGACCGAGCCAGCAATACGTTAACAATACTAAAACTCTACTGAATCTTCATTTACAAAACTTCTACTTTTATACAATGATTGGTCTTACGATCTATAGGAGGTGGATTATAGCTAATGTATACATATGGTAATAAAAATCTCAAATTTATGACCTGCAGCTATAGTCTGAGTATTGTCAACTAAAAAATTTGTTGACCTGACATCTGGTATACAATAAGCGGGGTCCTTTGTGCAGTCAACCGATGCGTGTGATCTTCTTCATCTGCGGTATATCATTTTCAAGTATCTTTCTTATGATTCTGTGATATCTTGTCTTTTACAAGTTTGAGTTAGATATCTTTCGGTGTGGACTGTGTCCCATTAATTTCTTATATGCTTATAAGCTTATTTGTTTCTTCTCTGGAGTGGACTGTAGTTCATCGGTATGAAACTTTACTTAGTCAACTTTTGTTCTTAGGTCTGAAACTTTTCTTATACATTTCATAGGATTGAAATTTGAATTTGCTCCATATTTATTTACATTCACTTCCCAAGAATACTCTTATTCATTTCGTATATATATCTTGAACTCTCTTTGTGTTCTGCTGATTTCCTTTAGCTGGCTCAAAGATTTCCCTTTTTCATCAAATGTTAAACTGAATTGCAAAAGTCAGCATAGTTATACAACAAATCCGGCAACTTTCACACACAAGTTTTTTGTCCTCCAAACTATATATCTTTCAACTATCTTAAAAAAGTGTCTTCCAAATGCTTGAAGGGTTCTTTAAGCCCTTTTTAGCGCTTTGGTTTTGTTGTTTGGAAGTGTGGAATTTCGCACATTTTTGGCATGCGGCGGCATGCTGCTGCTGCTGCTGTTGCTGCGGTTGTCGCTGATTTGATTTGATTTTTCTCTTCTTTTGTTTGTTGAAGCTTGCAAAATCTTAATTAAATTGTCTGCCTTTCCCCCGACTTTTGCCACTTCTGTGCAACATGTGGTATGAGTAATTATATGCTGTATGCGAAAACAAGAGCGACAATAGCTCCAGCTCCAGCTCCAGCAATTAATAATTTTGCACTTGTTTACTCGAAAGCCACGTTTCACAAACTGTTTGTACGTGTCGGAATAACAACTTTGGCCCTTTTGCTGTTGTTACTTCTAATTGGAAAGTGCTTTTCATTACACGGGTTACATGATGAAAATCGAACGTCTTTGTGTTGTGGAATTGCTTGTCGTCCTGCTTTAGGGTTTGAGTAATTAAACGCAATCAAGTGACAGTTTTCCTTTCTTTTTTGCTCTTACGAGAGCATGTAATAAATCCCTGATGTTGCTGCTGGCTAAATAATGGTCATAGAAGTAGGAAGGAGTTGCAGATTGGGTGGGCAAGAGTTAACCCACCTTACTGCTGATGCTGCTCCTGCCCTTTTGCGGGCATCGTGTTAATCCACACGCACAAATCAATTTACTGTCCTCGGGGCAAGCTTTTACAGCTTTGGTCTCTGGCTCCGGTTGGGACTCCAACTCACAAAATCAAGCAATAAATAAACGGTAATTGGAAGTGATGAACGAAAAGGATATATGCGGGGCATGTATGTGTTATTTTGGGCAGCTCAAAAGCCACCCACCCACATTTAGTCACAATAACCCAGGCTACATGGGGCATATTCATAGCTAGCTGAAGTTTTCCTACTAACAAATAACCAAGCTGAAAGCAATTCTCCTTTTGCACAATCCTCTCTCTCTCTCTCTAATCAAACGTCAATTTCTAATTCACTAAAATAAAAACATACGAGCCAAGTTTCCAAGGAACACTCTTCCTCCACTCTTCCTCCACTCTTCCTCCAAAGACTCCTCCAAACACACTCAATTCGGGCTCATGCGGGCGTGCGAATAGAAATATAACCATGATGAAGTAAATCTTTTAACGACATTCAGCAGCTTCACTTTGCCGCTGTGGCTTGCCTTTGCCTTTGCTGCTTTTATTGTCCTTGGTCATGTCCTTGGCATAGGTAACATATATAAGTATGAAAGCAGCCATTAAATGTGCTTTCTTTTGGCCAATTATTACGCGCGATTTATGCTTTTATTTGCCGTCAACAGCAGCAGCTTAGTTTAGTCAACAAGCGTTTAATGGCCTGAACAGGATATAGAAGTGTTATATATATACTCCTATATGTGTGTGTGTGTGTGTGTGTAATATATTTGTGAGTGCTTTTGTTTGAGCTCTTTGTGAAAATCAAAATATAAACACATAGTTAATTGTGTATAAATCAAAAAGTAATAATATTTTGTTAACCTTTGGCCGCCAGTTAAGTACATGAAATGTGGCCAGAGATCTGTCTTATGGGTCTATTAATACAGGGTGTCCTTAAAT
This sequence comes from Hirtodrosophila duncani, assembly GCA_037043425.1. Classification (NCBI taxonomy): domain Eukaryota; kingdom Metazoa; phylum Arthropoda; class Insecta; order Diptera; family Drosophilidae; genus Hirtodrosophila; species Hirtodrosophila duncani. Next base: position 6,004,800 of record JBAMBM010000821.1, on the reverse strand, counting down.
AATGGTTTATTGATAGGAAACTTTGGTCATGAATTTGGAATGATGCAATTTCTGAAGTTTCATGAGCATAAATAATATAAGTAGAGTGTTATTTCGTGGTTTTGTAGCTGATGCGGCTGTAGTCTGAATGGGATATTGGTTTATCAATGATGGTGACTGCTTTAGGTGGTTCTCGGAATATATATATCGAGAGTTTCAGTACCAAAGTCAAATAGAGAAATTGACAAAAGCGTTACCGACCCCATTATTTATTTATATTTTTGATCAGCATCAACAGCCGAGTCGATCTAGCCCTGTCCGTCCGTATGACTAGCTAGATCTCGGAGACTATAAGAGCTATAGTTACCAAATTTGGTTTGTAGATTCGCTCCTCTAGGCGAAAGTGTAATTAAAACTACATATAAATGTGACTATTTTCTTTAAAGTAGCCAAATTTTGTAAAAATCGATTTAAAAACAACGTCAGAATTAGCATTTACGTTTTACTTCAGTTTTATAATTTGGCTCGAATAAGAGTGTTTCTGTCTGCCTTCCACTAACCCAAGTGCTTGCTGCTGCTGCTGCTTCAATGGGTGATCTGAACGTGCTTGTAGCTTAAGAGATGAAAGGGGGACATAAGCAGCCGCTGCTAGTGCCTTTTCTGCAATGTTGAGGTGTAAGCGTAACACTCGAATTGGTGCTGTCCATTTCCTTATCTAGCTTTTGCTTTGACTCAGTCAATGGACAAAATCAAAGGATAATCCCAACATTTTAGAGGCACTTGCATTTGCTGCGGCTGTGGCAAAAGGGGTTTCCACCTGCTCAAGCAATGGTCATAGGAGAGAATTAGGCATAATTTGCATGTTTCGAATATTGAATAAATGCAAAAGCAAATCTTGTGGCTATTCTCAATGCCAAATGCAACATATTTGCACTCTTTAACGTCATTGTGAACTTTCTTCATCTTCATCGCTTTATATGATTTCAATATATTACTTCTAAATAACTTTCAGCATATTCAAATGAAAATTCATCATTCTTTCGGCTACCTGAAAACTTTTAGTAACCCTAAAATGTCAATCACTGTGTTTTCCCCGCATCATTAAACTCCCATCGAGCTTTATATTGGGGCCACAATTTATATAAATCCATGCCAAAATATATATTATAATCTCTTAAATCTCAAATATATTAAACTTATCTTACATATTTTCATTTTATTAAAAAATTTCTACTAAATTTGCCTAAATTTGTAAAATATCAAAACATTTGCTTAGCTCACTTTTTTTTACTCATTTGCACATTTCCAAATTTGATCGCATTCTGCTTAGCAAATTTATTTTGATTTCGATTTTTTATCTATATATATTTTTTCTATTATTTATTTTTAGCACAAGAATCTGCGAGAAATGATAATAATAAACCACAAGGTAAAGCTTATTTCAATTTCAATTTCAATGTAGTCCGTAGTTTAAAACTTTGTTTGCTTTGAATCCTTGGCACCAACTGCTGCTTGCCTTTGCCTTGTTGTCACCGGAAATGCTCCAGACTGTTAATAGTTTTTTGGACAGCAATTTAAATGTCCATATTTTATGCGCTAAGCTCTTCTCCAAAATGTCATTAAAATAGATGTCATCCTTTTTGCTTGTTCTTCCTGCTTGCTTGTTGTCCTTGTTGTTTGAATAGTTTTGTATTAGAAGACGCTTGTCTTTGTCATGGCCGTAAGTATCCTTGTCTGCAGTGGTATGGCGAAGTGGAGTGCAAGCGACAGCCAAAAGTAATGACAAAACGCAGCGGGTTATCATTTTCATATTGAGACATTTGCAAAAGCCAAAAACGACCGAAATCAGAGCCTTGCCAAGGCCTTGACTTTCCTAGCCTTAGGATGTGGGAGGATGCTCAAGAATGCAATATTGAAAATCCCAACGTTCCACAATGGCCACAAATACGCAGTGCTGCACAGCAAGCGGGCAATAAGAAGCGATTCAAGTCAAGTGTTCTCTCTAGTCTGGGCTGGCTGTCATCGTCGTTATAATTGAATTCGACAGCAATATAATAGATTTTCAACAGTAAACAAGTGGAAAATGGGTGAAAATGGAAATAGGCAGAGTAAGATTCACTTTATGAAAGTCAAATGTAAGTCACAGAACGGATACTTTTGTATCTCTGGACTCAGCTGGACTGGCTTACTCGATTTGCAAGGACTGTCCCTGTTTGTTTCATCAGCTCCTTTGCCGGACTGGTCAGCTTTGATTTGATTCTAACCAACCAACTGTCATCAACCAAGACTCGTCCCACTCTATGTTGCACCAACCTAAATGCTGCTAATGCTAAAAGAAACTTTCCATCCATATGCACTAACTTTCCCTTGAAGATTCCCTTTGCATATCGCGCTGCAAACATAAAAAAAACATTCTGTGACTTTTTGGCCTTTGATTGCCGCGGAGGAGATCCTTGTCGTCGTTGCTGCTTTCAGTTTTGGGTGTTGTCCCATCATCTTTGTAATTGAATTCTACAACAACACCATAAATTTTAAGACCCCTAAACATGGGCTACCAAGAGACCAAACCGGGCAGCCAAAAGGACTGCGAGAACGTGCAGACAGGCCTTGGTCGTAGATGGTAGAAGGATACGAGTTGGCGAATGCGAGTGGCTGCAGTAAAAAGAGAAAATTTAATTTCTTGCTTGAATAATAAATCACAAACATAACAGCGAATGGTTGGTCTGCTTCGGCAGCGGAGGCGACTGGAAACAGTTTTGGGGTTGCTGCTGCTACGCTGCCACTTGATGTCGCCAGATAAAAACCTTCATGGACGCACACAATTTTTGTTTGGCAATTTGAAATTCGTTGTCGATGGACGGAAACGCAGCGCTCCACAGAGTCTTTATTTTTGTTGCCAGCGCGTTGTCCAATGCGCTGCATTTTATCAAACATGGCCTTTCCTGGTTCTCCCCCGTTTGGCCATATGGTCCAAGGAAGCGGATGACACTCGAAGCACGGAACTCGCAGCACGAAAGGCCCATTGACATTCTCTAGCGTTTGGTTTGATTTGCATATATAGTATATATGTTGTATATATTTTTTGGCATGTTTTTTATGCTGAGTGAAAGGAAGGGGGTGGTGGAGCACTTGCTACATACTCCTTCAGCTACCCTTGGGCAAATCTCGAGTGTCGCTTTATTAAATTTTTACGCAAATGCGCGACACGCGCATATGAATAACAATAACAATAATGCATAGTGTCCTGGCTGGCTGGCTGCTGCCTTTATGATCAGTGTTGTAATAAAAACAAGCAGGAATCTGGTAGTTGTGGGGCTAACACGACTATGGACTTGCTCTGTAAAATACAGAAGGGAATACAGAAGGGAAAAGTCGCGACCTAGAAACTAGAATAAAACTATACACGGGTTGTCAAATGACTGAAAGAGCGATTAGGACTGGAATCTTTGAGACGAAACTTACTTAAGAATCGAATATAAACAGGAAGAAGATAACATTTTCAGTCGATTTTAGTGGATTGTGAAAAAGTCTATTGAAATTATTATCTGCGTGTATGATTGGGTAATAATTTCAATTGACTATTTGACTGTTCACTAAGATGTACTGGAAATTGTATTCTAATCTTGGATATATTTGAATGTTAGCTAAGTTTCTAGTCCTTCAGATAATAATTTCTGGAAAAATCTACAAGATCTAAAAGCTGACATGCACCAAAACATCTATGTTAGATAGAACAAGGCCACAAGGCCGCTGGTTTACACAGTTATCTGAGAGTTTAGCACCTATTTGCCTCCCACAAATACTTAGTAGTTTCGTGATGAGAATCACAAATCATATCTGATAGAATTATATGCATCTTGGTCAATCAAATTCCGGAAAATATGATTGGTTTCAGCTACTTTCTCTTGGAAAATCTAACCAAAGTATTTCCTCATCTAAATTGTATGACAGTATAGCGATTCGTGCTATCAACAAACACACTGACAACCAACTTTTCATGCGAACATTGCCTAGTCAACGTGAGGCAACGTGAGGGCTCCAGCTGTCTTAGACAGACCTAACTACATCAATATAACGGCAAATCCATGGGCTACCAACAAACCTAGAAAATGATCATGTTCTTTAAAGAGCCAACTTTTCTATCTAACTTTCTGGTATGATCATTGGGAAAAGTAGGAGAAGTCAGAGCTGCAAACCTCTGCAAGCAGAACTCCTTCCAAAATGAATATACTACTGTTTTTCTTTGTGAACTGAATCTGACTGCGAACCAAGTTTAGCTTGAACCGAACTAACATTTTCAGTTGGGTTCCAAAATTACACATTATTTTTATGATATCCATTGTAACCACTCCATCCAGATCTAGATCGGTTATATATTTACAATGCAAATGGTAGCTTTCCTCTCTCTTGTTAATAATCAATTCAGTAAGACAAATTTGAATCCCGAACCTAAGCTCGTGGAACTTGAACCTCAAATTTCCTAACATTCAAGAATTGGTGAAATTGTAACTATTTCTTTGACAATTCCTTGGACTTGCCCCTCTCCCTTAGCATATGAAAATATGTAATAAACTTAATAATCCTGTAGAGAGTTTGTAATCGAGGGTATTGCGGCAGTGTGCGTGACATTTATGTCAGCGAGTTGGCTTCATTTGTGTCGCCATGCAAATATGTAAAAGTAAAAAAATGTTATGTGGCTGATTTTTTATGCTCACGCACACACACTAGCGGGTGGTGTACTGTGACTGACCCACTCAGCATTTCCACTTGGCATTTATTCTGTGATTTTTTTATGACATATATGCTCGCCCTGTCTCCTTGCTCACTCCACTTTAGCAACCTTCAGCACACAGAGACATAAATATTGTTGCAAAAGCCAAAAACAAATAGTAAACAGAAATTACAATAATATGCAATAATGCAAAAGGCCAACACACACACAAACACACACACAAACACACACACACACACACGCACTGGTGAGCCACAAAGCAGGGACGCATATGCAAAAATGCCAGCTAACAGTTTTGGAACCCCTCGCGTCACATCTAAGAGATATGGCTCCTAGTCTGCCCGCACTACCACTGCCATATTTTTTTGCTTCTCCTCATCGGTGGTCGCATGTGTGGAGTGTTTGCTTGGCTTTAAGTCACAGCGCAGCCACAGCAACAGCAACAGCACGTGACATCCTTGCATACCATTTGCATAACTATATCAACAAGCGACAAACCCCCGCAGGACGACAGCAGCCCAGCTATAGTCGCGGACAGTCCTGGGCCCATCTACGCTTGCTATTTTTATCATTTCCGAGCCTTGTTTTCTTTTTTGCTTTGCTTCTTCTTCTTCTTCATGATGCGCTTGCATAATTTTCATTGTTTTCATTTTACAAGCGACATTTTCTGCACTGGAAAAGACATTTCTCCTTTTTCCTTCTCCATTTTTTTTTGTTAGTTTTTTGGGCTTGGCTTGGACTCCCATTTCCTGTTCTGATTTTCTGTGTTTTTTGCATTTTAAGTTTTTGTGCTTCAGAGATTTTTGTGCGAAAAGTAATAAAACTTCACATTAAGAAGAAGCGCTGACATTCTATATGAAGCAGGGGATGGGGGAGGGGGCATTAAGATGCTTATGAGTGCAGTTTTATTTCGCAAGATACAATGTTTATGTAGGAGTATATATAACTTTATGAATGTTGTAAAAACGCACTGATTTGCGAGCAACAGTTAAGAATACGCGATGACAACTTAAGGGTTAAGCTAAGGTTGGGTAAATCAGGTTATGATATCATTAATATATAGTGAGATCAGTATAAATATAAAAAACTCTGCCTGTCTGACTGACTTAGTCAATGAGCAGGACAAACGGAAATAAGGTTGCATGCAGGCAAAGGCAGACAGTTCTTGGACCGAAAGATAGTTATCAGATGACAGTGAGACGGTTTTGCAAGAGAAAAACCACAATGAAATCACTTAACTGCTGCTTAGACTGCGGAACAACAGAACAAAAACACATACGAAGGCATTGTCAAGAACAGAATACGAATCGTTCGCTGCCACACACACCTTATAGCAATACTATCTTGTTGTTATGCCATTTACAAAATGGTATATTTTCTTTTGTCGGGAAGTTTGCTAAGTATGGAAGGAAGCGTTTGCGACTATATAAAGTATATATATTCTTGATCAGCATGACAAGGGAATAGTAGCATAACTTTTCTGTCTTTCATCCAAATTAAAACGATTTCGTCTTGTATCCCTTGTATCCACTGCAGCCACACGCCCACCGACCAGATATGATCTAGATCGGTTGTATATTTATATAAGCTGCCTGCAAAGCAAGAGCTTGATATGAATCCTGTTCAGATTTTGGGTATGTGTACGTATGTGCGTGTGGGTATGAGCATGATTTTGCGTTGCTCTCTGCGGCAGCTATTTATATTATATATATATTTGTTCGTCTGTTCTGTTCTGACTTTCTAGACACACGTCTAGCTGTTCCAGTGAACAGAAGAAGGAGCATACAGACAGACGGATAAGGCGGCTGTTGATGCTGCTGCATACATCTACATCTTCAATATACACTTTACTTTACATTTTCGAAGTACATTTGGAGAAAAACAATCTACTCCGCAGGGTCCGCTCTTGCTTTTAAAGTGGCTTAAAACTGTATATGAAATATATGGTCCTGGTATCACTGCACGTACTTTTCCACCCCCTGTGTCTTATCTAACCCAGCGACACACATAACTGTAGCTGTAACTGTTAACTGTTGAAAAAAAAAATCAACCCCGCTCGCCGTCACACACAGCGCAGAGCAAAAAATTCACTTAAGAATTCGCAACATGTTTTGCCCAAGACACTACTTTGGACCTCTGCGTTCGCATTTGATTTTCACGCCTGCCCTAAAAATAATATAAAAAACGAGAGGAAATAAAAGAATAATTTAATATGCGCGCACAAGCTGTTTCCGGGTTTCCAGAATTTCCGTTTGGTTTTTGCTTGAAAAATTACTAACATAAAAATTAAAAATTCAACAGCAGCTGATTGTAGTGCAAAAAGATGAAAATAAAACTGGAAAACTTTGAGCCAGAAACTTGTGAGACAGAAGGAAGCGTAGAAAACAGACATGCCATGATGATGCTGAAAGGAAAGCTAATATGGAGCAGAAGAGCCACACACATATATATATATAGATACGTATGTGTATGTATGAGTAAGTGGGTGTTTTCAATGCTCGTTATAGGGAAAAATGATTGAAAGCGATTAAATGCGCAATATGCGCCATAAATGAAGCAAATAAAAAATAAAAAAAGCCAACAAAATCCAAGAAAACTTCAATAAAAGATTTTAAAATAGAAAAGTAACGTCCTCGTCAGCATCATCGTCATCATCATCATCATCATCGTCGTCATGGAGCATCCTGCTCATGCTCATGCTCAGCCTCAGCATCTCATCGCTTGTCTAGCCGTTGAAGCGTAATGGCGTCTTCGTCTTTGTGTCCTTAACGTTGTCCTGGCAGCCGCCTTAGCTGTTCCAAGAGAGAGGAAAAGCATTTGATTTGCAAAATTGACTGAGCATTGGAAAAGTGGCTGTAAAAATTGAGGCAGCCAAACAAATGTAAAGAAAACGTCAAAGAAATCTTCAATATATATGTATAAGTGTGGGTGTGCGGGTGTGTGTGTGTGTGTGTGTGTGCCATTGTATACATATTGGCATATTAGAAAGTTCTTAAATTGTATTTGCTAACGATTATTTTAAGTGTTGGCGAGTGCCAAATGTCAGGCAATTGCCATTTGGCAATCGTAATATGACAGCCAAATGGCAAATTCTTGGCAAGTTGGCTTTGGCCAGATCATAAATGTTATTATCATCTGAGCAGATTGTGTTATATGGAATGAAATGATATTGATTTTAAAGTTAGATGAAATGTAGGTTAGAGCTTAGATTGGGAATCGAAATTCTCCAATGGAAATTTAATACCAACAAGAAAGGAAAGCTAGCTTATATTGCTCCTAAGTGTTCATTAGTGAATCAGCGTTTATACGATTCTCCGATCTTGATCAGAACAGGTCAGCTAACGTAGGGTCTCCTCAAGTGGATGCAAACCGAATTTGGTTTGATTTGAATGAAAAACAGAAAAGTTATGATCCTAAGTGCTCATTCCGGAACAATCGGTTATATGGAAGCTATATGATATAGTTGTCCGATTTGGATAAAACTCAAACTTAACCAGCGTGCAGACATAAAAAGCACTTGGTAAACATTTCAGCTTTGTAGCATGGTTATATCGATTCATGCTGATCAAGAATATATAAACTTTATATAGGCGGTAACGCTTCCTTCTATGCGTTGCAAACTTCCTGTCAAAATGAATATACCACTTTGTGAATGGTATAAAAAAGACAAGGAAAGCTAACAGTACCGTTAATACTCAATGACTAACAGGCGCACAGATGCAATAATATGCTAGTTTTATATAAATTAGTCAAAATAAGAGGCGCTTGTAATTCACAAGTCTCTTTTTGCGCATCGGCAGTTAAATAGACGCTTTTAAGTTGAAGCTATTCAGTTGTCATATACGAAAAAGTTGTCAATATGTACTAAAAAGGTCACTGATGAGGGGAATTGGCTTCCCCGAAACGCAGCCCTGTGTCTAACCAGCTACTTACTACTTGTCAATTGCTGTTACATAGTCAGAAGCGTCTCAAGTTTGTATGTCCATTGGATTTCAACATCAAAATTGGGCTTTCCTCACTCCCTTGACCTCAAGCTTGCTAAATAAGAACAGCTGAATATTTTAAGATTTCTTTTGCTCTAATATATCGTGTCTTTCTATGTGAGTTTGGACACGTTGCCTTTGCCATAGACTGACTGCATATAATTCTATATCTTAAGCATATCCTATTTTTCCTAAAATCTATGAACTCCACAAATCTACGCTAAAACTAAGTCACACCTTAAAGTTAGCTTTAAGTGTGCTTACACATGCGTGTAAATACTTGCATGCATTCTAGTGATATTCAGCAGCTGACTGGTTGCAACCAAGCACAAGCTGAGCTACGAGTTGCGTTTTTCTAAGCTCTTACAAAACCAATTTACGGCAAGTGCAACGTGAACTGAAACTGAGCTGGCAACAACTTTATTATATAAATATTTCAATAAAGGTACACAGATAGACACACACACACCCACACACAGAGAGACCTCACACAGTCAATGCAGCTGCCACACACACATTCCACCTCCACCCAAACCACCCACTCTGCGCACCTTGCACACACACTTTGTATTTGTATTTGCACGCAGAGCAACAGTCATGAGATGCAGCTGGAGCAGCAGCACCACCTCCAACACCAACAGAAGCAGCAGCAGCAGCAGCAGCAGCCAAAAAGCAAACATAATTTAAAATGTAATTAGTGCTCAAATAGAAAACCAAACAAATAGAACCGAACAGAAACAGAACCAGAACCAGAACCATTCGTCGTTATTTGTTAGCAGTGGGCGGACGCCTGTGTGGGGGCGGGGCCTGGCAATGCAAACAAATTGCAAAAATCCAAATGGAAAAACCTGCACCAGCAGCAGCAGCAGCAGCAGTTACCAATGTGGACTACTGCAGCATTTGCTCCCAAGTCAATGAATATCACCAGGTTACTAGGTGACCCAGTGCCAACCATCCTGGACATGGTCACCACCCACTTAGCTGGCTTGGGGTTGGGGTTGGCACTGGCACCTGGTGGCTCATTCATTCATTAAATGTGGCAGCTGCTGTTGCTTCTGTTGCTGCCTGAAAACTTTGTCCTAGACCAACTTTTTGCCTGCGCTGGCTGACTGTGTTTTTCTTTAGAAACATTTTATTATGCTCGACGATAAGCACAATATGCATTCCGAGTATCTACGATTCACGGACTCTCGACTACGGCGTGTAAACATGACACATTTTTCCAGGTGGTGAATTCAAGGTTGTTACAATATATTTTACCTCTGACGATCTTTTAATAATGAGCTCAGGCCAAAGTTTTGAATTGGATTGGAGCTGCCTTGAGGTGCTCATTATACCGGTGGTAGAGATGTTTCGCCAATTTTGTATGAGAATTGATAGGAAGACACTTTATTAGCAAAAAGTTGTTCAAGTGAAATCATATTTAAGAAATAATCTAGTTGAATAAACGTGTTTGTGTTTGAACATATCATTTTTAGCAGTGAGGCAAATGCTCACCCACCTGAGGGCTTTCGGAATCAAGAGACAGACTCCCTTTTCTATCACTGTTTGCTGCTGTTTTCAGCTTTATTCCACAGAATTCTTCTATATCGGTCGCATAAGACTGACTCAATTATACAGTTTTAATGGCTATCTGAATAATTTGGGATGTAGCCGGCTGTATCTTACGTAGCTGCTAGAAATACTCTGCATTCGTTTATTAGATCCAGCAGTGATTTGTTCCTTTGTTCCAACAGCTTCACCTGCAGCTGCTTGTTATTTACTCCGATTATAATGCGATAGTCGAGATGTCGATCTTTATAAGATTTTCATTCAAGTTTTATTTCATATCAATATGAGAAAACATGGAAAGCAGATTGCAACGCCAGACCAGACGTATACACCCAGAACAAAGTAGAACAAATTCTCTCTAACATTAAGAAATTCAACTTTGTGTTCAACTCTAAGGCGATTTGCCTTGACTTTTAGGAAAACAAATTTCTAAAATTAAGTTTCTTTTTTAAAAGTAAAGGCAAATCAACATGAAAACAAGAAAATATATTCAATTTTATAGAAAAAATTATAATATTCCCTACATACATACATGTGCATGTGTGATCTGTATGCAAGCGCTAACATCTTAAGTTCTGGCGCCTCAGTCAAGACCACCAACGACGATACACAACTGGAACTAGATAGATGTTATGTATACATGTATGGAGAATTAGACAAACAATACATACTTAGATACACATACATACATACATTGGTACATTGGTAGAAAGGGCGACCAGATAAACTACTACCTGACTCAGCTCCTTAGCGGGCATGGATGCTTTCGCAGTTACCTGCACCGTTTTGGTCACGAGCCATCAGCGGAATGCACATGGTGTAGCCGAGGAGTGGTGGAAGATGCCGAACATGTCATACTCAGTTGCGCAAAATTCTCGTCCTAGCGAGGAAAACTGGAACAGGAATTGGGATAAGAGAACTCGGTGGCAAGCTTTATCCCGTCTATGCTGAAGAGCGCTGAGAACTGTTAGGCCGCCAGCAACGGTTGACCTGCGGAGAGCTGAGCGCGAGCGGTGCTCTATGGATTAGGCGGCGCCGAATCTTCAGCGAAGCAATGCTTCACGGCCGTACCGCAGAATTAAAGCCCTGCCTCATCCAAATATATAAATATATAGCTTATAGTTTTTAATAAAAAAAAAAAATGAAATGAAGAAAAAAAAATATAAAATAGTTGGGCAAAAAATTTGTTTTTAAGTTGTCTTTGCCGGAGTTTGAACCCAAGACCTCATGCGACCTCATGAGTCCAGTGTCATTCTCTTGAAAATGTTCTTATTTTAAAGTCATTTTTCTAATAGTTAAAAAATAAGGTTTCCAGAGTAAATCACCCAAACATTAAGAAAAAGCTTTTCTAAAAACAAGAAAATATTTTTCTAAAATTTAAATTTTGTGGGGAATCTTTATAAAATTGATATACATTTTTCTTATATTTATAAATATTTCTTAATGCAATGGCGACTTTCAAGCAAAAGCGAGCAATTTTGTTTTCTGAGTTTACAACAATTACAAGTTTATTTCATGCTGCTCAAGAATATATCTTTCTACTCTCTAGGGAGTGGCAAATTCTTCTATCTAAACTGTCAATCTAAATCTCCTTTCATCTGCTACTTTGTACAAGTTTTTCAATTTAACTTTATATTTGATTTTGGTCTACAAATTTCTATATCAAAACTGCTTCAATTCAGTTCGTGTCACGCTGCTGACGAAGCCGCCTCCAACACTTGCTACTAAAACCTGTTCCAAACAACTCAAACGACAGTTCCTTTTGCACCTCTTGACAATAATTTAAAGAAAAAAAGTGAAAAAGGAAAAAGCAGCCAAAGTCCGCTTGCCATTTGGTGGGCCGGATTATACTCGTTTGCCTGGACTTACTGCTTGTGCAACTCAGTTGCGTCCCTTTGTTGAGTCCTAATTTAGAACTTAAGTACACTCTCCAGTTGGTTGGTTGACTGGCTGCCTGCCTCCAGTCTCCAGTCCTCCGCTCTGCCATTTCACTCCGCTTTGTACAACTCATTAAGCTAGCTTTACACATTCTTTTTTTTCGTACCTTGTTTAAATATTCTCTCTCTCTCTCTTTGTTGTTTCGGTTTCCTTTTTGCAGACTGGCGCAGCACGGACAGCACCGACCATCATGATCGCGTTCAGAGACAATTGTCCGTGTCATCCGACAGCAAGCTGCTGGATGATGACATCAGGGAGGAAATGAAATACCACTCGCATGTTGTGATGCGTCCAAAGAAGCCACCCAGACCCAAATCGGAGGTCTTCCTCAACAAACAGGATCCACATCCGCGACGAAAACGTTTTAGTGCATTTGGTGTAAGTAGAACAGCTATTTACTAAATTTATCTACAATTTTTTCTACACAAAATGAAAGCAAATATAAACCAGGAAATATATATATTGTCGCTCTTCTCACAGTCACATATTCTCCTACTCCGCTTTGCACCTCCACAGTCGTTGTTGTTGCTGGCCAAGCCAAAGCAGCAGCAGCACAGCCTATCATTTCTATTGTTGTTGTTGTTGTTGCTGTGTGCAAACACTTTGCCACCCTCAGTGGTCGCGTGCCAAGAAAGTGTTGCATACTTATCTGAGCTGGCTTTGCAGTTGTGCTAACTCTAGCAATCCACGAATGGTTTTGACTTCCATTGCATGAACTGAGGCTCGATATGCAACTGAAACTAATTGAAAAATTTTAATCTCTTTGAAATTTGTCCTGGTGGGACCCTTTGTTTCGGCATTGAGTGTTCCCTATTAGTAATAAATTTGTTTCTTTCTTGTTTTATGTTTTCTTTTTCGTTTTTAAAATTGAGATTTCTGTGTATATCGCTGTTATCGATTTGTTTAGAGCTAATCTGTATATTCTGATGGCATAATATAATGCTCTATTCTCTTTCATCCAAAGATTATAATGGGAGTCGAAATTATATATATTCTGAGAGATCTCCTTGTATTATTTGTGAAATTTTGAATTATTTATTATCGCTGGAATCGTTCAGTGCCTTCTGAACTGAACCTAACGGGAAGGGCAATATGGATATAGAGGGAAGCCTTAAGTGCTATATTTACAAAAAATTAAGGTTAAGTAATCCTACGAGTAGGGAAATCAGTGGGATGTATTTAGATGTCGGAGGGGTATACGGTCGAGCTTGTCGGCGTATCGGCTGTGTGGTGGTTAATCTGGTCCCCGACCAGTACAAATCTTAGGTCACTTTGGATGGCACTAGCTAAACGCGTAGCCTGTCGAGCTGGCTCCCAGAGGCAGTGCCCTATATCTGGATGGCATAAGTCCAGGCGGGTGTAATAATGGATTTCATTAACAGACTCTTGGTTGACAACTGAAGCTTGCTTGAACGCAGGATCGAGTCAAGCTTTTGGAGTTTCTTTAGGCACTTGGCTTTGACTGTCGAAATATGCGCTGTCCAGGTGGACACCCAAGTAGCATTGAGACCTGACGGTGTTAATGGTTACCACCATCATTGGTGACACCAGGTAGGGCTCCGCCTCGCCAAAGAGAGAAGGTCACACAGGCAGATTTCGCACTATTGATGGCAATGTCCCACCTGGCAGACCATCGCTTCATTGCATGCAGGTATTCCTGTACTGTTTTGGGCGAGTGGGAGTGTCGTCCGCGTAAGTGGCCAGGAGCAGCTTGGCAGGGGCAGAAACAAGAAGGGTCCAAGCACTGTTCCCTAAAAAACCTCAGCATGGACCTTTAGAAGGCAGGATCGAGTCTTTCACTGCCACATCGAAGGTTCGGTCAGTAATAAAAGATCTCAGGATGTCATCGTGAGGTACAGTCAGTAGATCTTTCTTGTCGAAGGCATGTTTGACGTCGATGAAGACGCCGACAGTGTGTGACCGGGTTGACCAGGCGATGCCCTTCTTCAAAGCAACAATGGGATTTCCTGAAGCCAAACTGGTGTAGCGCTATATGATCTAGTATCTATGGCAGTTCCATCAGTCGAGTTATCTCTTATGTAACACGTAATCCACACCTTTATTTATAGTTGTACTTCAAAACATCTTCAATTTGTCATAGCATACTTTTGTGCTCGCAGCCTTAGCTGTGCATGGCATACCCTAGGGCTGCTCTTAAAAGCAATTATTTAATTGACAAGGTACAAGTACATATCCAAATGCCCCATATCCATTACAAAGGGATTCATTCCGCTCATATATTATTACATCATGCCAAGTACGAAACGCAAATGGCCCCTCCAACAGCAAACTAAGCTAATTAATTATACAGAATTTTCTATGCGAAACAGAAACACTTTTCCTACTTATTTTACATATTTTGTTTGTTCCCAACAGGGCGACTCACCATTTGGAAAACAGGAAGCCTATGTCAAACTGGAACCGCTGGGTGAAGGCTCCTATGCGACAGTCTACAAAGGATTTAGCAAGTAAGTGAAGAGGGAATATAGGGAGGGGCGATGGTCCCATAAATTAAGCGAAGAAGGCATTTGGGTTGCCATGTCACTGGGTTAAACAAAAATTGTAACAATGTAAAACCAAATTGTAGAATTGTTGCCGATGGGCGGCCAGACAAGCAGACAGACAGGCGGACATGACGCTCCCTCTCTCTCTGTCTCATGAATTTTGAGCGACTGCCGGTTTGCCTTTGGTGCAAGAAGTCACCTAAATCAAGTGGCTGCTCAACCAAAATGTGTGTGTGTTTGCATGTGTGTGTCTGTCTGTGTGACAATCCTGGCGATGCTGGGCATTTTGTCCTGATTTATTTGAAAGTTTTCAGAATTTCCACTTTCCACACACACACACATACACACTGCAGCCTGCCAGCCTCCTCTGTGTGTGTGCGTGCTCATTTTGTGTTCTCCTCTTTGCCAAACTCATTACACTCACAGCCATGCAAATGTGGCTATCAATCACACAGTAGAGGGACAACAATAACATGAAAATGGCTCAAAGTGGAGCCAGCCAAGAATAACTACAAAGTTACGAGGGTGTGTCAATGAGTTTGTAGAAGATCTAACATATTTCATTCGAAACAGTGAAACAAATAATCCAATTTATGCTCGTAAGTGTTCATTCCGAAACAGTAGCTATACGATATAGTTGTCCGATCTGGATGAAACTCGAACTTGACCAGCCTGCAGACAAAGAAAGCATGTGGTAAGAATTTCAGCTCTGTAGCTCTTAGGACTTTTGAGATCTTTGTGTTGAAACAGACAGATGGACAATCGGATAGAGAGACAGATGGACATGGATATATCGATTCCCCTTGTAAATGGTATAAAAAGGTTGTCAATCGGGAGGATACTTATCGAATGAGTAGATTATAGCTCACACTGATGCTTTATTGTAAGAGCCAATCGAAATCATATTCATTCATTATCTGTCTTTGAACAGATAAGGAGCTGAAAAGGTTCTCCAATGTGTTATACTCCATTCTCCTCACGATCAAAATTGGTCAAAGTTTATATGGCAATGTTAGACTCTTCATATCTTAGATCGTTCCTAACTTAGAGCAAAGAAAGTTGATATTCACAGACATAACAGACTTCTTGATCTGCCCTCGTATCTAACAATAAACTTCCTGTGCAGCCTTTTTTTTGTGGATTTCCAACCAAACAATAGAGTTGTTCCCAATTGTATGGCCTGGCCTGGCCTGGCCTGGCTTCCTAACACAATTCTTGTCATTCCTCTTGTTGTTGTTGTTGTTGTGTTTGTTGTCCAACACGCACTTTTTTTGTAGAAAGTTGCTTGCACAATTGAATTGCCAAGTTGTTTAGTGGCTGGCTGGCGGCGGGCGACCCACTGCCTCTCCTGTAGCCTATTTATGCTGTTACCCATTTTGTGGACTCCTTAACAAATGCTGTCTCATTTACGCGTAACTGGGCCTGGTTCTGATTTGAGTTTGAGTCTGAGTCTGAGTCTGAGTTTGTGGGGGCTCCAACATAATTTGACAAATGAGCTGTACGACCCCAAAACGCACAAGCATCGTCACCTTTTTGACAGCCAGGACAGCCAGCCTGGTGCTGCCTTGACTGTGTGGCACCTCCTTATAGACGTCAACTTTTCACTGTTCTGCCGCTGTCACTTGCAGCATTTCAGATTCTTTATACTCTGTCTTTGTTTTTGATTTATTTTGACAATCATTTGCACTGCCCTTTGTTAGCCCAACCTTTGCCGCTCCTTCTCCTGTGTGCTATCTGTTGCCACCCAACTTTATCTCTCGCCCGCTACCGCCCGCTCATTTGGCATGCAGAACGCGCCACATACGAAATGAGTTCCAATTAGCTTTTGTTTATTCGAATTGCAATTAATTCGCTCTAATTTATCTGCCAACTGGCAAAATGGGAAATGAGAAAATGAATGACTTGGCCTGTCCCTGTCCCTGTCCCTGTCCATGTCACCGGCAAAGCCAACTTTTGAGCTTGTACTTTTCATTTTCCACTTGCCCTTTGTTGGCGTTGGCGTTGGCAGCGCTTCCTGCGGCTTCTTACGCTCTGTTTTGCGCTTACTGCTTTTTGGCTTTTCATACGCAAATTTGGGTCACTTCCCATTTGGGAGAGGACGACGACTACTGAATGAATGGCTTCGGTTCGGTTTCTACTTTCTTTAGATGCTGCTCTGATGTGACTTCTTTGACTCCTGCTGCCTACACTCAGAGAAATAGGGAAATGAAAATGTAAGAATTTTAGCATGGCATGCTTGAAAATCTGTCTCCTATCTAGAATATAGGAGACGCTCTTCCAGAAGAATGATTCAATTCTTTGCTTCTTTTGCTATTTCAAACTTTCTTAACATACAAAATTTTATGTAAAAACTCAAATTGATTTATAAAAAATTCTCAAAAAATTTCAACTCCATTTTTTTGCTAGTGTGCCCTTGCCTAATTTTTCCAAGATTTATGCGCTTTCCTTTCGCCATCATTTTCAAAGTTTATTTTGGCCTTTGCCTGTTTGCTTTGCCTTCTTCCTGCTCCTGCTCCTGCTGCTGCTTCTGTTTGTGTCCAATTGTAAAAGATTTCATGAATGATTTCACTTCTATTTGACTTTCGTTTTCTCTTTGACTTTTGCCATTTTCCTTGCTCTGTTGGCAATTTTGCACTATTTTACCTAACCAAACAGTCAAACACAGTTCGTCCTTAAGGAAGCGCTGAGTAGTTGGCTTGAGGAGTAGCTGGCTCTGTTGTTGGAGTCAAGTGCTGATTAGCATTTAGTAGGTCAACTGTCAACTGTCGCAGTTACCGCCATCTGGTGGCGTCGCAACAAAACTTCTATTGAGCCATGAAAGACAAAAGTTTTTGCCACTTTTGCCTTGCCCCAGCCCCAGCCTCTGCCTCTGCCTCTGGGCAAAAACTTTGCTCATGCTGCCACACGCACTTTACGGTTTGGTGCTTAACTAAATCGTATTATTTTTACATTAACAAGCCAAACTTTTTCTGTTTTGCTTTACGTTAAACTCTAATCCTCTCTGAGACATACTTGCCACGCCCTTGCCTCTCCCGCGCTGCTGACCCAGTTTAGAAATTATCAGCAGCTGCTGGCGTCAGATTTTAAAGCTACTCATACATTTTTCATGACACTTTTTGTGGCAAAAGACTTCCCAAAAAAAAAAAGAAACCGGCAACACAACATCATGTAATTTGCAGTCGCGGCAGCTGCTGGCTACATGGAAATCTCACACGTCGCATCCTTTCCCCAGGCAAAGTCTGTCTGCGCGTGTTTCGTGTCCTCGGATGTGTAAAGACATAAGCTTTTTATGACATTCGGGGCTTGCATTTGGCTAACAAGGCCGTAAACTGTGCGTGTTTTGGCTAAATTTTTCGCTAACCCATAAAGAATTTAATTTATAAGGCTGAGACAGGTATAAGAGGTAGATGAGGTTGAGCTGAATGATAGAAGAAATTGAGTCATTTGGCAAGTGTATTAAATGTTAGATAAAACATTTGGCAGCCTAACGACTTGCGGTTGGCTTGACTCGTGGTTGCCCAAGTTGAAAATTTAGCCACGAAAAGTTTGAGCAGATGTTTGGTATCTGATGATAATGAAGAAAATATGATTTAAGTGTGGTGGTTTGAGGAGACAAGTTTTCTGTTTTAAGAAATAGAAATTCCAAGGAAATTCAATAATAAAGGAGGTTTAGAATGCGGTTTTTGACTGAACCATTTTGTTTGGATTTCTCTGGAAGAGGTTTATCATTATAAAATAAATATAAAGGGAATGTTTTATTTAGCTAGTTCGAGGTCAAGTGAGTGAAGAAAACGCTGATATAGTTACATCTGTTAAAACTCAATTTTTATGTTGAAATCCAACGGACAACCAAACTTGAGGCGCTTCTCACTATGTAACAGCAATTGATAAGTAGAAAGTGACTGGTTAGACATAGCGCTGCGTTTCGGGGAAGACAATTTCCCTCATCAGTGACCTTTTTAGTACATATTGAAAACTGTTCGTATATGGCAACTGAATAGCTTCAACTTAATAGCCTCTATTTAACCGCCGATGCGCAGAAAAGGGAATTGTGAATTACAAGCGCCTGATATTTTGCGTAATTAAGATAAAACTTATTATTATTGGCTTATTTTTGCATCTGTGCGCCTGAGTATTACTATTAGTTTTAGTTGTCTTCTTTATACCATTCATTCATATATTCATTTTGTCAGGAAGCTTGCAGTTAGAAGGAAGCGTATCCGACTATACAAAGCATATATATTCTTGATCAGCATGACAAGGGAATCGATATTACCATGTCCGTCCATCTGTTTCAACACAAAGATCTCAAAAGCTTTAAAAGTAACAGAGCTGAACATTTTTACCAGATGCTTCCTTTGTCTGCACGATAGATAAGGTCCAGCTTTATCCAGATCGAACAACCATATCATATAGCTACCATATAATCGATTGTTCCGGAATGAACACTTAGAAGCATAACAACTTTTCTGTTTTTCTTCCAAATGAACACAAATTCGTCTTGTATCCAATGCAGCCACACGCCCACCGACCAAATTTGATCAGTTAAAGCTCAATTGTTATGGTGAAATCCAGCTGACAACCAAAGATGAGCCGCTCTAATAGATATGTGAAATAGGAAGTCCCTCAAATGCCTCCGCTTATCGAGACTTTTCATAGTTTTCTCAAAAATTTTCCCATAATTGACGATGATGATGGCTCCGATGTTCATTTTCGTTGCAATTTTTGGGTTTATAACTCGACACAGACACAGTTCTACAGACTCTTCTCTTTTACATAATGTAAAATTCCCCCCGCAAGGCCACAATGAACTTGAAATGTCATTCTAAGTATTCAAACTGAACCACTTTTATGTATTTAGTTAACATTTCCACTGAATTTAAGTTTGACCAACTTAAGCATAACTTTTTAGATGTTTTTCATACCATAATACCATCCCAATCTCCCACTATCAATTTCTTTCCCTAACAAACTGGTTTAATCAATTTAATCATGAGGTTCGCCCTGTCATTAACCATCTGTCCATCAATTAGTTATCTGAACTTTATAGCTTAAACACTTTTTCCACTTAACATCAAATTGGTCAATTAGCCCGACGCTTCGCCACTTTCCTCATAAAAATATTCACCAAAAAAAATGAAGGAAAGAAGTAAAACCTCAACCACTTAAGATACACTCAATGCTCACCCGCTTTGACGACACATTCGGCTGCACGAAATGACATCTTAGCCAGCTCAGGCAACATATTCTCCAGCTTCATCTTCATCTTCATGTTCATCTTAAGCTTCTGCTTCTGTTTCATCTTCTGCTCCCTGAACCATAAAAACTTTGCTCAATTTTTCGCATGCACTCTGGCTGGCAACTCAACTATATGGTGGCTGAGTAGTTTGTCAAGCCAAGTTAGAGCGCTTAAAGTCAACTACTTTATGCGAGGGCTGGCTGTGAGAATTACTACTTCAGGCACGAGGCAGGGGATCCGGATCCTAACAGGGATGTGATACCAATTAGAATTTGCGCTCGCATAAATTCTGAACGTCTGTGGAGCAGTGTCAAATAATTTAACCTAATTTGACACTTCAAATGTGCGGCGGCCTTGTAGGGATCCTAATGGTGCCTTGTGGGTGGTGCTGTTGTGCCCTTATCCTAATTTAAGTGTTGCTGGAGGGGTGACTGGATGGCTGGCTGGCTGGTCGTTATGTCTGTTTAATATACAAATCTCATACTACATGACTTTCAGCAGCAAGGACAATGTCAATGCCAAGGGCCCTACTGCCACTGCCTGTCTGTCTGTGTGTTTGCCTGTCGTCGTTGCCCACAAATTGCCCGCCTAATTCCTTGCTGTTGGTCCTGTCGGAATTTCTGTGCCTCTGTTATTTTCTTTGGGGTATTTATTTTATTAATTTCATTGCCTTCTCTCGCCTCCGCCTCCACAGATTAACCTACCAGCGGGTTGCATTGAAGGAGATCAGACTGCAGGAGGAGGAGGGTGCTCCATTCACGGCAATACGGGAGGCCTCGCTACTCAAAGAACTGAAGCATAGCAACATTGTGACGCTCCACGACATTGTCCATACGCGCGAGACGCTGACCTTTGTCTTTGAATATGTGGTAAGTGCGAAGACGAGAGGATGGAAGGAAGGAAGGAAGGAAATTGTGGTGTGAAAAATTTACATTTTCAATTTTCTAATTACACAGAACACAGATCTGTCGCAATACATGGAGAAGCATCCGGGTGGCCTGGATCATCGCAATGTGCGTCTGTTCCTGTTCCAGCTGTTGCGCGGCCTCTCCTACTGCCACAAGCGTCGTGTCCTGCATCGCGATGTGAAGCCACAGAATCTGCTAATCAGCGACTGTGGTGAACTGAAGCTTGCCGATTTTGGTTTGGCGCGTGCCAAAAGTGTGCCCAGCCATACGTATTCCCATGAAGTGGTCACGTTATGGTATCGTCCACCAGGTGAGTGCAAGAGTGTGAGAAGTTATGGTCGCTTCAAGTCGAACCAATTCATCAAAAATTCAAGCTTATAAAACAAATCAAATGAGAAATCTCGTCTAACAAAAACACAAACAAACTTTCAGCTAAGTCCTGCAAAGCGCCTTAAATGATTTAGTCTGCCTTTTTTCCCCATTTTCCGCTTAAAAAGAAAAACTAAAAGCAACCAAATTGTCAGCAATTAATTGGCGCGAGACAAGCTTAAAAGGGAAATGTTCATTTAGCAAAGAGCTTGACTTGGGATTAAATTAATGCCGCCCTTCCCCCAGAATCCCCCAGACTCTCCTTGGTAATGGGTAAACAATTCATTTTGCATTTCTCTTTATGCAAATTTTCCATCAATTTTCCAAAGCTTAATTGAAAAAAGCAAAGGATCAACTATATAGACACTAATAGTGCAAAGAGAGAAATAAAGTTAATTTTTTAATACGCAATTGCTTTACGGCATAAACATTTTCTGTGAGCAGCAGCAGCAGCAGCAGTAGCAGTAGGAGTAGGAGCAGGTCTCGAGGGTTCTTGTCGGGTTGCCGACACGCTGTGTCCGACCTCCGACCTCAAAATGGGTAGTCAAAGCATGTTAAACAAATTTAATCTGCACTTCTTGGCAGACAACAGCCAACAGGCAGATGCAGTGGCTCTTGACCAGGACGGACCAGAATGAGATGCAGACATGTCGAGGCGGATGTGGCGGTTGTGGCGGTTTCACCTGCTGCCCTGATGTGATTTTATGTGTGCAAAAAGTTTGTTAGCTCCTGGTCAAAGCAGCAAGCAACATGCAGAGATAAGTGTAGAGGTTGCCACTGACGAGCAGAATAAGAGTTTCACACTCGCTACCCGCCTGCTCGCTCAACTTCTTCTCCACCTGCACCTCCTGCCCGGTTGGCTGTCAGTCAGTGTGTCATTTCTTCTGGCTACACTCAGCTTCAGGTACACTCAGCTAAAATTTTGATACATTTATTTACGAAGGTTTACGAAGGTGCCAAAGCTAGTAGTAAATATTCTATGTGAGCAGCAAAACTTGTGATGATAGACTGATTCGGGGAGATCTTCAAACAGTCTGTAAAGTCAGTAAAGCTTCATTTTACCATTTACATTTTGTCAGGAAGTTTGCAACGCATAGAAAGAAGTGTTTCGGACTATATAAAGGATATATATTCTTGATCAGCATAACAAGGGGAATAGATATAGCCATGTCCGTCCGTCTGTTCTGAAGTCTCAAAAGCTACAAAGCTGAAATTGTTACCAGATGTTTTCTTTGTCTGCAGGCTGCTCAATTTCGAGTTTTATCCAGATCGGACAACTATATCTTATAACTGGAATATAACCGATTATTCCGAAATGAAAACTTATTGCCAAAACTTTTCTGTTTTTCATCTAAATCTAACCAAATTCGGTTTGCATTCATATGAGAAGCCACCACGTCTACTATCCTAATTTGATCAAAATCGGTTATCTATATCATATAGCTCCCATGTTAGCGGTTGTTCCTGAATGAAGCATTAGTTTTAGTCATTTCATAATTTGAAATGAAGGTTAACTTGTTAAGCAGCAAGACTTATGATGATACACTGACTCTGGGAAGTCTTCAAACAGTCTGTAAAGTCAGCCTAGCTTCAATTTTTGGTTTTTATTATCAATTTTGTGCTGTTGTCAAATACAATGAGTTGCAGTGAGATCATGGAATCCGACGGACTTCTAAAAGTAGTTCAAAAAACGAAAACGTTTTCGCTTTTTCACTTTCTCACGACCTTGAGCCCGCTAATCCAAAAATTGGTATACTAGAATAGGCAGGATTATCTACGAATTGTTGATTTACAAATTTCTAATTTCAAGAACATTTTTTTTTTAATTTTTCGTATTCGTATCCCATTTTTGCAAGTGTACTTTCGCTCGCTCGACTATATTTATTTATTTAAAATTGCAATTTATTTTCATACAAAACTGCAACTGCTTTTACTTAACGAACCAACACCAACATATATACATATATATATGTATATCTCTACATCCATTCACCTTTCGCACACCGTTCCGCCTTTTGTAGATGTCCTGCTGGGCAGCACGGAGTATTCGACATCGCTGGACATGTGGGGCGTTGGCTGCATATTTGTGGAAATGGTCACTGGGATGCCCACATTTCCCGGCATACGTGATACCTACGATCAGCTGGATAAAATATTCAAATTGCTCGGCACGCCCACCGAGGAGACGTGGCAGGGCGTTACCCATTTTCCTGGCTACAAACCGCACAAATTGGGTGAGCATAAACGTGGACATGATAAAAGTTCCCGCACAAAAACTAACCGCATCGCCTCTGTGTCTGTATCTGTGTCTGTGTCTGTGTACGAGTACAGGTTTCTATCGAGCACGAAAACTGGGTCACAATTTTCCACGGCTGTACGACATCATCGAGGGCGAGACGATAGCCAACGCTTTCCTGCAACTGAATCCCGAGCAGCGCATCGGCGCCGATGATGCACTGCAGCATCCGTACTTTGCGCAATTGCCAAAGAAACTCTACGAATTGCCAGACGGTAAGAGTCGCCACCGAAATTGAATTAATATATTAAAAATTTACAAGGGCCGCCCGGGCGGGCGCCTGCCTGCCAACCTGCCTGCCGAAACTTTTGCCATGTCGCATTGTCTGGGCGGAGCTTGAAAAAAGCCAGAAAACCAATTAAAAAGCAACGCAAACGAAATGTTTGCCTAAAGTTTTCCCCCCAGCAACAAGAAAAGCTTAAGAACGTAGAATGAGCATTGAAAAACTGAAAAACTCGGAGAGTTAAAAGTCTTTCCTCCTCCCGGACTCGGCAGCTGCCATCAATGGGAGAGCAACTCATTTAAGTTTCGCGACAATTTGTTGTCTGTTTCAACTAATGTTTGCTGAGGTATAGTTAACCGTAATTACATTATACAGTTAGTTTTCAACTTGAGGGGGAGGCAGGGAGAGAGAGACAGATCTGCAGTTGGCAACAAGTTGAAGATGCTTAATGGGAAAAATAATAATTAACAGGCAGTTTCTGAAGGGGGAAAGATAGCAATCAGCGAAAGAGAATGTTATAGTTAAGGTAGAAATATTAATAGAAAGTTGAGAAAGAATTCAAAGGATTTTATGAATAACAATTTTTTATGAATTTAAACATAACTGAATATCTAAGAGAGAGAGAGAGAGAGAGAATATCTAACTGAATATTAGAAGAAGAAGTCAAAACTTCACATCTGAGCGTAGGCAGGATGCACATCTATGTGGCGCCGCTACACATCGAATGACGGCAAAGAGGCGAACTATGTGAATGTACGTGTGCTGGCTGCGTCGTCCTATCCCAGGGGGTTATGTCTGTTTGAAAGGTCTCTGAATCGAAGTATGAATAGGATCTATTCCAGCCTTTTGAAAGTCTCTCAAATGAACGGATCTGTATAAATTTGAGGTATCTTTATTATAAAGAAGTGTCTTTAAAATCGAAGTATGAATGGGATCAATTCCTGCCTCAGCGTATATATATTCTTAATCAGCATGAAAAGTCAAGTCGATATAGAAGCATCCTTCTGTCTGTCTGCCCGTCTGTCTATTTCTATACAAACTAGTCTCTCAATTTGAAAGCTCTGGAGTTGAAATTTGTATTATAGAGTTCTTTCTGCTGTAGGCTGTAAAATTCAGAAAGATCGGACCTCTATAACATATAGCTTCCATCTGCAGTGCTGCAATGAATTGAATTCCAATGTCAGCTGTTTCGAGTACATTGAGGATGGCGAAGCTTCAGGTCCCGTCGAGATACCTCAGCATGTATGCCTGAAAGTGAGGCTGACTTTGGAGGATGCCAGCGCCTACTGTCGCGTGGGATCGAGCATCTGCACTGAGTGCTTGTGTTGGCAACCTCTGATGCACGCCGCTGCCACGAGTTGTCTATGTGGGCGATGTATTGAGAACGGTGCGGATATCGGGACTCGTTGCTAAATATGAGATCATTGGAGCCTACTGGCCGGATGCCTTATCGCTGCTGCTGAGATACAATGTGGTCTTCAGCATTGGCTTGGCCCTAATCAATGCCATACCCTGCTTTAGCTTGGATGGCGCCCACATCACCAGGCGATGACCATGCCAATCGGGATCTGATCTCTCTAATCATAAACAGTGTAGGAACGCTGCTCTTCTGCCTTGCCCTGCTCAAGGTGGCCTGGCTGAGCCTATTGCCTCCGCTCTTCTAGAGACTTTGTTTTCGGTATTTGCGATCCAAGCTGAGTTATTTGTGTTGGCCCTATGCTCTGTCTCCCTCACACATAAACAGATTTCTTGGAATGCGAATGTATTGTATGCATATGTAGATGTACATTTGTGTGTTTGTATATCAGATTAAACATCACATTAAACGGGTGATATCATCAAAGACATATATGGCCATATCAGACAAGTTTCTAAATTTTCTAATTTCAATTTCACTAAACGAAGATTGCAAATCTTTTTAAAACCCCAGCCAAGCCTTACATTTAACTAACTGTAGCTAATACCTTTTGATGTGACATAAGCCACAACTGAGTATGCCAGAGGCATGCCAATTCTCTGCCGTCTTTCCGACTACAAAAGATTAGCAACTTCATTAACTGAAATTGCAAATCCTTCCTTTGACTTCGACTTCATTCGCCGCCGACTTCCAATGCAATATTAATTACTCTCAATATAAAAAGCTGCTCAAAAACGTTCACTTTGTAGGCATTTCCCTGGCTTGCAGGCATTAATTAGACTTTCCAAGCGGCTTAGCTTCCCTTCCCTTCCATACATTCTCTCAGCTGCAGCTGAAAATGTAACTGCAAACAGTTTTTGTGCAGTAAGTAGATTCCGCCTCCCTATGGAAAAACTGTGGCAAGGAGAGCCAACAAAAAGCCCTGCCTGAACTGGCCCATAAACTACTGTACGATGCAATTTCGCAAATGCAATGCATTCATTGCAAACGAGTGGGCGGCGGCTGGCTGTGCAACTAAATTTGAATTCGAATTTCACCAAAAACCCCAACAACAACAACAGCAACAACAACAAGAGGATTACACGAACCCCAAACGAATGCAAAATGCAATGCCACTCGAAAAATGAATGAACTGACGCCGTTGCGCCGTTGAACAGGCGCGTAGTGGCATGTCTGCCTGGATCCGTTCAGGATGCCACTTAATGTGAGAGGGCCAGAGCTTAAAATGTGCTTAAAATGCGATTAGCGAGTGATTTGTATACACACTCAACTCCTGGCCGGCTCAGTTTAGCTCCCGGCTAGCTGCTGGCTAGCTAAAAAGTTTGCATTTCAAATTTGATTTAGGGTCAGCAGCTTCGACCTGAACTTAAATATGCTAATTTAAAAACCAAAATTGAAATCACAGCGAAAGCCAGCAAAAAAATATTACACAGCCTCCCCTCCGCCCCATAACACTTGACTTTTGACTCATTAGTGAGTAGAGGTTTTAGAACTCAACGAGAGTGCAGGTCAATAAGCCTACGAGTGTAGGTCAATCAGGCTATGGGAAATCGAGAAGAAGGTGAGCGATATCAAAAAGTGAAATCTATGAAGGGATTGCATCGATTGGCATGAAATGTTTGCAGTAGACTAACTCCGGTGAGGGTAAGGTTCAGGATCAGAATATCGATATAGTGAGTTATCGAATATGTATATTAATATATTAAGGTTTCATTATATGCATACTTATATATATATTATAATGAGCTTTCCATATTTGTTAATCGATATATTGAGTTTATCGATTTTGAGTTATCGAATATGTGTATTGATATATTGAGCTTTCGATATACGTATACTAAATATTATGCTATATATATGTTTATCGATGTATTTAGATATCTATCGGTATCTGTTTATCGATATATTGAGGTGTAGGTAATGCTTATCGAGTTAAGTAGTTGTCGATATATGTATATTTATATATTGGGTTCTCGACATACGTATATCGATATATTAAGATATATATCGATTTGTGTTTATCGATATATTGAGTAGTAGCTAATGTTTATCGATTTAATTAGCTTTCGATATATGTATATTGATATACATTGGCTTATCGGCATATGTATATCGATATATTTAGATATCGTTTTTTGTTAATCGATATATTAAGTTTTAGCTAATGTTTATTTATTTATTTAGTATACGATTATCGATACATGTATGTCGATACCTTTCTATCTACATAGAGATATCGATAGACGAATATATATTAATATCAGTATACATCGATACATTTTATTGACGTTCCAGAGCCACTTTTGAGACTAAGAAACCGTCGAAACGATGAATTTCTATGAATTTCTAGAACAAATTTGGTTGCAAAGTAGCTGAAAGACGATGAAAGACAAGAACAAAATGTTTGTCCATACAGACAATACCAGGAAAGCACATACCTATGTGTGTGTGCACTTGATTTTCCTTTGAATTGG
The DNA here is from genome assembly GCA_037043425.1 of Hirtodrosophila duncani. Lineage (NCBI taxonomy): Eukaryota > Metazoa > Arthropoda > Insecta > Diptera > Drosophilidae > Hirtodrosophila > Hirtodrosophila duncani. Next base: position 5,977,187 of record JBAMBM010000821.1, on the reverse strand, counting down.
TGCTGCAAGCTGCTAGAGCTATTAGGTTTGTTGTAGAAAATTCCAGATTTAATCCTTAAATTGTTGTTTTATTCCGCTGTAGTTGAGTGATTTGAACCTTAGCTGCCTGTCTTTCCATCCAAAGATTAAGAAAATTACCATGTCACATCAAGCTATCGCAAAACATGAAATCATATGTTTGAGATGATTCCAAGAGTATGAAAACAACCATCTAAGTGGTGTGTATAGATCTCAACATAGACTTCAAATCCGTAGACATTACCTCTTCTATAGTCTTGCTTAAAACTTATAAACCAACCCTCGTATTTATGCATTACACATTGCGTAAGTGTAGAGGATTCAGATCCACAGCTAAAATCAATTAAAACGCAACTAATGCGTGTCATTTATCATGCTGCTGCTCCTGCTCCAGCTGGTCCCTAGTCTCTGGTCCTGGTGGTGGATGTGGTGCCTGCCGGTTGGTCCGGCAAAAGGTCAACGCTCAATGGCGTTCAATGTGGCAGCCAGCTGTGGCACGGTGTGGGTGTAACCGCAGCAACAGCCTCCCCCCAAAACGTGTGAGCTATTGCGGTTGGAGCGAGGTGAAGCGGCGGCGTGGGGGGCGTAGTCCAAAAATGTAATTTCCAGTGCAGTTTAATTGTCAGAGTTGTAAGCCGGCGCGCTACGCCACAAAGGCCGTAAATTAAATTATGTGCTCTGGGTGGGAGGATGTCCGATGGTGCCAGAGCCTGATGCTGCTCCTCTTGTTGCTGTTGCTGTTATATAATTTAATAATTTTTAATGATAATTATGATTATTTTTACTAATTAGCTTTTTTGAATATTTCTCATTTGCGCAGAGACCTCAATATTTACGGTGGAAGGCGTGCAGCTTTATACGGAGCCAAATCGACAGAATAAATGAAAATTAAAGCAAGTCCTCTCTGTGGATGGCGTACGTTTCTATTGTTAGGACCTGAACAACAACAACAACAACAAACACACCTACATCAACAACAACAACAACAACATCATCAACAATATCATCATCTTATATAGCAGCAAATCCGCCATATTAAAGCAAAGAATCGAAGGGAAAGCAAACTATATTTTGTACTATATACATAAATTCTTTATAGTCTTTTTTTTAGTTCGATTTGAAAAACACACGAAAATATTTGACAAGCAGCAAAAGTGTCGGCATTTTTCAGTCAAGAAGAAAATTATTAACTAATTCTGTGCCTAGTTTATAGTTATTTAAGCTAAGCTATAGCCTACACGTGTCAGTGTTCGTGTTTGTGTTCGTGTTCTCCTCTCTCGTTTTAAACTTAGTTAGCCTTTTGTCAAAGGGATACTCAGCTTAGTCAACAATTTTTGTTACGTTCAACCTCAAATAACGCAGCAAAGGTCGCGACTTTTCTCTGCATTTTTAATTAAAACAATTTATATAAATATAATTATATAATTATATAAATAATTTAGTCTATAAAATGCGCAATATGAGTGTGAAAAATAAAAAAAAAACCATCAACTTGCACATAGACTAGACATATTGTAATTTCCCTCCCCCCGCATCTAATTTTGTTTTTAGTTAACCAAATTCTTTGTACATTTATGTGCTCTTAACTGTATCTCTCTCTCTGTGTCTGTATGTATGTATGTGTTTGTGTATGTGTATGTATTAAAACGTTGTCCTAACTAAGGGTTATGTTAACTATTGGAATAGTTTCAAGTTTTAAGCAACTTTTAATTAGCAAAGTTTACAATACAAATTTCTGTCTTTGTCTTAAACATTTCCTATAAACCATATAGACCTTAACATAGCCCCGCTATAGCAACACAAGCACATAATACATTTACATATATATATATATATATATATATATATATCCCCCCGTTCTGTTGAACAACAAAATTGTAAAGCCCTGATTTTCCTTCTTAATTTTGAATTTTTAAACAAAATCTTAGCCGCGCTGTTTAAGTGATAATTTCTTAATTATGTATTAATTATAATTATTAAATGAATTTATGTAAAAAGCCAAGTAACTGAAAAGATAAAGATGTTTCAAACAGAAACAATAACAATAACAACAACAACAACAGCAAAACAAAAACATAAATAAATATATAAATCATTTATACCATATACTTTTTATTATTTCTTATTATTTATTTTATGTTTAGGCTGTACCAAAACTTCACGCAAGCTGTAAATTGTGAGAGTCCATTTAGGGTATGAATTCCTAGAAAGATTTACAATAAACCTTCGACTTTATAAAGTTCTATAGTAAATAGACTATCAACGATTGAAGTTCCATGATCTTGAACAGGAAAGTTGGAATATCTATATCTACCAGAACTTAGCTTATGTATCCAAGTGACACTATATTCTTGGTAGTTGTCATAGAAATTAGAGACCTGCATGATTGCATTCAGAAAGCTAAAGGAATCATTCATCCGAAATCATAGTGTAAACATTCCAAAACAAAAGAATACTTTTACTAGTTGAAACCAAAAGTATTTGCACTATATTCATTCGAATACAATTGGTGTAGTTCGGTTACGGTGTGCAACGGATACAAATGCTTGCGAGTTGAATCGAAAATACCTTTGAAAAGTCCCTTAGATGCTCGAGTGTGAGATGAAATGGGTTAACCAGCTAATTTGTCCATATGCTCTCTTGTCGTGCACCTTGTTACTCAAGAGCAGGTTTGGGCACACGCATACTATCGCAAAAATCCAAAGCTGCATATGAGTACGTAGGCAGAGACGGCTGCAGAGCGCAGAATGATTGCTTATCTTAACCCGAAACCGCTTGACAGCAAGAGCCGAACTTTATTCAAGAGCACAATAGGAAGCTACGCATCTATTCGTGTGAATATATATGTGATAGCTAAGCTGCTGCTTAATAGGATTTTTGGATTCTGCCCATCTCTGCTCTTAAGTGTAGACAAGATAAATGACAGAAGAGCAGGCAGACAAAAACGCTCTCTAAAGAATTTTTCAAATTTATCGCTTGTGATCGCTCATACTCACTCTCTGATAACCTCTTGTTCTCTCTCTCCGTGCCTTGGGCCATGCTATACAGATTTGTAATCTCTTTTTGTAATCAAAGTATTCGTTGAATAAACGAATACGAGTCCGATAAAATTTCAAACCTAAATAATCGACTAAAGCAATCGTTCCGAACGAATATTGTAGCATATCAGTTTGCTTGCACAAGTAGTCCTTTGTACTAGTATACCAAATGATGCAATCATGATTGGGCGACAGTGAATGTAGTTATTACAGGGCTCTAATGGAAATCTCTAGAGATTTGAAGAACTTCAATTTATAGCGAGCGCTATGGTAAGAACTGATAAGAATTCATAGTCCAGCGGCCCTAAGATTTGTACAGCTCAAAAATCACATTCAACAGGGACTAGCATTAGTTTCCCACAAGATCTGTTGGATTCTTAGAAATCTAAAGGAGACTCATAGCTGAAGTTCTTACATATTTCTCAACAAATCCTGCGTGAATTTTGGTAACAACCTGTACAATTTTTATGTTTTCAGCTCTTGCCACTAAATGCAAACCCAATAATGAAATCGTCAAAGAGTCTATATATATATATTACCTAGTCTAAAACTACAGTAAAGAGTGTTCAAGGACTCGCTACAAAGTCTTGAAGCGAAGACTTTAAACTAAACCCAAAGGAGTTAAAACATAAAATAAAAAATACAAATAAAATTTTTGGAATGAAATTATATAGAAAAAGGCATAGTTAAACAATTCAAATGTTAGATCAGCAGTGTAGTAACAAAATTTTTAGCAAACAAAACCAAAAAGTTCTTACTGAAAAATAGTCAACAAAAAATATTAAGAAAACTAAACTACCCCAAAATGGAATTAAAACGAAATATTTTACATAGAAACGTAGACAAAAAATAATAATAATAATAATAAAAACCGAAACACTTGAAGCAATCATACTCAGACATCTACGATACGAATCGAATACATTTCCACATCCATTAATTGAGAAACGTTACGAGCCCAAATGAGAGGACAAACAGGATGAGAAGCTAACAGAATGTGCAAATTGAAATCAAAAACAAAATGAATCAAAACGAAAAGTAAGATTTGCATATATGATATATATGATATATATATATATATACCTATACGTAAGTGGGAAAAACACTACTACTAAAGGACAATTTGTAGGGCAAAGTAGATTATGATGAATAATCTGATGAAATCTATTCTATTATATAAGTACATGCATATATATGTCTATGTGCGTGTCCAAAGAGAGCTAAACTTACTCCGGAGTTGAGTTGAGTTTCTTTAGGCAATCCAATTGCTAAACGATTGGCAAAACCTCAAACTTTATGGAATATCAACAAGCCCGTTCAGTAATGAAAGCAAAACAAACAGCAAAGGGATACTAGTTTAGTTTATATTTTAAGGGCGAGTCAAACAATGAACGTAGCATTAAATTGTGTAACAAAAAATTCCCATGTTGAGAACTTTTAGCAGTCACTGTACGTGCTGATCCACTGACATTTAAATATCGTTCCAAAATAAATTTGCCAGGACAAGTTTATATTTTGTAGCAAAACGAGGAAGCATACTAAAATTAAATTTAATAAAATTATATTGAACTAAAACAAAAACAAAAAAACAAAACAATTTCAAAAGAATAAACTTTTTCTGTGATTTATGAAAAAAGTATGCAAAGGCAAAAACAAAACAAAAAATAATACAAAAAAAAAAGAAACCAAAAACAACAAAGAACACACAAACACACACACACACTCAACACAAACTAAGATCACCATTAAAAATAAACCATAAATAATAGCTAAAACATAAACAAACAAAAAATCTAAGTGAAAAATTAGGCACTTTTAGAGAACCATAAAGTTCGAGTAGATACAAAATACAATGCAAAGATTGCTTAGAATTATTTGCTAGCGAAAACGAAAATGAAAATGAACATGAAAATGTGTTTAAACGAAAAACCAAACAAGAAAATTTGCACTCACACTCAGAAAAACAAACATTGACTTGAAATTTTGTAATTTTCTAAAAGAAAAACAAGAAAGGAAAGCTGCATGGAGTGGATACAAAGGAAGAGGAATTACTAGAAGAATTTGGATGAAAATCAGAAAAGTTATGCTCCTAAGTGTTCATTCCGGAACAATCGGTTATATGGTAGCTATATGATATAGTTGTCCGATCTAGATAAAACTCGAACTTGACCAGGCTGCATACAAAATAAGCAGACTTCTGAGATCTCTGTGTTGAAACAGACAGATGGACAGACAGACATGTGCTTTCAATTCCCCTTTTCATGCTGATCAAGAATATATATAATTTATATAGTTGGAAACGCTTTCTTCTATGCATTGCAAACTTCCTGATAAAAATAATATACCATTTTGTAAATGGCATAAAAGCAGCCTAGCTTTATAGCTGCATATAGGGCGGTGTCAGGGAAAACTCTAGAGATTTGGAGAAATGTATGTGTAAACATTTTAGTTTTAAGCTTTATTTGTGTTCCTTTAGTACGAAGATAGAGAAAAACTCAACAGATCTAGTTCATGGATTTCCTTTATCAAGCGATTTTGATGTGTTTTGAGGGTGTTTTGGTGCTACGAGACATTTCAACTTTTACTACGTCTCCAATTTAGTGGGCCAGGAATTTCGCCTGTATTCTTTTGGGACATTCATACATACTAATTTGTGTTTATGAGAATATAGTTGGATAACCTTTAATCTGAAAGATTCTATAAAATGTTATAACAACATTCGTTGCTTATCAATAATGAAAGGACACGGATCAAGGAGTCCAACATATGTGCAAGTTATTGATATGTAAACCTAAATAGGTTTCGATTCTTCATCAACATCTGCACAATTGAATATGCCTTAACGGATATTTTGAATGTTTGCAAAAGTTGGCAGCTCTGTTTGCGCTTTTGGCTTCTCAAGAGTTGGCAGGTTTGTTCTCAACGCACAGCTGCCCTCCATAATTCTTAAAAACTCAAGTACTCTAACATAATAGCGCTGAGTATTTGCCGCGGTTCGCCGAAGTCCGGCAGGGACTTGCCACGCTTGCTTTCTATTGGCGTGGCATCTCATTAAATATTTCGTTTGTTTTAGCACCATCTTTTTGTTCAATAAGTAATCTTAAAACAGTTTCACAACGCGAGTGCCTTTGGAATTAATAGGGAGACGTTGGCTGTTGGCGTCTTTCAACCGTCCAATTTTTGACGCATGGGGCCTTTGCACAAGGATGCAAATCGAATTTAGTTTGATTTGGATGGGAGGCAGAATAGTTAAGCTCCTAAATGTTCATTCCGGAACAATCCGTTATATGCGAGCTATGTGATGTAGTTGTCCGATCTGCAGACAAAGGAAGCATCTAGTAAAAATTTCAGCTTTTAAGACTTCTGAGATCTTTGTGTTGAAACAGTCGGACGGACATGGTTATATTGGTTCCCCTTGTCATGCTGATCAAGAATATATATACTTTGTAAGATAGGAAACGCTTCCTTCTGTGCGTTGCAAACTTCCTGACAATATCAATATACCGTTTTGTGAATGGTATAAAAACACCCTCCCTTTATAACCTCATATAGAGTGGTGTCAGGGAAAACTCTAGAGATTTGGAGAAATTACAGCTCTGTAACTTTCAAGACTTCTGAGATCTAAGATCTCGGACTTACCTAAATTTTAATACAAACAATTTTAACAAGATTTTTTAAACATTTCAAATACCTTATAAGAGAGAGAGAAATCTCTAGAGATTTGGAGTAATGTTTTTGTAAATTCTTCAATTCTTCAATTCTTTTACCTTAGATTGATTTCCTTTTTTGAAGCTTTTTTTGTGGTGCTTTGAGGGTTAAGCTAAGGAGTCTGCTGACGTTTCTACACCTCAAATCTAGTAGTTATTATAGCCCCCTAGACTTAGCTTAGTTTTATGGTTGATCAGCTAGATCAGGGTGAAAAGTAAGTGAGCTTAAACTCTAATTGCTTTTAGCTATTCACAATGTACTGGAATTCCATTCCAACAAACCCTTGAAACCGTTTTCCGCAAGGCATGAGAGCTCACAAAACGGACAGCATTGTTCTGAATTCGAATTCTTCATCTGTTGATCAGAAACTGCACCTAAGCATTCTCCAAAGCTCTCTTAAGCAATTCATCACAGTGATCTGTTGTGAATTCCAACTTGTTGGAGCAAAGATGTCAGTAAGCTCGTCAAGTCATAGCTCCCTTCCTGGCTCCAAGTGAACAAAGGAACGAACCATTTTCCGAATTTCTCTAGCTGTGCTGGCATAGTCATGAAATCAACTGTACAAGACAAAAGTTGGATCAAGTATTAATACTATATATATATATAATGGTTAGCACTTCCGATCTCTTAAAAGAATTTCAAAATCAAAAGTCAATGTTTTTCTTTCTGAGTGCATTCACTAGAATTTCCGTTCTACTTTTATACACTTTAGTTTTGGCTAAATGAATTTTCTTTGAGTAAACACACACACACACACATGCACACACACATGCACACACACATGCACACCTTTTGCAATTCATGAAACGAAAGACAGGAGGAAATGATAGAACGAAACATGGCAACAACGCGCACTTTTTGCACTTTTCCCATCCCGAAGGTTACGTCCATAGTTTATAAGCCAATATGAGCCAATGGAACAGAACAACAGCAACAAAAACAACAACAACAACAAGAAAAATCAAACGAAAGTTTGACCTTTCGCATCAGCAACTAATTTTTCGATGCATTTTTTTGTGTTGATTTTTAATGAAACAAAAGAAAAACTAAGTTTTTTGCACTCAATATTCGAAGAAGATAAACAAAGTAATATAAAGTAAGCTAATGAAATAGAACTTAAAAGTAATCGAAATGATAATTAACTAAGAATGTTTTTAGCTGAACGTGTCTCTCTCTAGTTGTATTCTATCTAGAACTATATATATAGATATAGTAGCCAAGCGGCAGGATTCGGGAACAATTGCGGTCCGGTCCAAATGCCCCCAGGAACGGAAAGGTAAAACAAAACAAAAAATCGAAAATCTCGAGCGAAAGAAGAAAATCTGTCGAAGCAAGAATATTTTTAATGCATTGAATTTGTCGTAAATATTTAACGTACCTTTGTTAAAAACAAACAAAATAATTATATTAATACAAATATTAAGGAAAACCAACAACACAACAACAACAACAACAACACAAGTATGAATTCAAATTGTCTTTGCCAGATATTAGGGTCATGCAATTATTATGTTTACCTTGTAAACATTTCCTTTTTTTTTCTTTTGGTTCTGTTTGTATAGTTGAAGGTCGGTGAGAACGAAGGGTAAAACTCGACCCGAGCATTATTAACAAGGCGAAGGCGAAGGCGAAGACAAGATAAATAAATAAAGGCAAACACACTCACACACACACACACACACACAATTTTTGTAAATAACTGTAGTTGATTTCTAAGTAGCGAAAATAACAAACAGATAAAATAAACAAAAAGAGGAAAAACTCATATTGAATGTTTATAATTTAACACGAAAAAGAAGCGAAAATAAATACAATTTGAATAAGTTCAACCTGTACAATAATTTAATATTAAATTAAATGGCGAAAAACCAGAGAACAAATAATAGTACTTATAATAATAAAAACAAAACCAAATAAAAAGCGAAAATATAAAATTTACTTTTCTTTTGGAAATTTTAGTAATTTGCCAATCTGTTGGCGATAGGATGGCCCTGATGCTGATGGCGTTCCTGGTTGCTCTGATGCGTTATGCAAGCCAATTTGGACGCGTTTTGATTTATCTTTAAGTTCTTAGTCTTACCCTTCTTGTCGTTCATCGTTCCTCTCCACAAAAAGGGAAACAAAACTGATGCCCAAAACTACAGAGTCATATGAAAACTATCTACTATTTCTAAGCATTTTGTAAATATATTTCAACTTCACAGTTACGGCAATTGCCTCCTGCCCAACCGGCCAAGGGGTCCAGCCCTTTGCGACACGAATCGCCAAGAATCGCTCTTTCACTTATAGTTAGAAAACAGGACAAGAAAAGGTTCATGCTAAACATAGTGTAAGTTGCTACAGTGCTGAAGATAGACAGGAAAGCAAATATCAAAAATTTCTTTTGAAGAGACAGACTCAATGCGGTCCTGGTGATTCCTGTATTGAAGACATTAGAAACACGATGCATTCTCCAAAATTGGTGGGACCCAAGAAGCTTACAGTAATATAGTTGTGTCAAGGTTATCAAATTCCTGTGACAATCGCTTATTGACTGTAATTGAAATATGTAAATCGAATTTTAACTTGAAGTCAAAAAGAACACCCAAGTCGACTACAATATCGATCTAATCAAGGCGCCTATTGTTAAGAAGATATGATGTCAGAAGCAGTATGCTGCGACAAAATGACATGACTTTGCATTTAGAACAGTTGAAACTTAGTAAGTTCACCTGACACCACGATGGAAAAGTATCAAGCATCATCTTGCAGCCTAAAGTGGGAGAAGAAATCGTTGAAGGATAATCAAAGTTTAACGTCGTCATCGAACATTCATTATTACACAAGAATGGTATATTACCTGAGGAAGTACGTTGATAAATAAAGCGAAGAGAGGGGAACCGAGGTGGATACCTTACGATATCCCTGATGTAACCCTAAAGGGCTTAGAAACAAAATTCTTAAACGGAACTTTCCGAGTTCTTAGACTTATGTAGCCGGAAATCCACTTAAGAAGATAGGAAGGACAGCCAAGGAGATCCAACTAATTGTAGTGAAAATCAGACTTGGAGTAGTTTTGATTTAGTTTTATTTGGCTGCCTTCACGGCTATGGCTTAGCCGAGCGGGTACAACTTTTGTGGTTATGGTTAGCAGTACGATGTGTCCTGTAGTTGTTGTCAAGCAAGTCAAGCAAATATGGACTCGTAATGTTATCCCTGATAGATCGGCTGCAGTTTTCTAAGGCTGCAGGATTCTAAGGAGAATCTTCAATGAGAATGTTGACAATTGCTTTAAGATGCTTGAAGTGTTCAGTTCATGCTGAAGGTAAGTCCTAATATCGGCATTTGCCTATATAAGTTGTAGGAGAAATCTTCAAAAGGAGGAGCTATCAATGTGGAACTATTCTATGTGAAATCATGAATTCTCAAACATAGTAAAAGAACTGAGCTAGTAAGGTGCTTGAACTAATTGGTGAGTGCTTGATGGTTACCCATCAGCAGCACGCATGCTGGAAGATGGTGAAGGTGTGGGCTAATACAGGTGCACGTCTATTTCGTGGGGACGCCAAATCGCAAGAGAGAGTAGACGGAAAATGGATCCCGCCATGTAAAAGTTCATTTTGGCTGTCAAACTTAGTTTTCGTTTCTCTAGAGAGCTGTTATCGCTTAACTCGATAGCAGTTAAATAGTGATTTACCGAGCCAACTGCTTTGCTGAAGTCCAAATCATTTATCCTATGCTACATACGTCAGTTTGCGTTCTATTCTTAAAACTTTGACTTTGACAAACGAAGAAAATTCGCGCGTAGTAAGCCCCTTGGCTTACTGTCGTGCTTTGCCACTTGAGCTTACTTCGCTTTGTACGTCAACGTCCCGCTACATACCAGCAGCTCTTAATAATTTCAGCTGATTCAAATCCATCGCATTTGTCATAGTTGGGCTAAGGAAAATCATCGAACCGAAGGTCTGAAAGCAGCATCTGTTGAACAGTTTCAAGCACTTTGATGAATGTCTGCCAAGCAGCCTGCCTGAGCAATAAATAACAATCAAAATTAATAACATTTGATGACTTTAATTGTTAAACAAATTGTTGGCAAGCTAAAAAAAATTAACTCAGCAAATTTGGATCGACAATTGAGGAAAATGTATCTCAACAATGTCTATGAGAGAAGCCACCATAATAGCCAGGCAGCATCAAAGCTCCAAGGCATTAATTATGCAAATGACATAACGCTGCTTTTGGACAAATTTGCAAAAACAAACAAACAAAAAAAGTAGACAATACATGATTTAAATATAATTTTTTCTATTAAATTTATTATATTATTATTTTTCTGACTTTTTTTATTTCTTTCAAGCTTGCTTGCATCATCATCAACCAGCGAATTCAGCTGTAAATGAAGAAATAATTGAAAGAGCTAAAGATGGAATAGACAGATGAATGGGCAGTCTCCGTCTAGGTAGATATTCCATGCCTATAGTTGGGTCTATCTACAGGCGAGCATCTCTGCACGATTTGAGCTATTGCTAAAGGTAAAAGGTTGTTGCTGTTGGATGACCAGGCCACAGCTGCTAAACCTTCAGAAACCTATAACAACAGCAGCAACAACAATTGCCTTGTAATTTAGCAAAAACAACAAAACAGTGACATAATGCGGAACACAAGCCGCTCGTAAGGTAGCCAGTAGCCAAGCCATTGCTTCGTCTTCGTGTTCAGGTCATAAAAATTGCATTCACACTCGTCTGCGGCTCACCTGTGTGCATTCGTGAGATATTTTCTTGAATGACGCGTCTGCAGCGTCAGATTCAACGTCAGCAGCCAAAGGCCAACAGCAAATAACTAAAATCATACAAAGCTATAAATAGGCTGTCAACGGAATGAAACTATATAAATTCTTGATCTGGCAATTGTCATTCATGTCTGCGTCTCTTCAAGTACCTACGATTAGTCATATGAGCAAGCCCAGATATCACATGGGTTTTCTCTCGGGACAGTCCAAAGTCAACAGTATGAGTAGACCTGATTTGCATAAACTACGAGCTGGCTTACATATTGAGGCAGGTTTTGCACCTTGACTTTGTCAGGTTAGTTTATGAATCGGGCAAACATTACAGGGCATTTACCTCGGCTGAGTTGCTGGTGGAGAAAAGTTGGAATTTGCAATGTAAAATGATTGCATTGAAAGACCCAAAAACTAAGGTTGCTAATTTAGATATTATGTTTATTCAGAAATCTACTCAGTTAATCATTATCAATGACTTTAAAGTAACACAGATGACGCAGCTGCTGTTCGTGCAGCCCCGCCATATAAAATCTTGATGTATTTTTGTATTTCTTGCATCATCTCTATTATTATAACAAAAATTTTACATCTTTATCTTTACTTAGATTAGAGAATACCAAATACTTTATCTATATAGAAAATTTGCATTTTAGGTGGGGGATTTCTTTATACACAGTTGAATTGAGCAGCCCTTGGGATATACCCAATATATTTATAACATTTGTCTGGATTAGATCAGATTTGAATGAAATTCTTAATATGAAAACAATATATTATTGTCTGAAGTCTTTATAAGAAAGTAAAATCGTTGTTAGCTTTACAGCATCACTTCATCAACTAAGGACTTAAATGCCACAAAATTTTGAGAATCATATGTGCGCTTCCTCCTAAAAGAGAATATTAATATCGAACGGCAAATGGAATAATGTTACCTCATATCAAAAAGCGCTACAAAAGCTCCCCAAAGAGGAAATCAGCAATATATACATATATCGATTACTCAAAATATCGATCAAAATGTATCCATAACTCAAATTATTGATATTTCAATTATTGATATCGAGTAACTCTATAGATCGGAATACATATATCGATAACTCAATATATTGATAACTCAGTATATCGATACACATATGTCGAAAATTCAGCATATTTCCATAAACAATCGATAACACTATATATCGATATACGCATACAGATAACGCAATATATCGATATTACTATATCGATAACTCAATATATCGACATTAATATAGATAACCTAATAAATTGATATACGTATATCGATAATTTAATATATTGATAACTCAGTATATCGATACACATATATCGATAATTCAACATATTGATATAAGTAAACGATAACACTATATATCGATATACGTATACAGATAACGCAATAAATCGATATTAATATATCAATAACTCAATACATAAATCTAGATAACTTAATATACCGATATTCATATATCGGTAACTCAACATATCGTTATGAATATATCGATAACTCCACATCCATGTGCATATGACATATATCGATAACTTGATTCGTTAGTTCAAAATATCCTAACTGTTAAATTATATAGCATAATTGTGAAGTCTCGCTTTCTATCTGTGATCTCAATTTATAGGTATACATAAATCGATAACTCAATATAAAGACGTAAATACAGATAATTCAATATATAATATACGATAAACGTATATAGGTAATTCAATTATCGATATACACATATCGATAACTCAATATATCGATATTTTTATATCGATAACTCAATATATCGATATTTCTATATCGATAACTCAATATATCGATTTGCATATGACATATATCGATAACTTGATTCCTTTGTTCAAAATATCCTAAAAGTTATTCTTAAATATAAAATATAAAAATCCATTTTCCTAATATTTGAATCGGGTTTGCCAGAGAATATATCAGTCAGCATATTACTTATGCAAAAATGTTGATTAAGGTTAAGCGATTCGAGTAAGAAGCGAAGCAACGCTCTAATTTGAATACGAAATCCAACTAACTTCTATATATTAAGTATACGTATACGTTCTCTCCAGCTGAGCCAAAACAAACCAACAATTAGACAAATGAATGTTTAATAACCCACTTTAGACCTATAAATATCGCTCCAAGTCTCTCTAAATAGAGGCTGGGTGTTTCCATGTCTCTCGAAATTGATTGACAACCGAAAGGGGGATTTTTTCCGCTCAACCTGAAAGACCACGCGTTTTGTAAACAAAACAGGCAACGCAACAAGTCTGAAACTTACTTGGGAGCAGACTTATCCACAGAGATATCTCTGCTTATCGCGCTCACAAAGCTCTGGTGAACAGAAAAGCTTTTGAAGAATGCTCAAATGCCTCAGTTCAGTGCGATGGGAATGCGATGCTCGTCGCCTTTGGGCAGTTGCCTCGCGAATCTCAGAACGAGCGGTTGTCGTCTAACCAGATCTTCCAAAGCGTGATCTTCAGTGGTATAGCGTGCGCCCAAGGCTAGACGTATATGTCATACTCATAGCTAAATAGCTATAGCTGGCGAGCAATTTGTGTTTTGTTTTGGCAAAAAAAACAAACAAATTAAAGATGAGGAAGCCGCGTTTAAGTCTAATGATAGCCGCCGCCGCCTTCTTAATGGCCCAGCTGAGTGTCTTAGCAGCGGCTGTGGTGGAATCCCCAGCAGCAGCTCCAACTCAGTTGAGAACGCGCACGCGCAGCAGCTTCCGAGTGCGTTACATTTTTGGGTGATTTTGTATAAAAATACGTTTTGGCCTGCAACAAGTTTCGTTACGTTTTGGCTTTTTGGGTTTTTTTGGCCAAGTCAAGTTCAATGAGCCTTGGCCTCGGTTTCGGTTTATGTGTCTCTGTGTTTCCCCTCCCCCACCCACCCCCATGTATTTGTTGTGCTTTGTTTATGATCGCACCTTTGCCCAGTCGTATCCTCACTCCCCTCTGCTTGTCATCTTTTAGGCAAACAATAACTTGCCTGTGGCAGCAGCTCCCCACTGTGAGTACAAGGAGCTGATGACGAATTTGCACGATCGCGTCGGCATCTTGGCGACCTTGGACGAGGACCAGCGCCATCGTTTGGAGACCATCGATAAGAAGTGAGTAGAGCCATGCATACATAACTAGGGACTGCCAATTTACGATGTTTTGGCAACAGGTTTAGCTAGTAATATCATGAAATAATTTGGCTGAAAACCGGTAAAAGCCAAACAAAACAGATGGAATCATTGGAATTTTTTGTTGCCAAATTGAAAATGTCCATTGATTACGCGTGGCTTCAACTGAGAACAATGGGCCGTGAACATCAGTTAGTGATTCAGAAAGACAAAACATCTTACAATTAACAGAATCTCTGAAGATTTTTTGAACATCTTCCAAAGGCCAACATCTGGCAGAAATTGTTCGGAAGATTGTTAATTGACTTCTACTTAAATGTTTATTAGCGAACAGAAATGTTTATAACAAATTTAAGCATTTTAGCATTTTTAAGCAGCTTTCATTTTGCCAGCCTGTTTTTTTGTTTGTTTGTGTCTGTTTCTTTAGTATATTTTAGTCTTTGTTTGCCATTTTCGGGTTCGCGCTCTCTTATTTACGATCCGATTGATGGAAACCAACCAAATGCCAGATTCACTTGGCCAGGTTCAATTCACATACATATTTTATGGCCAAAAGCAAAACCGAATCGCAAGTGTTTAAAATTAGCCATGAAATATATGTGGCATGATATACTAGATAGCTGAAATGCCGCATTAAAAGCGCTAATGATTATGATAAATACAAATGGTTCATGCTATATGAATGAGTTTTGATTTGTGACGAACGACGATGATGAAGTCTTATCAAGTTTTGTGGCGAACTCTGTATAAATGGAGGCAGCAAAGGAAGATGGAATGGTGTCAATGATAAAACAATTGGAATGGGAAATTTGCTGAATTCGATGAAACTAAACTAAAATGTGAATCAAATCAAGACAAAATATGACTTTAGGCAAGAGATCATTGAAAGAAGTTGAAATTTGTATCTTATCTGACGAAGCTGAAGGCTTGATTCCATGACTCAATCGTGTCTTGAATATGACATTGACAATCATAACTTATGATATATGAAATATGTTCCTATTATGCATTTAGAATATCTGATGATATGTCAAAGTTATATACTTAATATGCGAGCATTAACTTGAAATATTTTAGCAGCTCTAGTACAAAGGCAAACACTTTTCATATTGTCTAGGTAGAGCTAGAGCTATCATGATACTTGTAGTAATTCAAACGAGCACGTGTTCATCTTTTACATCTATCTCAACGACTGCTGTATCATCATTTATATCATGTTATTGCCAAGATCTCACTAGAGTTAATGGCTAGAAAGCCACCGGAATACATTATATATTTCCTATCAATTACCGCCAATATTTCTTCTAACCAACACAGAGATGTTAACGTGTTTCTCAACTGTCTGGCAGATGGTAAGAATATGTTAATATAGAAGCTAGTGGAAGTAAAGAGGACTTCCGAGAGAGAGAGAGAGAGAGAGAGAGAAAGAGAACCAGAAACGGTGTCACAAATTAATCAGGAAATAAAATATTTTATCCCAGCATCGAAGAATCTAAATTCTCTACTCTTCAGACGACACTCAAAATAGAAAACTGAAATTAAGAACTAGAGAGGAAGGCCTTCTTCGGTTACCCGAACTTTATTTACCCTTGCCTAACTCTAAAAAGCAAGAAAAACTAAGCAGCCTGATTCTTATAACATTTCTTCAACGGATGCGTCGGCTTCCAAAAAGTATTTCCTTCTGCAATAGCCGTATTTTTTCTAATTTCTTTGAAATACTTTGTGAATACAAAAACACATTCTGATATACAAATATATATAAACAAACATACATACACATGAACATACAACACATTCGCATTGGAAGCAATAGCAAAAATCTGTTTGTAAGTGAGAGAGACAGAGCATTGACCGCCAATGCAGGTTTGGCACCTCTCTAACTCTCTCTCTCTCAGTCTATCTATCTATCTGACATATCCGGTATGTGCAGTATCTTGGTGCATAGGTAGGAGGAGGTACGTGAGGTAACCTATACCTTTTTCTGCCACATGCTGGAGTATAACGGTCGGTCGGCTCTAATGGCGCAACGGACCTCATCTTGGCTAAAAGTCGTTGGGGGATCGTTTTTAATGGGAGTGAGCGTAGAGAGCGACGGCTCTTGTCTGGCTGCGGTGGACACTCTGTGAATTGCCTGTTGAAAGCACATTTGGAGGGTCAAGCGTTGTTAACTCGCTTCTAAGGGGATTAGAAAGGTTCTTGATGGACGTCCAGAGACGTTTAGAACCTTTATCCGTCTCCAATCTCCAATCCAATCCGTCTCTTGATGGACGTCCAGAGACACTTAGAACCTTTATCCATCTCCAATTAAAACGCAATCATTCAGTTGCTGATATTTACTCACCCAAACTTGGTAAAACTCATTATTTGCTAAGGCTAAGGACACGCGTCGTGGTTGAGAACAAGAAATGGCATCGATAGTTGCGATCTTATGATATTTCTAACATATCAATATAGCTGCGATATTTGGCCGCTAGAGGGCCTTTCGCTATCGCCACACCTAGGCGATGTTAGCGCTGTCAACGATACAAAGTTTTCATACATTTTTATTCATTCATTTTTTTATATGACAGCTATATGCTATAGTAGCATGATCTTCACGATTTTTACATATGAGCAACTTACAGCAAATGCCAGCTTAAGGTGCAAATTTCAAGTCGATAGCTTCAACGCTGAGAGAGTAGTTCGCATAGAAACAGAGGGACTGAGACACAGACTGACAGACTGACAGACTGACTTGGATATATCGAATCGGTTTGTCATGCTGATCTATAATATATGTACTTTATGGTGTCATCGATGCTTCTTTCTAGGCGTTATTACCCTAAATTTTGATATCCCCAATTTTAAGGACATTTTCAAAAATGTAAGACAATTTTTCTAAATTTTTCGTATTTAGTTCGACTTTTTGTAAATGTAAGAAAACATTTCTAAACAATAGAAAACTTTCTAAATTCAGCAAAGGTTTTTCTTTGAGTGTATTCATTTGCTCAATCATCTTGTTTATCTGATTTGCAGAAAATATATATATTTTTTCAAGAATCAATTGAAAATGTTTATAAAAGTCCGTCCAATCCTTTCACTGAAATCTTCTAAGAATCTTTTTTATGGCTTCCTCTTAACTGTTCAAAGAGCAAGTCATCCTCCTCCATTATATATATATATATATCACGATAAATATGGCATTTCAATAAATATTTACTTTCCTCAACTGATTCTCATTTGCAGGCTGGATCAATTGGTGGACAGCAATTCGGCGCGCATGGAATCGCTGAAGGCGCAACAGCTCAACTTCCAGCAGCGTTTGGACAGCTTTGAGCACATCCAACGCCTGTCCCGCAATACTCTGGATGAGCTAAAAGGTGAAACCGATCAAATTTTGGGACCACGTGTGGTTAGGGAGATGAAGCATAAGATGAAGAACCGCGAGAAGATGCAGGGTAAACCAAAGATATAGTAATCGGTGTTGTCGGGGCATGAGTATAGATGTTGTAAATGTGCTACATATAATCGCTTGCCAAGAGACTTCTCTAAGACTCTACTCCTTCCTCCTTCCTGTTTCAAACCCCAAATAGATCTCTCGCGCAAGGTGCGACAGACCCCGGAGCCCAGTTCTGTGCATGCCAATATGGCGTCAATCTTTAACATGGAGCCTAGACTGAAGGTCAGACAGACCCAAAGCAGCAGCGATGATATTGTGCTAACCGTGCCAGAGCGTTTGGAGGCCATAGCCACGCTGCTGCTCTCAACTGCCCTGAATGTGGAGGAAGTGCAGCGTAATCTGTTGAAGGTAACCCAGAGCACCAAGTAAGTAAAGCCTTAGCCTTACTGTCCTCCACCAGGGACTAATTTTCATCCTTTGACCTTTGGCACAGCAATATCAAACGTCGCCTGAATCATCATCCCAAGGGAACGCCACCATTTTCTAATCTGAATGGCCCTACTTATCCCCTTGGCGCTGCTCTGCCCCCCGTAGAGCATGCCACCAGCTGTCTGCAATCCTACTTGGCCGTGAATGGCATCTTAAGAATCCAGTTGACACCTGAATCCGAGGGTTTCTATGTGGCCTGCGATGCGGATGGCTGGACTGTGATCTTGAATCGCACCAGCGACGAGGTCAACTTTGAGCGCAGCTGGCTGGAGTATAAGGATGGCTTTGGCAATCTGGCTGGTGACTTTTTCCTTGGACTGGACAAGCTGCATGCATTGACTTCCTCGTCGCTGCATGAGCTGCGCATTGTGCTGGAAGATTTCCAGGGTAATGTGGCCTATGCGGGCTACTCTGCCTTTGCCATTGGCAGTGAACGTGAGGCCTATCCGCTCAGCCTGCTGGGCAGCTTCCAGCAGGATCTGCAGCCCTCTGCTGGTGATTCCCTGTCCTATCATGCCGGCTCCAAGTTCAGCACAGTGGATTATGATAACGATCACTGTGTGGAGTGCAACTGTGCCCAGAAGCACAAGGGCGCCGGTTGGTTCAACAACTGCGGCACCAGCAATCTGCTGGGCAAGTACCATGAGACGGACTACCAACGGGCCGGCGAGACGGGCATCTACTGGGAGACGTTCCAGGGCCTGCAGTATTCACTGCGCCGCGTTCGCATGCTCATCCGGCCCGTCCAGCAGGACGAGGCCAGGCGTTAGTTAAGCAAACTCAAGCTCTATACTGCCATTTCATTTGAGTAAATCAGGGAACTATAAAATCTGATAACGATCTGTGCGCATTTTAACCCCCCCCCCCCCCCCTAGCTTTAGACTCTCACCGAGCCCGTGCGTGTGTCTGTGCTGTATTTATGGAAAATTACTTAATATCTAGCTGATAGTTAATAAAGCAACGCTGTGTGTACATCTGCTATATATGCCAGACTTTCCAGATGTGCGTCAGCCGCTGGAAATTTAGACTAATCGGTCCGCCCGCTCGCTCGATTAGTGAAACGAACAAGCGCAAACATGCAATGGAATCGATTCATATATATATCAGGTGGGTTGTCAGTTTGGAGCCGCATTCAATCCCAAACAAGTTATAGAATCCACATCGCGAATATGGTCAAGACAAGCTACTGCTGGCTGCCCTTCTTCTGCTGTCAAGTGTGGGCCATACAGGCCTTGAGTTTGACCACATTGGTGGCTCAGACAGAGATCTATTACCAAAGGCCACCTAGGCTGGGCAGTCCAGCAGAGCTGCTGCTGGCTCAGGTGCAAGAAGTGGCTACTGTGGACACGCTGAAGCTGATTGTGCATGGCTATCTGGGCTCTCGCAGCCATGGCTCCATAGTTCCTCTGAGAAATGGTGAGCTGTGGGCCTCATCACAGCTTGGATGCATTTCAATCCTCTCCTCCTCTCCCAATCTAACAGCCTACACAGCTCAGGGTTATGAGAACATTCTCACAGCCGACTGGTCGCCGGCTGCCAATCTGGACTATCCCAGTTCGCGTCGTGCCCTCAGGAAGGTGGCTCTAAACCTGGCCAAGCAACTGCAAGTCTTCATCCAACGCCACAACATCTCCATTGATGCAGTTCATGTCATTGGCCACAGTTTGGGCGCCCACATAGCCGGCGGCATTGGGCGTTACTTCAATGGCACTCTGGGTCGCGTCACTGGCCTGGATCCAGCTCTGCCGCTCTTCACTCCCCGCTCTGATGACAGTCTGCAGGCCAATGCAGCTCAATTTGTGGATGTCATCCACACGGACTATCCAGTCTTTGGGGATTTTACACCACGCGGCAGCGTGGATTTCTATCCAAACTTTGGCCAAGCCACCCAGCCGGGCTGCGCGGAAGTGGATCTTCTGACAGCCAGTAAGCTAATCCTTGAAGCTTGTAAGCATTGGAACATAGAATGAAGATATCAGCTGAGCTTATATATCTTCCAACCCAAATCCCCCCTAGATAGCTGCAGTCACAATCGCGCTGTGCTCTTCTATGCCGAATCCATTGGGATGCCCAAGAACTTCCCAACGATTCCCTGCAGCCTGAAGGCCATCAAGGCGCGCAATGTGAAAGGCTGCTTGGAGCACATGTCCGAGCTCAATATGAATAGCACGGCCATCAGGGAGGCTATTGGGCACTTGGAAGATGCCCAGGTGGTCTACATGGGCGAGCAGGTGACCCGCAGGTGCGTTCAATTTGAATCTAAATTAATTGTTTTCATTTTTAATGCAATTTCTTCTATATCCAAATCAGCGCCAGTTCGTATTTTTATTTGGCTACCAACACAGGGCCCCCTTTTGGGCAAGGAGTGCATGCGAAATTCTAATTGGGGCTAGGGGCTAGTTGATTACTTAAATACTTACATTTATGCCTAAAAGTATGCTACATTAAATATTACTAAATCTTGATATCCCTGAAAGTATGCTACATATTTATGGGTTTGGAACATGACTAGTTAAAAATTACATTGAACTTAACTGCTGCGCTTAACCCTAGATGGCGGCACTGCTACTTTCTAGATGTGGAGTGTTGTAGCGCTTAGCTACTAACAGCGAGCAAAATGTTAAGAAATTAAGCGCAGAGGCAAGACAAAACCATGTAAATTGTGAGTACTCTTTTCGTCACTTGGATAGGAAATATATAAACGTAGGGTTTGCACCAAGCTGAAAATCTGTAATATATTTATTTCCCTTAACTTTGGATCCCCTTGCAGATATATTTATGTAGGCAAATTTCAGCTTGAAATACATGTGAACTCTTTCACAAAGTCGACCAACTACTGTATCTTCATATCCCTGAAAGTATGCCACATATTTAAAGATTTTGAACATGACTAGTATAAAATTACATTAAATTGAACTGCCGTGCTTAACCCTAGATGGCGCCACTGCTACTTTCTAGTGTTGTAGCGCTTAGCTACTAACACCGAGCAAAATGTTAAGAAATGAAGCGCAAAGGCAAGACAAAACCATGTAAATTGTGAGATCTATTTTCGTCACTTGGATAGGAAAATTATAAACGTAGGGTTTGCACCAAGCTGAAAATCTGTGATATATATTTATTTCCCTTAAGCTTTGGATCCCCTTGTATATATATTTAGGTAGACAAATTTCAGCTTGAAACACATGTGAACTCTTGCACAAAGTCGACTAACTACCAAGTCTCTTGTTATGTTGGCTAAAAACCTAATGAACCATCCACCATCCATTACCCTTGTGGAAGTCAAGGATTAGCAATTAAAGATCTGGATAAGGCCACATTGATCCAACATAGAAAATATATTACTAGACGTTGAAGAAGCTCAATATTTGTGAGTAAAATCCAAGCTTAGATAGACTCAGCAGCCTTTGACACCGAGCTTGCTCGCCGGGTACCATGTAACAAGCTTATTGCTATATGATTTGGTAGCCCGATCTAGCTCTAATTTAGAACATTCCGAAGGAGACTAAATACTAAATTTGGTTAAATTTCAATAAATAGCAAACATATCTACGCTCTAAGTATTCATTCCGCAACAAATCTCTTCTATGGCAGCTATACGATACACTCTTAATACACATACTATATACCAAATTTGGCTAAATTTCAATATATAACAAATATGTCTAAGCTCAAAGCGTTCATTCCGCAAAAATCTCTTCTATGACAGCTCCATCACGATATAGTAGTTCGATCTGTATAAAATTTGGCTGTGTGATATTTAGATATCTATACTGCATATATATTAAATTTTATTCAATTTCATTAAAAAAAAAACAAGTTTTCCATACTAAAACTACATGCTGGATATGTCGGCCATACGATATAGTCGTCCGATCTGGCTCAAATTGTGTGAGCAGACCTGGGGGCTCCTAAAACATATACAAGCTGATTTTGGCTGCACTAGGAAATCTCAAGACGGAGAAGCGCTTAGCAAGTTCATATGATGGCACTGAAATCAAACACGTGTAAAAACATAGAAAACAGCAACAATTTCTTAACAATTTTTTACACACAAATAAAACACAGATATTTTACTTCACTTTAACATATTTATTAGCTTAACTCAATTAAATATTCAAAATTTGTTTATATATTTATTTTTTCATATTGTAAATTTTATCCAATTTTGGCCAACCCAAAATTGTTATGAGATTTTGAACACGTGTTTCTCATTCATGACAGAAGATATAAATTATAAAATTAGCTTATTTACATAACTGATAAATATGGCTTACTTTTTTATTAAAAGAATTTAAGTGACTTTTTAGAAATTTGCAATTTGTTAAGAGATCTAGATCTAGATCTAGAGATCATATGAATACACTAGAAGCTTTCAAGTAAAAACAAACATGAGAAGTAAAGAATATTTAAAAATTTAATATTAAAAAATATTAAAAATATTAAAAAATATTTCGTATAAAAGTATAAAAAAGTATAAAAGTAAAGATCTGGACTCTAAAATGTCATTTAATTTATTGAAAATTTCAATCTGATTATTCATATTTGTTGAATGAACTTGCCCAGTTTCATTTTCTGCATAATTCCCAGACTTCTATACGAGTGCATATCTTGTTCCCTTAGCAATGAGCTGCCTAAATTTTCAAATAGAATTGGAGCAGAACATTGGGCAGTAGCAAAAGCAAGCTTACCTCTCCCCCCACCCCTCCTTATACCCTACCAACATCAAGAATCAACGATTCCAAAAAACAAAGTCAACAACAGCATTTTGTTTTACTTTCCCAGCAAACAGAAAAAGAGAAAAGAAATGAAATGAAAAGAAAAGCAGAACAGGAAAACGAAAACGCAACGCATGACACAAATGCACAAAAGAGGTGGAAGAAAACAAAAAAGTCAAAACGGAAAGCGACAAAAATTTACATGGAAATGGGAAAAACTTAATACAGAACGTATGCGCAATATGATGAGAGGAGGAGTTGCGACGCACGACTCTAGGTAAACATTAAACAACAACAACAACAACTACAGCAACAACAGCAACAGCAACTCAAATGGTTGACCGAGCACATCATAGATCAATAGAGCGACTAACTTTTGCTTGATTTAGGGGTACAGGCGGGGGGTTAGAGAAGCGTACGCTAGTTTTTTTACGCATTTGTGTTTACACTGTAAACTTTAATGACGAGGTCGATGATGATGATGATGATGATGATGACAATAATGATGTTGACTATGAATGAAACAAAAGAAGAAGTACATACTCGTATAGCCCGGCCATAGAGCGCGCCAAGTGCGGGAGTTTCCTGCCCGAGAGCTAATGAAGCCTGAAATCGATTTGTGGAACGAAACTGAAAACTATAAAGCCTCTACTGGTGCGGGGGGGTACATAGATATAGTTCTAGTTGAATCTCTGGCAAGTGATGCGTTGAATTATACTGCAAAGAGATACAGAGAGAGCCAACTGAAATCAAAAGCCACCCACACATACCACATGCCACATGCCACACATGCCAATGTATCCACAACCATTCAGCCAATCCAGCCAGCTGTTACCATCAGCGTCAACGCGGAAATCCTCAAATTTACAACATTCGGTCTCCTTTTAGTGGCCTGACGCTTTTTATTGTAAATTTACGATTGCTGCCTTTATTTGTTTTCTTTCTTTTTTTTTTTTTGTTTCTTTAACCGCCTCAGGTGTCTCCAGAAAGCCTCACGCATTCTGCATTCGGCTTTGGGTCTCGAGGCTCGAGGCTCGGCAAGGTGTCAAGTGTTTTGTGTTATCTTCTGCGGTTGGCTGGCCGCTTCTTGGCTGGTTTTCTTTTTCCATTTTTAGGCCAAGACGCAGAACCTGAAACTGAACTCAATTTCAAGTGTGAGTCTGGGAGACGGCTCACCGATCGACCGCCACCGCCACCGCCGGCGTTTGTATGTTTCTCAAATTGCGTCAAAAATTATCGCCATTAAATGTAGATGAGCGTTTAGTTGTAAAGTTATTGGCCCATAAATAACCTCAGGTTCAGGTTCAGGTTCAGTTTGCTCGGTTGCTCGGTTGCATCTACGGTAGGACGAGTCGCAGCGGCATATGCAACGGCATCCACAGAGGAGCCTAAGTCTTGTGCGCTTTCATTCATAAAACGCTTTTGATTTATGGAATATTTCACTGCTGTTGCGGTTCTCCTCCACTTGATGGGACATGGGATATAGAAATTTGAGTAATCCATACAATTTAATGTAAGTAAATAAGTGTTTGGATAGTTTTAGTATTGAATATACTCTTAGCAAACAGCCATCAAATATCGGTGATAGGATCAATTAACTTGTTGGTATTTATAGCTGGAAAGTATGCTTAAGTACAAAATATATTTGCATCAAGAGAAAATGGGATTTGATGGTGCTTTAAAATGACCCCAATAGAGCTTAAACCCTTTCGCACCCTGGCAACCATTGAGGAAACAAATCGAAGCCAAAATAGAATATATTTATAAATTTGATTTCAGAAATTGGCATCATTCTTTTGAGATTTGTATACATAGTTGTTTGTTCAATGGCAAAAGTAGAATCCAAAGATATTGAACGACTTTATCCTTACCAGAGCTAGGAAGTCTACTTTTTGATAATACGAATGAGGGAATTATAGCCATGGTTGATCTCTTTCTGGTCGTATGTGAATGGGACACTTATCTATATATATAAATCTCTTTGTCCTGACTGCCTGACTGAGTGACTTAGTATCAACGCACAGATCAAACGGAAGTAGGTAGAAGGCTGGAATTTGTACAGACTTGCCATAGTCCAACTGCAAATGGGTCAAAATGGAGGTCAAAGGTTGTATGTAGGCAAGCGCCGCACTATTGTTCCCTTGGCACCTAAACTATTGGACAGATCGGCATGAAATTTGTAGAGTATACCAATAGTGGTCAGGGGAAGATCAAGGACTGTACATCAATAAAGAGAAACCGACATAACGATAATTATCGATATACATAGTTTGCTAACAATGTTTAAAATGCATTTAAATTGACCAAGAGAAGGTGAATAGCTATTATATCGATATATGGACACGCCGACGTATCGATATATTTCGTCTGGAGAGCAAATTAATCGATGTACATATCGATACATTGATTGAAATCATTTTCAGCATTCTAACACCAGTCAGGGAAATATTAATATCCACATATCTGTATAAAAACCGAATTATCGATAATTATCGATACACATAATATTCTAAAAAATCGTAGAATGTACTATTATCACCCAACAGAAGGTGGTGAACCATTCAATCGATATATGAACAAGTCGATACATCGATATATATCATTTGGAGTTTAAATTAATCGATTAACATAACGATAATTTATTTGGAATAATTTGCAGTGTACTAATATCGGCTAGAGGAAGATCAAGAGCTATGAAGTGGTGTAAAATATCCGATTAATCGATAAGAATGGATGAGTATTGAATTTTTGACAAGCCGATACATCGACATATAGCGTTTGGAAATCAAATAAATCGATTTACATGTCGATAATTTATTTGGAATTATTTTCAGTATACTAATATCGGCTAGAGAAAGATCAAGAGCTTGTAGTTTTGAAAAACAAACGATTTATCGATAAGAATCCATGTATATCGGTGTGGTAGTACAACATACTAATCAAAAGTTACTTGGAAAACGCATACTTATTTCCCTATATAAAGACCACTTTTAACTTATTTTGACTAGAGTCAAAATATTACATCAACTGATCATCCTCATTGACTAGGAAAAATAACTCGAACTTCCTAATCGGAATTCTCTTACCAATCCAAGTTGTAAGTCTAAAATTCAGTTATATATTTCGCGAGTTTTCTAATCTTATACTAATTCTAATACCAAGAAAACCATTGTACTTTTCGGAGCGTAAAGAATTACTACAATCAAATACATATCATTAGCACTCTCTCGATGCATTCATGCCGTTTGTTGTTTAAATTATGCAATTCTTCAACTGTTTTGACACATATCCTAATGACACTCTACACTCCCATCTACAAGAGGAAGCAGCTGAATGAACTAACAAAATGCATACAATGGCAATAACAAAAACCCAAACCAAGCCGAACCAATCCGAGGAGACAAGAAGAGAAATGATATTGTAATTGGCAATCGTTGTCGTGAATAAATCACATGCATATAAATTCTAACCAAAAGGCATTTCCAAAGACGACTCCGAGGAGTCCTCTTTTGTTGTCATTGTTGGTGATGTTGTTGTTGCTCTGCTGTCCTTCGATGTCGTTAGTTGAAGTCAAATGTTGTTTTCCAATTGGAAATTTTTTCATTAACTAATTGAACATTTTATGGACAGACAGCAGTTGGCATGAGGCCAAAGGGAAGCGGGAACCAAGCGGGAGTCCGAGCACAAAGTATAACATGGACAACAACAACAACAACAACAACACGAAGTATGGCGCCAATATTGATGAAGACCCCGCCTCTCTAATCTCGGGTTTGAACAAAAAAGAGAAAAGGTAAAGAAACAGGCCATGCCAAGGCAAGCAGTTTAGCACACGGACACAATAGGACGTTGGCCCAAATGGACAAACAAACGCACACACACACACACAGGATGTCGGGTTTATGTGTACCTTCAATAATTTACGAGCACACGCTTCGTTTGGACAGCGCTTCCTTTACACATACACAGCCACAAACACACACACAGTCACAGTTAGACAAGCGCACAAATAATGTTGGAAATTTGCATAACTATCTGTGTGTGTGTGTGTGTGTGTGTGGCTGCCGCTGTTCCTGGTCCTGGCCATGGCGGATATTAAACATTAGCGCGTGCTGGACGACACATGAAACGTCCCCCTGCCGCCTGCAATCGCCTGCGCTCCCACAAGTAACCCCCAAAAATAATTAAGGTGAAAATTGCTGTCGACACGCAAAGCCCAGCGACAAAAAAAAAAACAAAGCCAGAAAAGAATTCAGGAAAAAAACTACAATTTTTAGGGTTATTGAAAAATGAGCAAAGAGCGAGCAGCTGATAAAGCAGCAGAGAGTGAGTGAGCTGAGTAGAGGAATAAGCAAATCAATTTGAAGGCAGACTGCCAGACTAGGAGATACTGTGTTTGTGTTTAACCAGGTTTAGATTTCCTGTTCAATGAAATAGGATGAACTTCATGGAGTCAGATCAAAAGAAAAGGCTCGAAATTAGTATGGGAAATGGATCAAGAATATTTGGAATCCTAGGATATAGCGTGGGTCTACAAATGATTTGAAGCGGATTCATTGGAACGGGATTACTCTAATGTTCCCCAACTCTGAGCCAGCTCTGATTATAAAGTTCTTTTTTCTAAAAATTTCAAGATTTCTGCACTAAAATGTCAGCGGAGGAACTAAAAGTATACAGAAGTTTCTTCAGAGAAGTTCCTTTGAAAATCCTCAAAATTTCCACAAGATTTAACAGATACTAAACAATTTCTAGACATTTTTGAATAATATTTTTGACTTCTTCATCTCAAATTCTATAAACTAAATTGATCATTTTGATATTCCCCTTCAGCCCTTTCAAGAGCAGAGTATTTACAAAAACAACAATGACAGCAAACCCAGAAAAAACCGATTTGGTCATGACTAATGAAACCTATTAGCCCTGTGACAGATGAGCAGCGTCTGATCTGTAGATCTGCAGAGCTGTGGAACTGTGGAGCTGTGGAGCTGTAGAGCTGTGTCTCCGATGATGGATAAGCTCATTAAACTGAGTCGCCGCAAACGACGAAGCAGGAGCCGGAGCAGCAGCAGCAGCAGCAGCTTGTTGTGACTTCTTGGATCAACTCAACCAACCAGTAGCCATAGCCACATGTCGGCATCATCTATAGAAATATTGTCATATCTCTCTCTTGCAGCTGACCGACCTTACATTTAATTGAAATTTGTTGGTGGCCCCGCGACTCCACTTGCCTGACATTTGCTTATCAAAACTATGCATGTCCAAGAGATCTAGCTATATGTATTCAAAATATTTGAAATTTTGGCCTAAAAAAATCAATCAAGAGGTAAAGGTAGATGGTCGAGTCCATTTACGGCATCCCGAGGCACTATGAAATTCCATTCGCTTTTCAGCGGCTTCGGTTTGCGTTCATTTCGAACAATACTGCGTCCATATTCGATCGGTTTGAGGCGCCGCTCATAGCCAGGCGGCAGATCCTCTACGCGACAGCTGATTTTGATAAAAACGGGGGCAAATTTGTCAGGATTAACTTTTTCCACAGTGCACTGCTAAGAGTAAGCGAAATGAGTTCCAGTTGGTCTTAAAGTGTGGCTGGAAAACTTACGCTCTCCGCATCATGAGTGAAATCCTTAAGCATATCCTTAACTTCAGAGCGACGACAACGGGGCAGAAATGCTAACAATTTTGTTTGTTAAAATTAAAGATGGAAGAGAAATGTTGCTGAAGTTAAACTTACGAGCCTCGCGATTTATTTGATGCTCAATCACACGAAAGGTCAGATAGGAAAGCGTAATCAAAAGTATCACGACATAACGCCGCCGCAATGAACTCATTTTTTTAGAATTATCAGTAAGAGCCAAAGGGTAAAGTGTGAATTTAGAAATTTTGTGTGAAATTGTTGAAAGTTCATGAAGGAAATGTAATGTCTACTATATTACTAGAGAATTTGAGAGAATCATACAAGCTTCCTCATAGATATTGGGGGTTATAAGAAATGTAAACAAGAGAGAAAGGCTAACTTCGGATACCCGAATCTCATATATACCCTTGCAGAACTGTAACTGTTACGGAAAACTAGGTTGCTCGATCTTTAACGTCAACGGACGTGTAATCTTTGAAAAGAATTTGTTGCTGCCATAGCAATAGGCAGCGAAAGTTTACTTAGCTAAACGAGAACGGGGTAGAAAAACAAGGTGCTAAAAGCTTTGGCCAAAAGCACCTGGGGAATAGATAAGAAGACGATTGTTACTACTTACAAAGGCATTGGTCGTCTCCTTATCGACTACGCCTCCTCAGCGTGGACTCCGTGCATCAGCAAGACACATTGGGAGAACCTGCAGAGGTCACAGAACATAGCGCTACTCACAGTAAATACAGACGTTCATTTATGCATATGCAGATATATACACAAACACTATGTAAGCTTTGTGAGTGAGATAGACAGAGCATTTTGTTATCTTTTTAGCTCTCTCTATCTCACACACAGGACAGTGCTCTTACTATTTGGTCAGCAAAAGAAAATTTGCTAGCCCCATCTATTGTTCAATCTAAATCTGTGTTCGCGGCAAGGCCCAGCCTTACTGTGAGACGGACTCTTCTTCAGCAACGGGCAGTCTATATTTATGCATACATACATATAACCATACATCCATACATATATACATGCATACGAATACATGCTGCATCTCTTACAAATTAGTCATGGTAAGCAGAGAGAGAGAGAGAGAGAGAGTGACAGTGTGATAAAGGACATAATGTATTTCCGTGTATGTGTTGATTCCATTCGAAAGATCATTGCCCATCTCTCTCATACGCACAAAGCCTAATCCAAACTGAGCTATGGTTTCTTTTGTGATATGGCAGCTTACATTACTATATGATATAGTAGTCAGATCCGAATGAAATTCGGTCAGCACACGTGGAGGCATCTAAGACTGACATATAAGAAATTTGGTTCAATTTGGATACAAAAAACAACCATTTTGGTTATATGGGAGCTATATGATATAGTAATCCGATCTGTATAAACTTTGGTCAGCAGCCGTAGAGGCTTATGAACCTGACATTTCCCGAATTTAGTTCAATTCGGATGAAAAACAAAAAAGTTGTGTGAACGAAGAGTTCATGTTCATTCTCAATCGTTCGGTTATATGAGGGCTATGTGATATAGTGGCCCGATCTTAATGATTTTTGCATATGAGCAGCTTACAGCAGAAAGCAGTCCATAATAAAAGTTTCATTTCGATAGCTTAAAAACTGAGAGAGACAGAAGGACATGGCTACATCGACTCTGCTTATCATGCTGATCAAGAAGATACATACTTTATGAGTTCAAAAGATGCTTCCTTCTATGCTTTACAAATATCGCGACAAAATTATAATATCTTCTGCAATGTTATAAAAATATCCTAAAATTTCCAAATGATTTTAGCCACGTCGATGTAAAATGTCCTTAAGATTCCGAAATTCAAAACTCACCAAAGTTAAGTTCTCCCTGATTATATGACAAGCCATGCCGTTATTATGCATTCAACAAGATTCTTATCATCATTACCAAAGAAATCTTAATCTAATCTAACTGTCACTTTTATATCAAATAACAATCGTTATTTGTTTTGTCTTTTTTATGGTAAATAAAATTTTCCAATGAAGGAAAAAAATCAATAGACGAGTTTATGGAAATTTTTACTATTTGTCTTTGACGTAGTCTCAGTCTCATTTTATTTCGGTGTCATTGTCAATTGTTGTGTTGTCTGCGTTTTGTTTGGGCTTGGCAGAAATCGACTAGATATATCTATCACATTGTTTACGATTTAATTACACAAAATTATACTATATTATTATTATTATTATTTTGTCGGAGTTGTTTCAGTGGAATTATTTCATGCGTCGTCGCATTTATGATTTATAAGTTTTGTGGCTTTTTCAATTTAACTTTTATGCCAAGCGCCAAGGTAAAGTTACCAAAGTCGGAGACGCGCTGTGATTTCACAAGAGTTTCATCAACAGTACAGAGGATTGTTAGTCTAATTAATAATAGGCATTTATATGGCCATGTGTAGGTGGCATTAGCTTTCTCCTGCCAGTAGAGCAGGCCAGATCGGAGCTGCCCACAGTTATATGCTTTAATTAATTATTGAGTAAAATTAATTTCATTTCAATTGTGCACATCATTAGCAGCTGCTTCGAAGAAGATCCAATCGATGTACACAAAGTACAAAAAAACCTGCTGAGTAAGCAATGATAGCTGGCCCCCATCCCGTTCGCATCCACTCAAGTATTATGTTTGAGTGGGCTTGAAGGTGATTAACGCGATCATAGAAATGATGTTATAGGAGTAAGTGTTGGAGTTATGGCTGTTGCTCTCGGGTCTACCAACACCTGAAGTTGCTCTGCTGAGCGTTCCGCAAACGATGGGGGAGACCTGAAGATCACCCTCACCCTGATCCATCGTGGTCGTGGTGATGATGAGCGTTCGTTCTATGCATATGCCATGACTCTACCTTTCTTCAATTGCGCACGCGCTAAATGTCAAACAAAAGAGATGGAAACTGAAAACTGTAAACTGAGGCCGCCTGTGGTTTACTTCTATTGTTATACACTATATGAGGGTACTATGAGTATGTGATGGAGCTTGCCAACTACAGGGGAGGAGACGTTTGTTGATGACAAAACTCTTTTCAAACCCCTAAAAGAGACTGGAAGCGTCATGATCTAGTTGAGCCTAGCCATTCCTCTCTAGTTGTTTCGATTGATATTAGGAAAGATCTTGTAAGGGAAGAGAAAGTGATAATAATCGGAATTGAAGCCTATACCTATACCTCTACCTATACCTATATCTTTACCTACCCTACCTAGTGTATATAACAATCGATTTGGGTTTCCCTCAACTGTGGCCTGCCTCGTTTTTTGATGGTTGGTGTCTTTGGCACGCCCGCCTTGGTACAGCCGCCCACTTGGAATCATGTCGAATCATTCATTCACAATGTGGGCACTCTGGGGCAGGGGCAGGCTTATACTGGCTCGCAATGGAGCTGGGACTGCTGGAGCTGTGTCAGGCAGGCGGTCTGTCGGGGCGTTCGTTCATTTTCAAGGTGTTGAAAACTTTGGTGCAAGCAAACCAAACCAAAGCGAAGCAAAGCGCAGCATTTTGTGATTCTGTGATTTTGTAATTTTGTGTGTGTGCATTTGTAATTGTTAAAAGGCTTCGGCTTCGACTTTGGCTTCTCTGTTTGCCAAGCAAGGCTGTCATTATTTTCTGTAACATTTAGCAAAATCATTAATAATTGTTGTTGTCTCTCTGCGGTGTTTGCTGTTTGCGACACAGATACGCACTTAAAAATTGTCAGACGTCGCGACGCGACTTTTGGTGTTAACTTGATTAGCATTCGCATAAATTCGCTGCTGCAGTCAAAGTATCGTCGTCGTCGTCGTCTGCATTGCAGTTGCAGTTGCATCTCAACCATAAATTTGCATAGAATTCGCATTTAAATTCAAATTGCTTGTCATTTGGGTTAATGTTTCCATTAGGCTGGATATCTAACGCTTTTGTTAGCCATCTCAACCAAAACTTAGGTGCAGAGATAATCTAATAAGCCCCGAAGAACTGCACTATATTCATCTCGCTCTCGCTGTTCACACACACACACACACACTCAGAAGTACAGTCTTGGTGTCTCAGAAACCCCAAGTTTTAGTAATCTCTCATTACAATCAATCTTTAGTCAGAATTCGGTGTGGCCCTGAGTCGTCGCCTGCTCCAATTCCCCATTGGAGATTTCAATTATAAGCCCATGTTCTTCGCCTCCCTCACATTATGCAAGCGCGTCTTGTGTTCGAAATTTCTCAAAGCCGATCTTTCTAAGAAAATGCAAGACAAAACAAATTGCCGCGTAATCTTACGGACATTCTACAAAAAAAGGTGACAATAAATGAGCATAAATCGAAACAATTTTTTTTGGTTGTTGTCCTTTCTTTCTCTTATCGACAAGTGCCGCCAAGTGGAATCAATCAAGTGAAGTTCCTTGGAGAATTTGTGTATCTGCATCGGTAATGTTTGTTGTATTGTATGCCTCCCATCCCTCCTCTCTCTCTCCCCTCATAACGAAGCGTGACAATATTTTGGTCACAAAATTTAAAATGAAACCAACTCAAGGGAATGCGCCAGGGGCCAAGGGTTCGTTCGAGTATATAATTAATCATGTGACTTGAACGATAAGTGAGAATTGAAGGGGAAATACAGGAGACAGGAGGCGGACAACAACAGGTACTTTGTCGAGGCAAAGGAGTGAGGGACGCTTGTTTTGTTGCTGCGGTAGCTTTAATAAATCTAACCATTATCGTCAAATTAAGAAGAATTACAATCCCAAAAAGAGATGGATAAAAAAAAAACAAGGAATATCTGGCATTTTAAAATTTATGAACAATTTCAAAGATTTTGACTTAAAAGCAGCAATATATCAATACTTTGGGGAATTTAATTAATAAAAAATTTTATATAGATTTAGTGTTAATACATGAAATTGACTTTATGATCGAATGACATAACTGAAGATCGTGATCAGTCGAGCATAGAGATTTCAATGAAGGCAATCATTGTTTCACTTAGAGTCCTGCATGGGCTTACGTCATTGTATCAGAAGGATAAACTATTGGACCGATCGGTAGGAAATTTCAACTGTATACTAATTCGGGCCAGGGAAAGGAAAGTCAAGGGCTATATATCGTTTTGGAAAAATGAGCATGGCACCACCCCCTTACACAAGCGAATTGAATATTCGTCATTCCCATTGGACCGATTGTCATGAAAGGTCATTTATCAATATATTGAGCTATCGATATTTGTAATTCGATATATTTAGTTGTCGCTAATAATTATCGATGTATTCAGATGCCGATATATTGGGTTGTCGGTAAATGCTTATCGATATTTTCAGTTGGCGATATATGTTTATCGGTATATTGAGTTATCGATATATGTATAAACTATAAACTGAGTTTTTGAAACATGTATTTGATAAATGTCATATGTATATCGATATATTGAGCTGTCGATATATGTATATCGATACATTGAGCTGTCGATATATGTATATCTATAAATTGAGTTTTCGAAACATGTCTATCAATATATGTCATATGTATATCGATATACTGCGTTAGCGATATACGTATATTGATCAATTGAGTTATCGATATACATATATATATCGATATATTTTTATGTCGATATATTGAGTTATCGATACATGCATATCGGCATATTGAGCTATCAATATATTTAGTTATCGATATATGTATACAGATTTGAGTTATCGATATTCATATATCGATATATTGAGCTATAAATACGTGTTTATCGACATATTGAGTAATCGATATGTGTATATCGATTGAGTTTTCGATATATGTACATCGAAATTCTTCTATCTACATAAAGATATCGATAGCCGAGTATATATTAAAATGGGTATATATTGATACATTTCATCGACGTTCCAACGGCACTTCAAAAATACTTCGAGAATGCCACAGAAACTTTTGGTGGTTTGTAAAGCAAGTCAGCAACGAAAATACATTGAAGATCACAAGCATAACGTCAAATATAGATCAACAGAAAGAGGCGTAGCTAGTCACGCTGGGTAAGCTAGTTTTTAATAAAAAGATTGGTTTCGGCATAGAAGAATCTCTGATAAATTCTGACATCTTAGAATAAAAATACTTTTAGGACAATATATTTCATTAACCAACCAGGAGTTCTCCTTAAAGTGTGGCGCGCCTTTATTACACCTCTGAAATCAAGAAATTGCATATCTGCTCAGAATCAATAACCATCTAATGATCACCCAAAGACATAAACATTCGCAGAGCTACTTCGAAAGTTGCTGTAACTTTCCACCATGTAACGTCCTTAGAAGCTCTTGGGAATTGTAAGTGAAGCAACTTCAAAGAGACTGTTTAAGCCAACTGGTAGACTTTCTTTACCAATGAATCCGTAGCACCTATCCTATCCTTATAATGTCCGACCTTTAGCCATTTCACTCTTATGATTCCTCCCTTCACGTATCCTATCCATATATAGAGCTCTTGTTATCTCACTCTTATGATTCCCTTTTTTCAAAAGCTTTAACTGGAATCAACTTATCTATCTTTTCCATACAAAAAATCTACAAGTCAAGACTTGCTTTTCTATGAGATCTATAAAAAAAAATCGTCTAGATATATGTACTGTGTACTGTGTATACATACATAAGACAGGCAGCAAGTCAAGGCAAATAACAAACACACCATGTTGGCAAGAACACAAAAACAAAACGACAATGAACAATGTATGTACAAAGTATGTACAATTACAGAACATATATAGATATATATATGCATTTGTAGCTGTGTGAAAACGTCTGCTTTGGCATTAATAGCAAATTTGCACGAAGTATGTAAATAACAAGACACGCACACCGCGATAGAAACAGAAACAGAAAGACAGACAGACAAGGAGACGGAGACAGGTAGGAGGGGTGGAAATAAACATACAGACAAACAGACATACATATCGAGAGTTAGACAGTGAGTGAAGCGCTCGGTACGGCAGTCAATTATCAATAGACAGTCAGGCAGCAGCTAAACTCATATCTGCACTCGTATCTCTATCTGTATGTGTCGCTCAGTATGTAGATACATTTGTATCTCAACTAGTTGAAATATGTCTAGCGTTAGCTACTTCACCTGCGTGTCTACGGTTTGCTTTTAATTTCATTTTGTTTTTTTCTTACTGTGTTGTTGTTGCTGTTGTTGCACACGCAAAACAAACCGCAACATTTTAGCTCGCTCTCTTTCCCACTCGCGCCTGCACGGTCGGCCAAGTCGGCCAAGCTGATTGGTTGGGTCTCGGCGACTGCGCCGGCTGCCAGAGGCCACACCTCTATTGACTGCGCCACTTTCATGGCTTTGCCTTTTGCTTTGACTGTCTTTCCAACTACCTACCCTTCCCTTCCCTTCCCACTCCCAGCTACATATCGTATAATAGGGGGGACAGCATAAAGTTTTGTCCAACGGCTACCTTAATGGATTTAGCCATAGAACTGGGGTTATGGATTGAGGTTAGAACGTACGAAAATGGCCTTTGTGTGATGTGTGTGGCGTGCATTGGGGTAATTTTATACCTGACTCCTGGTTTCAGGGAATTACAACTGCCTCTGCGTTTGGGCCTGGGTTTGGGGTCTATACTACCTGACTTGGCAACAAGAGGGATATATTTAATGCTTGCCTTATTGATTTTTTCACTCAAAATAAGAGATATGTATGTATAATTTTGTGAAAATGTAACAAAATGTATGCTTAAATTTGATTGCTTTCATGTTTTATGTGAAAATTTAGAACAGCATGCGGTTGATTAAAGAGTTTGCGTGTTTTTCGAATAAAAGTTTTGGCTGAAAATGTAACTGACGGCCAAGTGGTTGGTTGATGGTCAGAAAAGTTAATGAACTCGCATATGAGGGGGGTGGTGGAGGATGTGTTTTTTATGGTGAGCAGAACTTTAATGGCCAGCTGGTAAAAATATATACTTCTTTTCATTGAAATAGTTTCGAAGATCTGTATTAGTTCTTTATTTTGGATTATAATTGACTTTGTCTGTGCAAGTGTTCCAATTCCATATTCCCAATTGACCATGAAATGTTGTGCAAACATGCATCCATAGAGTTGTAACATTTTATAATATTTTAATCTAACTGCTTGGGTTAGCAGGCTCAAGGTCGCGAGTAAGCTGTCAGACTTCTGATGATAGACTCTTGATAGGTGATGATAGGTCTTGAAACAGTCTGTAAAGTCAATCACAAGCTTATAACCTTGCAGAGCAAGGGCACAGTCAGCGGGTTGCCCCCCTACAACTCGGTTGTCAATACAAATTCACTATAAATTTGAACAAAGGTAAAGAATATATTGATGTTGGCTAACCCGCTTGACAGGCCAGCTGTCCTTTCAGGTAAATCTGGCTACGCCCTTGTTGCAGATGACATTACAACTTGGTCACGATATTTGTAACGCATAGAAGAAAGCTTCTTGAACCCCATAAGGTATATATTTCTCATGTCAGGACGTTGACGTTCAATGCGCAGCACTGTTTCACTATAGAAGCTACCACCTCCCGCCAAACTGGCCGAGGGGCGCAGCCTCACAAGGAGACGGCAAGCCGACCCGATATAACCATGCCCCTCTGTCTGTCTGTATGTCCGTCTGTTTCTATGCGAACTACTCTCTCAGTCTTAAAGCTATAGTTTCCTAATTTTCACCACCATATTTTTGTTATAAGCTGATCATATGTAAAAACCATAAAGATCGGACGACAATAACATATTCCCTTCGTTAATCATTAGCAAATCGAAACTTCTATCTTAATGTCAATTCTATCATCCTAAAATAAAATTTTCTTTTTAGAAAATCTTTCCAAATACCACATCTAATATATTTCTCCGCTTACTCAACCGACTGCCATGAAGTTCAAATAAAATGGCGAATTCAAGCAAATTCATTCAGCTTAAAACCCCGAACCGATCTATAGTTTTCACTGAATCCCCCACTCTTATACCTTGCAGCTTGGCAAACAGGTGAGAGCACGCATTGAATGCTTGTGAGAGTTGCCCATGCGCAGTGTATAAGAGAGCAAAAGCCGAAGGCACGATCACTGAGCGCGATCACTCTCACCCACATGCCGCTGCTGTCGCCGACATGGGGAGAACACCTGGTAACATGCCGAGCGAGGTGATGGTGGTGGTAAAAACAACAAACAAGTAAGAATGCTATGGTTGATATTCCGACCATAAGATACTCTCATTGAGCATTTGTTTACTATTCGATATACTCCAAAGTATGCAAGCGTTTTTGATTTTGCTCTTGTACAAAGTGTGGTTTAAAGTTTTTGTCTACAATTATTATCCGATCTAACAGAAAATCCATAGATTATGCCCTTATGCATATATATAAACCGAGTTTCAAGTAAATGCGTTAAAATTTGTGGGAGATATTAAGGTTTTCATCGATTTGCAGGGGGGCGGTTGCAAAATTTTCAAACAAACTTGATCTGACGCCTCACTAGAAGAGTCTACATACCAAATTTGGTGACTCTAGCTCTTAGAGTCTGCGAGATCTAGGTGTTCTCACAGACGGACAGACTGATATGGCTAGATCGACTCTGCAGAAGACGATGATAAAGAATATATATATACTTTATGGGGTCGGAAAGGCTTCCTTCTGCCTGCTACATACACTTCCACGAATACAATATACTCTTTTACTCCACTAGAGTACCAGTAAAACAAGCATCAAGCCAAGCAAGCCAAGCAAACCATAAAGTCATTGAGTATTGCCAGACCCAGCAGACCCAGGGAGCATGCGAAGCAGTCTCAGTGACGACGCAGCTCGTTCGGCTTCGGCGTTGGGCACACGGGCTGGTGCTTGTAATCGTATACGAGTACGAGCGGGTTTCGTCTGTGGCAGAGCAGGGGTAGAGCGGTAGAGCAGGGGGGATTGCCCAGCCAGCTAGCTGACTGGCGAGGTTCGTCTGCGCAAAACCTTTGCTCGTCCAATCACTCGGTTTCCGCCAGCGAAGAGACAACGAGCGCTCGGTCAGCGACTTGATATGCGATTGAGAAGAATATCAATCATCCGTCGACGTCGAATCATATGTAGAATTTTCGTGTGTTTTACAAAGTGCCTTAAAAAATACATTTCGATAAATCACAAAAATCTTTATTAAATAAAATATATTTACAACAACAAAAAAAAAAACAAACAAAACCCAAACGTCTGAAAAGAAAGTGTTTCCTTCATCAAAAATAAAAAACGCGGAAGTAAAAAAGCCGCCGGCTTTCTTCTCACATTGCAATTATTTTTGTCATCCAATCGAGGATGCGCAAAAATATTCAAACAAAAGATTGTTTAAAATTAATATTCTGAAATTGTTCAAAGAAAAAAATAATAATATAAAAAAAAATTTGCAAAAAACGTGCGTGATTGAGTGAGTGCCTTCATTTGCATATCCTTGCAAATTACTTGAAATAATATTGAAAATTATTGTTAAATTTAATTAAGAGAATTTTAATCATCTTTGCAAATATACAAAAAGTCAACAACAGCAACAACAGCAACAACAGTGTTGTGCGCCTTGTGTTAACAGTGCCATGCCAATAAATTTTCAACAAAACAAAACAAAATATATATTCAAATCTATATCTAAATAGTGCCTTGAACTCGAATGTGACTTGTGCGAGAAACATAAGGAAATGCACTAAGGAAGATATATATATAGGAGGATATATATATATACGTACATAATATTATTAAGTTGAATATATTTTCATTAAGCTAAGGCCTGCTAAATAGTTAAGCAAATATATATAGATATAGAGGACGCCTCATGCGAGGAGAATTCTGCTTAAATGCATACGGATATTATAATTGGTGATCAGTTTGCAGCCAACAACAACTATTGGGTGATGCAGGTGAGTTCCTGGAAACTGGAAAATCTACAAAGATTTACCAAATGTTGTGGTGTAAAGTGAAGGAAATTTAATAAGACATGGAGAGGAAAAGCTGCCTTAAGAATATTAGATTAGGGTTTATATTTTTATCTCCATTAGAGTTCGTCATCAGGGGATTACAGCAAATGTGTTCTGGTTGTTTTTGAAAGAGATTTGAACTGGATGGAATTTATATCAAATTTTAAATCAAATTGAAATCAAATTGAAATCACAAAGAGCTCAAAGTTGGCGAAGTTAGAAGCTTAAAGTGCATAGAGCTAAAATATTTTAAAAATTTATTGCTGATATCAAAAACTGATATGAATTCAGGATGGTCTTTCGCATTTATACATCCAGTAGATCAAAATATGTATTATCGTTAAAGGTTTCATATTACAATGGCTTCAAATTTCTTGTTCTAATTGGAAATTTAATCATACTTTTAATTTCAATCTCTATGACTGTCAATAATTTTGTGGTTGTTTTGACTGTTCTTTCTGTCACCATGTAAAGAATATATATAACGAGGGGATTCGATATAGCCATGTAGGTCCGTCTGCCCGTCTGACTATTTCAACACAGAGATCTCAGAAGTCCTAAGTTACAGCGTTGAAATTTTTACCAGTTTCTTCCTTTGTCTACACGCTGCGTTCGGGATTCATTCTGATCAGACAACTATATCAAATAGCTACACATTCAAGCACATTTGCTCTACATCGGTTATATATTTATGATTCTATGTTCTATGTTCGTTTGTGTGGACTGTTTTTCATAGGTTTGAGGTTTCATAGATTCATAGGTTTAAGTTATTTGATGATTCTTAAGCAATCCAAAAGACTTTCCGGGATCTGCAATTTTTACCAGATGCTTCTTTTGTATGCACGCTCTTCGCTCAAGTTCGTGTTTTATCCAGATTAGACAACTATATCATATAGCTACCATATAACCGCTTGTTCCGGAATAAACACTTAGTAGCATAAGTTTTCTGCTTTTCACCCAAATTTCACCACTTGTATCCCTTGTATCCACTCCATCTAGATCTAGATCAGTTATATATTTACCATGTGAATATACACAGTGCAAATACACAACCTTCTCCAATAGAATAAGATACAAATACTCTCACAATATTGAACGTACATTGATTACCCTTCGACAACTTCACTAATTACTTCAATAGGCGAAAATAGTCTGAATTCATTATATAGATCAGATGATAATCTCATCTTCTCATATATATATATAATATATCAATCAAATGACCATCTCATCCTTTCACAAAGAACACCTCAATATGGGGGTGTGTCACAGAAAAATCTATACAATCTATATAAAATTAAAGCTTTATTTCCTTAGGTATTTTTGAAAATATAAGAAAAATTCAAAGGCTGAAATCTAGCGATTTCAAATCTACATTAAATCTACAAATGTTGACAGTTTCAAATGTCGAAAACATTCTTGATGTATATGATATTTACTTGGAAATTTTCTTGTCTTTATCATTGACAACTCAAAGACTTTCCAGCCACTTTCTTAAATTCAACAAAAACTGTCTGCTTCCTCAACTTATTTTTATCGTCGAGCAAAGCAAAATGCCATTAAGCAATTACTAGAGTTATAATTATGACAAAAT
This sequence comes from Hirtodrosophila duncani, assembly GCA_037043425.1. NCBI lineage: Eukaryota > Metazoa > Arthropoda > Insecta > Diptera > Drosophilidae > Hirtodrosophila > Hirtodrosophila duncani. The sequence goes on along the minus strand of JBAMBM010000821.1, from coordinate 5,935,794 downwards.
GTGTTAAATTAAATGTTTATGGCCAATTAATTAGATGTTTTATCTCAAGCACAAAACAATACAAACACATACATACATATATATTCATATATATGTAAAATACCTGTACTTCCGCTTATCAGCAGACAAATGTGATTTCGTTTTCATTTATTTCAAGTGTTTTTTGGATATTTATTTATATTTTTAAATAAAACGCAAGCACGCGGCAGAAACTCATCTTAAACAAATTAAATTGATTATCATGCGATTATAATTCTGATGATAAACAGTCAATACAGACGAGACCAGAGGAGACAAGACGAGACCGAAACACAAAAATCACAACCATGTTGTTTTCACTCAGATTAACACCTCTTCAGATCTCAGCCCACTGATGATGATCATCATCATCATCATCATTAACATCATTATGTTCAGCATATATATATATATATATAGTATTTGTCAAAGCGCCGTCGGCATTTGCTGCAATCGATTTGTAAATCTTGTTATCACCTGCCAAAGGTAAAGCCAAATCCAAAAGGCAATAAGTAAATTTTGTTGCAAGCATTTTAAGCCGTTCTTAAACACATTTCTGTGTTATTGGATTCACTCAGTCGGTCGGTCGGTCGGTCGGTCAACTCTTTTGAACTTGTCCCAACGTTTGGACGCACTTTTCACGCGTTCCAATATGAAAAACTGTAGCGTTCTGTGTTTGTGTTCCTCATGCTGGTGCTGTTGCTGGTGCGCTGGCCCTGCCATCAGTTTGCCCAACTGTTCTTCCCCCTTGGTTTATGCGTTTGTTTGCCCATTGTTTGCCTCGCGCTTACTTGCGAAGCTCTACGTCAATATTTGTGGACAACACTTTGCCAATGTGCCAAGTGTTGCCTGTGGGATCACTTCAACAAGGCAACTGGCAAAGGGAAGGGGATAGGGGAATATGTAACTGGACAAACTGAGCATAACTTTGGCATATATACCAAGCTGGGTGGCATTCATTCATTTGGACTATGATCATAAAAATCTTAAGAAAGCAGAACAGGGTAAGTGTACATGGAATCCATGTTGATCATGTGACTCCGTTTACTTTAGAGGAATGAAAGGAGAAGTGCGGGTGGCACTAATACCAAGTCTTCTGTGATTAACAGGCTTGTAGCTCAAAGAGAATTCACCCAAATAGTGGCTAATCATCTCAGGCTTGACCTCAACCTGGCTAAAGTTCTTGCCATTGTACATATCAATGATGAAGCTGATCATCTCGGATCATTGTCATGTTTCTCAAATGAGTCTTCACAATTTCGGGCTTCTCATTTGGTGGCGTCTTCTTCTGGGCCTAGCGCACCTTCTTGATCAAGGCCTTGCGGGAGACGCCTGGCGAGCGTGGCTATGCGTCAACTCCATCAGCTGGTTGTTGGGCATATGCAGGAATTCATCCAAGTCGACAGCACGATAGGTGAACTTCTTGAAGGTTCGCTTCTTCTTGAGAGTTTCATCGACTTGATCGGCTATCCTCACGTTGCGGTCTTGGAAACGGAAAGAAGATGAGCTATTCTATTATAGCTAGCTCTATTTATTTTGCAGTTAATGTTGAATTTGTACGAATTTAAGATAATAAATTAGCCCTTAGACATACATGTGGAAATACATGCCAATCTGCGGCTTTCTTTAGATATTCTTAAATGAGATCAAAGTTCTACAAATCTGCGTTTAATGAAAATGTGCTGAAGTGCAAGATGATGAGGTCTGCAATGAACTAATAAGAACAAATCTATATAGAGATTGCAGCTTATTAAACAAATTTTCTAAGATAATTTGAGCGAAACGCTCTTAGCGCCTCAGAGGTTGCATAGCAATGAGGATGACTCCCAAAAATTGTTGTATGAGATGCAGCATCTATGTAAATATTTGTTAAGTAGAGAAGACCTTTGGTGACATTTTGATAATGCAAAGCTGGCGAATTTCTTTGGCATTCTTGGAAAACAGAACTGCTTTCTTATTTCTGTAAATGAGGATGTATTGATACATGGTTGCAATTCCTTTGTCTCTCTTAAGTATGGCTAAATCAGGCCCCTTCCAAGTTCCAATTGATAAGTTGTAAACTCCCAATCAAATTCATAGTTTCATAGTGTATTTATCCATCTACAAATAATCAAATTCATATTTGCTAAATAACTTTCACTGATTGTTTATTTGATTGATTGATTTGAAAGTCTTCTTTGTCAACGAACACACGTTTACAAGTCTACCAGTTTTACGCCATTGATAAGTTTCCACAGATAAGCGCGCGGCCTTACTCAATGAAGTAGATAGAGTCTTTGTTCAACTTTGTTCTCTCGGTCTCTCACTTGCTCACTCCTTCTCCCCCAATTGTCACTTCCTTTATTTTGAATAGATAAGAGACCCCTTCAATAGACTTCAAGACTGCCAATTCTCAGGAAATATCCATCGTAAAAGAGCTGCGGTGTCGACGGTGTTGACAGCTCTCTTGTCTCGCGTTCCGTTGCAGACCCAGACCCTGGGTGTTCGAACAAGTGTTGGTGTTGTTGGTGTTGGTGTTGTTTCGCCTGTCACCATCAATAGCTGCACTAATTAGGCATGTGTTGTCAAATATTTACACACGGTCGCAAAAGTACAAAGCGCTGTCTTGGCCAGACACACTTATATACGCTTGTAGCTGATATGCCTATACTTATAAAGACGGTCGGTCGGTTGGTCGGTCGGTCGGTCAGGGGAGAGCGCAGGCGCTTCTTCCGTTTCCACTGATTTGAACATTGGGTGAATTCCCACGACTCATTCATGGCAATGATGACGACAAACTTTCATATTTTATGGCATCGGATTCGTTTACAATCTCTTACACGGAATTAGCGTAGTGTGTCCTAAGTATCAGAGTTAAACTCAATGAATAATTGCGCTAATCAGGCACGTAGGCAACACATTTGTCCATTTATGGTTCTGGTTGCACTGATTAATGGCCCCCCTTGAGCCCATTGTGCTTCAATCACATTCGAGTAAGCGCAAAAATAATTAAATATAGATAAAAATCAGATTACTCATACGTCATGTTGCCATTAGATGGTCTGCACGAGGCGGCACGAGGGGGGCACAAAAGTCGAGCAGAGGCGTGGCTGTCAACAGAGCAAAAAGATTTATGCTATTTGGCTCATAAAATGCAGCTTGAGCGCGCTACAAATTAAACGAAACTTTCTGGTCAAATCAAGTATTTCGTGAATAAATTTGTTATTTTTGTTTATGTTCAACAATTAAAACAATTAATAAAAAATATAATAAAATTTAAAAAAAAAAATATAAAAAATGTGTTATAGAAATTGTCCATGAAATTAGGGACAAAGGCGGCATGTCATATATTATATAAGATCACGTTAATAGACAGATTCAATATATTTAGGATTTGGTGGAAGAATCCTACATCAATTTGACTCAGTAGAAATTGTGATATCTTACTAAAAGTATATAAAACGAATATGATTTCGAGAAGCAAAAGAGAAAGAAAGACATGACTAGAATAGCTCAACTCTATCATAATCTATGGACTATTTTTGATCAACATCAACAGCCAGGTTGTTCGTCTGTCTGGCTGTCTGTCCGTCTATCTGTCTGAACTCCTAGGCGCTTGTAAAGGTTCAAGGTTCAGAACAGGCGAACCAATATATATAAGCTAGGCAATATTACGCTCATACACATATGGCAGTTACAGCAAGCTCTTGCTTTGCTGGCAACAGTATGTCACTATGTATGTGTATGGCAGCGAACGATTCATATTCTGTTCCTGGCAATTCCTTCATATGTACTGCTGCTGTGTTGTGCAGTTCTTTAATGCGTAGCCATCTGCGGCTTCCATGGACTGACCAAAATTTGCAAACATGACAGCTCACTTGGGGTTTCCCGGGCTGCCGCTCATATTACGCTCATACATAAACACAGGCAACAGTTTATGGCAGCGAACGATTCATGTCCTGTTTCTGGCAATGTGTTGTTATAGTGCTTTTGTTGCTTTGTTTCAAGAACGTCTCTCATCTGATAACAATCTTCTAGCTTCTTCTTCTGTCATCTTTTACCTCTTTACAACTTTTGACCTCTATTTCGACCAACTTGCAGTTGGACTATTGCCAAATGGTTTCTTAGAGGCCATAAACTTTACCTGGTGTAAAAATTTCAGCATCCTACTTCTTTCCGTTTGAACTGTGCGTTGATACTAAGTCAGTCATATGTAAGGTGCGATATCAATCTATCGCAGCATTCCTTTTAAACCTTCTAAATTTCGAAAAGAATTTTCTAAAAATTTTAAAATATTTCCTTTTCATCAACCTTTACATTTTCCTAATAAAGAAAAACTTGATGATCTTAGCTAATTTTTAAATCTGACTTTATATCTGCCCATATTTTTGCCAAGTGTATGCCACACATAAAATTTGGCATCAATAAAAAAATGGATAGAAAAACACATTTGATATTTGCATTCACAAAAGGCGGTTGACTTGAAAGTCAGCGCAGAAATTTAACAAGAATTGCAGCTTGATATCTTTTGAATACACACAATCGCAATGCCACAATAGATACAATTATCTATGGTTCATCTAAGCCATAAAATTGGAGCAAAGTTGTTACAAATACTACCAGCATGGCCGATAAGATAATTATGTATATATAAAATGTTCGAAAAAAAAATGTTATAGCAAATAATGACGATGTCGATGCCGTTGTCAATACTTTCCATTTCGAAATGAGTTCAAGATTGGGTCACAGTGGAGTAATACAGATAGGCAGCAGCGCTCCCCCTCTGCCCCAAAATAAATGTTAAATAATAAGTAAAACAGCGCAAAAAATCTCATTAAAATGCCACAATGCACAGTTGGATGCCGACATCATTCGATCGATCGATCGATCGCTAGCTAGCTAGCTCCAATTCTATGCAAATCTCTTGCTGATATTTCCTCAATAATAAACTTAGACGCCTTTTGCTTTTTACGGCGGTTTTTTATTTTCCTTTTAGTTTTATTTTTCCGCTTTTTGCAAATTCATGCAAATGAAAACGAAAACGAAAACTGGCACAAAAATGCGCCAAAAATGGCACACCGGAGCATAAAAAATGCAAACAAATGGAAATCGAATATGAAATCTATCAAATCTGTTGGCCACATTTGATTGATATGCCGCTTGGCCAGGCTGGAGGTCAAGTTGGGGCAGACGAAAACTTTGCAACCAAAATCAATCACTCACAATTCATTGAGTGCGCGGCAAATAAACGGGAACTGAGATCTTGAAATCATCAAGAATGTGGCCAAAGTGGGCTACAGTGGTTGAGGCTGCCTTGTTGGAGAAAACCGAGAAATGCTGAAGATAGTTTTTATATATTTTGTGGTATGTGAGGTTGAGGTGAAACTGAAAGTTCAATTGGAATGAGAAAGAAGTGTTTTTGCAACTGATGTTTGATATATAGCTTATAGGGAGTGCTGGCAAAAGGAAGAACTTTTTAAGTTTAAATGAGGTTCCTTCTTTTGGAGATTATTTCACTTGAATGTAGTTAGGATGATGATAAAAGATTCAATTCCAGTTCAATACTTTTTTATACTCTTACTCTATATGGTAATTTGTGGGAAAGGAAGCGTTTCCGAAACTATAAAGTCTATATATTCTTGATCAGCATCAGCAGCGCAGTGGAGTTAGCCTAGATCTCCGAGACTATAAGACCTAGAGTCACCAAATTTGGTATGCAGACTCCCCTAGTGTACACGCAGATTAAGTTTGTCTCATCATTTCGCCACGCTCCCTTTCCGCCCGGCATATTAGACATAGGAGGCAGAGGGCCGCAGCACCGGGGCTTACTCTGGCTAAGAGAGCTAGAGTACCCCGGGGAACTACCGTAAACATGTGTAGATTCAGTTGTCTTAAAGAATGTGGCTAGAAAATACCTTCAACATTGTTGCTGCGCTCCAAATTGTCTACAAAACATGTTGCAGGATGATTATAAACATGTTGCAGGATGTTACAGAGGCAGAGTTTTCTATGGAGCCTTTTTCTCGTTTAGTTAAGTTATGTAGTCGATGTTAAGTTAATGAAATTGTTTAAAGACATTCAAAACATTGTTTTTGTTCACAAAAAGTGGCCTGAGTACGAGTATCTTATGGTCGGAATTCCACTATAACGTTCATACTCGTTTATTTTTGATAATGTTGGAAAGAGAGAGAGAAAGTATCAAACTGTAAATCTCTCAAATATTCAAATGCAAATTTAAATTAGGTGCCGATTGTTCTGGTCCTTTAACAAATCTCCATCAAAAATTGTATATTTTCGAGCTAGAACATGATCTATATACTTCGGAACAATGCCTAAGGCTATGAGAATATCTAAGTAAATCTTATATATGAAATACTCAACTTCATACAGCAATTTCTCATACATTTCATATTTAACCCAATCAATATTCTCTTGTTTTCTCACATTTTACTTTGGCTTCCTTCTTCTCTATACACTTTTGAACCACTGTGCCGCCCATTTATGGCACGTGAGCTGGAATTTTATTGCCTGCACGACCCTTGCCGCAACTAATCCGCATTTCTTCAACTCGAACACTAATAAATCGCATAATTTTTGATAGATGGCCAAGCGTCTGGTCAAACAAAAGCCATACAAATTCGAAGAAATAAGGAAACTAGTTTAGCCCAAAGGAATGATGCTTTTCAGCCAGGCAACCGGGCAGCCAGACAGCCAGCCTGCCATTCACTGAGGTGCTAAAACATGCCAACAACAATAACAACAACGTGCCATTGTGCATTTTTTTTCTTTAAATTTTTTTACTTTTTGCTACTCGTATTATTTGTTGTACTTTTCGTTGTTGCTGGAACTCAACATTGAAGCTCAATTCGTTTCAAGTTTTGATTGGATCAAAAGCTCAGCAGCTGACAGAGACACGTTTCTATGTTGTCGTTCGTTTTGGTGGAGATTTTTCCTAAATTCATTTAAGACATTGCTCAAAAAAGTCTGAGATCTCATTTGATGCCGCATTAAGATCAATTATTTGATTATGAAATCAAATCTGCGTGAAATCTTCAAATAGTTGGCCAGCTTAAGAGCTGACCCAAAAACAAAAAACATACCAAAACTTTATAGTTTGGGTAAAATTTCAATGAAAACGAAATGACATTTATTTCTGTTGACAAAGCGTCAAAAACCCTGATGAAAACTAGACCCTAAGCCTAATGCGAAGGTGAGACAAAACAATGAAATAAGCGATGGGATCTCGCTGATAAAGCCATCACCATCATCATCATTATCATTATCATCATCATCAAAACAGTCAAGCATCATAATCATCAACATTTTGGTACTGATCGTAAAAATCTACATAGAAAGCTTAAACAAACGCTGTCATAAATTCAAGTTGCAAAATTAAACTCAAACTTGCCTTAATGGCAAACCAATTAGGTTTATTTGAACATTTCGCAATAGCCGCCGATTCCAGTTTGAACATAATTAAATATATAAAAGAATAAAATGGAGAATCAAAAATCATTAAGACGAAGACTAGATGCTCTCTTTGACAAACTTGAAGAGATCGTAGACGTAATAGTAAATATTTCTTCTTGCCCGTAGCCTTCTTGCCACCCTTGGCCTTCTCGGCAGGCAGACGCTCGCGGCGATCCTTTTTAAACACGCGTATTAAAGGCAATGGTCAGCTTGAAGCGATCAAAGTCATTCAATTGAGAGCGCTTGCAAATGTACTGTGCCTTGACCGACCTGGGGCTGACTTTCCACTTTCCTTCACTTTCCTTCAGTTCACTCTCTGTCCAGGCCTTGCGCACAATGCGTGTGAGCGCGATGAAGGAGAATTCGATACGATATTTGGTCAACCAAAACTCTGTTTTGGTCAGTGACGTTGACTATGGCCACCAGGCAACGAAGCAATCTTCTTTCTAATTTCCTTTATGGGCATGATGATGTTGAGAGAAACTATGAAATAGATATATATTTGTACATACATACGCATACATATATTTACAGATATTTGATAATTTGTGTGTATGTGTGGCAGCGAACGATTCGTATGTGTTGTTGAATGTTGAACGCGATTGCTTGCGAAGAGGAAGAAGAAGTCAAAAAACAGAAACGCTCGGAGCGGTTACGTGATTTTGATGTTTCTATTTATCTTACAGGAGCGTCTTTCATCTGATAATCATCTAATAACATATACCAAGGGCGTAGCCAGCTGTGGGCAGTGCAAGGAAATCTGTTTGTGAGTGAGGGTGATAGAGCACAGGGCCAATGCAAATAGAGCTGTTTGGCCTGCAAATAAAATCATGTCAGCGCCATCTATTGTACAAAGTTTTCATATATATGTCTTTATATGCGAGCTTAATGTTATAGTGGTCCGATCTTTACATATGAGCAGCTTACAGCAAAAAGAAGCCTATGATGAAAATTTCAAGTCGATAGCTTCAAAACTGAGAGAGTAGTTTGCTTAGAAACAGACGGCAAGCAGACAGAGAGACAGACAGACATACGGATAGAAAGACAGATAGACCGACAGACAAACAGACAAGCGGACGGTCATGGCTTTATAGACTCGGCTTGTCATGCTGATCAAGAGTATATATACTTTATGGGGTCGGAGATGCTTCCTTCTAGCCCTTCTAACAAAATTATAATACCCTCTGTAAGGGTATAGAAAAATTTGATAATAAAGTCATCACTCAACTAAAGGACACTTTCACATCTTCACCATGAAGTTGCATTTATTAAGCAGTAGAATAAAACTAATGTGACACATGGATTACCTTTCGTTTTCAAATCTTCCTATTGACATTTTCAAATGTTGCTTTAGAAAAGCTGATTTTCAGGCAATTTTGCAAGTCTCACAGAAGAAGAAAGGTTCTATTGTGGCTCTTGAAATGTAAAAAGGTTCAACGAGCTGACATTTAAGGCCTAAAGTGAACTGAAGATCTGTAAACGGGCCTACAAATTTGATCTTCAACTTCAACTTAAACTTTACTAAGCCAACTTCAATGTCTCAAAGTTGAGCCAGACAAAGTCAAGGCTAACAAGAACCGAAACAACAATGGCAAACATATACATATACATACATATATATCTGCTTTTCGGCCTACAATTTCTGTTGTATTTTTATTATTTGCTTATTTAACTTTTATCACCAATTAAAGGCGTCTCAATTGTGATTGCTGTTGTTGTTGCTATTGTTGCCATATAGATTTGATTGATCATTTTGCGCTAATTGCAAAAAATACGAAACGAAACAGAAACAACTACATATAGCCAGACATATAGATAGACAGCCTGCGGTGTTATATTGTTGGCCAAACATAGCGCCAGGTACGAGTACCAGGCAGGCCAGGCCAGGCCAAGCCAGGCAATTCCAGTCCAGCACTTGGCCTAAAAATAAATATATTTTCGTGGCAATTGACCCACTAATAGGGGCTGTCAATAAGCATACCAGTTCATGAATGGTTGAGATATAGCTACACTCACACCACACACACTCACACACACACACACACACATACAGGCACATATGATATCTACATATAGATATCTACTTGAAGAGCTTCGGCTCTATTGCATTTGGCCATTGAACCTTTTGTGAGTGGCATTTGGGTATTGGGTGAGTGGAACCCTTCGTTATTTGTTGGTTTCCTGTTGCTTAAACACAAATTAATAGCCCGCAAATCCTGTGCAGTCAGCCAATTGCCCCCCACCCCTCGCAGCGAGGCTATTATTCAACAGTTTTCATTTCAAATTTTTATTGATTTGCATTGAAAGTCTCAGCAGCAGCAGCAGTGGCAGCAACATGTTGCGCATGCGTGGACTCACTGTCCCGCCGCCGTCAGGCCTCAGTGGCTGCCCTTTCTATATATAGAGCCTATGCGCTTGATCGGAAATTAGTTTTATGCCTAGTTGCCAGGTATTTGCCCTCAGGCCAAATTTCCTGTCTTCCCTCAGTATTGTCATCAATGATGTTTTGCTGCTGTCACCCTCGCCCCCTTGCCTGTTGAAATTGGCATTTAATAGCCGGTCGCAGGTCACCCTAATCTTATGCGTTATGATTGCTTAGCGTGAAATTTGTGAGAATATTTCCATTAATTTCCATTACATTATGTTTTATTATGCATTTCTCAGTCCATTTGTGTTTTTAGCTTTGTCGCAGGATATTCAATATCCTCACTGATATGCAATAGCTGTGCGAAGAATTTTATGTAAATGATGGGTTTCCTACGGGGGTTAGTTTTTAAGGGGAAGTGCAGAGTGTCAATGATGTACTAGGGATATATGTATTTAGGTGGATAGTTGCTGGCAGGGGAGGATTTGGAAAGATGAAATGCTGTAAGAATATTTGCTGAAAATCATTCGAAAGATATGATGAATCGTATTATTATTATTGAATCGTGTCGTATTATGAATCTGTTAAATCTTGTAAATTAAAATAGGAAAAACAAGAGAGTTAGGCGACTGTGTTCATTCTGGAACAATCAGTTATATGGGAGCTATATGACACAGTTGTCTTATCTGATTGAATATGGAACCCAACGCAGCGTGCAGACAAATGAAAAATCTGGTAAAAATGGCAGCACAAAAGCTCTGAGACATCTGAGATCTCGGTGTTGAAACAGAAAGGCGAATGGACATAGCTATATTGAAAGCCCTCGACTTGCTGATCAAGAATATGTATAGTGTATATGGTCGAAAACATTTCCTTCCTTCACATTTCTTGTGAATGGTATAAATATTGAATGAATCCAGGAGAAAGAGATTTCTACTGCTTGAGGGTAGTATAGTGGGCCATGTACATTTGATTGATATCATTTGATACCAGCTGCAAGCGATCTCTTGCAAGGCACACATACGCATCTTTACATAGCTGAACGCCGCCCAAATTTAAGTACAAAAGACACACAATTATCAATAAAGAATCAGACTCGCAGCACTCGTGTTCCTTAGTTCTCAACCTTAGTACAGTACATGGAATCCGCTGTTGATGCTAGCACCTCAGGGATTAACCCATGTCTATGTAGGCCATGGACAGTTATTTACAAGATCTTCTGGTTTAGATATCTCTAGTTTATTTCACTAGAGCTTCTGTATATTTCCTTTCAGACAGCAAGATTAGTAGGCCACATTTCAAAGGAAGATACACGGGCCAGTTTCTCTGGGTTACAGCATTCCGAGGATAACTATCAAGTTCTCAACTAATGCTGTAGTAGAGAATTCGACGACTTCGCCATAAAGATCTCGATGGTTAGAAATACAGCAAACATTTTAGAGATTTTCTGTTCGGCTGTCTTAACCATTTCATGGACTGATTTGATGGCAAAAAAGTAGATGCATATTCGCTGTATTGATTTTAAAAGGAAGGCAATGTATATTAGGGATTGCATAGTATTCAATTGGACAACCCTATTGATAATGCTGATAGCTGTAAGAGAGGATTTTGACTGTACTTCTTAAGCCATCTATAGTTACATTGATCAAAATTTCTAGTTTAATAAATTACCAATGCTAGGAAAGTAACACCTAAAGAAAGTGACCTCACACTCAGAGAAACACATTGATCAACTTCGACAATTAATAGACATTTTTGAGTATTTCCGAGTATTCTCGGACTTACAAAGACATTCTTGAATTATTAATTTCCTACTTAATCAAGATTTCTTTGAACTTAATGAATGAGGATGCTAAATTAGAGTTCCATACTTCTATGGTGCATTGCTGCATTTCTAGTTGACTTTTGCTGCTTCTGATATTATCTGATATTATTCAAAGACAACTCTTCTGAGGTTGAGGTTGAACTTTCAGTGAGCTAAACTTTAGGTTCTCGAGATCAGCGAATAAAAATTCGAAAGGAAAACAGATAAGATTTATCAGTAATATAGAAACATGAGAGGAGCATGAAATAAAGTTACCTATTCTAGTTGTCATGCCTCAATTTGAGCCTTAGTTTATCTAGTGATGGAAGTGTTTCGGTGAGTAAATATCTTTGGGTTCTGCTGAAACTACGTATATACCAATTTAGTACATCCTTTACATCCTGGTTGAATATTGATTAACAGACGTGAAACCTACTTAAATGAATGCAAACCAAATTTGGTTCGATTTGTGTTCATTCCAAAAATAATCGGTTCTATGGTGGCGACTTGCTATAGTTTCCCCATCCTGATGAAATTTGGTCAGTTGATGTAGACGCATAAACCCCAAATTTGGTTGAATTACAATGAAAAACAACACATCTATGAAATGAAAACAGTAAAAAGGGCGGCGAATTTGTATGGGGGCATCCTATATAGTGGGCGTGGCAAACAACTTGATCTGGGTACATAATTATAGAAAATAAAAATCCAAATTTGAAGTCTCTATCTCTTATAGTTTCTAACATATAGATATATACTGATGCAGAGACAGACATGGCTAGATCTACTCTACTGTTGATGCTGATCAAGAATACATACACCTTATGGGGTCAAAAACGTTTCGTTCTGCCTAGCAAATGCATTGCGAGAAATTGTACCACATGTTTAGGGTATAAAAATAAGAAATAAAAATTAACCTAAATGTCAAATGTAACTTAAACAAATAGCTGAGCGAGCTCAATATACAGATTACAAAATGGCGTGCCATGAAAAAGCGAACCCAACAAGTTTTATTAAGAGCTTGGCATTAGAATAAATACACGCTTATAAATGCTCAAACAAAACCTAATGAAAAATACATTTAAAGTCAATCAATAATGAAAATGCACATACACAAACACACACAGTGGCAATAAAAGAGATATGTAAACTAAAAAAAAGAAAAAAACAAAAAACAAATACAAAATAAAATACAAATAGCTTAAAAAGCAGGCAGCAGAAAAATAAAGAAAAACTGTCGCAAATTGCGGTCATTCGTCATGCGCACATAAGCAGAACGGCAACAACAATAACAATAACAACAACAACAACATTTGCTTGAACAAATGGCGTCGTGGCAGATATGTGACAGAGGGAGAGGGGGATATCGCTTAGCGAGCGACAAAAAGTCGACGTCACTCTAAAACGCTAGAAAAAGAAACAACAACAGCCAGAGCTATGCTTTGTTTTCATTTTATTTTTATTTTTTGCTTTTGCTGATGAAAAAATATAACAAAAACAAATATCTATCTATACTTTTGTCTTTCTTACTCCACACGCACACACACAGCCAGATACAGATACACACTCTCTCAGCTGCCGTTTCTAACTATGAAATGTGTTTTGATTTGCTGCGCTTTGCAAAGCTTTTGCTTTGGCTGTGTCGCTGAGCTGCCTGCTGGTTGGATGATTACAGCGGGTGTGAAGAGCAAACGGTGTACGGCGAGGGGTGGTGATGGTGTGTGCTGTGCTGTGCTGTGCTGTGCTGTGTATGTAGTGTCGCTCAACATGGCGACTTTATTTTGTTGCTGCTTAATGGGGCTTCACAGCCCCCGGCCACAAGCGAGAGCTCTGCATGAACTGGAGTGCGCATGTCCGTCTCCACCAAAAGCTCTCTCCATATAGAATAGTGTGTATATAGAAATATGTATGTGCGAGCTGACTTTTGTATATAGGAAGACCTTTATTGTGAGACAGCTACCAGCAATTGTAGTTGGGAGAACACCTTGGGGCGAGCTAGTTACATAGAGATATATATAGATACTACAAATTGTGTTTGCGGAACGCCATTGTCAAATGTCAGTATTTTGTGGAGAAATTTTAGAATGTGGCATGAGACAGTCGAGTAGGTACATTTTAGTTGTTTCTAGCGGACCTTTTGCAAGCAGAACATAGTTAGAACACGAAAAGAAAGCTAAAGCTAGCTTTTCGAAGCTTAAATACTAAGAGAATGTATGATTTGGAAGTCTGATACGGATTAAATGTAATTAAAGGTATTTTCTTCTTTAAAGAACACATTTATTGCAATAGAATAAGAAAATATTTAGTATTTAACGAGGTATAAAATATTCTTAGCTTGATTTTTAAATAAAGTAGCCATAAATATTACTTACCATCGCGATGATAAATTATATAAAGCAGCTCTTTCCGCGTGGGCATAGCGTTCTATGTTCACATTAATGCACTAACTCGCACAGCTCATTTAGAATGCAAACACAAAAACAAAAAAGGCAAAAAAAAACACTCTTTTTGGTCATATACTGCAAAGCCCGCAATAAGCTGCGATATTAACAGCTATTAAACGCTTACACACACGCATAGTTCTCCCTCTCTCTCTCTCTCTCTGCTGAACTGCTGCTGCCTTATGTTGTTATTGTTTTGATTTGCATGTGATTATGGCGGCCCAAAACATAAAACACAAAACTTTAACAAAAAACTATGCAACATGCTTAATCTCACTATAGTCCCGATTTGGCAAACATATATTATGCGTTATAAGGCAGATTTCTATTTAATCAACGCACAATTAGCAGCAACAATTAGGTCAGCAGAGACGACAAGCGTCTTTTGCAGATGCTCTCAAACGCACTTCAAAGATTGGCCCGCTTTGCAAATTTTGCAACTATATATAGAATGCACTATCAAGAATCATTTTACTATATTATATAAACGTTTTCTGCACTTTTCTTGTTAATATAAGTATTTTTATACGCACGCGAAATGATCAACAAAACCCGTGAGTATGCAACTATCGCTCGTATGCGATTATTTTCTGCACACTTGTGGGTGGAGTGTGCCGCTATGGTTATTATGCTTAACAGCTCTCTCACTCTCTCTGCCCAACTGCTGCAGCCTTATGTTGTTGTTGTGCTCTTGTTATGATTTGCATGTGATTTTGGCGGCAAAAAATATAAAACACAAAACTTTAACAAACAAACTTTAACGATTTGTCAACAATATGCAATAGTAATATTATTATTAATTATCTTGATTTCGATTTAAACAATGCACAATTAGCAACAACAATTGCGGCGGCAGCGACGCATTACCACAAGCGTCTTTTACAGATGCTCTCAAACGCGCTTAAAAGATTGGCCCGCTTTGTAAATTTAACAAGTATATATAAAAGGCACTATCAGAAATCATTTTACTATATTATATAAACGTTTTGTGCACTTTTCTTGTTAATATAAGTTTTATTTAACACACACACACGCATAATGATCAGCAACAACACGCGGTTAGGCCACTACTGTTTGTATGCGATAGTTTTTTGCAGAGTGGAGTGGCGTGGGAGTTTGGCAGCTTTGGCTATTTGGCTTAGCAGTGATAAGAGTGAAAGAGAGTGATGAGAGAAGACACTGTAAAGTTTAACACTATGCAAACTGTAACAGCAAATGCAGACGCTCTCATAATGTCTATGCAAAGGCCGAAAAGAACGCTTGCAAGACAAAGTCAAAAGTAGTTCAATAGCAGTGAAGTCTCTAAGCCTCAGTTCTTTTAATAAAAATCAAAAGCAAAACTTTTTAAGGAAAGTAAATATTAGAGTGAGCTCATTTTAAATTAGTTTAGAATGCCATTAAGATAAAGAAGGCAAAGTGTTTGGTTGTAAGACGATTCAGAATGCTCATCGATAATAAATTAACATGAGCAAAGTAATACCACTTGTGTGGCCTTTTACCAGAGCTTGCTTTTATAAAACTTTCTTACCAAATGATACCAAATGTATCTTATATCACTTAAAATGGAACAAATTGTGTTGGCTTTATAATATATAATATTCATTGAAGCAAAAGAAAAGCCCAGCTAGCCAATTTAGCTGCATTTAGTCACAATAATATCAATTTCATTAAACAATTTGTCCATTATCAACAAATGCCTCCAAGCGCAACCCATTCAGCTTCATTCCCAGCTGCTCTGGCTCTACTGTGTCCATTGTCTATTGTCAGTTGAGCTGCGTTTGCTTTGGCTTGGGTCTGTGGCATCATTGTTATTATGACCATTAACGCTATTATTATGAAAATTTTCAGCTTCATTGATTTTTGTTACCGATTTTCTAATTTAACCAAATTATTGTTTATTCCGGCTTCTCTAGCTCTCTCGCTCAATGATTTATTGGGGGGCTTTTTGTTTCACTTGAGAGCATAGTTTTCTCGATCCGATCGATCGCTGTTAAATGGTTGCGTAAATATCTTTCGGCATGTCTCCAGCTGAATGAAGCGCTGGCTTTTTCCTCAATGAAAGACACAAAACAAATTAACATAATCTGGCCAGGCGGGAGGAGAGAAAGAAACCTGTTCGCATTTTCAACTCAAAAAAACAAAACCTTGTTCCTACATGATGTCCCATGTTCGATGGCTGCTGTGTCCAGACTGTGGCTGTGGCTGTGGCTATTTGTTTGTTGGTGTCAAAGCTGCCACATATTTTATGTCAAGGGGTCAAAACGG
This sequence comes from Hirtodrosophila duncani, assembly GCA_037043425.1. NCBI lineage: Eukaryota > Metazoa > Arthropoda > Insecta > Diptera > Drosophilidae > Hirtodrosophila > Hirtodrosophila duncani. The sequence continues at coordinate 5,919,452 of JBAMBM010000821.1, read as the reverse complement.
TGCCCCGCCACACGCACCTCAGCGTTCCCCTCGTCCCCCACCTTCCATTTTCAATGCTTCTCAGACTGGCGTTGTCTGGTAATTGCTGCTGCTGTCGCCTGAAGCCATCATGCCGCATATGTCCACCAAGAGCTATGATTTTTACAACAGTTTATTTTTTTTTTCCTCAATGCTCGAGCACAGCTTTTCAGTCGTGATTGCAATTGGCAGGCAATCGAGGTGGTGCTGGGGCGGGCAGGGGGGGAACTCAAATTGGGAACTCACTGAATTCCAGACATATGTTAGCTTTATAATTTATGTCCCCCTCAGTTGACTTGAATGCGATTTTAATTTTATTTTTATTTTTTATTTCGTTTATGAATTCTACACAGAAAATTCAATTTGTTAAGTACATTTTTATTTGTGTGAGTGTGTGTGTGTGTGTGTGTGTGTAATTTATTTAATTACATAGAATTTCAAATGCTCAAGGTTGGCCAGCGAGAGAGTTGCTAATTTATATGTCACTGGCAGAAATTTCAATGCACAAAACACTCGGAGAAATAAAGTATAATTAAACTCATTTACGCGACTCATTAAAATTAATCAAAACTTGGCTTTCTGCGAGGGCCCGAGAGCTGCAGTTGGCTTTAATGAGCGGTTTTTTGCCCGACTGAAGTATGATTTGATACATTGAATTAGCCAAATGAGCCATAAACAATTTGATAAATGATGCTGCTGTGGCGGAAAAATGTTTAAAACAACAGTTTAAACAGTTTATTTAACAACAAAACCATTCCACAAATATTTGTTAATGTTAATGTTTGATTGATATCTTAAATATATATATGTAGGGATGTCAGTTTTGAAATTTACACTTTTGTATAGCTAAATTTGAGAATTTAAAGGTTTATAGGAGAACTAAGCTAAAGATAAAAGGCATTTTTATTGTGAAAAAGCGATTTAGCTGACTTTTATTTTTAATTTCTGAGATTCTTCTCAAGTTTCTTAATAATCGAAATCATTCTATTTGAACTTAATAAGAAATCTACTAAATTTTGCCAATCAGCCTACTCTAACATGTACACCTATACACATGAATACTTTAGCAGTTTCGGAATAAATGCTCTGTCTCTCTAGAAATTCATTGCAAAACTCTGTCGCTCTCACCCAGCAGTTCCTTATTTAAAGGCATACACTAGCTCTTCTAAATAGTTTTCATTGTTGTTAGCAAAAGAGTGCAAGTACAGAGAGGGCTTCAGATGTTGAGCAGGCAGTGCAGCTTTCAAATTTGTATTTGGGGTTAGCATTTGCAAATGCAATAACAATTGTCAGATAGTGAGAGGTGAGAGTGAATGATGACAAGAGTGGAGAGCGCAAGTGCTATATGTCATGTACTCTAAGCAAGATCATTTTGGTAATATACATACATAATTTGATTTAAAATACCAGTCAATGTTAGCCGCTCACATAATAGCCGCGCCAGTACAGTAAGAGAGCACTTCAGATGTTGGCCAGCCAAGGCAGTTTCAAATGTGCAGTTAGGGTTGCCATTTGCAAATGCAATAAAAATAACAATTGTGAAATGGCGAGAGTTGAGAGTGATTGATGACAAGAGTGGAGAGCGCACAAGTGCAATTTAGCGTGGGCTCGTCTAATATCTAACATAATTTCGGTAATTAACATACATAATTTGAATTAATATAACACTCACTGTTAGCCACTCACATAATTATGTATGTACTCTTAAAGCTAAGGTAAGCTAAGCTAATTAGGCTAAGCTGCTCTGAATCCTATTATGTTAAGCTTACTCTCATTTAACTCGAGTTATGTTAGCGCCTATTCAAAGGGCTTAAGGTTATTTTCTGTACATTTAACATTATTTTCTTTTCTTTTCTGTACATAAACGAGTGTACTCTTTCGTTCAAATGTATGTAACAGGCAAAGGGAAACATTTCCGATCCCATAGAGTATATATATTCTTGATCCATATCAGCAGCCGAGTCAATTTAGCCTTGTCCCTCTGCCGCCAGAATGGACACCAAGATCTCAGAGACTATAAGGCCTAGAGTCACCCACTTTGGTATGCAGACTGCCCTAGCGTACACGCAGATCAAGTTTTACAATTTCGCCACCCCCTCCCGTCCCTCCATTCCTTTTGCACTTTCTTAAACATCTATATAGCTTAGCTTTCTTTGACTTTAGCTCTAAACTGAACTTGAAATCGAATCCGGATATCAAGCTGGAAGCCTCAATCTCAATTTTAGCATGCAGGTGGGGTCCCTGTCTCCCTGCCTGGCTGCCTGCCTGCCTGATTGCCTTTCCAACATCCAGCCAGCCTCCAACAGTGTCGCTTTCATTTTCATTGAACAATGTGCATCATTAACACAAAGTTTGTTGTTGTTGTTGCTGTTGTTGTTGCTGTTTGTAGTTGTTATTGTTGCCTTAACAGCTCGTTAACAAAAGCGCAAATATTTTAAGCTTAAAAATTCGTTGTTATTTTTACAACAAATACAAAGCAAATTTCAGCTGCCTCGTGGAGCCTTAATGAAGTGCGATTCAGATGCACTTAGGCGAGCAAATGTGTATTAAGTTTATTTTGTTGTTATTGTTGTTGTTATTTTTTGGTTGTGCCGCATGCTAAATGAGGAAGTTGCTAAATTTCAGCAAGTGTTTGGGCCTTTGCGACGTATTTTCCATATAAGCAGCATGAGCGCTCGCTCACGTGCCGCAGTAGTCGAAGATTGTTTTTTGGGCTGGTCTTTGGCCATTTTTGGGTTTGAATTCTGTTGTTGTTTTTGTGGCTGTTGTTGACTTTTTTGTGGGTCTTGCATTGATTAACGCATTTCTTTGACTGTCTTGCATTGTTGTTGCTGTTGCTGTTACTGTTGCTGTTGTTGGTTGTTGTTGTCTTTGAACAATTGTTGTCGCTGTTGGCTTGTTGGCGGTAGCTGCTGCCGTTTTGGCAAGTGATTTATATGGGGCCTTTGGGGGTTTCTTATTTGTTTTTTGAACATTTTTTAAATGACACATTGAGCGACACATTTGTAGCTAATAAGTTTAGTGGCATAATGAATGGCATTTCAAAAGGTTTATATTGAATGCTTGGGTACTATACAGAGCATATATATATTCGCTGATATTGCAAAATCAGAAACAACGAAAAAATATCTGACTTATTTGGTTAGACAGCTGACAAGCGGCATTTGAAATTGTTCAATTCAACTATGGGAGACTACTATACTATAGCATTACAGATTCGTAGACCCTTGACAATACACCATAAATCACATAGACCTGAAGAATTACTAAGTAGCTATAAGTATGAAAGGAGACATAGTAAGTATGAGTTGAAAGCAAATTCCTCTTTTAATTAAAACTGCATTCAGTTTTTTTGGTGTTGTCTTTGCCGAAACATGGAAGAATACAAAATAGCAGATATAAAGTACTAGCTCTAATTAGTTCCAAGTAGAAGGTGGTTTAATTGATGTACATACATATATGTATAGCATAATGCTTACCATAGCCATATGAATGTCCTTAACATAATGTTATTAGTTAACATACTGCATTTGATATATTGATATAAGTTGACAACTTCACATAAGTGAGAGTGAGATTAGCACAATGCCTTAACAGTGTTCTTAACATACTGTTATTGGTTAACAGGCTGCAATTATATTGACATTATTAGAGTTATGTTAACTGATTATTAACTTATATTATATTAACATCGAAATTATTTTACATTAATGTAATGATGTAACAGATGTGTTCATGAGACAGTTTTGATCTGGCATCAGATCAACAATTTCGTTCTGTGATCATTCAGTCGATGATAAGGATAATTAAACAGTGATCAGTTCCTGATGAATGGATGAATCTGAATGGGATGAATCACTGATCATGATCCTGGTCCCTAAATCCTATTAGGTGCTTGTGAAAATAAAGAAGTATGATCAGTTACCCTTTCAGTGTGTGATGGGGATTACTGATCAGTCCCAGATGAATGATGAATGATCACTGATCACTGATCCTTAATTTGGTGAAGCATTTTCCAATGTCTTGCTATTCCATTAGCTATGGGAATAGAGAAGTATAATCAGCAACCAGTCAATCTGTGATATATATATCTGATCACTGGCCAGTCTCTGGTGTATATAATGCTCACTGATCCATGATATTGGTGAAATAGTTTCTCCTTTGAAAGCTTTATACCAATTTTTCCATATTAGCAATTTTCTTATCCAAAACTTATTCAATCTTAAGTTAAGCCTCCCATAATCGTGCTGTGACAGCTTGCCAGCCCACTGACGTCAAAGATCACAGCTGCCTTTTGTCTGGGCCCCCGCCCCCATGCCTCTTCAGTACATATTTATCCTGTGTTGCCCGTCTGCCTTGCAGGTGGGCGTCAATTGGAGCAGCTGCATCCAGCCTCAGCAAAACAAAACCACTCAAAATGATTGCCCGCTTCCGGCTCTCCAGTAAAAACAACAACCACACACACACACACACACACACACACACACACATACACTCTCACAGCGAATTATGCACTAAGCGTTTGTCATTACAATAAATTTCGCATATTGTGCGCATAAATTTCGCACAAGCTTCAAAGGAGCAGCAGCTGGAGCTGGGGGAACATCCAAAACTGGTGGTGCCGGTGCCCACAATGACTCATTGTTGTTGTGGCTCACAGTAACTGGGTCAAATTGCGGCAATTGTTGTATTTGTTTCGGTACGCTTTTGTTGGCTGCTTAGAGAGAATATGCCGCCGCCGCCTTGCCACAGTCAGAATGAGTCAACCCAACCCTACGTATACGCGATGTGGGCCAAGCTGTAACTTCTTCGCCCAAAATGCCAATTGCAATAGTTTGCTTTTAATAATTTCTTGCTTGGCTTCGAGCTGCCAAAGCGGCGAGGGTAGAGGGGACAAAGGCGAGCTGTCAAGTTGTCAAAACGTTTGCCTTATCGACATTTCAATTAGCTACAATTTGAGCCTTGAGCTGCTGCCAAAGCATTTCGTTTAAGATATGGTCCAAAAGCGCTAACGATTTAAATTGATAGTTGGCCTGTCAAAATCTTTTGGCACATATCTATTTGCGAGAGCCTCCGTTTTAAATATCAACGGAAAACGAACTCTCCCAAGCTAATATGCATATGCGCAGATTGTCTGGCTGCCAAAAGCTGAAATGCCAAAGCGAGATCTCTGTGTGACTTGAGGCGCAGTTGAACGTTGAAATATTTTTCTGAGCTACTGTTTATATGCAAAACAGTTTCAAAGAGCTGTCCAATTAAGCAGTTTTGTATAGATATATTTATATATATATTATTTTCAACTTTTAATTAGCCTGAGATAAGAGTTTTGAGTAAGTGACATAAGGGGGAAACCAGAGCTGTTTATTGTGAGGAATGTGGGAAAATAGATACATGCTTTTTGGGTGTAGTCAAAATGTGACATTGATACATTAGTGTTATATTCAAACACCTAGAATTCCCCCTTGTTAAATAGATTCCTCACGTTGATTTGTTTCATTTTCTAAATCCTAATTCCCCGCCCATGTTTCCCTCTAGCCCTTTGCAATTGATCATGTTAGTTATTTCAAATTTCACTCATAAGCAAATATTGTTTAATAATTACCATTTTTTTAGTTCGTTTTTTTTAATTAACGCAGCCTTAAAAGTCATGTCCAAGCTTGACTTTTAAATGTGCGCACGCGTCGATAACAGCACACACGCGCGCCCTACGACAGTGACGTTGGGCCAAGTCACAGTCAGCACATCAAAAAGGTGTTAAAATGTCGGACCCAAAGGGCAACAAGCCACTAAGGACAGACAGTTGAAAACCAACAAAAACAGCAGGCACAGACGCAGGCAAGCAGGCAGGCAGACAGGCAACAAGGTGGTTAATAACCCGAACGCTAATGAAAAAGGCACTGAAAAGGGGCAAAAGTAACAATAACAACAACAACAACAACAAGAGCAATGACGAACATGACGAGATGACGTCAAAGTTTTGTTGTTGGCAAGAGTTAAGCAGGTGCGTGTTAGTCGACTATGGAATACACTTTGCGATAGAAATGGAAGTTAATTGTCGAAGAATTCTTTCTAGCGTGGGACTAGCCAGATATAGTAGCGCGGGCTGAATGAAATCGACTGTGCACTACATTGCTGAGCGAAATTACCAAATGATTTGGAGAGTTATATCGAAAATGTACTATAAAATTTTGTAAACCATGAGTCAAACTTAGTTTGCAATTTTATAAATGGAAAGAACAAAGCAATGAATCTATATATAACAAAATATATGTCTGTCTGTCTGTTGTTCTGGCTTTCTTTTATAGGCTCTTCAACTATTAAAGCGATCGGTATGAAATGTTTACCTTATAGTAATACGGACCAGATGAATGTCAGTACAGTATAGTAATATCGACCGAGGAATGTCAAGGGCTATACATCGATTTGAAAAGGTGCGAATGCCTTGGCCCCCTTATAGGAGCGATACTAAAAATTGAAATCTTTGCCTCCAATTGCCATGACATTTTTACAGTAGATTAACATCGGCCAGGATAAGGTCGAGCCATATCGATATATTCGGAATATTGATATATTGAGTTGTGGATATATTTAGTTATCGAATATGTATATCGATATATTATTGAGGTTTCGATATATGCATACTTAATTTTGTGTTATATATATACATATGTTTATCGATATATTGAGTTATCGATATTTGTTGATCGATTCTTTAAGTTGTAGATAATGTTTATCGATTTATTTGCTTGTCGATTAATGTATAACGAGGTATTGTTTAACAGATACATGTTTACCGATATATTGAAATATCGATTATTATCGGCACCTTGTGTTTTCCATATATGTAAACCAATATCTTGAGTTATCGGTACATATTTGTTGATATAAGCTCATATTAAGTTATCGATATATGTATGTAGATATATTTAGTTATCGATATATGTATGTATATATATTTAGTTATCAGTATACTTGTAATGCTGTATTTGAGTTGGCGATAATGTTTTTCGATATTATGAGATATCGTTATATGTATATAGATATATGTATATAGATATATTGAGTTATCGATATATGTTTATCGAGTATTCGAGTTTATGAGTATTCAATACATCAAGATATCAATAGACGCATAAATATTGATATGGTTATATATCGATACATTTTATCGACGTTCCAAAGATGTTCCTAGAATACCACAGAAACTTCTGGTAGTTTGTAAGGCAAATTCTAGTTGTATATAAGTATATATATGAACATGCTTCACTTGTTTCCCTAAAAGCAGCAGAGTATTACAAGTAGGGCCATATCGTACATATCGCACACATAATATCATCTCATCATCTGTTGAAGGTTGAAGGCGCAACAAAACAACTGAACTCCATGCTTAAGGGTTAAGGACAAGGCAACACAAAATCGTGCCTGATGCGAGGGTGGACTTAAGCTTAACTAATTTATGAAGTTGATTAAAGGCCATAAACTTGATGAATTGTTTGGCATATGGAAAATAATATAGCGGCTACATTCCTGTTCAACTTTTGCAGCTGCCCTGATGATGATGATGATGATGATGATGATGATGGGCTTGGGCCACCTTTTCTTAGTTAATGTGTGCCTGTGAGACCTTTTTGTTGAGAAAGCGAGCCAAGATAAACGCTTCATGCTTTTCTTTTAACACCTTTTCGAGAGATTTGTGCATGCGATTTGTGTTTTGTTTACGCCGCCACTTAGCGCCTCCTTTTCAATTTTAACGATTAGACTAACACACACACACACACACGCACACACACACACAGACAGGCAGCTGAATTTAGTCGCAGAAGGCAGAGAGAGAGAGCTCGCATTTAATTATGTAAACGACACGAGACCCGAAAAAACATCTAAAACCAAAATCCATTTATGTCAAATTGACACCTTTTTGTGTGCCTCAATAAGTTTTCCCCAAGACACAACGCACTGTTAAATATTTATGAGCTTGACTGCGGTTTTCCGACTAATTGATGAGAGCTCATTTGAGATAGGCGAGTTTTCTCTTCAGATACAAGTCACTTTAGATTATCTGGGAGATGTAAACTGAAACTTCAAGATGGAACTTGAAAAGAATTCAATGTGGATCACATAATGAAAGCTAACACGAGAGAAGACATATTTTGGCATTGATTTTAAAGGTTTGAAAGAAATATGACCCAGAACACTTGGCGAAAGTTTGTTGGGATTGAAAGAATGGGTTCAACTTGATCATTTTTAGTACCAATGAAGAGCCTTGTTTTTGATTCTCTGCAAGGATCAAAGCCAGCTCCAGCCCTTACCGCCTTCATGAACCTCAATGACAGTTGACAGACCTTGCAATGGTCAAGAGTTCCAGCACCTAAGCCATATCCTCACCAAACTTCTGATTACTGAAACTTGCTTCTTAGCCTAACGTTAGCATGATCATTGTGGTCTTTTCTGGCTGTCTGATTGGTCCGCTGTTTTTGGCTAGCTGGATCATCTCCAGCTGCGCGAACAAATGAGCCTGGCGACAAGCAAATAAACAAAATCAACTCGGCGCTGCATGTGGGACTCTTGTGGCCACTCGGGCAGGTAGCGTGTAAATGATTCTTGGCAGGCAGCATGTGCAATGTCGAGCGAGCGTCATGATCATGTTGTTGTGTTGTTGTGCTTGCAACATGCATAGCATACAATAATCATGCTGGAGTGCTGCTGTGCTCAGTTGCTGTTGTTGTTGTGGCTGCAACAGGTAGCTAGTTGGCTTGTCAATACCTACAAGTTGGCTGGCAAAAATAATATGTTTAAGTGCCATAGAGCCTCGAGCTTGGATGATGTAAGTTTGGGCGTATTCAAGGCAGCTAAGTAGACTCTTAACTGGATTTGTAGACCAATGGTTCTGTGTGAAAGAAGACCTGCCCTAACTCGCTACCTGAAAGCGCCGATTGAATTCCTTACCTTGATGAGACACTCGAAGCACGTTGGCCTCATGGTTGACATTGCGTCCACAATATGTTGTAATGATGAAAATGTCCATTGGGATGCATTGGTGGCTCCCACATCAGCTTTGGGTCATTCTCTACCAAGTAAAGTTACAGAAGCTGGCTAAAAGTTTAGGTAAGTGCAATGGCTTATGGTCTGGCAGCGTTTGCACATCCATCTCGCTGTAGAAGATTTGGGTCTCGCAGTTGTAGAAATGGAAGTTGTAGCGCTCGTTTGCAACTAATCCGTTGACGAACAGCATCAAGTTGATAATGGTGCGACCCTTAGAGTTTGGCTCCTATTTGCTTAGCGGCTGCTGGACGAGCAGATGGAGCAAGTTTCATTGAGGCTGTCGAGAAACTGAAAGGCCAGCCAGAATGCGTGACTACAAGGTGCTCCGAGGTGCCGTTCTGTGGGTGAAGGAGAAGAGTGTTTAGTGGATGTGTGTGCTCTGGGGTGCGATATGATATGCTCCATCCATAGCAGATACCATTGCCTGCCACTATAGTACAGTCCAGTACAACGCCTGCAAATTGTTTAGTTTTATATAGAAAACCATGGTTCAGTTTCATTTAACATGCATCTTGGCAATTAACCTCTTTCTTTCGAACTGAGAAAGTGTTATCAACGGCGAGCTCTTAGATTTTCAACTGTTTCGTTACTCAAGCTTATTGAAGATATGTTTTACTTAAAGCAACATATGGCGACCGTGACAAAATGGCTCGCTGACAGAACTCCCTACCAAATGAGCAAGATATCAGTTATAATGAAGTCTTTATCGTTCTGAATACCTCCTATCTTTTGCTCAAACAAATTGAAGCCCCAAAATCATATTACGAAACATACACAAAGTTAACTAAACAGAAAACTCCCAAGCCATATATGCAGTTGCCTCTCTCTCTGTCTCTACCATTCCTCGCTCGTAAGTCACACAAATAGGATAAGAAATGCAATTCCAAGAAATTGACTTGAAAACTTCAGCTGGTGACATTTAAATAGTAGACTCTAGTGGGGAGTGAGGAGGGGTTGGCTTAAGCAACTAAGGTGACCATTTCACAACATGGCAGAAAAAAAAACAAAATAAAAAACGAAACGAAACGATGCAAAACGCATGTTCAGCATGCGCTGCACTTGTCGAGGCCTCCAGAGCTAGACACTAAGCCCCGCAGACTCAGACTGTGACGCTGGACGCAAGACCCAGACTCAGACTCAGACTCCGGCTCAGACTCAGCTGCAGAGACTACTGTTCCAAATTTGATTCGCCATGCTGATTTGGCTAGCACGATGTGGAGGAAGGCTTTCTGGCTTAGCCTCTGGCTGTAGCTGTGGCTGTGGCTCCTCATCTCGTTCCGTCTCTGGGCGTAGGCAAAAGAAGAAAATGCGGAAAACATATTTGGCATAGTTTTTCGGCATGTTTTCTCTATTTTACTCAACTGCTGCTGTTGTTGTTGCTGTGGTTGTTGTTGTTTCTCGTGGGTAACTCGTTGGCTCAAGATTTACGAGCTTGTGGTCCAATAAAATGATTGCCAGCGATTTTTTATGCAAATTGTTATATCTGGCCGTTGTTGTTGCTGTTGTTGTTGCTTTTGTGAGTCATAAGCGCACAAGTTTTTGACTTTCAGCTTGTGATTTTAGTTCATTTTATATTTTGTTTATGATCTGCGTTTAGTTTTTATGACATTGATATTTCTTTACTTTTGTTCTCGCTGCAAATCAAAAGACTGAGACAACGAACTTGCTTGTGACCTCGTATATATCTCTCTCTCTCTCTCTCTCTCTGTCCCACAAAGTGTCAAAAGCATTTCCTGTCAATAGAAACTTTCACTATTTACAAATGAAATGTAATAAACATTAACAATCATTTCATTTAAACAAATTTCAGGAAACATTTGTTGCTGCATTGAGGTTTGCCCCCAAGGGCCAAATAAGCTTAGACAATAAGCGATTATTTAACGATTATATATATAAGACAAGACAAAATCGAAATGTAGTTATTTGTGCGGCAATTCAATTCGATTTTGTGCCGTCGATTTATCATCTTTCTTTCTCTCCAGTTTGGTTTTCTCTGGCAAACCAATTACTTTTGTTTTTGTTCAACTCTTGTGGGGGGACGCGTGGCGTAGCTTATGCAGCTTATCCAGCAAATACATCAAATACATTCCATTGTCTTTGCAACTATGATTTCATTCGGAGCGGAGCGTGTTGGCCTAGCAGATTGAAAGAAAGAAAGAAAGAAATAATTTGAAATTGCTTGTAAAAGTAACTATAATTTCTTACTATAAGATATTGATGCAGTGATATTTGACACGTGCTGTTAATTAAGCTTTTGGCAAAGCAATTTATTGTTATGAAATCGAAATGATGGTGAATTTCCCATGCTTCTTGGGTTTGTGGTATTTGCTGAAGTTCAATTTTTATGGTGAAACGTTGATTTTAAATAATTTATGTATTTATTTCGTGCTCTTGGCTCCTTTTTGGCTAATTTTTTTATACCCTTGGAGAAGGTATTATAGATTTGTCACGATATTTGTAACGCAAAGAAGGAGGTAATTGAAATGTGTAAATCGAATTTCAATTTAGGGTCTTAAGGAACACCCACGAGAATGGGATAGAACCTGAGGTAGATCGATGATAAATAAGGAGAAAAGAAGGGGATCGAAGCGGCTAACCTGAGGTACTTCTGATGTAACCTTAAGAGCCTTAGAATAAGAGTTATTAAAAAGAACTTTCTGAGTTCTGAGATTAAGATAGTCGAAAATCTACTTAAGAAGATGGGATAGAGAGCCAAGGAGACAGTTTTGACATGCCTTTGTAGTTTTGGGCATCAGTCTTATTGACCTTTTTATAGAGAGGAACGACAAACGGCTCCTTCCAGAAAGAAGGGAAAGACGAAGAAGAACTCAACGACAGATCAAATAAGCTTTCAATAAGCTTTCAGTAACTAGGGGAGGTGAGATGTTAGTAGACCTATGGAGTTTTCAACTTTTGGCTAAGAATAAAAACCCAATAACATTTGCTTGACTGGAAATTTTATCATAGATGAAAGCGCAACCAAATTAACTTGCTGGAAATGAGATAGAACATGAGGTAGATCGCCACAATCACAAGTTTTGTAATATTTTCTGGTTACTTTTCATGTAAACCTAAATAAATTCACTAAAAAAGTGAAACTCTCCCACATTCATAAAGATCCACAGCATCAGCCTGTGCTGTGTGTTTGCTCTTGAGACATTTTTCACTTCATTAGTTTGCACCAACCCCCTGTTTGTCGGCAAAATGACAAAGTATACAAATGGTCACATTTCATTTAAAATATATTTAGCGTTTGCTTAAAGATTTGTCAGGCTCGTTTTAATTTTGAAAATATTTTTGCGGCTATTTAGGAATTCGTTTTGCTGATTTTTCATAGACATTTGGTGACTTTTATGTGAACTGACAGAGAAACGATGCAACTGCAGCAAGTGCAACGGCAGCAGCGCCATCATTAGCTATTACTGTTGATGCTGCTGCTGCTGCTGCTGGTGCTGGTGCTGTTGTTGTTGCAGTTGCAACTTTGGCATTTCTCATTGGGCTGCCAGGTGAATGGAATGGCAAATGAAAAACGTGAGCAGTCGAGCTCTAAGTGAATATCAGTCTGCAAATAAAGTTGTTAAACTATTGTTAAACGCCACAAGCAGGCGCAACAAACATTGTATATGTATAAATGCAACAACAACAACAACAACAACAGCAGCAGCAGCACCAAGAAAATATTTATATGAAATAATAATAAAAAGAAAAAAAAACACAGCAAAAAGCATAAAAAATAATGACAAACATAAATATCAGCTTTACGGGTGCAACGTGACTTCATTTAAAATCGAACAAAATATGCAAAATAACAGAAATACTCACGCACACACACACACGCATATACAATACACACACACACCACTGCCCACAACAATAAGAACAACAACAACAGTAACAACCATAACACGTGCGTTGGTCAAGAACCTCAAACCAAATTTGGCACTTGGCCTGAGAAATGAAAACATACCAATGAAATTTACACTGAACGACAAAGCGAAACTATTGCAGGAGAGGGAAGGGTTACATTGACAGGACTATAAAGCTCTCCTGTCATTATAGCTTGAAAATATTCCATATTAGCTAACCCGTTAATCCTGTTAATCTTCCTGTTGATCTACCTATTGACTTTCCTGTTGATCTACCTATTGACTTTCCTGTTGATTGTTGATTCCTGCATTAGTATACAGTAAAAATTGCATGCAGATCGGTCGAATAGGTTAGGCGATTATAAAAAACAGACAGACATTCACTTTTATATATATAGAAGAAGTGACTTGTCATGTTCTATATAGAAAATCAGCAGAGCAATCTGATAATTTTAGACAAAAAGAGTTCTGGAAATGCTAAATAAACGGGAAGTAGTAGTAATAGTAGCAACAGCAGTGGTTGATGGTCGATAGTTGTTCACCGATAGTTGCCAATCTGCTTTGTCAATTCTACAATCAACTTACTACTGCTGCCGTAACAAGGCCAATTCAGTTTTAGATAAATGAATTTCTGGAATGCCAAATAAAATGGAAAAGAAGCAGAAGCAGCAGTAGTTGAACTTCGATAGTTGGTCCTTGATAGTTGATCCTCGATAGTTGATGTTGGGCTTGATTAGATTGACCTGTCGTTCATGTGCGTTGTGCTAATTCTACAATCATCTAGCTACTGCGGTAACAGGACCTATTCAGTATTAGACAAATGAACAGCAGAAGCAGCAGTTGTGGATCCTCGATAGTTGCTCCCCGATAGTTGATGTTGGGCTTGATTAGACTGGCTTGCTTAGATCAACTTGTTGTCTTTCCAATATAAATATGAAAGGAAAAGAAGAATGAATAGATTAAGGAGTCGTATTTCAAATGGATAGAAATCGAATTTGGTTTGATTTCGATGAAAAACAGAAAGGCTAAGCTCCTAAGTGTTCAATCCGGAACAATCGGTTAAATGGTAGCTATATGATCTAGTTGTCCAAACTGGATGAAACGCGAACTTAATCAGCGTGCAGACAAAATAAGCAACTGTAGCTCTTAAGACTTCTGATGTCGGTTGAAACAGACGGACGGACGGACAAACTGATTTGGTTATATGGATTCCTCTTGTCATGCTGATCAAGAATATGTATTCTTTATATAGTCGGAGACTCTTCCTTCTGCCTTGCGTTGTGATTGGTATAAAAAGGTCGCCCATTTCTCATTATAGTCTGAGCATTCTCAGCTATATATACTGTTGACCTGCCATCTGGTATGCAATAAGGGTGCGACTTTTGTGCAATTACCTCGATGCGTGTGATCTTGCTTATGTGCGGTATATCTTTTCGAACTATCTTTCGTATGGTTCTATGGACTGTATCGTTTGTGTGGACTGTATTTCATTGGTTTAAACCCATACTTAGACATTATGCAAATAAATCCTTGTTGAAAACATATAAGATCTATAATCATTTGCCTTAGATCAAGTTAAATCCTTTATAAACATTTACAACTTCACAATTTGTCAGCAGTTTTTCGAACATTTTGTTGGCCAGTGTTGTCTCAGTCAATCAAGCCAAGCCAAGACACTAACACTCAGTTTGGGCCCACAAACAACTCTAACTGAACAGCAACATGAAAATAATGCCTATAAAAATTAATAAATTTTATGTTCCATTATTTCTCTGTAGTTTTTCTTGTAATTGTTGTTGCTGTGTTGTTGTTGTTATTGTTGGCGTTGCTGTTAGTTTTATTGTGCTGCCTTCTGTCCGCTGCCCTCCGGCGACAGTGGCTGTTCGCTTTGCATTTTAAAGAGCTTCTTTTAAGATCCAGCATTTCCTTCCCCTCCCCCCACCTGGCACCGCTGGCTTAATAACCTCACATTTCTTTTCAATTTGTAAATTTGTAAAAGAGTCGAAGTCGACGGGGCCACCGCTATTAACGGCCATCAATATGCCAAAAAATAAAAACCCTATAAAAAAAGATGTCAAATTGCCAACTGTTGTTGTTTTTGTTGTTTTGTTATTTGATTTGTTTTTTTATTATTATTTTCTTAGGCATTGATTTTACTATTTTTATATGTCGATTTTCGATTTTTCTATACAATGCCTGGCCGGGTTTCTTCTGTGTCTCTCACTCCGGCAATATTGAGCCATAAAATTGGCCATTTTTGCGTTTTGGTCGTCGAGTTTTGACAGCTGCGCATAAAGTTTGAACATAAATGTCATTTGGCCCGGCGACGGCCGGGAGGCTTTCCCATAAAGTTCGTAAGATATGTGAACGAAAAATATTAATAACAAAAGCATTTGAATTGCGGGGAAATAATAAATTAAATCCCCAAATGACCAAATATTGGAAACCAGCAGAAAGTAAGGAGACCACAAGCAAAACACATAGACGACACCTACAGGAAATGGAGAAGAGATGCTAAATATGTGATGGCATCGTGTATGCTGAATGCTGAATGCTTTTGGGTGTTTCAAGATAATAGGAGCCATGAAATGCTTAATTTTCTGGCCATTAGCTGTCGAATTCATAATTTTCTGTCTGTTTAATTAACCAGCTCACTAAATAGGCCAAAATAATATCAATAAAGCATTAAAAGTTTTCAAACTTCAACAAAAGAAAAGTTGGGTTTGGCTAGTCGAAGTCTGTTTACGCTTGCAAAAGTACTTGAATATCATGATAAAACAAGAAAGAAGGGTTAACTTTGGCTTTTCTAAGCTTATATAGCATTCACATGGTAAATATATAACATCGGTGTAATCTACTGAACATTTCTTGCACTTATTTCACAAAGCAACTGAGGGGGACACGATATTTAGGACTCATTCGGCGAGAGATTCGCCAGGGAGAAGAATAGACAGCAGTATTTTGCTATTCACTTCTTCACTTCTCGCACAAGCGGGTCCTCTAGAGCCTGTTATTGCATAGCGTTTAAGTTCCACGCCGCGAAATGAAGGACTCATTCGGTGGTCTCTACTTCTCGCACGAGTGGGTCATCTCAAGCCTGCTATTGCATGCCTTTCGCCTTTCACACCACCATATGAAGAACTCATTCGGCGGTCAAAGGGGTCAGCAGTATTTTGCAATTGCTTGACTTGCATTCTCTTGCATTAAGATCGCCTTGTTCGCGTGTTATATATGGTTGTAAAACAATGTTAAATGGTCTAATATGATTACATTTTGGTTTTCAAGTTCTTGATGGACGAACAGATAGACGGAATCGAATGCTGATCAAGAATATATATACTTTATATGTTAGGAAATGCTTTTTTCCGCGCATTGCATATATACACTCACATTATGTTAGCAAAACAGACAATTCTGGAAATTAGAATGAAATTGATCTTTACCATGGCTAATGCTATGTGGAAATAGCGCATCTTTAGCTGATGCTGGCCAGCTCAGAAATATTGACTTACTTTACTGCAGAGATAGTTTGTTGTCAATGTTTGGTTAGTTGAAACTTACATCCAATCCATCCAGTTCCTTGGCTGCATTGCAGATTAGCAGAATGCTAGAGCATTTACCATACATATGTAAATGAGAGCACATAACAGGTCACACACGGCTTCGAGCACATGCAGCACACTGTCGGCGTCAAACAAACTTCCAACAAGGTGTCGCATGATTGTCTGCTGTACAAAATGCACCTCACTATGCCATCCTGAGATCTCTCAAACCTGCCTGGTACAGGTCCATGCAGACGTTCCTCAGGAAAGTGTGCTTGGACCCTTCTTGTACACTCTGTACACTGCTGACATGCCAGCCCCCGTCAACAATATGGAAGTTTCTACCACTGCTAAGCTGCTCTTGGTCACTTACTCGGACGACACTGCCATGCTCGCATCCCACTGGTCGCTACAAGCCGCCTCCGAAGCAGTACAGAAATGGCTGCATTCAATAGTGCGAAGTCGGCCTGAGTGACCTTCTCTCTTTGGCATGGCAGAACCCTACCTGGTCTCACCTATGATGGTGGTACTATTAACACCGTCGGCTCTCACTGCTACTTGGGTGTTTACCTGGAGAGCAAACTTATATGGAGAGCCCATATTTCGGCAGTCAAAGCCAAATGGTACTGGTCTTGGACCAGATTAACCACCAGAGCAACCGATACGCCGGCAAGCTGGCAATGCTCGTTGGCGAACAATCTTACCGAACCTGAAGAGAATTCATTCTACTGATCTCCGTACTCGTACTATGATTCATAGAAATCGACCGAGCAATCCAATGAAATGTGTCCAACTGATTGAACGCAGCTTTAGGAGACTTAGAATTCGCAGTGGATATCAAAGTTGCTGAAAGATTGGATATAAAAGTTGGAAGAGATTGGAATTGGGCGCTATTGATTCTGTGGATGAAATATTAGAGAAATCCAAGCTGCTCCTTTGAATGCGTAGAGTACCAAAGCTCATGTCTGTATGGCTCATTTGCCGATCTCATTTGAAAATCTAATAAAATGAGGGCAACCCAAAGGCCTTCACCTATGAACTGCAGCTACCTAACTTACAATGTGGCAAAGTAAAAGTAGCTAAAGATGAAACAACTAAGTGATCCTTGAAGGCTTCAAGAAAGGTTTAATATATCACTCTTAACCTCATCACATATTCAGAATTCCCTTTCTGTATGGAAGTTAATAAACAAAATCGTATAACTCCGATGATAAACCGGTACATGTAACCCATTTCAATTTATGCAAATAATGTTCATTGTAGGCACATAATGCCCATTTATTACTGTTTGACTGAGACGCGTTTATTGACAACGGCACTTTAATGTTCAAAACTCGAGAGAAACACAGAGAAACACAGAGAGAGAGAGGCACAAAATATAAAGTATAAAGAATAAAGAATAACTTGGCGTACGCGCTTATTAAAGAACATAAAATACTTAAAGACAACAAGAAGAAATAAAGAATAAAGTACCTGTACCTGTACATAATTTCACCCAATATTGTTGTTGGTGGAAACCATAAGAACTTTCAAGTAAATGTCCAAAAGAACAGGTTCATAATTGAAATTCATGTATGTTGTTAATGTTGTTGTTGTTGTTGTTGTTGTAGTTGTTGTTGTTGTGGCAGTGTTGTTGCTGTCAATGTGTCGAAGCCAAGACAAGACAAGCCAAGACAAGCCAAGACGAGACGAGACACCACACTCTCTCTCCCTCTTGATCTATCCCTTTCTCGCTCTCATCGCTGTGGCCAAGTTACCGTTCGCCGAGCGTAGTTATTGTGGCCCATAGTTGCCTCAAAGTCCAATCCAGGCGGCCGCCTGAGCCTAATGTCCAGAACCACTTAAAGATTCCGCAAGCGCAACGCCAGGCAAACGCCTCACGCATTTTTATGAGGTCATTTGCGTGTGAAGCGCACTAAATACTGTGTTGCTGCCACATAGAACTATTGCCAACTGTGTTGGGAAAATCAATTCGTGGAAATCCACACAACAATTGAGGAAAAGCCCCAGCTCAGTCAGCCTGGCCAAATATTACTCATACGTACAAAATATATATGGCTTTGATCCGAAAACCAAAAAAAAAATCTATTAAAATTATCGCACGCCATTTTGACCTACGAGTTGAGTAAACATTATTCATACCACCACCCCCCCCCCCCCACCCGCTCCCCTGCCAGCAAATGCAGCAAAATGTGAACCACAAACCAATAAAATGAAAAATGCCTGGCAAAAGAAAACATTTTTGTGTGATTTTTTTTTCAAAAATTGCCGCTAAAACAATTTGCCATGCTCGTAAATTTTCAGCTCATAAAACAGAAAACGAGCTAAGGTTGTAGACTTGCGTTGCTGTTGTTGTTGTTGCTGTGTTGTTGTTGTTGTATGTGAGTGAGTCAGTGTTAAGCATTTCTCGCATTGAGTCAGAGTCAGAGTTAGAGTTAGAGAGATGTGGTGTGGTGTTGTGTGTGGCAATTCATATGGCCCCTCCAGTGATCGACACTTTGTTTGATATATTGTCCCTTACCCACATCCACACATCCACATCCACATAATTTGCATGTGAAAAGCCTGATTCGTTCACATTTTGGTTTGGCTTGAAAAATATCAAATTCAAAAACCACAAAGAATACAAAATACAAATCAACGCACGCACAATCAATGAAATTTCACTAATTTGCCAAATGATTATTATGTTTGCTTAAACAACGTTAAGTGTTGTCATAAATTATGCACTGGCAGACAAAAGCAAGGCTATCAAAATGTATATTGTAGAATTGACAAAGACAAAGGTCTAAGCAAATACAGAAGATGACGAAATGATAAATATTAAGTGTGTCTGATGTTAGGACAAGATGTCGTAAAGATGTGAATTTGATATAAAATATCTATAAGCAGATGTGCTGCCATCAAACTCACTAAGAGATTCAAGATTCTTAGGCATCTCTTCAATGCTGTCGTGAGCAGAGATTGGTTTTATTATGGCAAATTCACAAATATATTTTTCTTAGTTAAAAATCTGCCAAGTGACTTTGACATCTACAACTTGAACTTGAATATGTTTTAATTGGATTTGCAGATCATCTACTTTGTTAAGTAATGTTGCAGCTTCCCTTTCCTTCTCCATTAGAGCATCCAAAACTAGGTTGAGAGTTAAGAATCATCTTAGTACTGCATCAATGAGACGAGACAATTTTAATGTGGATTTCAGTCTATGAAATGAAATGTTTACAGTAGACTAACCTCGGCCAGGGAAGGTCGAGTTATGTATGGGTTAAGAACGTCGATATATTAAGCTATCGATATATTGAGTTATCGATATACATATAGCAATACATTGAATTGTCGGTAATGTTTATGGATATCTTTGTTGTATATAGTAGACTAACATTGGCCAGGGAAAAGTCGATTTGTATATCGGTTTGGAATATCGATATATTAATCAATTGAAATATTGATTAATCGATAAATGCATATCGTTAAAATGGGTTATCGACATATGTATATAAATATATTGAGCTATCGAAGTATGTGTATCAATATAATGAACTATAAATTGTCTATATATTAATATATCGGGTTATCGATATATGTCATATGTATATCTCAATATATTTAGTTATCGATATACGTCATGTGTATGTCAATATATTGAGTTGGTAAGGTTTATCGATATAGCTATTTGTCGACCTATGTATATCGTTATATTGTGTATATCAATATATTGAGTTATCGAAATATGTATATCAATATTTTGAGTTATCGAAATATGTATATTGATATATAAAATTATATGTATATAGATAAAATGAACTTTCATGATATGTTATCGATATTTCAATATATTGAGTTATCGATTTATGTCATATGTATATCGATATATTGAGTTATCGATACATATATATTGATATATCGAGCTGTCGACAATTTTTATTGATATATTTAGTTTTCGATCTTTGTATATCGTTATTGGGGGGTTATCGACATACGTATGTCCATATATTGAGTTATTGAAATATGCATATCCATATCCATATATAAAATGATATGTATATCGATAAAAAGAACTTTCGTGATATGTTATTTATATCTCAATATACTGAGTTATCGATATATGTTATATGTATATCGATAATTAGAGTTATCGATACATGTATAGATCGATATCTTTCTATCTACATAAAGATATCGATAGACCAATATATATTTTTATACCAGCATATATCGATACACTTTATCAACGTTCCAACGTCACTACAAAAAGACTTCTGAATACCACAGAAACTTCTGGTAGTTGATAAACCAAGACAGATCGCTAGCACAACTCTAACCATAGATCAATAAGAGGAAGCGTATTGACGCACGCCGGGTTAGCTAGCATGATTATAAATAGTAAGAAATCTGTTTATCATCGTTTTATCAAGACTTGCCCAATATAAAACTATATGGGAAAATGTCAAGTTTCGCTTCAATCAGTAAAAACAACAAATTCGTACAAAATATCTAATAAAAGCTCAATACATTGCCAAAACATATTTCAGAATCTCTTTAGAAAACGTTCTGTATAACCAAATCAGTGATTGACCCAGAAACTGCAAATCAAGAAAGCAATTAAGGCAGGCTTAGGCATATATAGCTAATATTTTATCATCAGCTTTCGGGCCCACACAGAGTCGTTACTCGGTCTGAGCTTAGCTCTAAATTTAGCCAACTGCGATATATTCTCATTTGCATTGCTTGCTTTGAACAGTCAGCTTGAATGTCAGCGTTATCGTTATCATAATCGTTCTAGAAATATTAAATTTAATGCTTAGACTCCGACTGCGACTCCGACTGCGACTGCGACTATGAAACGAAAGACTTAGGCAACGAACTGGGGCTGGCATTCCTCTGAAAGCAATCGCATAAGCATTAAGTTCAGGCCTCGCAATAATAAAAATAAAAATCAAACGACAAATCTACAAACAAATTTCGGTGCAAAACAAAATGACCACACAACAGCAACAACAACAGCAAACAGAATTAAATTAAAATTGCCGCACAAAGAAGAATGCAATAAAAATAAAACCGAAGTAGAGGAGGAAAGAAAGAGCGTACGCCAATAAAGATAAGGCATAGAGGCAGGCAGCACTGAAAGTGTTGAGGAGCGATAAAAGTTTAATCAAAATTTATGAAGAAGCAAAAGGCAGCAAGTGGTTTGAGCCAGGCAGAGTGTGTGACACACACACACACACACACACATACACACACACAGGAGGAGCTACCAATATAACACACATTTTACTAACACTTTGGCTTTCTCCATCTCACTCTCTTTCTCTGTCTCTCTCTCTGTCTCTCTGTTGCAGTCCCCGGAACTGGACTATCGGCACGAGCTGATGGGCCGCCTGCACAAGATCGAGCCAGCCGATGTGGAACTGGAAGTCTTGGCCGCTGCTGCTGCCTCCAATAACAACAACAACAACAACAACAATACGGCCAATGGCAATGCGAATGCTGCTGCTCATCAGCATCATCATCATCATCAGTTCCACCATCATCACCTGCATCATCATTCGCATCAGCATCATCATCAGCATCACCATCATCAGCATTTGCACCATCAGCACTCGGCGCACAGTCTGCAGAGTGGCGACAGCGGCAGCGAGGGCGGTGGTGGCGGCGGCGGCTCAGCAGCAGCAGCAGCAGCAGCAACCACAGATGCTTGGCAATTGGCAGCAGCAGCTAGCTATGCCAATGATCAGCAGCAACAACAACAACAACCCGCCGGCTCACCCAATTCCAATTCAAATTCCGCCTATGGCTGTACACCGTTGCCGTTGTACGATGGAGCGCCCTACGATGTGGCATTGGGCTATGCCGGCACAGCGGGCGGAGCAGATAATGGTGGTGGCTCAGCCTCAGCTGAGAAGGAGTATCTGTATGGTAAGTGTCTGTGTGTGTGTGTGTGGGGGGGGGTATGTGGGAAATTGGGCAGGGGTAGGGGCATGGACACACAAAATTACACGCATGGTGAAATCTCACAAGTCAATGGCAAAATATACAAAAAAAAACTACGACAACGTCAACGTGCTCGGGCTCAGCTCAGCTTTGTGTTTCATAGTTACGTTTACGTTTCTATGCCGAATGTGAAATTTGAAACCTCAAATCTATCCAAGACATAAAAAACATCTTCCAATCAGCCAGACAAGACGAAAGACCAGATGAAATTTGTAGGCCTAGAGGTTAGGGTTAGGTTTGCCTGAACTTCAAATACGCTTTAATAAGAAGAAACTTTTGAAGCTGAGGAAATCTCTAGAGATTTGGAGGAAATTACTATGAAAACAGTTCAAACTAAAGGTATATTTGGGTAGTTTTTATAAGCAAGTTTATGGAAATATAAAGAAAAACTGCCTAACTTTTCCATATTCTATCAATCCGACAAAATCTATGCCAACTTTTTGTGATTTTAGAAATCTTTCTTGATTTCATCATTTGAAACTTTAACGCAGCAGCAGCAGAGCAGCATTAACAAAGTATTAACAAAATTTTACCGTTAACTGTTTTGTGAGAGATTTGCCTGTCCCATCCATCTATTCATCAAGTATTTGGCCAGCGAAACCCAAGCCCAGCCATATCGTATAGTCTCAAACGTAGCTCTAAAAATAGTCAGACAAATCAACAGATGTTTATAAATTTCATGCATATGCGAGATTTCTTTGTGTACATTAATAATTCCCTTGCATACATATCTTTGGGGGGGGATTTGCATAAAGCATTAGCAAGTCGTTTATAAACCGATTTCGATTTCCGAAACCCACACACAGAAACCAAAAACAAAGAGGCTCTCTACGCCGATCCACTGGACGATCCGTATCAGCGGCCAGCGCTCTGGGATGATATTGCTACCTCAATACAAAATATTGATCCCGAGAATGCGCTCATGCTGAGTGCCAGCAATGGCAATGGCAACGACAACAGCGTCAGCAATGGCGACACTGTGGCAACACAGCAGCAGCAGCAGCAACAGTTGCTGCCACAGGTCAAAATGGAAGCAATAGATGAAACCTTGCTCGAAACTTTCTCGACACCATTGCTCAGTCCCCTGGAGATAAAAACTGAAAAACAACAGCAGCGACACCAGCACCAGCACCAGCAGCAGCAACAGCAACAACACCAGCAGCACCAACAACAACAGCAGCAGCAGCAATACCAGCAGCAACATCAACAGCAACAACACTATCAGCAACATTATCAACAACAACAGCAGCAGCAGCAGCATTTGTACCAGCATCATCCTAGCCTGGCTTTGTCTGGTCTGCCACCCGCTGCTGATGTTGCTGTTGAACTGCAGCTACAACAGCAGCAGCAGCAGCAGCAACACCAGCAGCAACATAGCGGCAGCAATAGCCCCAAGCTGGCAACGGCAGGCGACGGCAGCAACTCCACCTCCTATCAGCAACAATACGCATCTCAATTGAACAGTGCATCAGCCGCTGGCTATCTCAACGGTAGCAGCAACGGCAATGTTGGTGCAGGAAGCAGCATTGCCACCAGCATCACCTCCACGGCCAGCACAAGCTATGGCTACAGTTGGCACAGCAGCCAGGTGAGTGGGCAAAGCGGCAAAGTGGCAGCACTTCATACAACTCTTTACCCTTCTCCTCTCTTTCGCTCTTTGTTTCTTGCTTTCTGCCATGCAGACCTTCCACACCAAATACCAAATACACCCGCCATCAGCAACTGCCACGCCCACGGCTCAACATGCTCAACAGCAGCAGCTGCAACAGCTTTGTCCGCCCGCAGCGCCTAGTACGCCCTCTGCCACCTCTGCGTCATCCTCGTCGGGCAGCGCCTCATCTGCATCCCGTCATATGTTTGTGCCACCATTGACGCCACCCAGCTCAGATCCCGGCAGTCCCGGCAGCTCCATGGTGGCAGCAGCAGCCGCTGTTGCTCAGGCACAAAGACGCAGCACCCCACCGCCCCCATATCAGCAGGGACACGGCCTGGTGGGACTCTGCTCCAGTCTGGTCAATGTCAATCCAGCGCCGACGTTACAACTGTTGGGCGCCACCACGCCCACCACAACGCTCACCACACTAACGCCCGCCAATGTAACGCAACAGCAGCAGCAGCAGCCACAGCATCCAAATGGGGCAGCACCAACTGCTCCCACAGCAGCAACAGCCCCAACGGGAACAACAACAGCAACGGGTACGGGTACGGGCAGACGTGGCCGGCATGCGCATCATCAGCCCGGCACCCCGGCGCACATTGCCAGCCTGATGAGCGTTCGCACTGTGCGCTACAATCGACGCAACAATCCGGAGCTGGAGAAGCGTCGCATCCATCACTGTGATTTCGTGGGTGAGTAGTTTGAGCATAAGATCCACTTCCAGGTGCCAGCCTCATCTGCTTGCCATTGCCAGCTTGTAATTCGTTGCATGTCCGCCTCGTTTATCATTTCGCGCGCTTTGCGACACTTTTCGTAACACAGTGCCTGTCCCTCTCCATCCCCCGTCCTCCGTGGGCTGCTCAACCACGTGCGTGGCTCATTGCGCATGCGTGCAGCGTATTTCCAATCGGCATTTATTTATTCTCTATTTATCTATAGATTTATTTATTATCTTTCTGGCTACGTCGCTGTGCCATTGACAGTTGTCTGTCTGCCTGCCAGCCTGCCAGCCTGCCTGCTGTGGCGCTTTTTCTATTTTCCTATTGCCTTTTTTGTAATTCTAATTAGGCATTTGCCATATTTATGTAAGAGGTTTTTCTCCCCGACTCTGAATGTGATCGGATCGCACAAGCATCGTACTCGCATTGTGCATGTGGATGTAGGCTGGCCTTTTGTTACAGTTTGCATTTGGTGGAGGCATGGCCAAGTTTTCAATGTCACAGAGACGGAGACGGATTGTAAGATTGCGTTCGTTTAGATTGTGTCAGAATATGGGGAATGATATGCAACATAATGATGTTAGAATTATGTAGATTTTGCTAGCTTCTTAAAAAGTTTCCTAAATAGTTTCTTAATGATCTTAAGACGATCATATGGGACACTTAGAAACACAGCGAACATCTGCGCTATACTTAGAAAATGCATTCCCAAAAATGTCCAAAAATGATCTGAAATATTCTATTTTGGCATCAATAGAAAATATATAGATGAAGATAACCTAAATGCGTATAGAATTTGGTTTGCTTTGCTTCAAAATTGGAAGGAAATAAACAGTTCTGAAAAATAGTAAAAAGTTGTTGAAAATTTTAGGTAATTTTGAAGCCTAACTAAGTGTCGCTTTGAG
Source organism: Hirtodrosophila duncani (assembly GCA_037043425.1). Lineage (NCBI taxonomy): Eukaryota > Metazoa > Arthropoda > Insecta > Diptera > Drosophilidae > Hirtodrosophila > Hirtodrosophila duncani. The sequence continues at coordinate 5,893,709 of JBAMBM010000821.1, read as the reverse complement.
ACTATGTTCTTGGGAAATTCTATACTTGATATTTAGTTCATCATACTGTAGGAGCACAGGTATATATATATCAATATTTAAGGTAAATTGGTATGGAATATCGATATATTCAGTAGCCGATATAGTATAATCGATATATTGGGTTATATACATACGTCTAACGATTTATGTATATCGATATATGAGTTATCGACATATGAGTTTTCGATATATGTATATCGATGTATTAAGATCGAAACATGTATATGAATATGTGTCATATGTATACATCGATACATTGACTTATCGATACATTGAGTTATCGACATATTGAGTTATCGATATATGCCAATCGATACATTGCGTTATCGATATATTTCGATCGGTACATTGAGATTGATATATGTATATCGATATATTGACATCGATACATGTATCGCGATATATTGAGATCGATACATGTATATGAAATGTATTGTGATCGATATATGTATATCGATACATTGTTTTTGAAACATGTATATGAATATGTGTCATATGTATACATCGATACATTGACTTATCGATACATTGAGTTATCGATATATATCAAACGATACATTGATGTCGATATATTTCGATCGATACATTGAGTTATTGATATATGCATATCGATATATTGAGATCGATATATGTATATCGATATATTGATATCGATACATACATATCGATGTATTGAGATCGATATATGTATATCGATACATAGTTTTCGAAACATGTATATGAATATGTTTCATATTTATATCGATACATTGAGTTATCGATCTATATTTATCGATATATTGAGTTATATATATGTATATCGATAAAAATAGACAAATACATGTTGATTTGGGTATATATCAATATACTTTACTGACGTTCCATCGCCGCATCCAAAAAAACCTCTTGAATACCACAAAAACTTCTGGTGGTTTGTAAAGCAAAATACTAACAAAACCACTTTGAAGATCTCCAACAGAACATCAAACACAGATCAACAGGAGGAGGCGTAGCGATGCGCGCTGGGTTAGCTGGGTACATCATATATCTCTATCAAAAGTGTCCTTGTACATTTCCCAAAAAACTTCTGCACATTCATTCCATTTCAACTGCATCAATTTTGTAATCCGATCTCTTACATGATCATAAACCGATCATAAGTAAAGATTTCAAAACATGCCCATAAACACAGGGCAACAATTTCTTCTAATTTTATACCACAAACCTCTTCTTTTTTTTCTTCAACTGCAAAGACTTTTCCAACTTGTCGTGGAAAAGTTGTACCTTTTCCAATCTGTTAACAACTGCCGCTGTCTTTCAGTGGTATCAAAATTTATGACGCTGTTTAACAGACAAATACTACAGGCGCATTTGATATATGGAGGAAATCATGATAGCGAGCGAGGCTATCAAAAAATTCATTGCAAACTAAAGTGCATTACGAGTGGCCAAGGCAATGGATAATGGCACTTGGGACTGGGACTGGGTCTGGGACTGGGACTGGGACTGGGTCAGTGGGCGTTGCAACTAGCAGGTCTTCACATACCGTTGAAGCCTTTAATTAAGCTCGGGCTGGGATACATGGCCGTGTGGCTGGTGAAAGTTGCACGAGATTCACTTGCACACAGCCAGTGACATTTATGAGGCACTTAAAAGGATGCTTAGAGATCCCAACACGTACGCTCTAATTGAAAGCGGAGAGCAACAACGTGCCAAGGCAAGACAATGCCAAAAAAAAAACTTACTGGTTACCAACAGCAACAGCACTAAGAGCAGGGGCTGAGCAGGGGGGTGGGGGGACAGCAGGCAACACCAAAGCGAATCGATAGCTAAAAAGCGAGTCAAGAATGTTGCAGAGACGCCAGGCAACAGCTCGAACAGTCACAGCGATGACTACCGTCGATCGTCGATAGTAGATGGTGGACCGTCGACAGTTAGACGGCTTGATTGGCTGTCTGGCTGCAGAGATACGAGAATACTCCTAAGAGGGGAGCTCAAAGAGTTTGCAAGATAAAAGGAGTATAAATATGTTTGGCAGAAGGAAAAGTTACTGGAGGCCAAAAGTGTTAGATGGATTAAGCCAACTGAAGCATATTCGCCAGCCAATCCATGCATATCTCAAAATATCAACGGAGTTTCAGCTTCATACAGCTTGCCGTGTCATTCATTTTCGCCTTGGAAGCAATCAATTCGTTCAAAGAAGAAACAAAGTCGGGGTGTTGATAATATGGCATTCAAAGGCAGACACATACACACAAACATACAATGCACTGCCATACAATGCAGCCACTGCAGGAAACAACATGGACAGGAGAAGAAGCCACTCTCCCTTTCAATCACAGTGGCTTACACGCATCCTAAATCTGAATTGAGCGTTCGGCAAGGCTGACTTGAGACAAGAGTAACAAGAGAGAATAGAGCATAGGAATGCCTCTCTCAAATCACACGCTGTATTCGTTCCCTAAACTCAACCAGAACCGATGATTTCACACTCTGCTTAATCGTTTAGTAAACCCACCAACTTACCCTCGCACATAGTTTAACACATGCCCCCGCCTCAAGCTTCTCGACACATAACTCACTTGCCACAGCAATTGCAGAGTTGCAGTCGTCCAGTCGTCTCAAGTTGAAGTCGCATTCAGTGTCTTGGCTTTGGCTGCGATTTAAACCGCTCTGTGATGCGTGCGTTTATGGCATAATAACTTCATTTGGACAGCATTTTTGTAGCCAAAGCCAAGCGAAGCCAAGCCAGGCCAAGTCTGGCCCAGACCAAGCCAATTGTCTAATATTTGTGGTCTTACGCGCTTTTTGTCTTTTGTCTAAAAATGGCTATGGTAAACGTGTCAGACAATTGTCAATTATTTATTAGTGGCAACGCACGTAGCTATGGGACTGGGAAACAGCAGCACAGGCAGAGGCAGAGTCCGAGTCGGAGTCAGAGTCAGTGGAACGATCAGACACGGACGGACGGAGTGTGGAGACAGACAGACAGACAGGCGTATCAGTTGGCTGCGGTTGGCTAGACAACGTCACATACAGTTGGCTTTAAAAGCTTTTTGGCTAAGCTAATAGATCGATAGCTAATGGAACGATGGACAAGGTATAATGGGGATATAATATACAGTTGGATTTTGAGAGAATTATCTACAACTTGGCAGAGGACTGATGAGATGTCAAACTTAGTCTTCAGGGAGTAGTAGATTCATCTGGTATATATATAAGGAATATCTGTGGATGTCTGGATAAATTGACTGAAGATATGTGAAGTTAAGTAATTGGTTTAAGAAAGAGCTATGGTAGAATCGGCTGATCAACGAAATCTAGGTAATGTGATCCATTTGATCGAGATGAAGGCACTTCCAGAATACATCTACTTGAGACACATGTGCAGTTTCTATGAGATAAATCGATGTAACTATAACAGAATTGGCCCCCAGTGACATTTTTCGGTTCCTGTTTTTAGCCAAAGCCAGTTCTTAGTCGAACGAGAAGTTAAACGCTGAAATAAGTGACTTTTCTCAAGGCTTTTCGAGGCACATTATCATAGCCTCATGGAACAATATGTCGAGTGACAAATCTAATATGTATCCTTCTATGGACTCCATTGGAGGTTCCAAACAGCTTAGTTTAAGTCCCAGATCAGACAGAATTCTATTTACATGAATAGCAAATCTGATCTTCAACACACATTTAACTCATCCTGAACGATCTTAAAACAGGTCTAAAGTTCCTTCTTCTTTCTCCCAATTGATTCATCTTCTTCTCTGCCTAGGTCTTCCCCTAACCTTTCCTCACCTTTCTCATTCCAAACCAGATCTAATCATGTCTCTTCGACTTTCTCCCATTTCAGGTTGTTCCAAAGTCTACACAAAGAGTTCACATTTGAAGGCACACCAAAGGATACACACGGGTAAGTTTCTTATACATACCATGCTATACTCCACTGCACCACCCTTGGGCAAAACCCACACTGCCTAGATTTGCACATCACCCACCTAGAGACCTAATTGTAATTATAGCATTTATGGCGTCTCTTGAAATGCGCCCAGGGCTCCTACTCGGCTGCTGTCACACATTTGTCTGGGCAATCCTGCTCTGGGCTCTAGGCTTAAGCCAAAGACCTCGGACGTGGGCTGTCTGATTACCACACCACCGATGAGCCACCGCCACCGCCAGCTCCAGAGCACAGCTGTGCCGCATTTGTTGGGCAACGGAGCCTTTTGATTAATTCGCGCGCTCATATTTGTAGTTGCCAGCACATAATTTGCCAAGAGCTGCGAGCGCCTTTGCCTTCCACTTTTTTTTTGTTGTTTTGTTTCATTTTTTCAATTTCTGTTTTGCGGCAACCGCAAAAATCGTGATTTCAATGGTTTGTTTTTGCTTTGGATTTGGATTTGGATTTGGTCTTGGGCACCGTTTGCTGTGGTCAGTTGCAACATCAACATCAACATCAGGCCAGGCATCTCAGAGCAGGCATCGCCAACAATCGCCAATCGCCAACGCCATCAGCTGGGCGCACGTTTGGCCTGCATTTCCTACTTGCTCAGATTACACTTGACGTTCGTTCAGATGGAGCTGCGAGCTGCGAGCTGAGAGTTGGATTGGATTGGATCGCTTGGGTTGGTTTTTGTTGGTTTGCTGCTGTGGCTGCTGCTTGCTTTTGCTTGTGGTTGTACATTGATGTTGATCACCTGTCTTCGTTTTATGGGCCACACGTTTTATGCCCCTCAAACTTTTGTGACCCAGCCCCAGCCGCAGCCGCAGTGCCAGCTCTTCCTCAGTCTCAGTCTGGCTGCGACTGTCTCCTTGGCTGTTTTCTTTAAAATTTTATTAATCGCACATGACCAGCTGATTTATGCGCAAGCTTAAAAACATTTTTATTATTATGATTTTGCGTTGCGCTGATTTTCACTTAACTGATAAAGTTAACGCCCCGCCGACAACAGGGCATCTCCCTCTCAGGGGGCCTCTGAAGGCAAGTCTTGGTTTAGGTCAAAGTGATGCCCTCGCCATGCCAAGAGGAGATCATTATTGTGGAGTTGGATATGTGATATATAGAGTTCTTTGATTCCCTTCAAATTGATAGAGAAAGTCATGTCCTGCTTCATCTCTGCTTGAAGATCTCTTCCTAGCAAACAAAAGACAGATCCAGACACATCAAACTCTCTCTCTCTCTGTCTCTCTCTCTCTATAATGCTCTATGTCTCTGCGTTTGGCAAATATTTAAACTCAATGCTCACACACAGAAAGCCTGAAGTGGCTGCGAGTAGCCACAAGTGTCTCCCCAAAGACCTGCGCTGCTAATCAGCTAAGACAACACTTCAGCTGGCGCCACAAGATGCCGCAGCTTCAAAATTGCATGAAAAATGTGTGTGCGCTGTGCTGTGTATTTGAGTTGGGGCTGGGCCATGATCTGGACATGGGCGTGCGTCGCCGCGACGTTAACTAACTCAAAAGCCAAACAAACGGACAGCCATCAGACGGTAGCCCCACAAATACTTGCCTGGCATTCAGCAAAACTACTGCAAAATTGCAGTTTAAGACTTTGAACTAAATGCTGGCTGGCCTGAAAGATCAGGCCATTAGCCTGACTTATGTGACTCTGTCTGGTTAGTTCGTGTTGGCCCAAGGCGGGCAAAGAAGGTAATTAGGTTAAAGTTGAGCAGATTGATTGCATCAGGCAGCTTAGTAGGTGTTTCAATGTCAAGTGTTGATTTGTGAAAGTTAAAAGTTATTAGGGGATCGATTTGTCGATTGTTTAGGATGATTAGATGAAATTTTTGTACTATTTCTGTAGACTTAAATGTGAAGCTTATAGAATAATAACTATTTGAGCTGGCTAGCAAGGCGCCTATAGAGGTCCAAGATTTAAAACAGACGAGCAGATGCATATAAATATATGGCCGCTAGGTAAAACTACATAAACATAGACTTAAATGTGAAACTTATAGAATTATAACTATCTGAGCTAGTTAACTACTCGCTTATAAAGGTCTAAGATTCAGAACAGACGAACAAATATATATAAATACAAAGCCGCCGCAGACAGTTAGGCCAAATTACGCTCATACAAAACAAAATCTGAACAGCATCTACAGCAAGCTCTTGCCATTATGTATGTGTATGGCAGCGAACGATTCGTATTCTGTTCCTGGCAATGCCTTTGTATGTATTGTTGTTGTGATGAGCAGTTTTTTAACGCATAGCCATTAGCGGCTTCCATGGACTAACCAAAATTTGCAAACATCACTAACCACCCGGGGTCTATGGGCCCTCTTTTGTTTATTTTCCAAATGGGTTTCGCAAATTTAAAGTAAAGTGTATATTAGATGTATGCAAAAGGACATAATTGAAAGTCCATATATTTTTGATCAGCATCAATAGCCGTGCTGTCCGTCTGTCTATCTGTTTGTCCGTCTGTCTGAACGCCTAGGCGCTTATAAAGGTCCAAGATTACGAACAGACGAACAAATATCTTGCTTTTTTGCTTCTCAAAATCAGATTCTTTTAGCCGCCGCCTGTCTGACCGTCTGTCTGAACACCTAAAGGTCTAAGATTCAGAACAGACGAACAAATGTATATAAATATATAGCCACCACAGACAGCTAGGCAAATTACGCTCATACTTACACGCACAGACATACAGAAACAAAATCTAAACAGCATTTACAGCAAGCTCTTGCTTAGCCGGCAGCCGTACTCCAGTATGTATGTATGTCAGCGAACGATTCATATTATGTTTCTGGCAATGTAGCCATCATATGAAAGCAATCTTCTAGATTCTTCTTCTGTTGGTCCAATAATTGAGGCGCTCAGAAAAGAACAGGGCACCGCCTAATTCCATACAACTTTTGGCCTCCATTTTGACCCACTTGCAGAATGATTTCTTAGTGCATGCCTAGGCCATAAACTATTCCTTGTGTAAGAATTTCAGCACCCTAACTATTTCCGTTTGACCTGTGCGTTGGTAGTAAGTCAGTCAGGATATATTTACTTGTAGCAAATGATATCGAAGGCAGCAGTTCAATCTTCTCAGGCACTAGACAAACATATGTTAGACCTATATCTAATCTGAAGTCATCGGAAACTTCTCAAAAACTATATAATCGCCTGCTGAAAACTTTAACTAAAAAGCTAATATACATATGTCTCTACATATCATCAATGGGTTAAGCTATAATCTGAAGCCCGGACGGACTCAATTCGCAGCTCAGCTCGTAAATTTGTCATTTTTATTTGGGCTTTTTGTTTTTATCTGTTTGCGGCGATTAGAAAATCACTTGGTAACTAATCTTTATGCAACAGGCGAACGCATAAATTGCGCAGACTCGGACTCGTATCGGCTTCTCCTAGGTACAGCTGTGCGAGGGATCCAGGGACCCCTCTAGGTGTCTAAAGTGGCTGGCTCTCCCTCTCGTTGGCTTATTTTGTACTGATTTGTTTGCTAATATGTTTGCGGAGTCATAAATTAGTTTGATTTTTCCTATGCCCAGCAGAGGAGGAGGGAGGCCTAGCCCGAGGCTAGTTGTTAGCTAGTCGCAGGGGTCTCTGGTCTGGCCAGGTCTGGCCTGGTCTGGTCGGGTCGGGTCTGGCCTGGCCTGGTCTCCTTTTTGGTTGGCTTGAATTTATTTATATTGTTGTGGGGCCGCGCTGTTATCGCAGCTCTGTGAGTAAAATTATGAAGTAATTTTGTGGGCTTATCGCAATGCGTTCATCGCACATTACAACACAACATTTACATAAGTTTGTTTTGTTTGTTTGCCCGTGTTGTTTGTTGTTCCGATTGCTGATGCCAGATCTTTGTTTTATGAGCGATTTCAATTTTGCCGTTGCCAAATGAGATTCCCACGAGACGGAGTGTGGCCGAGGCCGAGGCCGGTTGTCCAGTTTCTGGTTTCAGATTTGGATTTGGATTTGGATTCTGTGTGGCTTTATAATGACTCACCATCAACAGCTACAATGTCTAGCGATTTATCAAAGTTTGTATTCAAATCTCGTCCCTTTTGCTTGTGCAAAGCTTCTTTAGTGTAAAGTGTGGCTAGGTAAATTTCTATACCCTGTAATCAAGCAAGAACGAGAGTCTATGAGGTTTGTGCTAGATATATGTGTGGGAAAGTATTTCAAGTGTTCAGGCTATTACCTGACTATAACTGATCTATAACAGAGTAATTGGTTTGTCTTGAAGCTGCTCTAGAAGTTATCAATTCTTGATCTTCGCCCTTGCAATTTCCCTATAGAGTATCTCCACTGTCTAGCAACCTCATCATTCTTTTCACTTATATCTTTACCATCTGATTGTGTTCAGTCACTTTCAGACATCTCTCGACGCACTTAAGTTCATTAAAAGAGATCTAAATAAACCAATAAGTCACGCCACGAGTCCAGCTCGAGCTCATATTGAATTTCTATTTGAAAAAATTGAAAAACTCCAAAAATCCCACAAAAGTGTCAGCTGAGTGCCACTCGTGATCTCTCAAGTTGAGAACAATTGTTCAAATCATTTGAAAATACTTTACAAAATATCAACAACAACAACAACAACAAAAAGAATAACAAGTTTATAGCTTTTAGGTGCCTCGAGTGCCTTGAGTTGGTCTTAGAGATGTGCTGAAATGTGTTGAATATCTCCAAAGGGAAACTAAGCTGTTGGCAAGGCTGAAAGCATTAGAGGGAAGTGTTGAGTCTGGCTCAAATTTCAATTTCAATTGAAAACGGAAGCAATTGAACAAGAATATAATTCATTAAGCTTCCTAGAAGATAGTAAATATGGGGAATGTTCCATTAGGTAGTTATAGAATCTAACTGAAGCATAAATTCTACTTAAACATAAGAATAAAACTAACACTATTTAACTTGCCCCTAAAGTTGGTACTTGTAGCTCGATGTCTATGTAGCTCGATGTAGCTCGATGTTCCTATCGATACATTTGGCTTAGGTTCAAGCAATAGATGATGAGCCGCGGCCTACATTCTCCTGAATGTCTATATTTGCTGGCCAGGAAACCATTCGAGTCTGAAATTCCCCTTTCCAGCTGACATGGGCATATGTGTATTGGCCTTGTGGAGACTTTTGAAGGCTTCCTTCTATTGCTTAGCTCCGCCAGTTTGTTATATCAACTGTCCTCCGGATCGTAGCATCAACTGTGCTGCAAGGCAATTGCTATGGTTACTAAATTATCATACAAAAATTGAATCTGAAAGGGTTCTATATAGTACTTACAAGCAATTTGGACTCTCTCTTTGAAGAAGTGCAGTCAAATGGTTTAATTTTCCTTTCCCGTTGACTCTAAGGAGAAAGTTGCCAGGGGTCACTGTAAAGCATATCGAGTAGCACGCCGTAATCAAGGCGGTCGCCGTCTGCTCGAAGAAGACTGTCAAATTGAAGGTGCCCAACCAAATGAACATCATCAAGACAGCCAAATTCAAGCAACTGGCTCCCTATGATTCTGACTTGTTCTATGAGCGTTGCGCCTTGATTCTGGGTCACTTGTGCCACTGCAGTCCAGCTGGAGTCGGCACCATCACCAAGATCTATCCCTCGCACTTCTGCCGTGCCGCCGATGGTGCTGCCCGCAAGACGCTGCACGCCCTTGAGCACGCCCGACTGGTCCAGAAGCAACCTGAGGGCGGCCGCAAACTGAGCTCGATCCGGCAGCATGATTTGGACCGCATTGCCAAACAGATTGTCGGGAAGCAAGCTGGCTATCGATTGTTATTTCCAAGTAAATGGATTGCACTTCCGTGTCGGAACAGGAACAGCCGCCGCCAGATCCAATAGAACTTCTAAAATCCTTTTAGTAGACTTCCACTGTAAGAATATAAAATCATTCATAAAGTCTACAAGTTCTCGAGGTTGTACCTTTTCCATTTCGTATGGATTCTGTTGCGGCTGGTCGCAATCCTGTTTTCAACTCCATTTGATTGCCAATCCGAGTGCGAACAGCAACTAAATCTGAAAAAAATCTAAGTCTAAATCACTGAAAAGCAGCAGCTAGAACATACTCATTCCTCATTCCCAATTCTGAGATTCAATTCTGAGCCTGTGCTTGAGATTTGTGGGTCACATTAAATGTAATCAGGATCGCTCAGATGCTACAGAGATCCTTTTCCGACTTATTGAACTCTAACTCTGCCAAGATTGCTTAAAAATTGTATTTTTATATAAATTTATTACAAATAAGTGAGTTTTATGAAAATTTGCCATTCACAGTTTGCGCAGACAAACAGCTGTTTTGAGCGAGGTTGCCACCTGTGCCACATGCATGAAATGATGATCATTGACAGTGTCAATGGAGAAACAGCGATGTTTGCCCATATTGATTTGTCGATGTTTTTGGGACATCAACAACGATACTATCGATACAGCGACGGACTTTTCAAATTTGCAAAGAATGTTGTCTTACTGATTGATATTGAGTCCACTCGACTGTTCCGAAGAGTTGTCATTCATTGATTTCACAAAAGGAACTTGAATTGGTTATGTGAACTAGCTGACTGATTCTCATACGAAACTGAAAATCACAAAATTTATATGAACTTGTTGGCCTTCTATCATAATTTTCCCCAAATAACAAAATTCATTATCAATAGGAAAACGTTTAGTTAAAATTATCAAAGTTGGAAGCCAAATTTACTTTATTTGACTTTTGAATTTCATTTTTGGCGACCTGTAATATTCTTACTGTTTGGGTTAGCGGGCTCAAGGTTATGAGTTGCCATTGAAATACTTTAAGGCTTCCATCGGAGTCTGTGTTTTCAGCTGCATCTCACTGTATTTGACATACAGCACAAAATTTGATAAGAAAAACCAAAAATTGAAGCTAGGCTGACTTTACAGACTGTTTTATGAACTGCCAGAGTTAAACATCAGAAGTCTCAACTCAATTTTATGTCAATTATATCAATTTACTTTCCTAAAAGTGTGCAAATTTTGCACTATAGTTCTCTCTCTCTCTCTCTCTCTTTCTCTTATGACTGATGTTGTAGCTCATCTTTCTCGCTCTCGCCTCTCGTCGATTCGAATATCAAATGAAGTTGCCATTGCCATCAACCTTTTGAACTTACAATTCTCTTCGATTAGCTCAACCGCATGGCTTTCAACAACAATTGATATAAAATTCTCGAAACGACAAACCAAAGTAAATCAATTCACTGCACTTCAATCACAGAGCGGTGTCAATCGTACCGAAAAATGTCAAGTTCAGTAAATCTAAAACCGCAATAATTATTTCATTCAATTTCAAATTCAAACGAGTATGTTTATGTTGCCATAGGAATTGTAATTCTTCAAAACATGATCTAGACCCCAAGATCTGAAGACAATTTGTGTGGAGAGCGGATTAGTCATAGAGCCACAGCAGGTAGTAAAGTTTGTTGTTTCTGTGGCATGTTGACGACGACATGAGCAGAGCAAAAGTCACCTGAAAATGTTGTTGTTGTTGCTGTTGTTGTTAGTAATGTTTTTGCTGAAACATCGCCAGTAAGCAAGCAAGCACAAGTCGTGTGCCATAACACACATACCTAAAGTTCATATCATAAAACAGACTTAGAAACTGAGAGCAGACTGTGTCATTGGTTTAACTTTACATTTGCTGCTGTTGGAAAAACTAACATGAAAACTCAATGAAAATGTTAATTTGCGAAGGCTTGTTTGTTTGTGTATTTGAATGACAAGAAGCTATGTGGCTATATGGCTGTTGATGACATGATTTGGCGAACAGAAATCTGAGTGTAAGTCTGATTGCAGTTGACTGCAGTTGAGAAGTGGCAGGTGATGGGGTTGGGCCTACGTCAGATTTCAGTTCAGCGAAGATTGGATCTTGCATTCTTTGTCCTTCTCGACGCTTGGAGTCTGTGCCTTGAATGAAGAAACCTCAGCTTAACCTCAGCTGATCTTGCAACTGCATCAGGGTAAGCAGTGGCAGGTGAAATGGTTGGGACAGTGCCAGACTTTAGTTCAGCGGATCTTGCCTTATTCGTCCTTCTCAACGCTTGGAGCCTGACCCTTGAATGAAGAAACCTCAGCTTAAGCTCAGCTTAACCTCAGCTTAACCTGCATCAGGGTAAGCAGTGGCAAGTGAAATGGTCAGCGCCAGACTTCAGTTCAGCGGATCTATGATCTTGCATTCTTAGTCCCTTGAATGAAGAAACCTCAGCTTAAGAGTGATCTTGTCACTGCATCAGGGAAAGCAGTGGCGGGTGAAAAGATTGGTCCAGCGCCAGACTTCAGTTCAGCGGATCTTGGTTCTTGCAATCTTCGTCCTTCTCAACGCTTGGAGTCTGGCCCTTAAATGGTGAAGAAGTGGAGCCTCTGCCAGTTCCTTGAACTTGCAAATTCAAGAGTTGCAATTAGGATTGTTGGAATTATTGCTATATAGAGTTATGGTTACACTTCTGTATCATCCGCTATTCGCCCTTCTCAACGCTTGGAGTCGCTTTTCCCTTGAATGAAGAAACCTGAGCTTTAGTATGATCTTATAACTGTAGCGGTTTCAAAGGATTACTTCAGTTCAGCGTCAGACTTCAGTTCAGCCGATCTTCGTTTGTGCAAAATCAAAAGTTGCTATTGGGATAGTTGGAATCATCCGCTATTCGTCCTTCTGAATACTTGGAGTCTGGCGCTTGTTGAATGGTGAAAAGGTGGGGCCTCTGCCAGTTTCTTGAACCTGGAAAATCAAGAGTTGCAATTAGGATTGTCCAACAATTGATATAGAGTTATGGTTACATTTCTGTATCATCCGCTATTCGCCCTTCTGAACGCTTAGAGTCTGGTGAAATGGTTCCAGTTTCTGGAACCTGCAAAATCAAAAGTTGCAATTAGAATACATAGATATAGATATAGATAGATATAGAATAAGTAAAACATCTTAAGAAATGATGAAAACAAATTAACTTTTCCTACAGCTTTTCCCATCCACTAATAACTCATTCAATCTACTTTGCCCTCATTTGCAGGTGAGAAGCCCTACACCTGCCAGTGGCCGGAATGCGAATGGCGTTTTGCTCGATCCGATGAACTGACGCGACACTATCGCAAGCACACTGGGGCCAAACCCTTCAAGTGCATTGTCTGTGAGCGTAGTTTTGCCCGCAGCGATCATTTGGCTTTGCATATGAAGAGGCATTTGCCCAAGAATAAATGAAAACAACAACAACAACAGCAACAGCAGCAACAGCAACAAAATCAACTATACCACAATCCAAAGGACTTTAGTTTAGCTAAAATGAAAAAATGTTTAATTAGTTAAAAGAACAAGAAAAGGTTAACTACTATTATATATATATTGATGAATTCACCAACAGCTTACTAATATGATAAACTAGGAAAATGGAAAATGGCTTGAAGGACCAACTGCATTTGGGAGCAGATATATATCTATATATATATATACCTTATAAATGTGCCTTAGTCCACATATTCTGAGATCTCAGAAGGGCATGAATAAAGCTGATTATCTTACTATGGAGTCAATCTTGGCCTTAGTGTGCCTCTATAGCCAGATGCCGCTTGTAACTAAGCCTCCCCAGTGCAGGTTGCTTAAGCTAAATCTTAAAATTAAGTTAAATAAATTGTATACCATCGGCATCTGCTTATCTTGTTTCAATACTAAAACATTAACGAATCACCATATATATACATATACCTGTCTCTCTGTCTGTCTAACTCTGTGTGTACCTAGGCATAGGATCTATATAGATGTACGATTATATACCTACATATATATGCTAAAGGTTTAAGCTGAAGTTTCACTCACCAATTGTCATTGTAACTTTAGTTTTATACACGGAAATATCTAAATATATAGCCATTTCCATATAGCCATTGATGATGATGATGATGATGATGATAATGCATATGTTAGCTTATAGTTCTATTTGTATGTGTGGATTAGTGTATTGTATTATATTATTGTATGTGTTTAGTATGTATGTGTGTCTCTATGTTCTAAATCACCAAAAAGTGCTGGCACAAAAACCAATCTTAAAATAAAAACATTCTTGAAAAACTAAACTAAAAAGTGTCTTTTGGAGTTGTTTCCTTTGGAAGAATGTTAAGCGGGTGGAGTGTTAAGTGTATGATCCTTAAACCGAAACAGATCAAGGTTCTGCATTCATCGGCTGCTGCTCTATGCCACCTCTCTGTCCATCCATCTCAGCATATGCTAAGCCGTTGGGTGTTCGAGTGTCAACTGGCAGTTCGGCTAAGGTGTTGTAGTAGGTTTATCTAAGGTAGGTTGGTATGATTTCAGGTCATCGAAGTCTTGAATATAGTATAAGTGTTATAGTTGTGGAGGAGTTGATCCTGGATCCTGTAATACCAAAAGTTTCATTCAGAATGTGTAAATGTTGTAGTCGCTTCTTTGAAGTTTCTTACCTTTTAAGTAACTAATGGTATGGTATGGTAACGTCTCTTTCTCTCTATCAGTCACTGCAATAGTGTGGTGTTTTTCGCAGTGTTAAAGGTGGTGTAAGTGTGGTGGCAACTGATTTTGAATCCTGGACTACTGAAAGTTCCAATTGGAATGTGTGAAGAAGTCGCCTCTTTGAAGTTTCTTACCTTTTAAGTAACTAATGGTATGGTAACGTCTCTTTCTCTCTATCAGTCACTGCAATAGTGTGGTGTTTTCGCAGTGTTAAAGGTGGTGTAAGTGTGGTTGTAACTGATTTTGAATCCTGGACTACTGAAAGTTCCAATTAGAATGTGTGAAGCAGTCGCCTCTTTGAAGTTTCTTACCTGTTAAGTAACTAATGGTATGGTAACGTCTCTTTCTCTCTATCAGTCACTGCAATAGTGTGGTGTTTTCGCAGTGTTAAAGGTGGTGTAAGTGTGGTGGCAACTGATTTTGAATCCTGGACTACTGCAAGTTCTAATTGGAATGTGTGAAGCAGTCGCCTCTTTGAAGTTTCTTACCTTTTAAGTAACTAATGGTATGGTAACGTCTCTTTCTCTCTATCAGTCACTGCAATGGTGTGGTGTTTTCGCAGTGTTAAAGGTGGTGTAAGTGTGGTGGTAGATGATTTTGAATCCTGGACTACTGTAAGTTCCAATTAGAATGTGTGAAGCAGTCGCCTCTTTGAAGTTTCTTACCTTTTAAGTAACTAATGGTATGGTAACGTCTCTTTCTCTCTATCAGTCACTGCAATAGTGTGGTGTTTTCGCAGTGTCAAAGGTGGTGTATGTGTGGTTGTAACTGATTTTGAATCCTGGACTACTGAAAGTTCCAATTGGAATGTGTGAAGCAGTCGCCTCTTTGAAGTTTCTTACCTTTTAAGTAACTAATGGTATGGTAACGTCTCTTTCTCTCTATCTCAGTCACTGCTATAGTGTGGTGTTTTCGCAGTGTTAAAGGTGGTGTAAGTGTGGTTGTAACTGATTTTGAATCCTGGACTACTGAAAGTTCCAATTGGAATGTGTGAAGCAGTCGTTTTTTGTATGAAGTTTCTTAATTATGTAATAGCTGTGTGATTATATGTAATAGTGTTTGAGAATGGTAAACGTCTCCCTCCTGCTGCTTGCTCTAGCTCCTGCTCCTCGATTCTGCAAAATGAAAAGTCGCTCAATTAGAATAGTTGATGATATCGGTGTATAGTAATATTTGGTTATACTAAAGGTTCAAAGTGATTATTTTACTTAGCAACTCTCTTTGTGACTGTAGTTCTTCTATATATATAGTAGGATCAGGAATCAGGACCCTATATATTTATAATTGACATTTCTGTCTCTCAGACTGTGTAAATTGTATGCCATGAATACCCAAATCCATCTGTCCATCCGTCTCTGCTTCGAGATCTCAGGAGTCTTAAAAACTGCACGCTGCTTGAGTTTAAGGTTCATCTGGACACAATATCATATAGCTGCCATAGAATCAACTGCTTCAGATGGCAAATAGTAGTAGATGGTAGCTTAGGATGGGAAAGCAGCATGCCATTCCTATTCCTATTCCTATTCCGGAAATTGGTGAAAATGCAAGTGCCAAAAGTCAAGAATAACCCAGGAACAATGCGATCTATCAACGTCGGAGAAGCTTGCCACATCGTACCGCAGAAGAGGAACGTGTTGCAGAAGCCCACTCACCTTCCGTTCGTTCCCTACTCTTTCTGGCCGAAGTAAGCTTTCCTTATTTGTTTTTGAACCTTTCCTTAGCTTTTGCAAGCTGAAGCTCCTTACCTTACTTTAGTGGTTCAGTTTTCTCTGTGTTCTTTTGTTTTTCTTACCTGCTATGGTGTGGGTGGAATCGACCCTATCCAGTCCATTGTTATGGGGTCGCGAGTGAGCCTATTATTTTTCCTTTTTGGCGTGTAGAGATCCTCTGGTGCATAATTCTGGCACTGTATTGCACTTCTCCGGGGCGTGCGTGCTGGTGTGCGTGGCGGTGGGCGAACTTGTTTCGAGGGTTTCGGACTTGCTTCAACCCTGCGCAGCCGAGTGTTCCTCCGCGGTGGAGCACCAAAAAAACTCGGAGAATGGCTTTGATTTATTCTCCTTCTTTCGGCATCCGCCGCTTCTTGAGCTGCCAGTTGTTTCAATTGCTGCCGCGCGCTTCGTCGGACACCATTCATCCTAAAGCAGTGAGAAAACTGACATTTGCCAAATCATATATAAGACCGACATATCCAGCATGGCTAGCTCTGATTGTCATATTAACCCTGCAAATGCAACCGCTTTTTGATTCAAATTTTGTAGTTTGAGGAGCAGTGGAAAGCCATTATGCATTGCCTGACATTCCTTAACATTCTTTTTATCAAAATTTATTTATTTATTAATATTGCTTGCAATTCAACAGCAGACAATTGTTAACATCTCCCCAATACGTGTCTGGCAATGCAAAGTGCGAGTGAAGTACAAAATTTCTCCACACACACACACACGGACAGCTTTTTCTCTATTGTTGAAGTTTATTGGAAAACTCCGCACGTTAAAAACTTATAACAAACAAAATTTTATGTACAAAACCAACTGGCCAGACAATAATTTCATTTAGATGAGAATGTAAAGCCGATAAGTGTGAGCTGCGGGCAGGGGCAGGCGCTGGCAAGTCAAATGGTTGGAAGAATAATAAATTACAACAAAGAGAGAAGGCTATGTGGAAGCTTTGATACACTTCACCTAGATCTCGGAGACTATAAGAGCTAGGTGTCACCAAATTTGGTATGTAGACATCCCTCGTGAAGCGTTGGCTCAACTTTCGGCCCGTCCCCTCCTACCCCCGCAAATCGATAACAACGTTATCAAAAAAAATCAACTATATCTCAGATACTACAAGAGCTAGGGTCACCAAATTTGGTATGTGGACTTCCCTTGTAGAGCGTCCCACCAGATCTCAGACACTATAAGAGCTAGGGTCACCAAATTTGGTATGTAGACTTCCCTTGTAGAGCGTCACACCAGGTTTGTTTAACATTCCACGCCTCCTTCCGCCCCCAAAAATCAATAAAAACCTCATATCTCCCACTGTTTTTGACACCTTCAGTTGAAACTCGGGTTGTATATGTAAAATCACATAATCTAGCGATTTGCCAAATTTCATCACGATCGGACAATAATTGAAAGCATAAACGTAAAAAAAAAAACATTTTGTATGAGAGCACCCCACCCCCTGGGAAGAAAAATCAAAAAGCGTTGCATTCTTTTGAGTGTCTAGAATATCAAATAAATGCTGAGTACGAGTGTCTTACAGTTGGATTATCGACCATAGCGTTCTTACTTGTATGTATTAGACAGGACTTTTCAGAAAGCAAAGCAAAAGCCGAAGTAAAGGCAAGGTAAAAGCTACAGTTCTTGAGATGTATTTCAATCCAGCCTCTGGTGACTTCTTTGAAGAAAATTTCTGTAAAAATATCGTTAAATGAATAAATACGCAATAGTTATAATAAGACTAAGATATCTTAAAATATTATTATTGATGTATCGATAACGATAAGAACAGCCGTTAAGAGACGACGCTATAGAATGACATGAATAAAAGCGCGATGGCATAGTTGCAATACCCTAACAGTAGAGTGCCTTAAGAGCAACACTCAATTGGCTTTTGTTGTTATATAGATGGCGATCATTATCAAAATATTTTGTACACGAAACAAACATGTCAAGCAAATGTGACTCGCGTTTGCTTTGACTTTGGTTGTTTTTGTTGCTGCTTTAAAATTGTTGAAAAAAAAAACATATGAAATAATTTTGTACCATAATGATTTCAATTGTATTTGACTGCATTTCAAATTGGATCGTCATGTTGTTTTGATAGCGCGTTGATAAAATTGACTTGATATTTTTGGGATCAGTTTAAAATGTAAATATGAGACTCGTTTTTACAGATGCCCATAGATGCAAGAAATGAAAGAGAGAGGAAAAAGAAATTACAGAATGAGAGAGAGAAAGATAAAGAAGAGAGGGAGAAGATGAAATTCAAGGCAGTAAAAGTCAATTCAATTTGTCAAAAGTTATGTTTCTTGGCAAAGCAATTAGCTAAGATTTGTAAAAAATACTTCCATTGAATTTCAAGTGATTACTTTCTGGTTTTATGCCAATTTCGTACGAGAGTTGGCCCATAAGTTTTTGTCAACACGAGAGATATGTAAATGCATGAGGTTGTAGTTGAAGACATTTGGTTTAAGTTTTTTAACGAAATTGTTTGAATTTATACATCAAATGAAGCCACTAATGTAAAGCATGGCCATATGCCATTAGCATTAACATTTATGTTATTTACATCTCTTCGATCTGCACTGTTATGTGTCCTCATTTACATATGCATGGTAAATGCCTTAACATTCTGCACATCTGTTTTGCATTTCTATAATAGTTGATAAGATAAGAGCATATAACAGTGCAAATCGAAGAGATGTTAATAACTTTGCATATGTTTGTTACATGCACTAACATTCTGCTCATCTGCATTGCATTTCTGTAATACTTGACAAGACTGTTAATGTTATCGCCGCCTAGTCTTTGTTCTGCAATGTTATGTGACCTCATTTACATATGGTACATGCTCTAACATTCTGCTCATCGGCATTGCATTTCTGTAACTCTTAATGTTATCGCCGCTCCGTCAAGCTATGAAAGCTCTGCTTTGACACAGAGCGAGTGAGCTGCTACATTGCTCTGTCTGCGACCAGTATGAATGACCCGCTGTTAAGTCTTCCTCTGCTTGCTGTGGAAAATCATAGAACTAAGCTTGTTCCACTATTAAGACTCCTTGACATACCCTCGTGGCATATCAACGAATGCCTTTTGCCTGCCTTTGGTTGCCATCGAAATTTTAGATCCAGTCTACAGTTTGTCAGCCTGTCAGCTGCTTCTCTACGTGGGCGTTGAGACAGACATATTGGCATGCCCCAAGCTTCATGCCCCAAGCAAAAGCAAGACCCCCATTCATACTCCGCCCCATTCATTGTGCGCGAGTGTATCTTCAATTGTTGTGCGTCGCCTTGTGTTGCTGCCCTGCGCTGTGCTGATTAATCATATTATGAACTGACAGCTCAACTTTGCGGCCACAACGGGGCAACCCGCTTATTAAATTGGCTTAAGATTGCTAGATAAAGTTAATATAAAGCGCACACACACACACACACATACATATTTGCGAAAGTGTACGTGCTGGTATGAGGACCCCACATATTGACATTATGCAGCACAAACAGCAACAACAACAACAGCACCCACTTGAAAGTTGACTTTGGAATCGGAACAAAAGCGCGCGCGCGTCACATATAAAGATCGATTTGATTCAAGTCGCAGATCGCGTGTGTTGTGTGCAAAAAAAAAGTAAGAATAGCATATATACATATATGTGTCTGATATATCTTATTATTTCAATTAATTTGTGCGCTTTTGTAGCAGCTCATTTAGCTGGCAAAACACTGCGAGACAGGGTGATTGTATGCGATACGATTGTAGGAAGCGGGGGATGGCATGGAGGTGGTGTTTTAAAGCTAATGGAATATTTAATATTGCACACTGTGTTTTGCATATTGATTGAGTGTTTAGAATATGTTTCAATTTTGTGGCTAATTAAGACGATTGAATGCGATTTCAAAGAATCACTGCAAATGAAAGGCTAATTAAGGCATTCAAATTGCAAGAAGAAATCAAAGTTCCTTCTACAAAAAAGCATAAAATATTCTAAGAAAGGGCAACGGGGGAGAGGGTGCTTTAAAGGGGGAGATTTGCTTACCACAATAGAGGAAGTTTGTGGAGTTGAAGATGCTTCCTTTTATGAATACGAACGAAATATTAGCAACACTTAAAAGTACCGATTCCAAAATTTGTGAAAATTTCTCGTCCGACGACACAAATGACAGCTGAAACTTTATCACAGTGTTGGTTATTCCATTCTCCGTAGCTAACTATCGGTATGTGTGACTATCATATATCGGTTGTGAGCACCAACTTAATTCCCCACTCTCCACAATCAGACCCGATAAGGTGATTGTAGAAATTTGTATTCCTATTTCCGGTTTTCGATTACAATTTTCGAGTCTGTCAAAAGCAGATGTTGTTTTCATCGAATTGGTTACAAATCTGACCTCAACCTATCGAAGACAAATTCAAATCTGTTCCTGCTATGGCAGCCTTGTAGCCATTTTGGCTACGTCTACCTGTGAATGGCATTTAGTAAGAAAGTTTCTCAAATGTCTATATAATTAAGCAAAACTGAAATCTTAAGGAACAGAAAAAGACAAATAGCCGATATGTTGTGCCCAAGGATACCTTTCTAATGATGGAGAGCAAATACTTACCAGTGCATTGCCAAAATTTGTCGTCCGGCCACGGCTGCCAACTGAAACCATGTCTCAATGTTGGTTATTAAATTCTCCGTAGCTAACTATCGGCATGTGTGACCGTCAAATATCGGTTGTAAGCAACAACTCGATCCCGAACTCTCTACAATCAGACGCGATAAGGTGATTGTAGAAAGGTGTTGCTTCCTTCTATGAATATTAATGAAATTTGACAGCTGAAGCCATGTCACAGTGTTGGTTTGTTGGATATTCCATTCTCCGTAGCTAACTATCGGCATGTGTGACCGTCATATATCGCTTGTAAGCACCAACTTCTATGAATATGAATGAAATTTGCCAGCTGAGGCCATGTCACAGTGTTGGTTTGTTGGATATTCCATTATCCGTAGTTAACTATCGGCATGTGTGACCGTCATATATCGGTTGTAGGCACCAACTCGACCCCGCAATCTCCACAATTTGTATTCCTGTTTCCGATTTTTGATTCCAATTTTCGAGTCTATCAAAAGCAGACACTGTTTTGACCGAATCGGTTACAAATTGGACTCGGATTACAACTCGGTTCGTCTGACTTTAACTTATCGAAGACAAATTCAAATCTGTTCCTGATCTGGCAGCCTTGTAGCCATATTGGCTACGTCTGCATGTGAATGGCAAACAACTGACATATTTTGATGTTATTGGCCCGTAATAAACGCGTTTATGAAGAAAGTTCTTCAAATGTCTAAAGAAAACTGAAATCTTAAGGAACAGGAAAAGTTAAATAGACGATCTGTTGTGCCCAAGGATACATTACCTTTCTGGGAATGGCAAGCAAATACTTACCTTAGCATGCAGAAGGTTTGTGAAATGACAATCTAGATCTAGAACTTTCCTCCGGCTGATGTCTCTATCTATTTCAGAATCGCCTACAATTCATCGGCATAATATGATAGTGGTAGATCAGTGACATAGGTTCACTCCCCCAGAAGCGGCAATGTAAACCTCCAGAATTGATACGAGCCTGCAGCATCTCTGATCTTAGTGACACTTCCCGGAGTCGCCACTTCCCTAATTGGCCAACTGTGCATTAGTGATTCCCATGTCTTGTTGACTTTTACTTTCATGCAAAGTCCAGCAACACCCACAACAGCGAGCTGCAACATGCAACATGCAAGTAACCCACACACATAGTCACTCACTAAATCTAATGGCGGCGGCTCATCCATTTTCAGCTCGGGTCGTAACATAAAATCGCCCATTAGTAAATCGCCAGGCTGAGACATACGATCAGGAGGAGGAGGAGACCGGGCGGGGCAGGCGTACATTCAAGCTCGTGTCGTACCGTCTCATGTGCATATACATATGTTGCATGCGTTTGTTTGTATGAGTGTCAGTTGCCTGTCACACTGACAGACGACAGGAGGAGGCGGGGGCGCGCTACACGCTGCAGACACGAGACACAACGAAACCGAAAACTGCAAACAGGAACCGCAGGCTCAGGTCTCACAATTGCTAACTAGCCGCTATATATGTAAGTATGTACGACTATGTAAGTATGTATGCCTATATGTATGTATGTAAATGTACGTTAGACAGTAGACAGGCGACAGACGCAACTGTTTTGCATACAACAACAGCAACAACGGCAACAACCAAGAGACATAAACAACGGGCGACAACTATAATTAAGCTTAATTGCTGTTTAATGTGAGCCTGAGCCCGAGTGGCTAAATGCGAGGGTCGCCTAAGAAGTACATAGCTGGGCTTAATATGGAAAGAAGTTCCTCTACGAAAGTATGTACTTGGTCTTGCATTTACTTCTCGTCCGTGTCTGTGTCTGCTTACTCTCTTTGTATGTTTTGTTTACGTCTTTGTCCTTAGGTTCTCTCTCTCGCTCTCTCTCTCTTTCTCTATACAGGAGCGTCAGAAATCCAAAAAAGTTGGAAGTCAAACAAAGAAAGAACTGGCGAAAACACGGACAAGGAATATATCAATATACTTGTCGAGCAAAGAGCAGAGGAAGATGCCGCTAGGAGAACGAATGAGCGGTTTAAAGCACGACGATAGCGTTGTGCCACTTCTTTTTTGGGATAGGAAGGACAAAAAGAAAGACAGAAAGGCAAAAATCCAGCGAGTAAGAGAAAACATCGAAAGAGGCGTGCAAGGTAATGGAAGAGGATAGAGGAAGAGCATATACAGAAGCCAAAGAGACGAAACAGAGAAGAAGAAGACAAAAATAGAAATCGAAGGCAAACATCGAGAGAGTAAGATTAGGAAAACATCGAAGGAGGACTGCAAGGTTAAGGGAAAGGATAGAGGAAGATCACAGTCCGAAGCCAAAGAGACGAAATAAAGGAAAAGAAAACAAAAGTAGAAATAGGAGGCAAAAAACCAGAAAGTAAGAGAAGGAAGAGATGAAGATTGAAAGAGGAGTGCAAGGTAAAGGAAAAGGATAGAGAAAGAGCATTTTCAAAAGCCAAAGAGACGAAACAGAGGAGAAGAAGACAAAATAGAAATAGAAGACAGACATACAGAGAGTAGGGGAATGAAAACATCGAAAGAGGACTGCAAGTTAAAGGAAAAGGATAGAGGAAAAGTATATTCAGAAGCCAAAACAAGTAAGAACGCTATAGTCGATATTCCGACTATAAAATACTCGTTCTCTTTACTTATTTTATATTCGACACACTTGAAAGTATGCAATACTTTTTGATATTTTTACTTCTTTGTCTACAATTATTATTCGATCATGATGAAATTTGGCAATCGGTAGATTATGGCCTCATACATACACAAACCGAGTTTGGAAGAGTATCGGAAGATATAAGGCTATTCTTGATTTGCGAAATCGGGAGGGGGCGTGGCAAATTTTTTAAGAAAAAACACACTGACGCTTCACAAGGTCAGTCTACGTACCAAATTTGGAGACCCTAGCTCTTATAGTCTCCGGGATATAGCTGCTTTTGTGGAGAACGTTTTTATCCGTTTGCGGTTCACCTGCCATCTGGTATACAATAAGTGAGCAAATCAAATTGGCTTATGCCTTTTAACCTCAAGACATACAGTGTCTTCTGTTTGGTAACAACTGGTTAACATACCCTCGTTGATTTGTTGCCTTGCTTGCAAATTTCTTAAACAGTCGCCCACGCATTGAACGTCAAACGAACGAACGAACGAAGGAACGAACGAGCGAGTGAACGAATAAACCATTTCACGTTTAATTCAATTAAATTTATAATGCGAAAATCAACACAATAAATATATATAAAATATAAGTAAACATTAACCAGGTGTTAGAGGCTGTGGCTGCCCGCTGGATAATTGAAAACTTATCTCTCGCCTAACACACACACACACACACGCACACACACACTCTGACAGAGTTATTGTTTTTCGTGTGTCGACAAAATTAATTAGCAATTAAAAATGCAGCAGCCACATTGGCCCAGCTAGCTGGACTTGTAGGCCAGGCCAAAGCGGCCAGGCTCAACCAGCGCAACAGCAACAGCAACAATGGCCATAACGCTTGTCTAATCTGTTGTAAAATAATTCATATTTATAAATA
Source organism: Hirtodrosophila duncani (assembly GCA_037043425.1). Classification (NCBI taxonomy): domain Eukaryota; kingdom Metazoa; phylum Arthropoda; class Insecta; order Diptera; family Drosophilidae; genus Hirtodrosophila; species Hirtodrosophila duncani. The sequence goes on along the minus strand of JBAMBM010000821.1, from coordinate 5,869,421 downwards.
GACAAACATTATTCAAAGTGTCCGAGCGAGCCGGGAACCGTAAATTAAATCAAAATCAAAAAATGAAAACGATATGGTCGAATGCTCAGAATTTATAACGAAAATAAAGGTTGAGAATAAGAATAGACAAGGCAGGCGGCAAAAAGCTAACAGTGAAGAGGAAGTTTGTATACTCTACAAATGGCAATGGAGGGTTTTAAGGGAATAGAGAGGTGAGTTATCTAGGGCAGAACTTTTCTGTTAATAAAACTTTGAAGTGGAAGTGGAAAACTTCTGATTAGGAAATGTATCAATATAGAAGGGACAATAGGGAAGTGAAGTACTTGTGATGGCGACCCAGGCAGTCCTTGAAACAGTCTGTAAAGTCAGCCGAGCTTCAATTTTTGGTTTTTGTTATCAATTTTGTGCTGTTGTCAAATACAATGAAGTGCAGCTGAAGTATCTGAATCCGACGGAGTCCTAAAGTATTTCAATGGCAGCTGAAAGAAGTCTTTCGCTAACTCACGACCTTGAGCCCGCTATCCCAAACAGTTATTATACTAAATCTCAATCACACATGCGACAGCTTGCTTTGCTTTGACACTTTGTATTACTGCTCATAGGATGTTAACGTTCTACTATATATGAAGTTATAAATCGTGTATTTTAGATTAAATTTCGAGGCAGTATCTCTTACTTGTACCTCGAATCAATGGTCTCTGCAGTATTGCTATGCCAATTACATTTGAGTCCTTGTAGCAATCACACATGTGCTGTAGCTCATGCTATTGGGTTTGCCTGTTAACATTCACTCAACTCCCAACAGAGCTCTCTAAGACGACCCACTGCCTATTAGTAATCAGACCCATACTAAACGTGCTGTGAATACATTAATGTATGTATGTACATCGTTCAAGTTAATTTATCAGTAAATTTCAAGCACTAAAATAACATAAATCTCATAATATCAATCCAATTGCAGTATGTTAACTAATAACAGTATGTTAAGCCATTGATATTGCTAGAGTACTGCTGTCATTATGCTTGCTTACTCTCATAAACCCATCTAATTGTGTATGTTAACTTATAACAGTATGTTAAGCCATTGATATGTCCTCATTTAGCTTGCTTACTTTCATAATACCAATCCTATTGCAGTATGTTAACTAATAACAGTATGTTAAGTACATTGAAAATGTTATGTAAATCCACTTAAACTACTGCTCTAATTATGCTAATCTTACTCTCATTTGTGTGCACTTGAATTCTCACCAGGTTAAAAAAGGGCCTGGATTACATTTGTAAATGAAAGAATGGAGCTTTACCATAACTCTTCTAAAAGTCGAAGCTATGGTACCTGTAGACTTGGATGAGTTCCAGCCTGATGCGATTCTGCTGTTCTACCTCTAAGATAATGTCCCCATTGACTATTCTTTCAAAATACTATGGCCTATGGACTTGGACTTGGTTGTCCTACAACTAGTTACAAAGAGATGAAGCAACACACCCATCTCACAGCCATCAACAACACCAAATCCCTTACAAAATAAACTCATAGCTCTCTTCTCATTTCAGCATTATCATCAAGCTGCTATACCCCTATCGTTAGGGCATTGGAAATGGAAAAACCATTTGGTCAGTGGCCGCCCACAAAACTGACTTCACGCCATAGTTTACAGGCTCCGCGTCAGCATCAGCTTCAGCCGGCAATCCATTGCAGCTTGGCTGTTTGGGAACAATTGTTGGCAGTTGTTCGACTTGCGTTGAGCTTGTTGGCATAGATACGGCGGCTACGGCAACGGCTACGGCTTTGGGTAGCAGCAGTAGACATCAGCATCGTGTGACTCAATGCGAAGCCAGCTGCTGCAGTTGATCGACCGATCGAATCCAAATCGACATCGACTGCGGGCCGGCGAAATCGATCCATGGGCAACCGACCAAGCCGACCCAATGGCGGCGGCAGCGGCTCCATTTGGCAATGAACTTTTCAAACAAAATCGAAACTGAGCTCAACCGTGGCGCTGGATCTGGGCAAATTTGACTTTGAACTCGGTCAAGTCGAGGCACATTTGAAACTGTTTGCATATTTAATTGAACACCTACAACAACAGCAACAACAACAGCAAAAACAACAACAACAACAAGAACAACAAATGATCTGCAGCTGCTGCTGCCTACTGCTTGGCTTTGGCTGTGCCCGTAATAATAATAAGTAAGCATAATACATAAGACGGACGGGCTCTCGTAATAATCAGGCCCAGGCGCAAAAGGCTCAATAGGCCAAATGGCTGACGGGCAAATACAGTTACTTTGTCAAAGCGTTAACATTAAGTCGTGCCTAAAAAATAATAATGACCATATTTAAAAGACATGAACTTTTTTACGGATATGTACGGGAGTATGTTGTTGGCCTTTCAACTGAACTTCAACACCCACGTGCTGGCTCTGCAGGGGAGAAGGGAAAGGCAAAAGGGCCTTGAGTCTTTACAGAGTGACAAAATTGCAGTTGCCATTAAGTTTGGAGGCACCAGACAATGACCAACTGATCGGCCAAGGTGTGTGGTGAGTTGCTGCTGCAGATGAAAGGTTGAAAGTGCTGAAGTGGTGTCGGGGCTTCGGTCACTTGATCCTTCCAACGTATTCGGGGTCTTCCTCTCCTCCGTTGTCCGCCTGGAGTTTCTTCATCCATACGTACGCTTTGACGCAGCCAGCGAAGTCTCGTAGTGTTCATTCGCCTGACCACATCAATGTCGCCGTACAGCTCATCGTTCCATCGAATATGATAGGTGTCGATTAGGAAGAATTTTCCTTCTCTACTACCCCTAGAGCAGCTGCATCTGATTGTGTTACTGTCCAGGCCTCAGCACCATATAAGAGTATCGGAAGGATAAGCGTCTTGCAAAGCGTTAGTTTCGTCTGTCAAGAGAGAGCTGTTGAGTTGCTTACTAAGCCCATAGTAGCATCTTTAGGCTAACATTGTTGTTGTTGTGAGCAGGGCCAAGGTATATGAACTCCTAGACAGATTCAAAGTTATAGTTCCCTGCAGTCAGCTGAGGGAAGACGTCCCAAGCACACTATAAACTTCGCTTTGCTCATATTTAGACCGCCAGATCTACTTTGGCTGATTCTCTTTCAATCGCACCAAAAGCACCGTCAACATCACGCTTGGTCCGACCGACGATGTCAATATGTCAACATGAGAGCGAGTCACCCTGTCTGAGACCTCGCTTGGTCGTGCAGGTTTCAGAGAAGTCGCTTCCTACCTTTACGGAGGTGATAGGGTTGTTCAAAGCCGAGTTAGCTTTGCCGCTATACCAAGCTCAGACATGGCGCTATATAAGCGATCCCACAAGGCAGTCCTGTAGTCAACCTAAAGGTGATCTGATTTTAATAGGTCTTTTCCAGAGTTTGGCGTAGTGTGAAGATCTGGTCAATGGTGAATTTGCCAGTTCGAAAACCGCACTGATAAGCTCCAATCAGGGCCTTTGCATGTGGTTTCATCCTCTCACACAGTACGCTCTAAAGAACCTTATAAGCGATGGAGAGAAGGCTAAGACCACGATAATTGAGTGCGTTGCAGTGGTATCGCACTTGCATGGAGATTTGTGCTTCAGGCAGAGGCCCAGTAGGGTTGTAAATGCCACAAATGCCACATACTACTTTTACTACTACTACTACTACTACTACTACTACTACTACTAATGCTACTACTACTACTACTACTACTACTACTAATGCTACTACTACTACTACTACTACTACTACTACTACTACTACTACTACGACTACTACTACTACTACTACTACTACAACTACTACTACTACTACTACTAGGACTACTACTACTACTACTACTACTACGTACTACTACTACTACTACTACTACTACTACTACTACGACTACTACTACTACTACTACTACTACTACTACTACTTTTTGTCATTGTCAAACAATATACGGCTCAGTCTATCGATTGCCTTCCGTTCTAAGGGAACTGATGCTCACTGTATTGACTATCGTCTTCAACAGGAGCAGGACAGCGAACACAACCGTCTCCGTGTCAATAGGGAAATCATTCGCCGGGGCTCAGCTGAGGCCGTAAGAAACTATAACCTAAGTCATGTTCCTTCCCATGCCGCGGCCCCAGTGCATACCCATCGATGAAATTGTGGAGGCTCTTTGAGCGTCATATCTATTGACCTTGCCCTTGTTGAGGTTGTTCCTGAGGGATCCGGTTGAAGGCATTAAAAACTTTGTTTCACTTCGATTTCAGCCTCAATATGCATGCCCCATATCTATGTTATGTGTTCTCTGTTCCAAGTAAATGAATAAATAATTTGTTCTCAACGTCCAGACAATGAGCAATCATTTCCTGCAACGACGCAGCCGCATCACTCTTCATATGTCATATGGATTGTCACTTATGAGATGCTCAGAGATATTACTGAGGCATCTCCAACTCTGGCTCCACTGACCCCGCGCGCTCATGATTAATTGTCTGGCACGCGACGTGGCGATGCCAATCGGTTGACAAAAATCAATGCCCTGTGAATGTGTGAGCGCTGAGCTGCGATGCTGTGGCAAGTGCTGCTGCCACTCGAGAGATCGAGAGTGTGACTTGGCCAGAAATGAAACAAAGCTCATAAATCTTTAGATTGCCTCGCACAGATGCAGTGCGTTATAGTTGTGCCCACACAGGTAAGTGCCAGTGGCAGTGGCAGTGCAGATGGTGGAGGTGGAGGAGACTGCCTGGGTATAGGGTCTGAGTGTCCTATCAGCTGCCAACTATCAAGAGACGCGACAATTCTTCTGCGGAATGGTATGTGTAATGGAACGGAAGTTGGACTCAATCAATCTCAATTAAATTGATGGCTACCGAATGCCAGTGGCAGTCCAAGTAGGAACAGCAGCAGCAACAGTTTGATGGAACTGTTTATGCGTAAAGGGCGTAAACAGAGGGTGGAACTTCAACTGATTTTCCTAGTTTATGCAAAAAAGTCATCCAGGGTTGGGGGCCAAAAGTTTCTTAACACATTTCTAGCTGATATGCTATAGACAGTATATATATGGACCCCGCTTCTTATTCAAATGTTCATAGCAGATAGAAGTAGACTATAAGAGCTAGAGGAACCAAATTTTCTACCATTGGTGCTGGCTGCTCTAACTTTGGAATGGCTGTTGATTCCTCTGGCGGCTTACATAATAACAGTGTCATTTCATTTCCCATATGAAAAAGGGATTGAAGTCTCTGAGTCTTTGAATCTGTATTTGCTTAACCACATTGTAGCCATAACCAGGCTTTCCCTTTCCACCATTACAAGTGATTTGAAATCAAAAAAGGAGACCCTTACTATCGCAGCAAACTAATAATTCGATATATCGACAGTGCAATCGTTAGTTTGCCTGGCAACTCTGGATATGCCAGCACAATACGTGAATGGCAAATGTCAGCCATTTTGTTTTTCACGTTTTCACCAACGCATTGAACAAATTGAGTTCTGTTAAACTTAGTTGAAATATGAAGTTACGGAGGAGTCTGAGATTGAAAATTAAGAGGCGGGCCGCTAGAGAGGCGGCGGCGGCCGCTGAGAGACAACGTCTAATCGACTTCCTAGAATTTCTTGAGGCTGAGTGCCAGATGAACGCGCGGCTGCGCGAAAGCCAAAGAAAAGCTCGCACACCGGCACGCACACGTGCACGTACTCCGGCACGCACATCGGCATGGACTCCGGCACGGACATCGGCACGGACTCCGGCACGGACATCGGCATGGACTCCGGCACGTACTCCGGCACGTACTCCGTACCCGGCACGGACATCGGCACGGACTCCGGCACGGACATCGGGACGTACTCCGGCACGGACATCGGCACGGACTCCGGCACGGACATCGGCACGGACTCCGGCACGTACTCCGGCACGTACTCCGGCACGGACATCGGCACGGACTCCGGCACGGACATCGGGACGTACTCCGGCACGGACATCGGCACGGACTCCGGCACGGACTCCGGCACGCACATCGGCACGGACTCCGGCACGGACATCGTCACGGACTCCGGCACGGACTCCGGCACGGACATCGGGACGTACTCCGGCACGGACATCGGCACGCACACCAGCACGGACATCGGCACGCACACCAGCACGGACATCGGCTCGCACACCAGCACGGACATCGGCACGCACACCAGCACGGACATCGGCACGCACACCAGCACGGACATCGGCACGCACACCAGCACGGACATCGGCTCGCACACCAGCGCGGATATCGGCACGGACTCCGGCACGGACATCGGGACGTACTCCGGCACGGACATCGGGGCGTACTCCGGCACGGACATCGGCACGCACACCAGCACGGACATCGGCTCGCACACCGGCACGGACATCGGCACGCACACCACGCAGCACGGACATCGGCACGCACACCAGCACGGACATCGGCTCGCACACCAGCACGGACATCGGCACGCACACCAGCACGGACATCGGCACGCACACCAGCACGGACATCGGCACGCACACCAGCACGGACATCGGCTCGCACACTAGCGCGGATATCGGCACGGACTCCGGCACGGACATCGGGACGTACTCCGGCACGGACATCGGGGCGTACTCCGGCACGGACATCGGCACGCACACCAGCACGGACATCGGCTCGCACACCGGCACGGACATCGGCACGCACACCAGCACGGACATCGGCACGCACACCAGCACGGACATCGGCTCGCACACCAGCACGTACGCCGGCACGTAAACGTCGATCTACCGTGGACTGTCAAACCTATGAACCTTTATACGCCAAAGAAGGTTAAATAACCGACTATCTCGCAACCCCAAAACAATGGAGGGGATGTACGCGACTCCACCCACACCATAGCAGGTAAGAATAACAAAAGAACTACTGCAAAATGGAACCAATAAAGGAAGGTTGCAAAAGCTAAGAAGAGGATCAAAAACAAGTAAAGAAAGCTAACTTCGGCCAGGAAGAGAAAGAAACGAATGGAAGGCGAAAGGGCTTCCGTAGTCTGTTCCTCTTTTACGGCATGATATGGCAAGCTTCTTCGACGTTGATAGATCGCGTTGTTCCTGTGTTATTCTTGACTTTTGCACTAGCATTTTGACCAAGGAATAGTTAAATCCTGTGAAATGCCACCATGGAAAAGGTGTCACATGCTGCTTTCCCCAACCTAGGCTTCCATCTACTGCTATCTGAAGCAGTTGGTTCTATATCTACCATATGATATTATGTCCGATCTTAAACTCAAGCAGCGATAGCATCTAATTGAGAGACTTTTCATTTCATTTTGCAGAATCGAGGATCAGGATCTAGAGCAAGCAGCAGGAGCCAGACGTTCACCATCATCATAATACCATTCCATTAAGAAACTTCATACAAGTAAGAAACTTCATAGAAGCGACTGCATTACACATTCTAATTGGAACTTACAGTATTACAGGATCCAAAATCAGTAAACACCACACTTACAAACACATCACACAATCAGAAACAGGCAGACAGACAGAGAGAGAGAGAGAGAGAAAGAGACTTTTACCATCCCATTCATTACTTAAATAGTAAGAAGACTTCAAAGAAGCGACTGCAATTCACATCAACATTTCCACATTCTAATTGAAACTTTTGGTATTACAGGCTCCAGGATCAACTCCTACACAACTATAACATTTATACTATATTCAAGACTTCGATGACCTGAAATCATAGCAACCCAGCACAACACCTTAGCCAAACTGCCAGTTGACAATCTAACACCCGGCTGATACTGCAAATGGCTCACTAAATTGCGCACATCCGCTGCAAAAATACGGCTAAAGCTAAAGCTTAAAGGGAACCGCAATAATTTACAACAATATGGCTAAAATAAACGCAACTCAGCTGGTTGGACAGAGAGAGAGGAGGCAGAGAGCAGCAGCAGCAGCGGCAGCAGCCAAGAGCACATGCGTAATTTGGCAAAACCATTTCCATGCAAATGGCGGCAAATGAAAGAAGCTTAACGGCGAGCAGCAACAATTGCAACAACAACAACAACAGCAACTACAATTGGCAATTGCGTGTTGCACAATCATTGCCAGAGTCGAGCGAGCAAGAAGTGACACTAACAACAACAACAGCAACAGCAACCTGCGTCCTACACAGAACATGACATCAAATGGCAAACAAAGACCAATTACATGGCAAAAGGCAAAGAAAACTGCAAACTGCAAACAGTCGGAAGACGCACATGGGCGTACGAGGTAAACATTAACTCAGCCCACATGGACATGGACATCGACTTCGAACGGAACGGAACGGCAAGAACCACAACTGAAACTGACTCACATACGGCATACGGGGCAGATGCTGCGTTGGCCGTTGCATTGCCACAGTTTGTTGCATGCTAAATGTTGCTTAGCTTCTTTCATTGCCATGTTGGAGTCAATCATTTATCAAGCTCGTTATTGCTCGTCGTCTATCGCTAAACTGCCATCACAAATTAATGATAAGCCGGAGGATACTTTCCCTGACTGCTGCCTGCTGCTGCTGGTGGGTGAAATGATCGAAGTCTTATTTAAGGAATTTAGACTATATGTATAAACATCTGTTGTCAGCTCTACCTCAGCTATAAATCTTTATGCCATTTACAAGTTTGCAACGCATAGAAGGAAGCTTTTTATATTCTTGATCAGCATGACACTTGTCGATAGAAACCATGTCCGTCCATCCATCTGTCCGTCCGTCCATCTGTCCGTCTGTCTGTTTCAACACAAAGATCTCAAAAGTCTTAAAAGCTACAAAGCTGAAAGTTATACCAGATGCTTTCTTTGTCAGCATTCTGGCTAAGTTCGTCTGTTTTTCATCCAAATTAAAACCAATCTGTCTTGTATTCCTTGTATCCACTCTATTTAGATTAAATCTAGATCGGTTATATATATATATAGATATGTAAATGGTATATAAGATTCGGCAAGCCGAAGTTAGTTTTCATTCCCTGTTTTTCTTTAATAAACAAAATATGCGCTTCATTTGGAAATTTCTTGATTTCTAGCTAGCTTTTACCCTAATGGGCAACTTATACTAAAGGGGGGATGCCATAGGTCCTCTGGGTGAGTCCTGCTCAGCCTTATATGTCCTCCTGCTTGATGTGTGCCGCGTCTTCTCACCAGACGTTAAGCAAGGTTGGTGGTTTTCAAACCATTCTAGGTATATGGCTGCCTGAGAGTGGAATCCCTCTCGAGATCCCTTCTGCTTATGTACCACTCTGCGGCGGTTATACGCCTCAGTATGCAGGCCTGCTCAATGATGCTCAGAGATAAAGAGATGTGATGGTGCTGTTATTGCATACAATTGGATGGGCAAATATCACCTTATATATGGCGATTTTATTCCTCAGCGACAGCTTGTTGAGGCCGTTCAGCAGCCAGCCCATCCTCCTTGCATTGGTCCTGATGTTGTGGATGTGACTCCTGAACGTCAGCCTATGATCTAGGGTGACTCCCAAGCACTTATGGGCATTCTTATGGCTGATGAGCACATCGTTTAGGAAGAGTCCTGGACAGGAATCACGCCTAAGCGAGTAAGTCAGTGTGTCACATTTGTTTGGGTTCACAATTGCCAAACTTCTTTAGGTACTCCTGAAGCGTAGGAGTGGCTGAGTAGACGCATGAGTCCCTGACCAGGATTGCCGTGTCATCAGCGAAAGTGCACACCATGAAGTCCCCTTGACGAGCACTGTGGATGTCTTGACCCGCATGTCATGGGTGAATACAAGACCCCAGCACACTGCCTTGTGCCTTACTGCTTCGGATGTGCTTGACGCGAAGAGCAGGCTTCATTTAGACCACTACGAAGGTTCTGTTCTAGTGGAAACTCCGCATTAGTGATGCTATACATCTGCAGCAGCGATCAGGTTTTCGGAAAAGATTTATGAAAACAAACACAATATCCAGATACGGCTTCTACAGCATATGATCCGACGTTGTTAGACTGCTTTCTGAAGGCGTACTTAAGATCCTTGGCTTATACGGTTATAGATTTTGGTCTGCGAGATATAAGAAAACATTTTGATATAGTATTTTGCGTTGACAACTTCATCTTCTCGTTAATACACTAACCTAAGGTAGCAGCAGCGTATGTCTATGAACATCAGGAAATTCAAATCCACACAGCAATCGGCATTGTCCTCCAGTTCAATAACTGCAATATGAGAAAAAGTTAAGACTCAGCATGAAAAAGCAACAGCCGAAGTCATTCCTTATATTTGTAGTTTTCGACCTTATTTTGCTATACAGAAACGAAAGGAGCACTGCCCTAGAGCAGCGCTGGGCATGAAATTTTCTATCGGGAGTACTAAAATAGCATCTACAACAAAAACCACAGTTAGAAACTGCCAGTGCACACCACACTGTGCGTGTGTTGAGCTCATTCGCCAGCTGCAGTCTTTTCTTTGCGTCGCAGCAAAATAGCAATAGGAGCTGAAAGAGCCCCTACACACCCACCGCTGCCGTAGGATATCAAATGAGTTTCTAAGCTAATTATTTTTAAGTCAAAACGATTGCTTTGAGGCGACACTTACTAAGAATTCACATGTAAATCTCTAGAGATTTGGAGAAATTAGGCTTTGAAGCGACACTGCAAAACGTAAATATCTAGATTTGAAGAAATTAGGGTTTGAGGCGACACTACCTAAGAAATTCCTATATAAATCTCTCTTAATTCACTCGTAAATCTCTAGAGATTTGGAGATATGAGGCTCTAAGGCGACTCAACCTAAGAAATTCCAATAGAAATCTATTTCTCTCTTAATTTACAGGTAAATCTCTAGAGATTTGGATCACTTCATCATCCTAACGGTCCTAAATTCTATAGAACATCGATGAAACTGCCTTGTAATCATGCCGCCTCCTTAAAGTTGCAATTTGCTCAAACCTAATCATGATGGAATAACTTGTCTGACTGTTTTGCACTTATAGCCATTCCCATTAGGAAATCTTCTTTCCAATTCAATATGAAATCTCTCTTTCAAATTAGTTTCTTCTACTTTTATATCCATTTAACTTACGCCTCTTTATAATTATATTTGACTCTTCACAGTTTTTTCTCCTTTTTGAATGAGACTCACGAGCCCCTCGAACGTTCACCTTAGTTGAAGTATTGCGTGTTTTGGTCATATAGGAAACCCTTGGCCACCTTTCTGCAGCTTGGCCTGGCACGCGCCTCATAAAAAAAGAACCGTAACGTTCAGTGTCGACAAAATGCGCGTAATCATTTACAGGCCAAAAGTCAGTTTGGTAATAAAAACAACCCCAAACCAGAAACTGAAGTTTTGTGGCACAATTTTAACACCTTTTAGCCAGAAACACGCGCCAACTGCAAACAGTTGCCGCCTGCCATAGGTTGTCCGGTCGGTCCCGTTCCCGTTCCCGTCTTTCCGGAATTCGGAATTTATGTGAAACAAGAGAGAGAGAGAGAGGAGCACTATGTGCTTATGCATTTTTATGTATTTTGACTCATCATTCGCAATGAAAATCGTGGCAGGACACGCGACCAGGCGCATAATTTAATTTTCAAGGGTCAGCAGGCGCACCGCGAGGGTGCAAAAGGACATGCGTGTGACATATGGTTAATGAAAACGTTAACTGATGAGGTCGGTCGAAAGGTTGAACGGTGAACGGTGAGTGGTGAGAGGTTAACGAACAGGAAGTCTGTACTCTTCTGCATATTAGTTTCAGACATTATCATTAATTAATGATGGGGGTGGACATCAAAGGACAACAACAAAGGACCCTGCGTGAGAAGGCAATGGTGGAATAGAGAAGGCAGAGTGTGATTAATGTTTTGTACTCCAGAATTTAGCAACTTTTAGCATGCAACAGTGGAAGCAGTTATGTAGCGTGGAGAAACCAGAGAAGTGTGAGGGAACTGTGATCGTGAGTGGGAGGGTTTCTAGAGCAAACATATGCTGGATGTGTGCTATGTAGAGATTGCTGTCTGTCGCTGTATGTTTACAGTTCTAGCATGTTCGGGACCACAGATCACAGATTTTGAACTAACATTAATATAACCTTAACTTATTTAGCTCATTTATATAGCTCTCCCTGAAATACAGTTGCATTTTCACATTTGTTGCGTCCGTCAGCTTATTGATAGTAAAAAACCCACACACACACACTTACATCGGACAAACAAAAGCGCGGCAAGGCTACACTCACATACTCACATGGCCTCCATCGCCCTCTGCTGTAGCTGTATGGCTCTCCTCAAGCACCGCAACCATGCTGCTCCTCCATTTGCCTCGTTAATGTGTCGCCTTTAAATTGTCTCTGCAATGAAAAATCGGACGTGCGCTAGTTTTCGCTTTAGCCTTCTATTTATACCATTCACCAAATGGTGTATTCACGATGTCAGGAAGTTTGCAGCTCTAACATTTACTTTGCTTACATTTTAATCACCATTTAAAACTGTCAAATTCTGTATTTGCTGTTACTTACTTTTTGCATTTCCTGTTAGCATTAACATTAGCCACTCTCATATCACTCTCAGCTGTTAAGCATCATAACCATAACGGCACACTCCCCCGCAAGTGCGCAGAAAATTACAAACGATAGTTGCATACTCACGTGTTTGTCTAGATCATTTGCTTATAAAAATGCTTATATTAACAACAAAAGCGCGAAAAACAGTTATATAATATGGTAAAATGATTCTCGATAGTGCATTTTATATATAGTTGTTAAATTTGCAAAGCGGGTCAATCTTTTTAAGCGCGTTTGAAAGCATTTGCAAAAGACGCTTGCGTTAATGCGCGCTGTCGGCCGCCAAAAATCACATGCAAAGCATAACAAGAGCACAACAACACAAGGCTGCAGCAGTTGGTCAGAGAGAGAGTGAGAGAGCTGTTAAGCATAATAACAATAGCCAAACCCTCCACCCACAAGTGTGCAGAAAATAATCGCATACGAACGATAGTTGCACTCACTTGTTGTTCCTGATCATTTCGCGTGCATATAAAAATACTTATATTAACAATAAAAGTGCAGGAAACGGTTATATAATATCGTTAAATGATTCTTGAAAGTGCTTTTTATATATAGTTGCTAAATTTACAAAGGGGGCCAATCTTTTAAGCGCCTTTGAGAGCATTTGCAAAAGACGCTTGTGTTAATACGCGCTGCCGCCCGCCAAAAACCACATGCAAATCATAACAAGAGCACAACAACAACATAAGGCTGCAGCAGTTGGGCAGAGAGAGAGTGAGAGAGCTTGTGTTAAAGCGCGCTGCCGGCTTAATTGTTGCTGGAAATTACGCATTGATTAAATCGAATTAAAGCTAATTAATATTAATATTGCATATTGTGGCCAATTCGGATATATAGTGAAATTGCATAGTTGCATAGTTTTTGTTAAAGTTTTGTGTTTTGGTCCGCCGCCATAATCACATGCAAATCATAACAAGAGCGCAACAACAACATAAGGCTGCAGCGGTTGAGCTGAGAGAGAGAGGGTTGTGCGTGTGAAAAGAATAACGCGCGTAAATAGCTGTAAATATCCCAGTACATTTTGCATATGTCTAAAAAACTGTTTTTTTTTTGTTTTTGCTTTTTTTGTTTTTGTGTATTTCTTAATGAGAAGAAATGTGAGTGTGAGCGCTTTAACAGCTGTAATCATGTTATGTTATGTGCGGAAAGAGCTGTTTTACAGAATTTGTCATTCTTAGGTGCGTGCCAATATGTGGTTTATTTCCAAATTCGCAAGCTAAACTCCCACGTCCTCCTACCAAATTTTGTACGGATCGGACTCCTATAATATATAGATCCCTTTTATATTAACAAAGTGAATGGTATAAAAGTTTCGGCTTGCCGAAGCAAACTTTTCTTTCATGTTTTATTTCTTATTTTTTTATCTGACTGTGTCAGCGACAACGGAGAAACGGGCAAAACGGCGAACGGCCGCCAAGTGCCAAACCAAGCGGCTCCTGGTCTGCTGCTGCTGCTGCTGCAGCACAGTAGTGGCCACTCCGGCCAGTTGCAAGTGTAAGTGTACCTGTGGCTGGCTCTGGTGTTGATCAAACGAAAATGTCAAGTCAAATGACAGTTTGACAAATATTGACGACGCTTCGCGCAATGTGGACTCCGAAACCCAACAAAAAAACCAAACAACAACAACAACAGCAGCACTCACGACTTGCTGCAGTGTCTCCAGCTTCAGCTTCAGATTCAGTTGCAGCTTCAGCTCCAGCTCCAGCTCTCATGCTGTGTGCCCTGGGTTGGCGATAAGCTCGGGCTCTCAAACTTTTTAGAGCAGTCCCCGTAGGGTAATTAGTAGCCTCAACTTAAAGTCTTTCTGGCTGCAGCGCAGCGCAGCTCCACTTGCCACTGCCAGCTTCAGTGGCTGGCTAAATATACTCGTACTCCGGCACACACATATGTATCTGTGACTGGCTCTTTGATCTCGGGAAGATAGCCGACGCCACCACTTGTATTTGTTGGCCCACTTTGGCCTGCAGGTTGACCACTTTCTGATTTGTATCTCTAAAAGCAGCGATTGCTTGAACTGAACGATTTAAGAGCTAGTTTAGCCATTTAGGTGGTGTTTTTGTGAGCCAAGATTTATGGCAATATAATTCATTTACACCTTGCTAGCTGCGGGACATAATTAATTAATTTTAGAATATTTTGGATTCAAGTGAGAGAAAAACGGCTTGTGAAAAATCATGAATTTATTAAGATTTTCATATTTTCAAATATTTTTGAAACTGAAATTTATGGGTGGGCCCAGAATATGCAGCGAAGAGACTGCGTAACCACCTCCGGTCCCCTTTTCTTCACCATATTTACCAACGAACTGCCTCAGGTTCTATCCCTTTCAGGTGTACTAATGCTCTCCGACGCCGTTAAACTTTGCTTTTCCTCCAACGACTCTGCCTCTCACTTTAGGCTGCAAGACGACCCTTGATTCTTTCCTATCGTGGTGTCAGGTCAAATATTTCCATAATATTTCAATTACAAACCACATTGACATTACAATTATAAGCCACATTATCTACAAAGCTATCTCTAACACTTCAGTACATATTCAGAAGTGAATTAGATGTTTGTGTCTCTCCGGCTTTCGTCCATAAAATGGAAACCCAATTCGTACCTCAACCATTTGTCTCATATCTCTAAATCAACAAAAATGCTTTTAGCAGCATTATAAACATTTTGTTGTTCAACATTTTTGCAACTATTTGTCATCATTCGGAATCGTATCTCAATGCATCGCACAGCATTCCACGAATCCACAGAAATGTTCGTGTGCTTTTGGGATGTCATTCGGTGGCTTTAATTGCTTTTGATAAATCGCCGCATAATCCGCTTAAATGAATATTTTGCGATTGTGTGTTATAAAAACATTTTTGACTAATTTTTCAGTGCGCTAATTAAACAAAGGACACGCTGGACAGAGATTTTAAGCTGATCAGAGAGCGAACAGATCATATAAATCTGCATATGTCGGTTCAATTAGGCAGCCATTTGCGTTCCAACTTCAAACTCGAAACTAATGTTTAGGCTAATGGTTGATGAGACCTTGCTGGGTGTGCGGCTAATTAGCCTGTGAGGGGAGGGGCGTGGTCAGGGGTCTAACCTAACCACAAGTAATTCATCATCTTGTAAAAAGTAAAGCATCATCCGTGTCAACACCTACTCAGGCCGCAAAAGTGTTTTTCCCTAATTCGGCATTAAATTTCATTTTCAATTGAAAACGAATTTGAATTGGTTGCGGACTCGATTTGGTTTGCCATCGATTATTGGGCAATTTGGTATTGAAAATTACAACGTTGTTCATTAAATTATTAACTTGGCAGGGGAGTGTGTGTGTGTGTGCATGTGTGTGTGCTCATTAAATCAAGCTCAAACTCGGGTCTTTGAGTCTGCAGTTGTGTTTGGCTTCGTCTCGCCTGCTTAGTTCAATTATAAGGCAATTGAATTAGTTTATGAATTGTAAAGCCAAGTGTAGCTCTGCTCCTCTGCTCTCCTCTGCCTGACTCATTCACTCTTGCTTGCTGATTTGCTTTGATCTTTTTGCCAAAATCCATCAATCAGCCAATCCACCAATTTATGGCTTATGTAACTAAAGCTAGCAATTTCTGTTTCTCCTTCTTTTTTTTCAATTTTTGAGCTAATTAAGTTGAAGTACTTGGCATGATGTGCAATTTTTGTCTAGTTTCATCCATCGTATGTAAATTAGGTTATTGGTTAATTGGGTTAAATATGTACATAGCATAGCATGAGCTTGTGTATAGGCCAAAGGTCTGAGCTCTGGATTATGAAATTTATAAACCATTTTTTTTTTGGTTTTTTACGCAAATGTTGTAACAAGTTTTTTGGATTACAGATGTTACAGGGGGTGTGTTGTGGATGGTTTGTTGGACATCCTAAGTCATATCTATTAGAACACAGTTGTATTTCTTTGTTCATTACTATAAAGATATCTTTATGATGTTGCTATGATGGCAGGGCTGTTGATATGGCTTGACTTGACGACTTCACTATCATCAATGGATCGGACACAACTTTTTAGAGTAAATTGTTGCAATATTTGCATTGTTTATCGATAAAAACTTTAGCTTGATGCTGTACTGTTTACCCAGAGAGTTCAGTTATAATGAGAGTGCTGCATTTACTGGCGTCTTTTCTAAAGAAAAATATATTAATCCATCCTCTTCTGCCATTTAACATCGCAATGACTTCTTCAATGTTTAGTCTTACCTGTTTGAAATGTCTATTTCTATGATGATGCTATATATTTTTTCGTCTTCTTCATTATTGAGACTAATTAAAGGCCACTGGAGGCCAAGTTCGAAGTGAAAATTTGGGTTATTGAACTTGTTTCGATCCATATATTACCCCAATGGAAGAGCACTCTTATCTGGCTACTATATAGACATTTTACATTGATTTATATGCGCTTAGTCGATTCAAATATCTATACCATAGAACAGAGGTCATCACTTTGTCTATCAGCTTCACTATCTATGCATTTTTAAGAGAGATATACATTCTCTGATAGTCCACATATATGAGTGTTCCTTTGCCTCTAAAGAGTAGTGTTAGATAAAGGGTCTCATCGGGGGTCAATTATCGACTCGGAAATTTATGACTATCATGAACAATCTGGGTTCACTTAGTAATACATAATCGAATATAAAATCAAAACAATATGATGGACATTGCTACTTATTAACAGCAGTCTCTTTAAGAATTATATTTATGATAACTAAAATTGGTTTGATTATAACAGCTCAAGAGTTACCAAACAGTTTGAGCTTCTTTAGCTGTCTTTATCTAGGATATCTTCACAGCTATATTTATACCATTCGCAAAAAAAGTAAATATATATTAATTTTGTCAAAGAGTTTGCAACGCATATAAGTAAGTGTTTCCCACCATATAAAGTATATATATATTCATGATCAGTTTGACCAGTTGATTCGATATAGCTATATCCGTCCATCTGTCCGCCTGTCTGTGTATTTCAACCCCCAGATCTCAGAAGTCTCAAGAACTGCAGAGCTGAATTTTTTACCAGATTTTTCTTTTGTGTGCACGCTGCTTGAGCTCAAGATTCATTTTGATCAGACAACTATATCATATAGCTACCATATAACCGATTGTATCGGAATGAACACTTAGTAGCATAACTTTTCTGCTTATCATCCATATAAAACCAAATTCGGTTTTTACCACTTCGAGGAGTCCCCACGTCCGCTGACTAGATCTGATCAAGATCGGACAAGTATATCATATAGCTACCATATAACTGATTGTTCCAGAATGAATACATAGGAGCATAACTTTTCTGTTTTTCATCTAAATGAAGAAAAATTTGGTTTGTATCCATTTAAGGAGGCCCCCTGTGTGCTGGCCTGATCCGATCAAGATCGGATAACTATATCATATAGCTCTCATATAACCGATTGTTCTGGAATCAACGCTGAGAAGCATAACTTTTCTGCTTTTCATCCAAATCAAACCAAATTTGGTTTGTATCCTTTGTATTCCCTGTAAACCCACGCCCGCCGACCAGATTTGATCTAGATCGGTTAAATATTTACAATCGGAATGGTATATAAGCTTCGGTAAGCTTCTGTTTTTCTGAATTCTACAAGAAATACACGAAACTTCCTTCTTTGAAGTCGAAAATAAGCATGAGTTATTAGTCCTCCTTCAAAATCCATTCTCCCTTAGATTCTTTAACAAAAACTTGTAGATCTTGAGACTAATTATTATATATACTTGTGCTGTTGCTATCTTGACTATAGTGCATGATGTTTTATATGCTAGCTCTGTTACTATCTTGACTATTTTATAGATCATGATGTTTAGGGTGGGTTTTGTGGTGGTAAAGCAGGCAAGAGATCAAGGGGCCGATCATAATAATACTCAAGTTGTTAGTTTTGCAAGGACTTGCTGACACTCTACTCACCTTAATCAAAATTCAGCGACTATAATATACTTACCTACTTAGCTAATAGTATATATACTATACCATTTCATCGATTGTTAGCCTTGATTTCAAGGAACACACATAAATCACCACATATCCATATCGAACTAGAAATTTCCAGCCATAGAAACTGAAAGCATTGAAACTTCTCTTCATTATGGCCAGCTGATTGATTGAGGTTGCCAAAAGTGCAAAAAGAAACCGGCAACAAGGGGAAACACTTGGCCTTCAGTTGGCGAAAAAAAAGAAACATCTACAAAATGCGGGCAAATAAACTTCCGTCGCACTGACCACTTGGCACACTTTTGCTTGCGCGCACTGGCATCATTCGCTCCTCATCCTCAAAGTTGGAGAGACTGCGTCTGCGTGAGTCACTAAAAAGTTGGCCAAGTTCAGCTGCACAGCTGGAGACGCATGGAACCACGTTTAATGTACATATTTCTAGCTGTGTTGTTGTTGTTGTTGTCTTTGCTGCGTAAGAATTTGTTAACGGGCATGATGTTGGCTTGCCCTTAGTTTTATATTTTTGTGAATGAACTCAAAAGCTGAAGAGTTTCTCTGTTGCGTGGCCCGGCGTGTGGATTTTTATGTTCGATCAATGAAATGGCATTTAATTAGCATAATTTTTATTGGAACCCAGTTTGTGGCAAGTTCTTTCAACTTCTCGCTGTGAGATGGAGACGACCAATTTGCATAATGCGCACATTCAAAATCTTTGGACACGAAGAAACAAAAACAAACTAACATCTTCCAGATTGTGACTCGCGTGGGCTTTAAGCACATTTATATACATATTTAAATACGTATGTAAATGTTGACTAGCGAAATTATGATTGAATTTAAGATAATATAGTATAATATACAACTACTACTAATACTGCTAGGGCCCCAGCAGGCAGGTGTCAGGGCTTTGAAAGATCTGAGCTATCTGGCACGATCTTGCATAAGATTTGTATTTGTGTATTTGTTACCCCAGCTGGAGCTGGAGCTGGGGCTGGGGCTGACATCACTGCATTATTCATGGCTGTCACGACAAAAGTCAAATTTGTTGTCAAATTGTCGGCAAATGTTAAAGTAAAGATCAATGTATGCCATATAGATATGCTATATAGATAGATAGTAACAATGCAGAGAGAGTGTTGACAGCCGTGTGCCACTTCTAAATTAGTTATAGTCCAAATTGATGGAGCTGATCAGGTTGGAAAGTTCAACAATTCCTAATAGAAGTTGATTGAAGAGCTTAACAGTGTTAGATGTTGTAGATGGTTAATCTAAGTTTGATGTACATTAGTAATATAAAGATCACGTGGCTTGAAAACATGCTCTTCCCATAACATCTAACACATGATCTAAGTCTGTTAGTCGATATTAATTAGCTTAACCATAAACAAGTCTACTGTAAGTAGATGCCCAAACTGATTCTCTTTCTCTGTTATGATAGAACATCTATGATTACATTAATGTTAACTTCAGTTGTGTGAAGATAACAGCATTGGGCTTCCAAAGGGAAATTTCCATGCACTTACCATAACATCTAACACATGATCTAAGTCTTTTAATCTACATTAACTAGGTTTACCATAAACAGTCTACTGTAACTAGATGCCCAAACTGATTCTCTTTCTCTGTTATGATAGAACATCTATGATTACATGTATGTTAACTTCAGCTGTGTGAAGAAATTTCAAAGGGAAATTTCCATGCACTTCCCATAACATCTAACACATGATCTAAGTCTTTTAATCTACATGAACTACCTTAACCATAAACAGTCTACTGTGTAACTAAATGCCCAAGTTGGTTCTCTTTCTCTGTTATGTTAGAACATCTATGATTACATGAATGTTAACTTCACCTGTGTGGAGATAACAGCATGCTGCTTCCAAAGGGAAATTTGTAACATTTTAAGCACTTGCTCTGCTAATTGTAGATCTACTCACAGTATGTTGTGTATTGCTTTAACATATCTCTATCCATATCCCTATGCCTATGCCATACATGTCGCTTTTAATGATTCTGCTTATCCGATCCCCACTTTTCCATAACCCCAATCTCTCTTACAAATCTAACTACGAACACAAATGTTGCCACTAATTGCCTTTCTGTCGCTGCCATAAACTAACGTATAAACAAATAAACAAACAAACATTGACCCCAAACACATACACTCTATAACCTCAAAGCATGCACAAAGATCATGTCCAAGTCCCCCTGGTGCCCCCAGCACCGCAGCACACACATGTACATCTATATGCTCCAGTTACAAATTTTTGCAGTTGCATTTTCGTTTAATATTTTAATTAAAAGCCAAAGCCAAACGTGAGGCAGCACTCCACATGCCGCCAAAGCCACTTGGTGGTGTGGTGTTATTGCCGCCACTTGCGGCTGCGGTTGCTGCAGGTGTCGAAGGTTGCACAGCTCCCTGCTAAGCCCCCCTTTCCACCCCACTCCTTGTACATGCCGTGTTAATCACCAATAATAATTGTTAAACGCAAATCGTATTTGGAATACGAATACGAAGCTGGGACATTTGGCGTTTGCATGAATTATGTGTGCTTCAAGTAACTGGCTTGGGTTGCTCTACTCGCGGCTGCCTCTCCTGCCCGTGTTCGTCCTCTTGTGGGCCACTGTTTCTTCTATTGGAAAACTGTGCATGCCTTTTGGCCATTTTGGTTATGCGATGAAATAATTTAAATATTTGCAGGCAACAGCGGGCGCTGGCTTTTTTGAGCACCCCCAAGCGTGTGCCTTATGCAATTGCATATTGGGTTGCTTCCCCACACACACACAGACACACACAGACACATGTGAGAGCTGGAAGCTGGGGCCCAACGGAGAGTGGAGTAGTTGACAGCCCACGCGTGGCTTTGCGGCTTATCCCATTTTTGGCTATCGATGCAACGACGAGCGCTGGCGGCCAGCCTCCAGCATAGAGTTTAGGTTGAGGCAGAGCCTGAGCCAAGTCAGCTAACCACTCCTGCTTCTTCTGCTTGCTTGCTGGCTGTGGCTGGCTGGTTGGCTGCGACTGCTGGCTGCTGGCTGATGAGGCAGCCATGAGCATGAGATGGAGACGACATTGCGCAAGTCTCGCCTCGCCAGCCAGCCAGCCGAAACGTCATGAGAGATTCTCAGATATATTTCATTTTTATGATTGTGTCTATTACCAACAACCACGCACGTTTGCCTTATTTTGTATACACTATGCGTAGTTTGGGTTCTTCGGTTTTATGGATGAGCTGGCGCTAGGTCTAGGTGGGTTAAGTATGTGAGTTGGAAAGTGAGTATAGGGTTTGGGGTGACACATGTTCACAAATGTTTGAAATTAAGAAACCAAAAACAGAAGAAAATGAAAAGTCTGTCAACCTTATCTTCTTGTCAACTAAATCTTACTAAAGCAAGAAATTGTGATAATCCTCAGTCATGTGGCAGTTATTTAGTTAAATTTATGATCTAACTAGCTAGCTTATCCGTCGTTACATAAGATCTTTTTTGTTTCTTTGCCAAATCTACTCCGCAAAGGTAAAGTAAAATGTATATTGAAATTAAACGTCCACATATTTTTGATCAGCATCAACAGCCGCGTTACGTGTCTATCTGTATGTTTGTCCGTCCATCCGTATGAACGCTTAGGTGCTTATATAGGTCCAAGATTTCAAACAGACGAACAAATATATATAAATATATAGCTGCCACAGACAGCTAGGCAATATAACGCTCATACATACACGCAAATATAGGTCCAAGATTTAGAACAGACGAACAAATAGATATAAGCATATAGCCGCCGCAGACAGCTGGGGAAATTACGTTCATACACACACGCAAATACATACACATACACAAACAAAAACTGAACAGCATTTACAGCAAGCTCTTGCTTTGTGTATGGCAGCGAACGATTCGTATTCTGTTCCCGGCAATGCCCTCGTATGGGTTGCTTGTGTGCTGTTTTTAATGACTCTGTGAATGTTGTTTTTCTTGCAAGAATCTCTCTCATCTGCTAACAATCTTGTTGTAAGAGCATTAGACCATCTGATAACAATCTGTAGGTCTAAGAGTTTAGGTGCCGAGAAAAGAACAGTGCGCCGCTTGCCTTCATACATCTTTTGTCGTCTATTTTGACCCACTTGCAGTTGAACTATTGCAAAATCGTTTCTTAGTGCTCTCGATCTATACCTTAAGTATACATTTCAGAACTTGCTATGTTCAAACCAAAGTGAAAATAGTTTATATATGCCGTATGTAAGTATAAACGACCGTTAAACACGGCTACAGAATGCCTTTATTTCCTTATTTCTTTAGCCTAGCTTATGGTATGTGTAATATATGTGTGTGCTTAGTCTATGGGTATGATTGGTGTATTGGCTATTGACTAGATAGGGTTGTGTTCCCTGCTACCATTGCAGTTAACATGGTTGTGTAGCTTACTGACTGCTACACTTATAAATGATAGAGCTTAAACTATAGTTAGGAACTAAAAAATATTTGTAATTTGGATTCTAAATACGTAGAATGCCTTCAGCTTTGGTTGGATATGTAAAGGCTTTCACGTTGTTCTAGGAATTTTAAGAAACTAAAGTTCATTGCAACGTGTAGGAGCTAGGAGAGCCACGTTCTCCATTTGCTTCAGCAAGCCTGATTCGAACAATTTTCTATAATCTGCTAAGTTTTGAATACAACTTTTAATATTACCTAAATAGGATCAGCCAGCTCAGTTTTGTGTAAAATGAAGGTCAGGCAGATGATCGTTCCTTGCTGCAACGAGAAACTGATATAAACTGATAACAAAAAATCTATAAACAAACTACGTGGATGGCCTTCGCCAGCAATAACCAAAGTACAAGTGTAAAATCAAGTCAAAACTACAACTCTTAGAGTATACTATAGTTACTATAGTCCATGCCAACGCCTATCATCTTGTTGCACTTCGCTCTTGTTGCTGTTGTCGTCGTTGTTAATGTTGCTGCTGCTGTTGCTGTTGCTGATGTTGCTGCTGTGGCTGTTGCTTATGCCATTGCCGGCAGCAGCAGCAGCAGCAGCAGCAGCAACATCTACAACAGCAACAACGTTTTTGAGGTGTTGGTAATTGATTTTTGTAATATCTTTGCTGGCACTCTTTTTGTTTGGCTTTTCTCAACAAAAACAATAACAACAACAACAGCAACAACATTGGCAAACTTCCGAGATGTATCTGCGACATCCGCCACATCAACAACAACAACACCAATAGCAACGGCAACAACTGCTAGGCAAAAAAAAAGGCGCGCAAGCGTGCGAATTCAATTGCTCAATTGTAGAGTCAACTATATATATTCCCCTTCCCTCCCCCCTATACCCCTGCCACAACATCGTGACGCCTGCGCAATGTTTGTTGCTGTTGTTGTTGTTGTTGTGGCAGTGTTGCTCCTTTTTGGCCGCTTCTTTTTCTTTTATTATTGATTTTTGTGGTTTAGTTTTTTATGTTAGACTTAATTTTGAGTTTATTGTACTTTTCTTCAATTGTTGTCGTTGTTGTTGTTGTTGTTTTGTAGTTACAAGTTATTGTTTCGGTGAAAAATGAGTCACAATTCGGATTAGCTTTATGGATATATATATTTTTTTTTGGGGGGATTAAAGATTTTGCAAGCAGATTTTCTGCAAAACGTGGGAAATCATTCAAAAACTCAGTGACTAGATCTGTTCATATATATATATATATCTGTATATATCTGTATATATCTGTTTGTCTGTGCAAAAGTTTGACACACACCCGCAACGCCAACACTTGGCAAAGATGATGGCAATCACACTATGCCTTGGAGACGCTTAAAGTTGGCCCAAAGTTTTTGGCTCCCATTGTTGTAATTGTTGTCACTTTTGTTGTGTTGCAGTTGGCGTGCTAAATACTTATTAGTTTACATTTAATATCCATTACAATATGACATTTGCCAGCTGTCAGGCCAGTTGAGCTTGACTCTGTCTGTCTGCTGTCTGTCACCTGGCCTGACAGTGTGTGTTTGTGTGTGTGTGACATATCAAAGTCGCAGTCACAGTTAGAATCGAAGTCGGAGTCGGAGTCACAGTTGGTGGCTTTTGTCGCCCGCGTGACACTTTACACACACAATAAATCAAAGCGTGCTGGAAAATTGCAGAAAAAATTTTGAACTAATAGTTGACAAACGCTAAATGGAAATCGATATTCATTGATTGGCAGCTGAGCACATGGTTAGCTTGGCGTAGAAGGAATGAACGGGAGCGTAATCAAAGCATAAGCAATGGGCGCTGTTTTAGTTTTGCTTAATCGATATAAAAATATAACTGGGAGATAATGTAGTCCCACTTTCGTACCCTGCGGAACTACTGTGAAGCATTGCTAAGGTTTAAGCCAGGTATGTCAGATGTCTAACTCTCTGGCAGCTGCGAAGTTCGCTCATAACAATGGCAGCGAATGCAGAGACTGCCTCCCACATCTGTGTGATTCCCAGGTCTGTTTAAAGTCTCTCTGTAAGCCTCTTCCCGCATAGATCCTCTAGGATTCTTCTCTTTCACTGAAAGCGGGGCCAATGAAAGAGAATGTGCTCTGCATTCTCAAAAGTGCTGGGGCAATTGGGACACCATGAAGCCTCATCGTGTCCAGGGTCACTCAAGCGCTGCATTAAGTGAAAGCTTACTTCCCCTTGTTGATTGAATATCCATCTCTGTAGAGGTGGTAAGTCCAGTGGCCCTTCTCGGATGCACTAAGCTCACTAAGCTGCTGGACATTTAAATAGGCCAGCAGCCCTGGCTTGGACGCTTGCTCTCCTCATGTCCGTGGCTGACGTATCTCGCTTTGCCTCACACAGCTCTCCTGTCTCCTCTGCCAGTAGATCGACTGGTGAAGTTCCCACTATTACTAGGGCTGCGTCTCCTGATACACTCCTAAACCCACTGCATAAGCAAAGAGCACTAAGTTTGCTTTGTCTGCAATGGGCCTGCCTAAGTTGGTCCTACCTAGAGCATGGTCGCTTTGACGACGCCATGCAGTAGCAAGCAACGACTTGGCTTGGGCCAACTGCAATTTAGCATCATTATCCGTGATAGAGCCACGCACGCTTTCCTTGCCTTAGCTGCAGCATAACCCACATGCTTCTTGAACCATATTCTAGTGTCGATGCGAACTCCTAGCTTTATTATATCCCTTTTCGAGAGGTACAGCTAGTCCTTTTCTTCAGCCAAATCTGGGCCAGGCCTATGATCTCGCTGCAGTTCCCTTCGACTTCGCTCTGATGTTTTGCTACTCCAACAATTGCTACATCGTCTGCTACATTCTCATCCCAGCTGGTGTTTCGATGCTTAGGATTTCCTTGTACAAGCAATGGGCGCTGTGTTCTCAACGAATTCTAGTAGGTAGATATTTTCTTTCAGTTTGCCTTTCCCAAACTAACTTCCTTTGGAAGTAGAAGAGGCTTGAGTTTTTCTTTTCCTCTGAAGCTTACCCTGTGCTTACGCTTATGTCATTTATATACCCTATGCACTTTGATCTCACATTAATGATCTCTAAAAAACATCAAAAACTGTTAAAACTTTTACCATGACGACCTCAATAAGCAAATCCTTGGATAATTGATCGTGTAGCTCATCCGAATAGGTGCAATAATTGCAACTCCAGGTGGTAACCTAAGCACTTAATAGCTTTCAAGCGGTGCAAGTATGTTAACATTTAGTGTTTGTCTAATTGGCCAAACGGTATTTTGGCCAACAAATGCCTTAATTTTCTTAACAGCAATTGAATAGTTTACAGCGCAAATCATAAAACGTTGAGTGCCAAAGCCTCACAAATACTGCACAGCATGTTGGGGTTAAGATACACTTACTGAGATTTTCAGACATTCGATAACATATCTGTATACATTTTTGAGAATTACAGAAAGAAAAGGGGGTCAACAACAGTATGTTAACTAATAACAGTATGTTAAGTACATGATATTGCTAGTACTGTTCTCATGCTTGCTTACTCTCATAATACCCATCTAATTGTAGTATGTTAACTAATAACAGTATGTTAAGCCATTGATATGTCCTCATTAAGCTAGCTTACTTTCATGATGCCAATCCTATTGCAGTATGTTAACTAATAACAGTATGTTAAGTACATTAATATTGCTAGTACTGTTCTCATTCTGCTTTTTCAGTCTCATTTATGTAACTCTCACCATGTTAACGCCCACATGAAGGGGTTATCTTATGTTGTAGATAAAACTATTAAGCACCTGCTATTTGGAACTCATTCGATCTAGATGTATTCTAGTATTCTTCGATGTTGCAGTGGAAACATCTATATTATCCCTTTCTTCGCTTCTAAATGATAAATTCATACCTGCTAGAGTACATAGACTTCGTATAAATAGTTTTCCTTTTGGCTTTGTATTTACACCATTTGTTAGAGAGAGGAATCCGCCACTTAATGCCTTAATGAGTCAACAAACACAGACAATGCAAATTGTTTTGCCATAACTATTACAAATTTGAACAGTTTTACCCGCTGCGCGCACATCAAATACAACAAATTCCAGAGAGAAAGAGAAAGAGTGAGCCATGCTGATGCTCTGTAGCTGAGCTCAGTTCGCATAAAAATCAAATAAATTTCCAAAGTCGACATTTAAAACGCACACTTTAATTAAGGCTACTTTTGTCTGTGGCTCCGTTGGCAATTTGCTGCAGCAACTGTACATGGACATGGACATGGCCACTGGGACATGCTACATGGTACTTGACGTGGCACACAGATCGTGCTGCGGCACATGGCAAATCGCTTTGGTTAGCTCTCTACCTAGCCAGGTAACAGATATATAAACCCACTGCAGCTGTAACTCACTCCCGGCAATCGAAATCGGCAGTCAAACAAAACTCTCCGCTTTGAGCATTGAAATTTATGGTTTCCATATTGATCGATGGCAGAGTCATTGCTAGACCATATTATATATATATATATATATCAATGCAACAATTCAGCAATTTAACAATTCAACAATTATAAAAAGAGTCTCGGGAAAACGTATTATTATCATTGACAAATTAATGAGCACGATCTGTGGCCGCGACGCTGGATTTCACTTCAATTCAGTTTTTGTTCAATTTGTGTCACTGAAATTATGTCAAGCACTTTGGAACGGTAGCCCCCCATATAGAGTTACAATGAAGATTTCAACGAAAACGAAATCAGAAAGACAAAAAGTCATTTTTATTTATAAAAAAAAAAACAGATAATTTTTTATGTAATAAAAAAACCAAGCTGCATATGAACTGAAAGGCAGATTTCCAAAGAGAGACAACAGGAAAGAAAAAATAAGAAAGAAAGGCTTCACGACGTTTATATACTCTTTTAGATCGATTGAAATTCTAGGTTTGGATTTTAAAGGAATGCTGTTTAAGGCAAATTTGATACTGATTGAGCTAATAATATAGGCACTAGTTTGATCAGGTTGTGAAAAGTATTAACTCTAAGGAGTATGTACACAAGTATAAACATAGACAAACTATATATAGACCCTCAACTCTGTTTCTTATTCATCCGTCAGAACTTAGCCTCTTTGAAAATGTTCATATTAGACAGGCCCTATGGTCTTTCAATGAGTGCGAAGAAACGCAAAGGTGGCCAATGAATTTTAACAGCAAATGGTTAACTAACATTTAAGCAAGAGTCTCAATCTTGGGCCTCTACTAATAGTTTGTCTATGAAGTACAGTTTCTGGTAATTCCTGAAGTTTGGCATACATATGATATACAAGTCAGATTTGAATTGATATACTCGTACTCTAGTAGAGTAAAGGAGCTTATTGTATTCGTGAGAATGTGTGGATGCGTTTCCGACCCCATAAAGTATATATATTCTTGATCAGCATCAATAGCCGAGTCGATCTAGCCATGTACGGCTGTCCGTCCTTATGAACAACCAGATCTCGGACACTATAAAGCCTAGAGAATCCAAATTTGGTATGTAGACTCTCCTTGTGGAGTGTCAGATCAAGTTTGTTTTAACATTTCGCCCTATCCCGCCACCTCAAATTGCAAAAAACTATGTCTATTTTGACTATTTTTGACTATCTTCTATGAAGTAACCAAATTAGCACTTACGTTTCACTTCAGTTTTATAATTTACTTCAGCCAGGTTGAATAAGAATGTTTCTGTCTCGTGCTGAACGTGCTTGTAGCTTAAGACGTGGAAGGGGGATATAAGCAGCCGTTGCTAGTGCCTTTTTTGCATTGTTGGGATATGAGCGTAACACTCGAATTGGTGCTGTCACCTTCCTTGTCCAGTTTTTGCTTTTGACTCAGTCAAGCAATGGTCATAGGATCGGATTAGGCATCGAATATTGAATAAATTTAATAAATCTTATAGTCGGAATATCGACTATAGCGTTCTTACTTGGTTTTACATATCATTGATCTACATAAACACATAAATTTTCATCCCAAATCTACTTGATGAATCGAACTTTCTAATGCGAAGTAGATGGATGAACTTGCCGATGTCAATATATCACTAGGTGAAGCTATCTTATATAAAATAATATATAGGATCATGTACCTTATGAGATCAACGATGTTTTCTTTCATTCATTACAAACATCTTGAGGAAATGAAAGTACCCATCCTTAGGGTATAAAACCATAACAATGATGTATGAATAATCTCGACAAAATATCAGTACTGTAACAGTAACAACAAGCAAAACGTCATAAAGCGTGCTGGAATTTTGATGATTTTGATTCAATATGAAATACCCGTAGCAGACTCAGACTCAGCCTCGGCCAACACTCACTGCACAGCCATTTCCTCAGAAAAAAAAAAATTGGTGACAAAAAACAACATTTCTCGTTTTAATTGAAACAATAAAATGTAATAAAAACCTGTCATAGAGCCATCAAATCGATAAAATCTTTGGAAAATCACACGCTGGAAAATATTTTCAATCAAATGTGCGTTTGAACAAGCAACTTGTTTGTTTTTTCCACGGTGGCTTATTGATTTTCCCAACAACAACAACAATGACAACAAAATTTCACTGCATTTATAAAGGCAAAGTTTTATGGTCGCTGAGCTTCGTTAGCTACAAACTTGGTCAAGTTTTGTCAACAAGTTAGACCCGCCCCAGGTCCCCTCCCTCATCAAATGAAAACAAGTGTCGCATTCGACGAGACCTCCAACTGGCCAGAGAGAGCCTTAAAAAAATCTCTAGTTAAGTGAATAAGTAAGTAAAGTGTGTAAATATTTGTTTAATTATGCTCATGTTTATGCAAAGCATTCAGAGCTCACATGTTGAGCAGGAATGTGCAATGTGCATAGAAATGGATAGATCAGAGGGGGCAGGGTGATCTTAACCAAAGTGGCGACACTTTCCAGCAGATGCCCAATGCTTGCTAATGGCGAGCTCTAAATGCATATAAATAGGTGCATCAATAGACTTTAGCTAATTGGAGTAAGTGAGAAGCGGTTATTAATTGAGTAAAGATAAGATATTCCACTGCAACTCAAGCAACAAATTGTTATTGGAGAAATTTAAGCCAGAACAGTTAAAAAGCTTTTAATAATGATGCCACTGGAATGTAGACTCTTTTAAAGAATTTGCATAGATTTTTCATTATACAAATTTGAATTCCAAGAGTTGAACAGAATTGAACAGGTTGAACAATTTTACGATATAAATGGATGTGGATATGGACGTATATGTATACGTTTCTCTATCAAAGACAAGTCGTCTTAAACTCTTCTCAACTTCTACTCCAAATGAGCCATGTCGTCTCGTAATAACTTTCCGTTCCACAAAGTATTGGAAGGTCAATGGAGGTGAAACATTTCCTTAAAACTGGAGATGTTTATTCAGCTGCCATTGCAATACCTTAGGAGTCCGTCGATTTCACTGATTTCGGCCGCATCTCACTGTATTTGACAACAGCACAAGAAAATTGAAGCTAAGCTGACTTTACAGACTGTTTCAAAACCTGCCAGAGTCTATTATCAGTCGCCTTGCTGCTTAACAACTTAATCTTATATCAGGGGGCTACCTAATCATTTCAGAACTAGAACCCAAAGTGAATTTCAATTGTGATATGAATGAAAATACCATAGCTGGCTAATTGTCTTCTATGATTACTTACTTTCATAGTGCGTCTTGCATTGACAACCTCACGACCTTGAGCCCGCTAACCCAAACAAGTGGAATATTTCAGTTCCATACCAATAAATTTCAAAATATCTATTTATATATGTGTACTAGCAAGCTTACCCGGCTTTCTTGGGTTCACCTTTTGTTACTTCACCAGATCAAGTTTGCCCAGCGATGACCAAGTTCCCTTTTTGGAACTGCTGACATTAGCAAAAGCCAAACCCTGTTGAGAGAGATCAAACGAACATTGGCAGAGAGAGTAGAAGATTCTGTCCCCTTCGCCACCTCCATGAGCTCGTCTCAAGTATGCTTTCGGCAACTGATTACTTCTGCGACGAGTCGCCATATGCGTGTAGCTTGTGTGTGTGTGTGCTGCCACAGTGCTAGCTTTAACTATCTATATAGAAACAACTTTGATCTCCATTTTGATCAGACTTTGCTCTGGTTTTCTTAAGACTCTTTCTTGCCAAAGTGAGGCCCCTTGCAATGCAGCCAAATACTAACATTCAACTAAACACTAAGATATGATATATGATGCAGTTTTGTTCCCCCTAAAAAAGTGCAGTTCAGTTTTCCAATGGATCATCCATACCATACAAGTTTTTCCAAATTTGAGGCCTGTATCTCAATATTATGATGAAATTCATTCCAGAGTTCGATTCAGTTGCGGGTCACGTTTTCCAAACTGGATTCTTAGTGCTCATCTGTGCTACATAATCTAAGTCATATGATAATTTCTGTTGTCATAGATCTTATGGTCTAGACTGTGTACTGTTCTCCAAGCAGACAGCCAGGACTATGAGATATCTCTATATATAGATTGAGAGTTCTTATGTAGATCAGAAACTATAATCTAATTATCTTATTAATCATTTCCTTGATCTGCTTGACAATGTTCAATCACCGATCGATCCCCTTCATCAACTCATCGGCTCAATTAGCTTGAACCATATTCGTTGCCATCCCGTCGTGCCACAGGCTCCTCGCTCCACGTTGATGTTGATGCTGTGGAATGTGGAATGTGGCTTGCAGCTAATTGCAAGCTTAACTTTGACAACAGTTGTCTTAGTTAAAGTCAACGGCTGTTTCGGCTGATTTCTGCTGAAAACCTTTCATTCCATATGGGTTACGGCAATGGGGCACCCAACAGCGTTGTGGCCATGTCAATTGGCTTCAGCGTCGTGCCCCAGACAGCCAGCAGCAGCAGCAGCAACAGCAACAACAAAATGAAACCAAAGCAAAGCCAAAGCCAAAATAAAATAAGAAAAAAAAAAACTCAACCGTCAACCGATCACCAAGCTCAAATCCGAAAAGCAAACGCACGTGCCGCACAAGCGAAACAACTTCATTTGATCATTCGATGGAAGCAGCATTGTGTAGCACAATTTTTGACATTTTTGTGGCGCCAACAACAACAACGACAACAACAAGAGTGGAGACCTTAGCTGACATGCGTCAAACAAGCATCAAAATAAGCCCAGAAAATAAAACCAAAACAACCGTAAAAAAAAACGTGAGCGCGCCATGTTGGCCATTCATTATGAACTCGTTTTCTAGGCGCTGCGAGAAGATGTCGATGGGTCTCCCCCCCCTCCACGCCCTCTTTCCCAATTGACACACGAAAAATCTTTGGGATGCCAATTAACCGAAAAGCCATATGGCAATGCTATCTTATCGTCGCAAAGATCTCTGTCCTCTCTCTCTCTCTCTTTCTATCTCGCTCAACGCCCTCCCCTTCTGTCCAGCTCTCCAGTTATGAAATCCCAGAAATCATTAGCGTCCGCCGCCCGAACTACGTGACAGTTTTGCTCGAGAGATAAAAACCGATCTCCAGCTGAAGCTGAAGAAACATGGCGCGAAAAATGTTGCTTTGGGACATTTTTTGGACTCTGGCAAACGTTTATGAATTATTAAGTTGTTTTCTCTCGCGACTTGCGACTTGCGACTGTGACTCCCGCTCCCCGCCTCTGGCACCAACAATTTCTGTTGCTTTGTAAATTAATTAAAACATTTTTTGCATTAAGTACGAAAGCGAAACTCCGCGCAGTCTCTCAGCCTCGCAGTCCGTCTGGAGTCTCTGTCTTTGCCCATTTTTGGCTGCCTTTGGCCCAAAACACTTTAGTCAAATAATTTTGCCAGTAATTTTCGCAAAGACTTTGCCGAAATCAACTCGAATCAAAGAAATACTTGTAAAAAAAAAACAACACAACAACACAAACAAAAGCAAAACAAAACTCGAATGCAAATCAGGCAATTTCTGTGAGTTTCCAAGTTGATTTTCAATACCCTTGCAGGATGGGTATGATGATTTTGTTGAAAGCTTTGGTAAAAGTATAAATGAGGCAGGGAAAGCAGCTTTGTATATGAACAAATATGGAATCCCAAGGAAAACAAGTGAGTGGAAAAGACAAGAATGGACACTGCGAATGCAGGGATGATAGTAAGAGAAAGATGAAATTTTACGTCGGCAAATGCTACAATTTGATAAGAATAAGCCCTTATAAAGCTATAGAAGAACACCTTCTCATAGCTTGATCTTCAGTTAAGATTGAAATTGACAAGAAACAGTTGCTCTAAACACTGAATTTAGAACAAAGTTCTGAATATTCGTTAACAATTAGGGGATAAGTCCGACTTTTGCGGATCTGAGAAAAGCGGGATCATATGATAAAAGTTTTAAAAACAAGAGAGGAAGGCTAACTTCGGTTACCAAAAACTTACATACCCTTGCAGAACTATACAAAGGAAGGAAAAGTTAGTAATCTAACACCTAATTGCCTCAGCTGTAGCAATAGGCAGCGAAGCAGTCTATTGAGAAAAAGACCGAGCACAGGGCTGGCACATATAACGCTGCTTGACTTGCGAATACAATTCTGTAAGCGCCATCTATTGTACAAAATTTTCATTAATATATCCTTATATGGGAGCTATATGTTATAGTGGTCCGATATTTATGATTTTTACATATGGGCAGCTTATAGCCAAAGAAAATTTACAAGTCAATATCTTCAGCGTATAATTTTAGGGGATATCATTGAAGTGGTTCAAAAGCACGATAAAAAAAACTATTCAGAGCAGATTTTATGGCTTAAGTTATTCAATTCACGTCGGACTCTAACTTCTGAAGAATAATCACTAAAAGTGGAAGTCATTGACATTGGCTGCCAATGATTGATAGTGTCTTTTCAGGAAACATACATGCAGACTTGTCATGCCTTTCCTCTGCCAAAAAGGGAAGCCCCAAAACCGATTGCGATAGATTCTTTATCTAGAGTTCCTTATATAATACGATTGCATAGCTTAAAGTACAGGAAATTGATGAGAGAAATTGCAAGGAACGGATAAATTAACTTAATTTAGGAACATCAAGGCAAAGCTAATAATGGCAATGCTCCACAATCTGCATATATGAAAGAAGACTTTCAATCGACCTTATCAATTTCCTTTACCTTATCAGTTACGACCATATAAGGTAAGGTCGATTGAAAGTGCTCTGTCATATATTCGGATTGTGGTGCATTGCCATTCTTAGCTCTACTTCTGGGTTAATTCGGATAAAGAATGACTCTGCTATATTTAAATCAAGGTATGAAAAGATATCTTCAGGGTTTCGTTGATTTTATTGGGAAGAACCTCTAGAGATTTTCAGGGAAAATTATATAAACATTAATGGATACACTTGGTTTTTGATATTGTTTTTCTATGTGAACGCTAAAGAGTCCTTTTTGAAGCTCAATCTGGAAGTGGGTCTTATGACAGAGATGGGTAAGTTTCAAAAAGTGTCACCTGCGGGATAGGAATCAAATAAACGGCGGCACCGCAGCTAATATGCTGTAGTTCGATTCTTAACCTTACTTTTAGCAAGGCTTTTAGCAAGGCGAAGCGTTGTAGAACCACAAGACATGCAGCTTTGAATGTTTGTGATAGTATGTGTGCGCCCATCCCTGTTCTTATTTGGGATTATAAAGAAATTCGTCATATCTTT
The DNA here is from genome assembly GCA_037043425.1 of Hirtodrosophila duncani. Lineage (NCBI taxonomy): Eukaryota > Metazoa > Arthropoda > Insecta > Diptera > Drosophilidae > Hirtodrosophila > Hirtodrosophila duncani. Next base: position 5,834,833 of record JBAMBM010000821.1, on the reverse strand, counting down.
GCATCTTTTTGACGTACAGGGCGCATATTTTGTATATATGTTCATGGGATCCAGAATTATATGAACCATTGAAAATTGGTATTTGTGTTTATATAGGAAAGAGGAAAATCGTTGCCCGTCTCTATAAAGCACCAGAAAGAGAATCGGTTCAACGGTAGGATAAAATGGTCTTCTTCATATACAACTAAAGATACAATCTAAACAATCCTTAGAATACAACAATCCTTCCTTAAACAGTCCTTAGAGTATGAAATGTTCGTGATAAGTCTAGGATTCAACGGATTTTGCTCTTTACTTCCTTTTTTGGGTAATAGTTTTAGTTTTTACTCTGGCCAAGTTATTTGACTTTCAAATGAGCGCCAAAAGCGGGTCTCTTTTTTCCAATTTTTTTTTGTTTTTTTTTTTGCCAATTTTTTATGAGTTTTTCCGCTGCCGCCGCTGCTGTTGCTGCGATTTCTGCGGCAATTTGCAATGCAAAAATGCCGAAAACAAAGAAATGTTTTGAACGGACGACAATAAAAACCGACAGTTGACTCGTGTTGCAAGATATATTGTTGTTGTTGTTGCTGTTGTTGCTGTTGTTGTTAGTTGTGGCTGCCTAGACTTTGACAATTTGATGTGCCACATAAAGCAGTAGTCGTCTTACAGCCAAAAGATCTCTTTGGCTTTGGCTGCCCCATTCAGTGGGTCACACACAAGAGGCGCACAGATGCATCATCCCCAAAAGCAAAATCGGCAGACAAAAGTCGACCACAAGAATGAATAATTACCAACATTCGCTAACAAAATAATGGCATATTTATGGAGTTCAGTTGTCGTCGTCGTCGTCGTCGTCGAAAAAGTGGTAGCACAAATATGCCTAAGTAATTTACCAAACATATTACCACAACAATGTTGAGAGCATTAACGGTGCCCTGGTGCGCCTAAGCCTTTCCATATGCGCCAAACCACAACACAACACAGCACAACACAGCGACTGAAAAATGGTCTCCAAATGTGGCAAACCGTATTCGTATTATGTACTATGAAAACCAACAACAACAACAGCTACAATAACAACAACAACGGCTCATAGAAATTTCATGAAATATTTGTAACACATTAGCGCAAAACGTTTTCTAATGGCCAACACATTTATAACCATGAACCGCGGCGGCAATTTTTAGTGGCCAAAAATATTTCCATGAATTGTCGATAGAGTCTTGTATTTGTGCATTGCCAAGTGATATTTCATTTATATTTGGCTGGCTTTGTAGCGCAGTTCGACTTGTAATAGAGATTTTTATTCCAGGCAATGTGTAAATTATATGTTTGACTATGTCATTTTTTGGACTATGGCTGGCTTTGAGAGCATAGATTTGTGGCCAAATTTGTATATTGATTGGAAATTTGACATCTGATATTTTATTGTATTAGGTTAAGCTGAATTAATTGGTTGTCTTACATAGATCAGTCTTAAGTCTTAAGGAAGCAGAGAGGAAGCCTAGAGAAGGCTTAACAGTTCACACACCTATGCATGTTATAAAACAAAAGCACATCCTGCGACTGTCTGTCGGTCTCTCTATGTGTGGTTAGATCTTCTAAACTACGCAACGGCTTTTGTTTTGCTGTTTTCACTATCAATCACATTACTTCTTCGGGAGTGCTTTTATATGTACAATAATAAGGTTTCCTAAACTTTTACTTTTAAAACTTTTACTATCTATAACTTTATAGAACTTTACAGACTAATGAAGGACTGATTATAGATGGCCGTTTATTAGTCTCGTACTCTATAGAAATGTGGAAATGTGTGTAAAAGGCAAAAGGAAACTTTTCCGACCCCATAAAGTATATAAACTCTTGATCAGCATCAACAGCCGAGTCGATCTAGTCATATCCGTCTGTCCATCCGAAGGAACTCGGAGACTATAAGACCTAGAGTCACAAAATTTAGTATGTAGACTCTCCTAATATACACCCAGATCAAATTTGTTCTAAAATTTTCAACGCCCCCTCTCGCCCCTTCAGGTAGAGAAAGTGGGATAAGGAGTGAGAGAAAGGAGGGAGAGAGAGGGATGGGGAGAGAGAGAAAGGGAGAGAGAGAGGGAGAAAGAGAGGAAGAGAGAGAGGGAGAGAGAGAGGGGAGAGAGAGAGGGAGAGAGAGAGAGAGAGAGGGAGAGAGAGAGGGAGAGAGAGAGGGAGAAAGAGAGAGAGAGAGAGGGGGAGAAAGAGGGAGAGAGGGAGAGAGAGAGGGAGAGAAAGATCGAGAGAGAGATCGAGAGAGAGAGCGAGAGAGAGAGCGAGAGAGAGCGAGAGAGAGAGCGAGAGAGAGAGGGAGAGAGAGAGGGAGAGAAAGATCGAGAGAGAGAGCGAGAGGGGGGGGGAGAAAGAGGGCGAGATAGAGGAAAAGAGATGGAGAGAGAGAGAGGGAGATAGAGAGAAGGAGGGAGACGGGGAGGGAGAGGGGAAAGAGAGGAAGACAAAGACAGAGAAGGAGAAAAGAGAGGGAGACAGAGAAGGAGAGAGGGAGATGGAGACAAAGAAGAAGAAAGAGAGAGAGATGTAGAGAGATCGGGAAAGTGAGAGGGAGAGAAAAAGAGAGACAACATTCTGCTGCTTTGACTCTAACCGAAGGCCTAGACCTTCCTTTTCTTTCACACGCAGAGCATGAAAGCTTAATGTTATACTCTCACTCTTAGAGTAAGCGAGTGCATCGTATTCGTGCAGATGTCTGGCTGTCCAATATGCAAAAAATGGTGAAGGCGAGTATATTATAGTCGGAATTTCGACTTTTTGTGTAGATTTGAAACTATTTCAATCATGTCTGAAAGATCTCGTAGTTCTCATAAAGGTCTTACCACAAGGAATGCAAAAACGAGTATAATTGGTAAGAGATATAGAGAATCATCAGTTGGGCCTTTGCAGTGACCGGGATAGGCATAAACCCTACACAGAAAGGACATCGTCTGTTCATAAAAACAGACAAACCAGCCATGCGAAGCCAGTGTGGGCCGCAAGTAAATAATTTCTAAATCAGAAAATTCATCTTATAAGAACTAAGTTCATTAAAAATTTGTATGAATCCTTTTCAATTGCAAGCATCTTTAATTGCAGCCATTAAAAGTCCTTCTCTTCACTTCAAGATAAACTAGATAATAAGCTGTTCGAACATTTCGATCTTGATAACTAGAAAACAACTGAAATATCTCACCAAGATCAATTGCTTCGAAAAGTCTGATAACTAACAATTCTCTCAGCTAGTCAGCTTCTCGAATTTCTAACCTTATCTGCCAAGTACCAGCCCATCTTGACAGTTTCGTTTCATATCTTTCAGCATAGATCTTGTCTCTCTCTCTCTCTCTCTTGTTAGCCATCTCAACTGCATATGCTTCATTAGCCAAACAATTAATTGTTGAACCGCAGCCATCCATGGCATCCATGTGCCATGTGTATGGCTGCGATCCTCTACTGCTTAGCGGCCAGCTGGGCATTTGTGATGTACACCGCGGGCTAAAATTGAGTAATCGCCCAGCTAACTGGCCATAACAACAACAGCAAACGGCAATAAAATCCACACAGCCATGGCCAATTGATTTATTTTATTTTCTATTTCTTATGAACTGCAGGAAAAAATAACAAACTTTGCAACTAAAACTAGACAAATACTTGAAGTCTCGCTGGAAAGTGAGCCACACTTCGTCATCTCGCTGTGGCAGTTGGATTAATTTTGAAATATTGCCGCGCAACGTCAACGTCGCATGTAAAGTAACTCAAACTCAAACTGAAACTAAAACTGAGGGTAGGACGACGACGACGTACTGGCCAGGGCCATATGTGAGACGGAGCTGAAGCTGGAGCTGGAGCTGGCGCTTTGATTTATTACCAAAGCGCTAATAAAGACAACAAACTGCAAGCCGCCGACAAAACTAACCGATACGAGTCTGGGCAGGATGTGCCGCTGGCAAATGACAATCATACTTGTAGATTTTGAACATGAACATGCCTAAGCAACGGGGGAGAGAGGGAGAGGGTAACTATATTGAAATGGCCTTACTAAATATGTATTTGGTGTGCTTGTAATATGGCATCGTTAGAGGCTGTATAAGATGGATGCCGAAGAGTATTCTTTAGTTAGCTAGCTACTGATTGACTGTCGAGGTATGTACAGACCAAACAGTAAGAGCTAGAATGCACTGATACGTTTGACAAGTGGGATAACATTTGAGACAAAGTTTGTAGGAAAATTTAAGGAAATTTATAATAAACTAAGAATCATTTGAATGAAGATGGTATAGTATATAGTCTTGCTGAATGCAGAGCCTCATATAGAGGACCGATCTAGATAGTTTCAATAATATAAGGTTAATATATGCTGAGAATTTCTATACAAAGTCAAAGTCTGACATAAAAGTAGATGAAAATAGAGAACCCAATCCAAACACCATTACTATTCCAATCATCAGTTATAGAACTATCTTAAGCGATATATCAACTTCCAATATCGATAGTAGGGCAATCGATAGTTAATTGGCTTAGGAAGACTTTTATATGATCAAATTTTGAACATGATCTCTAAAACATTCATTGATTTCAAACCAAGCCTATCTAAAACTCCATAATCCAAAAGCACCTTCTACCCTTTCGCAAGTCTCACTAAATATCCCCAAGTCTTTTGTGCTAATTAAGTCCGCAGCATCATCATCAACTAGTTATCTGCCTTACTGACCCATTTAAAGGACCTGGAAGCGGCAACTTGTTTGCCAAACATGTTCTATGAGCTGTGGGGGCCTCATAACAAAAAAAAAACTGGTCGGGTCAGCGCCCAGCACACTTGCCAAACGAAACAAAAGTTGCATCATCATCATCATCATGGCATAGTACTGTGCGGGCGGCGGTGGTGTAGCGGCTGGTGTGGTGGTGCTCCAACTATTGTACAACAAGAAAACGCGCGCCTGGCAGCAAATGATGCCATGTTATATATTTTACCGTCCATTCCTTTGCCATTCGTGCAGCTCAGATTACTCTGGGGCGATAAAAATGACTTGCCAACTTGCACATTTGGCCAAAGACAGCCAAACGAGGTGTATGAAGAGCAGCAGCGGAGGAGTAGGAGTAGTTGGCAAGGAAGAGACGAAGGAGCACAGTGTCCAAGTCCAAGTCGAAGCGAACTCGTTGCCCAAAGCAAATATTTAGATAGATTTGACTTTTCATGTTAATGGCGCGCTTTCAGCTGTTCATAATTAATCGGGCATTCGCATTGAACAAGTGAGGTATTTTTGTTAAGGCGGATGAAGAGGGGAGATTAACCAAATATCAGTGGACAGACAGATATATTATGGGCTGATTAAATGCATTGAAAGCGCATGACTTGAACATACTCGTACATATATTTGTGGAGGCAGGCGGAGATAGATGCAACAAACGGCTACTTCTGTATTTATGGCAGACTCTGATCAAGAAATAGTTTTAGCTGCTCTGGTTAAAGTTGTCTTAGTTACGAGTGATGGCTCTGAGCTACTTCAAAGCAGATCGCTTATTGTATCTTCTAGGATTCCTCTGGGTAGTTTAGATTGAAGCTGATGTTGTGGAAAATCGAATGAAGACAAAAGATCCAAAGAGAAGAATATGCTTTGTTTCAGTTAATCATAAAGTTAATCATAATCAGCGAAGGGGAATAAAGTTCTAAGTAAATCTCTTCATTTTCTAACTGCTTGGATTAGAGGGCTCAAGGTCAAGAGTTTACGAGGCTTTGTTTTCTCAGCAGCCATTTGAAATACCTTAGGAGTAAGTCGGATTCCTTGATTTCAACCATATTTCACTGTATTTAACAACAGCACAAAATCGATAACAAAAAGCAAAAATTGAAGCTTGGGGCTTGACTTTGTAGAGTCTTCAGTCTTCTAGTTTAACAACGCCGTTCCATGTCGGGTTACCTAATCATTTAAAGACTTCAACTCAAGTGTAAATTCCAATTGTATAACGATTTAACAGGCCAAGCAGGTCAAATGGAACACTGGGAGGATATGAACATAAATTTTCAATTCGAAGAAGTTGTGGTGAGGCGGCATATGTCTTAGGACCAATCCTCAATTGAAAGAGCTAAGAAGTTTTGTTTTAGGCATTCAGATTTGAAATATTTGTTTCAAGGTGTCTTGTTATTGAATAAGCAACTTCCAGAGGAAAACTATCAGGTCTGTTCCCGTTTCCACTGCGAAAAGTAAAAGAAAATCGAATTGGAATTCCATTTCCACTTCCAAAAGTTGGGGTTTTTTCGAATCAGGCTGTGACGCTAGTGGATAGAACGAGCCAGAACGAGACTGGACGATGAATATCAACAAATTCAAGTGGATTCAATCCACGCGCATTGTTTTTCTTATGCACGCTAGAAATGGGTTAAATTTTTGAAAAAAATATTCCAGACAAAGGACAATGTTGGCTACGTTCGAGTTTTATCCAGATTGGACAAGTATATCATATACCCCCCACATATGCGATCGTTCCGGAATGAATATTTAGTAGCATAAGTTGTCTGTTTTTCATCCAAATCAAAGCAAAATCGGTTTGCATCCATTTGAAGAGACCCCACGCCCACTGACTCGATCTGATCAATATCGGAGAACTATATCATATAGCTCCCATATAACCGATTGTTTCGGAATTAACACTTAGTCGCATAGCTTTTATGTTTTTCATCCAAATCAAGCCAAAATTGGTTTGAGAAGGCCCCGCGTCCAATGGTCTGGTCTGATCTGATACCCGACTGTTCCGGAATGAACACTTATTAGCATGACTTTCTGTTTCTTATCCAAATTAAAACAAATTCTTCTTGTATGCACTGTATCCACTGTAACCCCACGCCCACCGACCACATATCATCTAGATTGGTTATATATTTACAATGTGAATGGTATATAAGCTTAGGCAAGCCGAAGTTGGCCTTCCTTTTATTGTTGTGAACTGTATTTGTGTGTGTTTGGACTGTGTTTCATATACTTATATGCTTTTGTAAACACATTTCTTCGCTTGTGTGGACTGTAGTTCATAGGCTAGAAACTTTACTTATGCATTTCATAGGTTTAAAACTTTACTAATAGATTTTACAATAATTTAAACTTAATTCGATGATCTCTTAGAGAGGAGGTGGGTAAGGTAAAGACTGTACTTCCTAAGGGGATATAAACTGAATCTTCATCGGTGCTTCAGACTTGCACTACGAACTAGTACCTTATCTTAGAATACTCATCAGGGTCTATTACATATAAATTGTCCCTTAAATTTCATTAGCTTAACATACTTGTGAAGACCGTCACTCGAGACATGAACATATCACCAATTCTGCTCATAGTTTCTTAGTTTTATTTCACCTTAACAACTTTGAAAATCTATAACCAAACTATATTCCATCAATAAATAATATTTTGAAATAACTTTAATCAATAATTAGCTTTAGATAAGTGTTTTAAGAGAGTGTTAACCCGTTAACTTCCTTGTCATTGTGGTGGCCATTGCGATTGCTTTGATCGGCAGTAAAAATTGTTAATATTAATATCTACGAGCTGTCATTAAATAATGCCACGCAATAAAAACTCAACAGCAAAAATAAAACTCAATACAAAATGCATATGAAAATGCAAAACGCTTTGGCCAACACAAAATCCGACAACAACAAAAAAAAATGGGGAAAAAAATATTATACAATTTATTAAAAATTGATTGTATTGCCACGCCAGAGCAACAAGCAAGGCAACAACACTAGCAACACTTTGGGACTAGCCCCCACCAGTCCAGTCCACCCCATGTCCAGCCCGTCCACATCCAGGCTTGGCCTGGCCACTGGAGCACTTGTTGTGTTGAGAGCGGGGCGAACGAGCGTTTTGGCAAATGGCAACATGAAAAATCAACCAGCAAAAAAATATAATAAAAATCAACCGACAAATAAAAGGAAAAATCTTCAAACGGACAAACCAACATGCGAACGAACCAACGAACCAATCGAAGCGAACCGCACTGAATGTGAAAATTGCATTTTAATAAATTCAGCCACACGTACAGAGATTCGGACGGAGCTAGTGCGCCTGGCCAGCTTTATCGGCGTTGTCTATATGATATGCGTTCCATAAATGATTTTAATGCGTGAGTGTGTCAATAAATTTGCAATTGCTGCGGCTTTCAGCTCCGATCGACACACGATCGTGGGCCAAATGAATATTTGTTGTGGCTGCCGCCTGCCGCCTGCCTTCTCACTCTCATTCTGATAAGCGTGAGTTCAGCTCAAGTCGGCATTGAGGTGATGTTGACTTGACGTTGGCATTGTAATAATAGCTAAAGGGTGCTCCAAAATGTATGAAGGAGGAATGTTTGTAGGAGGATACAAAGTTCACAAGATAAGGGTTATGTAAGGAGTGATAAAGAGATTTTGAGCTGCCAAAAGTTTTGAAGAATTTGTATGTAAATTCTATTCTTGATCAGCATGACAAGCCGGATCGATATAGCCAAGTCCTAAGTCCATCTGCCTGTGATGTCTTCTGAGCCTCCTTGTTGTGGTGCTACTGTCGCGCAGATTGATGGCAAAGGTGTTCACCAGCATGTTGAGTATATCTGCTCTGCATGGTCTGCTGTCTTCCTCGTGTACTGAGGGGACTCGGAGTTCTTCATGTATTTCGTCATTTGAGTGGAGAATATGTGCGTGGGAGATAGTCCTAAGAGCCTTGTTCTGGGCTTTTTGTATGGGAGAGCAGTTGGTTCGACTTGCTGAGCCCTAGATAGGGATTCCATACGTCCACATTGGCTTGTATATAAGAAGTTTTGCCTCAGGGTGAATCTTTTGCCGATAAGTCAGAGGTACTTTTTCAGTTTATGATTGATTTGCGCCTTTTTGGAGAGTAGGTGGGGTCCCCAAGCTAGCCTTCTGCCAGGCCCAGGTACTTGGCTGTAGGACTGCTTGGATTAGTTGTTCCGTCAAGGTGCACTGGGGGCACTTCCCTTTTCTCAGAGAAAACGTCCTATGTGGTGACTTTTCGGGGTTGAGCATTATGTTCCATCTAATGAGCCAGTTGCTATCAAGGTAAATAGAAAGAAGGTAAATAGATAGAAGTTTGCTTTACTGCCTATTTCTACAGCTGAAGGAAATACGTTTTAGACTACTAAGTTTTCATTCCTTTTTAGAGTTCTGCAAGGATATATAAGACTCGGGTAAAGGAAGATGGCCTTCCGCTCTTGTTACATATATAGATTGGTGGACTTTGTTGTTCTCCTTGCAGGTATGATCAGTAGACGAAGAGGATTCCCTTTTTCAGTTGTTTAGAAATGTGTATGGCAATTGCCACCATCTTCTTCAAATTCAGAATGGTATGATGATGTCTCCACCCCAAAGTCTACAAGAAACAGTGACACCTTGAAGATACATTTCCCTCTCAGCAAAAACTTGTATTTTTCTGGACCTAGTGTGCTACAAATTTGACGCCCAACAAAGTCCTCACGTTGAATTTTAAATCAGTGAAATCTTTCCCTGATGAAACAAGTCAACAAGTCCCAAATCTTCGTTGTATTACTTCACACCTCGCTCACAAATTCCAAAATTGTCCACTTTATCTGGAATTCGCAAACACCCTTTATGCCTTACACTCCCCTTTTCCCCAGCTCAGCTGTCTGGCTACCGCTGCTTTTTGGCTTTAATTAAATTTCTGCACTTGACCCGCATCGCTGATTTTTTATCAACTGCGATTTATCTTTCGATTTATGCTCGACCGACCCGACCATATTGTATGCATATATACCATATTTGTTTGTACATTTTAATGTTGCTTGTCACAACAGCTCGAGAGCAACACCTCCAAGACAATTTCTCACGTTTGGAACTTAAGACGGGGTATAAAAAAAATTAAAACAAAAATTATGACATAATATTAATAAACATTCGAGATTTGGCGGCTCAAAAAAGCCGGCCGCTCCGCACTTGAAATTATTTATTTGGTGGTCTCCAGCGATTTGACCCGCTCTAGAAATGAGCGAGACTTGGACTTGGACATTGAATTTGGATTTGTATTTGGATTAACAGTTGTTGCAGTTGTTGTTGCTGTTGTTGTTGTTGTAAGTGCAAGATTATGGTTCTGCAGTTTGCATGTACGAATTTAATTAAAAATTTTGTTTGCGTGCATATTTCATAAATAATTATTATCGTTTCGTTGTTTATATTATTTATGAGTTTGCTGTTACAGCTCAAGTCTAAATCATGTTCAGGCCGCCGTGTTGGCAAAAAAGTTAATGGAAAACCCCAAAGTTTAAGGCTTTGTGTAACATACACTGAGAAAAAAACCCCACTTTCTAGCATCTGTACAATTCTTATTGAATTCATATTCATTCAGATTGTTCTTGAGGGTATTTCTTAGGCTTCTTAAAACGGTTCATGAATTGGTGCTTTGGTTCTTAGAATGACAAAATTTTGTTTTTTTCTTCAGAACGCTGCGGTTCGAAAGTGTTCTTGAAATGATCCAAAACCTTATTGAAATTAGAACACATCTTTCTCGATGTATTCCAGAACGTTCCTATACGGATCCCAAAGCGTTCGAAAGGTAAGAACAAAAGATCATTCTGAAATCGAGAAAATCACATTTACTATATAAGAAACAACGCGATTACCATACTATTGAGTATGAAAATATTGATTTTCTAATGATTTTATTACTTATTGAATGATTTTTTTTCTTAGTGTACACACACACATACAGACATAATCTATGTAAGAGAAATAAATTGAAATAAATTTAAGAATTAGTAATTGCCATGGTAGAAGCAATCGATTGTATTAAATCAAGGCTGAGGCTGATTCCGTTTAATGAAATGTGAAAAGGTTTTCAGGCAGTTGCCTGCCTTTAATTCCTTGAGTCTCAACAAACTATCTGCATAAACGAACAGGTGTTGCCTTTGCAGTTGTTTGGGCATGTGTATGCCACCGTCTTGTTCGAATTCAGAATGGTATGATTATTTCTCCAGACCAATGATAGTGCGGCTTTTTATACCCGTACTGTAGTAGGGTTAACGAGTATATTGTATTCGTGCAAATGTATGTAAGAGGCAGAAGGAAGTGTCCCCGACCCCATAAACTATATTCTTGATCAGCATTAACAGGCATTAAACACCTAGATCTCGCAGACGATAAGAGCTAGAGTCACCAAATTGGGTATGTAGACTCCTCTTTTGGGGCGTAGACTCTAGAGGTGGGAAACAATCGATGGCACTATCGATATTATCGGTAATGGGCACCATCAATGGTGGATCACTATCGACACTATCGACTCAGCCTCCTATCGATGATGCCGCACTGAAGATAGTGTTACCGATGGTTCTGTTTACACATCACTGAAATAAATTGCCCGTTTTTCTTCATTTGTGGCGTCGCTTGACTTAACAAGATGGATTTTCCTTCAAATTAAAACACTAATGCTCAAATATTTGTGCATTCCGGCAACATCTGTGGTGTCAGAGAGAGTCTTTAGCAAGGTAGGACACTATCGATGTCACTATCATCCACTATCGATGGCTTTGAAAAAACTATTGGCGGTCATCGATGTTTTTGGAAAATTTATCAGCGGCCATCGATGCTGCCGACTATCGATAGTTTTTCCACCTCTAGTAGACTCCCCTTTTGGGGCATAGAGGTGGAAGTGGGATATAAGCAGCCTCTGCTAGTGCCTTTTTTGCATTGTTGGGATATGAGCGTAACACTCAAATTGGTGCTGTCCCTTTCCTTGTCCAGTTTTTGCTCTTGACTCAGTCAATGGACAAAATCAAAGGAAAATTCAACATTTTAGAGGCACTCATTTGTTTACTGATATAGCAGATAGCGGTCTCATAACATTTGCTGCGGCTGTGGCCAAAAGGAGTTTTTCTAACTGCTCAAGTAATTAGGATTAGGCCTATCACAAAGTGTTGCATACCTTTGAGTGTGTTGTATATTGAATAAATGCTGAGTACGAGCATCTTATAGTCGGAAAATCGACTATAGCGTTCTCACTTGTTTAGTCAGTTCTATAGACCAGGCTACTTTTCCCTATCTTAAGTTGACCCCGACTTCTCCTTCGCTTCTATTCTTGGAGTCCCTATCAGATGTATCACCATATCTGATCAGGGTTAATCTCCATAGATATTTCTCTTGCCTGCGAAATTCCGATCAACACGAACCCCATTCGATTTCAATTACAATACAGATTTCTCCAGATTACAAAGTAAACCCTAAACCCATCTTTCTTTACCATTTCACCCCAAATTACATTGAACACTTTCCCACAATCATCATCATCATCAATTAAATCAGCCTAATCAACATATATAATGCCGACACTTACATTAACAATTTGCTAACTATATGCAATTATCTTGCATAATCCATAATTTGGCCACACGCAGCAGAAACTTTCCTTCATTAAAAATCCTGATAGTCGTCGTTAATGCTGCTATTTACACCAAAAGCAAGCAAATCTTTATGAAAAATCCATAAAAATTATGCTTAGTATCTGTTTGATATCTGTCTACCTGTCTCCCTCGCTCGCACTCACACAGAGCCATCAAAAGAGCCAGAAAATTGTCTATAAAAATTGCAATTAAGCGACTTTGAACGCATATCTAAACATGTCGCGATCGACGACTGCGAATGTGATTGGAGCTGAGGCTGAGTTGGGGACTGAGAAGAGACAGACTCGTTGACGACGTCTGTGACAATTTTTGTGGCGGTTTTCAATTTCGGTTTCTATTGCTGTTGCAGTTGTGGCAATTGAAGTGGCAGCCGCAGCTCGTTAAAAAGTCGGTCTTCGGGGCTTTTAATAAGCCGCGCGCGCGCGTCGTTTATGGCACATGAAAATCATTTAATCGTTGGCCATATTTGGTGGCTCAGACTGAGGCCCTGGCTGATCTGAGCTGAGCTGAGCCTTACATTTTCGGCAAAGACTTTGCCAATAAAGTATAAATTTATAAGCTTAGCCGCCCACATGCTCCGCCTAATGACAGACAAGACGACAATGTTGACGTTGTCTATTGACAGTAGCTTCAAATTATGAGCCACAAATCGCTGGCAATTGAATGTTGAACGCTTATTAAATGCCAATCCAATCTTCCAGTCTTCCACATGTTGTGCTAATTGCAGAAATAAATCTGCTAAACAATTTCAATTTCAATTTGTTAATGATGTAGTCGAGTCGAGTTGAGTTGAGTTCATAAATATGCAATAATCGAAGAGAAAAACCAAAGACTCAAAGGGAATCAAGTTGTACTTTAATTAGACATGAATCTCGAGCTGGCTTTGAAGCAGCTGCTTTCAATATAATTTATGTGTGTGGTGCGAAAAAATTATAGCCATAATTGGATTCAATTAATAATTGGCCAGCGCGTAATTACGAAAGTGTGTGAGTAAGTTTTTACAGCATTTACAGCACTTAGATTATGGTTGGAATTTAGAAAAAATAACGAAAGAGGAAGTCTGAGTTCGGGTACTCGAAGCTTTTATACCCTTACAGAGCTATAAAAGGGAAAGAAAACTGAGTGAGTGGACTGAAACGTATTTGCTTTAGCTGTAGCAATAGGCAGCGAAGCAATCTTGTGTGCTTTGTGATGTGCAAACACACACCCTTTTGATATACATACATACAACACATTCGAATTCCAAGAAATCGGACATATAATACAGGCTTATATATAAAATGTGGCATCCTTAGTAGACTGATTAGGATGCCCATTAGTGGCTTAGTGGCGTCTGAATGAGATTTCATAATCCATTAAGGCAAGTCCACGTTGCATTCCGCGTCCAGCATATTCATCGGAATTGGTTCGGAATACCATTCACTAAATGGTATATTAATTTTGTCAGGAAGCTTGCAAAACATAGAAGGAAGTGTTTCCGACTATATATATTCTTGATTAGCATGACAAGGGGAACCCAAATAGCCTTGTCCGACTCTCCGTCCGTTTCAGCACAAAGATCTCAGAAGTCGTGAAAGCTTCAGAGCTGAAAGTCAAATTCGACTTTTATTAAGATCAGACAACTATACCATATAGCTCCCAAATAATCGATTCTTTCAATTAGGAGCATAAGAATTCCGTTTGAAAAGGCCCAAGCATTAAGGAGCTGGTCGGTTGTAAGATGGCATTAGGACAGTCTACCTGTAAATTCCAAAGTCATTCGTGATGAGAAAGTCGGTAAAACTGTTTTAAGATTACTTATTGAACAAAAAGTTGGTGATAAAACAAATCAAATATTTAATGGGATGCCACGCCAATAGAAAGCAAGCGTGGCAGGTCCCTGCCGGACTTCGGCAAACCGCGGCAAATACGCAGCGCTATTATGTTAGAGTACTTGAGTTTTTAAGAATTATGGAGGGCAGCTGTGCGTTGAGAACAAACCTGCCAACTCTTAAGAAGCCAAAAGCGCAAAAAGAGCTGCCAACTTTTGCAAATATTCAAAATATCCGTTAAGGCATATTCAATTGTGCAGATGTTGATGAAGAATCGAAACCTATTTAGGTTTACATATCAATAACTTGCACATATGTTGGACTCCTTCGTCCGTGTCCTTTCATTCTTGATAAGCAATGAATGTTATAACATTTGATAGAATCTTTCAGATTAAAGGTTATCCAACTATATTCTCATAAACACAAATTTGTAGGTATTGAATGTATTGTATGTTGTATGTAGGAATACAGGCGAAATTTCTGGCCCACTAAATTTGAGATGTAGTAAATGTTGAAATGTCGTTGATTTCATATCTCGTAGCACCAAAACACCCTCAAAACATATTAAAAACGCTTGATAAAGGAAATCCATGAACTAGATCTGTTGAGTTTTTCTCTATCTTCGTACTAAAGGAATACAAATAAAGCTGAAAACTAAAATGTTTACACATACATTTCTCCAAATCTCTAGAGTTTTCCCTGACACCGCCCTATATGCAGCTATAAAGCTAAGGTGTTTCTATGCCATTTACAAAATGGTATATTAATTTAATCAGGAAGTTTGCAATGCACAGAAGAAAGCGTTTCCAACTATATAAATTATATATATTCTTGATCAGCATGAAAAGGGGAATTGAAAGCACATGGCTGTCTGTCCATCTCTCTGTTTCAACACAGAGATCTCAGAAGTCTTAAAAGCTACAGAGCTGAAATTTTTACCATATAACTCTTTTATCTGCAAGCTGGTCAAGTTAGAGTTTTATCCAGATTGGACAATTATATCATATAGCTCCCATATAACCGATTGTTCCGGAATGAGCCCTTCGTAGCATAACTTTTCTGTTTTTCATCCAAATCAAACCAAATTCGGTCTACATCCATTTGAGGATTCCCCACGTCCAATGGTGTGATCTGAATACCATCGGACCACTATATCATATAGCTACCATATAACCGATGGTTCCGGAATGATTATATAGTAGCATAACTTTCCTGTTTTTCGTCCAAATCAAACCAAAATCGGTTTGCATCCATTTGAGGAGACCCCACGCCCACTGACTCGATCTGATCAAGATCGGACAACTATATCATATAGCGCCCATATAACCGATTGTTCATAAGTGAACGCTTAGGAGCATAACTTTTATCCAAATTAAAACAACTTCGTCTTGTACCCACTGTAACTCCACGCCCACCGACCAAATTTGATCCAGATCGATTATGTATTTACAATGTGAATGGTATATAAGCTTCGGCAAGCCGAAGTAAGCCTTCCTTTCTTGTTTTCTTTGTGATCCCAAAACATCTGAGAGAGCCTACTTTCGCTTCTGAAGTTTTCTGGAAAACAACAGCATTTTGCATGCACATAAAATCTAGTAATAAATCTTTACAACTCCTGCTCGTTTATGGCATACTTATACTATATATATATATATATATATCTATTTCATCAGCATACTATATCTTACTTATTGCACTTCATAAACAACTGTATTAGTTTGTTGGCTGCTAATCCGCTCCACGCTAACCCAAGCTATTGCCATTGCCACTTCTCCCGCATTTTAAGCAAATGCCAACCATATAAATATAAATGTTGATTGCCTATGCTCACATTAATCTTAATGCCCCCGCTGTCCACCTCCCCTACCGCCCCTACCGCCCAGCTCAGCAAATGCCGCTTGCCATAATAAGTATTTAAGATGCCAAAGCGTTTTGCGTATTAATCGCAGCCAGCCATAATCGAGGCAAATCCCAGCGAACGTGACTCGAGGCAAGTGGCGCCACCTGCCGCCGTCCCCAAGCCGCTACCGCCAGATATTGCCACTCAAATCTCAAACCCCTGCAGGCCAGTGTAAAATGAAACTGAAAGTTGCCAAGTCAAAAATTTGCATTTTGTATTTAGAATCTGCATTTGAAAGAGGCGCCGAAAATAAAGCAAAGGAAACGACCTCGGAATGGACCATGTCAAGCAGCACAAGGGTTGGGGGCGGGGAGTTTGTATGTGAACGAAGCTCGAACTGGAGCTTAAGCTGGAGCTGGAGTGTGACTTATGCGGGTGCCACAACAAGACATGTAACGAAATAGGCAAGCTGCAAGAAAGAAAAACATAAAAAATTATACCAGTTGCTGCAACTGCAACAACAACAATAACAACAACAACAACAACATTTGCAACATGAATGACTCGTTACGCCTGACCTATGTTGGCCATTTGTTGTTGCAGTTGCAGTTGCCATTGCTGTTGCTGTTGGGCTTTGGCCGCCGTCGCCGTTGCCTTTGCCGTTGCCGTCCTCGATTGCCTCGACTCGGACGCTGCTCTACCGGTATGGGTCTCTGCGTCTCTGAATGGCGTCCAATTCGATTATTCTAACATGAATTATAGTTCGTGTTCGCTGAATGGACAATTATGAATTTATCATGTTCAATTTTAACAGATATTTTCCAAGTGATCTTTTTTCGTTTTTCATTTTCATTTTTGTTGTTTGCAGCGGTTTAGCTTTTCTGCTGTTGAAATTGCAATGGGTAATATATGGAAGTACAAGGGTATGTTGAAAAGTACTTATGTTTGCCATTTTAAGACAGACAAGAAAAATATGCATCCCAAACGCAGTCGAAGTAGGCGTGTTTATAGATTAAACTATCCCAATAAATTAACAATTTTAATACTCGAACTCTAGTAGAGCGAACTGTATCTAACTGGCATAGGGATGCGTTTCCGACCCTAAAAAGTATAATTATTCCTGATTAGCATCAACAGCAGAGTCGATTTAGCCTTGTCCGTGTGTTCTTTCGTATTAACATCTAGATCTCTGAGACTATAAGAGCTAGAATCACCAAATTTGGTAGACTCCCGCCCCCTCAATTCTATAAAAACCGAATGTCTCCCACAATACCTGACGCATTTGGTTGTATATGTATATGTATAAGCAGATTATCTAGCGATTTGCCGATTTTCATCATGATCGGATAATAATTGTAGACAAAATCGTAAAAAAACACATTTTGTATGAGAGCACCCTACCCCCACAAAAATATCACAAAGTGTTGGAAATTACTATAAGAATGGATATCATTTTGCAATAAAGAAAGCACGGCTCGCTTTGTTCATCATTATCATCTCTGGCAACTGCGAAAAGCATTCTATGTGGGGTTGGCGTTAGGTCCACGACGACACCCGAAGCCTTGCACAATGTTGACGAAGCGACGGTTGTACTGGATCCTGCGCTTATCGCGTCCGGTCTTCTTCTTTTCCTGCTTCTCAACTTTGGGGGTCTGGCCCTTGAGTTTACCGACACGCTCCAGAGAGCCCTGCACCTTACCTCTTACCATGGGAATGATGATGTCCAGCACGAACGAGATGGCATCCTGAGAAAACCACAAAGTCTCAATTGTTGCCAAGCCACGAACGAAGAGCTGCATGTTGAATGTGGTCTTGTCACTGTGCGGATCTACCGAAAAAGTGTTGCATAGTTTTCAGTGTGTCAAATTTTCATCAAATATATGACATTTTCTTGGTATATTTCTATACAGCCTATTGATGAGATTCTCCATTTGAGGTGAAATCGTTTTAGAAGTACTTTACTTAGATGATCTCATTTACATAACACATATCTATGGCTTATTTCTCCTCGCCATCGTTTACGTTTATTATGCGTGAGAATCCAAAACCAAGCCAGGATAAGTCACCATGTGACTCTATCTACTTCACAGGAATGAAACAAGAGCTGTGGGTGGCACCAATAACGGGTCTACCGTGCTTAACGGGCTCGTAGGTCAAAGAGAGTTCACCCAAATAGTGGTCAATCATCTCAGGCTTGACCTCAACCTGACTAAAGTCCTTGCCATTGTACACACCAATGATGGAGCCGGTCATTTCGGGGACAATGATCATGTTCCTCCATTGGTTTTCTCTTCAAGCCGCGCAAGAAACGTCTGGCGAGCATGGCTGTGCTTCAACTCCGCCAGCTAGTTGTTGGGCATATCCAGCCACTGATCCAAGGCAACACCACGATAGGTGATCTTCTTGCAGGTACGCTTCTTCTTAAGAGTTTCAGCGGCTCCCGAAACTAAGTTTCTTTGGAGCTTCTCAAGACCTCCAAAAGTGTTTGAACCTCTTTAATGTAGTATGAAATCTTGATATAAATCGATAAATACTCCCAGCAGTTCGTTCATATATGTATTAACAGATTGTAATGACAGCTCATTCTCTCAAATCTTAAAACTTCTTAGTATACCCTCGTACATTTATTTTCATTGCTGTTGTTGCTATTTGGCTCTGGCATTATAGATATATACTCGTACATAATTAGTTTGTGCGGCGGCTCGCTGTGAACAATTTCGTTTACGCCTTTATTTTTGGCTCAAAATTGCACTGAAGATTTATATATTGCATAATCTAAAGTGGATTTCTTTCAATATAACAACTTCCCCCTATTCGATTAGTCATCATATGGGAACGGAACGGAATCAGGCCCAATTCCAGGCTCGTAGTTGAAGAACTCTCAAAGCTATTTGATTGGTTTCGCTTCCAGGTTGTGTTGCATGTTGAACTTGCATCATTCACAACTCAAACAAACAAACAGCAACAACAACAACAACAACAAGAGCAACAAACAAACACCACATAAATAAATTTCTCGAAACTTTTGCAATAATTTAACAGAAAATTGCCATGCTCATAAAAATATATAAAATATTTATTGAATTTATGAAAAGACAAACATTTAAATCAGGCGATTTGGCAATGCGCCGCAAGCTAAATATGTACTCGCAAACTGGAGCTGGGCGACTTTATATTTGATATATATGCACTTACAGTGGGGTATTGTAACTCAGTTCTGATATTTGTAAGGCTTAGCTGGAAGGTTGTTGGATCTCAGGGTCTCGCAGTTTTTAAGGTGAGAAAGCCAAGTGTAATAGATTAAGGTTCTTTTTCCTTTGAGCTGAATGAAATTTGGGGAGTTTCAGCTAGGAAATTGTTGTTTTCCTATGAGTTTTCAGATAAGATATAGTTTAGTCCAGTCTTGAAATTATGACACAGCAGATCTGCAGACAAGGCCGTAGCCAGCGAGCTCAGGGGAAGGAGCTTTGCTCCCCCTACAACTCACTCGACTTTCAGTATAAATTCACTATAAGTTTGCCAAAAGTTTGCGTGTCTCAAGAACATTCAACAACTCCTTAAAAAGCTCCATGATCATCCTCCTTATATAAAACATTGCTGTTTCTTCAACTACATCTGAAATTTTTAATACTAATTAATTGAAAATCACCTTAAATACAGCAGCAAAATATATTTAATTGCCATCTCTAATCAGTTGCTCAAACATTCATTCACTCTTCACTCCCCTTGCACTTGCACTTATCTATCTATATATTGTTTGAAAATTTTTGGATTTTTTTCCCTCGCAAGTCCAAAAGCACTAACGAGTTCATTCATATCATTAGCCTCGATAGAAAACCTCACGCCATTATAACACAAATATTTGCTAACAATAAAGGCACACGAAAAATGCCATTAAGCTAACCCAGAGAGACTTGCACTGCCAATGCTCCTCTGGGGCCCACGAATTGTGCTCAGTGCTAAATCTGAACTCTAACCCTCATTTGCGATCGATTCGTGGCGATTTTGCAGCCTCAGAGTCTGGAATATTTGCGCTTTTCGTGTTCGAACGTGCAAAAATCCAGCAAAATTTAGTTGCTCACTTTTATGTAATTTCCCTTTTCTTTGTGTAGAAGACGGCCGGCCAGTGGGTGACGGAGGGGCAGGGGCAGTTTGAGTGGCCGCCCGCTGCTCTAAACGAGCATGAAAGTGATTGCCAATAATTGCATAATCAAGGCAGAGCACCAGGTAGGCAGGCAGGCAGAGAATCGCTTCAACAGGTTGCAGCTTCAAATGGATGACGACTGACACTCCGGAGTTGGTTGATTCACAGCGTTGGCAGCAGAAAAGTAAAAAAGTGAAATTTGACATTGAGACAGCGGCACGATCGACGAACCAACTCTGGCCTCACACTCCACCTCCAGTAGAAGCGTCAATGACCAGCGTTAACAAATGTTGCGCAGCAAACAGTACAAAAAGTACAAAAAAAAAGAGACGAATTCCCTGAAAATAATGGCATTTGGCAACAAAGAACACATATTCATAAAGGCCCAGGCAAAAAAAGCATTCTCACACGAAAGACAAATAAAAGCAAATTTATCACGCATCATGAGTAATTTCTTCAACATATTTACGACACCATATTATCGCTCAAATACGGCCAGTATAAAAGCAGATTATACAAAGAAAACAACAAAAGGCGAAGGCGCTATGTACCTATCGAAATTCATATACCCTTGCAGTGGGGTAAGTTTTTTGAAGTGAAATCACCTAATATTTTATAATGATGAACTCTGAGATTCGGTGCTGATTCTGTTGTTAATCTAATGAGAGTTCTTCTGAGAGGGGGAAATGCTTTAGATACATTGATCATGAGCTCAGCAATGGAAGCCTTGAAACTTAGTAACTTTACAATACTTTAGTGCTATATAACTGATTTGAAATACATCGTAGTGACTAGTTTGGATCCCAAATCTTAACTGTGGATATTCAGCATATCCTCCACAAACACACCCTCCCCCCTTCTAAGATCTACCACCGCTATTGCCGCTTGCTACTTAACAGCAACAGCAGTGAGCTAGTAAATCTCATCAAAACACAAGCTAAGAGGCCTTCTGCGCTCTAGTTAAATAAACCTTGATGTAGGGGAGTTAGTTACAATCTACTATTAAAATGCATCGCACATCTGCTCCCGAAATCTATAGTGAAATAAACGTAAGGTTCAGTTGATTGACTGAGTTATAATTTGAAGCCAATACGTAGAAGAACAGGTGCTACTATGGGCTCAGTAAGCAACTGAACAGTGGAGCTCTCTCTCTCTCTCAACAGATGAAACTAACAAACTCTCATCCTTCCGGTACTACCCTTAGATGGTGTTGAGGCCGTGATATAATTGCCCTATCATTAGCGTAGGCATCATCATCTTCTTCTGATCCGATATACACCTCTCATTCAAGACCGCGCTGGGAATATCCACCGTGTAGAGACTGTATAAAATAGGTCCTAAAATACTGCCTTAGGGCACTTCTAATTCCTTGCTTCCACTTGTCGTGTGTTTGTCCTTACAGCCCACTGTAAATGTTCTGGAGATTAGGTAGCTGGCGAGTACGTGGTAGTAATTTTCGGGTAGTAGCAACTTCTGCTATGGTCTGGACAGTAGCACAATCAGATGCAGCTGTTCTAGTGGTGTTCGAGATGAAAATTGTTCGCAAGAACTTTGATCCTATTTGGGTATTCTATGAAACGATGAGCTGTATGAGCTGTACGGCGACATTGATCATGGTAAGGCGAAAGAATACTACAAAACTTCGCCGTTTGAGTCATGTTATACGTATGAATGAAGATGAAGAAACTTCCAGCTTAGAAAGTACTCAATGCGGTAGTTGTCGGACAACGGAGGAGCGGAAGTCCCAGGGTACGTTAGAAGGACCAAGTGGCTGAAGCCTGACTTCATTTGGTGTTGCCAATTGATGGAAAAGCGCAACAGAAGTACATCAGGCAGAGAGACCCAGTAGGGTTGTTATTGCCACATTCTACTACTACACATTAGCTATAAACCAAATCGTAGTCCAGTTCTGTTTCTATCCTAAAGTTTTCTCATACAAACTTGTGACTTCTTTGCTATTTTTTTTTGTATCTTAAAAATTAATCTGCTTCTTTCAAGACTACTAAAAATCTCTGCTAAATTTGATTCGATTTTTCCTACATTTCTCATGACCCAATTTGAGTCAATTGCGATTTAGTCAACGGCACCTATGAATACATACACTAGCATACTCGCCTACATACAAACATCAGTCTATGTGTGTCTCTTTGCATTCACGTTCACACCGCTTTGATACTGATGTCTATCTGTGGATTTTGGCACGCATGCGTTAATTGTTGGCGTGGGGCATGGGGGCACAACAGGCAGGCACACACACACACACAAAATGGCAACAACAGCAACATCAGCAACCATAACAACATGAGCAACATCCTGCGCGTGCCCCCAAAACACACAATATATCAAATCTAGCGCTCTCTGTTACTGGAGAATATCGCGTTTTGCCTGATTGCGGTTGCCTATAAATCACTGCTCGACTTGGAGTCTGGCAACGATTGCAATCATCTCAGAGGCAGACAGCACGCACGCGCGTAAGTCAGGATAATGCCAGGCAGTCTTAGAGATAGAGATAGAGTGAGAGAAAGAGAGATATATTGAGAGAGTTGAACAACTTCATTAGAGTTGCGTCTTGTCTTGATTCTGCTGTTGTTGTTGTTGTTGTTGCGGTTGAACTATTTGGCAAAGCTCAGCAACATGATTTATGCCAGGCGACAGGCGTACAACTTTTTGCACTCATTTCAGCAATTTGACAATTAATCAATTGCAACAACAACAACAACAACAGCAATAAGAACGGCCACAATCCAAGCATTAGTCAGCAATCAGGCAGACAACAAATAAATATACATTTGCTGGCAATTTTTATGTTTTGAGGTCAAACACTCGAGCGGCGAGTTCGAGTTCAGAACGTGCGGGTGCACATAAAAATAAAAATCGATCTATCGCAACTAAATCTATCGTATGGCCATTGATTGTTGTTGTTGTTGTTGCCTTTGTTGCTGTTGCTGTTGCTGTTATTGGGGCTAAGTGACATGTGACATATTGTCAACGCATTCGCCTGACGATCATTTGCATAAATTCCAATTGTGTTGACAAACATTGTTGCTACACACGGCAACTGCAACTGCAACAACAACTGCACCAGCAGCAGCAGCAGCAGCAATCGGAGTGACAAAAATGTTGCCGGCTACAAAATGGCTAATTGTGTAAGCATGGCAATCGCTTTTGTTTTGTGCTGTTCTGCTTTTGTTGCCATTGTTGTTGTTGTTGCTGTTGTTGTTGCTGTTGTTGTTTTGCATATGTCAGCTTGGCATGAAACTAATCAACAGCTGTTGTTATTGTTCTTGTTGCCGTTATTTTTAAATTTGAACTTTGAGCCACTTAACTCGTATTTCTGTTAAAGGCAACATGGTGAAGTGCCTGCCTGCTCTGACCAAGAATTCAGTTAATGGCGCCTCAAATTATTGTACTCTTAAGTTTTGTTGGTAGGCAACAAATAAATTGGGAAACTTCACTATAAAATGTAATAAAAAACAAGATAGGAAGTTTAACTTCTGAGACCCGAAGCTTATATACCCTTGCAGAACTATAAAAAGGAAAGAAATCTTGTTAGTATTCTAAGGAGTATTTCCTGTAATTGTAGCAATAGGCAGCGAAGCAATCAATCTTTCGAATTACCTTCAAATAATTTGTGAATTGTGATATACAAACACACAAACTTTCATATACGTATACATGTACATACATACTACACATTCGCATTCCAAGAAATCAGCTTATGAGAGAGAGAACAGACCTAACACTTTGTTAGCGCCATCTATTGTATAAAGCTTGCATTAATAAGTTTTTATATGGAAGCTATATGTTATAGTAGTCCTATCTTTATGATTTACATATGAGCAGCTTACAGCAAAAAGAAATCTATGGTGAAATTACTTACATAGCTAAAAACTAAGAGAATAGTTTGCATAGAAACGGACGGACAGACAGACAAACAGAGAGACGGACATGGCTATATCTACTCGGCTTGATTTGATATTCTACATGTATAATAGATGGTGACTCTGGATCATGCTGTAACAAGCTGGAAGAAAAGATGGGTATAACCATCAGCGCGGAGAAATCTGCTGGAATGAGTAAATACACTGCAAGAAACCATGCAGAACCCCAACCATATTAGGCCACCCGATTACTCTTAAGGACTCGCATTGCTTGCGGAGCTTAGCAAAATGGCTCTAAATAGCAAAGTGATGATATACAAGCTAGAGATGGGAAACAATCGATGGCACCATCGATATTATCGATGGTGGGCACTATCGACTCGGCCTACTATCAATGATGCTGCACTGAAGATAGTGTTATCGATGGTTCTGTTTACACATTACTAAAATAATGGCGTCGCTTGACTTAACAAGATGGATTTTCCTTCAATTAAAACACTAATGCTCAAATATTTGTGCATTCCGGCAACATCTGTGGAGTCAGAGCGAGTCTTTAGCAAAGTAGGACACTATCGATGTCAGTATCGTCCACTATCGATGGCTTTGAAAAAACTATTGGCGGTCATCGATGTTTTGGAAAACTTATCAGGGGCCGTCGATGCTGCCGACTATCGATAGTTTGCCAACTCTATAACAAGCAGGTGATTGCACTTGTCTTTAGATATGCCCTACCCATTTGGAGATCCTGTTCCAAAAACAAGCTTAGAAGAATACAGATTCTTCAAAATAAGTCGGACTCCCCGTGGTATGTGAGCCACAGCAGTCTGCATAAGGACCTGTGTGTCAGACATGTAGGAGATGAAGTAAACTCACCAGCTACAAAACATTTTGATATAAAAATATTTGTCTTGGTCATTTTTAGCGTCTCCTTTGTGTTCCGCGCAAGTCTCGTTCTTAAAGCTCGTTTCGTTATGCCAAAGCAATTTTCTGTTTTCCCTGAAAAAGTTACCCATCTTGTTAGGTTGACATATATGTGCTTTTCTTGTTATATTTCTCAACTTTTTCAATGGAATGCTGTACTATATGTTTTCGATCTCCATTTGCCAGAAATGATGTGTATGTAAGGCTTTGCGGATCCCCTTCTTGCAGCTGCAACACCAAGCCATCCTTTCATTCCAAGTTAAAAACTATTAAAATTATTTATTTAAATATATTTCCTTTATCAGATTTCCTTTGGCGAATTTTCCAAATTTCCTCTACATGTTTTCATTTTTTATGCGAGTGTTGACTTGCAATCAATTTAATGTGTAAATTTGTTGAGATTTTACAACTCATACAGGTATTTATGTGGCAAAGTGCCGGCGGGTCATAGTGTTTTATATTAAATTTCATTTAAATTATGAGCTGCAACAGGCCCAAAGACATGCAGCAAGCCAAAAATGTTGTGGCAAACCCAAGCCCCCTCAAAGCAACACCACCAAAAGCTGCAGCAGCAGCAGCAGCTAAAATCGAACAAATCGCCGCATCTGCCAAATAAATTGCTGGTATTTATGTTTCTTCGCATAAATTGATGCACTCGTATGGAGGAATGGTTATAGTGGCGACGGAGATGGAATGGACAAAACGTGACCAATTTGGTTTATTTACACCGTATTGTACATAAATTGCGATTGTTTAGCAAAGTTTTGGCAACATTGCAGTGCCGTGTTCGAGCTGCATGTGGGCAGCGTGTACTTTCTCCTCAAAAGCTTAGCCTACACTCTGGAAAAATTGATCTATATTTGAACGTTTTGAGAGGAAAATGGTGACAAAGTCAGCTTTAGAATATATTTTTCTTATAAATTTGCTGAAACTTTTGACTAAAGTTTGAAAATAAAGTAGCTTTTTATAAAATTCATAAAATATGTGAATGTACGCACAGAAAGACGTGTCTTCGACTATATAAAGTAGAAATATTCTTGATCAGCATGAAGAGGCGATTCGATAGAACTTTGTCTATCCGCCTGTCTGTCTGTCTGTTTCAACAGCGAGATCTCAAAAGAGAGATAAAGAGCCATAAAGATGTTTCCTTTGTCTGCACGTTGGTTGAGTTCGAGTTTCATCAAGATCAGACAACTATATCATATAGCTCCCATATAACTGATTGTTCCAGAATGAACACATAAGAGCATAACTTGTCTGTTTCTCATCCAAATCAAACCAAATTTGGTTTGTATCCATTAGAGGAAGCCCCAAGTCCGTTGATAAGATCTGGTCGAAATCAGACAACTATAACGTATCGCTCCCATATAACCGATTGCCCCGGAATGAACATTTGGGAGCGTAACTTTGCTATTTTTCATCCAAATCAAACCAAATCCGTGTTGAATCCATATGAGGAGGCCCTACGTCTGTTGATAAGATCTGGTCGAAATCTGACAACTATAACGTATAGCTCCCATATAAACCGATTGCTCCGGAATGAACATTTGAGAGTATAACTTTGCTGTTTTTCATACAAATCAAACCAAATTTGGTTTGCAACCATTTTAAGAGGCCTTAAGTCTGTTGACAAAATCTGATCGAAATCTGACAACTATAACATATAGCTCCCATATAACCGATTGTTACTGAATGAACACTCTAAAGTCATCTGTATCCATTGCATCCACTGGAGCCCCACGTCCGCCGACCATATCTGATCTAGGTAGGTCGAAGCTGACCTTCCTTTCCTTGTTTTTTTTTTTGATCGCTTTCAAAGTGAAATATCATTTCCAAGATGGAGTTTTCAAGTATTTTCCTGAGTGCACAAAGCCCGACTCTTCGAGAGGCAATTTCTGTCCGCCCAAATAGTAAATTAAGCCATTAACATGCCGCAAAAGGAAGGAAACACGCACTTAAAACCCAAAACAAACTACGACTACAACGAGACCGGGATGCTAAAGTCAATTTAATGTCTTCATCTAAATTGAGAGTACACCTTCCTACTGCCAGCTAGCTTTGGCCAATATTGTTGCCAACAAATTACGATCAACAGCAAATAAGAAAAACAACAAACAGGACGGACGGACGATTGCCACCTTCTATGGGGCGGCAGTTGTTGTTGTTTCTGTTGCTATTGCTGTTGCAGTTGCACGTGCGGCAAATGGTAACACAAAATTTGCATTTTAAGTGAATTCTCTTCATTTGAATTGGGAATTTGTTGTGTGCATTTTTGTGCCTCCTTCTCTGGCTCTGCACTCTGTACACGTGCCAATTAGCCAAAGCAATTTGGCCAAATTGCAATGTGTTGTTAGCTGTTGGCTTTTGACGTGACAATTGTTTATGAAGCTAAGCTGTATGGCTGAATTCCAGTTCTAAAAGGAATTTATAAGGGGGAAAATGAGAACTTTTTTTTGGAAAACATATGAAAAACTGAAGGAACTGAAAGGGTGGACAGAGTCAAGAATCATATAAGCCCTGCCTCTCCTCTTTAACTTTGCCAAACCTCTGAAATTGTAATATTTCTTATAGCTGCTCCTTCACAACATTGACAAATCTTATGATTGGCTTCCAGTTTACCAAACTCTGAGACCTATTTGAAGTAGCCCCTTTCGACCTCATTTGGCCATTACATAAATTGCATATTCAGGCATAAAAATAATTATGCAATTGCGAAATTTAATATCGCTTAAAATCAATAAACTTTTATGCACGAACATTATTCGTATTTCAATATTTTGTGCAATTTGCACCCGAGGCCGAGGCCTGCCCCAGAGCCACAGTTGCACAGCCACATTCGGCAGCCAAAGCCAAAGCCACAGCCACCCACCACCACCATAGGCAGACAGTGCGCTGTTTGCACTGGGGTTCAGTGGGTCAGCAGCGTCACGTTTGACTCCAGGAACCAGTCTTTTACGGTCTGGCCCGCCGACTCTCTCGCACCAATTTCAGTTTCATTTGCAATTTTACTCTCGATCGCTCTTCGCATATCTTTGGCAATCAATCATTAGACGCAATCATTGGCCACATTAACTCAGCACCCTCCATCGGATATCGGCCTGGCGTATTGAAAACTAATGCGACGCCCACTGGACAACAGCCAGAGCTCAGCTCAAGCTCAAGCTCCAGCTCCAGCTTCAGCTCGTTAGCGGGATTAGCAATTACAGACAAACAGACAGACAGACAGACAGACAGACACACAAACAGACGGACAGACAGACAGACATACAGTTGAATTGTCAGTCATTTTGTCAGGCGCTTAATTGCAGCTGGCAATTGGCAAACCTGGCTAACTTGCCAACTGGTAGCCAAATTCGAACAATGACACTGAAAGTTCCAAAAACTGACGTTGGCGTCTGTGGTTAGATATGAGTCATTTCAGTGGCAACTTCAGGAAGCCAAGCTACCAGCAACAGCCAACACAAACAGAGCAACATATCAGCCAACCAAAGCGACACACAGACAGAGAGACATAGGGACAGACTGACAGACAGACAGACAGACAATCAGGCAACAACAGCAGCCACGAAGAAATCCTTGACATAATGACCCCTTTTAGCTCTCGCTGAGATAACAATGGCCCCAGCTTCCAACTGGACTCTGTTGACTACTCGGAGTTGGCCCAAAATGCCAAACAATCACAGACACTCGAAGAAATTCTGGATTAGGAATTAAGAGGAATAATGATAATGATGGAATGTTGAGAAACATTTTTAGTAGTTTAGGATAATGTTAAACGTTTGTTTTTCGTCTTTCATTGAATTGAAAGTAAGCGAGTCCGTTTTTTCTCTCCTCTCCTTTCGTGTTCCCTTTTTAGTTTTTTTTTGTTTCCGCGTTTCGTGTCACACGTTATGCTGCTTCGCCCCTTGGCCGGTTGGAACTTAGGAGGGTGCTTTGCTTGGGCTTTGCGATTAAAAAATATGTTTAAAAAATAAATATAAAAACTAAATATAAATATTAAATATACAAGACGATAAAAAATAATTTAAAAATAAATATAAAAAACAAAAAATGAATATATAAAATAAAAAATAAATATAAAAAATAAAAAAAGAATATAAAAAATAAAAAATAAATTTAAAAAATTAACAAAATGAAAGAAAATTAAAACAAATATAATTAAACCATTTTTAAAAAGTAAATGAAATAAAAAATTTTAAAAATTAATAAATTAAGACTAATTATATATAAAAAATAAAAAAAATAAATGTAGAAAATTAATAAAATGAAAGGAAATTAAAAAAAAATATATAAAATAAAAAAATTTAAAAATTAATAAATTTAGACTAATTATAATATATAAAAAATAAGAAAAAATATAAAAAAAAATTAAAAAATAAATTTTAAAAATTAATAAAAATAAAAGAAAAATAAAAAAGAATTTAAAAAAATAAATAAAATAAAAAATGTTAAAAAATAAATAAATTTAGCCTAATTAGAAATTCAATTAATTTTTCTTTGCATTTTTTTCTATGCATTTAAAAAAGCAGTCTATGCATAATTTTTTAGTGTTTTTATGCATTTAAAAACCCGACTATTAAAATTATTTATTAATTTGTAAAGGAAGAACAAAATATTTAAAATATTTTAATCAAAACAATAAATTATCAAATAATGTTTGAGATGGAATGAATTTGTTATATAAAATAGCTAAGTAAATTTATATATCAGTGGATGTAGAAAATCAGAATCTTTCTCTCTTTTTCATTTCATTCTCTCTCACATTTTTAGTCAAGTGAACTTTTGCGTTTTCCTTAAAGGCGATTTGTAATTAAAATTTGTACTTAGATGCATTTTCTCTATATCTACAGAGCTTGCCCTTTAAGTACTATATCCATATTATGCATATATTTACTGAATCTCGCTTTAATCCCTCAATAGGTGAACTAGCTATGGACATTCTCAAAGCATGTTATTGCCTCTCAAAGATCATCTGAATCCTATATCCCAAATCTAAACTACAAATAACTCTCACCTCATTACTTCTAAACCCTTAAAAGCTTCCCCAACTTGAATATTTTCTCTGAGTGCACAAGTTGCCCAGATCCAGACAATGACGTCTAATTAGTTGCACTAAAGCTGCAACATGCTGCAAGCAACAAAAGCCAAGCAGCAGCCGCAACACGTGCATGATCAGCAGCTTAAGCATTCAGCACTAGGCAGCCCAGGCAGACAGGAGGCAGTACGTGTGGAGGAGACTGAGACTGCTGCGACGGCTTTGCTACCGTTGGGGCTGCCTTGTGTTTGCTCCTGCTGCCTGCCTGCCTGTTGCCTCCTGCCTGTTGCCTGTGCAAAATGTAATTCAATCATGTGATGCTTGGCTGCTGATGCTGAGCCAATGCTTAGCTGGTCCATTGAGTATGCTTTATTATGAGCATAGAGCGATGACTAGGCAGCTGCTTACACAATCGACACTTGGAAACGCTAAGGAGAAGGTAGGTGGCGGAGCAGTAGCCAGTCATCAAAGGAGCCAGGCTTAGAGTGTGTGTGGAGCATGTATGTGACGCACGTTGCTCACCTTTATAAGGTCAGTAGCCAATTTACAGTAGGTGCTGATGAGGCGGATGAGTTGTGGAATTCAGCTGATGGACAGGCAAACACACTCGAGCTGGGGTTGCAATCGATGATAAGTAGTGGCAGGAGCTATTCATTTTGTAGTTGAATGAAGGAAGGTTAAGTTAATCTATTGGAATGAAGAACATTTTCTATATAGATAAAAGAATTATAGAAGAATCTTAAGAAGGCTATTGATCAATTTATAGCATAATAGTTACGAAGTGAATGTTCTGGGACCCTTTAGGGGATCCACAGAGAGTGTTGGTCAACAATAGTTGCTGTTATCTAACGTTAATCAGCATTAGCCATAGTGTATTGCCATTCCCAATTCCATTCCAATTGCTTATCAATTTGCCTATTAAGCTGTCTCCAGTTTGGCCAAACTTTTACCTGCGATTAAGCTCATTAGCCAAGTATTTTAACCAACTAGACAGACTGGCTTGAATTTGGCTTATTGGAATTGTTAAATTATGGCTGGAATTGAGAGGTTTATATTCGCATTATGCCAGTCAGACCTGCTCTCAGAGGCAGTTGCTCGAACCTCACTCTTAGTCCACCCACACACAAGGCTGGAATCGAAAATGAAAATGTTCATTAGGTTTGCAACGGTTTTCAGCGCTACATGTAATACGTTTTGTTCATACACTTTGATTCGTTTGATTATTAAAACTATTTGAAGGGGTTTGTAACGTTTGAGGATGTGTTTATGAAGGTTTTATTGAATAAGTAATATTATATAAAGAACCTAGATCGTCGCTGTAGTAACAAGCAGGGCCTTGGGATAGATGATCTAAGAAACACAACTGAAACCTGAAACCTGGAATGAGAGAGATTCCCTACGTAAAGCTGAACATTCAAAGGACACAATCGTCTTACTAACAAGATATGGATGTTCCAATCTTCCAAAACTAGAAGATAGTACGGTCTGGCTCAAGAACTTAAGTTCTCTTAGCTTAATCAGCCCTACCGTTTAAGCATTGAGAAGGATAGTATATCCCGAATATTCCTCAAGATATACATCCTATAGATACTTCATACTAGCTTAAGCCGTACAGTTCTCGCATTGCAGTTCTCTGCAAGTCTTAAAACTAACCATTATCTTGAATCTTTCTTATAGAAGAGCAACCGATATTCGACTTCTCATCCATTTACCATTTGTAATTCACACAGTTTTGTCGGCTTTGCTGCAACTTTTTTGGGGCCAAAGACAATGATTATGTGTCAATATGCAAAAGGCGATTTACACGCAAGTTAAAGCAACTAAATTGTATAATAAAAAACATTTTATTATTGAGGCAGCTGGCGGACTGAGACTGAGACAGAGACTGAGGCTGCAACAGCGAATGGGACTGGGCCTGCCGGCGGCCAAACAAATTGAGTGCCATGAAGGCAATAAATGGCTTGGCAATAAGCAGCCACAGCCGGGCCCGGATTCGATCTACGTCTGCGTCTGCATCTCCAGCTTCAGCTTCAGCTCTATCTCCGGTGCTGGGTAGCGGCTGGTTCTAGAATAACGCACCTTAGTTGCAAACATTGGCAACGCACAATGCATGCGGGAGGTAGGTGCTCGAGCGGGCGGCTGCTGCTGTTGCTGCTGTTGCTGTTGCGGTCAATGAGTCACCAATTTGGTAACAGACTGTGGGCTGCCAAGAACAACCAACAGCAAACAACAACAACAACAAAAACGAGAACAACTGCGCAAAACAATTGTCAAAGTCTTTTGCTCACTGGGTTTGAGTTTTATGGGTCAACGTGGCGTATAATTAATACACTTGGGCAACTTCCATTTGCCATTAGGCATCCAAGTTTTCAGTTGCAATTGTAATTATGATTGTTGTTTCTTTTTTTCTTTCTATTTTTTTTTTTGTCTTAACCAAAGATAATTGTCATAACCTTGCCATCATTTCCTGACATTGATCGATTTGTGCAACTGCGACGCAGTCTTTGATGATTTCTGTGTTTTTATTGCTTCGTCGAGTTGCTGCTTTAATGCATATAATTGATTTTCTAAATTATTTCTCTTTTTCTGTTTTCTTGTTTCGGGGAAGTCATGCTGAGAATGCAAGGCAATGGTATTAGACTGATTTGTTTGGGAAATATGAACAGATATGTGCGAGAAGGTGAAGTGAAGGAAGTGAAGTGAAGTGGCGCTGATTAGTGAGAGACATATTGATTTGAAGTTGTGATTTTAATAGTTCAATTGAACTGCTGCTGGCAAGGTTAATGGTTAGGCTAAGTCGGAGGAGCCTCTTGTGGTCAGGCATAGGCCCTTAGTTGATCCGAAGAGTATTTGGAACTGTTTACGCGTACTTAGAAGTTCCTCAGGATCTTGGTATACTTTGCTAGCAGTGTGTCCTGGTATTTCTAGTACTCTCCTAGCGTCCTAGTAGTTCCTTGTATGTCATTTTAGCCGCTTCTTCTAGAAAAGCTAGCATAGATAAGCCACGTTGCCTCATTCCTGCTCAATACAGTGAAGGGCAAGTGCGGTTAAGGGATTTCAAGGTTTCCAGTGTCCCTGGTTCCTCAGATTTCCGGAAGCTTGCGTAGTAACTAATGCCTAGGCATTCCTCTGGTAGAATCCCCATCATTAATCTGCTCTTCAGGTGGAATAAGCTTAGTACAAAGCGACTTAGTTTGTCTCTACGCTCTTTGCACAGTATCTTGGAAACCTGCAAGTTGTGGTCGATCGCCATCTGCTATTCGACTTCTCTAGATGGCTTTGAAGCGTGCTGAGGGAGATGCACACATGCTCTGTTCTATCATTCGTTAGCCTGAGGCTTTCCTTGGCAAGTTCAGCCGCTATCTCGTTTCCTTCAAGGCCTGGGGGACCTCTAACTCAGTAGATACGCACTGACGTAGTCGCTCTTAGTGTGTACAAGGCTTCCCTGCCTTCTGGAATTGACAGTTGATGATTTCGGGCATCTTATCGAAGCTTGGCTATCTACAAAGATATTTACATTCGTTCGTTGGGTGCTGCAACTTCTGCAGCTTGCCTTAAGGCGAAGACCTCCTCTGCCTGGCACATCCTGCAATGATCAGGGAGTTTGTATGACAACCCAATCTGTGGTTCTGCACTGTAAACAGATGCACCCACGCCTTCACTCATCCTGGATCTGTCTGTAACTATGTTGAGATGCGGGTTTTGTTCCATTGCAGCTTTCCAGTCATCTCGGACAACTCAAGACATTCTTTCTCTGTTAACCCAAGCCCCATTAATGGCTTCCATACAATTTTCTTACAGATATGCAGGGTGCAATATAATCGGAGATGTCTCTCAAGTGTGGTGGTTACTGTCCATCCATCGTTGATATCAAATCTTTGCAGACATCTCAATAATTTCTAGATATATCCAATGCCAACACAATCACACATAATTCTCAGTTATTTTTAGCACATTTGCCAATTGCTCAAATGACATTTTAATATCGAAGCGAAATAAAAATAGCTTCCAAGCAAAGCTAATTGGTTGGAAATCCAAAGCCAAACCTAATGAACCCAAGCCCAAAGCAGCAACAACAACAACAACAACAACAAATACAACGCCAACACCAAAAACAACTGAAGCTATGTAAATCGATTTGTCGATTTGTCATACGAGAGCCGCAAAAAACTTAGAAAAGAAACAGAAACTGAAATTAAAACCGAAACTGAAACTGAAACTGAAACTCAGACTGACTAACCCATAGAAACCAGCCAAGAGTTGGCAGCAACGCTTTTTGGCATCTTCAAATGAGTGCGAGGAGGCGCATCGGTGTGTTGGAACACTTTGGCGCAGGGAGATCTCTGGCCGCCGACACGCTTGTAGGTCGTCAAAGGTCCTGCCGTGAATTGTCATTGTCGTGAGTTGCATAATGCCGACACAAAATCGACACAACAATGCAACACAACAGCAGCAGCAACAACAACAACCACTCAACAGCTACGCTGCGGTGTGTCTTTTGGCCCAAGACAATTCTTAACTATTTGCCTCATTCCTTTTTGGCCAATTTCAAAGCAATTTCCACAAAAGCATCAGCTTCACTTCCAGCCAACAGCCGTAAATCAAAATCACACACAAACACACACACACACACACACACATAATTCTTCAACTTCAACTTCAAAGCATTTCAACACCTTCAGAGCAGACCTTGACTTGTTGCTATAGAAATCGAAATTGAAATCCGAATGCGAATGCGAAATCAGTAGCTGCTCGGAAACCTACCTAAAAATAAGTGAGTCTGCTAATTTAGCTCATTTTGTGTTTTAAGTAATTTGTACTTCTCTCCTTTTTTTTGTGTTGCTGTTTTGGTTTCTAAAGTGCAAATTTTTTTTAATGCTCCCCCGCCAGAAATCCAAAAAATAAGTAGAAGAACTGTCGAACAGTCTTTGTCGAAACGAAGTTTATATACTCTAGAAAGAGAGCCAGACTCTTTCCTGGAATCAGCTGTGGAAAATTGCTTTCGTTACGGGGTGCTTTGATAGTTTGAATCGGCGGGACACTCCTCCTTTACAAACTACCAGAAGTTTTAGCGGTATTCAAGAAGTTTTTTTTTGGAGTAGCGGTGAAGCGTCGATAAAATTTATCGATATATACGGATATAAATTTGTATTGGTCTATCTATATCTTGATGTAGATACAAAAATACCGATGTACATATGTCGAATTCTCAATTTATCGATATACATATATCGATAACTCAAAATATCTATATACATATATCGATTTACATATAGATAACTTTATCGATAGCTCAATATATCGATAAACATTATCAACAACTGAAATACATTAATACACATATATCGATAACTGCATATATTAACAAATATATATCGATAGCTCAATATATCGATGTTTCAATCCGATATATAGCTCAACCTTTCATGACAATCGGATCCAATGCGTTCCAAAATTTGCTTACACGTCGATACACATATATCGATAACTCAATATATCGTAATACATGTTTCGATAACTCAATATATCGTAATACATGTTTCGATAACTCAATATATCGTAATACATGTTCCGATAACTCAATATATCGATATTCCAAACCGATATAAAGCTCGACTTCTCATGAAAATCAGTCAAATGGGTGCAAAGATATTCTTACCATCAGAAAAGGAACAAGTTTCTTAGAGTTGAGAAACCACTTGACCTAGAAAAGGGGAACAAATAAACATGGCTAAGTTGACTCTGCTCATCTTGCTAATCCAATATATACGTGTCTATATCTTACCCCACAAATATCATCACAAAATTGTCATACCCCATTGCAAGTGTATAGAAAAAACACAACACACAAAACCGTTTCAGATTCTATTTACGTGCCCCAGGTCTTTGCAATATAATTAAGTTTCCAGTTGGCTTAGACCTTGGCTTCGGCTTCGAATTGTGATTTTGATAAAATTGGCCAGCCAAAAAGGTATAACAACAGTAACAACAACCACCAAATGAACCCAAAAACAAAAAAGACAGCAACAACTGCCATTGACGGTAGCTGATTTTGTCTGTCAGCGAAAAAACCAAAACAAAAAAAATTATAACTAACAAAGTCGGGGCAATGCCAGAAACCCAAATTAAAATTCAAAACTCGTGACTTATTTAATTATAATGAGTTAAGATTAGAACGCTTTAACGGGAGTATGGAGAGTACATGGTATATTAGGTACGAAAACAAAAAGGCGCCGGCAGAATGCGGTTGACCATAAAGCGAGGCTAACAGTGTTTGACTGGAGATCGCTTGGGTTTTTATATGTCGTTTGTTAGAGTTGCAGTTGTTGTTGAGGTAGACGAGGCAGTTGAGGCAGTTCTTGGGCGGGAAGTAGCAGTCCTGGGGCGGGAGTTTTCCTGCATCGATTCGGGGGTGTAAACCCGACTGCTGTGAGGATCGTTAGAGTTGCAATTGTGATGGATGGAGAAGTGATTTGGGAGGATACAAAATGTAGGACAATGTCAGCTGTTTTAACATTACACAGGTTCTGGTATAATTTACACAGAAATCTTAGCTTAAAAGTTATCATCGCTATTCGGTTGGATAGTAAATTTACATAAAATCAACATATCACTTCATTGTGTCATAAAATTATGACAGAATGGAAGAACTTGAATCACTTCTCAGTAGCAAAGGCAAGGCTTGACCTCTAACTGCAATTACGCGATTCCTATCCTATAATTTTATAATTGCCAAGGAATGGTGTTAAATGCATATTGAGCAAACAGGAGAGTGAATAGTGACAATACTGAGAAAGCCTTTGGGAGACGACTTGAAAGGAAGGCTAAGAGAAAGGATATAGAATATGGAAAGAATAGCATGAGAAGATTGATGATACAGGAAGAAGATGAGTAGAGCAAAGGGAAGAGAGCAGAAGAGAAGAGAGAGAGTAGAGGAGAAGTAAGGGCAGGGTTATTTAGAAAGAGGAAGTGTTTTCTAACCTCCCAAAAGGGTTTCCAAACAACGCTGACTTAATTTCTAGCATAAAAGAAAATTAAGATATTATTTATAAGAAATTTCTACTAACTTAAGCAGAAACCATAGCACCTGAGGCCTTAATTCTCTTCAGTTTGATCGCCCACCAAATCTGATGACTAGAGGTGCCATGAGTGTCTCCATCCAGTGTCTCCATCATGCGTGTGTTCATATTTATTTACCTCAACTGTGCTGCTTGAACTACATCATTTAGTACAACATTTGCAATTGCAATTGCAGTTGCAGTCTTGCGACCGTGTGTCACACACCTTAAGTCAACTTTAAAACTATATA
This sequence comes from Hirtodrosophila duncani, assembly GCA_037043425.1. NCBI lineage: Eukaryota > Metazoa > Arthropoda > Insecta > Diptera > Drosophilidae > Hirtodrosophila > Hirtodrosophila duncani. The sequence goes on along the minus strand of JBAMBM010000821.1, from coordinate 5,797,499 downwards.
TACATATTTGACTGTTGCGCTGAAGTCACCCACTCGCTGTCCACGAATTCCCATGGCTCTGATGGTGCAGCTCTCATATGAGTATGAGTATGAGTATGAGTATGACACTTCTGCAGACGCAACGCGGTGCGCCTGGCTTGGCTTCCGCTTGCGCTTGCGCTGGCCTCAGTCTCTGGCCAAATTTGGCAATGGCAGCGAGCTGAAGTAGCTGATGCTTAAGCTGATGTGGATGCCAGTTGATGCCAGTTGATGATGGCGCCCGCGCATGCGTTGAAAACTGCTGTTGTAGTTGCTCATTGTGGTGGCGGTGGTGGTGCATCATCATCATCATCATCATCATTTATTTTATTTAATTGTGAATTTGGAATAACATTTGTCTGTCTGTCTGTCTGTCGCTCTAGCAGCTATAATATATTGTGCATGTTGCTTTAAAGATTACAACAATCAAATAAATTAAAAATATATAAAAATGAAAAATACAACTGCGGCTGCCCGTTGTTCTTTTTACCAAATCTTTAATGAATCTCTGTGAGTTTTTTTTTTGTTTTTCTTTTTGTTGAGTTTCTTGTAGCTGTTTTTGCGTGTGGGCCTCAAATCGTTTTTATTATTGTCCCATGTCGTGTAATTTAATTTATGAATTTAAATTTACAAACGAGCTAGAGACTGCAGATTTTCTGCAGGTTTTTGGGGGGGTCTCCACATCCATAGTTTGCTATTATTATTATTGTTGTTGTTGTTGTTTGTAGTTGCTTTTTGGCTGCATAATTTTCTAATGCTGACAAATGGGATTTGAATTTATGACTTGTTGTGTCGCTTGTTGTCGTTTGTTGCTCTTGCCGTTGGGCCAAGAAGACCAACATTAGTTGTTGCCATTGTTGGTCCGTAGGTGTTGCAGTTGTTTGTGGCCATGTTTGATTGGAAGATGTGTTGCAACACCGCAAAAAAACAACAACAACAACAACTGACCTCGAAATGTGAACATGACAAAATGACAACAACTGCTGCATATGTCAGGTGATTGTTATGCCACAAATGGATGACGGAATGACTGCATTGAATGAATTTGGAGCAAATGAAAATGTTGGTTTTGAAAGTTATAGAATTGTTATAAATTCTACAAAATGTTTGTAATCTATATGAAGATGGTTACCTCGTTTCACCTACAGCAACAAATCATATAGAATGGGAGTAACTAGGGAATGCATTAAGCGGATGTACTGCAGCCTTAACTAAAGGTTTCTGTTTGCTTTTCCAGCACAAACATTCAAGTATACCAAGCTGCCTAGGAACCAAATGCTTGCCATGCTGTATAAGAATATGACACACACGGCGCCGAATGTGTGGCCAGTGATTATGATCTCCACCAGCTTCCACTATCAAACGCATTCGCGTCAGGAGCTAGCTGGATAGCAAGGAGGTAGCCACAAGGAGAATATCCAAAATAAGAAAGAGCTGATAAGCTGAGGCAGCCTGGGCGCTATGGCAAATGGATTTCAAAACAGAATCTGAATGTTTACATTAGCCAGGACACCTTTCATTCGGCACCCTTGATGCTGACTCTGCTGAACAATATACTTAAAGTGTTACTTTCGTCTGTCGAGAGAAAGAGCAGAGAGAGAGAGAGAGAGAGAGCTCTATTGTCCAGTTGCTTACTGAGCTTATAGTAGCACTTATAGTAATTTTGTCCGTTGGCTGAGTCAAATGCAAAAACTGAACAAAGAAATGAACTGCACCAATACAACGACACTTTTGAAGAAACTCTACGTATGTATATATTTTGTTTTAGCAGAAAGTCTTTCTCAAAAATAGCAAGAACAATAAGAACAATAACACAGCTTTTAAATTATTTAATTGTATTTCTTATGCTCATATCCCAACAATGCAAAAAAGGCACTAGCAGCGGCTGCTGATAACCATCTTCCATCTCTTAAGCTACGAGCACGTTCAGGTCACCCATTGAAGCAGCAGCAACAAACTTGATTTTACGTCCCACGGGGACAGTCTACATACCAAATTTGGTCTCTCTAAGGCTTTATTGTCTCCAAGGTCTAGGTGTTCATATAGACGGTCATGGCTTGATGCTGATCAAGAATATATATACTTTATGGGGTCGAAAACCGCTTTCTTTCTCCCATTTACATACATTTGCACGAATTCAAAATACTTGTTTACTCTGCTAGAGTACGAGCATAACAAGCAAGCCCTGACTTTTATCACTAAACTCTCTCAGCTACAAACACTCCATATAGTTCATTATATTACTAGCGTTCAAACAAACAATCTCGTTCGTGTTCATCAAAAAAAAACATCTGATATTTCTGAAAATTTTCATTTATTAAAATTATTATTTTTGAGAACATGTCGTCGCCAGGTCTTGGGTATTGCGCCAATGCACTAATTCTTAGGGCTGTTTCAAAGCGTTATATAGCCCATCCGAATATTTCTATAACGCCATTCATGATGTACCTGGAGGAGTTTATCAAATACACTCAGGAGCATTCGGAGCACAATGAGTTCAGCAGCAGGGAAATAGTTGTGATGGCGCGTGAGACCTGGAGCCAAATCAGTATCGACGATAAATGTCGTTATGCCAGACTGGTACTTATCTTTAATTACCTAGTAGAAGAAAAGAAGTTAGAAGGTTCAAAACATCTGGAGAGGATAATTAAAGATATTTTTGAAATGTAAAGGATGTATGGATTTTCCAGTTCAACAAAATATATATCGGACTATCAACCTCAGCATTTTGTCGTGTCATTTAGCATAAGCCGCCTCACGTTTTCAATTGCTTTTCTGAAAATAGTATAAAAACTTATGAGCTAAAACGTTTGTCATGAATTTGATTGACAGTTCGGCGATAAATTGAGCTGACCGATCACCCCTCCAGTACCACCCCCGCTCCTATCAGGCGTAAGTACAGCAGCTGTAGAAGCAGTGTTCTCCCCATTACCTGTGCCGTTTCCTTAGCCAACTTTGGTTCTCTGGCTCTGGCTCTAGCTCTGGCTTTGACGCTGACATGTTGACCATGTCCAAAGTGTCCGAAGTGTCTGGTGCCCTATTAAGATCATGGCATTTGAAATGATTTATATAATTTGCTAGCATTGTTTTTTTGTTTCATTGTTGGCGATCAGAGACACCAGATAGATGGAGAAACAGACGGTATGCTCTATATGTTAGTCCGATCGTATGAACGAGAGTACATTTGTCCCATTGTGCACATTGTGTTGGCTTGTCAACAACAATTTGACATTTTTGTTGTCACTTTTTCGGTGTGTCTGACATTTTACACACAACATAAATTATAAATTCACAGAGCAAAAAACATAAAAACAGAATGACGAATAAATTAAAAGTGGGCAAATAAGTTAAATTGCAATTAATATTACATTTGAATAACAAGAAGCAGAAAGACCGATATGGTCGACTATGAGATACTCGTACTCAGCATTGGACAGATAGAGATTTACACGAATACAATACACTCGCTTGTGCTACGAGTTTGCATGCTCGGTTTGTGAATGAAAGAGAGGGAAGTCCTTTGGTGGAGAATACAGCTCTCCGACTCTTAGGTAAGCCATGTACGAACCAATAGGGTTACTTGCTTCTTGGAGGCACGCAGGTCGGCTCTGTCAGTCAGTTATCACTTATCGATTTCAAATCAGAGTAGTTGAAGTGAATGGGTATGATGGTGGCGCCAGCTCCAGGATCTAAGCCGCCATGAGACCAGTGGATATTCTTAACTTTCGGATTGAGGTCACCGTAATTGATCGCATGTGTAATCAGAGCTGAATAAGTTGCGCCAGGTGTCCGTGTACAAGGATTAAGGGGATAGGGATAGAACCTGAGGCAGTTCGTTCATAAATAAGGTGAAGAGAAAGGGACCGAGGTGGCTACATTGCTGTACCCGCACGTTGTTGTCGCGCTTCAGGGCTTGATACGCGCGAAACCTTCTCGCCAACCGGCCGAGGGGCGCAGCCGAGTAACTTTATATATAGTACGAGTACAACAATGCTGGCAATTTCAAAAAGTTTACTTTAAGTTAGGTCTTTCTGAATGGTCTGTGGTAGTATATGGATTGCTTTGCTTCCTCATATTGTTTTCTATGACATCACGGGGAAAATTATGGAACTGATAAATAAAATTGGAATCAGACTTCTTAAGTGGTCTAACTATTGCAGCTTTCTCTGTTTTGAGTATAGAATTGATCTAGACCACGAGCTTGTCTCCATCCAGGTTGCCTTTCATCATCACAAAACTTTTCCTGCCTTCTATTTACATATTACAATCCCCTACAAAAGGTGAACCTGTAAGTCATTTGAACATTATGAAACTTTGACCAACACTTATCTCATTTCAATCCCCTCTGTCCTCTCTTTATCGATCTATGTACAATTATCCAATGAACAAATTGCCTTTAATTGAAAGAAATTCCTGGCATTAAGCTTTGCAACAATTTAAACAATTTTCATATAATTTTTGCAGCAACAATTAAAAATCAGTTTCGGCTGCTGCTGCTCCACAGCCAACGGCTCTGAAATGCCTTAATAAAATGTTAATAACTTAATCAATATGCCATAAATAAAACAAAACACAAAGGCACTCTTTTCCCCAGCAGCAGGAAAAAAATTGTTATAAAAATAAATTCTTGAAACTTGTTTGCTGCATGCGATTACGTCGAGTCGTCGCCAGACAACGCTCCAACTTACTTTCCGAGTATCGCCTGAATTTCAAAATCGTCGACACAGCTGTGACGAATCTGGAGGATAGTACGAGTGTGCTGTGCTGTGGTGTGCTGTGGTGTGGTGTGTGCTGAGGTCAGAAGGGGGCTGGCCATATGTGTGGGAGGGCGCGGTGCAAGAGCCGCCCCGTCTACAATTACCAGATCAGCCAAGCGCTGCAAAACACTTTTCACTTTTCATACTCAAAGCCATACCACACTAATTTGACAGGCGGGCGAGCAAAACGCAAACACTCTCCTCTCCAGTCGCAGTCACAGTCACAGTCAGTTGGATCAGAGTAGAGTCGGAGTCCGGCAACCAACTGACAAACTGTCATGGATACAGCTATACATGGATATCGATAAGCAGAGGCACAGTGGTTTAAATTTAAGGACAAATTAGATTCAAATAGAGGATTTACGATAAGTTAACTTTGGGAGAGAAGAATGTCTGATTGAGGGTGTTCACTAGCTGTGATAAAAGGAGAAATTATGAATCGTGAACTGAAAGGTTTTATTACAAAACAACAAAAGACGTGAGAAAAAGCTTATCACATTTTCCATGCCCTACTCTATGTTTAACATGAAAGAAAGGCTAGCTTCCGCTTGACGAAGCTTATATACCATTTACATTGTAAGTATATAGTCGATCTAGATCAAAACTGGTCGGTGCGCATGAAGTTACAGTGGATACAGTGGACAGGAGATGAATTTGTCTTGATTTGGTTGAAAAACATAAAAGCTATGCTCCTAAGTGTTCATTCCGGAACAATCGTTTATATGGGAACTGTATGATATAGTTGTTCGATCTTGACCAGATCAGGCCAGCAGGAGGGGGACCTCCCTAAATGGATACAAGCCGAACTTGGTTTAGTTTGGAAGAAAAACATAAAAGTTATGTTCATACCGAAACACTGCGCTATATGGCAGCTATATGATATTGTGGTCCAATCTGGATAAAACGCGAACTTGACCTTCGTGCAGACAAAGGAAGCATCTGGCAAAAATGTCAGCCTTGTAGCTTTTAAGACTTCTGAGATCTTTGTGTTGAAACAGTAGGTCGGACATACGGACGATTCGCTAAGAATGCAGCTCCTCCAGATGATCCCATATCGTAGAGCTGCCAACATGCAACTCAAGTGCCTTTTGGGGTCGAAATATTGACAATACAAAACATGGGTCCTCTCGGATATGGTCAACAAGCATGATAAGTTGACTCTCTTTGTAACAAGGAATACATGCAGTAACCGACCGTCCTTGAAATTCGGAAGGGACCTCTTGTCATCTCATTGGCAGGATTCAATTCCACTTAAATCTTCCATAAGATCGTATAAAACTTCAAGGCGTGCATCATGGTGCAAGTCTGAGCTGCTTATCTATATTTAGCTGGGTGTTTTATTTACCCTCGATGCATTCCAACTCCCAAAGGAACACATCCAAACCTTGCTCAATCAAGCGAATGTATTCAGAATTCTTATATAGAAACGAGATTTCTTCATTCCTCATAAGAAATTAAGTCAACTGAGGTTCAAAAATGGTTCTAGAGTTATAGCAACTGGTCAAGAGTTGACTTCCTTCAAGAGAGCCTTTGATATTGTAGTTGATTTGAAGCTCTGCTATAGTTTCAGTGAGCAAATTCTTGATTCCAGAGTCTTTAAATATGAACTCAATGCGTGTAGCTGTGGTTCAATCCAGTCATATTTGCTATATATAAACCTTTGTTACTCACTTTAAGACTGCAGCTATATCTCCATCTCATATATTTAGACATTATCAATCTAAAGATCAGCCATATCCGTATCTACTCAAACAAATTTCGCCTTGAATATACTTACATTTGATAACACTTTGTTGACATCAATCAAGTCATTTCTCGTATCTTTTGTAAACTCTCCTCTCCTCTCCTCTCCTAATGCATCATTAGCTTCTATTTCGGTTGGACTTAAGGCACATAATCTTTCCACAAGTCCGCGCCAGTGTGCCCACACCGTATAAGTGCATATGATGCATTTCTCTGTTTGACAAAGATTGCCCCAGCTTGAGCTCTACATGGCTCTACGAGTTGGCACCACAGTGTGCCTGCTGCCGAGCTCCACTCCACTCCACTCTACTCTACTCCAAAGATAGACAGCTATCGATCAGCTCTGGCTGCTGCCACAGTTGGCAGACAGCTCAGGCAGCTCAGCGGGCTTAATAATAAAAGCCCGCCACTTAGCCGGCAGTTGACTTTAATTTATGCACTGAGCTTGCGGCTCAAGACTTGGCCCCGGACGCAGCTAACCCGCATAGGAGGCCCCCTCCGCCTCGACCCCTTGCCGCGATTTGACTGTGCGGCTTAAGCTTTTGCGTTTTCAGATGCGTGCCAGCGATAAAAGTAATTTGCTTGATTTAATTTTAGTCGGCAGCACACGAGACAGCATGGCAAACAGCCCCTGGCTGTACCCTTCCAATGCCCTCTCCCTCTCCATCTCCCTCCATCTGAAGCTGCTGCTCAGCACCCGCTGACTAGCAGCAGTAGCATCCTGTTTGTCAGCTCTCAGCTGGCATTTTCGTACAATTTTTGGTCGATTTTTATATTTTTTAATTAGGCAACCGCAACAAATTTCTGCGCTCAGCACAGTTTCGTGTTGCAAAATGTTGCAGCGGCTCATGTAAGTGGCAAATGGTCTGGCCCAAAAACTATGACAAAAACAACATGCAGGCCAGCAGCAGCGAGGCAACTTCTAAAGTGGCTAATTGTGTTATAGCATAATTTACACGTTGTGTTTTCGGTTGCCATTAACAAGGCGCCGGGACATGGACACGAGACACGGCCACGGCACATGAGGCACGGGACATGTGCCAAGTGGCAACAGCAGCAGCCACCTCACAAAATATTTATGTACATGTTACTCGCATTTTGTTAATGCAATTGCAACTTTCAACCTACCAAGTTATACTTTCAAGTTTTTACCAGGGGGAACTCTTATGATGAAGTAAAAGATATAACCATATCTAATCATAATAAGAAGGCACAAAGGAAACGAATAAAGGAACTTCATAGTCGTAGAAAATAGAGAAAGAAACAAAATCAAATCCAAATTGAAGTATAAACAATCAGAATCACAACTCACAAGTTTCTCAACCACAAATTTGTTATCCCAACAAAATCTGAAACTTGGATATCAAAACTATTCTACGAGTATAAGAAATATAAACATAAATAAGCAAAGGCAGAAACAGAAAATACAAGGCAATAGTTTAGAAATAACATTCCTAAAGTTCGTAGAAAATAAAAATAAAAACAAAATAAGTAAATCAAAGACGTCTGCACACGCAGCCGACCAGCTTGCGAATGAGCTGAAATACTAGAGACTCAAATACTTGAGAATGATGGAGAGTAGAATCAAATTGCAAGGCCTACTTAGAGTAGGGAAACTAAAAGCGAAGCATTCGAAGTTTCCGGAAAGCAAGCATGAGGCTGTTTGCTCAGAAACGAATATACCGGGGACACAGCTTCCGTTCTTATGGAAGATGGAAAGATTTGCCATAGATTTTTGCACACAGCAGTTCTTGAGGCCGCCAAATCTGCATGCTTTTCAATGACCTTTCGAAATGTACCTAGCCCTACCCCCCTATTTACATTGTAAATATATAACTGATCTAGATCAAATCTGGTCGGTGGGCGTGGGCTTCCAGTGAATACAGTGGATACGAACCCAGTTTGGTTTGATTTGGATGAAAAATAGAAAAGTTATGGTCTGAAGTGTTCCTTCCCGAACAATCGGCTATATGGAAGCTATATGATATAGTTGTCCGATATGTGTCCACATTTAAGAGACCCCTCCAAGGCACTTTCAGGCTCTGATTAAGGTTAAGAATGGATACTTTTATACCTTTAACCATGACCTGGTCAGGCAAATGAACACTACGAGACTTCCCTGGCTGAGTCATAACGTGCGTATGGATAAAGAAACTCCAGCTCGGAAAGCACTCGATGTGGACAACGGAGGAGAGGCAGACCCCAAATGCTTTGCAAGGACCAAGTCACTGAATCTCTGATCATCACTTGGTGTTACCAATTGGCGGAGAAACTGAAATTGTTCAAGTCTTATGGTATATCCCTCTTAACTGACAGCCACAATACCTGATAAGCTGTCCCTCTGCCGCGTTTGTTTTGTAATATCTATCAGTATCTTCTTAATGCTGTTGATGTCTTCATTATCATTATGGAACTCCAGCAGCTGACAGGGTACACCGCACCTCATTGTGATTCACATTGAAGTGTCGAGCGTGGGAATTGAACCAGCGCTATCACATCGAACGGCTGGCTGGGTCTCTCGGGTCTCAAGCCAGAATACACACAGCTGGGCGATTTGATTAAACGCTTCGTTTTATTCAATTTTTAATATGTGAAATTATTGACAGTCGATTGGGCAATGCAAACAACACAGCCACTGGACACACACACACACACACAGACAACTGACAACTGTCATTGGGGTTCGCTTGCCTGCTGCTATCTGTCTGTCACTGCGCGGTCAATATCAAAATTCAAATATCAATATTTAAGCAGCAATTATGCAAATTAAGTTCAAGTCTAAACATTCGATCCGCAGCGAACGGCTATGACGAAATGGCTTTGGCATCTCTGGGTCTCAATCTCTGCCTGCCTCTACGAATATAGCATTGCACACCGGCTCCGGCTCCGACTACGGCTGCGGCTGCGGCTCTCTTATCTGTCGCTCTCTAATGTTCGTTCGCTCAACCACATTGCATTTGCCATGACGTCCAAGTTAATTGTTCTAATTACATGCCTGAATTTAATTTGATGCTGCTTAAGCAAAAGGCTAGAAGAGTATGTCCAGTATAAGCAAGGCTGAAGTGAGATCTTAGTTCGTTGCTAACTCAGCCTTTTAGTCTGTAAGTCTGAAAGTATCTAAGCAGTTTCTATATCAAAACTGGGCTAAATTGAAATGATTCCAAGCTTTCTTTCCCATCTCCTCTGTATCGTATTAGACAGAACATTCTATATAAAGAAAGGACGACGCTGACATCAGGTGAAAAGCAGACTATAAATTGTTATTGAAACTAGTTTTCCAAACACGTGTTAGTCGAAAGCTGCTTATAACATAAAATTCTTTCCCTTCTTAATTCTATATACTACAGCATATTCCTTAGTCGAGCATGGACAACCGTAGCCATATTTATTTGGTTATTTATGCGTTTAAAATTGTATTTAATTGCTCGTGGGAAAAACTGCATAAGGCTCAATTTTATGGTTAAGAGAGACAAAAAATAACATAAATTACATGTCTTTTGGCGCATGGCCATATTTGTTGAGATCACCGCCGTTATAGTTATAGTTTGTTTCTTGCTGTGTAAATATGTGCGGGTATTTGTTAGTCAAAGGCGTCGCACGCACAGCTTGACACCTGCGATTTGGGAGTTGCGATTTCGCTTTGGCGTCGACGCGGCTCGTGTTGAACTCAAAGCTGGCGCCAAGGTAAGATTTGTCTATTAAACTCTAATGCAGACTAAGACACACACTCACATGTTGGCAGTTTAGATAAGTATGAATGTATTAGTTCTGTTTCTGGTAATTTATTTTGCTAGGACAACCCGCTGTTGTCATCGGACGACTGGGTCTGAAATGTCAACTGAGGTATTGGTGAAGCTATAAATGGAGGATTTCGTGTAGCTGGGGTGTTGGATAATGTTTAGCATTTTACTACAAATGGTCAATGGGACACTTTCAGAATATATAGTTATACACAAAGGTACAAAAGGCTTCCCTGAAGACCCCTTTAGAAGTTACTCTTTCGACTATAATCCGGGAAGTCACTTGTACGACTCTTCTGGAACCATTTTTCTTCTACATTATGTAATAAAACAATGAAAAGGTAGTACATATGGTAATAGAAATCTTAAATTTATGACCTGAACATGTGGTAACTATAAAAGGAGGTCTCCTGTTTTGTAATTACAGTCTGAGCATTGTCAACCAAATATTTTGTAGACCTATCATCTAGTATACAGTGAGCTTGCGATGTTTGTGCAGTTACCCGATGCGTGGATTCGGCTTATGTGCGGCATACCTTTATACCATTCACATAATGGTATATCCATTTTATCAGGAAGTTTGTAACGCATAGAAGGAAGCGTTTCCGACTGTATAAAGTATATATATTCTTGATTAGTATGACAAGGGGAACCGAAATAGCCTTGTCCGACTCTCCGTCCGTTTGTTTGTTTCAGCACAAAGATCTCAGAAGTCGTAAAAGCTACAGAGCTGAAAGTCAAGTTCGACTTTTATTAAGATCAGACAACTATACCATATAGCTCCCAAATAATCGATTCTTTCAATTAGGAGCATAAGAATTCCGTTTGAAAAGACCCAAGCATTAAGGAGCTGACCGGTTGTAAGATGGCATTAGGACAGTCTACCTGTAAATTCCAAAGGCACTCGTGATGTGAAAGTCGGTAAAACTGTTTTAAGATTACTTATTGAACAAAAAGATGGTAATAAAACAAATAAAATATTTAATGGGATGCCACGCCAATAGAAAGCAAGCGTGGCAAGTCCCTGCCGGACTTCGGCGAACCGCGGCAAATACTAAGCGCTATTATGTTAGACTACTTGAGTTTTTAAGAATTATGGAGGGCAGCTGTGCGTTGAGAACAAACCTGCCAACTCTTGAGAAGCCAAAAGCGCAAATAGAGCTGCCAACTTTTGCAAACATTCAAAATATCCGTTAAGGCATATTCAATTGTGCAGATGTTGATGAAGAATCGAAGCCCATTTAGGTTTACATATCAATAACTTGCACATATGTTGCACTGCTTGGTCCGTGTCCTTTCATTCTTGATAAGCAATGAATGTTATAACATTTTATAGAATCTTTCAGATTAAAGGTTATCCAACTATATTCTCATAAACACAAATTTGTATGTATTGAATGTCTTAAAAGAATACAGGCGAAATTAATGGCCCACTAAATTTGAGATGTAGTAAATGTTGAAATGTAAATGTTGCCACCAAAACACCCTCAAAACACATCAAAAACGCTTGATAAAGGAAATCCATAAACTAGATCTGTTAAGTTTTTCTCTATCTTCGTACTAAAGGAACACAAACAAAGCTAAAAACTAAAATGTTTACACATACATTTCTCCAAATCTCTAGAGTTTTCCCTGATAACGCCCTATATGCAGTTATAAAGCTAGGGTGTTTTTATGCCATTTACAAAATGGTATATTAATTTTATCAGGAAGTTTGCAATGCATAGAAGAAAGCGTTTCCAACTTTATAAATTATATGTATTCTTGATCAGCATGAAAACGGGAATTGTCTGTCTGTCCATCCGTCTGTTTCAACACAAAGATCTCAGAAGTCTTAAAAGCTACAGAGCTGAAATTTTTACCATATAACTCTTTTGTCTGCAGGCTGGTAAAGTTCGAGTTTTATCCAGATTGGACAGTTATATCATATAGCGCCCATATAACCGATTGTTCCTGAATGAACCCTTAGTAGCATAACTTTTCTGTTTTTCTTTCAAATTAAACCAAATTTGGTTTGCATCCATTTGAGGAGGCCCCACGCACACTGTAATGATTTGATCAAGATCGGACATCTATATCGTGTAGTTCCCATATAACAGATTGTTCCGGAATGAACATTTATCGTTTGTGTGGACTCTAATTCATAGGCTTAAAACTTTACATTATACAATATGTCATAGGCTAGAGACTTTACAGCTACATTATGGAAATCAACCGTTGTACATGCAATATAAACTACTAATAATCTGCTTAAGAAATTTTAAGAATATGCATTTTCCCTCACCTGAACTTTCCTCAAATCAATATCTGCATCGTGGCATTCAACTCTGCACCTTCCTTAGATTGAATCATATTTCTTTCCGTATTTTACCTATGGTTCTCTGACTCCACTTAATATTGATCATTAATACCCTCACCTCATTATGGTAAGAGCATACTTAAACGAAAGGTTGACCATCTGCATCCTCCCCTTTTCGCCAAGCATAAGTGACAAATTTATGGCGCGTGTATGGCAAACCACATAATTTGTCTGACCCTAAACCCGACCCCGAGACCGACTCCGGCCAATACAGCTACCTGCTCCTCATTCTGGTGCTGGTCATTGAATCCATCCGAAAATCATGAAATTTATGCGCAACGCCCTTGCGCCAAATTAATGGCTGCTTATTAATTTATAGCTATTTAAATGATCTCGAGGATCAGATGGGGCGCATCGGGCGGAGGCAGGCCAACATTCCAAGGTTGCCCACAGATTTCAGCTTCAATTCCTTGTGGCCTCTAATGAAGTCTCCGAAACTGTCGCGTGTTGCGCCTCGGATTTGTATTTAATTTACACCTGAAACCAAAAACCGAGCCCGAACTTGAACCTGAAGTCGAAGTCGCAGTTGCGTTTGTGTTTGGGTGCCTTCTCGGCTTGACATCGGTGCGATCTTTGGCGATACTCGTATAAATTAGCATCACGGGGTGAGGTCTCTCAGCTTTTTGGCAAAATAAAAATTGAAACATGTTGCGAGTTTTGAAAAATGAAAGTGTTTGCTTTGGTTTCTTTTCAACCGCAGCCCCGGCCGTTTGTGCAGCTTGTGGCATTGGCCCGGCTCATAAATTAGTCAGCCGGCCAGCGACTCAGTGAGCCAGTCAAAGTCCGACCGAGCTCAACTGGACGCCATTGCCGCTGCCAAGCTGCGGAACTCCAGCCATATAGCTCCATCTCCAGCTCATCGTGCTGTGTGGTCAGCGGCAACGTCCGCATCGTTCGCATCGTCGTCGGCCTTTCTATGACTAAACCCGCACAGCTGGCCAAAAACGACGAGACGAGGAAAAAGAGCCCCAAGTTTGGGGCCAGCATTCAGCATATAGCGATTGCATCGCTCTTTCTCTATTTGAAAATTACTATTATAGTTTTATGTGCTATTATTTGGGCATAAAAGAAAACGCCAGCCCCCGCAGCGCTGGCCAAGACACACATGAAGCACACCACTGGAGCTTGACTTCAGACTGGGGTCGAGATCGGAGTTGGACTTTTTGCATAATCGATGCCAGCTTAGCCATTACAATTCAACGCAAAAAGCAACTATAGAATACTGCAGATGAGAGTGCCTCGACTAGGGGATACTCTACCTGGTTGGGAGCAGCTTCAGCCTGCAAATCCAAACACCAAATGCGTTAAATATATTCAAATTTGCATATCCACTTTTATACCCGATTTGCGTGCAGAGCATTGAGTCAGCAGCGGCAGCATCTTGATTAGCCTGAGAGTTGAGGCCGACATCGGCATCTGGTGGCCTGTAGGGTGATAGCCAAGATTCTTTGGTAGTTTTCGGCCTGGCGCCAAACGAATACCGAATACCGAATACCGAATTGTGGCCCGAAACTTATCGGCAATCTTTCTCTCGAGAATAACATTTGCGCTCATACTCATACTCGCAACATGCAACTGCAACTCAACTGCAGGCGCAACTGATAAGCCAAGCTGCTGCCTGCGCTGCCACAGCCTGACCCAAAACTTGGTCATGGCTGCCACAAAGTTCTCACAATTAAAATGCCTGGGTATGACAGCACGAGAGAGGAATGCCAAAAGGCAGCCCCGCTTAGAGGAATGTCAATGCCATACTCCATGTTCCACACTCTGCACTCCAGGCTGACTCTTTCTGCGATCGTGGCGTGGGCGATTTTTGCGTAGCTCGGCAGCGTTTTGACTTTGTCGCTGGATGTCGCCTCGTGTAAATGTCATTTGCCGCCAAATGCCACAAGGCAAGAGATCAGGCACCCAATCAATTGGATCTAAAGGAGAACAGCAAAAGCAAAAGCAAAAGCAACTAAAACCAGTAGCTCCAACTCCAGCTGCAGTCAGCCATAGGCCAAGCCAAGCCGGGCCAGGCCAGGCAGCCAACTGGAAATGTAACAAAAGGCAAACCAAAAAGGCCAATCCAGCTGGACAGCAGCTAATCGAGTGGGAATAGAGGAAATTGCTGGTGGATCAGGGGTGAGTGGTGGTAGAGCTGATGCTGGTGACACTTTAAGGACAAGTTCAGCGTGCTGGACAGGCAACATGAGCATGCTTGGGGTGGGAAATTAAGGTTTGTCTGTTGTGGTTATATTTAGATTATAGTTGGGATAAGTTTAGATTCTGATGCTTTTCATAATTTGATATGTGTCAATCAGAATGAGCAGGATATATGCTCTCATATTCAACCAGATTAGGTCCTTAATGGTGGACTGTTGTCCCTGTTAGCTTTAGCAAAGCTTCCACGAGAATTACAGCAGAGGCGGAAAGCGAGAGTGTTGACAGTTCGCATTGTAAGATTTGCCAGGGCAATGCAAGAGTTTGGTTTCCTTTTCAGTGCTCTCTCGTACGCGACAGCCTAGGCCACTACCAACTTCCGTCCAGCCTCTTGTCCACAGTATCTAAGCTTCAGCAGCGTGTATAAGATCAAAATATAAGACATGTAGATCCACCCGATTGAAAATTCAACTGGAATTTGGTTCAGGAGCACATTTAAATATGGCAGACAAGTACTTGGTCACCCGCCTTGGTCACCTGGCGACTTTATAGATAAACAAGTAGAAACGCTATGGTCGACATTTCGACTATAAGATACTCGTACTTAGTATTTATTCAATATTTGATATACCCAAAAGTATGCAACACTTGGAGATAGGCCTAATCCGGTCCTAATAGGTAGAAAAAACCATTTTTGCCATAGCCGCAGCAAATGTCACACGACTGCGACCTGTTATATCAATAAACAAATGAGGGCCTTTAACATTTTGGGATTTTCCTTTGATTTTGTCCGTTGACTGAGTCAAAAGCCAAAACTGGACAAGGAAAGGGACGGCACCAATTCGAGTGTTACGCTCATATCCCAACAATGCAAAAAAGGCACTAGCAGCGGCTGCTTATATCCCCCTTCCACCTACAAGCACGTTCAGGTCACCCATTGAAGCAGCAGCATCAGCAAGCATATGTGTTAGTGTGAGGGAGTTAGAAAATTCTTTTTCAATCTGGCTAAAGTAAATTATAAAACTGAAGTAAAATGTAAATGCTAATTCTGACGTTGTTTCTTAACCGATTTTAACAATATTTGGTTACTTTGTAGAAAATTGTCAGATGAAATAGTCAGGAAGTTACAAATCTGAAAAATTCGGTTCTATATAATATCCAAATCAGTCGATTCTCTTAAAGGAAGTTCTTATAAAAGCTTGAGAATGGCAAGATTCTGCTATTACCAAAACTGGGGTCTACCAAATCTGATTGTTCCTGTTAGGAGTCTTAATTCCTACATCACCTATAGAAATATCATCCAAGTACACTCTTCATATCCTGCCAACCTCTTTAGCTATACATATGTTTATCTGCCTGCAATCTTCCTTAAAAGACAACACTTTAATCCAACCAACCACAAAAACCCGATAACACCCTCTATTATCCAACAACACAAAAGAAACAACCCACGCATATAGAGGAAATGAGCGAGAACTCTTCTCCGATTTCCGGCCAACAGCAAAATTCGCAATGCGCATGCTCTCATATGATATTATGCCACTTGTCTCCATATAATTTGCTGCACTTATTTAACGACCTACGCAACGCCCGCTTTAACAAATTAGCCAGGCCAAAGATTTCGGTTGAAATTCGCAAAAAAAAGAGGAAAAAAATAGCCGCCAGCTAGAGCCTTTCACACATTTTCTGGGGGGTGGGGAGACGGGAGACTCATTCGGCGGCCCCTGAGGCGAGGTCAAACCATGGAGCATGGGACACAGATTGCACAACCAAACTTGATTTGCATATGGCGATTTAGTTTTTAGTGGTTTTTGTTGTTATTTTTCTGTACTTACTTTATTTATATTTGGATTTTGTTGTTGTTGTTTGTTGTGGGCCGCAGTGGTTGCTGTCGCCACCTGTTGGCGGTAGATACTCGTACTCGTACTCGTACTCGTATTTTGCATATCAGACCGTAAACATCAATGAACTCGGCAGAGGCAGATGCAGATGCAGAGGCAAGGCAGGCCATGAATGAGGTAACTCTCATCGTCATCGACATCGTCATCGGCATCGTCATCATATCTTACCTAGTAGGCGTAACCAACCACAAGAACAACAACAGCATCAGCAACTGCGGCGGGGTTAAACAAAAAAAATGCAAGCGACGACATGAGCCCCACCATTGTCTCTGGCTTTGGCTGTGGCTGTGGCTGGCAGATAATCTGTGATTCGTAAACTCCCACAGGTCAGGCGAGCACATCAATTACTTTGGCACAAGACCAAGTTCAAGCCAAACATTCTGTGCTGTGCTGTGTGTTCTGGCCAGGCCAGGCCAGGCCAAGTCAGGGCAGGGTGCAGGCCAGAGAGGAGTCGTCACAGAGCGCCAGCGTTGTCGTGGCAAGAATGACCTCTCAATTTATTGTGCAGCCTTTATCCTTTTGGCATATGCGATTTGTATCGACTTAAGCATACACTCAGCGAAAAAGTGAAGGTAAATTTGGAGGAAGAAAAAGTAGAGTAAGGAGTTCCTGGAGTGTAAAAGAGTTCCAACTTGAAAGTGTTTCCTCTGCTTCTAAGTCTCCTTCTGTCTTTCGCTATGCCAGTTATTGCTTTCTCTTCCTCTATTTGGCTTCTCTCTGCTCATCTTTTCCACTTCCTTTCTTCATCTACTCTCTTAGTTGTCTTTCCAACTTATACTTTTCCGATTTTCACGCTTTCTTTTGTCCACTCAGTCTCCTCTGTTCTTCCCAGTAACCTTGCTTTCCTCCTTATAACAGATTGCTGCTCTACTGTTTGCTCAATAGTCACGTAAACCATTCCATATCTTTGTTGTTTCACAATCTAAGTTTAGATTTCGCTTAAAACTAGAAATGTTTACTATAACTTTTTCCTAAGTGTACATTCAACTACACACACTTACACACACTCACGCACACATAGACAGAGTCAGAGCCTCAGCGGTCTCTGAAGATTTCCATGCTTTTGGTTCTTACGTTGATTGTTTTATTATGATGATGTTAAATTATTGTAATCCACGCGGCGCAATCGCAATCGTTGTCGACATCATCATCATCTTGGCCATCTCTTTCTCTGACGCTGGCACTGGCACTGGCTTTGGCTCTGGCTCTGGCCATTATATGCTGCCTACCTTCCAACCCCAGCCCCATCCTGCTCAACTCGTAGGCGTTGCTCGGCATATCCTTTGCGTATGCGCCAAAAACAAATAAATGCCTGAATCTGGCTGGCAAACACTTACAGATTACGATCGAGCCTGGGTCTTGCGGTCGCTCTGGCTCTGGCTGGCTTTGGCTGGTTTCGTGGTTAGCCTGGTTCTGGTTCTGGTTCTCCATTCGATGCCATGTCCGTGATAATTTTGGGTTGCACGCTTATTTAATATGCGAATTTTTACAGATAAATGGTGAGAAATAATTTGCGCTGCTTTTTTTGTTTTCATTTTTGCTGCTGCGACTCATTGCTTAGCTTGTCGCGTGGGCGTGATGCTTGCGTTGAAGAAGGGGCGTGGCCAGCACACAAAACGCACTTGCATGGGGCTCACTTGAGTGTGTGTGTGTGTGTGTTCGAATCAGAGTGCCATATGTGAGCAGTTCATTTCCGTTTCGACTGAAAACTTGGCCCTTGAGAGGCCTAAAAAATTTCAATTAAGATTTCAAAATCAGTTTTAAGACAACAAAGTCATATAAATGGAATTAATATCGCCACTCCAACTTGAAACTAACAACTCTTATCGTATCGTATCGTATCGTATCGTAGCGTATAACAACTCCTATCGTATGGTATCTTATCTTATCGTATCGTATCGTATCGTATCGTATCGTATCGTATCGTATCGTATCGTATTGTATCGCATCGTATCGTATCGAATCGTATTGTATCGTATCGTATCGTATCGTATCGTATCGTATCGTATCGTATCGTATCGTATCGTATCGTATCGTATCGTCTCATATCGTATCGTATCGTATCGTATCGTATTGTATTGAATCGAATTGTATCGTATCGTATCGTACCGTATCGTATCGTACCGTATATTGTATCGTATCGTATCGTATCGTATCGCATCGTATCGTGTCGTATCGTATCATATCGTATCGTATCGTATCGTATCGTATGGTATTGTATCGTATCGTATCGTATCGTATCGTATCGTATCGTATCGTATCGTATCGTACCGTACCGTATATTGTATCGTATCGTATCGTATCATATCGTATCGTATCGTATCGTATCGTATCGTATCGTATCGTATCGTAACGTAACGTAACGTCGTAACGTAACGTAACGTAACGTAACGTAACGTAAGGTAACGTAAGGTAACGTAACGTAACGTAAGGTAAGGTAACGTAACGTAAGGTAACGTAACGTAAGGTAACGTAACGTAACGTAACGTAACGTAACGTAACGTAACGTAACGTAACGTAAAGTATCGTATCGTATCGTATCGTATCGTATTGTATCGTATAATATCGTATCGTATCGTATCGTATCGTATCGTATCGTATCGTATCGTATCGTGTCGTATCGTATCGTATCGTATCGTATCGTATCGTATCGTATCGTATCGTATCGTATCGTATCGTATCGTATCGTATCCTATCGTATCGTATCGTATCGTATCCTATCCTATCCTATCATATCGTATCCTATTCTATCCTATCCTATCCTATCTTATCCTATCCTATCCTATCCTATCCTATCCTATCCTATCTTCTCTCTTCTTCTCTTTTTTTCTCTTTTCTTCTCTTTACTTCTCTTCTATCCTCTCCTTTCTTCTTTCCTTTCGTCTCCTCTCGTCTCCACTCCAACTCAACACTAACAACTTCTCTCCTCTCTACCCGCAACTCAATTCTATATCTCATCTAACAAGGCCTCTCACCTCCTCTTCTCTACTCTCCCCTCCTCTTCCCTACTCTCCTCCACTCCACTCCTCTTCTCTCCTCTCCTCACCCACAACTCAACTTCATATCGCATCTCATCTTCTCGATTTCATCACATAACCTTATATGCTATGCTAAAAAACCAAAGCCAACTGTCTGCGCTGGGTTTGTCTAGCATTTTGTTTAATGTTGAAATTAACCTCGGGTCTAAGCAGCCGTAATATATTTTGGTTTAATGCGATTGCGCCCCGTTATACGCCTCACATTTGTCTTATATGGCCAAAACATAACATGCATATATCCGCATGACAGCTAAAACAACAACAACAACACCAACAACAGACTGGAGGCAAAAAGCCAACACCATGAGATGGCGAGATGTGCCATTTATGAATAGGAATCGAAATCGAAATGCGACTGCAATCTCAGTTGCAATATTCAGTTGCCACAGTTGCCGGGCTGCCACCCACAAATATTTGACTTCTCACCTACAATAAATAATACAATAAACCAGAGTTGTTGCTGCTGTTGTTGTTGCTGTTCACCTGGCCATAAGACAAATCTGTATGCAGAAAAATAAAAAACAAAACGACACAAAGAAAAACATTGCATATTCAATAAATTTCTTGTTTGTTTTAACATTATTTGAGATCTTTATCGCTTATTGAAAAGCAATACATACATACATACATACATACACTCACACATGAACATGGACTACTGGCTATTGTTGTTGCTGCTGTTGTTGTTGTTGTTGTTTGCATTTGCATGCCAGTGGGTGAAACCAACAAGAAACGCTTGTCACGCTTGGCTAAAAATGGTAAAAATGACAAATGTTTCACAGCGACCAACAAAAAAGTGCAGCAACAACAACGATAACAATGAAAAAACTTCAATTTCTTAGCCATGGCGAGTAGCATAGAGAACATGACAGGCATGAAACTATCGTAGCATTCAACAAAAATATGTAAAAATACAAATAAAAAAACAAAAATAACGCAAAAACAAAAGACTTAGGCAACGAACTTGCCCGCTTATGCAGCACAAGAGCAAGAGCAAGAGCAAACAGGCAGCTTCCTCCCAGCCATAGCATCATTATTAGCAGCAATTTGTGCCTTTTATTGCCCGAAATTGTCCAAACGTCCAAAAATAATAATGCACAAGTAAATACTCGTAATAATAATAATAATGTTTGTTTGTTTGTTTTTGGCCATCAGCGACGCAAGAGCAGCGCATTATTGGAAAGTCCCGGAAAAACGTTGCCAAAAATGAATAACAGAGTGAAATTTTTATGTTTTGCAACGAATTATTTGTACGCTTTAGAACTTTTGGCTTTCTATGGAAGGGCTTACTCTTAATATGTTGTAGAATGTTAGATAATTAGAGGTGATTTGATACTCCAACTACAATGAACAATTGCTTCAATGGGAGTCCGTCTCGTGTGCTATTCAATGTCCATATATTTTTGATCAGCATCTATAGACGCGTTCCTTTGTATGTTGTGTTGTTGTATGCGAAGACGAAGAAGAAGTCAAAACAGAAGACGAAGAGGAAGCCAAAACAGTATCCGATAGATACGGTACTGTTTTCGATGCGAAGCCGCTACAGGTTAAGTCATGTTTTTGTTGTTGTTTCACTTGCAAGAGCCTCTCTCGTTTATATAGCTCTTGATAAGACAGATTAGATGAAAGATTACAGGTGCTTTGACTCTAAAATGAACTAAAATGAACAATTGCTTTAATAAGAATCATCTCGCATTGCTTTGTAGCATGGCAGCTGCTCATAGTGGCTTATGGTATTATAATATTATATGCTTCAGTTAGAATGGAATATATTAACCTAAACGGTAAACTTGTCCAACGTTGTGTTTGCTATTCCATTAGTCCATGTATTCTTTACGATATTGGAGAGGTAGAAACGGATCACCCCAGTTTCTTCCATTGAGCCAATCCAGGGTTTCCGACTCGCTTAGAGCAGTTCTGTTCAGTTGGCAGAGACGTATCTCGCCAAGTCCCACCAGGTGAGCTATGTCCTGCTTGGATTGCAATTTGCAAAGTTGACATTCCGACTTAGAGGTCCTTAGGTAAGGAGTATGGTTTGGGCGAATCATTTCACAGCCCCTTCGAAATATTACTCTAATCTTCTATTGAGCCAATGCAGGGTTCCGGCTCGCTTAGAGTTCCTCTGTTCAGATAGGAGAGACATATCTCGCCAAGTCCCACCGGATGACCTATGTGCTCCTTGAATCGCATATTAAAAAGTTGCCATTCCGCGTTAGAGGTCCTTAAATAAGGAGTATAGCGGATCATTTCACAGCGCTCTTGAAATATCACTCTAATGACTGAAGACGTCGAATCGGTCGTGGAAGTAGTTTTTTATGTGCTTCAGCCTTTTATAAATCAGCCTTAAAAATCAGCCTTGTGGTACTCTGCTTAATACATTTTCATGAAAGTTTGCTATTTTGTTTAGCATCCTAATATATATGAGGCTTGTCAGGTGTGAGCCAGGTCAAAATCAATGAAATCTCCTTGTTCATTTGCAGGCGATGCCCAGCTACTCGCTGCGATTTATCTCGTCGTTTATCTGGTCGTCGGACTGTTCCTTACTTTTCTGATGTAAGCAAAATGCACCTGGAGGCAGTAGGTGGACATTTGTTGGAGACCTGTTTCGACATGTTCATCCTTATTAGAAGTGTGTCTCTCCGCCTCCCTCTCATCGATATGTCCACACACGTGCACACTGTCATACTCAGCCGACTTAACAGAGAAGCTTAAATTTGCTACAAGGCAGGAAGTTTCCTTTTGCGAAGAAATTCTTCCTTGTACTGTTGAGCGTCCTTTAATTTTTCAACAATGTGTGCTGTGAAATTCATATTCTGGGTGAGTGTTACTCGCAAATACAGATCAACTTCTATTTAATTAAATTAATTTTTAATCAACTGAAACTGCGCCACACTAAGATTGCTTATTAGCAAAGGATGAGTTTTGTAAAGGCATTGTCCTTCGCAACGAGAGCTCCGACAAGCTCACAGTACACAGATTATGAACACTAAAATAAGCCACTTCAAATTCTTACCTCCTTCTCTTGTGTATAAAACTTCTAAATCGATACAAGATCATCTATTTTCAACTTCAACTGAGGCTGTTGAACGATTCATTAAGATTATATTAGATTTTCCACCTTCTATTCTATTTTCAACTTCAACTGAGGCTGTTGAACGATTCATTAAGATTATATTAGATTTTCCACCTTCTTAGTGGCAAAGTGCCTTAAAAATTGATTTAAACTCTTACAAATGTGCATTAATCTTCGTAGAGAATATATTTTTTAAAGCCATAATGCAATTTCAATGTTATTTCACTATTTGAATAGAAATGTAAAATGCAAAAAGTAGCAGACACTGGGAAATTCTAGAAAGTTATTCAAATGTAAAGCCAAGATATGAAATAGAAATATCTGCAAAGAAAAGTCAAGCACAATATTTAACAACAAGTATGATACTAACGTTAAAGATATAATATAGATTGTTTGGATTAGCGGGCTCAAGGTCGTGAGTGAGCGAAAAATGTCTTTTGCTGCCATTCAAATACTTTAGTAATCCGTCTGATTCCATGATTTCAGCCGCACCTTGATAACAAAAACTAAAAATTGAAGCTAGGCTGACTTTACAGACGGCTTGAAGACCTGCCAGAGTCTATCCTAAGAAGTCTTGCTGCTTGCTAACAAAAATAGAAAACTAATAATTCTCGAATACGGTTGGGAATACAGTGAATATAGTGAATACCATTGACTTCCTGGTGAATTCTCTGCAAATAGAAAATATTTGATGCAAAACATTTCTAAGAACATCAAACTAACTTTTCATTTATACAACTCCTATAAAGCTCTTCCCCTTTTTAAATGCATTGAAGCATTCACTATCATTACCATTAACAACACCATAGTTTCTCTCCCTTCCTTAACCAACCTCGTAACACTTGCTCTATGCTTCAATCTCATGTAAGAGTATGCTTAAGCATACGAAGACGACGCCTGATAATTTAGCATACTTACGGCTTTGCGATTGCCAGCAATTTGTTTTGGGCACCACCTACTACTCCAAAGATCCAAACTGCGCCATAGCGGTCTGAGGTCGTCTTTGGCCTAACCACCACCCCCTTGGCGGCCCCACAGCTGGCAGCGTCTCAGTAACTGCTTTCATGTGTGTTGGCCATAAAAATCAAAGTGGGCTGGCTGGCTGGCTGGCGATTTACTTTGTTGCAATTGTTGCTGTTGCTGTTGATGTCGTCGTTGCTGTTGTTGATGTCTTCATTATAATTTCTATATGGGCAAGCTTATATGCTATATATACATACGTATATATATATATATATATATAAATTGATGCCGCCTTGCATATTTGCCTTGTCTTCATTTTTCCTCTGCTGCCATTTTATGAAATTATTTCACTGGCCAGCTGTTTTGCGTGGGCTCTTGCTGTTCTTGTTGTTGTTGTAATATGGTGGAAAATTGGTTAAGCCCAAAATAACAACAACAACAACAACAACAGCAATAACAAACTGTATAAGAAGGGCTCTTTGTGGCTTGGGGCGGTTTTTGTAGATTGCTTATACAATCTCTCTACATTTATTTTCACTGACATTTTCCATTGCAGTTTGGAAAATTGAGACATTTGGCAATTGGCTACGGTTAAGGTATAAAATCTTAAAGCTTTTTCGGGGGTCTTTTTATACCATTCAGAAAATGGTATATTCATTTTGTCAGAAAGCTTGCCAAGCACAGAAGGAAGCGTTTCCGACTATATAAAGTATATATATATAGTCTTGATCAGCATGACAAGGGGAATCGATTACCATGTCCGTCTGTCCGACTGTCTGTATATCAGTTCGTCTGTCCGTTCGTCCGTCTGTCTATCCGTCCGTCTGTTTCAACACAAGGATCTCAGAAGTCGTAAGAGCCAGAGATCTGAAATTTTGCTTAGTTGCTTATTTTGTCTGCACGCTGATTAAGATCGAGTTTTATCCAGATCGCACAACTATATCATATAGATACCATATAACCGAATTGTTCCGGAATGATCATAATGTAGCATAACGCTTCTGTTTTTCATCCAAATCAAACCAAATTCGGTTGTATCCATTTGAGGAGGCCCCACCTCCGCACTTCACATCTGATCAAGATCGCACAACTATATCATATAGCTCCCGTATAACCGATTATTCCCGAATGAACACTTTGGAGCATAACTTTTCTGTTTTTCATCTAAATCAAACCAAACTGGGTTCGTATCCACTGTATTCACTGGAAGCCCAACCACCGACCAGATTTGATCTAGATCAGTTATATATTTACAATGTAAATGGGGGGTAGGGCTAGGTACGTTTCGAAAGGTCATTGAAAAGCATGCAGATTTGGCGGCCTCAAGAACTGCTGTGTGCAAAATTCTATGGCAAATCTTTCCATCTTCCATAAGAACGGAAGCTGTGTCCCCGGTATATTCGTTTCTGAGCAAACAGCCTCATGCTTGCTTTCCGGAAACTTCGAATGCTTCGCTTTTAGTTTCCCTACTCTAAGTAGGCCTTGCAATTTGATTCTGCTCTCCATCATTCTCAAGTATATGAGTCTCTAGTATTTCAGCTCATTCGCAAGCTGGTCGCCTGCGTGTGCAGACGTGTTTGATTTACTTATTTTGTTTTTATTTTTATTTTCTACGAATTTTTTGAATTTAAATTCCATGATATTCTCCTGTATTTTCTGATTCTGCCTTTGCTTATTTATGTTTATATTTTCTTATACTCGTAGAATAGTTTTAATTTCCAAGTTTTAGATTTTGTTGGGTTACCAAATTTGTGGTTGAGAAACTTGTGAGTTCTGATTCTGATTGTTTATACTTCAATTTGGATTTGATTTTGTTGCTTTCTCTATTTTCTACGACTATGGAGTTCTTTTATTCGTTTCCTTTGTGCCTTCTTATTCTGATTAGATGTGGTTATATCTTTTACTTCATCATAAGAGTTCCCCCTAGTAGGAACTTGAAAGTATAACTTGGTAGGTTGAAAGTTGCAATTGCATAAACAAAATGCGAGTAACATGTACATAAATATTTTGTGAGGTGGCTGCTGCTGCTGCTGTTGCCACTTGGCACATGTCCTGTGCCTCATGTGGCGTGGCCGTGTCTCGTGTCTCGTGTCCATGTCCTTCCAAATCAAAACAAATTCGTCTTGTGTCCACTGTATCCACTGTAACCCCACGCCCACCGACCAGATTTGATCTAGCTCACAATGTGAATGGTATATCAACTTCGTCAAGTCAAAGTCAGCCTTCCTTTCTTGATTTCTTTTTAGTAAAGGGGAGATTGTCTTAGCTCAGATTACATAAAGTTGTGTCAGCTTTTGAGATTTGGAAGGTTGCTTAAGTTGGGCTATGGGGCCTTCCAGCTATTTGAGAGTCACTGGATTTGCCATGGCGTAATGTAATTAAGAACATTTTCTGCCAAAGTTCTGGCAAATCCCAAAACAAATTCTCTCATTCTTTTTCTATGTCAACTTGTTACTTCCCCCCCCCCCCCCATCCTGCTATTACATTCCCCAAACAACAACTGTCTGTCTGTAAATTTCTTTAGGCGCTTTCTGCCTCATTCCTTCACCTTCCTCCTTATTGTCTCCTGTGGCAACTCCACTTACTAACCATTACTAGTGGCCATCTAATTATGAACATTTGCTAACAAGCTGGTTGGCTAACAAAAAGTGCGCAAATGTGTCCCCCCCCCCCCCCCCTGCACCATTCTGCCTGCTGCATGGCCGGCGCCTTGTTCGCGCATGGAAATTAGAGGCGACTCTGTGGCTTTGAGAAACAAAAAACTGGACTGAGAAATCCAGTCAACGGACTACTCTGCTGCTGCTGTTGGTTAACAAACCGCTCATTTGCTGGCAGAGTTTAAAAAGCAATCAACACGTGATTATAATGATGCTGATGCGGCGACCCGGCCAAGGATCGACGAGGAGGATCATTCAGAAGCAAACATTCATTGGGGCTGCCTGTCTTACACAGTAATTGGCCAGATGGAGAGAGAGACAGAGGCAGAGAGAGAGAGAGAGAGGCAGAGAGGTGAACTCTGGCGAGGGTCTTGTGGTAATAAGCGGCGCATTCATTGCATTTAAGTTTTGACTTGGCCATCGTTGACAGTAATTTGCTGGCCTGGGAAACCCGTTTCGGATCGCAGTTGATCATTTAATTTGCATAGTGTGCCAATTTATGCTCAACGCGCGCTTGATGGACAGCAAATGCTATGAACCAGCAATGGGTTAAGCGTGTGGTGGGCCCCCCCCTCGCTTGTTTTCATATATAGAGTATCAGTGGTCCCCCCGCCCGCTTATCATATCATGTGCATCTACACTCGTGTTTATTTCTGCACCATTTGTGTTCGACGATCGTTATCTGCATCCGTTTAAAATGTTGCGCTCTTAGTGGCTGCTCTTGTAAGACAATTTGTAGCAAGTGGTTTTCATGTTCATGGGAATATAAGCTTTGCATACCACCAGCAGTCGCGCCACCACCACCATAAACCAGGACGGCAATGGCGACATAGAGACCAGCATATCCATACCTCTAACGCTTGCCGCCTGCCCCGCCAGTTCCTGTCTCTGTCTAACATGTGTTTGTTTATATTGCTGCCTGCCTGGTTGTTGAAAATGCCACCCAGCGGGCCGGGCCAAACAACTTGACCAACTTTTTACACAAAAACCCCAAAGAAAAACCCCAAAGATGTTACCCGATCGTAAAGCCTTTGGTTTTATGTTGCCTTTGACACGCAACTGGCACAAAACGTTCGCAAAACACCGTACACTGGGCCACACTTTGATGACACTTTTTTAATTAGCCTGCTGGTTCCTTCTTCTGCTGGTTCAGCTCTGTGTGGGTCTGCAGGTCTCAGCAACAAATTTGTGCTTTATATGGTTCTTTCTGGACAGACAGACAGAGTGCAGCTACATTTTGGCAGCTGACATCGCGTGCTGCAACTAGCTTTGCTTGTTGTTTGTGTGGGATAATGAATCTTTTGGCAGAAAGTATGAAGTTACAGTGGACGAATATCTTCAGATTTAATATTAAGTTTTAGAATCTCAATCTATTTACCTTACATGCAGTGCAACTTATGGCTGATTGAGTGATCTCTACAATTAGTAATCGAGTTCAGAAGACATCTTACGAGTATGGATGAGTTTTTACCTAAGAAAACGCTCGTATTGCTATATGATTCCGTGTGCTTTAACCCCGATATCTCAAAAGTCTTAAGAGCTACAGAGCTGAAATTCTTACCAGATCTTTCTTTTGTCTGCATGATGGATAAGTTCAAGATTCAGTTAGATCAGAAAAGTATGTCATATAGCTCCCATATACCTGATTGCTCCAGAATCAACACTTAGTCGCATAACTTTTCTGTTTGTCATCCAAATTTGGTTTGTATCCATTTGAGGAGGTTGGTGTCCTTTGCTAGTAGTGTGTTCTAGTACTCCTAGTACTGTCCAAGTGTCCTAGTAGTTATTTGTATGTCCCTTTAGCCACTTCTTCTATAGAAGCCAGCGCAGCTACGCCAATTTGTCTCTTTCTTGCTCGTGACAATGACGGACAAGTGCAAATAAGATGTTCCAAAGTTTCCAGTGTCACTGGTTTCTCACATTTCTAGCAGTTTCTGTTGTTGGTAATGCCAAGCTTAGCTACTCAGTGCCCTGTTAGCATCCCCATCATTAATCTGCCCTTCAGCTGGGGTAATCTCAGTACAAAGGGGCTAAGTTTGTCGCTACGCTCTTTTCACATTATCTTGAAGATCCTGCAAGTTGTGGTCGATCGCCATCTGCTATTAGACTTCTCTAGATGGCTTTGGAGCGTCCTGAGAGAGCTGCACACATGCTTTGTGCTATCTATATGGCTTTGGACCGTCCTGAGAGAAATGCACACACATTCTGTTCTATCATTCGTTAGCCTGACGCCTTCCTTGGCAAGAACATTCGCCGTCTCGTTTCCTTCAAGGCCTCATTGACCTGAAACCCAGAAGATAGGCATTGACATAGTCGCGCTTAGTGTATATAGGGCTTCCCTGCCTGCCAGTACTTTTCTGGAATTGACGATGCGATGATGCTTATCGATGCTTGGCTATCTACAAAGAAGTTACATTCATTCTTTGGGTGCTGCAGCTTCTGCAGTTTTCCTTAAGGCGAAACATTCTGCACTGATCAGGCACTTTGTGTGACAGCCTAATCTGAGGATCTGCACCTTCACTCATCCTTTATCTGTACGTAAGACCTGGAACCCAGAATCTATGGCTTCCCTGTCTGTCACTACATTTCTGGAATTGGTGGATGATTGCATGGATCTTATAGATGCTTGGTTATCTACGAAGATATTGGATCGTTTGGTGCTGCAACTTCTTCAGCTTTCCTCCTCCTCCGCCTGGAATATACTGCAATGATCAGGCAGTTTGTGTGACCGACAGCCTGCACTGATCTGCACTGTAAACGGATGTACCCACGCCTTCATTCATCCTTTATCTGTATGTAATACCTGGAACCCAGAAAATAGGCTCTGGCATAGTCGCTCTTACTGAATCTATTGGTCTGGCATTGGTGAATGATAGTATGGATCTTATAGATGCTTGGTTATCTACGAAGATATTGGATCGTTTGGTGCTGCAACTTCTGCAGTTTTCCCTATGACGAAGACCTCCTCCTCCGCCTGGAATATACTCAGGAGATCACTCAGTCAGCCTAATGACATTAAGAATAATAGTTTTAATTGTTTTATTTGGCAACAATCTCTAGATATCTTTGCTATTCTCCACAAATCTCTCATATGAACATATCCCCTCTGAATTTCCTCTTCACTATCCATTCCCATTTACAAATTCCTCCACAACAGCGGTTTCAACTATGCTTTTGCATCCTGAATATCTAAATATCATTATTCATATTGCGTGTGGCTAATTAAACTCTGTAAGACTGTCAATGCTTACACAGCTCGAACAGATCAGGCGATAAACCAGACGCTATAACAATATTTCAAAAAATTACTCTAAACGACAACTTTGTCCCGGCCAAAGCCAAAGCCAAAGCCAGAGCCAAAGCCAGAGCCAAGGCGAGTCTTTTGTTTATTGAATTTATGAAATATTTAATGGCAAGCGATTTATTTATTTATTTAATGCATTTTTAATAAATTGCCAGCCCCCTGCAAAAAACATACATAGTTTGTCTCCACAATTAAATTGCAAACTCAAGAGCCGCCGTCAATGGAGACGGGGTCGAGGGCCCTTATAAGCGGAGCTAGAGACAGCCCAGCCACGGCGATTGCAACTGCCGCCACGTTGAATGCGTTTAATAAATCATAAAAAATATTATGGCAATTGCAAATTCTAAGCTAAACAATTCACGGTCACGGCATCCACTGGGCAAGCAGTCGGGGCAGGCGAGTCAGAAGGGGGGGAGGCCAGCAGGCAGCTAAACATTTCAATGCGGATCGTGGAAACGGCAGCCAATTCAGTTGGCCAAGTTGGTTGTCCAGGCGGCGGCGAGACTGTAACGGCAGCCGCTACAACAATTGCTACTAAAACAATTGTTCTTTTTAAGAACGACAGCAACAGCAACAACAGCAACAGCAACAACAACAACGAGAACGACTGCGACTACAACAACAATAAGCAATAAGCAATTCATGTTTGTGTTTTGATTGTTCTTGTACATTTTAATGTTGTACAACATTTGCATGGCACTTTGGTGGCCAGCTTTGGCCTGGCCTCCTTTGAATGTGCATGAAGTTGTTGTTGTTGTTGCTGCTGCTGTTGTTGTTATTGTTATGTTTTTATTATTTTATGTTTTAGTTTCATTTCATTTAATTTTATTTTGATGGATTTATGAGCTATGATTGGCGTTTTGCCTGCGCCTAAGCCTGCGCCTGCGCCTTGTCCGAATTTAGCCTTCGGTTGCATTTAAATAATTAAAATGTCCAACTCTCGAGTACAACAACAACAATAATTAAAACAATAACAATAACAACTATAACAGCAGCAACAACAACTTTAAACTGCAATCAACTCCATTTACCTGAAAATCACAGCGGGAAATTAATTAGTTGCTTTGATAAATGAAAACTAAATTAACTGTTTGTACTTTGAGTGCAAATGACAGCGACTTCGAGGCGAATAATGAGTGGAACGGAGTGCAGTCTAAGGTTAGAGGTCAATTTATGATAGATTTTAGAATAATCAAAGTTAATTATTAACTAAGAGATGTCATAATTTAGAATCATTTGGTTGAATGGGATAGGATAGGAAAGGCTAGAATTGC
Organism: Hirtodrosophila duncani; assembly: GCA_037043425.1. Classification (NCBI taxonomy): domain Eukaryota; kingdom Metazoa; phylum Arthropoda; class Insecta; order Diptera; family Drosophilidae; genus Hirtodrosophila; species Hirtodrosophila duncani. The sequence continues at coordinate 5,766,530 of JBAMBM010000821.1, read as the reverse complement.
TATGAAGGAAGGGAGAATGTAAGGGTTTCGGAGCCACTTGGAAGAATATAATTGGTTGGAAGAGAAGCAGGGAGTATCTAAAAGTAGCTTAGAAATTAGGGTTCTACTTCGATATGATAGAAAAATAGTAAGGATAACAACAGTCGCATCATGGTACTACTAATTATTACACTGAAGAGTCTATATGATGACAGAGTTATCTTCGTATAATATGCATCCAGAAAGTATATAGTACATAATTCTTTATAGTACAACATTTGAGATTGCTTCACAGCTAAAACGCTACTAAATTTTCTTTTCAAAATTGTCTGCTTTTATACAATTTTTGTTCTTCGAGAAGTTGACTATTCTTCTTGAACAACTTTTCATCCATATTATATAGGAAAATAATGAAAAGGTAATATTAAATGAAACTTTCGCGGGAGTTTTCATAGTATCTTCTCCATTATCAAGTCATGATCTTAGGAACTTGTGACTATAAAGTCAATGAAGATCGTCGTGAGGTATATGATAATGGCAATAGAAGCACGTATGCTATAATCACCTTCGTCTGCTTTTATACAACTTTTGTTTCCAAAAACTAGGGGTGGATTAGAGTTAAGGTTCTCCTGACCTTTCCTATCCCTATATATTTCAGATTATGTAGCAGTATAAGACTTTGCTACTTAAGCCTAGATGTGAATACTTCATCAGAGGCTTAGCCTTTGTTTCAGTAGTTAAAAGCTACCGAATTTGATCCTGTTTTTATGCAATTTTTGTTCTCAGAAACTAGGAATTGGATTATAGCTATAGTGTACATATGGTAACATGAATCTTATATGCATGACCTACATATGCGTGACCATTAGAAAAGGTAACCCATTTCTGTTTATAGTCTGAGCATTGTCAACTACATAGTTTGTTGACCTGACATCTGGTATACAATAAGCATGCGACGTTTGTGCAATTACCCGATGCATGAGATCTTGCTTATGTGTTGTATATCCTCTTCAAGTATCTTTCTTATGATTCTATGGTATTTTAGTGCAGTTCTCTTGTCTCTTACAAGTGTGTATTAGATTTATTTTCATGTGGACTGTACCTCATAGGATGCCTTACGTAATTTGCATAAGAAATAATATTTGGTAAAGCAATTAAGACAGAGTTGACATTTACAAAAGCTGCACAGTTATGTAATTTTTGGGCTACAATTATGAGAGGGTGTCATGGAAACCTCTAGAGATTTCAAATTTGAATGTGTAAACTTAAATTTATAGATTTATTTATGTGCCTTTATGGGTAGAAAGAAAGAACTTCATCGTTGGAACTGAGTATTTTCAATTGCTTTCATTTTAAGGGATTCTTAGTTACTGATTTAATGTTCTGAGCTGCATTAAGAGACAATTAGGTGAGTATACATATGTTTTTGCGTGTGCACAAAAGAAAGCTTGACAGTTATATACAAAGCAAAATGTAAATTCAAGAGTTTTGACAATTTTCAGCTTAAGTACGGTGTAGGAATTTAATGTGGGTTGTAAGAAATAAGTTGCGAGAGCAAAAAGCACATGATTGTGAGAAAATAAATGATCTTCTCTTTCTTCTGGTCTTGTCTCACTCTCTTTTCGTCTTGTCTTTCTCTTTTGCTCTTGTCTCTCTCTTTTTTTTCTTGTCTCCTTGTTTTTGGTCTCTCTTCTTCATGTGGCTACCTGGTTGTCTTTCATATGTTTATATTTACTTATCCATTGTACATTTCTTCGTGTGAGTGGAGTGTAATTCATAGGTTTTATATCCTTACTTATACATTATACAATATTTCAGAGGTTTGAGACTTTACTTATACATTATGCAAATAAACTTTAACTAATCTCATATCTCTTAATCAACTAAGAGACTAAAGCATTCCAACTTCATATCTAGATATCATTTCATACATAGATACATAGAAAATTCATCTTTCAAAAAGTTTTCTCTTCAAGACTTACATGACATTATCTTTGAGTTCGCTAAAAAACAGCCTTAGGCAGCCTTGAGACTATTCACACACTCCGTTTCAGTGTCACTTTAAAGTAAAGCTTTAGGTGAGCTGCTCATCGGTTTGTGGTCAGTTGGTCAGTCAGCTAGTTGGTCAGTCTGTCAGTTAGTCATTCACTTGCCAGTTACCTGGACAACTCATAATCTGATAAAGCTTAACTGCATTTCACATTTGGTCGCCGCTTGTCAAGTTTTACACTTGTCAGAGGCTAAACGCAGCACAACGATCGTCATCGTCCGCCGCCACCTACAGGCCCAAACGCAAGTGACCAGATTCAGATTCAGAGTCCGAATTCGAATCCAAGCCAGACTCTTAAAGCCATAGAGCCGAGCCAGTCCGTTTAAGGCATATCAAATTCATTTGAGTGTGTCTAACGAAGTCTGCAAATATTAGCGTTGAGTTTGTCAGATTTATGAGCAAATCTGCATGCTGACCGAGTCGGCATCGGCATTGGCATCGGCATCGGCCGGCATAGGTAGGTATCAGAGTCCGTGTCCAAGAGTGCAACAGCTGAGCTGCAGTTGAGGCCATGATGGCGTTAGCCATAAGTGGAACACGTCGCGTTGCGTTGCAGTTGTTGGTTGTTGGTTGTTGTTATTGCTAGTGTTGTTGTTCGCCCCCGCCATGGTTGCGCTTTTCAAGCCATTTCAAACATTTGTAAAAAGGCGTGAAAATAATTCAGCGTCAAGTGACAGAAATGCCACACACATTGGCAAACGCTGCACGGGCAGGGAGGTTAACCATGAGACTACATAGTTGTTAGATATTAGGGATGAGTGCGTGAATGCTGGAAGGAGTGAAGTGAGATTTTGTACAAGGGAATGGAAGAACATTTGGAAGGCAGATGAAAGAGCATCAGAGTCACGACACTGAGAGTATAACGAATCATGCCAAACTGAACCAAATATGCTTAAGATGGATTATGATTGATGAGGAGGAAGTTTGCATGTGGTCATTCTGTCTTTTCTAACAGAATGGTTTACAAGGCTAGAGAGAGGCGAGAGTCGTTTGTTTCATCGATATTAGGCTGATACAAAGTCATATTCTTCTCCTCAATCTCCTTCAGATATCTTCATATTCTTTTCACATTGCCCCATCTCTAGCTGCCAAGCTCATGTGGCTCATGTGAGCACATTCGATGATTCATTGGCTAGACCACAAGATTGCGGTCAGTGCGCACAGTGCGTGTGCGCAGCGAAATATCGATTTGTGGAATGCAACTCAGACTCAGAGACAGTCGCAGTCGCAGTCATTCAGATTGTAGTCGCAGTTGTAGTTGCAGCGGCGGCAGCTTCAACTTGACGTTAATAGCTGGTCACTGGTCAGCTCTCCTCTTACAATTTGGTTACATAAATACCCAACTAACCAACGAACTAAGCAACCAAACAGCCAATCAAACACCCACGCTCTGAGGCAGGCGTTGTTGCTGCAACGTTTGCTTTTCCAGGCAACGCGCGTTGCGTTTTGGTGTTGTCGTTGTCGTCGTTGTTGTCGTTGTCGTTGTCAAATATGCCATGTTGATAGCGCTGTTTAATGATAGCGCCCAAGTCGACCAAGTCGACAACATGGCAAATGTCAACTGCTTACCAAATTTGGCCAGGCGAATTGTGTCATAATTTGTTGGCAGCGCCACCTAGCGTTCGAACCGCAAAAAGTATGCGCCGATAGCGTTTGCCAAGCACGGCAATTGGCAGCTGAGCAGCGCAACTTTTGACTTGTCCAGGCCCAGGCTTTTACATTTTCGGACAGTTTCGCCTAGGGGTAATGGAGAGGGGATACGGGTACGGGTACGGGTGGGCACCAGAGGTCCAAGCGTCTGGCCCAGTCGTGCAGCGGGTCGTGACAAATTTAACCTAATGATCCGAAATTATTGCACCTTAATTGCCTCAAACTCCACCGAAAGCAAAACTACTCGAATTGTACACTGGGAAAAACTAAGTAAAATGTGGAAATTTATCAATTTACATGGTTTATTTTTGAGATTTATTAGAGTTCTCGTAAAGGAGTGTATAAGTGTCCTCGTTCTGAAAGTTAGGTCAAAAGGGCGAAGTCTTTTGGGCCTGCGAGTGTGCAGCTATTTGACGCAGTTTTCAAGGCGAATTGCGTTTCTCCAGGTCCAAAGTTGGCAAAGCTTGAGGAAGCAGCCATGTCCCTTACAGATCTTTGAGTATTACTATATAACATTCTGTTCTGGTATCTTGCTTCTAAAGATACATACCATAGGTTCAGTCATATTTAAGAATAGCTTTGTAGAGATGGAGCTTCTGTGATATCCTGTGTATCTTATGGTTGTTTCATAGCTAATTTTTCTTTACTTTGATGTGAAGAAACCAAGTCAGTGTTTTGTTCAAAGCTAGCTTTAGCTCTTAGCTTAGATATCAGCGGGGATAAGCTCTCTGTTGGATGAACCTGAAAACCTTTTGGCAAGTGGGTTCTTTTTTATCAGGCTTGATTCTAATCCAGACAATCTAATTCAGCCTGTAGCTTTTGTGTTGTTGCCCATGCAGGTGGTGGTAATTCAGCAACTTAATGTGGGCTACTCTTTTATTTATCTTAGCTTTCATTGACGCACTCTTCTCACTCAGTGATTTTTAGTTGAAGTTTCCACGCTGTCAAAGTCATCTGCCTCCAGGCATGTATTTATTTGATCTTTACTCTCCGCTCTACTGCCTCTAAGCAGGGAATCTTGATCATTAAGAAGCAGGTTCGAATCCTGTCACGGTCGCCATATAGTCGGAGGTATTCCAGAGTATCTTGCCGTTGAAGTTATTATGGAACACTTCCTTGGTTCTCGTTGAACCAAATAAGAGTCGTCTGATCTTTGAAGTGTCTCTTTATTGAATAAATTGGACTTACTTAGGCAGGCTTAGGGCAGCTAAGGCTGCGCAGCTACTCTGTAAGTAACGCTAGCAGAGAAATAAGGAATTTCTTTCAAGTATTCGTAGCACTTTTACTCTATAAAAGTATAAATATATCCTTAAACTATCAAATGGAGAAAACCAATATTTAGTTCCTCAGACAATTTTCACATATATTTTCCATAATTTCTTTCTCCCAGTGTACCATAGCTAAATGGAAAATCGACGCGCAAATATTTAGAGAATTTTATTTATACTTTAAATAATTTTTCGTTTCGGTTTCGGGTCTTGAGTTGTTTTCTGCATTGGCATTGCCTTTTGGCAGTTAACTGACTGCTGAGTGGCGCTCAACTGACTTCCAGTAAAAGTGATTTGTAGTTGGCCAAATGGTAAAGCGTGTTGCCTGGAACTGGTGGCAGTGGTTGCTGGTGGTGCTGGTGGTGCTAGCTGTGCTGCCTCTGAGTTATTTGGCGGCATTTAGCGACCGTTGTCTTTCGGTAGTAACTGTTGACAGTTGAATGCTCGTCGAGGAGAGTTGCATGTCAGAGCGCAGCTCTTAAGATTCGAACAATTGTCGGCCTTTTTGGCGTGTAAAAATTTACACGACCAACAACCCGCCAACAACAACAACAACAACAACCACAAAAAAGAAACAACATTTTATGACCTTTTGCAATTGCCGAAGCAACGCTTTGCTTTTTGATACTGATAGCCAAAAAAATCCACAAGAAAAAAACTAAAAAGCTAACAGAACATTTGCTAACGCAGCCCCGCAAGGAAACCAAAACTCAGCCACAACAAGTAAAACTGCGGGCAGTTTGCTATTTTGGTTTTCATTTGAAATCGCAATTGTTGCTTGTGTGTTTGCGTTGTAAAGTTCATAATGTTGGTCTCTGGGTTGGGTCACCCCAATGGCCCCAAACACAATTTTGACCAGGTGCTGCTGCTGCTGCTGCTTGACAATCGCTGCTGCTGTCTGTGTGTGTGTGTGTGTGTGTGTGTGTGTGTGTGTGTGTGTGTGAGAAAAATCACAGCCCGAATCTTGGCATAGGTAACCCGAGACTGCGGTTAATGATGCTTACAACAAATAGTGCCTGTAATCAGATCAATTAAAACTAATTGTGAGTGCTGTTAGAAGCCGACGATAAGATTGAATTGCAACAGGTTATGCGGCCGAACATGGGCTTATGGTTGTTATTATGCAGAAAAATGTGGATTTACAGTGAGATGTCAGAGTGAAAATGTTACAAAAATATTTATAATTTAATTATTTATTTGCAACGCATAAAAGAAAGCGTTTCCGACTGCATAAAGTATATATATTCTTGATCAGTATGACAAGGGGAATCGGTATAACCATGTCCGTCTGTCCGTCAAAAGATCTGAAAAGTCTTAAAAGCTACAGAGCTAAAATTTTTAGCATATGCTTCTTTTGTCTGCACGCCGGTTAAGTTCGAGTCTTATCCAGATCGGACAACTATATCGTATAGCTACCATATAACCGATTGCTCCGGAATGAACACTTCAGAGTATAACTTTAGTATTTTTCATCCAAATCAAACCAAACTGGGTTCCCATCCACTGTATTCACTGGAAGCCCACGCCCACCGACCAGATTTGATCTAGATCAGTTATATATTTACAATGTAAATAGGGGGGTAGGGCTAGGTGCGTTTCGAAAGGTCATTGAAAAGCATGCAGATTTGGCGGCCTCAAGAACTGCTGTGTGCAAAATTCTATGGCAAATCTTTCCATCTTCCATAAGAACGGAAGCTGTGTCCCCGGTATATTCGTTTCTCAGCTAACAACCTCATGCTTGTTTTCCGGAAACTTCGAATGCTTCGCTTTCAGTTTCCCTACTCTAAGTAGGCCTTGCAATTTGATTCTGCTCTCCATCATTCTCAAGTATATGAGTCTCTAGTATTTCAGCTCATTCGCAAGCTGGTCGGCTGCGTGTGCAGACGTCTTTGATTTACTTATTTTGTTTTTATTTTTATTTTCTACGAATTTTTTGAATTTAATTTCCATGACGTTCTCCTGTATTTTCTGATTCTGCCTTTGCTTATTTATGTTTATATTTCTTATACTCGTAGAATAGATTTGATTTCCAATATTCAGATTTTGTTGGGTTGTTTTTATGTTACGAATGTGATGTCGGCTCCAGAAGGTTGATAAACTTGTGAGTTGTGATTCTGATTGTTTATACTTCAATTTGGATTTGATTTTGTTTCTTTCTCTATTTTCTACGACTAGGGAGTTCCTTTATTCGTTTCCTTTGTGCCTTCTGATTCTCATTAGATATGGTCATATCTTTTATTTCATCATAAGAGTTCCCCCTGGTAAAAACTTGAAAGTATAACTTGGTAGGTTGAAAGTTGCAATTGCATTAACAAAATGCGAGTAAAATGTACATGTACATAAATATTTTCTCAGGTGGCTGCTGCTGCTGCTGTTGCCACTTGGCACATGTCCCGTGCCGTGGCCGTGTCTCGTGTCCATATTCTTCCAAATCAAAACAAATTCGTCTTGTATTCACTGTATCCACTGTAACACCAGCCCACCAACCAGATTTGATCTAGATCGGTTATATATATACAATTTGAATGGTATATAAGCTTCGTCAAGCCGAAGCTAGCCTTCCTTTCTTGTTTAGAGTAGTTTAAGGATTCCATTTCGTTTTACCTATTCAGGTTGTATCAACAGAAATGATTCAATATTGCTTAGAACGCTTTGATAATATGATATGCTGCTGCGGCCAAGGATAACAAGAAGGTGTCACAGTGAGACACGTTCCCCGATCTAATCAAAAGTATCCAGAACCAGAAACAGGCGTAGGTCTGACTTCTCAAAAGGGCTTAACTTGCTAGAGAACACACAATTTGGGCCAACACTGACTGACCTCTGCAGTCGCCAGTTTCAACTAGGTTAACCACCTTGAAGCTCCAATAGACACCCGCCGTCGTTTTCCACATTCAACGTACGTCTAGTTTTAGTTATGAAAATTTAAGCACTTTTTCTATATTCAAATTCCATTAAAATGACTCCGACTTGGAAGAGTTGAGTATAAATCACAGGCCCCTATAAAACACCCACATTTAACGGCTTTGTTTATAGTTGATAATTCACCTCATAAATCAATTTGATTTTACGCTAATCTGCCATCAGCACTAATCACTAATCCCTTTGCTTTCTGGGAAACCACAAATCAAGGCATTATCAACTGCTAATGTCAAGTCTAACAAGTTTTCAGCTCGACTAATAATCTCAACCAACCGAGTGCCACAATAAAAACCAAACCAAACCGAAAACTTAAATAAAGCCACAAAATTAAATAAATTATGACAAATATTTAAATCTGACAAAAAAAATAAAGAAAAACTTAAGGCAAAAGTCAGAGTTGTGGTGCGAGGCGATGCGGCGGCGGCGGCACGGCGCTCAAAAGCGCCACAATGCAACCGAAAGTGAAATTTATTGGTCGTAAATATCTAGACAAAATCGATTAGTCGCTCGGGTGGGTGTGGCCAGGGGTGGGGAAAATGTGCATAAAAACGGCAAATGGCAAACGGCAGCCAAACGAACAGAACTGGAGGCCATGTAGCTGGAGTCTCGCTGCTCCAACTCTTGGCGAATGAGCGGCAGGTGCATAAATTAAAGTGCGAAAAATGTAGTAATTATAATAATAATGATATGGGGGGGGCAGTAACAACATACAGTTTCTCACCGAGTTCTCATTATGCGAATGCGAATGTGAATGTGAATGCGAGCGAGTGCGATTGGGGCAGCCCCGCAAGCAGGAAGCCAAACGTTGTTCAAAAACTAAATGTTAACTAACATGCAATGGCTGACACACACACACACACATGCACACATACACTGGTACACACACATGTGCACATTCAACTGTAACGTGTGTTCGTAATTAAATCAGTGAGATCTGTGGCAGTGCAGCGTGTGGGAAAGTTCATTTGCAACGCCCACACAATAATTGACTGAAGCTAGTTCAATTCAATTCTATTGTGTTATGCTTTTGAAGGTGCCCGGAAAGTCCATTAGCTATGTGGTGGAGTTTGTAAATGTACTGAATTGGAATAGTTTGAATTGGAAAGGTTAATATCAGCTTGGTGTCGTCATGAGATGAATCAGAGCAATCTCTGTTTACAATGAAATTCTAAAGAAATGTTCATTTTTGTTTTGTAAATATGCAGGATATAGTAAGAGGAGGCGGTATAAGGTTAATCGGATCTGCTAGAACAGTAATTTATATATGAGTTCCTGCAAATTCCTCAACTGGCAGTGGCAGTGTGTGCTAAATCGCAAATCATCCAACGGCGGCTTGGCTAAGGCAATGCCTTCGAAGGCAAAGTAAGGCTTCTCGTCGTAGAGGGTCTTCCACTGGAGGCAACGCAGCTGTCCGCATTTGGTATCAATAATAGTGGTGTATCGTGGACAATCTTGTGGCCGATGATCTTGCAATGGATTAAGCTTAAAGCTAAAGTGATCTACTACCACGGCTTGTCAATATATACTAGAGCAAACCGAATCTTATCGCTAGAAATTTGCGGACAATTGGCTCTGGCAAGGTGCAACTATTAACCATGTGTCACCAGCTACTTGGTGGCCATCTTAAATAGATCGCTCACAACGACACGCACATCCATTATTGCCACTGTTCTAAATTTGCTAAAAATATAAATAATTCTGACTCCGGATAAGAAAAGCTAATTGGCTTGGCTGATTAACTCTCTTTCTTCCATGAACTAGCATTCTATTATCAGATTAATGTGGCTAACTGGAGATTTAGTATTCTGATTTAAGTTTCTGCTGACAATTCGTATCGCTATGTACTTCAGATTAAGCCTAGATGTGAATTCTTCATCAGAAGTTTGAGTGCTAAATTTTGAATTTGAATCTGCTTTTGTACTGTTTTTGTTCTCAGAAACTAGATCTTATATTTATGACCTGCACATGTGGTAACCATCAAGAAGGTCGCCTATTTCTAATTCTAATCTGAGCATTGTCAACTACATAGTTTGTTGACCTGACATCTGGTATGCAATAAGGATGCAACGTTTGTGCAGTTACCCGATGCTTGGGATCTTATGCTTATGCTTATGTGCTGTATATCCTCTTCAAGTATTTTTGTTATGATTCTAAGGTATTTTAGTATAGGGTATATAGGGTTCATTTGTTACTACTGATTTAATGTTCTGAGCTGCATTAAGAGACAATTGTATCAAGCACAAGAGAAAGCTTGACAGTTATATACAAAGATTCAAAAGTTGTGACAATTTTAAGCTTATGAATAATATAGGAATAAAATGTGGGTCATAAGAGATAAGTTGAGAGAGCAGAGAGCACATGATTGTGAAAAAATACCAGGTATTGTCTCTCTCTCTGTCTTTTGGTCTGGCCTCTCTCTCTCTTGGTCTTGTGTGGGTACCTGGATTGTGTTTCATATGTTTATATTTCCTTATCAGTTGTATATTTCTTCGTTTGAGTGCACTGTATTTCATAGGTTTAAAAACTGTTCTTATATATTATGCAACTAAACCGTTGTTCATTCTTGAACCGCCTTATATCAGACGAGCAGATAAGTTTATCCTCCAACAGGTAGAGAGTTAAGCTAAAAAGCCACTGTGATACCTTCGCCAGATCTATACAATTGGAAGCTAACGTGACAGTTACCTTATAATTCATCATCCCATCAGGAACCAATATCATTCTAATCAATCAATATGATTTGATATTGGTAACCTCCTATAATGTCCCAAATTACACACAAGAGAAAACAAACATTATGAAAACGAACAAAAATCTTAGTAAATTCATAGAGCATCATCAGCTTCGTATATATTCCTATACATACGTAAGTAGTATATATCGAACGCCCGATTCCAGCTAAAACTCAAGCGCTAACGAGGCAGCCGTAACAGCGCTTACAGTGAAAACAAAAAAAAACAGCCAAGCCGCATTTAAGCCACATATAATCGCGGCTAGTAACAGGCGCAACAATTGGTAACGGTAGTCAGCCATTGATATGGCAATTAATATGCAACTATATGGTACAAGACTCATACATATATGCAACTGCTGCGACTATGAGATACCACTTAACCATTATGTACTTGCTGCCTGCCACCATGTGTGTGGCATTTGCTGTTGTCTCGCAGCGGCGAGAGGGCAAGTTCGTTGCCTAAGTCTTTCGTCTTTCGTCTTTTGTGGAACCTGAACTGCGACTGGGACTGGGCTGTCAAAAGCAGAAATCAGCAGATCGCTTTAACAATCAGTCATACGATTATTTGATTTAATTTAGATTCTTTCTGCAGGGAATGGGCCTGGGTCCGACGACGCCATTGACAGTTTATCAGCTGAGCGCTGCCTTTGGGCGCTAGGAAATGTTTTCTGCGCCTTTTGCGCTGCTGTCGTCGTCGTTGTCTTTGGGCCGCTTTGTGGCTGTTGTTGGTTTTTGTTTTGGGCTGCCTTGTCGATGCTGTGCAGCGATAAAGTTGTCAAAGCAATTTTTGGCTGGCTAAAAATTTTGTATGTACGCCTTTGCTTGGCAAAAGAGGAAAAAAAAGCCTGGCTGTGTTGCCTGTTTCTGTTTCTGGCTGACTCTTTGGCTAGCTGCCTCGCTGCCTCGCTGCCTGGCTGGCTGGCGGCTGGCAGCCTGGTTGAGGCTGTGTTGTATGTCTAATGTCGTGACTCGATTAATGAAATGTTGCCTCGCTATGGCAAAGAGAGGCAAAAATGCAATAAGAATTATAAAAAGTTATAATAAAAGCATTGACAGTCGCCTAATGGCCGTCTGTTGGCGCTTTTTTTGCATCGCTTTGGGCCGCTTTGGTGTCATGTCATGGCAGGCGTTTCTAATAAGCCACATTTAATGGCTTGGCTAATTAGATTTCAAACACATTACTTATAATTAAATAAAAAGCATGAAGAAGTCATGCAAGGGGAGGGGGAATATCCATAAATATGACAGAAAAACTAATGGATAGCGAATGGAATTGATTTCTTATGAAAACTGTCTTAAAGCAGGAAGATTTCGATAGGTTTTTGATTTCAGAAAATAAGAAATTTGTGTAAAGTTTAGTGTGGCGTTTGAGGACAAAGCAATCCTAATGAGTTGCTGAATCGATATGCTATAGTTGTGCAGATGCTAAAGAAGAGGGAAATGTGTTCTACCAGAGATCTTCTTGTACCTCAACTGTCCAGAAAATAAGAAGCTGTAAATTTTAGGACAACTCCAGGGCAATCCTAAGAACTTTCTAAATCGATATGTGATAGTTGTGCAGATGCTAAAGATCACTAAAGTGTGTTCTACAAGAGATCTTCTTCTTCAACTACTATCTAGAATTTAAGGAAGGAAGGAAAGGAAGGAAGTTTTAAGGAATGTTCTGAAGAAGGCTCAACCGTTGACTTTGGAAGACAAGGAGAGGTGTTATACATCATATTCTCTTCTACCTCTACTGTCCAGATATTAAAGAACTGTAAAAGCTAGAGAATTCTAATGAAGATTCCTAAGAAAGCTCAGAAGTTGATGTTGGAAGTCAAGTAGAGGTGTGACATCCGCTGGGCTAAGAAAACAAAGAAAAACTTCCACATTGTCCAAGAATATATGCTTCTCCAAAGATTCCTTCAGAGAGTCGAGTATAATTGCCCACAAATAACCATTTGCCTTACTCAAAACATGATGAAATTGCTTTGCCAAAGGAGATTTAGATCAAACTACAAATCCTTTACCTTGACTTTGGAATGATTTGAATGATGAAACCAGATCAGAAACTTAGCAGAAATCATCATACCTTCAATCAGGTCTAAACAGCATATAGAAAACTTCAACCTCGACAACTAATTTCTATAAATCTAAGCCTATAATCTCCCGCCTCATCTCACTTAGCAAATATATACTTAACTTCATCAACAAGCTAGTTGAAAGGTTACACAGGTTCGTTAAGCCCTCTCACATAATTAACTTTCCCATTGAACTTTTGTTTAAAATACCTGGCCAACACATCACTGTTGACATACCATGGATCAACTTCAAATTAACGCATTTGATTGCCTTAATAATATAGTCATAACAACAACAACAACAACAACGACAACAACAATAGCAAACTATCAGACCAACAGCAATCTCAACTTCAACTTCAACTTCTCTGAAAGCCAGCCAGCCTGTGTGGCTCTGCGCGCTCTATCAACATCTTCATAATAAAACAATCAACGCACAATCAACGCCAAGATCAAGTGACTCTTCATAGACAACAAAGCTTAGTCTGAGAGACAGAGCCTGCTGCTAGTGATTCCCTGCCGTCCCTGCTGTCCCTGCTGTCCCTGATCCTCTTCCTCGGGCCAGCACTTGGTGGTGGTCGGTGCCTTTTTGGTTGATGTTGGCATTTCCTGGCATTATGCGCGTTAAATTGAGAGGTCAACAGTGCCTGTTGGTGGTGCTGCGGTGGTGCTGCGGTGAGGTGGTGCTGCAGTGTGTTTCCTGTCTACATGTCTGCCTCTCTCTCTCTCTCTGTCTGTCTCTCTCTGCCTGTCTGTCTCTCGCTCTCAGCAAAACTTGTGCCTATGCCAAAGTAATTGATGTGCCCGCTTGACCTGTGGGAGTGAACATATTGCAGATAATCTGCAACGCAGACAATTGCCTCAATGAATTTTTTATAAACCGCCGCAGCAGCAAAAACACACACACACTCACACACACAAATAAGAAAATAAAATCACAAATAAATACTCGCACATACACAAACATTTTCATCAAGCCCCCATAGCCATAAAATGTGGCCCATTGTTTTTTTTTCTAGACTTTGAATTTGATTAAGCGCCTTGGCTGTGCTTAAAATATTTATTGTAGCATTTATTAAACGCTTTTTCCAACAACAACAACAACAACGTAACTCCCAGACAATGAAAACGTAAAGAAAAGACACAACAAATAGAAATTCCCGGCACCGCAAATTAGACACAAAACAGAAATAACTTTCAGACTTCGACAAACGTGGGCGTTTATAGATTTATGTTAAAAACCAAAGAAAAATGTTTAAAAATAAAAATTATAGATTTAAGACAGCCGATCGCTGGGAATTGTTTTGAGTTTGGACGAGCAGCATTCGAGGAGATCATTAACAGAGCGGGAAAGTAGCCTTTTGGTGTGGAGTTTGTGAAGGAACTAAGACTTGCATTTGTACTCGGACTTTTCTAAATTTTCAATATTTCAGAGAGGTTTAATTATCATTCGGTTATTCTAAGAGCAATAAAGTTAAAGTAAAGTAAAGATCGGACTATTAAGGTTTATATGGCAAGCACTATGGTTAGACTCATTGATAGTTCATTGATAGACTTATTCTCGTTCTCAAAAAACTCCAACGATATTGAAGAGGTGTCTGTTGAGGATGTTCACCAACTGTGATTCAGTGATAAATTATAAATCGTAAACCTCAAAATGTTATCACACATATTTTGACCTTTAATATATATGGTCACACTATCCAAATATTGTTTTCGGTATTGAAAATTTCGATAAGGAGTAGTCTGAGACCTTGTCAAATTACTCTTCCCCGCTAAAGAAGTTATCGTGGTACTTGAAAAGCTTGTAATTCCTAAATATCTAAGCATCGTGGTAACTAGTGAGACTCTACGACATTTCGGATTATACCATTCACACTGAAGGAAGCATTTCCGTCCGTCCGTCCAGCTGTTTCATCTGATCTGATCCATCTGATCTCAGCAGTCTTAAGAGCTAAAGAACTGAAACTTTTACCAGATGCTGCCTTTGTCTGCACGCTTGGTTAAGTTCGAGTTCTATGTAGATCGAACAACTATATCATATAGCTACCATATAACCAGATTGTTCCGGAATGAACTCTTAGGAGCATTACTTTTCTGTTTTTCATCCAAATCAAACCAAATTCGTTTGATATCCCTTTCTTCTTCTGTTTGATTTTGGAGTTCGTTCTTTATAGTTCGTTCTTTGATGATCTAGCAAGCCACTTTTCTTCTTGTTCTCGCCTCTCTCTTCTCTCACTCACTCTAACAGAAGTCCCCTCTGTTTCTTCTTCTTCCTAATGTGTTCTCTTTGTCTTCCCTAGGAATTTTCAATATGCCTCTTATATCAGTGAAGCACACGTTTAGCTTTCTGCTTTCCTGCCTCATGTTCCTCTGCTGTTTGCTCAGTACATGTTTGAAGCATTCTATATTTGCCTCTTCACTTCAGATTTAGGTTTGATCTTGTATAACTTTCTATTCCTACACATTTTCATGGTATTTTCTTTAACCAATTGAACCAAAGAGTTCTCCATCCCAAGCATATATGATATCACACTGCTGACTCCTTCAACTTAACCCAGTTCATAACTCATTTGCCATACTAACTCCTTGAACAGTTTCAACTGTGAATGATGCCAACGAGCGCTCATAAATATTTCATATAAAATATACAAAAATAATACAAAAAATTGAAAGAAAGAAATCAAACAAAATTGATACGCATCATTTGAAAACTCATCACCATCATCAGCGCAGACACAGCAGCCAGCCCAGTGCCAACTCGTCAGTCAGTCAGTCAGTCACTCAGTCAGTCAGTCAGTCAAAGTTTCAATCTCACAATCACAATCAGAGTTAGTTCTCTCAGCATTTAGTTTGAAATGTTTTCAAGCCCGAAGCATATTTGTTTTTCTTGTGTTTTTTTTTTTTTTGTCTTGGCCGCCGCACAAAACGTTTGTTAATTAATTAGTCGAGGTTAATGGCTCGCTATTAATAAAAACGCTTATTTATGGCGCTAAAAAGATTCAAGATTCAAACGCTCAGAGCGAACTTTCTCCACATTTGCCGATTGTTGTGTAACCTTACAAATATGAGCCTAAATGTCGAGCAGCGGGGGGCATGTGGGCCATATCTATGCCATTTTGTGTTATGAATTATGCACAGCAGGTGCAGTTTGACACCAATTCAGTGTTGCAGCAGGTACAGTTGACACCGCAAAAGTCTTAATTAGCGATCTGTGTTACAGTTACAGTTGCAGTTAAAGCCCCGACTGCATCTCGCACAACTCCTTAATGGCCAAAACATTCACTTTGCTGGCAGCCTTTTAAGGCTATCTGCTTGATAATGATGCGGTGGGGCAGTGCGGGCGGGTGGCAGCAGGCAGAATTGAGAGAGGGAGTTGGCCATAATAGAAATGAATGCCTTATTGCCAACTGCCATTTATAATAGAGCGGGGGCAGTTTCCCATGATAACTGTGAGCAGCAGCGGAGGCAGCGGAGGAGGAGCAGGGGCAGCAGCTGGCAATTGTCTTGCCAAACAACCTGTCCAACTGTCGCCGGGGCCAAAAACGGGCACCGTATGCAGCTCAGATCGAAGAGCGATACAAGATACGATGCTCATACAAGCGTAGCCATTTTCGTCTTCAAAAATGGCTCATTTCAGGATACCCTTGGCCATTGCAGAGGATATCATTTATGGCTAGCTGAGAAGGGATTTCAAGGAAAGTTGTTTTAGTCAATTGAGAGGAAGAGGAAAAACTTAACTTGAAAAGCTGGGGAAGTCTACTAACTTCTCAATTGTCAATGGCGGAAGCCTCGGCAATGCTTACAAAACAGTGTGGGGTGAGCCATATAGAAGCATTTTGAGAACGTCTTGAGGTCGATTTGAAAGAGTTTCGAAATCAAGGAGAACCAACAAATACATTGAGATCAAATGAACCTTTTCACATTAATATCTTCAAATCTCTAGAGTTTTAAATAACACCCAGCTATGTAACAACTTAAGGTTCAGTTTAAGAACGTATTGAGATCAATTTGAATATGTTTGAGAATTTCTTTAGTTGGGTTTATTTATAGAACATTTTTTGCTTCTTGATTTGATCGTTGGGCACAAAGCGCTCCTTCTTGTCAGTAAAGATGTCCGCCTCGGCGCTCTTGTTGTCCTTCTTTGCCTTAAAACAACGTAAGTTGGCTCGGGTTGATGTGCTCGGGCAGCTTGAATGCGCACAGATCCACACCCGAGGAGGTGGCGCTGCGTTCACGAGTTGATGACGTAGGTTCCGCTGACCAGCAGCAGGCCAGAGCTCAAGTTATTCAATAGAATGACATGTTTGCCCTAGTTAAGGCCAGCCAGCAGGATGAGCACGGTGATGGGCTTCAGTTTGCGGCGATTGTTGCACTTGTGCCCGATGAAGTGTGCCTTGTCGAGATGCTTCTTCATGTACATCTTCCTGTGATAGTTAGCCTTGGATTTGCACAGGTAGACGGTACGCTTCTTGATAGGCAGCTTTGTCTTTTGTACAAAGGAACTCTTCTTGCTCTTCAGGCGATATAGGCGCAAGACACTTGGAATCTAAGACTAAACCTACTTTAGCAAAGGTTTCTGTGTAATTCAGAAAGAAAGTTGGGTTTATTTATAGAATATTTATTGCTTATATTCAGATCTAAGTATATCTGATTGGGCACTGATTGAAGATCTAATTAAGGCAAGTTTTAACACCATTTCCTCAGTGTAAATTCCCTGATCAATTCACATGAAATATATGTGTGCTTTGATCTTGCCAGGGTATCCCAGCTACGACTATTCCAACCTAATCCTTTCTCACCAACTATTTACTTTGTCTTCAGCTCTTTAAATTGTATTTTTAATAATTTTAATTAACGATTGCTTATCAGCTGATTATGTCAGCAGCAAAAGTAAGCAAGATCAGCTGCACAGACATCAGCCCACGCACTCAAGGCGATTGCGTGTTCAATTTTCTAATTGGATTTTACAATTTTCACACCACACCACAAGGCATTCAGGCACTGTCTCCTTTTGGCTTGGACACTGGCAGTTGCCACCACCACCACCACTTTAGCCACTAGCCACTTCAAACGTGGTGGTTTGTCAACCATTTCGAGCGATGATCACCGCAGCATGTGGGCAGAGCAACAACTGTTGCTATTATTGTTGTTGCGGCCAACAGACTCAGACTCAGACTCAGTTTCAGTATCAAGCTCAGCTCTATAGCGTCTCTTTGTCTGGCCATAATGGAGTGTGACTAATTAATAAATTAATTTCGGCGTTGTCTCATTTGTAATTTCAATTTGTCTAATAGGATTTCATGTTTTGACCATTTCAGTTTGTGGCAAACTTGTCTTTCAGTCTCGACTCGAGCTGGACTTGAGTTGGTGTTGAAGCGTGCTGGAAGTCAGTAGCTGAGCTGGCAAGTTGTAGTCACAAAATTAGTCTCGCAACTCTCAACTTTATGGTTAGATAAAGTTATTTCTTCAATGTGGCTAATTAAGCGTGAACTCGCGGCTTAACATTTGAGCTATAAGGGCCATAGCAAGTGGGCGAGATGCAGCTTAAATATATGTTTTCTTTTCTGAATGGAGTCTAGTTTTAAGTGTGGGAAAAAATCTAAGAAATTGTCGGTTAATAGAGGCTTAACATTATCAGTCTGCTGTAGAATAAGAATGTCAAGTAAGATGAGTCTTGAGAAGAACTTTGTGAAGGTTTAAAAGTGAACTCAGTTGAGTTTATATGACCTAAACCCTTGAAGTTCCTCTAAAGAACTTAGAAAGGGTTTATTGACGCCAAGCTAGATGACTTTAGCTCTTATAGTATTCGTTCATAGATCTTGATCAGGAATATAAATACTATAAGTTTTCTTCGCTTCACATTCTTCATTTGTCTCTCTGCCATCTTAAACGAAATCTGTTGCTCCTTCTTATACCTTCACACATACCTTTTTCTCTCCTTCCTGGCTCTGCCCTTCTCCCCTTATCTCATCTATATCCCTTGTTCTAATAATAAATAAGCTCATTAAGTTCATTGCAATGTTGCCATCACTTGCACTTGACACTTGCCGTCGACATGTTGTTGCCGTAGCACCAACAGCAGCAGCAACAGCAACAGCAGCACGCAACAATGGCAACAGCAACATCAGCAACAACAGCAACACCCACTCAAACTGGCAAGTCGCACTTGTGCTCAACTTGCGCCTGACTTGACACACGAAAATGTGCAACAATTTCAAATCGCTTCTATTAACTGTGGCACTGCAACATGGCAACATGTTGCTGCCACTGTGGCAACAACAGCATCAGCCAACAGACCCATTGATTAGCTGACCCTTGTACCAGAGTCTGTGGCGACTGTCAGCATTTGTGGCTTGTTTTTTACTCAACTTATAGCCTTGCTTTCTCTCCCCCCTTTGCTCTAGTCCCCAAATTGCCATTGATTGTTGTTGCTGCTGTTGTTGCTGTAGCTGGTTGCTCGCTCGTTCAATTGATTGAATTACATACATGCTCTGCCTTCCGTCTGAGGGACTTTTGCCACTCGACAGCCCAGCCGCCCCCACATTTACTTTGGCCTGACTCTTGAGCTCTTGAGGTTGCCAAACACAGCTGCACTCGACTCTCGAGTTTAGGGGCCAAGCAAAGTCAGTCTGGTTAGCCAGTTAATTAGCAGCTAGAAAAAATCAAATCAACTCAACTCTGGCCATAGTTACGAGTGCAACGAGTGTGTGTACTCCCTGGCTCTGGGCTCTGGGCTCTGTCCTTGTGCCAGTTGCACAAAGTGGAGATGCTCAGCATGATGGTGCACCTTCGTTGCGGCAGTATGGAAGTTGCAGGCAAAAAGAAGCAAAGTTAATTCAAGGATGCGATTGATAAAGACAGCTAGCTGCCTTTGGAGTGGATAATCAAGTTATGGACTTGATTTCAAAGTGGATTAGTTGAGGTGAAAAGGTTTGCGTAGGAAATTGATGATTGTAAAAACTCAGGGTGAAATCATTTGATGAATCTATAAGAAGGATGCTAAGGGATGCTACATGTAGACAGAAGTTAAATGCGGATATAAGTAGAAGTAGACATCTCAAGAAGATCACGTCCATAAGCGGAATAGTTTGATTGCTTCAAGGGACTGTTTTGCGATGTTTGTCCGAAGTCCGAACTAGTTTTAAAGCTCTTTCGTTTCCTAGACATAACATGGTTCCATCAAATCTCAGGAGAGACCAGAGAACAATCAAGATAGTGGGTTTCCTTCAGCAAAGAAGATCAAAGTGGGTCTCTCGGCTAACAAGTTCATGGTCATTAGTCATGCGATGACGCTATCTCACTCACATTACTTGCCTGAAAAGGATAAAACAAGGTTCAGAAAATATTATTTGGTCCTTTTTTTCGATATATCGGAACGTTGGCGTAGAATACGCTGCACGTTGAAGTGAACCCACGATACCAAGCCACGGGGCTTGTTTCGCGCGAAACCCAGGCTAGAAGCGCCCACCCCAATTAACCGGCCGAGGGGCGCAGCCGCATAGAGAGCGACACGAATCGCGAAGACGAAAAAAAAGACTCGGACTCACTTTCAAACTATAACAATTTACATTATCTACCAGCTAGATGCGTTATTATAGATGTTTGGTTTGATTTAAGGGAGTTATTAATAGAGATAAAGATAAAGAGATATTGTAGTGACAACAAAGGATACGAAAAGGTGCTGAAGATGGATAGAAACATAATTGCTAATAGTTCTAGTAGTGTGAGAAATTACAAGTCGCAGTTCTCTGATTAAAAATTTATCAATTTATAAGTTAATCCTTTCTGCCACTGTGAATTAGGACAGAAATTTCATCTGTGGCCTGCTCAAAATCCTCTAGTAGAGAAGTCTAGAGGGGCTCTACCAAAATGGAACCATTTGGCCATATGTGAAATGATTTTGAAATAGAATATTCCAGCATGGCTTATGGCTTCTCCATTACATCCTCATGGTAGTTTTCATAGTAGAGCGTTTGGAACATCAAAAATCATAATATGAAAGAAAAATTCACAAATTGGGTCGGCTTTTCCATTCGTGTTCTTACCTGCTTTATCTACACGAATACTAAATATACACTTTTCTAGGAATATAAAGTACTATATGCCCTGCTTCCAATCAGTCAATGTCCAATTACATTCGCCATCAACCTTATGCTACGTTGCGCACCCTTCATCTCCCCCCCCTTCATGCTGCGCTGTATGGCAAAACCAAAAGGAAAACCGCACAAAAAGTAAAGCCGCAAAGTCGAACTTGTCCTTAAAATGTCAGCCAAAGTGTTCATTAATTTGTGTCTTACTCTGTCTGTTCGCTGTATGGTTCCCCTGGATGTGGTTGTTGCTGTTGTTGTTGTTATTGTTGTTATCTTGGCTGAACTATTATGGCATAGTCGTTGTATCTGTGTGTGTGTGTGTGTGTGAGTGTGTGCCTGCAGTCATTGATCATGAATTCCATGAGCTTGGCACTCGCTGCCGTTGACGTTGCATGCGTCATGTTGGCCTCCCCCGCTCCTTTTGCCCCCGCTCACTTCGCCACTATCGCAATTGGCGACACAATTTAGCTGCCTCTGGCATGTGCCTGCACCGCCCCCCGCTCCGTTCCCCTTACGTTCCAGCCTACGCAAAAATCAAGCCAAGCTGCAGAGACAACAAAAATCGGTAATAAAAAAATCTCTTGCCTGTTGCCAGTAGTTTGTAAATTTTCATGTAAAAGTCGCACCAAATGCAAAATGGCCCTGCATGTTGACTGACTGGCATGCCACGCCCCCCCCCCCCCCTGTACCTGTATCCCCCCGAACCCCTGCAACCAACCAACCGCCTACAGACAGCCCTGAGCCATCAATCTCAATTGCTTCGCATTTTCATTTGCGACTCTTCGATCATTTTGCAGAGACTTGACAGCGCAACAACTGCAACAACTGCAACAAAAACAACAACAACAGCTATGATATGAAAACAACGGTAATAAAAATTGCAGATTTGTCACAGCATTGGTTAGTGTTCTTGTTGTTGTTGTTGTTGTTGTGGTTGTCGTTGGCCTGATTCTGTTTGTTTGCCTGTAATTACTTTATATATAGATATGCTGATTTTGTCCTCTCTTTTTTTGGCTTTTCAATTCTTTTGAGTATATTTTCTGTTGATATTTCTTTGTGGATTTATCTTAACGAAATGTCTACGCGTGATTAAACGCTTAGAGGTCCTGATATGATACAGCCAGTGGAGAGCCCTGACAGACATTGAATTCAATGTGTTTACACATATTTTGATTTTGACTACTTTTGGAGGTGTTTGGAGTTTGCGCTGATTTTGACAGTCGGCGGTTGTTTGGCTGTCGATTTTTCATTGTTTGTTGTCAGTTATATGTTTGATATGTTTGATTGTTGTGCCATAAATCGATACAAGCAACAGCTACTTGATATATTGATTGGTCTGATTTACTATCTTATCAATAGAGAACTATATATAAATATACTAGGCAGTTCTCATTCTAGTTCTAGTCTCATTCTCTCTTTATGTTTCTTTTGCAAAAGTTACTTCGCTAATGTACAGTGAAGTGTATATCTAATTTGTGTAGATATATACAATAAGACATGATTAAACGTCCATATATTTTTGCTCAGCATCAACAGCCGCGTTGTTCGCCTGCCTAACTGTTTGTCCGTCTGTCCGTATGAATGCCTAGGAGCATATTGAGGTCCAAGATTCAGAACAGACGAACAAATATATATAAATATTTATAGCTGCTGCTCTTACACACATGCACTTACATACACAGCCAGTCATTTTATCATCAGAGTTATTATTGCTAGATTTTCCTTATCTCTACACTTAAAATCTGGTCAGAAACAGTCAAAGCTAAGAAGCTTAAGCTGAAAAGTATCACAGAACTTCTTTCAAATAACCACAAACATATAAAGTGAAATTTCATTCAAATATTTCAGAAAAAACACAAGAAAAGAAGGCTAACTTCGATATTTACCAAATCCTTTTCAATTTGGATGAAAAACAACCAATTTTACTGTACTAAGAGCTTAATCTGAATAGGTCAGTTATATGGGAGCTATGTGAAATAGTGATCCGATCTATATCAACTTTGGTCAGCAGACTTAGAGGCTTCTAAGACTGACATTTACCAAATTTGGTTTAATTTGGATAAGAAGCAACCAATTTGGCTGTACGAAGAGGTCATTCCGAATCGCTCGATTGTATGGGAGCTATATCATATAGTGGTCCGATCCGGATAAGTGTTGGTCAGCAGGCCTTGAGGCTTATAAGACTGACATTTACCAAATTTGGTTTAATTTGGATAAGAAGCAACCAATTTGGCTGTACTAAGAGTTTATTCCGAATCGGTCAGTTATATGGGAGCCATATGAAATAGTGATCCGATCTGAATCGTCCTTGGTCAGCAGACGCAGAAGCTTCTAAATCTGACATGTTCTAAATTTGGTTCAATTTGGATCACAAACAGCCAATTCTGCTGTACTAAGAGCTCATTCCGAATAGGACGGTTATATCGGAGCTATATGATATAGTGGTCCGATCAGGATGATTTTTACAGATGAACAGCTTACAGCAAAAAGAAATCTATGGTAAAATATTCAAAGCGAAAGCTCAAAAACTCACAGACTAGTTCGCATAGAAACAGACAGACAGAGGGACATGGCTATATTGACCCGGCTTATCATTCTTCTCAAGAATATATATACTTTCTATTGTCGGAGATGCTTTCTTCTGTTAGTTTATAATAACCAGTGGAGTTTCCTTCAAATATTTTCTAAAATGTATTCAAATGTAGCTATCGATCCTACATTTCACATCGAGAATTCAGTAGAATCTGACGAATTAGCATTAACTTCGCTTTCACACAAATCCACCATCACAGCACTTTCGAACATTCATCTCCTCGTTTGCCCATCCATTTGGACTTCCTTTAAAGTTTAGCGAAAAACAAAGGAAATTCAAACTCCACTCACGATTCCAATTGTCCATTTGAGAGCAAAACGCTAACGTCTCGCGGTTTGGGCCATAAATCAAACGGGCCAAACGAAAGTAAAATGTGGAAAAATGTAATTACAAATTAAAACTAAACATTGGCAACAAAATGCGCACAATTTGGCAGCCACAAATGAAAAACGGCTGGCAAAAGAAAACAGGCGACATTGCGCGGCCATTTAATGAAAAGCGCGGGACCATTTTCCAATGGAAATAAATTTGAAAATTATATAAAAAACGGGGACAGACAAAGGAAAGAAAGAAAAAAAAACACAGAAGAGAGGAAAACAAATCAAATCAAAATGCTTGGTTTGGCTGCTGAGCGGTGCGGGGGAGGGAAATTGTAAGAAAATTAAAGTCACGGTTTCTAGCGTGTAAAGTGTGGTTGTTGCTATTGTTGTTGCATGACACTTGCAACTGCAACATCAGCAGCAGCAGCAGCGGCAGCAAAAGAAACAACAACTGTAAACAGTAGAATGTAAATGTCTTTTTGGTCAGAGGCAGGTTGTGCTTTTGCTGTTGCCACAAAATCCAAATTGCCAAAGCAACAACAGCAATAAAAGCAACAACAACAGCAGTAGCAGCAACAACAACAACAACAACCTGCAACTTTTGCCTCATCAATTGATTAAATTTGCTGTGCATTGAGATACTTTGGCCAGGCTTCCAGAGATCTCTCGTCGCCGCCGCTGCCTTTCACTTAACAGTGCACGATTTTTATTTATTTAGATTTAGATTTAATTTTACTTTTGTCTTTAATTTTTTTTCTTTGCACACCCTACCCCTTCCCCTTCCCCCGTCTGCCCAGTCAAAGCAATCAACTGAAACGCACTGAAATTCTGCTTCCGTAAAAACGCAGCAATTGAAATGTTTAGTTGATTTCAGTTTGGGGTCTGTCCAGGCTGGCCGGCTGGCTGGCAGGCGAATCTACAAACAATAAGCATGTTTGCTTTAGCCATTTTTAGCCATTTTTGGCTAGAGCAAGCCGCCGATAAGATCTCACTCCTTGGGCCCACCAACAACGTCTTCGTCGCATTGCCATTGTAAGTGGCCAAACGGCAGTCAGGTGTTGCTTTTATTGTTTTACAATCACCACCAGGTAGGCAAAAGATGGCAAAGCAAATGCTGTTGGATCGCTCGTCTTGGCACTCTTTGGCTTTGGCCATGCATACACTCATCGATGGCCAATTGCCGCATTTGAAACTTTCACAAACAAATCTCAGGCCGAAGCTGAAGCTGAAACTGAAGCTGAAGCCATAAAAGCCAACCACAATTCAAATAAAATGAAAATAGAATCAAATAAACTTTGTGCCAAACAAAGGCCACAGTGAAAAATATCTATATACATTTAGGCATCTGCATAGCAGCCAGAGCCAGAGCCTGAGACTGAGCCTGAGCCAGAGCCTGAGCCCGGGTCATAAAGAAAGCCCAGGGACAACGACAAGTCAGCACGGAGTTAAAGTCAGACTCTGACTCTGACTCTAAAGTCAAACTCAGATTCAGCTGCAAAGTCGCGAACTGCTATCGCGGGGCATATGCAAATTTTGTCTACAGCCAGATTTGTTGCTTGGCCGCCTCCAAGACATGACCCAAAACAATGGACAGCACTGTGGGGCTGCCACACTGATCACAGAAAGAGAGCGAGCACTGGAGGTAGCCGCAGCGGAATGGCAATTGATAGCTGATAATCCTGAGTGTGATATCTCCAGTGGTAGAGAAGCCTCTCAGGCATTGATATGGACATGGATATGCATTTGGATAATGGTTTTTCAGATGTGAAAAATCATTGTTGGCCCGGGCCAAGTTTCAAAGTTCGCCAAGCAATTTGTTAAGTTAAAGTAAGTTTATCCTGCGGGCTGATTTCATCTTCAACTTGGTTTTGTGCAACATAACTTCCTTAAGTTCGTAGATATAAACTTTGTACCAAAATAGCTGAAGATAGCTATGAAATATTCATGTACTTCCACAGTTTGTATTAGCAAAGGAGCTGTGAAGTTACATATATCACCTGATTATTTCTTAATCCTTTCATGAATTTGGTTTTCATAGTCCGAACTGAAGAGACACGATCTGTATTAGAGCTCTGCATGACTATTTCTCTAGCTTAATGTTACCCTAAGGGGATACATTTCATTCATTTATATAACGCATTGCGGCAGGTCCTCTGGGTAAGCCTAGAGCAGCCATCTGTGTCCTCCTGCTTGATTTCTCCCATGTCTTCTCACCAGACTTCGAGCCAGGTTGTTACAGTGGTTAGCAAGCCTCTCGAGGTATCTGGCTGCCTGTGAGTTGATGGCGTCGCCCACCCTAATCCCTCTCGAGGTCCCTATTGCCAGTCTGGTACCAGTCTGCTCCTGTGATATGCCTCAGAGTGCAGGCCTGCTCGATGCGGTTGCAGTGGAGATGTGATCGTGTTGATATTTCCTACACTTGGATGACTTACTTCCATTGTGGGGCCCATATCACCTTATATATGGCGATTTTATTCCCCAGAAACAGCTTGTTGCGGCTGTTGAGGAGCCAATTCACCTCCTTGCCCTGTTCCTCGTGTTGTACGCGACTTCCAGGTCAAGATTCCTAAACATCAGCCTACGCTCTATAGTGACAACCAAGTACTTATAGGCAGTCTCGTGGCTGAGGAGCACATCGTACAGGAAGAGCCCAGGACAGGAATCACGCCTAAACGAGTAAGTCAGTGTGACTCATTTGTCTGGGTTCACGGTAAAGGTCAACCTGCTAGCCTAATTGGCAAACATCTTCAGGTACTCCTGAAGCATATCAGTGGCTGAGTAGGTGCAGAAGTCCCTGGCCAGGATAGCTATGTCATCGGCAAAAGTGCACACCTTGAGGTCCCCTTGATGCGCAGTGGGGATGGTTCGACCTGTGGGTAGGTCAGCTGTGAATAGGCTCTACAATGAGGGCTCCAGCACACTGCCTTGTGCCTTACTGATTCGGATGTGATTGACGCCAGAGGAGGCTTCATCTTGGACAACTAGGTAGGTTCTGTTCTGAAGGAAACTGCGCAACAGTGGGGAGAGCCGCCTGTTCAGAAGAGCCTTCAGTTTGAAGAGTAGCCTTTCCCTGTTAAACGCAAGAAGAGTCAGCATATCAATTAGAACTGCTATTCAGATACCTTTTTTTGATACCTTTGTCTATAAGACAGACTGGGGATATCTTAATAAACAATTGATCCAACTTTCCAAATTAGTTTTGTCCCTTGGATGAAACTTATGTCCTTCTCTTGGCAGAACATTAACACTTTTGCCTCTTTATTAGTACGTTCTCCAGCTCTCTTAGTTGATGTTTCGCTTCTTGTGCAGAGTTCGGTTTCAGAGCACTTTTATAGGTTTTGGAGGACATTTATTGGTGTGGTCCTAGAACAAGATCTGCCAATGGGCGTATTTCCAAGTTGATGCGATTATGTGCTGGAATCACCTTGTCATGCGGATTTCACTTATTTCCATTATCAAGAAGTCATCCTAATTTCTTCAGTCTCATCTTGATTGTTAAACTGGCTCAGACTGCTTCCTCTGGGGGGTCTATCCGACATCAGAAGTAGGTATTATTAGTAGTCTCTCAGAGGTTGAGTTTACTGAATGAAAGTGTGAGGAAATCCTCTAATCTATGCCTCTACATATCCATTCAAGAGCTTCTCTGATCGAATGCAAGTTTTGTACATAATTTCAAAACTTTTATAGAGCTCTCTTTTTAGATAAAGATATATATATACATTTAGATAACCTTTTCAAACTTAAAGTAACTTTTTCAATAAATTTCCTGCAAATTCCTACAAATTTCCCATTCCTTTTCAATCATTTCTCCATTAATATTAACAATCAATCCACTTTCTTTAAACTCGCATTAGAGAGATTCCGCAAATTGCATTAAAGAAAACTAATCCAATCCAATCCTATGAAACTTTTCCCACAATGAACTTGCCTAATTAACAACGTCTGCACTTTTCCTATATAAATTTTACCTACTTGCCCCATTTTAGAACTTGCAACGTGCCTCAAAACTTTAACCGTTTGCCAAAAGTGGCCATATCGTTCTGCCACCAAACAGCAACAACAACAACAACAGCAGCAACAAATGGCCATCAAATAAATTAAACAAAAAACAGCGGCGACGAACGCAAATACAAACACGTCGCTGTAGCAACTCCTTGGCAGCTTGGTCCAAAGGCAAAACTTGATCTTGGCAAGAGATGGCCATTTCAGTTATCAGAGTGCGCGTTTTAATGAGTTCGAGTACGTTTTATGAGCATGCAGAAGGTAAACAACACGCGGACACAGCCACAGACTCAGACTCAGACTCAGACTCAGACTCTGGCTGAGGCACTGCCAACTCTTGAGAAATCCGAAACAAACGCACCAAAGTGGAATGCACACAAAAATGTTAGAATCTTGCCGCGGCGATAAACTTTCGCAAAAGAAAAGCAGAAGAAGAAGAAAATCCAGCAAACCGACGACAAAAACACTTGAAGGCAAGATTTGAGCTCATCATAATCAACTGCGTTGATGGCAGCGCGGCCTTATGCTGATTGTGATTGGTGTCGCTGTGTATAAAACTGAGACTGAGACTGAGGCTGAAGCTGAGGCCTCACCTGAGGCCCGATGGCCTGGCCGACTGTCTGGGTCACGTAACTCCACTCAAGAGATACAAAGATACGACCCGAAAAAGGGTACCGAGAGGAGCAGACGGAGTCAGCCACTTGCTCTGGCCAGCTACGTGTCATATGTGAAATATGAAATGAAAGAACGCACTGGAATTCATGAATGAAATGTGTTCTGCTGAAAAACGTTACACGCCAAAGCTGGTAAGTGGGCGAAGGGGAAAAGGGGGTAGAAGTAGGAAAATGCTAAAATTTTCATATGTACAAAAATGTCGACGATTTTCAACGGAAAGTAGACTGTGCTTCTTTAAGGTTGACTCGTTACATTTTCATTGCATACTTTGGGGCGGCGCTATAAACTGTATATAGATGAAGATAGACAGAAGACATACGAATAGGAATGGATGCAGATAGTCAATTCTTCATGAACTGCAAGTTCATTAGTATAGAAGTGGAAGTGATCCATGGCCACATGCAAGAGGGAGAAGAATTCTTTATTCAGGAGAAGAACAAGGGAAGACTCTTTTGGAAGACTCATTGTAAATATATAACAGATCTACATCAAATGTGGTCGGCGGGCTATAGGGGGAGCTATAGTAGATACAAGAGCTACAAAACGCTTTTGTAGCTGAATGATATAGTTGTCCGATTCTGACCAGATTTGCTCTTAATTGTTCATTCGGGAACAATCGGTTATATGGGAGCTATATGATATAGTTGTCTGATCAGAATGAATCTTAAACTCAAGAAGATAAAAGATAAAAGAAAAATCTGGTAAAAATTTCAGCGCTGTAGCTTTAAAAGACTTCTGAGATCTTTGGGTTGCAACTGACAAACGCACATGCTCTTGCTGATGAGAAATATATATACTTTATATGATCAAAAACACTTCCTTCATG
The DNA here is from genome assembly GCA_037043425.1 of Hirtodrosophila duncani. NCBI lineage: Eukaryota > Metazoa > Arthropoda > Insecta > Diptera > Drosophilidae > Hirtodrosophila > Hirtodrosophila duncani. The sequence goes on along the minus strand of JBAMBM010000821.1, from coordinate 5,737,358 downwards.
GTAAGTTTAAATTATTACAACTGTTTGGGTTAGCGAGCTCAAGGTGATTGACTCTGGCAGGTCTTGAAACATATGTAAAGTCTGCCCAGCTTCAAGTTTTGATTTTTGTTATCAATTGGAGATTTTAGGTTAGTTTTCTCTTAGGGTTTTTCTCAGCTTCCAGTCTAGCGATCTATAAAAATTCTCACTATTTCGACCTCGATCTTTCGATGCATTGAAATCCTTCAACATTTCGGTAGGCTTTTTGGCAATATCTTGTTTCTGGAACGTGTCTATATTATCTCAAAGTGACAATACTTTAGAGATTGGGACATTATCAAGTACTCGTAGGGTTTTCCAAGGTGATAACAAATATAATTTTATAGATGGCCAACTCTTCTTCGAACTGTCCAGAAATATTAGCTTACTTTTGTACTTCATGAATCATTTCATTAAAAACTTACCCAAAGGGCCTCAACTCATGGATCTCATTGGCACACATATGTATTACCTGAGAGTGTAGATTCGCATACGACCACATCACATCCACAATATCAAACAAAATGGTGAGAGTTGGTGTTCAAACGGCGTTCAGAGAGGTTCACTCTGATACTCTCTAGATCAGAAGTTCCTAGACTGTTCCATAGTCTTAAGATTTGAGCTTGGGGGTATTGGTTTGAGCAAGCCAATCTTCACCTTTCGCTAGATGTGGCCAAATGCAGATCCATTCTCGCCAGAATCATGAACGAGTCGAATATCGGCGTTAACGAGAAGTGATGAGCGATGAGGGTGGCATTTGCTCACACCCTACAGCACTTCTTCCACACAGAAACAGCTTTGTGAGAGAACCTGAGATCAAAAATGTAACACAAAGACAACAATTTTCTGGAAGTAATTAAATCTTTATTAAATCTCAATTTTTCGGTGATTATTATTAAATATTTTTCTTGTCGTTTTGTTTTTCTTTTCCTTTAACTCTTCACTGTTCTTTCTCTGTTCTTTCTCCTTCTTTTGTTTTGCCAAAATTTATTACTCTTTTATGCTTAACTTTCTACCATTCTTAGCTGTTCTTTCAGTTTTCACAACTTTCTTCTTCTCCTCCTCCTCTTACAATTTCTGAACATTTTACAATATCTTTGCTTTCGCTTGACTCGATTTTACGAGTTCTTGTGGTGTTTTGAGTTTATTGCTAGAGATTTATAAATATTTTTTTGTTAGTTTTTTCTGGTTTTTTTTGCAACGGCAACTGCAAAAATTGGCAAAGTTGAAAACGGCATAAAACACAGTTGGGAAAATGAAAAATCGTACGAGTAGAAAAGAAAACAATAGACACAAAATGCTGTACAGAAATTTTGGCATAGAAAAACTAAAGTCGTTACTAGATAATTCGGAGAGGCTCTCTAGAGGTTTTTTTTTGTGGGGTCGAAACCGACGACAACGACCAGCTCTTGTTGTTGGTGTTCAATGTTGTTGTAACACTTGCTTTATACAATAAATCGCTCCATAGAAAAAGTGTAAATTATGCTATCCCATATCGATAGAGTTGTAAGTTGTATGTGTATACGTATGTATGTACTTGTATATAGCTGCTTCTTCGAACTTGCCACGTTGGCTGCTTCACATTACGTTATGTAACCTGTTCTGCTCACATAAATAGTTGTATACATATATACTAAATATTTGTTGTATAGATATTAGATTTATATTCATGTATATATATATATATATATTTATATGCAATTTATATTGCTTTAACTTTTGACAATGCAACGCTTTGAAGCAACAGGCAGAGAGGAGACAAATATAGATAGAGAGAGAGAGAAAGAGACAGAGTGAGTAGAGACAGTTACAGAATTTACTTTATGTTGACTCAGCAAATCTCATTAATTCTCTTCAATTTCATATGCATTTCTCTGCCACAGCGTTTTTCACTTAGCAGCGGCCCTCAAACAAATCAAATCAGTTGAGCAAACCCAGCTTAAACATTAGTTTCAGCAAAAATCAAGCCATCAAGCATTACTTCGCTCATAATCCTGGATCTATGTAAAGGGTGTGGCAAATTTCACGCAAAATTTATTTCAAATTCATTCAAGCAAATTTATTCCTTAGCAAATTTGCAAATTTACAAAGAAAGTATAAAGAAATATAATGAAAAATATACTACCATATCGGCCTTTCCTCTCTAACTTGACCTCGAGCTTGCTAAATATAAACATTTGCTAATCAAAAGGTCCCTAAGACAGACTAAAAGACATGATTAGAACTTCATTTCCATCATGTCATTTCATGTAGATATCTCTCTATCACCAAAAGCTACCACAAGTTCCACTGTAACAAGAAACACATGGCAAAAGAAGGCAAGGAAATCAACGGTACTATTAATTCTCAATGACTAACAGGCGCACAGATGCAAAAATATACCAGTTTTAACTCAATTACGCAAATTAAGAGGGGTTTGTAATTCACAACTCCATTTTCTGCGTATCGAAAGCTAAATAGATGTTATTAAGTTCCAGCTATTCAGTTGTCATATACGAACAATTATCAATGTGCGCTGTGAAGCACAGCTTAGGTGAGCCCAAAGGAAGCATAACCAAGGGATTCACACAGCAGTCGGACCTATGCCCCAGGATCGATGCAGGAATACTCCCGCTCAATTATTACTACCCCTGAATACGGGACTGCCTCTCCAGATCGGCAACACAAACAACGGATCCACACGGATTTCTATTTACATCTTTGAGATGTGACAACAAACAAACGCTCAATATGTGCCAAAAGAGGTTACTGATGAGGGGAATTAGCTTCCTCAAAACGCAGCGCTATGTCTAAGAAGAATTAATAAATTCTGTTACTTGTCGTTTCCTGTTACATAGTGAGAAGCGCCTCAAGTTTGTTAGTCCGTGTGACATCAACATAAAAATTCAGCTTCCAGAATTCACAGAAAACACAAAATATCACTGATCGGAAATATTCGGAATTTGCTTTATAAAAACGGAATTTTTGCGGAAAGGACAATCTGCTACTGTATGGTCTAGAGAATGGCGGACTTATAACAGATCTTTCATAGTTGGCACTTATTAATGTCCGTTAAGACCCTGAATTGCTAACAATCGATCATAAACTTTCAAAAATGTTGCTTAATTTTGTATTCTGCTGTGTGAGCTTCTTCCCCCAGCTGCATATTTATCTACTGCGACTTAGCTAAAGAGCTCTGTTAATCAAAAGAGCCACTGCCTGCCCTGATCACTGATCTAAATCATGTGCAATCTCAATCTGTTTACTTTTTCCATCTTTCAAATGCCATCAAATTGACCCCTTGCGTGCATTTTGAAACACCCTTTGCATAGTCCTTAGGTCTCTTTTGAAACAATTTACGCCTCAAGTCTATTATTTTGCTGTTTGTCTTCTTTTTGTCTTTCGTTTAGAAATATGAAACTTTGCAAAGGAAGCGCCACTTTATCGTTTAAACTAATCATGTGTTGCATTTCTTTTTTATATTTGTAATTTTTAATATCCTTAAATTTTTCATAGTTATTTGTATTTAATCTCTGTATGATGCTTGCTATGTGTCCATTTGAAACGTTTTTGTTGACTTTTTTTCATTTAACTTTAGAGTTGTAGTTCATTAATTAATTATTTACTTAAATTTTCCATTAAATTTTCATTTATTTTATGTATTCACGAGCACGCGCGAGCCTTGTTCAATATATGCATTTTCTCAAAATTTACACATTTTTGTTTTTTTAACTTTAATGCAATAGTGTTGGTTTGTTTATAACTATGTGTGTGTGTGTGTGTGTGTGTGTGTGGGCTTGTTAGGCTTTTTGTTTGGGTAAAAGTTTCAGTTATCGCTTGCTTACTTTGCCTAGACTCTGTCTATGTTTTTCTTCTATGTTCTCCTTCTATGCAATTTGGTTTACAAAATAAATGTTCTCATTACACGTATCGTATTGTAGTTTCTTCTGGTTCTGGTTCTGGTTCCATGCGGTCTCTCTAAAATCTTACGTGACTTACGGTTTAAATTGTTGCGGTGCTTCTCTAAAAAATTTCATGCTGGGTCCAACTCTTGCTTCAGTTTGTGATTCCTGATATTTTGTTGCCATTATTTCTTCGAATTTTAGGTTTTAGTTTTTTTTTTAGTTTAAGTTTATTTATGTTTTGTGTGTTTTTTTGTTTTTTTTTATTAGTTCTTAAGTTTTGCTTACTTTGAGCAGTTTTGCCTTTTTGTGGTTTTGTTTTTCTTCGTATGTTATTCTTCGATAAGTTTAAGAATTTTATGCAAATTTTTTGTTGGCGATATGTATGTACATGGGTTTTGTTTAAGTTAGAAATTATAAATATATATAGTTTGATATTTGAAAATAAATTTATTTGAATAATAAGAAATATATATGTATAAAGCACACTCCTCGTCACAGTGTTAAGTAGAGTCAACATTTTCATCTTACATAAATTTCAAATTAGCAAAGATAAAACGAATGAATTGAATAAAACTATGTTAGCATTAAAAGTTACTTGAAAAAATATATTTATTATTAAAAATTGTTTAAAAACTAGAGAGGAAGGCTAACTTCGGGTACCCGACCTTTATATACCCTTGCAGAACTATAAAAAGGACAGAAAACTTAGTTATCGAGCAGCAAGACTCCTTATGATAGACTCTGGCAGGTGTTGAAACAGTCTGTAAAGTCAGCCTAGCTTCAATTTTTGGTTTTTGTTATCAGTTTTGTGCTGTTGTCAAATACAAAGAGATGCGACCGAAATCATGGACTCCCAGGGAATCCTAAAGTATTTCAATGGCAGCTGTAAAACCCAAACGTTTTTTCACTCACTCATGACCTTGAACCCGCTAACCCAAACAGTTAGAACATTACAGTTCGAAATCACAGAATCCAATGGACTTCTAAAGCATTTCAATGGCAGCTGAGGAGAAAACAAAACGTATTTCCTTCAGCTGTAGCAATAGGCAGCGAAGCAATCTTCTTTCTAATTACCTTCAAATGTTTTCTCCGTGCATTCTGATAAACCAACTACATACAACACATTCGCATTCCAAGAACTCTGTTTGGGAGTGATAAAGACAGATGACTAGCACAAATAACTTGGCTTGGCTTGCATATAAAATGTTGCTTGCGCCACCTATTGTGCAAAGTTTTCATTTATATGTCTTTATATGGAAGCTATATGTTATAGTGGTCTGATCCTTATAAGTTTTACTTTTGAACAGCTTAAAATTCAAAGCGATAGCTTCAAAACCGAGAGAGTAGTTAGCATAGCAGCTTACAAAAATACAAATAGACTAACAAACATATATAGATATAAGATTTTAGCATCGTTGCTTACATCTATGGGAGCAATATGTTATAGTGGTACGATCCTTGAGATTTTTACATATGACCAGCTTACAAAAGGAGGAATCCTACGAAAATTACAAGTCGATAGCTTTAAAACTGAGAGAGTAGTTCGCATAGAAACAGCAGTCCGAGAGACAATTTCATATAGAAACAGATGAACATGGATATGTCGACTCAGCCTGTCATGCTGATCAAGGAAATATGTACTCTATGGGATGTTTTATGGAAGAGTGTTACAAATATCGTGAAAAAAAAACTATAATACCGTCATAAGAATGTACGATGAATGGTAATTTTTCGACAACGGATATTCTATAATTGTGAGTAAGATATATATTATATTTTTTGTAATATAATAGAATGGAATAGATTTTTCCAAAATGGTAAAATAATTACAAAGTTTCTAACTTTAATTAAAATAAATTTCATAAAAATATTTTTAAATCCAAAGAAAATATACATAAATATATTTTATAATTTCATGATCTTTAGCATTATCTTATGATGATCCTACAAGTAGACTCTAAGAACCATAATTCTATTCTTAACCTCAACCTCAGCGACGAGTAGTGTGAAAATCATTGCAAATCAAATGAAGCTGAAAACTAAATATGAAAATGATCAAAATCAATGCAAAAATATTTCTTTAAAAAATGTTTAATTTATTTTATTTTTAATTGTTTTTTTCGCGTAATTTAATGTGTTGTTTATATTTAGGCTTTTTACAATAATCATAAATGTAAAATATATGTATATTTTTTTTTTATTTTTAGAAGTTTTTAATATATTTTCTCTCGCTTGAACTTAAATCAAACTAAAAATGTATGGAAAGCAGCAGTAAAATTAATTTTTTATAATTAAGTTTTAAGAAATTGTTGTTTGACTTTTGGACTTTACTTTGTTTAAATGTAAATTGTTTAATCAATTTGTTTTTGTTTTTTGTTTAATTTAATTAAATATAATACAATAAAACAAATGTCTTGACTGCAAAAAATTGTAACAAAGCAACTTAATAATTCTATAATTAAGACGACAAATTTTTGTATATTTTGATTTGATTTTGAGAAGAATTTTACTTAAATTTTTTGTGGACAAAATTTATTTACAATTAACAAAGAAATAGAAGAAGAAGAAAACAACACAAAGAACTTAAAATTAGAAAACCGATTAACACAAATCTAAATTATTTATATATATGTATATATGTATGTATGTATGTATGTGTATGTATATTGAATGTGGCCACTTTGTTTAGGTTTTATATTTGCCTTTTTTTGAAATTTTTTATTGTTTTACATCTTCTTTATCTCAAGTTACTTATTATTGTGTTCCTAACTCAATTTCTATGTAGTTTACTTTATTTATCATTCTTTCTTTCATATTTTTCTTTTGTATTTTTTGTTTTTTTTTTGTATATTTTTTTTTGCTTAATGCATTTTTTTTTGTTGTTGTTTTTTAATTTAAATATTTGTTGACAATTTGATGTGTTGCACAAAATACAATTGTTGTTTCGGTTGTTGTTGCTGCTGTTTTTGTAATTTGTTGGAAAGTTGTTGTTGTTGTTGTTGTTGTTGTTGCTGCCATTGCAATCGTCATGGCCTATGGAATCTGCAAGGCGGAAAATGGCAAAAGTTGTGATTAGTTTTTGTGTTTTTGTTGTTAAAAAAAATCCTTTTTGTTTAGATTTCAATTTGTTTTGATGCTAGAAAAAGTAATTTCCCTCCCCTTCATCCCAGTTCATTCCCAAGCGGGGTAGAAGTACATATTTTTATAATGGCCCAACGCCTATTTAAAAAGTTAACCGTCTGGCAAAGTTGCAATGAACTTTCAATTTTTTTTTGCTCTTGCTTGAAAGTTTTGATGAGACTTTATGTCCTTTCATATTGTTTCAACTTGAGGACAATCATCTAGGCTATTTGGTAGCTAGTTTTCAACTGAAGATGAGGATGAGCATTGCCTTCATTGTGTTTTGGTTTAACTTTAAATAGCTTCTGGAAAATTTGTTCTTTACACAATTCTCGATTGTTTTTATTTCCAGAAGGGTGGATTAAGAAGTTGTTGCAAAACGATAGAGAAAACAAGAAGACTAATTTGTAGCTATATAGTTGTCTGATTTCGACTAAATCTGGTTAGCTGACTAAATCTGCTTAGCCTTCTCAAAGGGATACATACCGAATTTGGTTTGATTCGGATGAAAAAACGATCTTGATCAGATCAGGCCAGAGTACATGGGGCCTTCTTCAATGTATGAAAACCGAATTTGGTTTAATTTCGATGAAAAACCGAAAAGTTAAGAGTTATATGTTATAGTTGTCTGATCTGAATGAATCTAGACCTCAACCAGCGTGTAGACAAAAGGAGAATCAGCACTGCAGCTTGAAAGACTTATGAGATATCGGGGTTGAAACAGACAGACGGATGATATATGAAATCCCCTCGTAATGATGATCAAGAATATATATCTGGCGCCAGTGAACACCAAGCCACATCGCTGCACATGGGTAGCTTTAGGTCGACCTTGGCAGAAGCCTCGGCCAGGCAGGTCTCGCGCAGCTAAGAATACTTCTCCATCAGTTGATCGATCCAGTTGTGCAGGGATTCGGCCCAGGAGATCAGCATGAGCCACTGTCTATTGTCTTAAAGCATATGTCTACTGGTCGCTATGCAGATGCTGTTGCCAGCGGCAGCTTAAATTTCTCGCCATTCTCAGAGACCGTCTGGAGCGGTTCACCCTTGGCATAGGCCAGCGGTGCCACCAGAAATTTGAGCTGAGCATAGATGGAGCTGCGCCATATAAGCTTGGCTGTCCAGATGCACGATGTTAGGGGTTGCTTGAGCAAGGTCTTGCAGTGATTGATCACATCACTGGGCGCATCCTCCATATGCAGCCCGCCCAGCGGATCAAGCCAGAGCAGCGTTAGGATGTATGAATGTGGCGTATAGCTGAGCAACAGTTCGCTGTGCGGTCCCAGCAGCTTGCCATAGTTGCATGTCATCTGCTTCTGCTTCTGGTCGAAATAGGCGGCAATCTCGAAGTTGCGGAAACGCTTACAAAAGCGGACATTTCTGGTCAGCTTGCCAGGCTGCACTGGGCATTGGTCAAAAGCAGTTCCTTCTGTATGTAAACATCATATATGGAATTGATTTTATTCTACTTTTCTATAAAGTCAAGTAGCTGTCAGGCAGCTGCTGCATGACAGAGAGAGAGAGAGGGAATGAGGTGAAGAAACTGCCCTCTTCGCTGCATTCCGCCTCTCCCAAGCTTTCATCCTAATTGAGATTGTCAACTGATTTCATCTGCTTTGAGTTACAAATGAAGCGAGCATTCATCTGTCGCTGTCGTTTTTAACATTGCCGTCGTTGAAGTTCTAGGCAATGATGAAAAGTGAATGCTGAGCTCCTGAGCAAACATTGATATTGCAGTTCTCTGATGCAACTCTTTTTCCCACGATAAATTCCAAATCTAATTTATATTAAGAAGAAAAATATGTTTAAACCCAAATGCTTCAACGACTCCTTTTCTGTTTTTAAGACTCCACCAATCACTCTAATTTTAATTTCTGCCACATTCCTTGCACTTCAAATCCATTTGCGGCATTTTTCTTTTGCACTTTCCAAAAGTTAAAGCTCGAACGTTTGCCCATTGCCCTCAACGGCCATTTCACTTTAAGGACAACTAAAATGCAGCCAGAGCCGTGCGACACACACACACACACACACGCGCGCGCGCTTTCACAAAACCCCATACAGCATACAAAATCCAAAAGCCATTACACAAAAGTTGTTACGCTGCCCCCTGCCATGCCCTGCCCACCGCAGCCATTGCGCCGTAAAAACTGCAATGGAAATAGAAATGTTGAGCGAACGAGGAACAAAAACAAAAAAACAAAAAAAAAAGGAAAATAGAAAACGCCAAAACGTAACCACCACAAAGTCCTCAGTGGCTTACATATCGCGTAGCGAACAGAACACAATGTCCGTCCACATATTGGTAGGAGAGAGAGGAAGAAGGCGGGTGCGGAGGGTGGCGATAGTAAAGGCTCTGGAACTGGCCGCTGCACGTGACACTTCATTGGGCCTTGGCGGCATTGGTAATTTTTTGCTTGGCTCACTTTTTGGCCACATTCGATTTGTGGCCAACCTCGAAGGACACGCCCGCTACATAATTTAGTGGCGCCTGTCAGTTGGTGTGCCAAAAGCTGACGGTTTAATTGTGGATTGTGGACCAAAATCCACCCCGAGAGGGCAATTTGCAACAAAATCGTGGCTGACTGTGGGTGAAAATGGAAGGGAGGGAGGGAATGGGATTGGGAATGCGTGCGTACCTCGTCAGATGCCGACTGCCCTCGTGTACTGCCATTTCGGAGGACTTGAATTCGTTCAGCTCCTTGCGTATGGCAGCCTTATCCTTTGGCGTCAGTCTTGTCCATGGCTTGTCCGCGCGCCGATCATAGTCGTGGGCCTGCGTCACCTCAATGTAGTCATTGAAGCGTATGATCTTCTTCTCCTTCAGCTCCTCGACGGTGGGCCGAAAACTGAGCTTGCGCAACAAATACGACTTCTTCTCCTCCTTTTGTTTCTTCTCCTCGGCGGGTGATTGAGCTGCAAAGGAGGAGGACAGATCATAAGTTTTACTTGTGTTGTGTGGGGGACGACGTCTCTCTCTCTATCATACTTACTTTTCAAAATGTTGCGTTCCACCAGCTCCTCGGCGGTGGGTCGCATTGACAAGCGTCGTATGAGACGCGCTCCGATTGCCTCCTTGGACTCCTTGAGCTCATTGTCGGTGACCTGGTGCAGTATATTGCGATTGATCAGATCCTGTTTGTCCGGTCGCAATTGCAGTTTCAGCGATAGCGATTCCTTGCGCGCCAGCTTCGCCAGCCGTGTGTTATCGTTATCGTCGTCCCGATAGACAATGTGACCGTCGCTCTCATCACTGTCGCTGCTGCTCTCGCGTATCACAAAAGGCCGTGTGTTCTCCTTGTTCTCCACGGTGCACGGCAGTTGGATGTTGAACATTTGCTGCCTGCTATATGAAAAGATCGTGATACAAAGTTAGTCAAGGACTTCCAAAAAGGAGCTAAGGAGTTTGTTTATGCTAGCAAAACATGGGCAGAAGACAACACACAAACACATACATACAAAGAGACATGCAACCTACGACGAACCTGCTAAGCCTTTTCAGCTGCTCGACACAATCTCTGCGAGGCAATCTGCCAGACCTCAAGCAAATGTAACTGTATCGAACTGTCTCACTGTATCTCTGTATTTGTGTGTGTATGTGTGTGTGTGTGTATGGGTGAGTGTGTTAAATGTATTCATTTCCCTACTCGTCGCATGTCGCTTAAGTTTTGTCGCTCTGCCAAATATGGGTTTTTCTTCAACAGCTCAGCTCAGCTCTGCTCAGCTCATTCCTTTTCCTTTATTTTCCCTTTGGTTCTTTTTGCAGTTGCCGTTGCGGCAATTTTGTCTTTTCTCCAACGGCACGTGGAGCGCACATCTGGCAACTTATTCGCTTACAAAATACATATACAGATATATATATATGTTTGCATATGTGAGTATGCGAGTGTGTGTTTGGCTTTGTACTTAAAGCTGTCGTTTGGTTCGTTCGCCTTGAATACCAACCATATCCTGCCTCGGTGTGGCGCTTCCGCAAACACTTTACAGCAGTTGAGGCGCGGCGACGCGGCGCGGCGTTAATGCAAAACACGATGGGTAAAATATAATGCAAGTATATATGTATACTGTATTGTATGGGTATCTCCACTCAAGTGTCTCAAATTGCATACTCTATGGCAAAGGATCTGAATTTGCGAATGAAATTTGTAAGAAATTTGCATATGAAGGAATATTATAACCAAATATTATCTTTCTATTCAAAAGTGAGAGTGATTTCGATCATGACAAAAGTTAATGCGAATGTTGGACGCTCCATTTGGTTCACTTCCTGCAGCTTCTTCTCACTCAAGAAGAAGATGCCTAACTTTGAAAAGTTTAAGTTGGGAATTCTATTTCAATTCGATCTGCTTTTGCATTTGCTCATTCATTTTGCCCTGTTGAACTAAATCAATCATTTTATTCAGTAGTTCACTTTTCGAACTAGTTCATTTGTTCAGTGGTTTACATTCAGTTCAATTGGTTTACTTGTTCTTATTTCAATGAGATCAAAAGGTCGAGAAAACCAACCAACCAATAAATTAAAGAATGATGAACTGAATGTAAATGAGACGAACAAATATATATAAAATGAACAAGAATAACTTCACTAAATGAAGTTCTTCATTAATCCATGAATTAGTTTAGTGGTTCACTGGCCTTTCAATAGAACTTATTCTGAATGACACACCTTATGACGCACCTCTGATGTAGATTCCTTGAAAATGTTTTAGAAGACGTTGTTGTGTGCACAGATGTACATTCTGATCCAAAGTGAATGTGAAAATGTTAAGTAGAATCAAAGAGTGTTTCTTTTCTCTAACTAAGAATGAAGAGGGTTTCAAATCAATGCTTCATGGCACTTTAAACCATGCGGTTTGAGTTTAAAATGGCCATTTGCCACGCCATAATGAATTTATGATGGATACTTTTGTTCCTCGCTTCGATAACTTTTACAAAATGCTTTGTTTGTCGCAGACATGGGTAGTTACCCTAAAAGCCTGATATCACCCAGATCAATGAACATCTTGGGGGATAAATTGAAAGCTCTGTTGAATGGTTTCTACTTGTAACCAAATCATTTGAAGTTTCCTTACGAAACGAGTCTGTAAAAAGCAAATACCTTCAAGAACCTGACACTGATGGGTATTTTCTATCACAAGATTCAGAACAGACGAGCAAATATATATAAATAAATAGCCGTAATAAGAAAGAAAGCTTTACCTAGCTATAACCTAGCTTATAACTCTCATACACACTTGCATATACCTACATAAACAGCATTTACAGCAAGCTCTTGCTTTGCCTGTAAGAATATGCCAGTATGAACTAGGTGTATGGCAGCGAACGATTCGTATTCTGTTCCTCTCAATGCCTTTGTATGTGTTGTTGTTGTGCTGTTTTTTAAATGTCTCTCATCTGCTCATCTTATAAGAATCTGGCGGTCTAATACTTTGGCGTCAAGAAAAGAACATGGCGCCGCTTGCCTCCATACAACCTTTTAACCTTCATTTTGAACCATTTGCAGTTGGACTATTGCAAAATAGTTTCTTAGAGCATGCTTAGGCCCTGAATTTCACCTAGTCTGACCATTAAGTTGATACTAAGTCTGTCAAAACAAAGATCTTTTTATATATAGATATACATTGTGGTTCCTTAACTTCAACTTGAAGTTCTTTACTCTGAAATAGTGACATCTGTCATAACAATCTATACATATATATATACATATATATATCCCTAAAGACATATTCAATATACACTCAACTACACACACTCTCCTTTTTCCGGATTCCTCTGCACAGAATTTTATGATAAATATGTATTGTACGCTGAACACTTTCCCGGCACGTACAGTTTGTTGCTGCTTTACGGTTTTCTAGCAGCTCTTTTGCATTTTTTAAAACTGCATAAATTTACAGGACATTTGGCCAAAGGATCATTCAGTGGGGCATGTGGACCACATTTAAAGGCTATTCGAGCGTACATGAAAGACTTGCAAATGTGGTCAGGAGCTCCGTTTCAATTGTGTGTGCGGTTGGTTTAAAGGCATCCAAGTAAATTAAGAAATTTGTGAGACAAAAAAAAAAAAAAAAAGGAAACCAACGCTAGCTACGAAGCACATTTAATTTAATTTTCTTAAATTTCTTTTCATTTCGTTTTTACTTAATTTCCTTTTGGCATGCAACGGCGACAAAGATGAAATTAAAACAAGCTACAGTTTTTCTTTCGCTTTCCTTAGAAGGAAACAAGAAGCCCAAGTTTGTCTGGCAATGTGGAAATACGTTTTGTAATTCGAAATAAAATTTTTTGGTAGAAACGAAACATGCAATAGTACGAGTACGAGACGAGTATTAAAAGGAACACGAGGAGGAGGTAAATATATTAGAGAGAGAGAGAGAGAGAGAAAGACAGACCAAAAAGACAAAGCAAACAAACTTTTGATATAAAATGTTCACACAAACATACACACACACACACACTTGCACACGCAGCAGTAGGGGCATGGGCAGGCGATGCATGAGAAGAAATGAAACTTAACAGCAAAACAACAAAAAGTTAGTAATTTAATAATAAAGAAGTGTGCCTCTGTCTGTTTGTCTGTGTGTTGTGTGTTGTTTGTTGTATTTTGTGTAAGTTTAGCAAGTACAGTGCCTCCTCATTAGGTTGGTAAAACAGAAGCAAAGATTTTCTAAAAGTTTACACCGATTTTTAGGGATTTTCATTGGGAGTTATTATCCTCGGACTCTAGTAAAAGGAAAAGCAAGTAAGCGTTTCCGACCCCATAAAGAATATATATATTCTTGATCAGCATCAACAGTCGAGTTGATCTAGCCATGTTCGTCTGTCCATGCGTATGAACATCTAGATTTCGGAGACTATAAAGCCTAGAGAGACCAAATTTGATATGTAGACTCTCCTCGTGAGGCGTCAGATCAAGTTTGTTTTAAAATTTTCGACTGAACTGAACTTGCTTGAAGCTTAAGAGTTGGAAGGAGGCTATTAGCAGCCGCTGCTAGTGCCTTTTTTGCATTGTTGGTATATGAGCGTAACACTCGAATTGGTACTGTTCCTTTTCTTGTCCAGTTTTTGCTTTTGACTCAGTCAATGGACAAAATCAAAGGAAAATTCCAAAATTTTAGACGCACTCATTTGTTTATTGATAAAGCGTGACATTTGCTGGTGCTGTGGCAAAAAGGGTTTCTTTCTAACTGTTTAAGCAATGCTCGAAGGACCGGATTAGCCATACTTTTCTTTCAGTGTTTCGAATATTGAACAGATGCTGAGTACGAATATCTTAAGGTCGGTCTTAAGGTTGTACTGCTCTTTGACCACTGTAGAGCTAACCCCATTACATTGACGAGCAGTGTACACCGGATGTAATACAGTGTCTGTCTGGTGCAGTTCAGTGTAAAGTTTTTGTACATTTAAAGTGTTGTTCTCTTCTCATTTTTCTTTCGGGGGAAAACACTCAAATAAAAGTACAAGCAAAAGAACTAAAGGAACTAAAGGATGAGTGGTTTAAGTGCAGCCAAAGTGCATGAAGAGCTTGCTCTTTTCTCATGAGTGTGTATGTGTGTGGGTGTGTGTTTGGGAGTGTGTGAGTGGCTGGAGGATCTTTAGTTTGAATTTTGTGGGGGATTTTTCAAGAGTTTGGCTTGCTTAAACCGTTTAAATCATATTACAACAACACATATACATATGCATATAGTATGAATATTTAAACCCAAATTCGTTTATGAATATTGTAGTGAGTGTGTGTGTGTGTGTGTGTGTGATATAGAATCGGGTGGGTGGGTGTGCACTATAAAGCTGTTTTGCATACGTTTCACATAAATCAATAAATTATTTAAACAAAATGTTTACCATATTCTAATCCGTGGTCGTAGTATGGGCCTGATTTCGGGTACGGAGTAGTAGTAGTAGTTGTTGTTGTTGTTGTTGTTGTAGAAGATGATTTGTAATTTCAGGGTAAGAGAGAACGTGATGAGACACGCACACACAAAACCAAACACAAAAAGAACAGAAACAAGAAGAAGTAGAAGTAGAAGAAAGATGATAAAAAGAAGAACAAGAAGAACATATTTGGGGGTTGGAAGAGAACAAATTTGTTTGAAAATATATAGTTAAATTAATGTTAATATATTCATTAAATATCGGTTGCTTGGGTGGATAATATATATTTGGGTTATAAGGGGAAACAACCAAGGATGTGTAGGGATATCTATGTGTGTGTGTGTGTGTGTGTTTGTGTGTGTGTGAAGGGTATATAACAGGGTGATAACAGGATTTGGGAGATATGGGTGTGGGTTGAAAAAAACTACAGAGCAAAAACTAGAATTGTGGGCAAAGAAAAAAGAACACCGTCTACGAAATATATCGAAAAATGTATCGATTTGAGCTAGGAAACTATCGATAGCTTCAAATAATCTTCAAAATAATCGAACTTTGATCTAAATTTATCACAATTTCGACCAAAATGTCCCATCCTTTTGATAAATTTGATACATCTATCGATACATTTATCGCTATAAACGATACTTTATAATACACTCTTACATTGCTAATATAACATATATATCCCCTCCCCTCACATATCCACCCCCACTTACTTGAGCGTATAGTTATTGCCCGTGGCATCCTGACGCACCACCAATGGACGTTGGCTGGCCGATTGTTGAGCCGCTGCAGCCGCTGCTGCGGCCATGGAGCCAATGCCGCCATTACTATTGGATATGGCTGCCGCAGTGGCGGCACTCACATTGCTGCTATTGCTGTGATGCTCCTGGGTGGGCGTGACAGGCGTGGAGGCGGACGCATTGGTAATGCCAACACCGCCCTTCTTCTTCAGCGCCGACTTGAGGGGAACTGCATTTGGTTTGGGCTCTTTGGCTGGAATTTCCTCAACGCGCTGCGTGTCCATGACACGGACATGATTGCCGCCGCCATAGGGCGCATACTCATCATCCGAGTCGAGCTCGTCCTGATCGGGATCGTGATCTGTGGGCGGGGCAAGAGCAAGTGGTTGGTCTGGATTAATGGCTTGTGTTCTTAGGCAAAGTTCCCAATATACTGGGCGGGGGGCACTAGCATAGAAATGAAGTGCGCTTTGGTTAATGAGCTGAAGCTATCTATATCTTTTCTTTATTAGTTCTAGTTCTAGGTCTAGAGAAGGCGGCGGCTAGCAGTTTGCTCTTTACCATCATAGTCGTAGTCCTGCTGATAGTCCTGATCGTTCATGGCGCCTGGCCCGTGCGGTCGTCCAGCGATGAGCGTGGGGCTCGGCGTGGAGAACATTGGCGGCGGAGGAATGGGTCCGATCTCTGAAACGGGTATCGGTGGCTCCGGCAGCTCGCTGAGCATCACACCCGGCGGCAATTTGCCGCCAGCATACGGAGGCGGTGTACTACCCGGTGGGCCAGCTACAATTTTACCCTCGTCGCCATCTAAATGAAATCGTGGAGAGAATATAGCACATTTTTTGGGGTTGGGCAACGGGGAGAAAAGAGAGAAAGAGGAAAGGCAAGAAGTGTGAGTGGCATGATAACGTTTGACTAGCCAATGTGAGTGAGTGAGTGAGTGAGTGAGTAAGTGTATGTGTATGTGGTTTAGTGTGAGTGTACGAGTATATATTTTGTATATTGGGAAGGGAAACCAAGATTGATACTGTGGATTGACCTGTAGATAACGATTATTGATACGATTTTTCATATTCCTTGAACTTTCTTTTTGGATGGAATTATTCTAAATTCCAGTTTTCACCTTATAGATACTTTTCCCATATGAAGTCTTTGCCAGAAATATCTAGGTTCGACAAATACCAGCGAGGCTGATGAAGTGGGGCGACGTTTAGAGTACACGAAAACTTCATTTGTCATATTAGAATCTTGAACTAAATTCGACTAGTTCTATGTCAGTCGTTGCGCGATTTGACCTATTTTGATACATTTTCAGCTTACATCAATTTCAGTCAATTCATCAATTCAAAGCTACGATACTTTGCTAGTCGTTAAGAAACGACTCAACTCAATTTAAAACAGATCTACGAGGATATCTAGGGCTGGCTTCTTAAGTGCGACCAGCTTCTACTTGTAACTTTCATTAAACGCTTTGGCATATCTGCAGTATCTTAACCCAAATATAATCACAACTTTTTCTTCTACGAGGGCTTTTTATATAGTAGTCGTAGTAGAAGTACAGTAGCAGTTACAGCAGTAGTAGTCGTAGTAGTAGTCATAGTACTCGTTGTAGTACTAGTCGTAGTAATAGTAGACATAGTAGTAGTCGTAGTAGTAGTCGTAATAGTAGTAGTAGTCGTAGTAGTAGTCCTAGTAGTCGTAGTAGTAGTAGTCTTAGTAGTAGTCGTAGTAGTTACAGCAGTAGTAGTAGTAGTCGTAGTACTAGTCGTAGTACTAGTCGTAGTAGTAGTCCTAGTAGTAGTGGTAGTTGTAGTAGTAGTAGTAGTAGTAGTAGTAGTAGTAGTAGTAGTAGTAGTAGTAGGTGGTCGACAACCCTACTGGGTTTCAGCCTGACGCACAATTTCCCTACTAGCAATTGGTAACACTAAGTGATGTCAGGGCTTCAGTTCATTGGTCCAACGTATACGGGGTCTTCCTCTTCTCAGTTTGTCCGCCAACTACCGCATCGAGTACTTTCCGAGCTGCAGTTTCTTCATTAATGCGTACGACATGACCCAGCCAGCGAAGTCTCGTAGAGTTCATTCGCCTGACCACGACAATGACGCTTGCACAGCTCATTTTCTTGCGATGAATCCGTCGATTAACTTGCTTTAATTTTTGTCTATAAAGCCGTCTTTCCTACCAATGTTCGTCAGTCAAATATGTTTTTCATGAAGGTCGCTCAAAAACGGTAGTGTAGTATCAATATCAAAGTGCTTCCATTTTCCTTCAGTTCAAAATCTCAACTTCACCCCCCCATCAAATATATAATCGTTTATCAATTCCATATCCTTGGTTTCCTTCCCCAAGCTACTTTTGCTAAATACAAACTAGCCAAAAGGATAGAATGTTACACAAAGTGGTGTACTTACAATGCTCATTGTGGTAACAAATGTTGACGCCTCGCCGCGTCAGCTTGTTCGAGCCGCCGCCCAAAGTGTTGGGTCGCTCCAATTTGTTGTTGCCATCGCCTGCTTGGTGCATGCCACCTCCGCCACCGCCGCCACCAGGTGGCGGTAGCATTGAGCCTTGACATGTGGGCTGTTCAATGTTGGGCGTGGAAATTGTGCCATTGCCACCGTGTTGCTGTTGTTGTTGTTGTTGTTGTGCATCAGTCTTGTCTTTTCTTGGTTCTGCAAAGTAACAAAATAAAAGAAAGAAATATTACAAAATGGGAAATGGGAAAGTCAAGTAAATAGGCAAAAGTGCTCTGGCTAAATGTGGCAACGAGCATACTAATTTATATTTAAAACTACACACACACACACAGAGGCACACATGTGTGTGTGTCCCACTTGTCGAGCTTTTACTTTAATTGTCCTGCTGGTTGGGTTTCCTTGGTTTGGTGGTTTGTTCGGTTTCTGATGGCCGCACCAGCAGTTAGTTGAATCCTTTGGGCCAGTTCGAAATTGCCTGCCAGGCCACTTGAGTGGCCACAAAGTGCTCTCCCTCCCGCTCTCTCTCTCTCTCATACACATGCATGCACCATGTGTTTCTGGCCTGTCTTTTTGGGTTTTCTTTGTCCGCTTTTGTTCAACATACTGCCTGACTGCGTCCACCACCACCCAGTCCCCCTTGGTCAAGTGTAATATTTTTAATTGTTGTTAAAGGGTTAAGTGAGGCTCTTGAGGCTGCAAACTGTTCTAACCACATTTTTGGACAGCTGTGGAGGAGCTTCATTTGAACAAAACAAACAGACCGACCAACAACATAAAAAATGACCCAATGCGCTGACAGGGCGTATGTGTAATATGGGTTGCCATGAAAAATGGTTAACAAGCTGCCTGAGAGGGATCATTTTGACTCAAATTTTAAAGTGAAATTTTGGTGAAATGTGAATAGAACAAGGGACTTTAAAGCATCAGTGTAAATTATAAACTTCAAAGGGGAAATTTATATGTAATCTGAGAGAAAAATCGAATCGTAACTAAGCTTTAAGAGTATATGTAAGATGGTAAAGAGCAAGAGGTAACTTCGGCCACTCGAATCTCATATAAAACTATCAAAAGACAACTAAGAATTCTAAAGCGTATTTCCTTAAGCTGTAGCAATAGGCAGCGAAGCAAGCCTCTTTATAATTACCTTCGCATATTCTGTGCGTGCATTCTGACATACAAACACTAACTTTCATATTCGTATACATACATACAACTCACTCGCATTCTAAGAAATCTGTTTGTGATTGAGAGAGACAGAGCCCAGAGCTAGCACTAATAACACTGCTTTGCTTGCAAATAAGATGTTATTAGCGCCATCTATTGCACCAAGTTTTCATTTATATGTCTTTATATAGAATATATATGTTATGGTAAACCGATCTCTATGAACATAGAAACAGCTTACAGGCAAAAATTCACAATTTGATAGCTTCACAACTTAGAGAGTAGTTCCTATAGAAACAGATGGATAGACAGACAGGCAGACGGACAGATTTGCGTATATCTACTCGGCTTGTCACGTTGATGAAGAATATATATACTTTATGGGGTCGGAAATGCGGCAAGGACCCTCTGCAAGGATATAAAGAGAGTGGTAAAAGTAGGACACGGGGTAATTGGAATAGAATCATGCAAATCCTATGAACTACTCTCTATGAAAGTCTATAAATTTAAAGCAGACAAGTTTGGAGAACTCTTAAATATTCATTAATTAAGTATATCATGGAAATCTTAACCACACTTCCTTAACTTTAACAAAGACACGACTTATGAATCTTTTCAGAACTTATTTAGCTAATGTCAACTGTGGTCTGTACCCAGGAAGCCCCCTTTTGCAGTTCACAGACCTACTTTCAAAGCGGAAATTGCGTAAAAAAGTATAAAGAAACTTAATGAGAAACTATTTGTTCTAACCAATTCCTTTTCCTTATTTACCAATTACACCCACACGCAATTAAGATTCCTGAGATTCCTGTTTTGCGCATTAAAGACCCAAACGACACAATATCATTTACACATGCCCGAAAAGCAATTAGATTTGAAATTTGCTAACAATTCTTTCAAATATTTCAATCACTTACTTCTGCTTACACTTGACAGACACAGACAGACACCGACAGACAGCCGTGCCGCAGTAAAAATAAACAAAGAGGAGGCACTGCCTCGACGCAATTGCCACAAATATTGATGGTCTAAGCAAATGAAAATATCTTTCGAAAATTGCCCAACAGCCCACAGACAGACCACCACAAATGGCAGCAGCAGCAGCAGCAGCATCGATTAATTGCCAAAATGAAAAGCAAAACCAGTGCAAGAGCAATAAATTATTAACAAATTTCAACAAGTGGCGCGGGGAGGTGGGGGGCCTTGAAACAACAAACACACGACGGCTTAATGAATCATTAGTTCGAGCTAAAATATGCGGAATAAGTGCATAAAAGCAGCTACGAAAAATTGCATACAAATTTTGCTAATCGCGCGTAAATAAATATCAGAAAAGCGACCACGCAGCAGCGGTGGGGGCAAGCAAGGGTAATGGGGCGGGGTAATTGTCGGCACCTCTGCAAAAACTATTTGAAGCAGATACAAATTCCGTTGGCTTTGGCGCAACGCCAGCCAAGGGCCAGGCTGAAGAGAGAGGGGGGTTGAACTGAAAGCACTGACGTGTTTGCTGAAATATTTTTTGCAAAAAGCAAAATAACATTAAACATTATATATATATGTATATGTGTATATATATATAGGTATATATACATGTGTATATGTTGGGGTTTGTTTGACAACGACTGATGAAGTAATGAAATTATTTTGAAAGCCAAGAAAATACATTTTCATGCATCAAGTTCATGATGTTGGCCCCCATCATAATATGTTTAAGAGGAAACCCAGAAAGAGACAGCAAGAGAGAGAGAGAGAGAGAGATGGAGAGGGAGAGCAGTGCAAGCAAACACCCTGGCAGACATTTCTAATAAATATCAGTGTGTTAACTTAGTGCCTCTTTATGAGAATTTATGACCTGTGACAGCACAGGCAGAGCCGAAAAGAAAATCCACAAGTCCTTGACTTTGACATAGGTAAGAGCCTGGCATAAATAAGTAATATAATGTCCAAGCAAATTAAATGTAATTGATTAATAATGCAAAAGAGAATGTGCCCAAAGTTATCATCAATTATGCAAATGTTTTGGTAGCAAACAGGACCAAAACTCGAACCAAACCTTGTCTAATGAAGAAGATGTCACAAATCAACCTGAATGTCAGCTGTCTCCTTACCATCACAAGTACAAATGCAGAGTTGATTAGTGGTAGGAAAGCCCAACTTTGCCAAAAACTAAGTGTCCTCCTAGCAAAACTTCAAAAACTTTCATGTGCATCCACAAATAAATTAGTATTTACCAGCTTAGTTTTCAACTAAAGTTAATATCTGCAGTTGAAACTCAGCTCAACACATTTAGTCCAGCTTCTTTCATCTTTTGTTTTATCTCAGCTTATACACAATCTGCTACAATCCTCGTTCAACCTGTCGTATTTATTGGCCCAAAGTCATCAACGAATCTAGCCAATCTCTCTGGCATTGTGTGCGCTCACTAATGACATTAATTAACCAGAAACTTTAGCGTCTAATTAGCAAATACACAAACACAAACACAGTCAACTTCAGACAGAGACACACACACTAAAATCATTATCACCAGGCCTACATTTGCCATAATACATTGCCCTCCCGCCGTCTCCTCTATATCTGGCTCACTTGAAACGCAACTGTAATCAATTATCGTTAGTGGTGGTGTGGCAGTAATTACAAAACAGCCTCGTGCGGCAGAGTCAAAACTCTGTGAAGCCTATAAGTAGGCAATGCAAGGAGCAAACTTAAGTGATATATTCAGTTTATGCCAAGTATATGCTGTGATTTCCTACTAAAATGGCAGGTTCTGGTAATGTCACGGTCGCCATAGGGTATGCTAATTGCACCCGAACAACAAAATCAAACATATAATGATATATAGTTATATATATATGTCTAACAATTGTGGTGTTAACTTAATGTCGAGAGCTGCGCTATCAGCAATAGGCAAGCCGCTGCTTTATGTATATCATTTAGCTAGCTCAGCGGAGCAGTATATGTATATCATTTAGCTTAGGTCAATTGCATTGTTGACTTATGTTAAATACGATGACACTTTACTTCCCTCAGGTTGGATGAGCTTTGTGGACGATCATATTGCATTTGCACTTGAAGAACGCTTTGGGTTTGATATGTTAAGAAATCGAAATTAGAAATAGAATTTGGAATTTGTATGTCATGACATGTCTTCAGTTTTGTAATCATTTCTATCCACCTTTTATCGATCACCCAGAGCTTTTCAATATCGTTTAAGATCAGTGTCTGACAAGCTATTATCTATTGTGTATAGGAAAAGGTTTGGAAAGTACACACAGGCATACGAGAGGCTCTTTGTTTGGCTTTGGCATTGCGGAATCAGGCAAGTCACCCAGAAACTGGATGAAAAGAAGCAGAAACAGGCTGAGAAGGATGCTCAAATGACGGAGGTATCCCAAGTCGTTGCCGAAAAGGTTGCTGAAGAAAACGCAATACTAAAATGTGATTGTTTTGCCCCCCATCGCAGCCTTAGATGATAATGTTGAGAAAACTGCTAAATCAAATAATCTTTAATTGTAGCTTCTGTTGAGGCACAAACAAATCCTACAGAAACTCTTCATATACAAACAATTTTAATACATTTCAAATTAATTTTAAGAACAAAACATTAACTTTGCAGTTGGTTGTCATAAACAGCAACACTTCAGAACAATCACATCATGTTATGGCCGCGCGCCATGAACCCCCCCCAACTACTACAAGTACATTAAGAGTCAGCCAATTTGTTTGTGGGTGATGAGTTGTGACGTCATTGGGAATTGAATTCCCATTCTTGTTCAGCTTCAATCCAGAGGTTTATTTATAATTCAAGGGAAACAACAACAACAACAATAACAACAGGACACGAAAGGAAACTGAGTAAGGAGTCCACAAATTAATTGTGCGGCTGCATGTTTGACTGTCCAACCCACACACGCACACACAAGGAAAAGGAAAAGCACGAAACTCGTAACTGACATTCGTTTCAGTTGTTGTTGTTGTTGTTGTTGTTGTTTTCGCTGTTATTTGCCTTTGGCAACACTCTCGACAATCAGTGTAGCTCCAAGGACTGAGCTCTGGCAGCATTTTTGTGTATTTTTGATAAATAAGGAATGAGCAGAGCCCTGCGCGTATTATGCCAAGTGTGTTGAGTGATTCGGGATATGGATTTGTTTTTGTTTTCTGTTTTTGTTCCTGCGAATTGGGATTGGAGGGATTGAGATTGGAGAATGTGTTGCCTGCAGCACACGAAAGAACAAATATATAAGCCAAATTTTCATAGCTCATTTTGCAGTAACTTTCTTTGCATGAATTCAGAGCTTTTAGGGAGCCTAGTCTGTCTGTCTGCCTGTCTGACTGGGGAATACAACGTAACTCGCACTTCCAAGAGGCCGCCTCAATCTGCATGGATGAAGGCAAAGCACATCCAGGGGTGCAGGCTGTCAATGGCCAGCAGCATCTGTAGAACACAAGGAATGTTTGACGTCACTCAAAATACACGCTCAGGCATTACTCATACGCCACGTTGCGCATTTAAGGCTGTGTACAGTGTACAAAGAAACAGGCAAACAGGCAGGCCGTCCGTCAGTCAGGCAGCCAGCCACACGTGCATGTGACTTGACGCCGAATATGAAAGTAGTAGTGCCAAGACCCAAACGTGCCACGCCTACACATAGCCAGCCGAGGCCCCAAAACGGTAATGGTAAATGGCCATGCACTGTTTGCCTTTTTGGCCTCAATTTCTAAAAGAGAAGATAGAGAAGAGCATACACATAGTGAGGCTGCCTTTAGAGCATTTACATTTTCAACGAAAAACCTTAGTTGAAGATATTTTCTAATAATTTTGAAATAATTTCAAAGAAATGTTTAGGGATTTCTTTATCATTTGCTTCCCAGAGAGTTTAATATAAAATTCAACTGAATATCTTATTAGATTTTATCTTATTGTTGTGGATTTCTTTGTAGTTTACGAAGAAGTAAAAGTTGATATTTTCTATAGAATATCCTATTCCAAATTTCTAATGAAACTTCAAAATTTCAAATGAATCAGAGTTAAACAACTTTTTCAAACGAATGAAGAAATCATAAGAGTATAATCGTATCGAGAAAGGAAGGCTAGCTACGGCTTGACGAGGCTTATATACTATTCACATTGTAAATATATAACCGATCTAGATCAAATCTAGTCGGTGCGCATGGAGTTACAGTGGATACAGTGGATACGAGATGAATTTGGTTTGATTTGGATGAAAACCAGAAAAGTTATGCTCCTAAATGTACATTCCGGAACAATCGGTTATATGGGAGCTATATGATATAGTTGTCCGATCTGGATAGAACTTGAACTTGACCAGCCTGCAGACAAAGGAAGCACCTGGCAGAAATTTCAGCTTTGTAGCTTTAAAGACTTCTGAGATCTTTGTGTTGAAACAGACGGCCAGATGTTCGGACATGGTTTTATCGATTCTTTATACTTATCGATACTTTATACAGTCGGAAACGCTTCCTTCTATGCAAACTTCCTGACAAAATGAACATACCGTTTTGTGAATGGTATACATATATATCGTTCTTCACATCGGGTTCAAGCTTTGATTGGGTAGCCCGACATGAGGCAGAGTTCCTTAGATGGAAGTCTTCTGCTGAGACGACCCTGGCAGGTCATAAAACAGTCTGCAAAGTCAAGCCCCCAGCTTAAATTTTCAGTTTTTGTTATCAATTTTGTGCTCTTGTCAAATACTGTGAGATGTAGCCCAAATCATGGAATCCATCGGACTCTTAAAGTACTTCAAATAGTTGCTGAGAAAACAAAACCCAAAGTTAACCCAAACCGCTGTCCAAAAATGCCTCATTTTCCCATTAAAAACCCGTAAAGATAACTGCTCTTATTGATTATTCCATTCATTTGATTATTTTAACAACTCTTAATATAATTAATTTACTAATTATAGCCATACGATGACAGTATATCACGTATACGCTGCGTTGCCCATTAAAGCAATTTTAAAATTTGCAGCAGCAGCAGCAGCAGCAACTGCAGACCCGTTAAATCAACGCCCCGTCATAATTCATTAAATTTAATTAATGCCAAGCGAAACACATTGCTGGGATAGATCTACCTCCCCCAACAGCCCCTGCACCCACACCCCCTCCCTGGCAGCTTAAGGCTTGTCTGATTGTGATTCATTTCTATGTAAATATTGTAATACAATTTTCGTTTTGCCAACTCAATCAGATGTCTCAAATGTCTCGAAAATGTCTCTCTTGTTGTAAGTCTGTCTATCCCTTTTTCCTTTAATGCCAATTTCCATATGTTGTAGGTGTTCTTGTTGTTGTTGTTGTTGTTTTTAAATGGAATTCAATTTGATATGGCACAATATTGTCCGGAAGCTTGCTTTGCCTTTGCTTTTTTTTTTTGTAGAAATCTCTTCAGAGAAATAACTGCGCTCCCGGCGCATTTATGTAAAATTTTACAGTTTTGGCTTTGTCTGAAGTTCTTATATATGTGGTAATATATGTGTGTATATGTGTGTGTTATATGTATGTATGCTTGGCTAAGCACTTGACAATACTAAATGGTTGAGTAAAATTTTATTGATTGGAAACCATTTTGCAAGGAAAAGCAGTTCCGAACGAGCATTGCGGGAAAGTACTTTTGACAGCTGACAGCTGTTTGTAAATTTTTGTATTCAGCTTTGCAACATAAATTTTATGTTTGATTTCCCCTCAAGCGCATATTTGGTTAACATATATTTGCATATTTTGAGAGAGTTTTAGACTTTTAGTAGAAGTTGCGTTGGTTTTGCGTTGGTGTGGTCAGGGCTAAGCAAATCAGATTTTATTTAAGTTGAGATGATTTTTAGTTCGGCCATGGATGGGGGGGTCCGGTGGTCCGTGTGGATATGTGGGATTAGGTAAGGTCACAGCAATGCAGAAGAGTTGGGTGAATCAGGCACAGCTGGCAGTAATGGCTTAAGCTGTTATTGCAGAGAAAATAACAGAGGGCTACTTATTGATGGCAAATCTGAGATGCGTTTCATATTCACTTTTGTCAGCATGGCAAGGGAAACATAGAAGGGAGAAGTTGTATTTTCTGTCTACTTATTAATTTGTAGATGATTGAGCCCAGGCCATATTCACTTTCATTAGAAGAGAAACATTAGAGAGAAGTCGTTCTCAGTCTGCTGAATTACAAATCGCACCTTTGAAATACAAAACACGTTCGCTCGCTTCAGCATTGTAGAGGAAAAAGGCGCATATCAATTGTCAGCATAAACAAGTAAAAACGCTATAAGATACTCATACTCAGCATCTATTAAATCTGCAAAAGGCACAAAAGTATGCAACACTTTTTGATTTTTTGTTGTGTTATTTACGTTTTTGTCTACAATTATTATCCGATCGTGATGAAAGTTGGCAAATCGGTAGGTTATGTGCTTATGCGTATATAAACCGAGTTTCAACTAGATGGGATAAAATTTGTATGAGATATAAGGCTTTTATCGATTTGCGGGGGAGGGAGGGAGCGTGGTAACATTTTAAACTTAATCTGACTCCCCACAAGAAGAGTCTACATAGCAAATTTGGTGATCCTAGCTCTTATAGTCTCCCAGATCTAGGTTATTTTATGGATAACGTTATCGATTTGCACGGTTGGGAGGGAGCGGATCAAAATTTTAATACAAACTTAATCTGACGCCTCACAAGGGGAGTTCACATACCAAATTTGATGACTCTAGCTCTTTTAGTATCCGAGATCTAGGTGTTCATACGACTCGGCTGTTGATGCTGATCAAGAATATATATACTTTATGGGGTCGGATACGCTTTCCTTTGCCTCTTTCCTCTGGCAAGAGCGCAAGCATCGCTAGCAGGTATGGAGAGGTCACGGTTCCCCTGACAAGGGGCTACCCGCAAGGGTCCATCAGCGGTCCAATCATATGGAACCTCATGATGCACGAATGGAATATACTCCTTTACCATACAAGAGGACGAGTATAAACACATACGAAGTAAGTCGTAATTACATCTGTGCAGAGATTGTTAAGAATTCAATTTACATCAACTTTCATCATTCAGATGAATTGCCTATTCCGATTACCATTAACCTTCAGCAGCAATGCAAAGCAGACACATTAGCAACATGAACTTCTGTCAGTTTATGGACTGCTAACTTGAGTTACAACTTAGGTGCGATTTTCTAAAGTTTTCCAGAAAAACTGAAAACTAGAGGAAAACTTTACAAGTCAAGAATTCCTTATAACATGTAAGTGCGCATACGTTTTCTTTAGAATATGTAATCCCAAATTGGACTTCTTGGAAAGTGCCTAAAGTTAGCTTACCAAGCAACACACTTCACTCCTTTATCCGTCTCTCTCTCTCTCTCTCCTCCTCTCTTTTTCCCACCTGACTGGCATTTATCCAACTGCTGAAGCCAAGCCAAGCACTTTGCACCAGATTCTCCAAATGCCACCACATTTCACGGGGCTTAACACCGCCGCCGCCACACACAGCTCACGCTGCTGCACACAAGCATAAATATACATAAGTTTGAACTTTAACCTTTGCTATAAATTGTATTTACTTTCAATATTTTACTCTTGACTGCCGCCGTGGGTGTGTAGCTAGGTGCTTTGATTGGGCATGAAAAAAGTGTAGTAAAAAAAGAGTAGAATAAAAAGATATCTCTGCCCAGAGGCAGGAAGACAGCCAAGTGGGCAAAATGTCGACGACACATTGGCCCACAATTCACTTGCGAGTGGAGTGGGAAAGAGGGGATATGGGAGGTGAAATGGCTGAAAATGCGTTTGGCATTTAAGAGTTTGAATGCAAAAATAAACACATCAAAGTTTAAGCAGCAGACACAAAATGAACAAAAAAAAAAACACAACAAAAGCAGAGCACAAATACCTTTGCAACAATTAAAACTTTTTACGCGGCAATTTTCCCAAATAAACAAAATGAAACGAAAAAGCAGCCAAATGAAAAGGCGATTAAAAATAAATTAAGTTTACCAAACGCTGTTTCACAACTTTGTTATAAACCAAATAGCAAACAACACAACAGCAGAGCTGAAGGCAAGGCAGGAGCAGCAGCAGGAGCAGGAGATGTGGTAGCATAAATATATAATTTCTAGTCTGGACCTGGACATAAGGCTTAGAAAATGCAAAAAAATAAAGGTGAAGGTCAAGTGTAGTCAGCCGAGCTGCAGCACAGTCGTCCCCTAAAAGTTGCCCCAACAAACTCACATCTCTATGGGTTGCCTCTGTCTCTTTCTCTCTATCTCTGTCTATCTGCCTACCTGCTGCTAACAACATCGTGTTATATTTATAGATTTGAAAATATTTTTTCGTTGCCATTGCCGCATTTTTGATGCGATTAGCTCAGAGATTTGTCATCAATGCGGCAAACAAATCGCCAAGAAATCTTTCGTCTAAGGCTGTGTAAGATGAAAAATTGAATATGATCATTAAGTATCATCATCATCATCATCATCATCATCATCACGATGTTTTCGAGGTGGCAATGGATAAGCCAATGGCTAGGTAGATAGATTTATGTTTTAATTAAGAATATTTGGCAAGCTTCAAGTTGACTTTTTTATACAATTGAAAACTCTCAAAGTTTTACAACTTTTTCTGGACTAACAAATCTAAGTAATTTTGCAAATTGGTCTTTAATGTTTTGTTTGGAAACTCATTTTTCATCAGCAAAACGAAAATTCCTTTAAAAATTCATTTTAATTGAGTTTCGTCTTGGCCGCGTTGACAACAAAGTGTCAAATTTGCTCGATTGCAAAAAAAAACGCAGACGCAAAAGATGATCGTTAAAATTTTTCGTTTTAATGCCAGTTGACACTTTGACCCGACCCTCTGCCACTCACCTCTCTCTCTCTCTCTCTCTCTCTGTCTCTCTGTCTCTCTCTCTCTGTTGTGCCCCGCAAAAGTTGTCACGATTTTTTTGCCTAATGGCAAATTGTCGCCTTCGCATTGTTTGCTTCGCATTCGAAATTTATTTTGCGGCGAAACATTTTTATTTCCAATATACTAGATTTTGTTGACGGCGGCGGCGGCGGTGGCGGTGGCGGCGTCGCAACAGATTTACGAGCGAGCAACAATTTTTAGCTTTTACTTTCTTAATTTGATAGATGAAATCAGCGCCAAGTTATGCAGGAAGAGAGCAAGATGAGGAGGAGGAGGAAGGGGGCTGCGGGACTGCGGATTGCGACTGCGTCTGAGCTGAACATGGGAACATTGAATAAATTCAGTTAAAAGGTCTGGAAGGTGCGTAAATATCTACGTTTTTACTCTTGTTGTTCTGTTCTGTTCTGTTTTCGCGCTTTTATTCTTGTTGTTTTGGCTGGCCGATTTATGGTCGGTCCAGAGACCTCGACACAAAAACCCGAGCAGAGCATAAATAACATTTAATTTCACTTGAACTGAACTCTCCTCTGATGAAAAACCATTCAGACGAGACGGCAGAGGCAGGCTGGCTTTGCCTAATAAAACCAAGAGAAAAATTGAACAAAATAATGCCATAAAAATAAAAATCAACACCCGACTCAATGTGAAGAAAAAAAGTTATGCCAAAGTTGCAAAACTAGAAGCAGCAGCCTGGTTCGCCCTGGTTGGCTGGCGTTTGGCAACTTGAGTTGCGGATTCGAACATCATCAAAGGCTCCAGAACAGTCTTAGAACCAGCAGCCACATGCCAGCAAAAGTTTATGAGCCGCACCACCGCGACTCACACATATATATATATACGAGCCACTCAGCCACAGATACAGTTACACACAGATACAAACACGTGCCGCAGCTGTGTAAAATTTATAGACAAGCTCTGAAAAGTAGGCAACACAAAATAGCTAATATACCACGAGTAGCAGCAGCAGGACGAAATAGTACATAGAAGTCCAAGAGCTAGACAAGAGATATATGGGTTTATAGAAACACAACTCAAGTATCTATTGAGAATATATGTAATCTGAGTGTAATATTTGACAACTTGGGGGAAAAAGGATTACCAAAATAGATTGAAAAAAGAGGAGCCAGACTAACTTAAGGCACCCGAAGCTTTTATACCCTTCCAGAAATATAAAAAGGAAAGAAAACTTAGTAGTCTAAAAGGTATTTCCATCAGCTGTAGCAATAGGCAGCGAAACAATCACACACTCTTTCATATATACATATACATGAACATAGACACTTGCATTCCCTTAGCGATGGCGGTTCCAAGCTACAGCCGAGGCTTTTGCGCTACCTACCGCCTAAGTGCCACACGGGTCATCTGTGCCTTCCGAGCCATTTTGGTTCCATTAGAGGAAAGCTTGCCAAGCATTCTGATCAAGAATATTTATACCTCAAGTGATTGCAGATACTTCCTTCTCTGCGTTACAAATATCGTGTCAAAATTATAATATTCTCTGCAAAGGTATAACAATCAGACTCCCTTTCAATCCTTCACTTCTTAAACTTGAATCTGTTATTCACTTTCCCCGAATTTCATCAACTTCTAACCACAATTTCAACAAATGCTGAGCAAATCCTTCTACAAAAAACTTATAACAAGCAAAAAAAGGTCCTTGAAGAAGAGGCAGCTCATCGCCTAAAAGGGATTTGTTGTCCCGACAACAGGTACTCGTTTGTAAGTACTCTCACACACACAGAGAAATCCGTTTAGGGTTTTCCCCTTGTTTCTGAGCCAATTTCAGCCATTCATAGACATTATTGAAGATTTAAATTTAATGAAGGCGCCTCTAATGTGCATTAAGCCAGGCGCAAAAATACAAACAAGACCAAAACAAAACCAAAAAAAAACAAAAAATGGTGACGTGTTGATAAAAAAGGTACCGTTTTCAGGCTCGGCAGGATGCCATTAACGAGCTGACAAAAAGTGCCTAAAGGCTTAAACGCCTACCAAGTTTAGGCCTGGGCGGGACTTGAGCCTAAGTACGAACAGAGCGCTGCTGCCGCACGTGTAGAACCTTGAATAACAGTAAACGTCGAGCTCGAGCTCGAGCTCGAACTGTCGACGAGTCAGGATATGCTTTCAACTAGAGCCATGGGCAACACACACACACACACACACAAACAAAATGGTGTAAGGCAAAACACTTCAAGTGCTTTTCACACCCAATTGCTGCACGCATGTAACAACAGCAACAATAGCAACAACAACAACAACAAGAACAACAAGGTGCAGAAATAGTAGCTGGAAGAGCCAAGCCGCACCGAGTTAAATGCTTTTGCCAGGCATAAAACTTTTGTAGCAAAAGCCGAAAAACAACAAGAGAAAATGGTGTAATCACAGATTAACCGAAGATTCATATACCCTAAAAAGTGAAAGAAAACAGTAAGAACAGGTAGCGAGATCAGGCAACAGGGAAAGCAAAGCAGCTGCAGAGGAAGTGAAATGGTATACTTTGGTCCTATATTACTTAGGATTGCTTATTCATACTTGTCTGGAGATGATGCAGATACTGTAATTGTGAGACAATGAAGAAGGATGTAGAAGACCCCACTGACAAAGCAAAGGAACCTTGGGAGACCTAGAGGTATCCTCATTGATGCATTTCTGGAAGGAAGCTAGATTGAAAATTGTAGCAACCTGAGGAATCAAGACTTCAACTATGTGTTTTGCCATACAAGACGAGGAAGACCTCAGGATGAGAATCAAATTCAATTTAATTGTAGTATGATTTCAGCTATAGAATCACTTGCCAGCGAATTCTCCTACATATGAAGAACCCGATCCAGACCAAGTCAGAAATCAAAATTAACTTAAATTCTGATCATTGTAAAATTTCATTAACCTTCATCACAAAGTTATGTTGGCTGTCTGCCTGGCAAGGGTGTAACAATAATAGGCATGCCTGTGTCTCACACATGTGTCTGTGTCATTTTCTTTCTCTCTATGTGTGTGTGTGTGTGTGTGTGTGTGTGTTTGTGTGTGTATGTTTTTGCTACGTGCTCTGAGCTATTTTTTTGTTATGTTTAACGCGTCGCTCCAGTTATGATTACAATTTGAGGGCCGAGCGGCAGCACCAGACTGCCAACAACCTAAATGGAACCGATGGTATAAACGTGTATGTGTACGTGTACGTGTACGTGTGTGTGCGTATGTGCTTGTGTTATGTTTTTTGGTCCTGGACCAACAGCATCAGTTTGGGCCATAAACTTGCCAGAGCAGTGAAGTGAGGCAGCCAGGCAAGCGCCTGTGCGTATGCTTTGTTTTTCTACGCTGCATAGCATGAAATTGGTTAGAAGCAGCCTTTGCTATATATATGCGGCGGAGGATTAATGGAGGGGGACTTTTATATGATTGAAAGTCTGCAAAATATATACTTTTTGATGAAATTTTCATCCAAACAGGTTTACGCTACTATCTTTTCGTCTTTTCTGCTTTAACAATGGATGAGCTGTGCCTTGCCTGCGGCATCTATTTGCTTTACTCTGGGGCAAACATTTTATTATAGAGCAGGTCATAGCCTCATGAATGCACAGAGAGAAATTATATGAAATATATATACACAGTTGAAGAGATAGCTATATATAAATTGCATAGAAAATCATATGGTGTTGGATGAATTTAGGGAAATAGTGTTAAGAAAAATATCAACTTAAATTGATTTTTGATTGAATAAAATTGAAAATTCTATAAACACAAAGAGAACCCATAAATATATGAAGATGTAGCAATGATTAAACACAATTGTAGTATATTCTTATAATAAGTAAACACTGTAACACTCAGTTGCAATGTTTATGCAAGAATACAATGACCCAAAGTCTTATTCAAGGGCAAATGCAATATGATCGCCCGCAAGTGTGACATATAAGTCGAGAATGGAAACGATGAAAGCTAAATGATATACACATACTGCTCCTCTGAAGCCACAACTTTCTATTTGAGGTGTTGGTGATTTCCATATCTCACAGCAAGTCTTCCTTTCTTTTTTTTCCACTGTGTAACTTTGTTTGGCAATCTTTCTCTAATAACATTTCACACATCTCTAGACTATACATATATACATATATATGTATATAAATTTTTATAGTTGGGGCGTTGGCCGTGTTGGTTTCAATCAATATCTGAAGGTCGTCGTCGCAGGCTACGCATGCCTAAGAAACTGATAAGCGTTTCGCCACATTAATCATACGCCATGTATGTTATTCACTAGCAAAGCAATTAGCTGCTACATAAATTTTGCTATTTGAATTATGTATACAGTGCTGCCGTCTGCCAGCAGCATCAGCAGCAGCTGTAGATGAAGATGCCATTTCTGCCATTTCTCATTAGATACAACTTGGCCATCTAGGGCAGTAAATTGCTTTAATTGACAGCGGAAGTGGCCAACAAGCATCAGCTATAGTATTCCAACGTCAAGGTTCGCGGTGCTCGGTTCAAGATGCTATAAATTAGAAATTAGCAATCATTTTCGGCACGAACGGAAACCCACAAGGTCAGCCACAGGCTCAGCCTCCGCCTAGCTTAAGATGATGATAGTGAAGATGATTTGTTTTTGTTTGTTTTGTTCTGTTTGTTTGTTTGTTTGTTTTGAATACAAAAGTATCTTCAAGTCGTTGACAAGCGTAAGATTTCAGCAGTTCGCAATTCGCCAAATTGACATAATTAAAATGATATTATTTAAGGCACAGACTGAGCTGAAATCATTCCTCTTGCTGACTCTACAAACACGACCAGGCGATGAACATAAATTAAAGCCAAGTTGGTACTGAAGATAAACGTGTACAAATTGTGTGCATAAGAGCCTGGCTAGAACAAGCTGCTCTGCTTTCTATGATTGATGGCAAGCCAGCAAGAACAAAAGCTGCTTGTTATATAACTCTCACAGGCAGAGTTGTATTTCACTCAAAATTATGCCAACAGCTGTTGTTACTTTAGAGAAGAAGAAGTGGAAAAGAAGTAAATCAAACAAAGAAAAAGCTGAAAAATAGATGAAATTTATGATGGATGTAGCGATTGTTGATCAAATTATGTTAACACTATACAGGGTGTTCTGGAATTTAAGGAAAATTTAAATTTAGCTTTGCTTATGTTGCCAAGGAAGTAAATATGACAAAGGATTGTTTGGGCTGATGAAAATTAAAGAGCTATGTGAGATCATAAAAGGTGTTTCTTGGTTTTAGCAATAGTTTTTCTGAGTCAGTTAATTGATTTTCTCCATAAAATCATCTATTAAGAGCATTCATTTGTAAGGCAATCATGCGGGAGAAGCATACCAAGACCCTAACAGGTCTCTCCTTGCCAAGTCCCTGATGAAAAGTCCTAAGAAAAGAGTCTTTAAAATAAATATTTCAGATGAACAAAAATAAATATCTTCGGGTCAAATATAAATGTTGAAATTATTTATAAATTTTTTACCCAGTCCCATATAATTTCTTAGAATTTTAGGTCAAAAAATGTGTTTTTTGATTAAATGCCCACGCCCACACTAAAATCATTAGAAACAATTTCTTTCACTGCTCTTAATTTTATAATAGCCAAATCCAAAATATAATTCGGCGCCTGAAAAAATCTCTTTTGATTCAAACATATTTTTTAAAGTCGCGAACAGGAAAAAATACAAGTAAGAACGCTATAGTCAAAATTGCGACCCTAAGATACTCGTACTCAGCATTTATTCAACATACGACACACTGAAAAGTATACCCAATCCGCTCCTGTGATCATTGGTTGAACAGGTAGACAAAACCCACAGCCGCAATAAATGTCGCGCGACCGCTAGCGGCTATAAATAAGGACTGCTTCCAAAATTTTGGGATTTTCCTTTGATTTTTTCCGTTGACTGAATCAAAAGCAAAAACTGGAAAGGAAAGGGAGGACTGTACCAATTCGAGTGTTACGCTCATATCCCAACAATGCAAAAAAGGCACTAGCAGCGGCTGCTTATATCCCCTCTTTCAAGACTTAAGCTTCAAGCAAGTTCAGTTCAGTCTACAATTTTAAAGCAAACTTGATCTGACGCCCCGCGAGCAGAGTCTACATACTGATCTACATGCTGATCAAGAATATATAATCTTTATGGGGTCTTATAAGCTTCCTTTGGCCTGTTACATACATATACACTAATACGGTATACCCGTTTACTCTACTAGAGTACGAGTATAACAAGAGACGCCATTGAAAAACATTTCGAATCTCATTTATTTATTTTTTGCAAATTTCTTTGTGAAAACTTTTGCTATTTCAGTTCTTGCGTCTTTCAACAATTTAAGCCAAACAGATAAAACATGTGAATTATGTTGAGGCGATCAAGAAAAACAAGCATATATATTTATATTTAAACTAAAATCGTATAGGTTTGTTTTTTATATCAAAGACAAATGGCGTCACTTGGCTGTGACCATAAATGTTTAAGATCTCGTTGTCGTTTCTGTCGCCTCCTCGCCTCAAATGAGTCACAAATGAGCGAAATATTTTGCTCAATTTTCGCTCTTCGTTCTTCGAGTGACTCAATGTGTCACATGCATTTCTTTCTCACAACAAAAAAGAAAGAAGAAAATTCAACAACATTATAAAAAATGTTATAAATAAATAAATAAGAAATATTTGTGTGTTTTAAAATAGCCTAAGGAAAATGAATTGAACGAAGTACCAGACCAAAAATATTCCGATGATCAATTCTGAGCCATATTAAAAACTATATGGACAGCAGTTCATTAACATATATTTGCCTTACACAAATACGTCCACATTTTTGCCGGATGCGAAGGTGAAGTTCATTAAAACAGAACGCGGCGTCATCCAACAAAAACAAAAACAGGAAAATATGTGAAAAATGTGTCCAAAACTAAGCGATTGGGTGAAGGTCAGCAGCAGCAGCGGGGAGAATCAGCAACGACGCATCTGTTTAACTAGTTCTTCCTCGCCGCCGCCGCTGCTGTGTGGTGCTAATAGTGGTGCGGGGGCATCACCATCATCATCATCATCATCATCATCATCATCATTAGCATGTGCGGCGTCCAACGCCTGGAAATTTGTTTGTTTTGGCAAATGGTTTGGTGGAGCACAATCAAGAGGAGGACAGCACATTGCGGCGGTGCAATCGGGCAAAAGCTGTGCGTTGGTGTTTGCCTTTGCTTGATGACGTAGCTGATTGTGGTGGCTCGTGTTGTTGTTGCTGTTGTTGTTGCTGTTGCTGACACCGCGCCGCGTATGTGTGTGCGGAAATGCGTCCACAAACATTTTTGGGATTATCTGCGAATCAGCATCTGAATGACGCGTATACATTTTTGGGATTAGCATTGCTGCGAAATGCTTCAAAAGCTTGGCATGTTAGGACACAATGACAAAGTGTTCCTTCAAAGTGAACAGGAAAGCTTAGAAATGTTAACAGATTATGACTAATTGGCATGGGATTAATTCCAAATATGAAATGGATTGTGAAGGAGTTCTAAAACCCTAACAGAAACAATATCAGAGTGTTCTTAAGAACTTTCCAAAATCTTCCTTCGATTTTGATTTTGTAAACGGCGCGTTTTTTATATTTCGATTTCCACAGTTTTGTAATTAAAAGCAGGAAAATAGCCATAGCTACTACATTCAGTTTGAGCATTTTGTGCCATCAAGAAAGCAGATAAGTTTGCGTTGTTTCTCTTAGGTTTAATTGCAAGTTATCTGGGGGCAATTTGACCTGCTATGATGCTGCTATGAAAACGCATTTAAAGCACCTAGCGACCTTTAAATTGGTCTACTTTTAGATGTTATCCGAAGTATGTAAATCTTTCAATGGATGCTTAATAGAGCAAGTTCTGCATACATACTACCCCTGTTCCATTTTTCAAGTAGTCCTTTGTGACAATTTCCTTTGCTTTGTTGCCATGGGCCATGAGATGAACGTTCTTTCTCTAGCGATGCACAGCAGAAACATTGTAGACAGCAATCATATAATCCATTGAGCATCATTTTCAACTATCGTTCTCATTAATGTATTCGCAGTGTACAGCCCTTCGTTCTATCTATATTTCATATGTAAGCCCCTTTACTAAATGTCGCTTGAAAGACTCTCGTGTGCATTTTGGATCATCTTGATCTTAGGCTTTTGAGAGCTAAATTGCTAATGAATTTGAAAAACTTTTCCTGCTTTTGACTTCTGCAAGCGAAAGTTGATTTTTTGTGTCATCGACCAAAGACTTAAACATACGTTACGTGGCTGCATATCTGTTGGCTGTAATCGGCGGACAAGAGACCTCCAAGAATGCAGATTTGGAGAAGATCCTCAGCTCTGTCGGTATTGAGGTCGACAGACAGCAAGCGTGTGAACAAGGAATTGAATGGCCAGAGCATCGATCAACAAGAAGGAGTTGTCACCACCAGCAGCACCCACATGAATGAAAGACAGCTTCCCTCCTTGATCAGTTCATCGATGCTCTGGCCAAGAAGGAGCAGAAGAAGGAAGAGTCAGAATCTGAGAATGATATGGGCTTTGCTCTTTTCGAATAAGCAACTACACCCGCGCTCGCCAAGAGTTCTCCGTGTATATACGGCTGGACAAGCCAACGCAATCAGATATAACATATACTGTTCCACAGTGGGGATGGATTATAGCTAACGTGAGCATATGCATATGGTAAAATAAATCTTACATCTATGACCTGTACATGTGGTAACTTTAAAAACAAAAGGTGACCTTTTCCTGGTATACAATAGGGATGCGACATTGGCCCTTTTGCTAGGGTTACTTTATCATATCTCTAGTTTGCCTGACCTGCCATATGGTGTACAGAACGTGTTATAGTTCTTCTTACTTTCTTATAATTGTAAGATAATTGTTATCATTTACAAAGCTGTACGCCATTTCTCTTTATGTTTCATATATCACCTTCATTTTGGTGAACTGTAATTCATAGCTAAGAAACTTTGCTAAAATATTTCATAGATTTAAAACTTTACTTTTTTTACTAGGCCAAATAACCGTTGTTCATTCTTGAACCTAGCTTATGTCCACAATTTTCAAATCCTCCTCGCTAAATCTCCCTCACTTTTACAAGTAATTTGCCATCTTCAAAGCATGCTATTTACTTATGTAAGTTTCCTCCCCTCCTCCTCTAAGCCCTGCTTTTGTACAACTTTCTTAACTTTTTGCACTTAAAGTCAAATTTCGCTTAAAGTCAAGTTTCCCCAGATCTAAAGAGTCAGCATTCAATTCAGCTCCATTTCCTCTCTGGAAAACTCCTCAACCAAACTCTCCCGATTTCAACAAGTGAGCAGCAGCCCAGCAGGGTAGCGAAAATGTTGAACTAATTTTATGCACATTTATCAATGTTGGCCTCCTTTTTGGCCCCACTCTCTCCCTCCCCTCTTGCTAGCGTGGGTATGCCTGCCAGCATAATTTTATATGCCACATAATTCAAATTGTTTGCTCGCTTTGTGCGCTCGTTAAATATTTTCAATGCCTAATCTTTAAATTAAAATCGGGCTCCATTAGGAGAAAGCAAAATAGCAGCAGCAGCAGCAGCAGCAGCACGGTAAAATGCAAAAAAAGCCAAAAACATCTGGACGCGTAAAATGTTTGCACTTTTTGAGCAGCCTCTGCCTCTCTGCCCCGCGCCAGCCCAGCAGCCAGCCAGCTTTGTTTTTATGATTTTCACATACCAGAAAAAATTTTTATTTACTGACGGCATAAAATTTTCAAGCGCCCCGCAACAAAACAGAGGAAAAAATGTTCAGAGAGCAAAATTCATGACGCATGGCGTTGTCTTGCCCCAAACTCTAGCCGTAGCTGTCCCTTTTGCTCGGCATTCAAGTATGCCAGGCGGCAGCAGGAGTGGCAGGAGTGGCAGGAGCGGCTGGCTGGCTGGGTTGCCTTTAACAATTTGTGTTGAAAATTTGCACAATGTTGGGTTTGGGCTTTGGCTTTGCTTTGTGTGTGCCCGTGTGTGTGTGTGTGTGTGTGTGTTATATAATGCGGAGCAAAATTTTCACTCACTTAAATAGATAGCAGCGGGTGTAGCCGGGTGACAGCAGGAGGCGACTCTGTATGCTGTGCTGTGCTGTGCCACACAGCCAAGCCAGCTTTTCCTGTCAAACTAAGGCAAAAAGTGTCACAGCAGTGAAACACACAGAGAGAGAGAGAGAGGGAGAGAGAGTGCCAGAGAGAACGCGAAAGAAAGGAGAAGAAGAACTAAGGCTAGAAATTAAAAATTCAAATGTAGATGTGTCTAAGGCTTCGCACAAATTAACATCATTCGGAACGAGCCCCCCTAGGGTTACGCATATATACTTAGAGAAAAAAATGGAGGTTTTACTTGGGAGTGTTTAGGTCACCAAATAAGGTTCGCTTATGTTAGTTAGATGATAGATAGAAGATTTAGATTTGGATATATCTTAAGCATGCGATAGACGTGCTCCTAACACAGCTCACAAAGGCAATTCTTGAGTATTCAGAATCCTCCTTAAAAGAAAGGAACAGCTATAACAGCAGCTATTCCTTCCTAACCCTATCATATATAAATATCAAGTTACAGCTCGTCTAATCATAAGGATTTAGCCTGTAATTCTTAAATTTATAAAGTTTTACTACAATTTCATTGCAATAACTCTATTATGTTCTAAGAATGATCCCAAAATCGTCTTAATCGTATTCAATATGAACGTAAAATATTCTCAAAACTAATTCAAAACAAGGAAGAACGCTATAGTTGATATTCCGCCTATAAGATGCTCGTACTCAGCATTTCTTTAATATTTATCAGACTCAAAAGTATGAAACACTTTGTGATAGGCCTCATCCGCTTCTATTACCATTGCTTGAGCAGGTAGAAGGAAACCCTTTTTGCCACAGCAGCAGTAAATGTCACGCGACCTGATATATCAATAAACAAATGAGTGCCTCTAAAATTTTGGGATTTTCCTTTGATTTTGTCCGTTGACTGAGTTAAAAGCAAAAACTGGACAAGGAAAGGGATAGCAACAATTCGAGTGTTACGCTCATATCCCAACAATGCAAAAAGGCACTAGCAGCGGCTGCTTATACCCCCCTTCCACCTGTTAAGCAAGAAGCACTTTCAGGTCACCCATTGAAGCAGCAGCAGGAGCAAGCACATGTCTTAGTAGGAGGGAGACAGAAACATTCTTATTCGAGTAAATTATAAAACTGAAGTAAAATGTAAATGATGATACTGACGTTGTTTCTTAACCGATTTTGAACAAAATTTGTGGGGCGGGAGGGGGTGGTGCAAAATTTTACAACAAACTTGATCTGACGCCCCACAAGGAGAGTCTATATACTAAATTTGGTCTCTTTAGGCTTCATAGACTCCGAGGTCTGGGTGTTCATACGGACGGACAAACGGACATGGCTAGATCAACTCGCCTAATGATGCTGATGAAGAATATCTATACTTTATGAGGTCGGAGAAGATTCCTTTTGCCTGTTACTCCTTTAATACTCCTTGAATCTACTAGAGAACAAGTACAATAAGCCCAAGTGTTTTTTCAAGTGATCCAAAAAAAAAGCTTGAAATGATTCCCAATTTTTCAAACTTTTAGTACTTTTAGTAATCTCACATTTTCTTTGAGTGTGAATAGTTTAGTCACAGCCAACTGTCTCATACTCTCTCTCTCTCTCTCCCATCTTTCTCTTCTCCAGCCGCATTTCCTGTTCTGTTCTGCTCTGTCACTTTGTAATTCGTTGCAAGTCTAAGCTTTACCAAGTTTAAATTTTAATTTCCTGCAACTCAATGTCAACTTCCTGCCTGGCCAGGACGGACTCCAGCCAACACTTTTTTCTGTTCCCTTGGCAAGCTTGTCACAAGGCAAAGGCAGGCACCCGGCACCCATTCGCAGGCTCATTTACGCAGTACTCATGCCTGTCTTGCTCAATTATGTCCCATATTTTCCAGTTTTGAGTTGGGCCAACAACATTTTTTTTTTTGGTTTTTTTTGATTTGTTTTCCTTGCTTTTCCTTTTTCAAGCCTTGCAAAGAGCGGACTGACTTTAAGCAGCTTTTTGCTGATTGGAAGCTTTAATAATGTGGACACAGGACGAATGTCTATAAGCTGCTTAAAAGCAAAACTAGTTGCATAAATATTGGCAAATATCAGAAAAGTGCCATGTGACTTTGCTGAACATTTGGGAGGAGAGAGAGAGAGAGGGTGTATCCATAACTTCGGATGAAATCTAATATGGAATTGTTCACCCTTAACTTTTAGTTGGTTTTGGAATACGAAGCAAAACGCTGGAATTAAACTAAAATAATCTATTTTGCTATTGTGAATGTTCTTATGGAGAAGATGACTTCGAAGTAACTCAAGAGCCACGCCCCAACAGTACAATATATAATTCTCTGAAATAGCATAAGCTACTTAACATTGCCAGGCCAGGCCAGACCGGGTGGCAAGGCGAACATTTAAACCGCTTTTCAGCTTCAATGCAGCTGCTTAAATTTCACTTTGAAATCTCAGCTATGACAGCGTAAATAGAAACACATAGAACTATGGCAGCGCTGGGCAGGCGAAGGAAAGCGCAAGGTGGACATAAAAATAATTTATGGCCCTTACCTTGGAGTATGCCTGCGGCCTCACACACACACACACACACACACAGACCAGACCTCTTTCATTCAACTGAACTCAACTCAGGTTTAATTAACCCTTTTTTCGCTTTTGAGACCAAAAAGAGGATATATACAAAGGACAGCCAGATAAATGCAGAGAAGACCTAGCAGCCTGGCTCGCCTATAAAGATTTGTATTTATCTTTTGCTTTATATTCGTTGCGTTTCCTTTTTGTTTGGTTTCAAGCTAAAAGGATTTCACTTTGCCTACGCCGTTTTTGTTGTTGCATAATTTCTTGTCGTCTGTCCCGCTCTGCACTTTAGCGGCCATATTTTCACCTTCTTCTGTGGCTGCTTTGGAGTTTTTCCTTTCGGTTATGTATTTCCTATATATATTTTTGTCTAGATCTGGTCAAGGTTAGCCCAGCCGCAAAATATGCCATAAAATGCAGTGTCGATGTGATTTTTGTTTGCCTTGATCTTGCCAAAGAGAGGACAGGACAGCAGGCCTTCATTGTGGTCCTTCAGATTTTTTTGCGAACCTTGACAATACGACGACTATTTGGCTTAGAGATTTTTTGTCGTCGTCGTGTTTTCTACCGCAAGAGGACGTTTTGATACACTCAGAAAAATAATAATTTCATAAGCAAACTTTGGTCTAAGATGAATTGAATGAGAGCACATAAATGTACAAAAAATCTATAAATAAATCTATAAAATCTAAAAAATGTTATATATGTTGACTAGCCAAAAAGTAAATTATATTCTCCTGGGAGCATATTTATACCGTAGCAGATGGTATTATTATTTTGTCACGGTATTTGTAACGCATAGAAGGAAGAGAATCCGACTATGTAAAGTATATATATTCTTGATCAGCATGACAAGGGGAATCGATAAACCCATGCCCACATGTACGTCTGTCTGTTTCAACATCTCAGAAGCAAGATCGGACCACTATATAGCTATATAGCTTCCATATAACCGACTGTTCCGGACTGAACTTTTATCAGCATTACTTTTCTGTTTTCCATCCAAATCAAACTAAATTCGGTTTGTATCCATTTGAGGAGGCCCCACGTCCACTGGCCTGATCTGATCAAGATCGGACCACTATATCATAGAGCTGCCATATAACCGATTTTTCCGGAATGAACATTTAGAAACAATTTTCCATCCAAATCAAAACAAATTTGTCTTCTATCCACTGTCGCCCCACGCCCTCCCACCAGATTTGATCTAGATCAAAACATTTGAAGGTAATTAGAAAGAAGATTGCTTCGCTGCCTATTGCTACAGTTGAAGGAAATGGGTTCTAGTCTACCAAGTTTTCTTTAGTTTATATCCTTCTGCAAAGGTTTATAAAGTTCGGTTACTCAAAGTTAGTCTTCCTCTCCTGTTTTAACAATTTCATTACATTTCTGTCTAAATCAATTTTGTTCAGTGTATAGATTTCCTTTTACCGATTTCTATCTTCTTCTTGTTTTCTTTTTTTCCTAACTGCATGACATTTTGTTCTATGTGTGTGTTGGTGCTTTGTCCGCTGTCATCATTATCAGGCCCATCAGAGCAGTCAGCGCAGACATATATATTTTTTATGTGACTAATGACTGTCAAGCTTTGACTTTGCGTGTGTGTGTGTGTCAGTCAGGTATATGTGTGTGGTTTTGATGAAAAATCTGCCAACATATCCCTCAAGTGGAAGTTCGCCTCTCTGTCAAATAGTCCGTCAGCGGTTAGTTTGGTTTTTTTTTCTGGTTCCCTCGCATCTAGATAGCATTTGGCACATACGCATTATAATGATCATCATCACCCACTACTAAGAGCCAGGCAGAGCCTTACCCACATCATCATTATCCTGCTGTTAGATTGCTTTTATGTTAATGCTTCATGTGTGTGTGTGTGTGTGCGTGTTTTAGTTTTATTTGGGTTTTGATTTATTATAATTTATGTATGGCCCAAAACTGTCTGCGACGACATCATCTGATATTGGAGACCAGCTGGTTTTGGTTTGGTTTGGTTTCTTAATTAAGCATACACAAACACACACATATACACATACATACACACGCCCACTCTATGCGCTTTAAGTTCATTATGTAATTAGGCTGTTATCAAAGTTGTCGAGACTCTTTGTATAAAATGTAATTACAAACTCAAAGAGAATGGGAAGATTACAACGCGAATTAGCGTTGAAAGTTTGGGCAAATTTTTGGATTATGTAGAAAGGTTTTTCGTTAAGTTAACTATGATTTATTGTATGCTAATGATGATGGAGGGAAGTTGGAGTTTGGATGAAAATGTCAAAGTAAGGACATCTGGTTTTGGTAAAGGAAATCGTGGTTCCGCAATGCGTGGGAAATTCATAAAAAGCAAAGGTGGTGGATTGTCTCCTCTTACTGCATCTTGTAGAAGACAGATAGATGATCACAATTGAATGTGGGTGGATTGTAGGAGCTATTTCGTCTATAAAACTCATTTTGGTGGGACAATAGGAAGGCCAGCAATTGCTTAAAATCGAAATCTAAGAAGGAAGTTGCAGAAGTAGCAGGAAGTTTAAGAAGGAAGTGTGGAGTTATATCATCTACTTCTTCGATTTCTTCAGTATAATATCAAACCACTGACTCAGAAATTGAATAAGCAGACTCAAATGCGACTTCTTAAGCCATTCTCAACTTATCCCTTATATTGTAAGTCCGATTTTATCACTGCTTGGTCTCTTCAGGCGCTTTCTAATTGCTTTGACTATAGAATTTGACCAGCCTAAGTGCGTTTGACCTCTCACTTTCGTCACTTCAAGCGCTTTCTCATGACTTTTACTACAGAATTCAACCAGCAACTCGACTACAAATGGCAGCTCTCTGATTAGAATATACAAATTAAGCACTCCCCAGATGTAGCTGCGTGGACAACATGTCAAAACTTCTCTAGATATGATTAGAATCTACGAATTAAGCACTTCCAGAGAGCTGAAGCTCTGTCAAAACTTCTCTAAACATTTCAGAATTCGAAATGCAGGCAAACTATTTTTGCTGACACAAATCGAAAACCGCCAATTTATAATCGAAATGTAATCGAATGTCACAGCCAAAAAAGCAAACAAAATGTGCGCAAAATGACCGCAAATACAGATACACAAATACACACATACAAACACATGGACCCAAAAGCGCAAAACCAATACAAAGCTTGGGCCACCACTGAC
Source organism: Hirtodrosophila duncani (assembly GCA_037043425.1). Classification (NCBI taxonomy): domain Eukaryota; kingdom Metazoa; phylum Arthropoda; class Insecta; order Diptera; family Drosophilidae; genus Hirtodrosophila; species Hirtodrosophila duncani. Next base: position 5,692,381 of record JBAMBM010000821.1, on the reverse strand, counting down.
AATTGCGTATTGTGTGCTGTGTTGTGGCAAAAGAGTAGCAGCAACAGCAGGCTATTCTTTGTATTTGTATTTGTTGACTGGTTGGGCGTGGACCAGCTACTACTGATGCTGCTGCTGCTACTGCTGATGGCATGTCCTTCAACAAAGTTGACCTTGCACTTGCCACTTGCTGCTGCTGCTGCTGCTGCTGTTGATATAAACTGACTGCCTGCACGCTTGCTGCCGTCTGGCCTCTATCTGCGAACTGCAAGTTGCAAGAGCTGCACGCGCCGGATGTTGATGTTCATGGTTTGGTTTTGAGTTTTCCAAGCGATGCGGATGCTGCACCGTGGTGTTGCATATCGAAATTATTGATTGAAGAAACTTGGCAGAATGCTGAGCTGCTATTTGTGTTAGATAAGCCAGATGAAGACTTAATATAGTGAGACTTAGTTCTATAATCTATGAAGTTTTTGAATTGTTTTGATTTTGTAGTTTCTAATTACGAATCTGAAGTAGATTTTAGGTACTCAATTAAGCAAAGAGGGAAATTCTTAAGCAATATGAAGCATCCTAAATAGTTTTTTCCATATTTGATAAATACAAATCGAATCTGGACCAGCTCTAGCAAATGTTCTCTGTTTTGCTCAACTTTCTCTAACTTCAAATTCCATCTCTATTGAACCACTGTGCTCTGTGTGCAAGGACGCGGCAAACTGATAAACATACACACACACACACAAACGCATACACAGAGCATTTACACATGACTGCTGCCACGTGCCGCATAAAAAATGCATTGGCAAATGTGCGTAAGTTTTGCCGCCAGCCTGAAAGTTCTTCTTCCTACACTCAAAACTGCAGCAAACTGCACCTATATATATATAGATGGCCTTTGCTTGATTTTTAATTACATATTTTATGCAATCTACATATTTTTTAACGAAATTTTTGTTTGGCCTACATTATTTGGCTCAGCGCCAGAAATTGTTATGTAAAACAATGTGTGATAGCATAAGAGTCCAAACCAAAGCCAGCCCAAATAGAAACTGTCAAAAATGGCAATTTAAATGCTGCTGCCCCAAAAAGTATGCTACAAAAAAAACGTACAAGGCAACATTTTTTCGTGCTGCTGCTGCCTGTCTCACTCTCTCTCTATGGGTGTGTGTGTGTATGTGTTTGTTTGGGCAAAGTAATTCAATTTAAATTGTTTTGCCAAATGATTGCAATTTCGAGCTGCTGCTATTATTGTTGTTATAGCTGAAACAGCTAGAGATCTAGAGGAATATGCAGCTGAACGAAGGACTTCCTCCATATCCTGAATTGCCATAGCAAATCATAAATAAGCACAGATATTTGACATTGCATTACATACGCTTGACATCAGCTGCTCTTTGGGGTTTTATCTCTACTAGAACACACTCTGCCAATACTTTGTATTTTCTTTTTGGCCATTTTTTGTGCTGTTCTGTTTTCTTTTGAACTAGTTTTCCTATACTTTGTGGTGACACATAATTGATTATGCTGCTGTGGCACAGCACACATTGATAACCAACCAATATATATACACACACACACATACAACATTTGGAGACACACACATTGTGATTGATTATATGCAAAGAGATGGGTATAGGAGGAGAGCAGCAGCAGGCAGACCATAAAAAATGGAAACATTTTGTAATCAACAACAATTGAGAGCAGCTACATAAATCTGTGCATGTATGTGTTTACTTATCTGGCAGTCAGTCAAGTCTCATGGGATGACTTGTGATCGAGGACAAAAACAAATGATTTATCGCTGGCGCAAACTCACCTGTAAATGAACAAGAAATTTTCATATAAATTAATGAATTAGATGGATAAATTTCTAGGAATATGTTAAATAGAATCAGGATGAGATTAAGATTTATGTAGACATAATGACCGCAGAGAATGATGGTCTAGGGCATAACTTTAACATTTTCTTAAAATATTTCAGTCTGTGCGAGAACTGAACTGAACTGAAGTATAGTAATTGCTTATAATGAGTAAACACTGTAACTTTGTTGGCTGATAACTAAGTCATATTAACAATAACTCTAGACGATAGAGCTGCGTTGAAGCAGTAGACAATATATTGAAGTCAGACATCCCAATCTGTCTTATCAACAGATATATATCAAGGGATGTATTCATTAAAAGTGCTTTCCACTGTTTCAACTGTCTGAAGGTGGTGTGCTGTAGACGTTAAATGGTCTATTTTTAAGTATTTGGACCCAACTTCAGTATAAAAGATGCGAAGATTGCAGGTTTGGGTCCTGTCACGGTCGCCATATGGTATCATGAAGGTTAAAGATGTTTAGTGAATAAACCAGGGCAGCTTTGCCAGCTACAGACGAGCTGCCGCTTTATGAACATAATATGTAAATATATTCGGCCGCTGCTTTAGCGTAGAATAGTCTGCGTATACAATTTAGCTTCTTACACATACATTGCACCTGAGTGTTACAGTGTTTACTCATTAAATGTTTACTCCTGCAGTTTTAAGTGATTTGCAGGCCATCAGAACTAGCAGTAACCTGCACTCATTCTCAAAGCATCCCCCCTGTTCACCAAGCTGCCCGCAAACCTCCCTTACTCCATATTCAAATGACAGTTTTCTTTGCTTTGCATTTCCGCTTGCTTGATCATAATTCTATAATCAACACAATTAAAGTAATTAATATTAATGTCACCATCTCATGGCTGCAGCTCTTCTAATTGAACTCTCACATCCTTGCCTATCGTCTCATCTCCTCGCTATCATCCTAACCCGCTAAACACTTGACTGGCGGAACATTTAATCAAGTTATGGACGCTGCCATGACAGCAAAAATTAACGCACTTAACCGTAAACTGCCAGCGTGGCAACCACCAGCTGCTCACCATCGTCATCGCTCCTCTCCTCCTACGCCTTTGTGGGCAAATCACAAAAAGTTTCAACAAGTCACGCATTCAATTAAACGCTGCGACTCTTCCTCCTGCCCTAATTTGTATCCTTGGCTTCGTTAATGTTTGCGGATTATAACGCCAAGCCAAGGCCTTAAGACTTGGTTATAATCAGAACTGGAACTGAAACTGGCATTTGCATTTAAATATTAACCGCTGCTGTGGCTGCTGCTTTTGATGACTCCTCTTCTTCTTCGTTCCCAAACCAACCATTCTCCATTCTATCCAAACATCCACTTTCTCATCCATTATGTAATGTGCAAGTAGCAGCAGCATCAGCAGCCCTGAGAGAGTCTCAAAGTTTTTGTGCAAGAACTTCACACACATTTACCAATTGCCTCGAGTGGTTCCATGGGTGTGCTGCATGTTCTACATGCCACACTCAGGCTTACGCAACAACCTTTAAGCTGAGCTGCTTGCCTGCTGCCTTTATATTAGAGCCACTTGTGTGGCCTTTTAATGCAATTTTAGCCAAGTTTTCTTTAAGCCATTACAATGCACACCTCACCCCTTTGCCAGAAAATGCACTTGAAAGTTTTTTTATGGTCAATGTAAACTTTTCAATTAATTGCCAATTAATTTAAATGCCAAAATAAATACGAAAACTAGTGAAAATCTAAATAAACAGGAGAAGAAAAGGAAAAGAGAAAAGTTGGGCTGGCTTAGAGGAAGAATTTTGCAGTTGCCCTAACTTTGCCATGACATTGAAAATCGATGAATGAGAATGGGTTTTCCATCAAATTGAGTGCAATTTTTAGCATTTCAAAATACCCTAACAAATGGAGTCGAGTCTGTGAAGCTGTCTGATTTAGGGGAAATTTTTCAGAAAGACTCACAAATCTTAACGAATCAAGTTTTGCTTAAGGAGTTAAGGGACAGAGGGAATGTCATAAATCCATTCATGCTCGCCGCTATGGAAAATAAATAAACCTAATCCGCTGCTATGACCATTGCTTGAGCAGGTAGAAAACCCCTTTTTGCAACAGCCGCAGCAAATGTCAGAGTCAAAAGCAAAAACTGGACAAGGAAAGGGACAGCACCAATTCGAGCGTTACGCTCATATCCCCAACAATGCAGAAAAGACACTAGCAGCGGCTGCTTATTTCCCCCTTCTACCTCTTAAGCTACAAGCACGTACAGGTCACCCATTGAAGTAGCAGCAGCAGCAAGCACATGTGCTAGTGGGAGAGACAGAAACATTCTTATTCGAGGTAATTTTTAAAACTGAAGTAAGACGTAAATGCTACTTCTGACGTAGTTTCTTTACCGATTTTAGACGCATCCTTCTGCTTCCTTCTACTCCTTGTTCCACATGTACAGTGTGTTTGCCTAGTCTGCATCCGTTTTACAACACTGTATGCACTGCACCCAATAGTAGTAGTACTACGTAGTACATATATCATACTCAAACAAATTGCAAAATTTTTGTCGTATCCTCCGCTCCGCTTCGGTGGCCCCGCTCTGCACTTGCAGTTGAAAATGCGTTTGCAATTTTCTGGTTAGGCCAAAGAATTTGCTGCTAGGTAAAATTCAAGCAAAATGTTTAAATAATGAATTGAATTCCTGATCGAAGGCCGACCCACCTGCAAAAGGGACTGATTGAATGCATGACTGCCTGACTGAATGACTGAATGAGTGACTGAATGGTGGCATTGTATGCGTTCCTTCCTTGTCGGATTTATGGCTTCAATTTGTTTATCTTGATTGAATATTTCATAATAGCTCATGGGGGAGGTGGAAGAGAAGAAGGATAAGGTTTGGTTTCTTCATCTTTGCGTTATGAAAGACCTACTGCAATATTCAAATTGAATTTGGGAGGGCAAAACCTTACACAAAACTTGGCAAGCAATGGCAAAGGGAAATTCTTGTTACACGTGCAATTTTCTGAAATAAACAGGCAAATTTTTCCACACAAAATAAATGAGCCAAAAATATATTGTGCAAGCTCAAATGAACACGACTATAAAGATATATATATGCATATTCATATATATAATTTAGGTGAAAATAAGCCACAACTCCTTGCGGATGATATTATCATGCAAATTGTCGAACAAATCGACAACAATTTTATGGTGAAATTTTCCTAACTAATGCACAAAACACCTACACAAGAAATTCACTTTTCAAATTGGTCTGCAGGCAAGTTTTTATTTGCTTTTTTCCGCAATGCTCCTGCCTGACTGCCTGCCTGCCTGGCTGCCTGCCTGCTCAATATGCAATGCTCGTCCTGTCAGCCGGCAAAATGCAATCAACTATCAAGAGACGACGTACGTTAGCTGTGTGAGGCGGCAATTGCTATAAAACTTATTTTTATTGACATTCTCAACTCACAAAGTGGTTGTGAGATGTGCGTGTGTGCGGGTGTGTGTGTGTGTGTGGGTGAGTGGGTGGATGTGGGATTGTGGGTGTGTTTTGGGGCGGTTGCAGCGGCAGCTTCCATTTCTTTGCATTCGGCGTCTCGCTTCCTTTTTTGTGCCATACAATGTTAAATATTTGCATATAAACCTCAATGGCATTATCGGCGAAAGGGGGCAAGTGAGGCCAGCGCTTGGCACTTGAATTGACAGTGTAAAGGTATATAGACATACGCATATAAAGGGTGTCTCTGAAATGCTTTTTAACCTCGTACTGTAGTAATTGCTCTGCAAATGAATGTAAACAGGCAGAAGGAAGCGTTCGCGACTCCATAAAGTAAAGATATTCTTGGTCAGCATCAACAGTAGAGTCCTAAAAGCCGAATACCTAGATCTCGAAGACTATAAGAGCTAGAGTCACCAAATTTGGTATGTATACTCTACTCGTGGGGCGTCAGATCAAGTTCAGCTGGTTGAAAGCCCTTCCAAGTGGTATAGTTGACCACTTTTAGCTGCCGAATCATTCCCTTATATGACAGATACTGAACCAATTAGCAATCACTTATAAAATCATCTTCAATACTCTAAATTTACACTATATTTATATGTAGGTAAAGCATTGGAGGCGACTTAGTAAGCAGGATTCAGCAGTAAACTGCTCATATTCATGCATCACAGAGACCGCCAAGAGGAGGCTTGGCTGCTATTGATACAAAATTCTCATTATCTAGGCTTAGATCAAATGATTAAAGCTTTGTTTAAACTTAAAATTTTGCATTTCAGCCCCCTCAAGTGTTCACTAGGCGGACACCCTATACAAAACACATCTTTAGCTACGCTAGGTTGCCCCATAATGATGCATTTTACACACCTAGATCGAGACAGAACATCAGACAAACATCATATTGATTGCTTGCCTGGGCGGTAGGTAAATATACATTTCTCTGTGCGAGCACACTATAATGCTCATAAAAGAGGTTCTTTTACACGTGCAGACAACGCTAAACTGTGTGTCTGTCTCACTCTCACTTACAGTCCCTGCCCCTCTCCCTCTTTCAATGGTGGCGTAGTCCTTATAACATTTTTAATAAAGTTTCAGGTTGTAAGCTTAAGGCTAATCTGCACGTCAAACTTTACTTACGGCCTCTGTTGCAATTTGGTTGTGCTTTATTGCCCCATTGACCACGCCTGGCAAACACCGTTATACACTTACACACACACACACACACATACATACATAGACAGCAGCAGCATTCAGTTTATTACCAAATGTGCGTCATAAAATCGTTCAAACAAGTGCCTGCTGTTTGTGTACCCTCTCTGTATAAAAAGGGTATTCCATTTTGATCGTAAAGTTTGTAATTTATAAACAAGGAATATATATATATATATATAAATAGATATTCTTGAACATCATGACCAAAGGTGATGATATAGTCATTTGAGTGGAACCTTAAGTTTCTCAGCTGTGTTTAAAGTTTTAGAGCTGAAATTCCTTAATGACATCACATAGTTACAACACTATGAAGATGAACACTTCGTCAAGGAAACTGCAACATTTTGGTATCACCAACATCAGATTTTGATATATGTTTCAAATCAAGTGAAATATATATGTGTAGAGTACAAAAATTTCGCTGAAACTTGAGCCAACTATAAATTCTCATTTTCATAGCATACTTTTCAGAGACTGACTGAGCCTTGGCTTACCTAAACTTCTCTTGACCGTGACACGTGGCTTGTTGTGGTTGCTGCTGCCGCTGTTGAGGGTCACCGCAATGGTGGCCGTAGTTCTCGGCTTGCTGGCAACCAGTGGAAATGGCTTTTGCTGCCGCACTGGCAACTGCTGACGCTGCTGCTGCTGTTGCTGTTGCTGTTCCTGTTTGGTGGCACTGGGCAAGGCCGAGGTGGACACCGAAGTGCTGGCTCGCTTATAGCCCTCGGTGAGAAATGCTGGCGGCGGTGTTATGGGCGGTGCTGGTATAAACAATTGCTCATCCACGGGCGAACTGGCCGCCGTACTCGGGGCTGTAATGCACTCACGCAATCGTAAACCACCGCCTGGCTTAAGCGTGGTGGTGGCAGCATTGTGGTGGTGGTGTGGCTGCTGCTGATGGTTAGAGCTCGAGGACGGGGTGTTGGGGCCACCGCTTTCACAATATAGCTCCAGGTGATGCTTTTCGCAGCGTCGCCGCCGACGTATATTTGGGGCAATTGTCTTCATTTTAGTGCCGCCGCCATTGCTGTTGCTGCTGCTGTTGTTGTTGTTGGCCAGGGCGGCCGCGGCTTTCGACGAGCCGCCGTCTTTGGAATTAAGACGGATGTAATGCACACGAAAGATGCGTACGGGTTGTTGTTGTTGTTGCTGCTGCTGCTGCTGCTGTTGTTGTTGTTGCTTTTGCTGTTGATGTTGTTGCAGGTATTCCTTGTAGGTTTGCTTACGATGTGGTTGCGGTTGTTGTTGTTGTTGTTGCTTTTGCTGTTGCTGCTGTTGTGGTTGATGGCTACAGACGGTTTCGTATTGCAGCATTTGCGTGGTCTTGGCTGGTTATGGTTAGGCCTAAACCCTTCAATTTGGCTTTGACTTTGACTCAGCAAAGTGTGGACTATGGTTTGGTTTGCTCAAATATTTTTTCAAAATTTAGTTTAATATTTTTTGTTTTGCTTTTAAAATATTTTTATTGATTTATGTTTTTTAGTATTGTTTTTTGTGGTATTTTTTGTATAAGTTGGATATTTTTAGTGGTTTATATATATATGGTATATATCGTGTGTATATATATATATATATTGTAGATTTTGTTGTTATAGAAAATAGTAACTTTTATGTTATATAATTATTAATTTTTTTATATATATTTATTAATTAATTAATTTGCATTTGGCATCAAAAAATGGAAGCTTTCAATTGCTGCGTTTGTAACTTTGTTTGCTTTGTTTCACTTTTGCTCTATCTCTCGCTCGCTCGCTCGCTCGCTTAACTTCAATCTTGCTGTCTCTATCTCCGTGTTGCTATTGTGTTGTTGTTGCTAGTTTTGTATTTGTATTTGTGTTTTGCTGTTTTTGCTTTTAATTAACAAATATTTGCATAGTTGACGTTGACTTTTGCTGCTTTTGTTTGCATAACATTTGGCTAAATATTGATATAGGTTTTTATTCAAAAATATTTATATATATTTTACTTTTAATTTTTTATATTTATTGTTTGCAATAATTTTGAAATTTCAAGCGTTCTTTAGTTGGTAAATATATATATGTATGTATATAGTATTTGTTTGTCTTAATTGCAATTTGATTTTGTTGTTGTTGTTGTTTTGTTAAAATAAACTCACATTTATAACGTAGGTGAAAGCCTCTTTAAACTTTATATATGTATATATATATATATCATAGTCTATAGCATATAGTAATTGTTGTTCAATTTCGAATCTTTAATTTTGTATACAACAACCGACCCGTAGTTGACTTTGTTACGAATTTGTTTGCCTTTGTTAACCTTTAAATATTTATTTTATAAATTTCTTTAAAATCGTAGTTTGGTTTTGTTTTCTTCAAATTTAGCAGAGTTCGTTTTTCCTCAGGAAACAATATATATTTTTTTAGTAACTTTTGAAGTCTTCTTCTTCTTCTTAAGTTTGATTTCTTCTTTTTCGTTTCTTCGTGTTTGCCTGTAAATTGAGCGTCGTGTCCTTTAATTAGCTTTGCATTCACAGGACCTGGCCATAAAACGTCTCCAAAGACTTTCCATAGCCAAAACTCAATGAATGCAAATTTCGTTTGCCACAAAAACTTTCTCACAATTTTCTTTATTCAGCTGTTTGACTGTGTGTTTGTGTGTGTGTGCTGGCCACGCCTCTTTTCTATAGAAATTTCTAATCAAGCAAAAGCCACTAGAGACTCGACTCGACACGACTAGACTCACCCAGAACACTTCGTCCTTCTCTCATTATTATGTAAATGTTGAGGCAAAAAAATAAAATTAATGATCTGGCAGAGCGGGCGAGCACATTGAGGCAGGACCGGAAGTCGGTTATTGATATATTGACAGCACTTTGACGTGTTTGGAATATTTGAGTTTTCAATAAAAGCCCAAAAAAATATATATATAAAGAATTAAGGCAGCCAAATGTAATTTTCATGTCTGCGGTTAACCAAAAGGAAAACCTGCCCGGATATCTATGAGAAAATCAACATATGGTCGCCCTCACAAATGTCCCCCTCGCACATTGTCTAAGGATAAGTTATGGGCGACATTATTGTGTCCGCCTCAGCAAAGTTTGTGTCAATTGAAATCCCTATGGCAGCGCTCAATGCCACTTGACAACTAATGCCTCACCATGAACAGCAACAACAACAACAGCAACAAGAACAACAAGGAGACAAACAAGAACAAATTCCAATTCCGATGTCATTCTGCAACATTGGCGGCTATCAAATTGCCAGTTTTATATATACACACACACAGTCCAATAGATAATACATAGGACGTATATATACGTATGTAGTCTTGAAATAAGCCAATCAATTCAGTGTCAGATGAACTGCTTCATTAATTTCATTCGCAGAAGAAGAATTCAGGAGTATCAAAACTGTAGATAGGCGAACTTGAAATACTCTTAAGAAGCAATGAAAATTAAAGAGGAAAGAGACTGAAAGTGGAATAAACCCCATACAGAGTTGCTTTGGATTGCTTTAACACTGTCTGATTTGGTAACTGAATACGAATAGGTATCTAATTACAGATCCATATTTTGGGTGAGAAAGAAGTCAATCAAGGCTTTTGGTACAGCGTGTTGGGAAATTCGCAAATGTTGCTTTTCCTTCATATTCATCGATGTTTAAAAAGACTATCGATGTTATGATATATCGTTGTGTTAAAGAACATCTAAGTCACGTTCTATTTAACACATTTTCAGGCAAAGAATCCATCTTGATTTGGATAAGAATAATCTGATAAATATCTATATATTCTGTGAAACTCTGTAGACGAATAGGTTTATGCTTAAATTTGTATACCATTCCCAAAATGGTATATTCATTTGGTCAGGAAGTTTGCAACGCATAGAAGGAAGCGTTTCCGACTGTATATTATTGATCAGCATGACAAGGGGAAGCGATATTACCATGTCCGTTTGTCCGTTCGACTGTTTCTACATAAAGATCTCAGAAGTCTTAAAAGCTACTGAGCTGAAATTTTTACCAGATGCTTCTTTTGTCTGCACGATAGCTAAGATCGAGTATTATCAACATCGGGAAACTATTTCATATAGCTCCCATATAGCCGATTGTTCCGGAATGAACACTTAGAGCATAACTTTTCTATTTGTCATCCGAATTAAAACAAATTCATCTTGTACCCACTGTATCCACTGTATACACTGTATCCACTGTAACCCCACGACCGTCGTCCAGATTTTATCTAGATCGGTTATCTATTTTACAATATGAATGGTATATAAGCTTCGGCAAGCCGACAAGGCAAGAAATCCTTTTCTCTTTGTGAATTCCAATAGATGTTCTAGCCTTATACTGAGATCTCAATTTAAAAGGCAAATGAATACAAAATAGAAACAAAAATGATTGAAATGAACAAAATGAATCCAAGGATCGGAAAAAACATCCATGTTATACTCATTCGATATTCTTTATAGCCATATTGCCTTAATTAAACATATATTTGTAAACAGTTCTAATAGTTTTGTTCCATTTGGTTTCGTCCCACTTAAATGCTTGAGCTTAATTAGTTCTATTTGGTTCTATTTCAATATGTTAAGCCCCTGTTTGTCTCTTTGAACGATTGAAGATTACATTTGGCTAGTCGAATTCTACAAATTTAAGGACGAAAATTCAATTTTAGAGTTTAAAGGATAAGCAGAACTGCCTCAATTTGCAAAGCTTTATATCACAGAATATCAACAACAATTTTCAATTTCCAACGATTATTCCTAAAACATATTTTCATTGTTTTGCCTTTGCCACCAACTGGCCAACAAAATCATAATCCCTCTACAGCCAGGGAGGGTATAACAAGTAGAATTATGAAGCTGGCAGCAGCATTGACGAGTATCCAATAAACGACGCATGCCACAAAAGTCACGTAAGCCTCGCCAAAGAAGTGGGGTTAGTGGGTTTCTGCCGTTGGGGTTGGGGTAGGGCTGCATGGAACCATAAGCCTGCTTAACTTTCCTGCCAAAGCACACTTCAGAGAGTTAGGCCAGGCTGGCAGCCATGTTATACGATGAATTTCATATCGATGGCGTTGCTGATGGCAATGGCAATGGCAATAGCAATGCCTGCCTGTTCTTCAGCATATTATTTATGTAGCTCAACGATACACGTGTCGTAGCTGTAACTCACAGAGACCAACTTTTTTTCCATTCCATTCCTTTCTTTTCTGCTCTGCTCTGCTCTACTCTGCTGTGCTGTGCTTTGCTCTCAGGTGCGTATTTTAAAACTAAAGACGAAAAGAAATAGGAAAAATTTGCCCTAAAAGAATAAAGATGAAACCTTACCGCTGTGCTGTGCTAGTGGTAACTGGACAGAAGCCTGCCAGCCAGCCAGCCAGCTCAGGTTGTAAATAATAATTTTGGTTAGCCCCGGCTAAAGGACATTGGCCATTTCTACTTGAATGGCAAGCGCCATTTTGTTTTTAGCTGGCAGCGAGATGGTAAAGGAACACTTGGAAAAATGTTAATGAAAATCAGCAAAAATATTCGATTTTCCTTTAAAAACGATTTTTTTGTACTTCAGAACTAAATTTTCAAGTGCAAAATCAACTCCATGATTACAAAAATATTTAGCAAAATCGTTTGCTAATTAATAGTAACTATAACTGTTTGGTTTAGCGGGCTCAAGGTCGTGAGTGAGCGAAAGAAACGTTAACTTGTTTTCCAGATGCCATTGAAATACTTTAGGGGTCCGTCGGATGCCTTGATTTCGACCAAAAGAGCACAAAATTGATAACAAAAATCAAAAACTGAAGCTGGGCTGACTTTACAGACGGTTTCAAGACCTGACAGAGTCAGCCTATCATCAGAAGTCTTCGCTTAAGCTGTTAACAACTCAATCTTATGTCAGAATTCTACCTAATCATTTCAAAACTAGAATCTTTAGATATTTTTTTCAAGTGCAAAGGCGAAACATTGCCAAAGAGAAATGATGTGAATGCTCCTAATGGCCGCTCGTTAGGTGGCATTAGAGGCAAGGGACACAGGACACTAGAATCAGGACGCAGGAGGGCAGGACACAATGTACAAAACTCTCAAATTGAACAAATTGAGCGACCAACAAGCGACATAGCCTCATGTTAAGCAATGCCAAACGAAATTGCTTTTATTTAACAGTTATGGTCGCTTTCCATGTGTCGCTGATGATTAGAGATCTGTTATATATATCTCTCTATATCTATATCTATATCAGCCAAGCTCTGGCTTGTTTCGCTAATTGCAAAAGTTTTGTACGCAAGTTCTTGTTTGTCTTTCTGCCTCATCAAATTGAAATTTGGCTATTTATTTTTTACGTTAGAGGAGAAGAGGTGGGGCGCGGGCTGCTTCTGGATTGAATCGAAAACTAAAAGTTATAATTGAATAGCAATTTCAATCATGACCAAAGTCGTCGTCGTCGTCGTGTAGGCGTGTCAGCTTTAGCTATGCATGAGCGTGTGTGTGTGTGCGTCTAGGATTAGTTTGAGTGTTTTCAATGTTGTAGTTGTACTTGTGTGCGAGTGCGTGTGTGTGTGTGTCTTGAGACCACATTTAATCAAATCTCCATGTCAATTTGGAACAAGCCAAGCTCTGATTACTATTATTATTGTTGCTGTTGCTGTTGTTGTTGTTGTTGTTGGTTCTATTGTTGTGTCTAATTCGTATGCATTAAAGGCAGCTTAAGCATTTGTTTGACTTAGCCAAAGTTTTAGGGATTTTAAATGGATTTCTCTTCATATTTAGGCTCTTATGTAATTAAGTAAGTTTTCTAGCATAAACTAATAAAATATATGTGGAAAATGTAAATAGAAAGTCAAAGCTAAGTTTGTGCAAAGCAGTTAAGGTAGAATTATGTTGTTAAGAATATGATTTGAAAATGGCAAATCATTATTAAGGGAGAATCCCTTTGAATTAAACCAAAGCAGGTTGGAATTTGGGGATATTAATTTTGAATTTTATGGAAAGGAGGCGAATTCATCATCTTGAAGGCTAAAGGAATCGTCAGGTTTCTTATTCCATTCACAAAAAATGGGAATGTGTATTAAATATGATCGTACTCTAGTAGAGTAAACAGGCAGAAGGAAGCGTCTCCGACCCCATAAAGTATATATATTCTTGATCAGCACCAACAGCCGAGTCGATCCAACAATCTGTCCGTCTGTCTGTTCGTATGAACATCTAGATCTCTGAGACTATAAAGCCTAGAGAGAGAAAATTTGGTCTTTAGACTCCCTTTTTGAAGCGTAAGACTAAGTTTGTTTTAAAATTTGGCCCTGCCCCCTCCCGCCCCCGTAAATTGCAAGAAAACCAACTCTCCCACAGTTTCAAGATATCAGTGTATACTTAAAACCGCTTATAAATGTGACCATAATCTATGAAATAACCAAATTTTGTTCAAATCGGTTAAGAAACAACGTCAGAATTAGCATTTACGTTTTACTTCAGTTTTATAATTTACTTCAGCCAGGTTGAATAAGAATGTTTCTGCCTCCCTCTCTCAGTAACACATGTGCTTGATGCTGCTGAACTTGCTTGAAGCTTAAGAGTTGGAAGGGGGATATAAGCAGCCTTTGCTAGTGCCATTTTTGCATTGTTTGGATATGAAGGGAACACTCGAATTGGTGCTGTCCTTTTCCTTTTCCTTGTCCAGTTTTTGTTTTTGTCTCTTTCAACGTACAAAATCAAAGGAAAATTCCAAAATTTTAGGTTGCGATCGCGTGACATTTGCTGCTGCTAAGGCACAAAGGGGTTTCCCTGCCTGCTTAAGCAATATTAATAGAAGCGGATTGGGACAATCACAAAGTGTTTCATACTTTTGAGTGTGTCGAATATAGAATAACTGCTGAGTACAAGCATCGTATTGTCGGAATATCGACTACAGTGTTATATCATGATTACTTGTTATATCATGAAGCTTACAACGCACAGAAAGAAGCCTTTCCGGCCATATAAAGAACATATATTCAGCATTATGAGGGGATTCGAATAAGCTAGCCTCCTTTCATGTTCGCATTTAGTTTAAGAGTTTTACTTTTAGTAGAAACAAATGCAACCACAACCTATCACTGTTTGGCGCCCGTCTCATGGACATCATTGGACAATGCAAAACTATCAAAGAAATATTTGAATATAGAAATCTGAATTACTTCAAAAGTTAGTATTTTGATGTTGTTCTTTCAAACTAAGAAATACTCTTCCTATTCGGCTTGTTCCAACTGACGCTATCAACACACACACACAGACACATCTATCTTCGTTTCAATCTTCTCATTCTTCAACATCCACCATCCCATCCACATCCACTTACTTTAACCACAATTATAAATATATATATATATATATATATTTCGTTCAGACAAAATTGTCTCGTCTCTTGCTTAAATTACAAATGTTTACGTTTTGTATTTAATTAATTAATTTATGTTTGTTTACGTTGCTGCTTTTTGGCATTTAATAAATTCTCAAACAGGAGATTTGTAAGATGTCGCTGATGACACCTTGACTTTGTGCCGCCTTGAATTCTTCTGGTGTGGATCACCTCCCTCTCTGTCAAGTCAATGCACTTTTGGATGTAAAATTTGTTGTATATTTTTCTATAATATCTCGGTGACAATAATTGGCATTATGGTTGGAACATTTTACAGATTTATTTATGAGTCCGCTTTTAGTTATTGGAGGAGAGAGACCCCGCCGGAGAGAGGTCGTTGACAAGAATTTGTGAGCACAGAAATTTCAATTTCATTCACGGCCAACAAATGTTTTTTTTTTGAATATTGAGCAGTTTCACTGTGGCGTGGGCGCGTCGTTTATGTTGTTCTTGTTGTTGTTGTTGTGGAACAGTCAAAAAATTAACAACAAAAAGTTTGGCACATAAATTCCAAAAGCATAAATTCACACAAACAAATCAAATACATTAAACAGCTCATAAAGATTTGATGAAAGTAACCAAAGGAAGACAAACAAACAAACCAATTAATGGTTTAACTAACCCAAGAGGGGGTTGGGGGGTTGGGGGTGTGAAAACAGGAGAAACTTAATGGAAAATTAAAATAACAAACGCCTCAAAAATTGTCCGTCGTATCACATCACATTTGCCTGGATTTTGGCTTTGAATTTATAAACATTTATTGTTTATTGTCTTTTGTTTGCTTTGTTGAATGTTTTGTTGCGCGTTTTATATTTTATTTTAATTTCAATTTTCATTAAGTTAATTTTCTTTATCAATTAAATATTGTTGGTAGCCCTTGTTGGTTGGTTTCTTTTTTCTATTTTAATTTTATTTTTGCGGCCGACGCGTTCGAGTTTTGCCAACAAACTGATGCCAAACGGAAGCCGTGCAAATGTTTTTCATGACATTCTGGCCAGCGCCAGAGCCAGAGGAGCCAGGCAGCTCAGCAGCAGTTCCCACACAGCAGCCAATGAGGCAATGAGCCAACAACAGAACAGAACAGACAACCAAACCAACCAAGCAGTCCACCAACAACACAAAGCGGCTGATAAGAGCAGCCCCAAGAGCCGAACGGCAAGAGCTTTCCCAAACGAAGCGATGATAGCGTCCATGTGAGAGAGGCAGCAGCGCTCAAGAGAGGAAATTCTTATGTTCAGTTTGCTAGCAAAATGCTCTTTGGTTTTCTTAAGAGCTAAAAACTACTTTCTTATGGTCATAATGTTGGAGACAAATGACATCGTTTGGGTTGTTATTATTTGTGTCTATTGATCAACAAGTCCCCTTTTTTAGGTTTATTATTATTTGGGCTCAAAAGTGAAGGAAAAATGGTAGTTCAGATGCATGATTTATGGTAAAAGATAAGCGAACATTATGACATAGTAAATTGCTATTGCTTTGGGTTAATATTATCCCATTTATCCATGGGTTAAGGATTATACTTTTCTGTGTGCGGAGCTCAGAGGGTGTTTAAGTAATACGTGCATATTACAGATTATTAGGAGTTGTTCTATGGAGGTTTTGGCAATGGGAAAACTTAAAGAGGAAATTAACGGAATTTTAGGACAAGTAAGAACGCTATAGTCGATATTCCGACTAAAAGATACTCGTACTCAGCATTTATTCAATATTCAACACACTCAAATGTATGAAACACTTTGCGATAGGAATTATGTTCTTATGACCATTGCTTGAGCAGGTAGAGAAAACTCTTTTGGCCACAGTCGCAGCAAATGTCACCCGACCGAGATCTGTTATATCAATAAACAGATGAGGGCCTCTAAACTTTTAGGATTTTCCTTTGATTTTGTCCGTTGACTGAGTCAAAAGCAAAAACTGGACAAGGAAAGGGACAGCACCAATTCGAATTTTATCCCAACAATGCAAAAAAGACACTAGCAGCGGCTGCATATATCCCCCTTCCACCTCTCTTAAGCTACAAGCACTTCCAGTTCAGTCCAAATTTTTAAAACAAACGATCTGACGCCCCATGAGGGGAGTCTACCTATCCAATTTGGGTCTCTAAGCATTCTAGTCTCTGAGATCTAATTGTTCATACGGACGAACAGACGGGCAGGGCTAGATTAAGTCGGCTTTTGATGCTGATCAAGAATATATATATTTAAGGCGGTCGGAAACGCTTCCTTTTGCCTGTTACATACAAACAGACATACAAACTCTTATCCCCATATTGACTCACAGGCAGTTTGAATTTCGCACCATACCCACTTAGTGCTCACCCACTCTTTGTAACTTAACTTCTGTGAAATTTAGAAAACTTCAAGCTAATTTTAAATTTTCTTTAATATTTTTCTAATATGGTTTTTATCATAGCATCACTACATGCGTTTATCTCAACTTCAAAGAGCGCAAAAGCTCATCCAGCTTTCTCTTAGCACAAAAGCTTTCAATCTCGTGCACACACAGACTCTCTGCCGCCTTCCGTAACCTTGCTAAGTGTGTGTGTGTGTTTTGTTTATACTCTGCTTATTAGTATTAGTTGTCCTGTTTCCTTCAGCTTCATTTACCTCTGATTGCCCGCTCCCCTACCATACCACACCATGCCATGCCATACCCCACCATATCCTCACGGACACCCTGTTTATGCATACAGTTTGATTGAAATAATCAAGGATGGCAAAGAGCATGGCTTCTGCGGTTGCATAGAGGCATGTGAAGGCGGCTCTGTGGGCGGTTTGTGTGCGTCAATGCAAGAATGCCACAACCAATGCCAATGCCATGGTCATGGCCAAAGCCAGAGACATCTGCATGTGCGTTCTGTGTTGCCTGTTGCATATGGCTTTGTGCAGCCATTTCTCTGGAAATGGGAAACTGTGCAACCTTATATGTATTATATCAAATGACATTCACACAGCATCAGCATAATTTAAGAAAAATGCGTACATCATTGATTGCATTCAAGTGGAATACGCAGCTGAGAGTTGCGAATGAAAGCACAAACAACTTGATTAATTATTCTAATTATCCCAAATAAAAGGATAAAACCAGCAGCAGCAGAAACTCTGAATGGACAAATGGCAGTCCGTTTCAGTAAATTAATGCCGAAAAGCACGCAGACGAAGCAGACAAGCAGCAAATTAGTGAAAGTGAAGCACACAGCATACACTTTCGTATATAAGAAGAAACAGTCCAGTCATTAGTAGAACGCTGTACAGTGGGTTCGTGTTTAGAATATCGATGCATAAAATGTTAGTTTGCTTTGAAGATATTCACTCGTAATGACGTTGTAAAGGTCGCTGATCACTGAAAAAATCAGTTTTTATCACGGTCTGGCTTCATATAAGGAATTGGACCTTTGATTTTTATCCAAGTATCTGAAGAAAACGAATCTGCAGCTAGAATTTTACTATTGACAAAAGCAATCTCCATATGGATAGACTATTAAAACGTTTTTGGATTTTTAAGACATTTTTTTTACTAAAGGAAACTTGATGTTGCTAATTTGGAGATTGAAAACAGATTATAAAGACGGAATTCTAAATATATAAAGGTTTGACCCTTATGGATTTGTCATATCATTGTACTCATAGGACCGATTGATAGGAAATTTGTACAGTACAGGAATATCAACCAGGAGAATGTCAAGATATTTATCGCTTAGGATAATGGGCATGGAACGGCCCCTTTATGTAAGCGATATTGACAATTCGTCATATCTTTGCACTCATTGGATTGATAGCAATGAAATTTTTACTACAGGCTCACATAAGGCAGGGCAACGTCGAGTACATATAGATTTCAAATATCGATATATTGAGATCAATATATTAAGCTATCGATATATTGAGTTATCACATATGCTTATCGATATATTAAGTTTTCGACACAAGCCTACTTATTTGAGTTATCGATATATGTATAACGATATATTGAGTTATCGACATATGATTTACTTATCGATTTATTAATATCGATATATTAAGTTTTATATATATATATAAATCATTATATTGAGTTATCGAGTCATTAATATCGATATATTTAGTTATCGATATAAGCCTACTCATTAGTTATCGATATAAGTATAAGGACTCATGTAATTGTCGAGAATGTTTATCGATGTTAAGGTATCGATATTTGTATATCAATATATTAAGTTGTTGCTTCTGCATATCGATATATTTAGTCAATAAAATATATGCATATCGATAAAATGGGCAGCATACGTATATCAATATATAAAGTTATGGATATATTGAGATGTCGATATATTGAGTTATCTATATGTGTATATCGATATATTGAGATGGATATGAGATATTGATATCATAGCACAACAACAGGAGGAGCTTTGGCGGCGCACGCCCGATTAGCTAGTAATTTATATTGAAAATTAACGGGGAGAAAAACTTGAATCATCGATTTTTGTTTAAAAAAACCTTACGTACATAGATGAGAAGTATTTCACTTTGGGTGTAAACTTAGAAAATCTTCTTTTTATAGCAAGATTTGGCCGCTAAATGTTAAAGAACATGACAATGCTTTCTTCCATTCGCTATGTCAAACTCCACTGTGCAACGCTTCAAATTATGCCATGGATTTTTCTGCGTTATCTAAATGCTTTCACTCCCTCAACTGTACAGTTCTGGCTTTTCTTGTATTCTTGGAATATGCTTTTTGTAGTCATAACTAGAGCTTGGAGGCGACTATCGAGTTGCTAGTTGTCGCCTGTCCTTCCTGCAGTTGTTGTTGCTGCTGCTGCTGCTGCCGCTTCCTGCTTCCTGCGTCACTATCTCTTCAATGTCCTTCTCTATTTCCACTATGTCTTTCAATGTCAAGTGCCGTGCATTGTCTCCACTTCATTTGCGGTTGGATTCCTTTATGCCCTGCTGACAGCACAGCCAATGCACATGACATTGAAGGTCACATTGATATGTGTACGGACGCGCGTTTCAGCTAAAAATAACAAAACAATACAAGGACAAACCACAAAATTCTGATATGCTACAGATGGCTGACTTTGATTTTGGCTGCGCATCCCAAAATGGAAATCATATCAAAGGACCATAAACCCCACAAATAATCAACAACAACAACAACAACAACAACAAAAAAAAGAAAGCTCATCAAATATGAGAATCAAAACACAAATTCATGTCCATTTTCGGCCGCAACTCCAGCTGCTATCGAAAACGCAACAAATACCCAAGCAGAAGGACACTAAGGCATGTGCCGCCTCATGGTCATCAGGGAAGGCAATAAATATAGAGAGAAAATAAAGAAAATAAAGAGGAAAACCTAAAAAAAAAACGACCAATGCCAAATACATAAAATACTCGTATACTACGCCGTACAGTTAACATAGTTTATGGCTGCTGTGTGGTACAGTAATTACTCAATAATGAAGATTGTTGTTATTGCTTGTAAATGAGAGTGAGTCGTTGAGTAACATCGGAACAAGAAGTCGTCGTTTCTATATCGCAATCGATGTAAGTTATAGACTTTTTGTACTATATTTTGCTGTGAAAGTTGAGAATGAACGCCTTTTGTATTATTCCTAGAAAAACTGAAGCTTTCCATGGTAGAATTTCATTCATGGATTCCCCTTAACACTCCAGGGACCATGAGACACTCTAGGCAGAACGTTTCTAAGCGAGATCCGATTCCAAGTAAGATAATATCCTTATATTTTTTGATAACGTTTCAATTTTATCCAAAAAGGAGTCTTCCATTTAGAGTTTTGATTACGAAAGAGCATTATTTACGCTGTGCTTTCACAACTAGCATATTCACCAGATTCGACCCCCAGTAACTATTTACTGTTCTCAAACGAGAAGAGAAAGATCTTAAGCTGAATTCGAACATAGAGATGATCCTATCGGAATTCCGAAGCTTGTTTAGAAAGCTTATGGAAATCATTATTGACCAGGGGGATTTGCTATCCGTGAAGCCTTCACATTTGTTTTTCCAATGCTTTTTTTCTATTTTAGCAAGCTTGAGGTCTAGTGAATGAGGACTTCTTTTCTTCAAACTTGATACTAAGCCACACAAGCTATAAACTTAAGTCTGTGCGAATTCATTTCTCCAAATCTCTAGAGATTTCCCTTGATACTTTCACAAAATTTATCCATTCCATGATAGAAAATTCAGTTACAGCTTCAAGTGTGCCACAATCTGAGTAACTACTGTACAGTTGGCCACAAAATATGTGTAAGTTTACCAAGCGGCAGAGGGGTAAGAGACAAAACAGGGCCGTGCCTGCCTGCCTGCCTTCCTTCCGTTGGTGGAGCAGATATGTTGCTGTTGCTTTTGTTGTTGTTGTTGTTGTCTGTGCCATTGACAAGACAACAGCAACAGCAACAACAGCAAAAGGGCTGGCCCCAAGCAACAAAAACAACAACAACAACAACACAGGCAACAAGATTCCAAGGAAAATGAAAAATAAATACCAGAGGAAAGATAACAACAAGAAAAAAAGAGCCAGCAGCAGCTAAAATGCAATTGAAAATTTGCGGCAAAAGGAAAACAACAAACAAAAGAAACAAATAGAGAATAACAAAAACCAAAAAAAAACAAGAAAAACAAAACCATAAAGATAGAAAGAAACACGAAGCAACTATAACCACAGCTGAAAACAACAACAAAACGTTGTAAAACTTACATAATCGCAGGCAGAGAGAGAGAGAGAGAGAGCGCGAGAGAGCGTGAGAAAGAGAGCTGGCGTAAGCATAAGCGGCGCCTTGAAGCTGAACTTGGCTTTCAATGTTGTTACTTGAACTTGAATTGCTGCCACTTTGTGTTTGTGTGTGTGACTGTATGTGTATGTGTGCGCACGTGCTGCGAAAGCTTTGACACCTACACACACGCACACAACTTCATAATAATTGACGCTTGCTCGCACTCTCTTGCTCTTTAACTTTGCCCGGCTCTCTTAATTTGCACAGTCATTTCCTTAGGCGGAGGAGGCGGCGGCATTAAAAATGCGAGTGACGCAAGTGATAAAATATTTATAATCAAAGAGAGCAACAACTACAACAACAACAACAATAGTTACTTATTTTAGTCAGTTCAAGATAATTTTTGTTGGTTTTTATGATGCAAACAGGTTGTTGCTTCTTCAAAAGGATACAAAAACAAAAAAACGAACAAAACAAAAGGCCAAAAAGCGAATTATGCCCTTGCTGCCACAAAGCCGTATCCTTGTGCTCAATACAAAGTAGTTTTTATGCGGGGCCAATGCGGCGTATGTGCAATATTTATATATGCTAACACAAAAGTACACAGAAGTACAAAGGCAGCCCGCCCAGGCCTTAACACAAATTGCCGAAATTAAATTTTAATAATTAAATGCAAAGACATGCAGGCTGAAAGGCAGTAAGGCAGGTAGACAGGTCGGCTCAAGCATAAGGATATGACTTGGCCAGCAGCTTCGGCAGTCTAAAAATAAGCCAGCCAATGGCCAAAGGCAGAGCTAAAACCAGTACGTACACTGTGCAAAATATTGGTAAATATGTATAGGAGAAGGCCAACAGGGCTACTAGTGGACTTTCAGAGCAAACAGCAGAGCAAGGCAGTAGATGCTTCAACAGTTCTTCAAAGCAAATAAGGAAACAAAACAAATCAAAAAAACTAATTAAAAAATTCTGCTTAAACTCATAAACCAGAGTTTACACTCTGATTTCCAACGATAAATGACCCTGCTACTTTTTCCCTGTGCAGTCCATCCACATCAAGTACTTGCTGGCTAAAAGCCCTGACAAGCCCAAGTCAACCAGCCTGCCTCCACGCACTCCTTCTCTCCTCCATCTGATGCCACGTGCAAAAATTTGCATGACAAATTCGGTTAAGAACAGACGACACACAGCCGCCTGAGGGGGCAAGGGCAAGATGGCGTTCACTGAAACATGCCGTTGCATAAATAAAACCATTTTAAAACACAATGCTGACAATGACAGCGTTTGCTGATGACGCTCATGATGAGAGTAGGTGCTACGCTCTGGCTGCAGCGGTTACAGCGGATCGGATCGGACCCAGTGTCGACTTTGATTGAATGCCAAAGTTTCCGGATGCCATTTGCATAAGGCTTGAGTTGGCGGCTCTAAATGATGTTTGCGCTAGAACTACAGCGAATCATGTTAAATGGCTAAGCTGCTGATGAGTTTTTGTTTGCCAGGATATGTCGGGTCGGACAGGGGGGCGGCTACTAATGAAGGCTCACGTTAGGGCAGGTTTTGGTATGCTTATGTTGGTTTGGTGAGTAATTTCTGTAGAGCCTCTCGGTAGGACTAGAATGATTTGACAAACGTATTTATTAAAACATGAAAAGTTTATGGTTTCAGCTAGCTTTCTTATCACTATATAGATGATGATAAGTTTCAGCTGACTCGAGGTCAAGCATATGGGAAAAATGCATTGAAAATTTCATACCACGCGCAGTTAATGAGTAACAATTGACCGATCTGGATAAAACTCGAACTTAACCAGAGTGCAGACAAAAGAAGCATCTGGTAAAGATTTTAGCTCTGCAGCTTTTAAGACTTCTGAGATCTTTGTGTTGAAACGAACGGATATATATCGATGGTTATATCGATTCCCCTTGTCATGCTGATCAAGAATATATAAACTTTATACAGTCGAAAACTCTTCCTTCTATGCGTTGCAAACTTCCTGAAAAACTTTCGAAATACTTTGGCTAATCATAAACTGGTTCTTAACGTGCAAGACCTCGAGCCCGCGGAAGTTATTAACTATATTAAAACAAGAAGAAGAAAACATGCTGTTGCTTATGAATGTGTAACCTATATCATGTTCATCATAAACCATATTAATCGTAACTATCGTTGTGCAAATATTAAAATATTCTAAGAAATCGATAACAGGCTAATCGAAATGTAAATCTCTAGAGTACTACAGATCGGAAACAGAGTGACATTGAAATGGAAGGAAAGAAATAAAGAAAATTATAAAGAAAATACTACGTACAACACTACAAAAGATGTGTTATATTTCCTTGTATGCTTGCTTCTCAGGCCCACCTAAAATTTGCATGTAAATAAAAACTCTAAGGTCACGCCTTGGGCGTTTGGGATCAGGCAAATGGAAATTCCGTCATTAATTTGTATAAAGATTTGTTTAAATAACAAACATAAATACCTTGACGGATGGGTAAAAGATGTATTTAGAGAGGGACGAAGAAGTTGTTGTCAGAAATGTCAATTTCTGAGAAATTATCGATGTTTTTACAAGATGACGCTGTAAGCAATACTTTGTGGGGGACGGAAATGCTTTGTTCTGCGAAGTGTAAACATTTCAATTATAAATAAAAAATATTATAGAATATAAAATATTGAGGGTGTTCACTAGCTGTGACAAGGTTATAAATGACAAATTCATCACTCGACTGGCTCAGCTGGTGAAGGACCCTTTTGAGATTTATTGTTATAATTGTCTGTTATGTTTTCCCCCTTTTTGTCAAAGAGAACAAAAATTACCTAAACAGCCTGAAACAGATATTGATTCGTACTTTTCGCGGAAGCATCGCTAATTCCATTAAAGTGCAAGTTGTTTGCGACAATCAATTAAGAATCCGAAATCTCTCTAGTTACCACAAGGCATAGATATTTGAGAATTTCAAGCTTTTCCAGTACCACAACAAGTTCTTAAGCGGGGAAAAGTGAATTGAGGGGGGTCTCCTTATCGGCATTTTCAATCCCAAAAATAAAGCTCCGATAGTGTGACCATATACATTAAAGCTAAAGCAGGCTCTGTGATCTGTTTGTTGACAATTTTTAACAAACCTAAAAGAACTTTCACTTGAGACATATTCTGGGGCATGAGAAACTCACGTGTTCTGACAGACTCACGTGTTCTGATCAAATCCTGAAGTCAACGATTTAAATTTTATCACTCTATCACAGCTGGTGACTACCCTCATTGTCTTAGTAAACTGAAATTATAACGACTTTCACCACTCAGCCACAGATTACTGCTCCTCTCCAAAAACTCCAGTTAGCACCCTTGCCACACCACCATAAACCATATTAAAATCTGCTGTAGGACCAACTTGCCACCTGCCTGCTGACCTGTTCCACAAAGTTCAAAGCAGCAAAGCCCGCCCCAAAACACGTTATAAACAAATTAGCTTAACCTGAGTGGGAAGCCATTCTTAAATTAAAGTTGCGCCCACTTGTGTCGGTCCAAGCGTAATTCAGTTTTATGAGCCGCCCCCGAGAGAAGTTCTTGTGGCTTTCGGACATTTGAATATTTGGCAAAACTAACGAAAACAAATGATAATCATTTTCATTTGCCAAGTTGAGAGCGAGCGCGCTGAGGCACGTGAGAGAAGTTTTTTAAAGCCGAAACGAAACCAAGGCTGTCTGGGTTGGTTGGTGTCCAAGAAATGCAAAAAAAAAAAAAGAGAGTAAAATCGACCTTAGCCTAGACACAGGCGAACACAAAAGGGAAGTCGTGCAAATAGACAGGACTAAACAATAAGGATAAATGGCCAAAATACGACGCAGTGCAGACATGTTCAAGGCAAGGCTAATAATTAACTTTTTGCTGAGTTCCAAATCCTGCCGAAAGCGACCGCTGCCAAATGTTGAACAGAAAAATTGAAATTGCTTGTCCTTTTAGGGCCAAACAAAGCGAACATAAATCAGAACAGAAAGGCAGAGAGTGAGACAGACAGAGAGAGAGATACCCAAGCTTTGGCATAGAAATTGTTGCACAAAAATGCGTTGTAATTGCCGAAATCAAATGGCCGTAATTTAGGTTGACAGTCAACGACAAGAGCTACATGCAAGGGCAGGAGCAGGAGGAGCATGAGGAGCAGGCCGAGCCACTACAATTTTATTTATGCAAATCGTTTGGCAAAAAAACGTCAGGGCCAGCAAAGACGACGCACGTAGGTGGACACGACAGGACAGGACAGGATATGATGATGCTCCCCCTGATGCCCGATGCCGATGCGGATGCTGCTGGTGGTACTGGTGCCTGGGTGGCAGGACACAAAAATGCCATATTAGAATTATGCAAATGAGACTAGAGGGCATTGAGAGCATGAGCATGAGCATGAGCATGAGCATGAGCATGAGCATGAGCATGTTGTGTGCGTTTGTGTGTGTGTGTGGGGTTGACTCATGTGAGGAGCACAGTGCGTTCTTGTGACCAGGATCGGTTTTGGAATTAGCATAGCAGCTATTTGAGCCGAGGGAATACACTGAAGCAAGCCACATTATTAAATTAGTTGAAAGCATGTTCCTAATATCCTAATGATTATAAAAGAATGGAGATGATGAAAAGGAGATGATGAGAAGAGTTAGGCATTGCGTGGGTTACCTTTGTGGGTACCGAAACTTTAACCAAAGCTAGTTTGTAAAGTTCGCTCATGACACTAACCAAAAACGGCCAAACCACAGATCAGTGTAGACAATGAGAAGCTTGGCTATGCCCACCCATGATGTAAACCAAAAGGCCAACCAGAGATTGGTGTGAACATTGAGAAGACTCAGAGAAACCCACCCATGATGGAAACCAAGAGGCCAATCCCAAATCAGTGTGAACATTCAGAAGCTTGGCTATGCCCAGCCATGATGCAAACCAAAAGGGCAAACACAGATCAGTTGTGAACATTGGGAAGCTTGGAGAAGCCCTCGCATGATGCAAACCACAGATCGGGGTGAACACTACGAAGCTTGGAGAAGCCCATCCATGATTCAAACCAAAAGGCCAACCACAAATTGGTGTGAACATTGAAAAGGTTGAGGAAGTCCACCCATGATGCAAACCAAAAGGCCAACTACTGATCGGTGCGAACATTGAAAAGGTTGGAGAAGCCCATTAATGACACAAACCAAACTTTACATTTCCATACAAACTTTGACCACGAATTCGGCCTACTTGCAGTGGATACTGTCAAAAACCTCGAAGCTATTGTGGAGCGGTCTACTTGAGATTCCCAATCAATCAGTCAGTCACTCATTATAACGATATTTATAAGGATTTGTATTTGAAAGATTTATATTGAAGGATTTTCTGAAATATCCACAAAAAGGTGATCCACTCCCTACCTATTCATCTAGCTTATAAGCTAGATTTATCTCTATAATATCGGGACGAAACCCAGGCTAGAAGCTTTACGAATTTTCCAATTTTCTTTTGCATTCTTAACATGACATGAATAGAAATTTGTTCATCATCTTAATGCAGAATTGGCTCAAACTAATCATGCCTTTAGTGCAACGCTTCACACATTGTTGACAATCTTTAAATATTGCTCATACGCAGCATTGGCCGCCCACAAATGTTGACTTCAAGCAGAATGAGTTTGTCGTCGGGCAGGCAAATGCCAACAACAATTTTGTGTGTGTCTTCTTGCTCTGCTGCCATGCATTATGCTCTGGAATGTCTTTGATCCAAGCCTCCCGCCCGCTCAACGCTGAAAACAGCAAAATAATAATAAAAAGAGAAAAAAGAGAAGAAAAATAATAAAAGGAAGCACGTGATGATAAACCAAACGTAAATATATAATGCCAGGCACATACAAAATATTTTTAAAGGCATGCCAAAGGTTTCTCATGACGACGACATTCATTGTACATGTATGTACATGTCCATGTCCTTGAGAGCATGTATGTGTGCTTGTGCTGGTGTGTGCTTGTGTGTGCTGGTGTGTGTGCCTGGTCGGTAAATCAACGCAGAGCCAAGAAAATCACTTTGGACCATGACATGGCCTGATAAGTTGGCGGTTTTAAAATTAATGGAGTCATTGAATCTTTACTTAGCCGACGGAACAGACCAGCGGGAGGAGCGTAATGAGGCAGCTAGGCTGAGTGCTTTTGTGGGCGTGGCAGGGAGGCAGCTCAAAGAAGTCAGCTAAGCTGCTTAGATAGCAGTTTTTTTTCTATAAGTCATAAAAAGTTAATAAATTGATGGGAATTTCTTCAAGATTTTATGACAGGAAACAAAATTTATCCTAAGCCTATCCAAATCCATAGAATTTGCTATATAAATCTTAAAAATCGAATCATAAATGTTATTAAGATTTCAAACTGGCAATTTTCAATAGAATTTCAAGCTTTCTTAGCTTACTCTGCGTCCAGTTAAGCTTTTCTAGTCAAGTAAGCAACCCTTGGTAAAGCTTAAAGCTCTCGTTGCTATGACTTAACAGTGACTGTTAGGTGACTGTTAACTGTATGTTATCTTAAATTTGTCATATTAAACTTACCCCACCGATATGCATATGCATAAAATGTCGTTTAGAAAAAGTCATGAGAAAACTCACCTGCAATGAGAAGAAAAATGACATGTTTTGTATTATTCAAAATGTTGAGAAAATGTGGAAAATGTAAAAGAAAAATCAATATAAGAAAACGCACGCTGAAGTGCACTTAAAGGAGACAGATATGCGAGACAACACACACACACACACACACAGGCAGGCTAAAGATATCTCTGTATTCACGTCAAGTGGACGACACCCGAGGCGACGGCAACAACTGAGCAGTGTGAAACTGAGACAACTGTGGATTGAGGACAACACAAATCCACAATGAGGCAACAATAGTAGACCACTTAACCTTGATGATCGACACATATACACTTGCACGCGCACAGATATATACAGATGCGGACACACACTCTAGTTGGTATAGTTTGTACAGAAAACAATAGAGAGGAAAGCTTGCTGATGTTTTTATGCCCCTAAACATTTGTTAAAGCTTGGGAATAGTTATAGTTATTATAGATTGGATATATTTCCTTTGTAACATATATAAAGGATATTGTAGGAGTCCAGTTTGGGGCATATAAGCAGCCGCTGCTAGTGCCTTTTTGCATTGTTTGGATATGAGAGTAACACTCGAATTGGTGCTGTTCCTTACCATATCCAGTTTTTGCTTTTGACTCAGTCAACGATCAAAATCAAAGGAAAATCCCAAAATTTAGAGACACTCATTTGTATAGCATGAATTGGAAATCTATTTAAGAGGTTTCTTAAAGTTCTTAGGTATGTGTTCTGTGTTTGTAATCAAAAGCAATGGTAATATCTATACTAAGTGTCACTCTTAAGTTAATCATTTCCAGGGTACAGAAGAGGCAGTTCTGAAGTTGTCCAAAAATGTGAAAATATGAACTGACACACACATAGACAAAGGCTACTTTCAAAATCCATTCAACTTTTCATACTGATGCAGTCATGTTTCTTTTCTATATCTGGAAAGTTTCATCACGAAAATGCTGAAACGCTTCAAATCAAATCCAAATGTTGTCTATTTCTTTATATATAAATTTCTCTCTCTCTATCCAACTTTCCGCCTTTTATTTGTCTTGTCAAGAGATACAATTCAAATTAAGTATACGACGTGGCAGCCTTTGAGCCATTAACGGACATGGCTGCCATCAAGATTAATGTCTGAGTGTCCAGTTCAGCCTGTGTGCGAGTGTGCGAGAGTGTTTTGTGTTGACTGAGAAAAATAAATCAAAACTAATTTCATTTTCGCTGTCACACATGGCGTATGCGTGACATTTATTATTGTCTCATAACGGAGATGCGAGATTGCATTTCAACTCAATTAAGCTTGTTGCAAATGCGACCAGAGACGAAATATGAGAAAATATACAAGCTCAAAGCCACTGATGAAGGAGCAGCCAATGCAAATGCCCAGGACGCCACCAATGTTGGCTGAGGATGATAGAAAGTGGAGGTCACAATTATGATTAAGAAGGTGATTGAGAGCCCTTAAAAGAATGCATTGAAAGGGTGAAGAAGTGAGGGAAGTGGAGTACAAAATGATCATGAAAAACGTGAAGAATGAATATAAAGTAAGGGAAGAATATGTAGGAGAAGGAAGATTCCAATGTAAGAGGGAGTTTTGACGAAGTGATCTTTGCAGCTATTCAGAATTGTCTTCTTTCTAACCCAAAAGGGAGGCAGCTTCTGGAAGACACCTAACTATGGACTCCTTTCGTAAACCATTCGCTTAGTTAGATTAGTCATTTAAGGATGTTTCCCTAACGAATCAATGCATTCTTCTTGTGCTCCTCTCCAGAACAAGTTTACATAAAACTTACACAAAATCTGATACCAATTGTTGAGCTCATTTTGCAGATAGTAAGACAGACGTTTATTCTCATGGTAGATGCTCACTTTGCTCAGCGTGGGCTGGACATATGCCAATAGATTCTTCTCTAATTCAAAGCGCAAATCATTGCAAAGCGGCAGACAATCTTGGCAAGCAGCTGGCGACCAATCCGCTGGAAATGTCTTAGGAAAGTTAAAGAAACTCATCAATTCAGGACCCACTCACCTAACCAACTTTGCAGACAAGCTGCATCGCTCAAGTTGCAGGATCTAACATCCTTTTGAGGACTATTATCATAAGTTAAAGGCACACACTTGCACTGCTGTAAAGAGCTGTTGAGCTGACACTGTTTCAGGCAATCCACCTGACTGTAATCCTCAACTGGAAACAGGCAGCCTGTTTCTTCGCTGGAATAACTAGTCAATTGCTCATCGGCATGAAGTTCTATAACATGCAGCTCTATGGCCGTCCATTCACCTGAAGCTAGGCTGAGACGACCCAGCCAATTATCCAGATGCAAAGTGTGACCATCTATGGTTTCCTTACGCAGAAAGTCATCTTGATTTGTTGCATTTAAGGTTAAAGTAATTGCTTCAAATTTGACTTCAGTCTGAAAAACACAACAATAACCCTGCCGGCTGGCTTTCAGCTGAAAAATCTCTGTGCAATTCTTAGCCAATCCATCCACTTGGCACTGCAACATTAGCAACTCACAACCTGGCGACATCTGCATCAATTCCGTAGCCAAATCCATAAAACCAACTGCTTCCAAGTTAGCCTGCAAGTCCCTGGCCGCTTTGGCTGGCACTCTGTAAGGTGCAAAATAGCCAGCCAGCATTGGCAGCTCTTCCAGCCAACTCGCAGCAGTTCTATTACTCTTTCCAGCCAACTGCTGGGCAAATTTGTGTACCTTCTGGCGACTCAACTTATGGCCAGGGCATATGCTTAAGCCAGGAAATGGCAATTCCTTTACTTGCGGCAGCATCTTCTCCGACAATGAAGTCATTGTGGGATGTGTCAGAAACTGCAATAGCATTGAAAATACCACAAAGCTGGCAAAGACGATGCCCAAGGCGATGAATAGGAACCACAGGAGCCTCTGGTAGCGACGTCGTCGTATATAGTAGAGCAGGCCAAAGCCATTGAGGCTTGTCTTGCGGAAATACTCGTTGAGCGTGCGTTGGGCAGCCTGAATCAGGTGCGACATTTGAAAGCCAACTGACAGGTTGGCCAAGGACTCGCATGGCATTAAATAGATACGCCCCCACACCCAACTGAACCACTGAACCACTGAGCTGTGGTAATGCGTGTTTCGGATATATATCTTAACAGACATCAACTTACACCCACAACAAGACCTCGCTCTCCCTCTCTCAACAAGCTTGACTAACCACTTGATTATAATCTGAAGAAACAAGTCATATAAATATAATCATAAGAAAATCTACATATATACAACAACTTGTGATTGCGTGTCTGAGGTGTGTGTGTGTGTGAGTGTGTGTTTGTCGACACACAATATTCTTGTAATTTGTCTTTAACTCAACAAGTGGGCAGAACCGTCTATGAATATGATCCATTATGGCAATAACAACTTGGCAAAGTTTAAGTTCTGCTAATGCGAAATCATGCAAAAGCAAAAGTCAATTCAAATTTTTGTGAAAGTGTGTGTGTGTGTGTGTAGGATGTAGCATTGCCACACACATATACACATTTGCAGTCATGCAAGGCAATTAAAGGTAGAAACATTAGGCATATAGAACACGCCAATATGACGTTGCACATTCATAGAAAATTTATGAAATTATTAATATTTAATACGAAGAGAGAGACAACCTTGGTATACTCTAGCGAATGCAATCCAATTATATCAAGACTGCTTCGAGTTACAAATTCACTAATATTATGCTATCGATTTTTCAATTCCACTGAACACTTTCATTCTTGAAACGCGAATTGATTGCAATTACAAATTAGTTTTACTATATTTCATACAATTAAAGCTGTTCTGAAGTAAGCTAAAGGTATCTGGCGATTGATAGTCATGCCTCAGCCCACTCATCCAAAAACAGCCTCTAAAAGCCTTCAGTCTAATGTACGTTGTCCATATGACTTCCTAAATCATATGATCTTAGCATGAAGAACTACTTTTTTACTCAACATTCACTGAAACCTGCTAAATTAACCACATTCAGAAATAACAAGAAAATAAGGCCAGCTTGGGCTTGCCGAAACGTGGGGTTACAGTGGATACAGTGGATAGAAGACGAATTTGATTTCATTTTGATGAAAAACAGAAAATCGGTTATATGGTGGCTATATAATATAGTAGTCCAATCCTAATCAGAAGAGACCAGCAAACGTGGGGTCTCCTCAAATGGATGCAAACAGAATTTGGTTTGATTTGCATGAAAAACCGAAAGGTTACGTACATTCCGGAAAAATCAGTTATATGGTAGCTATATGATATAGTGGTCTGATCTAAATGAATCTTGAACTTAATCAGCGGGGAGACAAGAGAAAAATCTGGTACAAATTTCAGCTCTGTAGTTGTTGAGACTTCAGAAATATCGGGATTGAAACACGCAGACAGACTCGTTATGCGGCTGCGCCCCTCGACCGGTTTGCTTCTAGCCTGGGCTTCGAGCGTAACAGGCCCCGCGGCTTGGTGTCGCGTGGGTCCACTTGAACGTGCAGCGCAGTGTACGTCAACGTCCCGATATAGATGCTGCGAAAACTGCATAAAGAAACTAACTTTTACAGGAAATTTCACCCACCGACTCACATTGGTCTTTACTTTAAAGCAGCGATGGGCAGCAAATTTTCAACCGGGAGCCCTACAACATCTCGAACAAAAACAATTATTGTTGCTTAATATTCTATTCTGCTTTGTGAGCTGTGGAAGACACAGCTGCATATTTTTCTATTGCGACTTAGCTATAGAGCTCTGGGAGCCAAGGCCTGCCCACCGCTGTTTGAAGCATACAAGGAAAACGTTTATGGTTCGCTTTATAAGCGATTGAAACTCTGTTTGAAGTGGATTATTTCAATTAGTTATAGAATAGTTTGAAAAACATTCCATTGCTGTTAACAGTGGGTTAAAGAACTCTTCAATGTTCTTCAAACTAGTTGCTAAGTGATTCAAAACTGGCTCAGAAGTTATATGAGCCGGAAAGCCTTTTTAATAACTACAAAACTTTGCATAGTATAAGCAAGCTGCTTATTTTGTAATGGATTGTACACAAATCCATTTATAAAACGATTCAAAATGAGTTAAATCGTCTTGAAAACTACTCGACGCTTGAACAAAGCCGCACTAACTGTTCATACTTTTTCTCCCCCTCTCTCTCTCTCTCTTTTTCACTTTCTTTATAAAGTTCACTGATTGCCATGTAATGTATGTGATGTCAAGTTTTCAAAGTTTACAACTTATTCCAAAAGTCACCACCACATCTATTATCTACAGGGGAAAGCGGGGGAGAGAGAGAGAGAGAGCGTGCCAACAGCAGCCAACACGTAATACTCATCTTCCGTCCAGCGCCTTTTCTTCTACCCATCCGACGATGTCATTCGCCAAACAAGTTGAAAACGCAATGAAATAGAATACGTAGAAACGGACAACAAATTCCAATAAGAAGCGAGCACACACATGCATGCACACACACTCACACACACACAGTCACATGTAGAGCTAACACCCACACACAATAATTTCCGGTTCAATTAAACGCTTGTTTATTTATTTATTTATTTCTACAAAGCTGCCACAAAGGGAGGAGGGGGGCCAGTTGATGGTTTGAGTTAGCGGTTGGTTAGTGGAAAAGGGCAGGGATAGGGAAAGTGTGTGTATGTGTGTGTGTGTGTGTGTGTGTATATATCAAATTAATTGCGTTCAGTATTTGGTTTATGAATGAAAAATTGCCAAGCAGATGAATGGAAGATTAAAGTCAAATCGAATTGAAAATTTGTAAAGAAAAATCAAGAAAAATATATATATATATATATAGATCAAAGAAAGCACCCCTAACCTCTACTAATCTCTATAGACATAGTTCATATCAAGAAATTTCCTTTAAAGAATCCATTAATCTTGTCCAAAAGTCTGGCCTGGAATGGCTAAGGAGGCTGAGAATATATCAAAATATGTGGCAAGGCAAGTCAATGCCACACAGGGGCATTAGTGACACAAAGAATTTATGCATCCGACACACAGATGCATATCCTTGGACTAGCTTTCAGTGCCTCTCCTTCCTGCTAACCGCAAAATGATTGCATACTTTAATGGGCTAAGCACTTAGGCCACCAAGTCATTCGCGAAGAGAAGTGCCTGCCTGCCTTCCTTCTGGGCTCCATGTCAGGCAGGATTCTCGCCGCTGCTGCCATGGCTGCTGTAGCTGTTACAAATTGCATCAGTAAAAATAGCGCAAAAATTGAATAAAACTATGAACAGCAAGGAGGAGAGAGAGAGAGAGAGAGAGAGGG
This sequence comes from Hirtodrosophila duncani, assembly GCA_037043425.1. Taxonomy (NCBI): domain Eukaryota; kingdom Metazoa; phylum Arthropoda; class Insecta; order Diptera; family Drosophilidae; genus Hirtodrosophila; species Hirtodrosophila duncani. The sequence goes on along the minus strand of JBAMBM010000821.1, from coordinate 5,657,901 downwards.
ACGGAGGAGTAGTAGGACTAACATCAACAGCACCAGCTAATGCGTAAATGTGAAAGGTTATCCCCAACATTGCACATTGCGTGGCAGAGCATGCAGTTCTACTGCCCCGGCATAAAAGGGTTAAGTGAAGCGTTTTTCTCTGGGCTTGTGGAATGGCCAAGATGCAAAGAATGTGGCAAAATGCCAGGCAAACTGTATGCGTGGCAGAATAAAGCCAAAGAGAATTCAGTTATTATGGCTAGAACATTTTAGTGAAGTAGCTGAATATTTCTGTAGACCTTTTGGAAATTCCTTAGGTTTGACCAACATTGTTATAATTGTGGAATTGAAGTTTTAAGGATATGAACTTAGTTTATTGCAAAAGGAATTGATGGAGGGGTGAAACTACAAAGGAAAATATGACATATAATAGTCGCAAGAATCAGGCAGAGTCGCTAGAATCAGGCAGAGTCGCAAGAATCACACAGAGTCGCAAGAATCAGACAGAGTCGCAAGAATCAGGCAGAGTCGCAAGAAGCAGGCAGAGTCGCAAGAAGTAGACAGAGTCCCAAGAATCAGGCAGAGTCAGTAGAATCAGGCAGAGTCTCTAGAATCAGGCAGAGTCGCAAGAATCAGGCAGAGGTCTTGACAAGTCTTAGACAGTGGAGATATATATGAAGATATATGATCGAATATCGTCAATTAGCAACAAACTTTCCCATACTAAGAACCAGACAAACAGGTGAACATGGCTTAATCGAACCCTCTTCGTGCTGGCCAAGAATATGTTTATACTTTATATTCCCCGTCGTTTTCTAAGCTAGCTAGTCTCTGAGTTTAAAAGCTATCGAGTTGAAATAACATAGGCTTTCTGCTGTACAATGCTCTTATGTAGAAATCATCAAGATCGTACTACTGTATCATATAGAACCAAATTTAGAAGCCTCGACATCTGCAGACCACATTCGATGTGATCCGAAAAACTGTCATAGAAATAGATTAGCCACAGTACAAATTGTATTTAGTTTGCTTGCGCTATGTGTGAGATAAAGAGAGGGAACTAGCCTTAGGCTTTGTTCAGAATCAAAACAGCAGAATGCTGTCTCTCTTTTTAACTCTCTCTTACTACCTGCTGATTGCTGTGACATTTGAAACCCTTAAATTTAGTTGTAATCTGCAAAGACCTTGCTTATGTTGTAGGCCTCAAAAGTATAACTTTTTGCATTCTTCTTTTAACTTTATTACTCAAAAACCTTTACGAATTCTTGTGAAGCTCTCCTTCTAAATCTGTTCGTTTTGCATTCTTCTTTTACATTTCTTTATTACTCAAAAACCCTTACGAATACTTTTGAAATTTTCCTCATAAAACTATTCACCTAGTGGGGTCCCAAAGCATTTCGAAATCTAATAAAATTTCACTTATAAACCACCATGAGCTAACTTTGCAGTTCTCCCATTGGCGGCTGGCTTTACATCTCCATCTCCACTTAAGTTCCCTTTCCAAAACTGTGCAAACTGCTTGAGAAAAGCGTTATACCCCAAAATCATTTGGCCAATAAAATCGTAAAAGGCAACTCAAAATCGCACTGCACTCAAAAAGGCTATCGAATAATTTACACATGAAAACATGCCTGACCAGCTCCTCTTAAAGCAAAACAGCGACACGAAGCCGAACAGCACAGGCAAGGCTAACGCCAAAAAGACACACACACTGACACACACCAATACCAATGCAAATACAAATACAAATAAAGCTAAAAAGGAAAACGCAGAAAAGCAAAGCAAACAGGACCTATAACAGCATTTGCCATACAAAATGTAAACTCTGCCTTGCTAACAGTCGCCTGCTATAAAAGAGAGCAACGTGAGCGTGAGCGCAAGCGCTTGCTCTCCCTCTCGAAACGTTTTGTGACGTAGTTCTAATGACGTTGCATAGAAAAATGCGAAAATGCGTAGAAGACGAGAGGCGGCAAAAGGGAAAATGAAGCCTAAAGGCAACAGCAGCAACAGCAACATGAGATGAGTTGAGTTGCGTTTGAGACGCCTAATGAGCGGAAGGAAGCGGGCGGCGCGCGCGTTGACAGATGAGAGATGAGTTGAGGCGCGCACGGCACGAGCAGAGGAACTAAAGGACGTGGAGAGCTATAGGATTTTCCTAACGATGTGCGTTTCAGATTTCGCATTGCATAGCAAAGCACAACACTTTTGTCTGGTTACGCGTCGTTATGCCCTGCACAATAAAGGATATTATAATCTTAAGAATAAAACAAAGACGTTTTGGAATGATATTGATGACTTGAAAATCCTAAAAAACCATTTTATCTTTGATTTTTGGGAAATGTAATCAGATGGAGAGGAGAAAATGTCTAATGAATGAAGAAATTGGAAGACATTTCATCAATTGGAGAAGGTGATATTCATTGGACCCTTAAGATGGAACCCTCAAACCCATATTTTTGGGAAAAGCGAATATGACAACATATGTAAAGCTTAAAATCGTAAGATATTCCACATTGCATTTCACAAAGATAGATGTGATAAGATGTGGAAACTAAAAACGGGGGAAGGCATTGGAAATATAAAAAATGCTGCCAAAAGTACAAGAAATTGAAGTCCCCAAGGCCGCTTGAATCAAGTGGAAGTGGAATAAGCTATGGAAGCCATCATGACTACGGTGTTCTTGTGGCTCTCTCGGAACCTACATCGGAGTTGTCTGCTTCTCATCGTAAGATTATTCCAACTGATGACCATCGGGGCATCTCTATTGCTGGTATTACTGCTGGCGCTCGGGTCCTCAGCAAAGTAAGTGCGGGCGGAATATCTGAGTTAGCAGCATTCGTACGACCAAACTTACCCCGTTTCCCGATTGATAACTAATTTAAGTAACAAGATGCACCGTCATTACGGAGTGGGTCTGCTCTTCACTGGATAAGATGAAAAGGGCCCGCAAGTCTATCAACTTGAACAAATTCAAGGATTGCTCTAAGGACGACATTATATGTCATTGAATAGAAGCTATTCGGGTTGCTATTAACAATGACGAAAATGTTGGTAAAGAGGAGGCTGGATCGCAAATGAACATTTCAGTTGTCATGTTCGGAAAGGGTCAACCATTCAAGACACTGAGCGACGAGCAACACTGAGCCTTGCAGATATGAAGCAGGCTAAAACTATGCCAGCCCCCATTGCCTATGCATCGTCTCCTGGAGAAGACTAGATGATATATCAGAGGATGAAGCATAAATCCAAATCTTTTCTGGAAATCGCTTTGGAAACATCTTAATATTGATTACAAACTAAGAGGCCCAACAAATGTCGTTCGATATGCAGGTTTATACAAATATCTCCGAAGAAATTAAATTGTCCGAAATGAAATGTGAAGTCAAATTAATCACAGCTTTCGGTACATATATATTTTCAATGATTCCACACAGGAAAGCATCTTTTAGTTGAAATCCAAACCAAAAAGTTTGGTTAAAATCTTCGAAAAAGAGTTTTATCAAAACAGGACCAATTTCCTTTATAATTTGAACAGAAAGTCTCTCCTTCTGATAAGTGTTACCTGAATACAAGTCATATATATCATAGGTCTACATAATTAGTCAAAAAAGAACATATCAAAACCAATATTGAGATTGTAATAAACTCCCTATACTTCACATAACTCTGCCCATAAACATCTCTACACATTTAGAGTACAAAAACTTCGTTATATTTCCATCTGGTTTTGAGGCCTATTTTCATTTGGTTTGAATTCGTTTTACCTTTGAAACAAGCACAACCCATGATGTAGCCCATCATCAGTGTGACTTTGATGATGTCGTGGCCTCCAAAGCTGCCCTGTTTTTATCCTTTCTCTCGCCTCTTCTCTTCTCGTCTTGTCTCGTTTCGTATCTTGGGCTTAGGCAGGCAGGCGGGGAGAGGCACAGCCAAACTGCACAACGCGGGGGGACACTCACTCGCATCAATTAATGGCAGTTATGGGAAATCGGGTTCTGTCTTCTTGTATTTTTAAACACGCAATCTGGCTTTATGGCGCCTTAGCGTCAAATGTTATCACACATAACGGTTAACGAGGCCCAACAGCAAATCATATATGTGTATCAGTTGCCGAGGTGTTAGGTGTTGTTTAGTTGACAACACACTTTGATTTACACTTGACTTTATCACATTTCCGAGCACATAATACTTGGCTGTTAGTTGGCTTTTAATTTAATATTATTTTGTTTTAAATTTTTTATCTACGATATTTATTTAGACTCGTATTATTATTATTATTGATTATCACTTTTGGCGCTGCTACTGTTACACTCGGAATGCTCGAAATGTTTGTGCGTTTCGGTTTGCTTTGGTTTGCTTTTGTGGTGGAAAAATTGTGCTCGTCGATGATGATGATTTCACTCGTTGCGGCATTTGTGCGTTAAATTGTGGCTTGTTGCGTATTCTCGGGTTGGTTTATTTTATATATGTTAAAATTTATTATATATTGATTGTGCAGTTGTTGTTGTTGTTGGTGTTGTTGGTGTTCTGTTTATTCTTGTTATTTATTTAATTTAAAATATCACAAAAGAATCACTGACATCAGAACGAAAGAAAGACGAACGTACGTTCGTACAGAGAGATGCAATTAAATTTAATTGGTCGCTTTTTGTTTTGCAATGTGAGAGAAATTCATCAGTTGTATTTCAGAAAGGAAAAAAAAGCAGGAAACGATTCTATTTTTTATACAGGTGGATGGGATAGGGTATCCATATATGGTTAGGAATAAAATATATAAGATTGAATCTCAGAATATGATCAATGAGGCTAAACTTCAGAGAGATCAAAAGCATACAAATATCAGTTAGAGATCTCCATATATTTTAGGTGAAACTTGGAGAACTTTAGGAGTAAATGGCTGAATGTATACTATAGACATATCCTTCATTGTTATAACTAGCTAACCCGGCGGGCGTCGCTGCGCCTCCTCCTGTTGATCTATACTTGATCTTCCATGAACTTCAATGTGGTTCCTGCTGTCTTGCTTTACAAACTACCAAAAGTTTTCTAGGTATTCTAGAAGTTCTTAGGAGTGGAATGTCAATCAAATTTATCGATAAATTCCGACATTAATGTATTGTCTATGTTTTGTATTGCCTATCGATATTTTCTGTAGATAGAAAGATATCTATATACTCAATATATCGATATAAATAATTCGATAACTAGATATATCGATCACAACATATCGATAAACATATATCGGCATACATGAATCGTATATCGATATACATGTATCGATCTCAATAAATCAACATATATATGTTTCTCTATATATCGATAAGCATAAGTCAATAACCAAATATATCGATATAAATATATCGACAACAAAATATATGGAAAAACATTTAACTCAATATATCGATATACATGTAGTAAAAACTCAATATATTTCGCATTCCAAACCGATATATGACGAATTTACAATATCGCTTATATAACAGGGCTATGCCACGCTCGTTTTTTCAAAGCTAAAGACAGCCCTTGACATTCGCCTGGTCGATATTACTCTACTGTAACAATTTCATTGCGATCGATCCAATAGGTTCACAGATATGACTAATTTGTTTTATCGCCTATATGAAGGGGCGGTTATATGCTGATTTTTCCAACACGATATGTAGCTTTCGACCTTCCCCTGGCCCGTATTAGTATACAGTAAAAACTTCATAGCGATTGGTCCAAAAGTTAAGGCTCCTATGAGGGACAGACAGACAGATATTTTTATATATATACATAGGCATATAATAAGCTTCCGATATATAGCTTTGATAAACCTGTCATCGGTCTTAATTAGGAATTATAAAGATTACTAGAGACTAGAGACTATTGGAGATGAGCGCAAATGTAAACATAACACTGCGATCCCGCATTGAGAATGTTGTCACCAAATAATACTAGAATATACTGAAACAGTGTTACCAGACGATACCATACTTTACTATAAAGCAGAACTTGAAGCAACTAAAGAATGCTTTTCTATTTTCCAATCACTTTTTCTCTCACTGGTGTTTTGCTCACTCATTCATCTCTCGTTCATCTATATACCAACTTGGCAGACGACTTCTAAGCGGGAATTTCTTTAGTTGGACTCGGAATACAAACTCATGGAGGGATTAGCAAAACAAATAATATAAACAATATGGCATGGCTCTTCCAAGTATAAAAATAATATGAAACTGAACTATAAAAACTTGGAAATTTAACTATGTACAAGTTTCTATCAAAAATATCGATCAACTTTGTCGAAGTTCTCATGTAGCCTAAATTGCATAAGGAATATCTTCATCAGTAATCAAAGTAAAATCTCAAGTAAAACCTGGCCAATTTATGGATTAGATCAGCGTTTCAACAACAATAGACCACACATAGCCAATGCCCATGCCCGTGGTCCAGCAGTCCACAATGAGAGCAGACGCAAAAAAATATATCAAAACAGAACTGTCACTGGACCGAATTGATAAAGATTATCCAAAAAGAAAATGCGCCAGGCACGTCATGGAACCGAGCCGATGCCAAAAGACACCGATGCCAGGCCGCAGAGCCGCTCAGCAAAAGAGCTGGCGAAGAGGCTGACTGCATTGATGATGATAATAGTCTGGACGCCGTCCGCCCACCAATGTGGCAAGCAGCAACGCAGCAATTCAGCAAGCAGGCAACAAATTCTCCAAAAGCCGCAAAAAATTCAATTTAAATTTAATTCATTGAAAACGCCAAAGCTGGGCAGGGTGGGGTGGTGTGGGGTGTTATTGAGTGCAAAGAATAGGCATTGTAAGTGTAATGAAAAGCATGGGATGGGATGGGGCAGACAGCATCACAAAAGAAGAGCAGAGAGAGCGAGGCACAAAATGACAAATGAGAAACGAAATACCGGAAACTGCAGCGCGACAAATTTAGCGGGAATGGAATTATGCATAATTAAAACACGAAACAGACACAGAAACAGAAACGGCTAAAGAAACAACAATTATAACACAACAGCAGAAGCAACACAACACAACAGTAACAAGCCAAAACGATCAAAAAGCTGAGCCACATCAAGTATACGCCACCATAAATGTGAATTTCAGCGCGAGAATTATAATTGATGGCGCCCCCGCGCCTCCCAGAGCAATACTAAAACAGTCAGAGAGCGGAGCGTGTTGGTGTATGTGTTTTATGGCCCCGGCTGGAGGTCAGTAGCACAAGGCGGAGGCGAGCGGCACTGGCAGAATCAGAGGCGAAGGCATTGACATTGTCATATTTCGACTTTTATGGCGTCTTAAAACAAAAATTTTTGCTGGAGCATCGCTAGGAATTGTGAATGTGAATGGGAAATGAAAAATGGCAAGCTGGCCGGAAAATTTTTTCGTATTCTGTTTCTGTGTTGTTTACACAGTAGAAAAACGTGCAATATAATAAATTGACCATATAAGAAATATGAGTACACTGAAAAAAATAAACGAGATTACATTTAAGACAAAAGTTCACCTCAAAGAAACTTTCTTTTTGGTTTCTTTGGCAACTTTGAATAGAAAAATTGTTGTAGAAAGCCTAACTATACTTTCTCAAGAAGTCAAAATAACTATAGGATATATTTCCTCTTCGACAAGATAGGGTTAAGCTGTCGAGAGTTAAGTTTTTTCATCTTCTCTTCAACATTATTTGAACACTTTGTGAATATGTGTCAATGCTGGGTGGCAATGCCCCTCAGAATGTTTGGCAGCTGGTCACACTAATCCCAAAGCAGCTGTCTATGTGTTGCTTTTATAAGCAAACTTTCAAAAATTTCAATGAAAGTGAAGAAAATAAGTACAAATGTGACAAAGCAGTTAGAGATCTCTCTTAACTTGTTGGAGAACAACAAAATTTACTTAAAACTGCATTTTCAAGAAATTTTTCCCAGTGTAGTCATGAATTTTTAATTAATGATGTGCATTTGGGCGGCGCGTAGACACACAAACTCCTTTGGCTTGTCAGCAAATAGATTTGTTAAGCCAATTAGACCAGGGCTGGCAGCTATAAGTCGGAAAGCAGCCCCACCAGATGGCCAAAGGTTGAGATATTACGAGTCAACAACATGCAAACGCAACTGTCTCTGTCTGGGCGTGCCCTGGGCAGGTCACTGGCAGGTGAACTTCATAACCCTAACCCTAATCTCAACCTCAACCCAAACACACAAAGGTATGCCTTGATTAGTATATTGACTCCACACACACACACACATAAACCTAGTGCACACACCGCACACTCCCTTGAGACCAGGTGAGTTTGGATTTTAATTAGCAAATTAATTTCATATATATATATCTATATGTATATAGACATTTGCATGGACAACAAGCAGGTGGTGGTAGAGCAGTTTGAAAGCAGCAGCAGCAAATTGGTCTGAAAATTCATTTGGAGAAAAACAAAACAACAAAACATTTGGGTATAAACAATATTGAAAATTAATCGACCGACCTCACACCAAGAGAAATATTTAGAAACGTATTCATATGCTTTATACCAGCCATGTGAAATAAGAGAAAAAGCTAAAGCTAACAAAAGATGTTGGGCAATAAAATCAAAGATCCTTTAAGAACTGAACTCTGTAAACGATTAGCAGGAACTGTCAAAAAGAGAACACTCAGAGAACACACTTAGAGAAGCCAAGATGAAATGAAAACATTTGCATTTTTGAGAATCGTCTGCAAAGGTTGGACCATTACAGGCATAGTTGCATCACAGATGGTCAAGGCACTAAATTAGTGTTTCAGAATTGCAAATGTCGGAGATTTGGAGACAAGAGACCGCAGATTGAGTCTGAAAAGACCAAGCCATTCGACAAGTGTGTGATTTGGTTGGCGAACTCTTGGTTAATATTGATACAGCTTCTTCAAACTCTCCATATAGGGGCTCCACTGTGCTTGTAGTAAGCATTTAGCTAGCTTCACCATATACATATAGTTCAACTCACCAGCAAATTCGCTAGGCCAATAAGGTAACAAAGCGTTCCCAGACAAAGTTAACCTTATGAAAATGTTATGAAAATTTGAGCTCTATAAGAATTTCTTGAAATATCATATAAGCTTTATATATACTCATTCTCACCAAAGGAGAAATTATAATATTCTCTGCGAAGAAAGAAAATTGACGACGAAAACCTATGGCAATCAAAGCTGAGAAGTTTGAGTTCGGATGATTGGTCTCATGTCACTCTCGAACATTATATTTTACAATCTCTTAGTTAGGTTATAGCTTCCATATCAAGTTTGAACTCAATTCATATACAAATTTCATAGCTGATATCCTTTTGGGGATATAACACAAGACTACGATTACCAAAACTGTTAAAAATGTTATGAACTTAGCTTGAAGTGAAACTTTGAAGATCGTCTAGCTAAAAGTTATACGACAGAATTTTTTTAAGATTTATTTGATATTCTTAAATTATATCAAAACAAGTAAGAACGATTTACCGACTATAAAACACTCGTACTCAGCATTTATTCAGCATTCGACACACTCAAAAGTGTAAAACACATTGTGATAGGCCTCATCCGCTCTTATGACCATTGCTTGAGCAGGTAGAAAACCCCCTTTTTGTCATAGCCGCAGCAAATGTCAGGCCACCTGCCATATCAATGAACAAATGAGGGACTAAAATTAGGGGATTTTCCTTTGATTTTGTTCGTTCTTCTTTACTTTTTTCTGAACTAATCGCAATTACTCAACAATTTCAATGGAATTTATATAATTTTGTAATGAAAACTTCAACTAAGTATGTATCTATAGCTTTTCTTTGTATGAATTGATTTCAATTGGATAAAAATATAAATCTTAATTAATAATATCCCATTTGAAATTGTTCCTATTTTATTTTTAGCATTTCTATATATATAAATATCATTCATTCATTATTCATTCATATCAATTACCAAAATAAAATCCTCAATTCAAATTAAAACCAAGGCGAGCGCTACAATTTATTGCGAGTTAGCTTTCCCTTTTAATCAAAAAACTTATCAACTCGCTGACACAACTCGCTGATTAAATTCAAGTGTAAAGCTGTCTGATAAATCAGAAGTATTATTAACCAAGGCATGTATATACTATATAAAACTATATACTTAGATTACAGCAGAGCTGTCTGCTATGGCAGAACAAGAAGTTATACAGTTTTAATTGCATTATCAGGCCGTAGGAGAAGCAACAACCGCAGCAACAGCAGATACATTTGGCTCAATTAAGAGCTTTGCTTATACTATATAGATATAGATATATGATTCATCATATGGAACCATATTTGTTATGTGCAGAAAATATATATGTACACACATAGTTATGTGACCTTAATAAGAAGATTTCATTAAGCCACAAAAATAGCACAAACAATGTGGCATGAGATTGTGTCTTTTTATTTATTATGAGATTAGAATGCGGGCAAAAAATTTGTAAGAAAAAATTGGAATGGATATCAAATGATAAGTTAGGTAAAAAGCAGATAAAGATTAGTTTATATTTAAGCTATATTATAATTATTTAAAGTGAGAGATGGAGAGTCACTTGGGAGAGAGAGAGCGTGACAGAAAAGTCTTTTAATCTATATTAGGTGGAAGAAGAAGCTGCCTAAGTTGTGACCCAGTTTTCATCATCAGTCACCATCTGCTTCAGAAATGGGTTGGTTTTTATTACATTTAGCCAAGGATTCGCAGATGGCAATGCGATCTATTACAATTCCTGAGGCACCCATACATCTAGCTTCTTTTTAAATCCAGCTTTATGTGGCCAATGTTAAGCTTCTGGGCGATGTTATGGCTGCTGAAATGCTGGTCTGCTTCAGTTAACTCCACGATCTTATCAGATTTTTCGACAACGGTTCTACACGTGCGAGGTGCATCTTTAATTACGTCCAAATTTCCAGAATGAAACTTTCGAAATCAGAATTGCGCATTATTAGCCGAGGCCATAAACCTCGTTCCCACTTTCAGTCAGCTGCCTTGCTTGCATTTTTGTTTTAATCATCAAGAAATTGTGAAATATCGCGAATTTTTTCTTTGCTGGTCTCGAAAATCTTTCCAGAAAGTCCAAGTGTAAATCAGTGTTAATAATACTTTACGAATTTTAGATTATACCAAAACATAGCAAAGTTGACAGACAACAAAAATGTTCCCCTAGCTAATATATACCACGATTCCTGGCAAGCATTTGAGTAGAGTTCCGAATGGAACTGAATAGAATAGAGCATTCCGATTGGCACAATTGTCTTTGCTCTTGCTTTCTTAAACAAAATATTTCCTTGAAAATGTGTTCTCAACTGACATTTTGTCATGGAAGAGATAAGATAGTCGAAGGCTGATTAGTGCGGGGCCTATAAAGCTAAGCAATATCATCGTTAATGAACTCCACCCACTCTTCTGAATGAATATCAATCCACTTTAGTGGGAGAATTTCGGCAGAAAATCTGAATTCCTTGCGTTGAGCATGGGATACTGACAAGTTCAACAATGAACAAAGGTTTATTGGCATAATGTATACAGTCCACATAAATGAAGATAGGATCATAAGAAAGATACTTGAAAAAGATATACCGCACATAAGCAAGATCACACACATCGAAGCCTTATTGTATACCAGATGTCAGGTCAACAGAATATGTAGGAATAGGAATAGGAATAGGAATAGGAATAGGAATAGGAATAGGAATAGGAATAGGAATAGGAATAGGAATAGGAATAGGAATAGGAATAGGAATAGGAATAGGAATAGGAATAGGAATAGGAATAGGAATAGGAATAGGAATAGGAATAGGAATAGGAATAGGAATAGGAATAGGAATAGGAATAGGAATAGGAATAGGAATAGGAATAGGAATAGGAATAGGAATAGGAATAGGAATAGGAATAGGAATAGGAATAGGAATAGGAATAGGAATAGGAATAGGAATAGGAATAGGAATAGGAATAGGAATAGGAATAGGAATAGGAATAGGAATAGGAATAGGAATAGGAATAGGAATAGGAATAGGAATAGGAATAGGAATAGGAATAGGAATAGGAATAGGAATAGGAATAGAAATAGAAATAGAAATAGGAATAGGAATAGGAATAGGAATAGGAATAGGAATAGGAATAGGAATAGGAATAGGAATAGGAATAGGAATAGGAATAGGAATAGGAATAGGAATAGGAATAGGAATAGGAATAGGAATAGGAATAGGAATAGGAATAGGAATAGGAATAGGAATAGGAATAGGAATAGGAATAGGAATAGGAATAGGAATAGGAATAGGAATAGGAATAGGAATAGGAATAGGAATAGGAATAGGAATAGGAATAGGAATAGGAATAGGAATAGGAACAGGAATAGGAATAGGAATAGGAATAGGAATAGGAATAGGAATAGGAATAGGAAAGAAAATCCGCACCTCAGACGATTTTGAAATAAAACCTCATTAGCTCTCAAACAGTATCTTTGTCTTTTCGAAATCTTTTGAAATAAGCAAAAATGGGAGAGTACATATATGGTTTCAGAGCTATCTCCAACATCGATGTAGGCATATTGCTCTGCGATAATCTGTTCATGAAGTTCATCAATGCACAGAATTTGAAATTTATTTATTTTCAATTTAGTTTAAAAGGACATTAAACTATGCAAATGAAAGAGCTCAGCTATAAATTTCATAGAAGCCAGAGCTCAACTCTGTCACAGTAAAAACTGAAAATCTACATATAAATTTTTAACTTAAAGCCAAAAGAACTCTCGCTACTCACTATCACACAGCTCCAGTGATATATATATATATAACAATATAAACCTCTCTGCTATTTTAGACAACAGCAACAACAACAATAGCAACAACAATAGCAATAGCAATAGCTAGAGTAGCGCACCGCTTGCTGTGAGCCATAGCCAAATGGCGCTGCCACCCATGGATAGACACGGTGTAAATGAAAGGAAATTGAAACACTTGAAAATGCACAGCAGTTGGGGATTTGAAGTACATTGAGACACTTGGACACGCCGTTAAGCGGAATGCGTGACCTACGGCAACAACAATAACAACAACAATAACAACAACAACAACAGGAATGAATCCACACTTCACATAATTATGATGATGATGATGATGCTGATGATGTTTACGAGCTATCAGTTAAATGAAAGCAGTTTATCAAGCGAAAGTCAAGAAACTCTGCAGAATTATGAAATTACAAATAAAGCAAATAAATGCACAGAGAAATGATTAAGAAAATGTGAATAAAGGAAACACAGGAGAGCAAATGAAATGATAAAAAGCAAACCCAGGCAAATCCAGGCAGCAGCACCCCAAGCTGAATGGCGAATTACACTCAAAGCGGCACTAACATTTGTTAGGCAATCTATATATCTTCTATTATTTGGTCGAGACAACACACACACACACACATACAGTAAGGATGCGCTGCAGCAGCAGTTCGCTAACAATGACGAAACAAACAGGAAAAAGGTAGACGACCTCAGGATGCACCAACAGCAGCAGCAGCAGCAGCAGCGGCAATCGCTATCGCGGCAGCTGCACCAAAGAGCACTAAAAGCTGCAAGCAAACACACACACACACACACACACACATAGAGTTATAAAACCACCGTTATATATAATTAGTTTTTGAAGCACAGTTAGATTTTACTTTAATTAATTAAAAAATATTTTTTAATTATTTTTAATAATTATTTTGATATGAAAACTTGGGGGAAAAATTAGCCACAGTCTGGTGAATTTTTTGCAGCAAAACGCAAAACAATAAGGAGCGAGAGAGGGGGAAGCTACACACAGAGAGCGAGAGAGAGAGCGGACTTACTGCACAGTAGCGAAGCACAGGCCAAAAAGGACCAACTCAAAGAGAGAGAGAGAGAGGCATATACAAAGGGAGAGCCGCAGCACCCCTATGTTAGGCTACGAATATTTTTTTTTTGTGTCGCTTCTGTTCACGCTGCGTATGCGTAATGTGTGAAGCAAAGCACTACGAAAAGTGGAATGACGGAAAATTAAAGTTTCTGCTGTTGCTGCACCCCCCTCCAGCCACCCACTTTGCTTAGCACCCCAGCCCAGCCCCGCCAACGCCAACGACTTCCTGACATGCAGGCGAGACGCAATTTATGGCGTTAAAGTAAGCTGAAGGGTGCGGGGGGGAGCAGGCAACACTGCGACGGCAGGACATGCATAAATTAAAATGTTTTGTGGGCTGGGCCAGGGTTTCTAGGGGGGGGCTCTGTTACGGGGGTGTGCTTGTGGCACAACGGCAACCTGTGTTTAATTTGCCCGCCCATTTTTTTGTTGCATTTACACAAAAAATTTTCATGCTTTGAACTTTTGTGGGTTTTTCATGTTTTTCTTTTTATTTAACAAAAATATTTTTGTAGAACTTTTATGTGCATGTGTGTCTCTCTCTCTGAGTGTGTGTGTGTGTGTGTGTGGAAGCAATTGAAAATGAAATACACGTAAAACTAGTACAACATTTCGTTTGTTTTTGTTTTGTTTTCATTTTTGTGGGTGGCGGCGGCGACTGGGCTGACGCAGCCTCTCTGCCACATTGTTGTATTGCAGAGGGATGTGCGGAGGGGGTTCACACAAGGAGGCAGTGGGAGGATGGAGGCAGGGCAGACACTTCATTTAGATTGCATTTATTTAAATTTCATTGACGTAGCCGCTGCGCCTGCTACAGCTGCGGCTAGAAATGTTGAAAGAATTCATAAAGCAAATGAGAACAAAAATGTTTTCATAGAAACCAAAAACAACACGACAGTTTTGGCAGCGTTTTGTGGAAATGTGGCATGCACCGCCAGGATAAGTTGGCTGCATTTGTTGCGTCAAGAAATTAAGGAAGCTTTAAATTTTGGGAATGACGAACTGAATTGGGTTTCAATACATATAAGACGATGATTGTTAGAGACAATAACGCCAGAAATTCTCTGGATATGTGTTAAGAGATATAGGAGACATCTTATCAATGCTTGTCATAAGCTTAAGGATGCATTCAATATTATTGTTCTGTGAATACGGCTACAACTGCGTTGGGCAGCAAATTTTCAATCGGCAGCGCAACAACAAGATCTTCAACAAAAACTAGAGTTAGAATCTGTCAGCGCGAGGAAATCTCACACTAGGCGTATGCATTTGGTTGTTGCTTAATTTTCTATTCTGCTTTGTGAGTTTCTTTCACAGCTGCTTATTATACCATTTACAAAATGGTATATACATTTTGTCAGGAAGAAGGAAGCTTTTCCGTCTATATAAAGTATTCTTGATCAGCATGCCTAGGGGAGTCGATATAACTTCGTCCGTCTCTCAGAAGATCTCAGAAGCGAAGCCTTAAGAGCTACCAGATGCTTCCTTTGTCTGCACGCTAGTTAACTTCGAGTTTTACCCAGATCGGACAACTATATCACATAGCTCTCATATAACCGATTGTTCCTGAATGAAAACTTAGCAGCATAACTTTTCTGTTTTTGATCCAAATCAAACCAAATTCGGTTTGCATCCACTTGAGGAGGCTCCACGTCAGCTGGACTGATCTGAGAACTATATCATATAGCTACCATATATCAGATTGTTCCGGAATGAGAACTTGAGGTATATAACTTTCTGTTTTTCACTCAATTGAAAACCAGTTCGTCTTGTATTCCTTGTATCCACTCTACCCAAATCTAGATCGGCAAGCCGAAGCTACTTTTCTTTTCTTGTTGTTGCTTAATTTTCTATTCTGCTTTCTGAGCTTCTTCTGCAGCTGCATATTTTCTTATGGCGACTTAGCTAAAGAGCTCTGGGAGCCAAAAGAGCCACTGGCTGTCCATCTCAGGGCTATACAATACAAAAGAGATGTCCTTTCACTGATATTATCTGCGAATTTAAGTCTCAATCAACTTCAGCAATCCAGAATTTAGTCTGCTTTCTGTGATATTTTTCTATCAAGCTAAGGCTAAGCTATCTAACAGACACTTTCTTCACACTGAAAAGCAGAGATGCGGAATTTCATGTGCCTCATGGTTCGAGTTTCCACATATAAACAGAGCCTTAATATGACTCTGCTGTCTGGAAACTTCCTAAGCTAGGAACTGCTAAGAGCACACATATATGGCGTAATTTAATACAAAAATGAGCTCATCGCGCAAATATTAAGAAAGTGGATACGATGCAATACGATACGGTATGATGCAGTACGTTATTTACATATACTACGATAGCTGCTTTGTTAAGTGAAATCTGTAAGACAGTTTGATATCAGGTGCAGAGCAAGACACGTCTATTAAGAGAGTAGACCGAATGTCCGGAAGATGTGGAGATGGAGAGCCAACTGAACGGTTCATAGCAGTTAGAAATAGTCAATCGAAAGTCTCGCAGCGTCGTTCTGAGGAGTTTCATAGAACACAAGTTGATAACTCAAAGCAGCGTTTCATCCATAAAGGAAAGTCGATCTCTGGTGTACAAATTCTGTTCAGCAAAGTTCAAGTTAAAGTCTCGCAGCGTCGTTATGAGTTTCAAAGAACTCAAGTTGATAACTCAAGGAGAAGAGTTTCATAGAGATTGTGTGATCCCAAAAGGAGAGAGGATCTCTGTTGGACAAATACTCTTCAGCAATGTTAAAGAATCTGCGATGGTTCAACTTTCCTTCGCCTTACTCAAGTTTATCCCAAAAACTACTACAATTTGCAAGGATTACCCATAGCAAACTACCATCACCTGCCTTTATGGAATTGTGCAAAGATGCCCGACACACGAGCCACATATCTGAAGTAAATGAAAATCTAGCCTCCATCGCCAAAGTGGAAATTACAAAATATGTCCCAAATAGGGTAATCTAATCTTAATTATCGACGCTGTGACCCAGGCAAGCTATTTATTTCACTCAATGTAAACCTCTCATAAAAAGTTATGATACAACTTTTAATATACTTTAAAATTCTCTAAAAACTGAAAATTAAGCAATGCTAACTAGCCACTTCCCTCCTCCAGTTGATTTGGCATGCCTGGGCCGGCACACATCTTGGCATGTGACTGTTAATCTTAATGTGAAACTAAAAAACAATTATTCAAAATCTCCTATGCGACTCTCTAAGCAGCTTTGCCTTGAGATTATGCACAAAACACAAAAAAAACAACAAAAAAAAAAGCGATTGTAAATGGCTTTTAAGCATTTGCATATATCCACAGACGACACGTTCGTTCTCCAGCCAAAACATTAACTGCTTGCAATTACTTTTTCTCCTATGTTGTTGTTTCTATTATTTGTAGACCTTTGTTGTTGTTTTTGGGGGAGGATAAATTGATAAATTTGTTATTGCACTATTTGATTATAATTATTAAAGCACACACAAACACAAACACACACACACGCGTAACGTATTTAGAAATATTTCTTGTGTTTTTATATTTCCATTTATTTTGTATATTATTTTGCTTTTGCTTTTGCGGCGAACGCGTAACGCGCTACTTGCGGGCTGCGTTTTTTAATGTTGAATGTGGCAGAGTCCAGTTCAGTTTCCAGAGAAACAGAAACAGCAGCAGACAAACATTTTTTTGCCAGACTTTTTGAGCGTGAGAGAGCCGAAAGAAAACTGAGTAGTCCAAGTCAAGTTTGCTATAAAAATGCCAACAAAAGTAACCAAAAACAAAGAGAGACAGAAGAACTTCGGGTAGCCGAAGCGTATATACTCTTGCGGAACTCAAACATGTGGAAATGTAAGAGCATGTGGGAACATGTAAGATACTCGTACTCAGCATTTATTCAATATTCGACACACTCAAAGGAATGAAACCCCATTTTCTGTGATGTTGGGGTGTTCTAGTTTGTGTTAGTTTTTGTCTACAATTATTATTCGATCATGATGAAATTTGGCCCATCGGTAGATAATCTTCTTATACATATACAAACTGAGTTTCAACTAAATGTGTCAAAAATTGTGGAAGATATACGGTTTTTATCGATTTGCGGGGGCGGGAGGGGCATGACAAAACAAGCTTCGTCTGACGCCCCACTAGGGGAGTCTACATACCAAATTTGGTGACTCTAGCTCTTATAGTCTGCGAGATCTAGGTATTCAAGGCCAAATCGACTACGCTATTGATGCTGATCAAGAATATATATACTATATTGGGTCGAAAACGCTTCCTTTTGCCTGTTACATAAATTTGCACGAATACAATATGCTCGTTTACTCTACCGCGAGTATAAAAAGGAATGAAAACTTTGTCTAAAACGTGTTTGCTTCGGCTGTAGCAATAGGCAGCGAAGTAATTTTCGTTCTAATTTTATTCACAAACATACAAACTATCATATAGATATACATGTACACACATACAACACTTTGGCATACCAAGAAATATGTGTGTCAGTGAGCTGATTACAGCAAAGGGAAGCCTATAGCAAATATTACAAGTCGATAGCTTTAAAACTGAGAATTAGTTCGCAAAGAATCATACATCGACTCAGCTTGTCGTGTTGCTCAAGAATATATATACTTTATGGGGTCTTATATGCTTCCGTTTTATGCGTTACAACTATCGTGACAAAATTATAATACCCTCCGCAAGGGTATAAAAATATGATAAAGTAACTCAGAGAGGCAGAACGCGGGAGAAGAGAAGAATGAGAGCGAGTCAGTAGCCAGCCGCTCGCACTGGCACAAGTGCAAAATAAACAAAAGCCCAAAACGTGCGCAGTTATAAGCTTGAGAGAGCTTGAGAGAGCGCGCACAAAAGAGAGACGAGACAGTTATATGCCGGCTGCAGTCTCACAGTCAGACACATGCGGCGAGAGATGGAGAGAGAGAGCGAGAATTCAGAAACAAAACACAAGTAAAATCGGTAGCGCAAAGATACGAAAAGCCAACGGCAAAGACAAGTCAAGTGTAAGCTGCAGTGCAGCGACATTACAAGCTCGAAGATGGCATACTGTGGATGAGCTTTAGGTTAGGGTAAACCAGAGATAAGAGACTTCAGTGTTTGGGTAGGTCAGACAGGTTTGATTCTTAGCTTGATTGGATGCACTTTGAGCCCAATAATTTGTATAAGCGATAGTAAAACTATTTCGTAGTTGTCCAAATTCAGTAGAAGGAAGTATGGGTCTTAGTTTTGGGAACTTTGGCTTTGGGTCTAACTCTCTCCTGGGAGGAAAATGTGGTCATAGAATCTCTTATTACACATATGAAGATAAAGCGACGACATCCAGCCTAAAGTGAACCCAGCTTTGGAAAGATCAAACTTTTATATCACCCAGAATTCGTAAGACTCACTGAAACATTCCTCTTTAAGCTTGACAAATCCAGAACCAACTCTCTTCCCCTTACTAGCGCACAGGGTATTACAAGTAAAAACAAAAAAAAATCTAAGCTAAACAAACATTCGAAAATGGCAAAAAGTGCCATCAACATTTTAATAGTCATCAAAAATGTATATATGTGCTAATTATGAGCGGGAACACCAAGATCTTCAACATAATGAGACGCAGCAAATTCCGCAGCGTGGATAATCTCACCCTGTCCCACACCACTACACACCCACAACATCCAGAGCAAAAGAAAGAATTGTCGTTATTTAACGTAGTCGTCCGTGCGCTAGAGCTTTATGTTTGTTTATGGTTCAAGTACACCCGTCCGTCCCGCCACTCCACTCCACTGCAACCATTGGAATGGATTTGTTTGCTTTTCACATTTTATCTGAGGTTTTTGTCTGCCTCGTTTGGTCAGGGTGGGGCGATAAAACTTAAGACAACATTTTTGTTGTTGTTAAACATTCTTAGGGGTTAGAGGAATTTAACCAGGCGTTAACTGGGCTTAAAACGTAGAGTTAAATTGAATCTAATTTATGGCTAATGTTGATGAATTTCTAATTTAATTAGTTGCTTCGAGCGTCTTCTGTCGTCTTCTAAACAGCAGAGCTGTAAAGTAGGCAATGAATTTATTGGACTACTTGTATCTAAGTGGCAGCACGAAAGTAGGCAATGGTTTTTTCGAGTGTCTTCATGAAGAAGCACTTTTTCTTCGAAAGAAAGAAAGCAGTTGAAATGGGATTATGTTTTCCAAGGAATGGACGTCTGATGCTGAAAAAAGGAAGTGAAATACCTAACTTCGGCTTTGCTGAAACATTTATATCATTCACACTATATCATTCACACAAAAAGGGGTAGAAATATCGACAATCCTCTAAAACCCATTCTCCATTTACCATATCAACTACAGCTAACCCTTTTACATTCATCCCAAACTTACCATTAATATTGCTGATGGCGAATCTCTGCTGCAATTGCTGGGCCAATGCCTGATGATGTTGGGCCAATGGCGTCAATGGGGGTGGCGGTTGACCCACACCAAGTTGTTGTGGCGCCGACTGTGAATGTGGAACGCCGCCACTCAGCGACGATGTATCCGATGAGCCATCCCCGCCAGCTCCTCCTCCACCGCCGCCGCCTCCGTTGGCCATGGAATTTTGTTGCTGTTGTTGCTGCTGCTGATGCTGTTGATGCTGCTGCTGCTGCTGGTGGTTATTGTTGCCGGAATTTGCATTGAACTGTTGCACGGATATGGAGCTGGGCAAGCCCTGCTGGGAGATGAGGGCATTGCCTGCCGTGCCATAAGTTGTGGCATTTATGGAATTATTGGCTTGATTTATGGAATTATTATGGACGGCTGAGAGTATAGAGCCATTGGCTCCGCTTGCTCCGCTGTTGTTATAGTACGACTCCTCACCTACGGGGCAAAGAGAGTTGGGGTAAGAAAAAGAGTTAATGAAATTATTAAAATATGTTGCCCAACGGGGAGATACTGTGTTAAGAACGGGAAGGTGTGGGTGATAATTAGTTCTACATTGTTTAAACCAGCTGGTTAATCATAGCAAAGATATCTAGATAGCTTTTTTGCAGTCTCGGTGAAACTTCGATAAAATGTATCGATATAGAACGTTGTCAATATATATTTACTATCGATATCTTTATGTACATAAAAAGGTATCCATATACATCCTTTGATAACTCAAGATATCGATGTACATTTAACGAAAACTCAATTGATCGATGTACATATATCGAAAACTGAATTTATCGATAAAGATATATATCAAAAAATCAATGTATCGATATATATTGGAGACCACTTTATCGATACGCATATATAGATATCAATATACATATACCGACAACTCAATATACCGATGTGCATATATCAATAATTCAACATATCGATTAACATATGTCGATAACTCAGTATATCGATATACATATATCGATACTTAAATATATTGATATACATGTACAGGTACTTCAATATATCGATATACATATATCGATAACTCAATATGTCGATATGCGTATATCGATAACTCAATATATCTATATACATATATCAATTACTTAATATATCGATATACATATACCGATAACTCAATATATCGATATACATATATCGATAAATCACTATAGAAACTGGGACGACGAATTTGTATTATCGCCTATATGTACGACATATAGCCTTCGACCTTCCCCTGACCCGAATTAGTATACAGTAAAAATTTCATACCGATCGGTTCAATAGTTTAGGTCCCTATAAAGGACCAGAATTTCAGTTTTATATATAGGTTTGTTTTCCTACAGCCAGCGTGGATAATACCACAAATCGCACCTGTTACGTTATTAAGATCCGATTGGTTTTCTTCAGACAAATGTGTAAAAGTTAATCTCTCTAGCTTAAGCATTCAAGGTGTGCTATCCCTTAGAACACCTCTAATATACCCTTCTTTCATTTTGGAAACACAGTACAAGCTTTACAACCATTCATGTATTACAAAAAGCTTCTCATTTAATGAAAGCTTTCACCCATTCAGCTTTCTGTGGCAAACTTTCATTGAAACTTTCACCGCTCTGCAGCGCCCTCTATGGTTAGGCAGCTAGGTCTCATACATGCCTGGCACAAGCTCTTAAGCATTGAGGTAGGTTCAATATTGCCTCACTGCAGTGCACTCTCCTCTATTCCCTTCTCCTCTCCTCTCCCTCTCTCTCTCTCTGTCTTTGACAAACCCCTCTCTATCTCTATCTGTCTGTCAGACAACTGATTTGAATGCATTTCACGCTGTCTCGGCGTTTGATTGTAGAAAGGCTTCAACTTGGATGCTTCTTCTGACAGCATGGACAGCATCGACAATTAGCCGGCTGCAGCGGCGGCCGTTGGCAACTGATTAATTGCCATGTGTGGCGACGACGACAACACGACGATGCCACTGTCGCGACTGACTGACTGGCTGCCCTGCCCTGCCCTGCCCCTCTCCATGTTTAACCGAATGTCTTCCTGGATAAGAGGCCGCGTCAATTCATAAAACTTCAATACGCACCCGTCACGGCTCAACTGAGGCGGAAGGAAGCGAAGACGCTGCAAACCGTATCGAGCCCTGGCTTGGGCAAACAATTTAGCAAAGTGCCAACAAATAGAAAAACCTGGGTGGGTGCGCATGTGTGTGTGAGTGTGTGTTGGCTAAATCGTGCGTGGCTTATTGGCCAATTTCCGTTTCTGTTGACACAACCACGATACAAAGTCCAAGTTGAAGGCCTACTGTTGCCAGACGCTATATCATAGCTAATGGTTATGTGTCTGGAGAGACAGAGTTGCACGGCAACAAAGTTGCTTGAGTCGTCTTAAGCCTACTAAAGCCTAACGTTTAAGCCATAAATGGCCTGAGGAGTTAGTTAAGCATTTGACAAGCATTTGTGTTGGGGGAAGTGTCTAAGGCTTTATATTGTCTCTTAATCAAGGTCTAAACGTTATTTAAAGTATAGGTGGAATCGATGGCAGATAAACTACGGGCCGTCGTCTAATCTTCTCAATAACTTGTGGCCATAAGCCTCACAATGGTTTCAATGCGGGCTGAAACTGGTCACACTGGAAAGATAAAGCAGCTGACTTGGTAGAGGAGGACTTGAACAAAGTAGTGGAAAGTGGAAGCAGAAGGAGAAGATCTATGAACAAATGCTCGAAAAATTACAGAATATTTAGATCATATTTTCCTAAGATTTAAAGAAACAAAATATTTAAAAATATGGACTAAGATTTACGTTAAATTTGACTAAAAAAAAAATTAGGGTGTTCACCAGCTGTGATGAAATTATAAATGATAAATTGATCACTCGAAAGCTGCTCGCAAAAGGGTGATGAAACAGTTCCAGTTCAGACATACATCATGATACACAAGATGAAGTTAAATACGATCTTATGTATGATTTAAGTGCAATTGAATCCTGCCACCGAGGTGACAAGAGGTCCCTACCGAATTTCAATGGGATCAACTGGAGGAGCAGCCTTCTTAACTAATCGCAACAATGTTTGCACTGGTTCTATCGATGGCATCGCAATTAAGTAAACTAAACAGCTTGAATCGGATCCGCATTTTTCGCGGAGGCATCACTATGCCCTTAATGTGCAAGTTATTTGCGACAACGAACTAAAAATCCCAAATGTCGTTACTGGGAGTCTCACTAGTTACCACGAGGCATAGATATTTGAGAATTACAAGCTTTTCCAGTACCACGACAAGTTCTTTAGCCGAGAAGGGTGAATTTACGGGGCCTCAGTCTACTCCTGATTGAAATTTTCAACCTCGAAAACAAAGTTATATTAGTGTGGCCATATATATTAAAGCTAAAATGTAATTTCTTATCGGTTTCTTGAAAAATTTGACAACACTAAAAGAATTAAAGTCTAAGACATGAAAACAATGTGTTGAATTGTTTCTTCTCAAGAGTTTTGTGATCAAATTTTTAACTTATCACTTTATCACAGCTGGTGAATACCCTCAAAGTAAATAAAGCAGTTGATAACTTGATTCTTCAATAATAATCTAAGAATTTGTTTAACAAAAAGCAGCCCAAACTTACCCGGTTCTGGTATATTTCCCAGTGGACTCTCCGGCAGTAATATGCCCTTTTGCACTAACTCATCGCGATTGGCACGTACAGAAATCTTACGCTCTAGAGCTATAAAAATAATAAAGAAAAGATTCAGTTAAACCAAATCAGCAAGCATCCTTGCTTTGCTGGATTCATCCGCTTACATTTGGAGGCTGCCTCAAATTTTTCGCTCTTCTTTTTTCGACGCCACTTCCAGGGCTTAAAGAATCGCCCCAGGGCGCTCAGTTTACTTTTGCGCTCCAGGGGCGGAGTTCGGGTGCCGGAGCCCAAACTGTTTGTGCGTATGGCGGCGCCATTTTGTTTTTTAGCTGCAAATAAACAAAAAGAAGAAAAAGGGTTAACAATAATTGCATTATGCAGTCAATGCATTCAGTCATCCATACGGTTATGGTTGCTGCGGAAGCGGAAGGAGGCGGCTGCCAGCATTCCACGCCCACTTTTTAATATAGCTCGCATGTGAGTGTCTGTGTGGCATGTGGCTTAAAGGAATGCTGTTGCTGCTGCTGTTGCTGCTGCTGCCGCTGCTGCATAGCCAACGCTTTATGCAATCAACATCAACAACATCACATTGCTGGCCAAATTGTTTAACAAAAATTCCAAAAACTAGTTTTTTTTTAGCTCAATTGGCCCACAAATCTAATTGGCCTTCAAGCTTTCAAGACATTTGAACGGCAGCAGTTCACCACCGAAAACACACGACAGTTGAAATGCTCCCAGAAAATCCCCAAGGCATGCGGAGAAATATTTCAATTCCTACTCGTATTTACCTTAGCAAGTTGGTTTGCATTAAGAGGAAAAGCTCCGCAAACGACACTGTGTGGGAGGAGAGGTGAAGAGGTAAATGGAAATGGCAAATAGGTTTGGGAAAAGCAAAAGATTTGCAGAGGACAAAAAAATGTCTTGTTGTTGTTGTTTTGTTGTTGGGGTTGCTCTGTGGTTGACGGTTTGTTGTCTTTGTTGATGTGGATGTTGATGCTGAAGGCAGATAAGCTTGGCATACATATACTATGTAGACTGCACACATGACCCATACACTCAGAGGAAATAAGGTAAATAAAATATAATATTTCAGAATTGTAATCAACAAGTAACCTTCAGTACCTTCAGGACCTCTTTTCAGGCCTGTTTTTTACTGGACGTTTGAACCAAAGGCAAAAAGTAACCTCCAGTACCTTCAGGACCTCTTTTAAGGCCTGTTTTTACTGGACGCTTGAACCAAAGGGAATACAATGTCTCCTTCTATTGCCTTGACTTGATGAACATCTCAAGCTGGAGACGCAAACAGACTCAAATACGACTTATCAACTTGTTCTCATAGATTCCACATCTTTTGACACCTTGAAGAAGTCACTTTCCAATCAATGTAACTACACTGTGACAGCCAAGCCATTCCAGTGAGTTAGGAAGAAGAATACTAAAAAGCGACTCTTCAAATTCATCTCATAGATATCATTTCTCTTGATCTTTGCAAAGCTTTCATTTCTTGGTCATAGCAACTGATGTTTCATGAGACTAAGAACAGAATTGACACAGCCCACGTGCAGCAACTTCTCACTTACTCACTTGACAACGTTTTCACACATATTTCTAGACTCAGCAGCATATTTTTTCGCCCAGTGTCCCAGCCATGCTTGAACTTATCTATGTTGCCTGCATTCAAGCGTAGAAATTAGGCTACCTAGACGTTTGAGTAACACACACACACACACAGTTACACTCTGACACACATACAAAACTGGGGTGGCGGTTAACAACACTATTTGGCTTCATCGACATCTTCTTTATGCTTTTTATACATCGAGTAAGACCCATTTTACGTTTCCCTGGGCTAAGTTCTGTTCCAATTGTGGTCAATTGTATGGTCAACAACAGCACGTAAGAGCTCCAAAGCCAGACGGAGATGCTGACTGATTTGAGTTGCACAACATATTTAAGTAAGCTTTAAGTTGGCCAACATGTGTGTGCTGAAAATTGTGAAAAAAGCTGGAAAAATCTGACTGAAGGCGACCAAAGCATAACAACAGCACATTATTTTTGCCCCATTCAAATGGCGCCAACATAAAAGACGAAGAATAAATAAAAACAACTGAAAATAGCCTACAGAATTGAGAGTCAGAATAAAGTATTCAAGTGGCTGCATTGACTAGATCATACCCTGTAAATTCTTATGAAAAGAATTGTAATTCTTGATTGAAACAGATCTTCCAGATAGACTTTCCATATAGGTTATGTATCTTTATATCGGAATGTACGCAGAAAACAGATTTGAAGGTATTTAGAAAGAAGATTGTTTCGCTGCCTATTGTTATAGCTGAAGTCGGCTCCTTAAAAGCGCCTCAAAGAAGAAGTGAATCTTCAGAAATGTTTCAATTGGATCCTTAAAAGCGCCTTAGAAAAGAAGTGTTTCTTCAGATATGTTGAAATCGGATGTCGGATCCTTAAAAGCGCCTCAAAGTGAATCTTCAGAAATGTTTCAATGATCGGATCCTGGAAATGCCGCAAAGAAGAAGTGAATAGCCATTGAACTTTTCCTCCATATTCGTAAAAGGTTACACAAATGTTTACACATTAGTTTCTCCAAATCTCTAGAGATTTTCTTGACATATTCACTGAGTTAATATCTCTATAGAGCTTTGCAAAATTGTAAAACCCAGAAACCCAAACAGACCTCAAAGCTGCAGCGTTCCTTTTAAAGTCACCATAAATGTTATCAAGCTCCTTTGGAGAGGATGTTCAACCTCTGGTTGTCCTTCGAACAACATTATATTTAGAAATCTGCTCCTCCTACCTACACCCCGCAGATAAGTTTCCAAAAGGCTGCATATATTAATAATTTATTAGTTAGAAAACTGTCACAACTACTTGTTATAAATTGTATATATATACCCCCTCCCCCCTCCCCCTCCTCCTCCACCACCCCCTCCACAGTTACCCTGTGGGTGAACATATGTAAAATTCTCAGCACGAGACAAAATTTAAGGCAAACGATTTGATATGCCGCTCGGCTCCAT
This sequence comes from Hirtodrosophila duncani, assembly GCA_037043425.1. NCBI lineage: Eukaryota > Metazoa > Arthropoda > Insecta > Diptera > Drosophilidae > Hirtodrosophila > Hirtodrosophila duncani. The sequence continues at coordinate 5,630,984 of JBAMBM010000821.1, read as the reverse complement.
GTTTTGGGCCAGGCCCAAAAAGCCAAAACGCAAATGAAAAAAAAAAAACCCAAAATATGTTAAATAAAAATAAACAAGACAGAGCAGCAGCAGCGTCGCGGTTGCCGTCATATAAATATTATTTTATTTTTATTAAAAACAAAACCAAAAAAATTTGCGATATGCTGAACAAAAACCTGTTTGGGAGACATGGATCTGTGTGTGTTTGTCTTGTGTCGTTTGAATGAATGCAGCTTCAAGATTTGGCTTCTAAATAAGCGACAACGACAACAACAACAACAGCAACAACAAAGGCGAGTGAAGGGCGCGCCAACAACAGCAACAACAACAGCAACAACAACAGCAACAACAACAACTACAAAAGTAATGTTATGCGAACGCGTGGAAAACGAGTTTTCGCGAAAGTTGTTGTCATTGTTGTTGCTTTTGTTATTCTCGCTTGAGTGGCAGTATTTTTCTTCACATTTTGTTGTTGTTGCTGTTGTTGTTGTTTTGGGGGCCCTGCGCTGCTCTCTTCACATGCTGGCGGCCCCCAAAAATATGGCTGACTCTAGCTGGAAAAATGTTAGCGCTGTTGTGGGTACAAGAGCGAAAACATTGCCAAAAACAAGTCATAAAATATGTATGTGGTCTGGAACAAACGGGGTAAAAGTATGGCCAATTTGACATTAGATATGCAGATACCATACTTGCGAAGAGTTATGAGAGAATCCGTCTGAGCCAACAAAGTTGGCAACAGAACGCCAGTTAGGGGAAAAGCAAAACAAATTTAAAAGATTTACGTGTTATTTAATAGGTGAGTTTTAGAGAATTTTGATTTAACATAAAGTTACAAAGTTTTCTTTAAAAGTGTAAGTAGATAAGGGTGTGTGATTCTCGGGCTTCTGCATAGGAGTTGAGAGATAAATCTTATCAAAACTTTAAGATTATCAGCAAAGTTAAAGATAAACTGAATATAGACAAAATTGTATGTAAAAGTTTTCTATCAAAAGTTTATTCTTATTCGGCAACACCATTTACTGCGTACTCAAAAATTGGTCGGACCAGAGAAGCGTACAGTACTTTAGTTGTATAAGGGTCATCAAATTCCTTCGACCAGTGCTTAATAAAACCCAAAACACCCACAGCCTTATTGATGGTGACTTAAATGTCTAAATCAAGTATCTATTTGGGGTCTCAAAGAACACCCAAGTCATCTATAGAGGCGTTCCAAACAAGGTACGATGTCTGAATAACATAACATAACTGACATAACTTTGCATTTAGAACAGTTGAGATTTAGTAAGTTGAACTGACACCACGATTGGAAAGCATCAAGTCCGTCTTGCAGCCTAAAGTGGGAGGAAGAATCATTGCAGGAAAAGCTAAGTTTAAGGTACACAAAAATGGGATAGTACCTGAGGCTATTCGTTGATAAATAAGATATTATTTTGCCCCTATATAACTGATTGTTCCAGAATAAGCACTTAAGCGCATAACTTCTCTGCTTTTCATCTAAATCAAAGCAAATTCGGGTTGTCTACCTTTGAGGATTGTGTACCCCACGTCCGCTGACCAGATCTGGTCAAAATTAGACAACTATGTCATATAGCTACAAATTCGTCTTCCAGCCTAAAGTGGGAGGAAGAATCGTTGAAAAAACAGTAAAGTTTAACGTCGTCGGCGTACATTAGTACAACAAAATGGGATAGTACTTGAGGCAGTTCGTTGACTTTATCTGATCAAGTTCGAACAACTATGTCATATTGCTACAAATTCGTATCGTAGCCCTTGTATTCTTTGTAGCACCACTCCCGCCGACCAGATTTGATCTAGATCGGCTATATATAGCCTTCCTTTCTTGTTTTCTGAAGTCTTGGTTTGTTGAGCATTTCGATGTTCAGGCATAACCGGACAATTCTTCTTCAAAAATGCCGAGAATGATACACAAATATGTGGATCTACCTTTTATTGCTTAAATTAAACAGATATAGAAGTACACATTTATGAAATTGTACATAAACTTCGGGTACTCGAACCTCTGCTATGTTCACAGTTTTTAGACCAAAGATTATTCTATAAAATTCGATCGCACCTATTCTATGAAAGCTTCGCTTTCAGTTCATCTTCCCATATGCTATATTTCTATGATTTCTGAAAACTGAAACTAAAACAATGGTTATTGATATAACCAGCAATTTCAGCCTCTCTCTCCTGTTACGCTAACACTACTTCTATATTTGGCATTGGACATTGATATGCATGTTTTGTTTTGTTTTTTACTTTATGCTTCAAAGGCAGCAATCAGCCGCACACATGCAATCACACACACACCTTATAAATATGCACACACATAAACACATGGAAGTACCTATCGTTCAAGCTCACGTTTTTCTTTTTTTTTCCTAATGGCTGCGTCACGTTGCGTATACGTAATATGCTTTTGAATTTGAATTTTGTGCAATGTGCATTCGATTTCCAACGCTTCGCTGAGGTTTAAGCTAGCTAGAGAGTGTGTGGGGGAAAGATTAGTAACATTTCCAACATTTCCGAAAACTTAAACAACTACGTGCCACGAGCCGTAACAATCTGCATTACCATACCCCAACCCCACCCCCCACTATCACCATTCCCTCAGCTAACAACTTCCCTTGAATGTTTCGCACATTGAAAGCATTTTATCGCAAGCCATCGCTATAATTACAATTAATTTCAGGTTTCATATTGCAATCGAAAAATCGACAACGGAGCAGACACGGTAAATTAGCTCACACGGTCGTGTAGTTGCTGTTGTTGTTGTTGTTAGCATTGTTGTTGGGGTTGTAATCGTGTTGTGTTGTGCTGTGCTGACCTTCGCTATGAATTTTTAGTGGAATTTTGAAAGCCAAAGCCAAAGTTTTTATGTGTTAATTTGCATGAGGTGCAAAAGTCTTTTGCTCTCAATTTTCGTTTTTCAAATTCGTCACACTTTTCCTTTTTGTTGCTTTGCTTTTCTTTAGTTTACTCTCACTTTTGCTTTTGACATTTTCTTTCACTTTCTGCTGTCATGTGAAATGTTACTAAACATTTGCTGTTGTCTATGTTTCCTATACCCTTTCAGAGGGTATTATAATTTTGTCAAGATATTTGTAACGTTTGAAAAGAAAGCGTCGGAGATGCAGATAAAGAATATATATATATATATATGCTTGATCTGCATGACAAGCAGAGTCGATATAGCCATATCCGTTTGTCTATCCGCCTGTCTGTACGTCTGTTTCTAGGCAAACTATTCTCTCAGGTTTGAAGCGATCGACTTGTAATTTTCAGAAGAAATTGAAAGGAAGATTGCTTCGCTGCCTATTGCTATATCTGAAGAAATACTCTTTAGACCACTAAGTTTTCTTTCCTATTTATACTTCTGCCAGGGTATCTAAGCTTCGGTTACCCCTCTCTTGTTTTCCTAGCACTAGCTTTAATTATTTTTTTTGGCTTTTCCACATTTTGTTTGTGTTTTTATCTGTGGGGATTTTGTTTTGACATATTGCTGGCATTAATTTGTTTGTCATTTATTTGATTGTACAAATTTCTCGCATGCCTTGGAAACTGCAAGTACAGATACTGTGTTCTCTCATGGTCTCTTATCTTAATTTGTTTTTGGTTTGTTTGCATTTCATTGCATTTTCATGCAACAAAATTTTGTGATCATATCACGTAGTGCTGTTAATGTTTGCTGTCAACTTTGTGCAGTCTCGTTGGCGGGCGAACAAATGTTATTTTCAATTTCGTTTGCCCACTCGAGTTGGGCTTCAAGTGGAACACGGCAAATTGTCAATTTGCATAAGCAACTTGATTGCCAAAACGAATTTATAGAACATATCTGGTTGAGCTTGAGACTGCGATATGTCTGAAAGTCTCAAAAAAGCTGTGTAAATTATCAATTTATACAAGGGCAGCTTGATAAGTGTTTGAATTTAATTGAAATTTAAATATTATACTGCTAAAATTTTCAGCAAACGAAAGAGAAATGGGAACCCAAAGAGCCACTAGGCGCCCACCGTAAACCAACGGAAGATCAGTCGCAAATTTATGGAACGTTGTTGAACGAACGGAGAATAAATGACTGTGGCGTGTCTCAGGTTTGAAGTATTTCAACTAAGCGGGTGGATATAGTCTCAACACGGCGAATATTCCCAGCCCGGATTCACTCTACCTGGCCTGCCGGTGTTTATTTTATATTTATCCCATGGGAAAGTTCCCCACCTCCGTTCTAAAAAACCGCACCGTCCCCTCATATAGTTGACGTTAAAAATTTGTCATATCTTTGCACATATTAGACCGATTGCCATGAAATTTGTACCGTATAGTAATATCCACTAGAAGAATGTTAAGGAAAAATGGGCGTTGCATCACCCCCTAACATCAATACACTGAGTAATCTAATTCACATCGATAAATTGACTTATCGATATATGTAATCGATCAATTTAGTTACCGATATACGTATATAGATATGATAGCTATAATAATCGATAGCTCAATATATAGATTATTATAGCTATCGATTTTTGAAATGTCGATGTATTCAGTTATCGATATATTATGTTATCGATTGTTGCGTTATCGATATATTGGTGTATCGATATATTGGATTATCGATATATAGAGATATTATTTATCGATATATTGAGTAACACATACATTGGGTTATCGATATATTGAGATATCGATATATTACGTTATGGATATATTTATATCGATATATTGTATTTTCGTTATATGTATATCGATGTCTTTAGTTATCGATACATGAACATAGATCCGGGTATATATCGATACATTTTATCGACATTTCAACGCCACCCCAAGAAAAACTTCTGTAATACCACAAAAAACTTCTGTTAGTTTGTAAGGCAACAATGAACATAATTCAACAGGAGGAGGCGTAGTGACGCACGCTGGGCTATCTTGATATATATAAAACCATTTACTTTAATTCCCCCAAATTGAATTAGTTTCATATAATTCTTATTTCGAGCTCTCTAAATTATGTCACATTTTTTATATATTCAACCCACTTTTTGGCCTAGCCCCAAATATATCAATCAAATATCAAAACACGAAGCCCACACACTCCGCTCTTACTCTGTACTCGAAATTGTTTTGGGTTTCATTTCGGCTTTGACGACAACCTGCACACGCGTCTATGTCAAAGTCAATTACGTTACCGAGTTTTGGTTGCGAATGAATGCGTACGATGCTCTCTTAATTGCCCAAAATATGAAACGGAAATGTGTGCAAAAGGGAGAGACAGAGAGAGAGAGAAAGGGAGAGAAACGAGACAACAACTCTGTAAAACCAATGAATAATAATTGCCAATGAATCATAGCCACTGACTGCCTGGGCAGAAGATTGAAAAAGCAAAATAACAAATTGCATATTAAATGCTTGGCTATAAATCGAAACTTTTGTTAAACGAGTCCACGTGCATACACTGCAAGAAAGATTATATAAAATTATATGCAGAGGAACTGAAGAATGCTGAACTGTGTGAAAGACTTCAGAAATGTTTGTTAAATTTAGTTTCCTTTCATTCGGTAAACTTATATCATAGTCCCTTGACTCTTAAATAGAGATGCGTCATTCAAATTTGTTTCAGTGTACGTCATACTAATTGCTGTTTAGCTCACAACTCAGCTAATTGCACTGACATTTGACATCTTATGAGCCAAGAAAATAGCAATGGAAAAATTACAAGTTTTATAAATAGAAATGCACACAGAGCGAAGGGCAACCCGAGAGAGAGATTGTACTCGTACTTAGAGAGAGAACAATGTCTTAATTGACACGTGCGATAATGTATGTGGCAACCTGATGCAAAGAAACAGAGTTGCTGAAGGGGAAAAGGGGGCAACATAAGCATGCCACATGTCAAACAAAGCCATTGAGGTGTGATGATGGGTCTGTGAGACCTGCCAGCAGGATCAAATTTCCAAGAAGAACAAATTTTAGCAGCAGGCAATTTGCAACATTGTTGAGGCCCAAAAAAGGAAGCAAGTTTTGGATAAAGTCATATGGTTGATATGGTTTGTGTACATCATTTGGAACCACAGAAGCGTTAAAGAAATAAACTAGAATGGAAAGTTATATACGAAGCAAACATACCCTAGCTGTAAGGACTTTCTGTGTGTGACTTTCTGAGCTGAGATTTAGCTTTCAAGCGCAAAAAGAAAGCCGAAAGTCTGAACCTTAAAAAAGTCATAATAAACCAGAGCGACTTTGCACTATAAAACAAAAAAGGAAGGGTAACTTCGGCTTGACGAAGCTTATATACCATTCACATTGTAAATATTGAAACGATCTAGACCAAATCTGGTATGAGAGTGGGGCTACAGTGAATACAATGGAAACAAGACAAATTTGCTTTAATTTGGATTTATTCTTTCATCAAATAGAAGACAACTAATGAAATATAAAGCTTACTTACAAAATGAAAACCTTCGTGAAGAACATGACACAAATTCCGAACACCTTACATACTGTATTGACCCTCATCAGCTCTTAAACTTGATTTAACTTAAGAGCATTCAGTAAATAAAAAACCTTCTTCTTCCAAAGCCGATCCAACCATGACCCCGCAGCGATGATCTAAAAGTCACAGCCATTTGCATGATTAATGTTCGCCGTGTTCCTAATGAGACTCGTCTCAGTCGTCGTCGTCTCAGTCTAAAACTTGTAACTTGGCCAATAAACTTGCCACATTAGTTGAAAGTCTGGACATAAAGCACATAAATCGGACAATGATCGATCAATGGAAAGAGATAGAAATTAACAAACAGAACCTGGCCGCACCCCATAACATTTGCAATGGGTTTCCATTGGTCATTAATCAGCAACGGACGACGGACAATCGGTCATCTATGGGTTCACATCAGGCAAGGGCGTATGTCTAGATTTGAACTGCGGAAGGGGTTAGGAATGCAGGAAATGAAAGACTGCCAACGCCCATGACAACATCGCTTGGGCGCTGATTTAAAAGCTCACTGGGCGCGACGGAGTTCCGACTTCATTAAAATGTGCAATTTACACGCTTTATTAATGAAGGCAGACACATATATATATATATATATATTGCATGTATATACTTATGCGTGCATCGGCATCTGTATCTGTAACTGTCAGTTTTCATTTGGTTGCGTTTAATTAATGTGTAAAAAAAAACAAGGCGAGACAACAACGTAGGAGACCACAACAAGACAAGGCAGGCACATTGCGGCGATCATTGAGGAGAAATCATAAATTTAAATTTTGATTTCCAAGAATCTGAAACTGAGGTTCAATTCAGTCAAAGAAAGCTATGATTATGAAATGGTGTTCACTTCTTAGGTGCTAGCGATGCATTTCATTGGAAAGTTAAAGTTGTTAAAATTGTTAATAAATTTTTAAGAATTTTGGGTACATTTTTTATATCAAATAAAGATTGCGAAACTTTTATGAAGAATTTTTATACTGAATTAAAATTTGTTTAAGTTTGCTAAAAGGAAGGTTCACCTAGGTCCATCAAAGCCTTTTATTAATTAAAAAATTGGGTTTATATATATATTTTAAAATCAAAAGAAAATTTTAGATAAATTTTTGATATGACTGCAAATTCATAAAACTATTTCCAGATAATTGCTTTGAAGAGTTTTTGATTTTAAAATTGATAATGAAAATACGTTGAGACTTAAGTATTTCCTACGGAACTTATCTATTTCTATATATAGAAATTTTTTTGTCCTGACTAACTTCTGAACAAGGCATAGCTAGGACGCTAAAATGCTCATACAAGTCACTGTTTCTGATGTAGGTGCCTACTAAGAAGCTGCTTTGTCAAATTCCAACTGCAAGTGGGACAAAATCGAGGTCAAAGTAGGCATGTAAATGGCTTCCAAGCAGCAATTAAGACACAAGATGTAACCAACGATGCTCACATCTACTATTTATATATGTTTGTTAGTCTATTTTAGACTTTTTATAAGCGTTTAAGCTGCTATGCGAACTCTCTCTCTCTCACTTTTGAAGCTATCACTTTGAATTTTAAGCTGTTCATAAGTAAAAATCATAAAGATCGGACCACTATATCGTATAGCCTGGAAGCTGAAGACTTATTAATGAAAACTTTGTATAATAGATGGCGCTAACAAAATTGTATTTGCTAGCCAAGCAGTGTTATTTGTGTTAGCCCTCTGTCTCTCTCACTCACAAACAGATTTCTTGGAATGCAAATGTGTTGTATATATGTACATATATAGTTTGTGTGTTTTGTATATCAGAGGGGTATTAGAAAGAAGATTGCTTCGCTGCCTATTGCTACAGCTGAAGGAAATACATTTTAGACTACAGAGTTTTCTTTCCTTTCTGGTAGCCTTTCTCTCTTGTTTATAGGAAACTTGTTCAGCGTTTTGTGAGGGAGTACCAAATAGAGATCGCTATTTACCCAAACATCTATTCCAATGAATTACATTTAAAAGACATTCGATAAACCTACTTTGTCCAAGAATTTTCTTTTCTTTGTTTCACAATTTCACAACTTAAGGACACTGCAGTTGGGTTATTAATTTAGGTCACACTTTTCGCACACACACTTTACACTGTGCCTTGGCGATTGACTGAGTGACTCTCTGCCTGACTGACTGACTGACTGACTGTAATTTCCCCCTTGCAGGTCAAAAGTTTGAATTGATATCAATTCAGACGACGACGACGACGACGACGTTCAAGACACACAGCTGTGTTGTCGAGCTGTCTATTTGCTGTCTGGTTTATTTCCTCGCTGAGAGTTTTCTTCTCATTAAAACATATTGTATGTATATATATTTGCCAAGGTACAGTCTACACAAAAGTTTCAACATTTTTTGGCTTGTCACCGCCGGCCACTTTCATTTCCGTTTGATATTCGTACAAGTTGTCAACCCTGACTGTCATAATTTGCGCTCATCTCGCGCAGACATCATTGTCGAGTCCATTGTCTGCCCGCAGACACATGGAGTACGCCTTCAGATGGCCCCGAGACGGGCTTTGCTGTCCACCGGGATTGTGATGTGGTTTTGTTTGTCTTTGGATGAAGAGCGAGGAGGAGGCGTTGACTCTCCGAGGGCTTTTGGCTGTCTGCCAATTTGCCTTCTAACATCATTTGAAAGTTTTCACAATTTAATGGCAGCTGACTGACGTCTAGGCCTGAGCGTGTGAGAGGATAAACTTTTCCTAAGCCGAGTTTTAAGGACCTCAATTAATTGTTAGTTAAAGTTTAACTTTGGCTTTCAGCTTAATATTCTGTTGAAATTCAGAATTTTAAATATAAAATGAGCTTTTAATGTGAATAACCCTGACATGAATTAAAATTTGCTGTTCCAACTGATAAAACAAATGCACAAATGTCAGGCATATTTATCTTCCCATTATTTCACATAATTTCAAGTCCAAAATCCAATTAAAGTGTCTGTCAGCTGCAGTTAATGCAAACATTTTGTTTCTTTAATTAATTTATGGGCTTTGTCAGTTGACATGGCATATGTTAAATATATATTTATAGTCAAATAAACTTGGGCTTGATTTCCATGGCAGTGGAAACTGCATTTTTGTATCCTGACTTTGGAAGGGTATACATATTTGATCATAGAATTGAATTCGTAGGGCATAGATGGAAACATCTTTGAGGAAAAATCGATCACGGAAAAAGTCATCAGTGACCCTATCTTTGATCAACAGTGTATAAATAAGACTCTGAAGTTCGGTAACTATCGATATTTCATACAATTCTTGCCAATTCTTAGCAACGATATACATTTTTCAACAAATGTCTTAAACTTAGTAAGAATATTTAAGCAGTTGTCATATTCTAAAGGTATCTGAAGATTGGAAATCTGTGGCGAAACCTCGAAACAGCTGTCATGCCAGCCAAGGCTACACATAAGAACAAATCTCTAATCCCTTGCGACTTCTAATATCATCGACAGATTTAAATTATGAATAAAACTATCAAAATAGGTGGGAAATATAAAGCTTTTCTCAGAATAGAATATACGAGGTATGTTCAAAAGGTAAGGAGACTTTGAAGTTTCGGACTCCCTCCGCACATCAACAACAGAACAACAACAGACATGAGACGTCTGTCAGCGAAGTTTGTTCCGAAACTTCTGAAGTTTGATCAGAATAACCGTCGCATGAGCATCATGCTGGAGGCCAAAAACAACACGACAAATATTATGATTCTCCCACCATATTCACCGGATTTGGCCGGCCCCCTGTGACCTCTTCCTATTCCCAAAACTTAAAAGACCTATAAAAAGACGAAGATTTGCAACGATTGATGACATAAAAACTGCATTGCCAGAGGTGCTAAAGGCTATACCAAACAGTGCTTATGAGAAGTGCTTTGAAGACTGGAAAAGCTTTGGCACATTTGCATTGTATCTGAGGGGGGATTACTTAGAGCAAACTCTCCCTACGCCACTGTCAACCTTTGAAGTATTTTGGATCACTTTATTTTTCACACACAAATTTGATACAAATTCTCTGCTCAATTTTTGATTATATTAGAAAATCGTCGATCACAACAAAATACGTCTAACCTTTGTATATGTCAAATACAAACTAAGTATGCTACGTACCAACACAACTATAACCATAAAATGGTTAATCGATTAGTAGGTTGTTTGACAAACTTGAAAAGTCACCTTATTTTCAGGACACACCTCGTAGATCGTTTAGTCCGTTAGAAGGCGAACTAAAATCAAAGAACAGCTTGAAGTGGTTCAGACCAAACTGTACTTAAGAGTTCCCAGGGCAGCATCAATACCAAAGGAATCAATTGGAGAAATGCTGATTCATAGTTTCGCAATGTACAGACTCCTCGCTCCTCCCAGAATATAATTCCTGGATTTTCGGGGAGGGAAGTATATTTGATTCGATTCGATAATCGTATGTTGAAACTGGAAAAGTCCCCTTACTTTTTGTACGCATCACATATACATATCTAAGAGTAGAGATACTTGCTAAAAGGTTTTACACGATTTGTAACACTTTTCTTATCAAGAATAATGATAAAATCACGTTAAAAACAAATATTACTTATCAATTTCTAAGAAACCATGTAGCATTCGCATATGAATCGTTTGCTAATTCTGAAAATTATCCAATAAACAAATGTTGATTGAATAATTCCAGATATCATTAGGTAAGCATGTTATCAATTGTCAAACAAGCCGCACCCAAAACTGCAAACAAACAGAATGGCAAAAGCAGAAAGCTATATATGAAAAATTGAAATAGCTTTAGCTATATAGCAATAGCAAAGGCAAAGTTAAAGCGCAAATCGTGACTGCCTGTAAAAATATACAACCTCAACTAATGCTGCTAATGATGATGATGATGAAGATGATCGTGTTGATGATCCACACACACACACAGACCAGCTAGCTGAGCTTGAGTCTCATTAACACCTGTGTTCCAGCAAGCGCTCTCTGCCCACATTTGCTTCATTCAACTGCTCCCACGCCCACAGAAAAGATTCTAACAAATCGTTGTAAATACAAATTCCAAGCTAACAATAATAATAACAACAAGTGTCGAGAGGCTTACGTAAGTTGAGTTTATTTCAAACGTTTACGTTTACACAACGTCGGATCGTTTCGAATCCCCCCACACTTCCCCTACAGCCTGACCAAAAATAGCAAAGTTAATCAGCAAAATTACTCGACGCCAATTTATTGATTAATGCTCTTCGATTAGCGAAGCATATAGAAGTATTTATTACCCCGCCTGGGCCATGTTGGCCGCATGCCCATCCAAGGGGTTTGGCGGAGTTGGACAAAGGCAAGCGTCGGCATCTCCAAAAATTTGGTTTCATTCTACACAGTCAATCGATTGTCAATCGAAGCCCGGTCAGTGTCAGGCGGCCTGAATCAACAAACCAATAACTATATTTGGATAGCCACAGCCACACGCAAGCAGGAGCAGGCGGCTGAACGAGCTGAGAAACCAGCAAATCAGCATCCAGGCTGGCTTTTATGATATAAATAGCCAGCCACACCCCCAAGATTATATGACTACTTCAAAAGGCCTAAGGCATTTTATTTACACTTGAATAAAAATCGATCTAAATGAATGTGTGTTTGTCTGTCTCTCGATCGGTATGAAATTTGCACTGCATTCCAATAAGAACTAAGGAAATTTCAAGGAAAAATGGGCGTGGACTTATAGACCTTAATGAAAATTCGTCATGTCATTGCACCTATTGGACCGATTGCAATGAAATTTGTACAGTATATTAATATCGACCAGGAGAATGTCAAGGGCTAAGCGATATCAAAAAGTCGTCATATCTCTGTACCCTTTGGACCCATTGTCATGATTGGATTGTCATGAAAGGTTGATCTTTATATATCGGTTTGGAATGTAGAGATATTCAGTTATCGATATGTGTATATTGGTATAATAAGTTATATGTGCAACGATATATAGAGTTGTCAGTCACTTTGATCCATATATTAAGCTATCGATGTTAGTATATCGATATATTGAGTTTATCGTCGATAAATCTATATAGATATATTTGGTTATCGACATATATCTGTCGCTAAATATTGATCGATATATGGACATCGATATATTGATTTGCTGATCATTTTTATCGATATATTGAGCCATCGATAATTGTATATCGATATATTGTATCGCTAATAAGTATCGATATTTTCAGTTCTTGATATATCTATATCGATATATTGAGTTGCTGACATACATCTATTCATATATGTAGATCGATATATTGAGGTATCGATATGTGTATCTCGATCAACTAAGTTTTCTATATTCAGTTGTCGATATACTTATATCGATATATCCGGTTATCGGCGTATATCTATCGCTATATCGATATATTGAGTTATCGATATGTGCAAATCGATCAATTGAGTTTTCGATATACGTACATCGATGTATTAAGTTATCGATAAATGGATATCAATATCTTTCTCTCTGCATAAATCTATCGAGAGATTAATATATATCGATATCGGCATATATCGATATATTCATTGACGTTCCAACAAATTCAAATTCCCAAATTTGCCTGCCATCTTGAATGAAATACTTTAAACAAATTCACATTTTTCTCTTAGTGTAGTTCCAGACTCAGCGGCATGGCCATATTTTCAAAGTCATCCTCAAAGCCATTATGTGTATTGTTGTTACTTTTGTTTGGCTGATGTGGATATATGTGTGTGTAGTGGCTTCTATCCGTCTGCGTTTCAATTGCCGTTGCTTTTATATAGCTACTGTATTTTTACAGTTAATAGGCAAAAGAAACTGGAAACTCAACTGACGAAAGGAATTCGTGTGCAAATTGAAAACAGAGAAAGAACCCAAACGATACAAATGAAATTTTAGTGAAGCTACAAAATGGCCTGACATGGAGTGCGAGCGTTTTATGATGGTTTTGGGTGAGCACCACACTCCATCGATAGACGTAGACTAGAGTAATCGATTGCCACAGCTGAACAACAGCACAAAGTAGTCTTAGAATGGCAGCAGGGGGAAGGGAAGGAAACCCTGGTAAATTCACAGCTGGCTGTCCAGACTGCTGTTATGTCGAACGAGCAAAAAAAAGAAAGAAAGAGTTATATGACATGGGAAATGAACCAAACGAGCAACGCGACATTCGATGATAAAATTGAAACGAAATTGAAAAACGTTTTGATAGACCGGCGAGCCAGAGGTCTGATGGGACCACGTCGATTTATGCTTTATTGATGGCAATTTGTTAGACAATTTTGATCATTGCAAAATAATTGCCAGAAGTAAATTGTTTTCTATTGATTTTCACAATTGCTTTTGTTGCGCAAAACTAAATATTTTAGCAAAGTCATGGGCAAAGCTGAAGCGGAAATGACAATGTGAAGTTGATGTGGCGAAATGTTGAGGTGATGAGAATTGAAATTCAACTAGACTCGAGCCATTATTATTTCATGAATGTGAATGTAAAATATTTAGCAAAAGCAATTAGACGATTGAAAATTCAAAAAATTCACAGAGAAAGGTGAAATTTAAGAGTCGGTGGATTATATGGGAGGTATATAATATATTTGTTCAATCCAGATCAGTTTTGGTAAGCAGACCAGGAGGCTTCTAAGACTGACATGTGCCAAATTTAGTTAAATTCGGATAAAAAACAATCAGTTTTGGTGTACTAAGAGTTCATTGCGAATCGGTAGATTGTATGGGAGCTATATGATAAAGTGGTTCGATCTGGACGATTCATGAATGCAAAATGTTGTATATTCATATATATGAATACATTAACTTTAGACTTAGTATTCATACAATATTCATTCAGAATGAATGATCTTCCTTGCCATTGACTGCAACATTTTGTTGCTCTTTTATCAGATCTATAAAACTAATACTGTATACTAGCATTATAAGTTGAGAGCGGTAGAGAGAGTGAGAGAGAGAGTAAAGAAAGCTATGCCAAAGTCTGCCCTCCTTTAGCTTCAGATTTCAACACATTTTCCAATCACATAATAAACATTTTCAATTAAACTGAAACTAGAAAGCGAAGCGATGTCTTTGCAACACTTCGACATCTCTTCACCTCTGAAATTATCACATGTTCTGCATTTCCCATTATCGTTTCCATTGCATTCAAACTGTCAATATGAAGTCAGGCTATGCCGGCAGCAGAGTATTTTTCAATTTAAAAATCAGTAGAATTTTTCCCCGTTTCGTGACTTTTATTTGGTTTTTTTCTTTCCACACTGCCGCACAACGGAAATGTTTCTTTTTTTCACGATTTTCACTTTTGTTTGCCTAGCGACGTGCTCCAAAATGGTTCACTGCACTTGAATGTGAGTAAAAACAAAAAAAAACAAAAAGTTGGGGTCGGCCAGAGGCGAGCAGCGAAGCCGGCTAAAAGGGGGCATGGCATGGTGCAATGCTTTGGGGGCTTGGTTTGGTTTTGGATATGAGTTGTCAACGTTTTAAATGTCTGTCTATGGCAAACAATATGCTCGCCGCATGGCATGAAAAGATATCGCGGTGTGCTGGGGGGGAGGCAGGTAAAAGAGGTGAATGGGAATTTTTAGGGAGCGGAGCGGAGCAAATTGTATTCAATTTGAATTTGGCTTTGTTTTGTCTGCTTTATTATGGGTGCATCAGGTGCGGCTTTGTTTTGCGTCAGGGAACGGCATAAGAATGATGAAACCTTTTCTTCCAGTTGCAGGGGGAAATTTCATTGCAATAGAAAATTTAATGTTTATTTAAATAATAATAAATTAAAATAAATAATTTCGATTAAAAAAAAAAACAATTTTGCAGCTTTTCGGGCAACTTCTTCATTGAAAAAGAAGAAAGGAAGGCTTGCTTCGGCTTGCCAAAGCCGATCTAGATGAAATCTTGTCGGTGGGCGTGGGGCTACAGTGGATACAGTGGACACAAGACGAATTTGTTTTGATTTGGAAGGACATGGAAGGACAGGCACGGGACATGTGCCAAGTGGCAACAGCAGCAGCCACCTTACAAAATATTTATGTTACTCGCATTTTGTTAATGCAATTGCAACTTTCAACCTACCAAGTTATACTTTCAAGTTTTTACCAGGGGAACTCTTATGATTGAAGTAAAAGATATAACCATATCTAATCAGAATAAGAAGGCACAAAGGAAGCGAATGGCCGAAGAAAAACGAAGAATTTACCCAACTAAATCAGAATATTGAAAGCAAAACTATTCTACGAGTATAAGCAAAGGCAGAATCAGAAAATACAAGGGCAGCTGCTTAGAAATTACATTCCTAAAATTCGTAGAAAATAAAAATAAAAACAAAATAAGTAAATCAAAGACGTCTGCACACGCAGCCGACCAGCTTGCGAATGAGCTGAAATACTAGAGACTCATATACTTGAGAATGATGGAGAGCAGAATCAAATTGCAAGACCTACTTAGAGTAGGGAAACTAAAAGCGAAGCAGTCGAAGTTTCCGGAAAGCAAGCATGAGGCTGTTTGCTCAGAAACGAATATACCGGGGACACAGCTTCCGTTCTTATGGAAGATGGAAAGATTTACCATAGAATTTTGCACACAGCAGTTCTTGAGGCTGCCAAATCTGCATACCTAGCCCTACTCCCCATTTACATTGTAAATATATATCTGATCTAGATCAAATCTGGTCAGTGGGCGTGGTCTTCCAGTGAATACAGTGGATACAAACCACATTTGGTTTGATTTGGATGAAAAATAGAAAAGTTATGCTCCGAAGTGTTTATTCCGGATCAATCGGTTATATGGTAGCTATATAATATAGTTGTCCGATCTCGATGAAACGATCGTAGTTAACCAGAGTGCAGACAAAGGGTGCATCTGGTAAAAATTTCAGCTCTGTAGCTTTTAAGACTTCTGAGATCTTTGTGTTGAAACAGACGGACGGACAGACGATTCCCCTTATCATGCTGATCAAGAATATATATACTTTATTTAGTCGTAAACGCTTCCTTCTATGCTTTTTAAACTTCCTGACAACTTCCTTTCCCTTACAATTCCCAATTTAGTCAAAGGAATTTTTCTATAAAGAATGCTCCAACTTGATATAAGAATTTAGCGTTTCCAGAAAATTGTTTCCCATCAAGCTAGGAATTCTTGATTTTATATCTGAATGAAATATTCCTCAATCTACACTGACTATTCTTCAACAAGTTGGAAGCAATAATGGCAAAATACTCAATGACATGCCAAAGCTTATTAACCTTCATTATTTCACACCTCGCACACATCTCTAACCCACTTACCCACTGCTGTGAACTGATCTGATTATCATGCTCTGCTATATTCCCCTCCCTGCCTCCCATTCCTTAACTGTTATTGCTGTCTCCGACCAGACAAGATTCCCCACAAGTTAATATAATACTTTATACGTACGTGTATCTGACACCAGCACTTCTCTCTGACTCATCATAAGCCGCGTGTCATCAATCAAAAATAAATACAAATCAGAGGCAATAAATTCAGTTACGAATTGGATCTGAGGCAGGGGGGCCCAAGACAAAGAGGGGAGGTTGAGCATATGTCAGCGAAAAAAATCGCGCAACGAAAGCAAAAACCGCAATAATCACAACAAAACATGAACAATTGAAAGACAAAACCCAATTGACTGACTGACTGAGCGTCTATTTTTAGCCAATTAACATGATTTGGGCAACTTTGGCTGGCGCAGCAGCAGCGTCTTCAGTTTTATAGTTGTTTTATTTAACATTTTATATAGCCAGATGTTGTCACCGTTTAGGGGTATTCAAACAAATCAGCAAGAAAGAACGATGTAGGTGAAATTCCGACTATAAGATACCCTATTGAACAGACAGACATCTATGCGAATACAATGCACTCGCTTACCCTAAGCTCTGAATGTAAGAGAGGAAAGGCTAAAGGTTCGCCTTCGATTATAATCAAAGTAGTACATACATTTGCATGAATACACTATACTCGTTTACTCTATATAGAATATGAGTATAACGAAACACTCAACTCTCTCATCTTTGTAGTAATCCAAACTTAAACAGAGCCAGTGCCTGCCTGCTTATTTCCTCTCATCCCATTCATTGACTCAAAACTAGCCTTTCTGTTTTGTGTTACACCCTAACCCCTACCCCCTCCCCTTTCCTCATCGTATGCTTAACCATTTCGCACTATGACCATTCGGTTGAACAGGCAGAAAGACAGTTTTTTCCGCATCAAAGAGTTACTCCACCCTACGCACCCATACACATGCATATTCGCGCATGCATTCACATGGCATGTATGTGTTTATATCAATAAGCAATCAGTGACGCCCCCCGTGGCTTAATAGATGGCCTTCTTATTTAAAAAATATTATATTTACTTTTTTTAAAGAGTTTAGAAGTTCTACACTGGATTCGGACTCTGTAAAGTATGCTGTACTTAAAAACTGTAGCAACTATTAAGTTTTTAGTGATTTGAAGGCACGGGAGGGGGCACCTGACCTAAGAGAGTCTCCATAACAAATTTGGTGACTCTAGCTCTTACAGTCTCCGAGATCTAGGTGTTAATACGACGTACAGGCAAACGAAAAAGTCAAAATTGACTCCACTATTGATGCTGAACAAGAATATATATATTTTATAGGGTCTTCCAACGCTTTCCTTTGCCTGTGACATTCACTTACACGAATACAATATACCCGTTTACCCTCCATAGAGTATGAGTATAAGAAATACTGCAATTAAAAATCTTATGAGTGCTTTGCATTTTTGTTTATAAACTGATTTCAAGTTCAAGTGGAGGGAAATTGTAAATGTCTTTTTAATGTGTCCGCTTTAGGTCGAGCACGTGCTCACAACCTGAGATTGTAATTGAGATAGTGACAAGATAAGTACTATATAAATATACAATATATACATGTTTATATAGAAGTTGGATTGAGAGAGAAAGCTAGCGTATCTGATTGAATGATAATTTTACGCTGTGTCAAAGTGAGACGATGAATCATAATATCTCTCTCTCTCTCTCGCGCTCTGTTTGCATTGTTATTTTGCCAGAAGTTAAAGTCAATGTTTTCAAATTGCCTTTTGCTGCCCCCCACTCGCATTGTTGTTATCGGGCTGGTTTCTGTTAACCGCATTCCATGAATATTTTGTGCAAGTGTTTTGTTTTTTGCAATTGTTTACAAATTTGCTGCTGATTAACTGTGACTGTTTATAGACGAGTATGGAAACTATATATAGATGTAAATATTTATAAACTTGCAGCAGCAGGTAATAGAAATTTATTATAGTATTAGCAATTACTTCTATAGGAACAGCAATGCACCTGCCGCTTTCTCGTTCTGAAACGTTTTAAGACAAAGACAGCCAGAAGAGTGTGATTTTTCTTAAAAGTTCAAACATAGGTGGCGTTAGTAAGCCACTTGTCCAGCCTATATACAACCTAAGACCACGATTTGCAGCTGACAGTTGGAATTCGGCCATTATCCTCAACTTGTGTGAACATTTCAGCCTCCTAACTATATCAGTTTGACCTATGTCTTGTTCATAAACCAGTCAGACAGTCATTTGTACGTATACAAAGTTGTAGAGATACAAAATTGTAACTCCCCCAGGCATACTGATAAAATCCCAAGCTTTCCACAATCAGAACTATCTCTAGTTGAGTTAACGTTTCTTATGTTTTCTCTAATCCAGAGAAACTTAAGTTTCTCATAAGTTAAGTTAGCTTAAGAATTATAACTCTGAAAATTGAGTTCCTAATTGAATCTTGAAAGTGAAGCACCAGTAACTTTGCCTTTTAAGAAATCAAAAGTTTCAAAATTCCATGAAAAAGGCTAACAAAAATGTATAAACATTTCACTTTCTCATATATTTACTCCAAACAGACACCCTAGGATAAACTATCCTCTTCATACATCAGCTCCATTTATCTTACACTCACCACAATTCTGATTGACATTCGCCTCCTTGACCTGCTGCTGCTGCTGCTGTGAATTGCTGTGCAGTATATCAGACAGGGACAAGGATGAGGCAATCAATTGACGTTTCTCCTCAAAGTTCAGGAAATCCATGGAATTGCTGCGCTGAGGTGTCACTGTTATCGTAACCGATTTCTGCATTTTGGCCACCACGCATAACTGCTGCTCCAATTCAGCAGCAGTGGCGGCACTGGGTGAATCCGGCGGTGTGGCCGACTGGGTATGTGGATGATCAATGCCATCGGTGAGATCTGGCGGCGGCAGTGATAGCTGCTGCTGCTGCTGTTGCTGCTGCTGTTGGTGGTGCTGTTGTTGTTGTTGTTGTTGATGCTGCTGGTATGACTGCAGCTGATGCTGGCCATGACTGTAATAAGCAAAGGCCGGCTGAGCGGTGGCTGCACTGTAGGAGGGTGGACCCAGCGGCGAATGCGGTGGCGCATGTGCCACCCTGGAGGCCGCTGCGGGTGAGAGCTGATAGCCAGCGGCTGCCGCTGCAGCTGATTGATGATCATGACCATTGATGGCGGCCACCAAGGTGGCCAGATTGTTGCGGCTCGTATTGCTGCCGGCGTATTTCTGGCCATTGGGCGATGTGGCCGCCGACAGTTGTAATTGCTGGGCCTGGAATTTGTGCTGCTGCTGCAGCTGGGCCAGCAATTGCTGCTGCTGCTGCTGGTAGGCCATGGGCGGCGGTGCTGTGGCCGATAGATGTTGCAGTTGCTGCGATTGATTGCTGTTGCTGTTGCTGCTGTTGCTGTTATTGCTGGCCGTGGACTGTTGGCTTTGCAACTTGTTGCTGCGCAGCGACATGGCAAAGCTGAGGGTGCCAAGACTTGGTGGTGCTGGTGGTGGTGGTGGTGTGTTGTTGAATGGATGTCACGCAATAGCTTTAGCTTCTCAGCAGCTACTTTCGTGGGCTGTTGTTGCTGTTGTTGTTGTTGTTGTTGTTTGTATTGTGGCCATTGTCACGTGACTCGGCAGCCAATTGTTGATTGGCACGCGCTATTTGTTGCTGATGTTGTTGTTAATGATGTTGCTGCTGCTGCCAATGTTTGCTGATGATGTTGTTGCCAATTAGCAGCTTATGTACACACGGCACGACACGCGAGGGCGGCTCATTAACTTTGTCACAGTTTCTTATTTATTTATTAACTTTTCTTTCAAATTACTGGCACACACTTTTAATGGTTTTCACTTTACTGCAATTAAAATTTACATTTATATAAAAACAAGCAACAACTACAACGACTTTAAATTGTTGAAGTTTTTAATATTTATTTAAATTTCTTTTAATTTTTTTTTAAATTTTTCAAATTATTTATAATCCGCCGTCCATCAACAGCGACACAGTTTTATCATTTGATTTCATTTTTTCTGACAGTTTTTCAAGTTCATTTTTCATTTTTTATGACAACTTTTGCACAGCCAGTGCAGCCATGTATATCTATGTCGTGTGATAAATTTGACGAAACCCCAAGCCACAGACACACACACACACACATGCACATACACAACAATCAGACACACAGACAGACAATTGTACCCACAATTACAAGCAACAACAACAACAATTGCATGTGAGTGTCATTCAGCAAAATGTTTTCAATTTTATGAAAATTAACTGAAAATGCAATACGCAGGCAAGCATAACAGCATGTAGAGGTTTGAGGGAGAGGGGGGTACAGTGGGGTGTTGTGCATGTGCTGTGCAGTGTGTCAATGCAATAGCTATGGAGCAACCGCAACAACAGACAAGATAATACCATACATATTTGACTAACCGAAGCTTGCATACCCTTGACAACATCAAAGAATCAAGACTGCTTGCAAACTGCTTTGATGAACTGCTTGAAAGCTGTTTACTGGAGAGTGCTCTCTTTGCTCTACACTTAATATGGAAAGGATTTTCGTCAGTAAATAGTTAATGAAGCTATAATGGTGTAATTTAGGAGACCTTTGGGCTTGGGAAGGTGTTCATGAGGCAATTGGAAGAAGCCAAGATTTAACACCGCTTGAAAACTGCTTTGGTGAACTGCTGGAAAGCTGCTTATTACAGAGTGCGCCTCTATAATGTTTGCTCTATGTGATCTCGTCAGCTATTTGAGCTATAATTGTATAATGTGGTAGACCTCTGTGCTTAGAAAGGTGTTCCTGAGGCAACTGGAAGAGCCCTAGAATCAACCTTTCTTGAAAACTGCTTTAATGAACTGCTGGAAAGCTGTCTACTGGAGAGTGCTCTCTTTAGTCTACACCTAATATAAGAAGATCTTCGTCAGTAAATAGGTAATGGGGTAAATTAATAGACCTTTAGGCATAGAAAGGTATTCTTGAGACAGCTGGAAGAACCCTAGACTTAACACTGCTTGAAAACTGCCTAATAAACTGTTTTCTTATTTACATTGTTGAAGTTTAGAGGACGCCTTTCGCTCTAAGATAACCCTTTAGGTCGATGAAAGACCATAATGAGAAGCAAATTAAGCTTTTCCAATGCAACTCTATAATAAAGTGATCTTATCGGGCTGATTTTAATGAGATGATTTATTCTCAAGCATCAATCTATTCTTTGCAAATCTCTTGAAAAGATTATAACAACCTTAGTAAGAGTATAAAAACAACACCGACACAACCACAAAGTTGGCCACTTGTCGTCGTCTCCTTACAAAAAAAAATAAATAAAATAAAAGAAAACGTTGCAATTGCCACCAGCTGTTAAGATGCAAATGGAAACGGAGATTGCTGTAGGAGATTGGGGTTGGGAAATGAAGTAAAGCCACCTAGACAGAGCAAGGAAATGGAGCATCAGCATCAGCATCATCCTCATCATCGTCATCCATGTGCAATGCCAACGGCCACTTGACTAGGAAACAAAAGGAAATCTGAACATATTTCGGTGAGCAGGTGGGTGGCTTGCGGCCGAGTTCAACAATGGGAGCCTCTCTGAAATGTGTTAAAAGGATTTGCCAAAGGCTACAAAGGGAAATGTAACCGTTGTAGCTGAAAAAAGGGGTTCAGATTTGAAGTGTGCTGCAGCAGGAAATCGAGTGTAACAGTTGAAAAGAAATTGAAGAGGTTTACATATCGGTTGGGGGGGACAGCACAAAGAGACCGCTTCTTGTATGTTAGAAAACAGCATGTTAGAAATGGAAACGAATTCCAAAACGTACAAAGAGGAATGCTAGAATTTAAGGTATTTTTAAGGTTATTTAAAGTGGAACTCTGCAAATCAGAAACTAGAATCATAGATAAATACCTTAAAGAGAAGATTAAGAAAGTGTATTATAAAACAAGAGAAGAAGGCTAACTTGGGGTACCCAAACCTTATGTACCATTGGAGAAGTATAAAAAGGTAAGAAAACTCCAAAATGTATTACCTTCAGCTGTGGCAATAGGCAGCGAAGCAATCTTCTTTCTAATTACCTTTAAATATTTTGTGATGTACAAACACAAAATTCGTAAAACTGAGAGTATATGAAGTAAATCATCACTGTGAGCACTAAGAAGTCTAGTTGGAATATTCAAAGTGCAAGTTGGTCAAAATTAGGATCAAAGTTTGTATTTAACGAACTTCGTAGAGCGAAGAAAATCGACATTCGGGTTCAGAAAAGTACCAAAAATTAAGGGAAACCTTGCAAAACCTTGTTCGTAGTAGTCCGCCTTGGCCTATTTTTGCACTTCTTTCTGAGTTTAAGGGCTGCGCCTTAAGTTCTTGGTGTTTTCACTCTCATAGTCCTCCTCATAGTCTCCTAATGGGTTCTCTAAATTCTGTCAGTTTCTTCAGGTGATTCATAGTCGGCTTCAATACCAACAGTTGTCTCAGAATACATTGCCCCCTTTCCCATTCTAATGATCCTCCGGACCATGGACTATGTATATTAAGAGACTTGCTTGAGTTACACCTTTCCCTTCCCCTCATGACTACCAGATGCAGCCTAGTTTATAAACTGACTATGTGGAAATAATTATATCATCTAAACTTCACATATTCCTCATTATGTATACAAGATATTTCCTTCTATTCATTAATCTTATCTAAGACCTTTATGACCATGCAGAATGCCCTCAAATGTGTACACATTCCTAAAGGTATTTCTGTAAACATTTAAGTAGCTGCAATGGCCCTCCTTGGAACACTTTCAAATCTTTAACTCACACACACACACACACACACACACACATGCACACACACAGACGTGTTTTATTGCCCCGCCTGGAATGTTGCAGCCTTGATATCGGCATTGTAATCCTTTAGTCACTTCAGCAAACAAGTTGGCAGCGCCCAAATGTAAATCTTATTAGAATGCATATTGCAGGTATTCACATAGAGTGTGTGTGTGTGAGAGAGAGAGACAGAGAAAGAGGGAAAGATAAAGGCAAACAGGTAAAAAAAAAAGTAAAGGTAAAGTTTGGCAGCGGCAGATAAAGATACATCAGACGACACGGGGGAAGGGCAATGGCAGGGAGACAGACAAACAGATGGAACAGAACACGCAAAGTGCACAGGTAAGCACAAAAAAAGGAGCATAATGATGATAATAATGATGACAGGATATATACACACACACAAGCATACACACACATACTCAGGCAGTCAAACAGACCGACAGACAGACGGAGAAACACAGACAAAAAGTTGCCTCAAAAACTGAAAACGAAACCTGCACCGGCAGCTGCTGCTGCTGGGCCAATCCAAAAAAAAAAGAAGAGGAGAAGCTGATGATAAAGGGCCACAAAGGTGGAAGAGCAGGCAAAGAGACTGGCAAAAGATTCTTGAATTGAAATTCAATGTGCGTTTCTAGGAGTCTCCGGCGGACTGATAGGGCCGGGCCGCATGCTTGCCAAGGGTTTGTTGAGCATTTTATTACACAGACTTTGATGAAAAATAAATTCAAGAAAATTTGTAAGCTAAAACTCGTACAAAAGAGCTTTTTGCCAAAATGTAGTGAACTGTAAACGTGAAAGGTCAAAATTTAAGTATGAGACTTGGGGGAAAAGGTTGGGAAATTTGTGGAAAATGTAAGGCGGCTGATATAAGAGGTGTGTTAGAAAAGTAACGAAGTTTCGCGGGCAACGTACAATTTGATAAGGGATTTTGTTGTTGTTGTGTTGGTAGACATGTCCCGAACACAGTTTCAAGTACATAGCATGCTTAGTTTGTTTTTGACAGATAGAAAAGTTAGACGTATTTGTAGTGCTCAGCGAAATTCTAAGTAAAGAAAATGTTTACAAGTGGTCACACTCTTCCAAGATGACCGAGAAGATGCCGACGACGAACCTCGCTCTGAACGCCCCAGAACATCAACAACAGTGTTTGAAAATCATCGAATTACCATAAGAGAAGTTGTTGTTGTAGCCGATCTGGGATCTGAACATATATTCGGGGATAACATGTAAATAGAGGACAAGCACAATAGAAAGATAGAGAGAGACGTCTAAGCAACCACGTAGAAGCCGAGAAAGTTAGCTGCCTCGACCGGATTGGCCCACAGCGCACTTGAGGAGGTGCGCCGTGGTGTGGGGTTCGCTCAGGCATAAAAGGCAAATTGGGATTTACTCAGGCCAAAGTGGCTCGGGCGTGTCTCGAGAGTGTGGCTTCCACCATAGTTATGGGCGGTGGTCTGCTTCCCAGAACAACATTGGCTGCAGCTCTGCGAAGTGCCTCTGGAAAGGACTTGGTATGGACCTATCTTAAGCCAACTCTGATGTTCCCAATAGTGGTGTGATCCACCAAGTGACTGATAGACCATTATCCTGAGGTCAGGTCTGACTGGGACTTGGTGGTCGGGTGGCTAAGTGATTGGGGTGTGCGGGCAGCAGACAGGAGAGTAGGAACTGTTTGGTCAGCTTCACACAGTGCTCACGCACAGGGAGCATTTTCACTTATTGGTGGAGGTGGTCAACGGGGGCCATAACCTGCGCCATAAGAGAAGTTGCTGAGGATGTTGGCATATCAGTCTGAGTTCTGAGTTTTGATCAGAAGAACCGTTGCATGAGCATCACTCTGAAGGCCAAAAACAACACGACAATTATGCCTCAGCCACCATCTTCACCGGATTTGGTCCCCTGCGACCTCTTCCTGTTCCCAAGACTTAAAAGACCTATAAAAGGACGAAGATTTGCAACGATTGAAACAATTAAAACTGCATCGCTTGAGGAGCTCTAGGCTATATGTGGCTATGAGAAGTGCTTTGAAGATTGGAAAAAGCTTTGGCATAGTATTGAAGGGAACAATATAAATGTTGTTTCCATAAAGTCCATAAACACACCTCGTATACAATTTCAGCTAATTTCTCTAAGTGGGAGTGTCTAAGACTATTTTCGGCATAACGTAAGTTCATCTGAAGTTGAAAATTTATAGTTTTAGTTGGAAAACTTTGGTCAGCAAGTGGACAGTTGGACAAACATCACACTTCACTTCAGCAGGCTTAAATTGTGGCACAAAAGAAACACTGGGGTAAAAAAAAGAAGAGATGATAGAAGGTAAATAGAGAACATAAAACTTGGCTAACTGTAACTAGGCTTTTGTGGTTTTGCCTCTTGTTCCACTGGGCTGACTTTGGATCGTTAGTTTTTTATTTGCCTCGCTTGTGCGATTTTTTGTTCGAGAATTTGGCGCGCGACGCGCATTAAAAACGCGGCCAGGCGAGAATTGGAGAATCGGTTTGTCGAAACTAGAGCAATTTCCGTGAGTTCCCTCAACAATGGGCTACAACAGCAACAACAACCACAACAACAGCAACAACGATTACAATAATGCAGCATTTTCAACATTTGTCTGCAACATTTGTTTTAACGAACGTCCATTGAATGAAATAGAGTGAGAAAGGCGTAGCAGCAGCATATTGTACTATTAAATTAGTCAAAGCATGGTAAAGGGGGGAGAGGGGGCAGGGGGTATGGAAGTTGAGGCATGGTTATGTTGAAGAGGCGGCAGCAGCAGCAGCAGTCCAACCATATACATATGGCACATGCTGTGAGGATGAGACCCAACATTGCTGTTGCTGAAGATGATTATGGGATGGCATGGGATGGAAGGGGAGGGGATGGAGGAAACTTGCAACGTCAGCAACAGCAGCAGCGTGCAACAGAAATAAAAGCATAAGCAGTGCATATTAAATATGAAAAAAAAGAAGCTTCAAGTGTGTGTTGTATGGATTGCACAACACAGATTCATAGAGCGGAGAGCTTGTCGTGATTTCAGTCGTGACACGAACACGCAGATGATGTAATAAGACGTGTGTGTGTGTTGTATTGTGGGATGTCCGTTTAAGTTTCAGAAAACACGAATCGATCAAATACGACTTATAACCACATGATAAGGGGCTTAATTCGAGCTGTCATCCTCTCCTTTTCTCAGTTTTTCTCTCTCTTCCCTTTCTGTTCTGTCTGTCTTCTCTCTATTATCCTCCTTTTCGTGTCTTCCCTCTGTTATCCCCTTCCTCCTGTCTTTTCTCTGTTATCCTCTTCTCCCTGTCTTCCCTTTGTCTTCCCACTGTTTTCTCTGTGTTCTTCTAACGTTGCCCTGCTGTTTGCCCAATAAGAATTTTGAACAATTCTCTCTTTCTCTCGGTTTTTTCTGTCTATTATCTGTTTTCCTCCTCTCCCTGTCTTCCTTCTGTTTTCTCTGTGTTCTTCTAACGTTGCTCTGCTGTTTGCGCAATATGAATTTTGAACAATTCCCTCCAGAACTAACCCCATCCATGTGTCTAATGCAGCTGACGCCTTAACTGCAACGATGAGGTCCTGGGACCTTTCCAGCCAGCATGCGTTTTCAACAAATTTCAAACACGCGTCCATCTCTAACGTGCAACACATACGTATGCATGCAGTAGGCTCTCTTGTGGCGCTTTGTCTGGTGGTGGCAAGTTCATTGAACCTCCACTTTACAGTTCAGTAGTTTAGCGATTTTTTTCTTATATATATGGCACTGAGGCAAGCCTCCACCATGGCAGTGGTTGGTTGGGGGGCAGGGGGACTGGGCCAGCACGACTTTTTGGGGGCAACTTTGGCTTTTGGGAAAGCCAAAACAAGTCAACGCGCAGACAATGGCTGATGCAAAAAATAAATAGGCAAAAGGAAAGCTTTGTGAAATAATACTACTGTGCACAGAAACGAAGCCGACAAAAGCAACTAAAAAACTAATGCGATTTGTGGCAACAACAGCAATAACAACAACATCAACAACAACAACAGCCATAACAATCACACACAGATTTCTCATACAGGTTAGCATATACATTTGTGTGTACAATTTGCTGTGAGTTTATGAGGCGCCAATGGCCATAAAAGCAATCAAATCCAATTAAGAGCAAAAAACCAGAGAGACAGAGTGAGAGCGAGAGAGAGAGAGAGCAAAAACCGCAAAGAACTTTACTTTGTTACAATTCAAACGGAACTTCTACTCATACGAGTCGATGTGTAAATGGAAGCAGCGGCGGCAACAACAATTTGCAAAACAAAACTCAGCCAACTTTTGGACCAAACAAACATGAGACAGCAGCCGCAATGAGACACAAGACACAATGCCTAACGGGGGTGGAGGGAGGTGCTACCATACAGTAAAGCCAGGCAAACACACAGACAAACAACCGCCAAAACTTTGCCGCAAAAGAAAAAAACAACAACAATAACAACAACAGCAACCAGGGACCAAAGCAGCCACTAAGAGAGTAGAGCGCACTTTGACCAGCAGCTGTTAACTACAACACAACACTGCACAGTGGTTAGGCAGTTGATGAAAATGTCCAACTATTTTCAAGATAAGTTTTGGAATGTATTGAAAAGTATGTGTTAACTTTGAAGTTGTTGAAATTGTGTAGGAAATAGGTTAATTGAGGGCGATGGCAAATGTTTGAGATGACTTAGTCCAGTTCATTGTCTCATCGTTCGCATTGCGAAAGATGTTACCTTTGGCTTGCCGAATAAATACGTTGATATTGTTAATATATAACCGATCTAGATCAAATCTGTTCGATTGGCGTGGGGCTACAGTAGATACAAGGGATAGAAGACGAATTTGCTTTGTTTTGGATGAAAAACGGAAAAGTTATGCCACTAAGTGTTCATTCCGGAACCACCGGATATATGGGACCTATATGATATAGTTGACCGATCGTGATCAGATCAGGCCAGTTTGCGTAGGGCTTCCTCAAACGAATATAAACCGAATTTGGTTTGATTTGGATGAAAAACACCAGAGTTACCTCTGAAGTGTTCATTCTGGGACAATCGGTTATATGGTAGTTGTCCGATCAAGAGAGTATGAGCTTAAGCAGTTTACCCTTAAATATGATAGTGTTATATATGATACAAAGAAGGCCCCACCCGGTTTAACCAAAGCAAATTCCCCAAGCGTATCATTTGCCCAAAACAAACAAACTTTGCTTTTGTTATCTCCACCTCAGTCTGTTACTTATCGAGTGTCCCAAAGCAATAAGTGGATTCATTCAACTCTCACATCATTTATTTATTCCATGTACGAAATTATAGCACATAACACATTCATTCTTATCCCACTGTGCCCCAACAACAAATGCTGATGATGCTCTCTAAAGTTATATGTAACTACAAGTGTTGTGGGGTTGTTTGCTAATGGAACACAATGCACACAATTCCATAGGGCGGCGGCTGCTGTAAATGGATATACAAGAGGCAGGGGGGAGGTGAGGTGCTCGGATAGCAGAAACGACAGTACAATCATTATACACTAAGTTGTCGCTGTCTGCAGTGCATTGAGAATAACGAACAACAACTAAAATAACAAAACAAACAACAAACAGTAGCAGCAGACAGACAGACAAACAGACAGAAAAAAACCAGAACAGAACAAAAGCTATATATATATATATATATATATATAAGCTGAATGAATCTGGAATACTCTTTGGTTAGAACATGTCATTATAGAGCAGTGGTTTGGAATCAGTTATATCCTCGGCAAGCCTCAAAACTGCCCTAATCTAGTGGTTTATCTGACAAATGTGTTCTTTATGTTATAGATGAGCACTAAGACGCTGTTTTACTAAATTCCATCTGGAAATATGTCAAAGTTGGGATCAAAACTTTGCTTCCAGAGTGATTTGAATGCCAAATTTATTATATGGGTGAGCACTAAGCAGCTGTTTTACTAAATTCCATCTGCAAATATGCAAATATGTCAAAGTTGGGAACAAAACTTTGCTGCCAGAGTGATTTAAATGCCAACTTTAGCTCTAACTAGATATCCTATTATATGGGTGTGCACTAAGGCGCTGTTTTACTAAATTCCATCTGCAAATGTGTCAAAGTTGGGATCAAAACTTTCCTGCCTGAGAGATTTTCCTGTCAAATATGACTCTTCATTTAGATATCCTATAATATGGGTGACAACTAAGCAGCTGTTTTACTAAATTCCATCTGCAAATGTGTCAAAGTTGGCATCAAAACTTATTCCTCAAAGCTTAAACAAGGAAAGTTGGTCTTCAGGTAAAACCGCTGACATTCCTATAAAATGACAGCACCCTCTGCTCTGGAAGTGTATTCCACCAGGCAACCAAGGCATGCCGACAACAGCTTAACACAAGAAGAAGAAGAAGATGAAGCTGCAGAGAAAGAGCTATCCCAGCAAAGACCAGCAGGGGATGAACAGAGCCTGGAGTTGGTGGTGGAGTAGGAGTAGGAGTAGAGTAAAGCATGTATTGGGTCTCCATTCCCAAAAGCATGGCAGTGGCAGTTACTGCCTCGTATAAATTTAAATTTGCGCGCAAACGGCATCCACAACAGCATCAACCATAACAACAACAACAACAACGTCATGGAATGCCAAAAGTGGGCAATAAAACCAAAATGCGTTTTCTTTTGGGGGTTGATGCTCTGCTCTGCGAATTCTTTTGGTATGCTGCGAGCCGTTTTGGTATTTTGGGGATGTTTGCTTGCTTGTTTGGTGGGAGGGGGAGGCGGAGGGGAGTAGCGGGTGAAGAGGTCGAAAGTCGTTCATAACAAAAAGTAGTAAAAACGAAAAGAAAAAAAAGCAAGTGGAAATGCTGCTGCAATTGAGTGTGCTCGACAGTGAGATGACTCTGTAAGCATGAGTTGATGAGAGAGATATGACATTTGCTCTACTTTTTTAAGAGATAAAAGAGGTTAGATTTCTTGACTTGATGATGAAAATGTGGAGTACAAGTGCTACTTAGAGTTATAAAGCAAAACAAATCAATGTTTTAGTGGCCTGAAATCATGGATTGGCAAACTATGCAGAAAGTGTAGGTGACGTTGTGGCGCCGCCATGCATAACAAGACGGCGAAGGGACGAACTAAAGCATAACACGTCTTTAAGCATATTTCGTTCTGTGTTCTCCCTACCCCATATAGCCATATGATATAGTTGTCCGATCCGAATCAGTTTTGGTCAGGAGTCCAGGAGGCTCCCAAAACTGATTTTAACCAAATTTGGTTCAATTCGGATAAAAAACTTCCAATTTTGTTGTACTAAGAGTTCATTCCGATTAGGTCGGTTGTATGGGAGCTATATGATATAGTGGTCTGATTCGGATCAGCTTTTGTCAGCAGACCAGAAGGCTTCTAAGACTGGCATGTACCAAATTTGGTTCAATTCGGATGAAAAACAAGCAATTTTGTTGTACTAAGAGTTCATTCCGAATGGATCGGTTGTATGGGAGCTATACGATATAGTGATCCGATCCGGATCAGTTTTGGTAAGCAGACCAGGAGGCTTCTTAGACTGACATGTACCAAATTGGATTCAATTTGGATGGAAAACAAGCAATTTTGTTGTACTAAGAGTTCATTCCGAATTGGTCGGTTGTATGGGAGCTATACGATATAGTGGTCCGATCCGAATTAGTTTTGGTCAGGAGTCCAGGAGGCTCCCAAAACTGACATGTACCAAATTTGGTTCAATTCGGATAAAAAACTGCCAATTTTGGTGTCCTAAGGTTCAATTCGAATTGTTCGGTTATATGGGAGCTATATGATATAGTGGTCTGATCTAGACAATTTTGACATATGAGCAGCTTACGACAGAAAGAAGTCTATGGTCAAAATTTCAGCGCGATAGCTCTAAAACTGAGAGACTAGTTCGCATAGAAACAGACGGACAGACAGGTAGAGCGGCATGGCTATATCGACTCGCCTTGTCATGCTGATCAAGAATATATATACTTTATGTGGCAGAAGATGCTTCTTTCTATGCCTAACAAATATCGTGACAATACTAAGACAGACCTTTGAGACAATAACCACTCTCACATCTTCACAAATTGTATATACCTTCACTCCCTTTGGAGGAACACGCAGTATAAAAACTTCGTAGTAAGAAAAAGTCTCTACAGAGGGTGCAAAAATCTTTACAAGCATACAAAATATGTATATGTATATATATATATATATATCAGCTATGGAAGTATGTATTTCAATTACATGACAACAAAAACAACAATAACAACAACAAGAAGAAAAAACAAAACAAAAAGCAAAGAACTTCGTCTAGACATTGTCTGCTCTGCTGGTAAGCAGATAAAAATATTTCAAACCCAAAGAAAAAATGCAAAAATACCAGAATATTGTCATAGTTTTTGTTATAACTCTCCCTCCCCCCCCCCCCCCCATGTTGCTGCGTGTGAAATTCAAATTTAATTTGATAAGGAAGCGAAATTTTGTTATGGTTTAAATGATAAGATAAGGAAATGACCAATGCTCAGCATAAATTTCACAAAAAATATAGTAAACATGGCATGTCTAAGTTCAATTTAAACCAAATTTTATAAAGGAAAGTGAGGAGGAAGAAATTGTTTATGTTGGAAATGCATGAAACAGCGAAATAATATGGAAGACAATTGCTCCAGATGTTGTTGATTTAAGTGCACTAAAGATATAGCTAACAAGAGCAGAGCTAACACAGATATGATTTGCATAATTATGGACTGGGACGAGATATGATTGTGTTAACACGATATTTATAATGCTTCAATGGAAGCATATGGGGGGTTGAGTAAAAGTAGATGTATTTTTCAAGAGCTGTCAAGGAGAACTCTAGAGATTTTGATAGTTTCATGTGTGAAGAGCTGTCATGATATTTTTAGTGGGAACACTTCAATTTATAGTTTAATTTAGACACTTTTTTCGAGGAAGCCATGAATAATACTTGGCCTACTAGATTTGAGGTGGAGCAAATGTCGAAAAGTCAATGATTTCAAATCTCGCAGCTATCAGTAAGCGCTTTTGTGGAACCCTCAAAATACTTAAAAAAGGCTTCAAAAGGGGATTTCCTTTCTAGTAGACGTTGATTTCCTCTCTGTGCTGATAATATGGTAGACAAATTAGCAAATGTTAAAATGTTGATGGTTTCAAATCTCGAATGAATCATTAGACGCTTTTGTTGAACTCCCAAAACACCTAAAAAACGCTTCAAAAATGGATTTCTTTTCTAGTAGACGTTGACTTTATCATTGTGCTGATAATAATGTAGACAAATGAACCTGAAAATTCAAGTGCTTACACATACATTTCTCCAAATCTCTAGAGATTTCCATGAGACTCCCCTATTTGATTGTTTTTCAGCTTTTATAACATTCGGGCAGTTTATATATGAAAATTATCCAAGTCAAACATATAAAGACGTGAAAGTTTGGGTCTTGACTGATTCTATATCAAAGCAAAGTTCAAACTATAAGAGCTACACGGCTGAAATTTTCACAGAACTTCTAGTTTGTGGCGTAGTTATAGAATAAGAAGACATTTTAAGAAATTAGGAGAGGAAATGGGTCAACATCAGGATTTATATAAAAAATTTAAGGGAATTCGTCATATATGTGAGGTACCAGAGCACAATTTTGGTATATTTTGGGATATGGGTAAAAGCAAAACGACTGTTTTATACAAAATGTAAGGAATTCCTAATAGATTTGCTTATGTTTATGAAGTACAGGGCACAATTTTGGTATATGGGTAAAAGTATGAAGACCTTTTTCATAGAATGTTAGAAAATTTGTAGTATATTTTCATTTCTTCAAAAGAACAGGGCACAAATTTGGTATAAGAAGTCCCTTCTGTAGGAAAGGTGATATTTGTTATTCGTCAAACAATGAGAATTGGTATTTAGAGGCACATAAGACCAAGCCCCGCCCCAAAATGGGATAAGCGAAGTAAAAACATTTGAACGGGAATTCATTGCGCATCCCCAAAAGTTACTTTCATGTCCTTACTCTGTCCCATCTCTTCTTTCATATCTAGATACTTTAATTTCTATCAGATATCGCACACTATTCTATATGTAAGGGTATTTAAGCTTCGGCTGTTTGAACTGAGCTTTTGTATTTATTTAATTTCATTTCACTTTTTGATGTTTACGATTTGATTTGATTTGATTTCATTTCACTTTTTAGCATTTTTGTTATATTTCCTCAGGTTTCTTTTATGAGCATTTTTATGCTCCCTTTTTCTTCTTCTTCTTCACTCAGAAATATTTGTTTATATTTTTTGTTAATTTCACACTTTATATGTATATTTGTTTATTTAACATAAACAATATATATTTATGTTATTATTGATTTCACTTTTTGTTGAATGATTTGGTATTTTCTCCCATAGATTTCTTAAGTAATACAATGCCTAGTTGTTGTTGTTGTTGTTGTTGTTTTCTTTATCTATCATTGGGCACCTGTGAGGCGGCTGCCTTTTGTGTGCTTTTGCCTCATTTGAAAAGTAAAAAAAAACAAAACAAAACAAAAAAAAACGAACAGCATTTTCAATTCACATTCACACGTGTGCAGCAACACAAATTTTGAACAAATTTTCTGTAGGAATTTATAAAAATTTATGCACAACAATGCGGTGTGTGAGAGTGAGCGAGATAGCAAGTGCCTCGTACACACACTGATGCCGATGCTTGCTGATGCTGAGAATGGGACGGCGGCTGCGGCTTGGCGGCTAAGTAAAGAAGTTGAAAAACCGGATTTTCCTTTATAGTTGTAGTTGTTGTTGCCATTTGCACTTTATTTTCGATTTTAAGTTAACTTTTAGTATTGTGGGAAACCAAAAATTTATATGGAAAACACAACCCACACAAGTTTTTGTTTCTTTTTTTTGTTTTTCCTTTTTTTTGGTTATCCACGGCGATCGCCGCCGACAAAGCAGCTGCTTGTTGATGTTGCCATACTGCTTCTTCTTCACATTCTTTTGGTTGCTTTTTCTTTCTTTACTTTTTTGTTTACTTGCGCTACTGTTTTTTGCTTCTCCTCTTCTCACTTACACTTGTTTGCAGCTGTTGTTTGCAAACTTTTTATACACACTTTCATTTTATTCTTTATGATTTATTTAATACATTTTCAATGCAGAATAGAATGCACACTTACACATACACATACACAACGCACGCACGTACGCACGCTCACTCAACACACCGCTTAGCAAAACCGCAAAGATAACAAAATACCGAAAGCAAAATGCAAAGAAAGAGCGGAAAGGTGTGCGTTGTTTATTTGCACATTTGCTTTAACAAATATTGTTAACAAATTTATCAAATTTCTGACCGAACGCTGCGTGAATCTGCTTCGACGACTATTTGTTGTTGTCTAAAACGCGAAAACAGAAATTTAGTTTATTTAGCTAACAACAAAGGCACCCTGTTCAATTTGACTTGCTCAATGTTTGGCTCACTCGCGGCGAGCATCAAGCGCGGGCTGACAAACAAGCTGCGGCATGTTTAAAACATGGGACAGAGAGAGAGACACAGGCACTCTACTCTCTGAGAGCATTGCTTTTGTATTGAAATTTATTGCATGCAAGCCTGAGACAAAACACACACAAGAAAACAAAAAAAAGAAAAGATGCAAAAGCATAAAAAACATAATGCATAAAAAGATTTTAATTAGCTTGGCGGCGGGGTGGCCGCCGTTTATGCATGTGTAATAATAAAAAAGAATATAAAAATATTAATTAAATTATGAAAAATGAGGTTTCCATAAGTTTTCTTCCTACTTAAATTAAAAACTTTTTTGAATATTTTTAATTATTTTGATAAAAGCTATAAAAGCAGCTTAACTATTTGAAACCGTTGTTATTTTAATTTTAATAGATAAAAATGTAAGAAATTTAGCTAATTTTCAATATATATTTGGATATTAATATGAAATAAATTAAGAAAATATTTAAGAAAATGTATTTTTAATGAAAACGTTTGAGTTTTGTGATGAAAAAGTGTTGTCCTTAATGACTGATTGGGGAACAAACTAGAGCTGGAACCATACGAGCTAGGAGGGTAACATCAGCATGAACTAAGAATCCTTTTAACAGGACGTTGACGTACAATGAGCTGCACGGTTAAGTGGAACCTCGATACCAAGCTCAGGCTAGAAGCGCCCAACTCCCGCCCAGCCGGCCGAGGGGCGCAGCCGCATAAATCGCAAAAAACGCAGACTCGCTCGTTCTTGTTCTTGTGGTGTTGTTCAGGGGGAGGATTGTTAGCCAGATAGTGATAGTGTGAACAAATGGTTCCTCAAATGAGAACGCTGACGTTCGACAGCTTTCTCGAATTGATACAAAACGTTCTTGAAATGGGAACATATCGTGCTTGATGTTTCCCATAACCTTGCTATAATGATCCCAAAGCGTTCGAGAAGTGAGAACAAAAGTCCGTTCAGAAACTGAGAACATCGTTCACGATATAGGACAAAAAGGGATTAGCGTACTATTGAGAAGGGAAATATTGATTTTGTGATGATTTTTAATGATCTTTTTCTTAGTGTAAACGTCCTCCAGAAGGTGCTACTTCACATCCTTATACGTTCTAACATGGACTTAGAAAGGCGACACTATAAACCGCACTTTTAACAGAAATAGAGAATCGTCAGTTGAGAGTGAGGCTTGCCTTGGCAGTGACCCGGATAGATTCAGACCCAAGTTTGATACAGAATAGCTTTAGTCTGGACCGAGATTGGTATAGATCGCAGTTACATAGAGAAAGCTTCCTTCACGATATAGGAGACAACTACTCCTGGAAGGAAAATAGTGATTTTGTAATGATTTTGATACTGTAGTAGTTCCTTTGTAATTGAAACAACACTTAGTGGAAACTATAAGAGCTACGAGACTGAAATTACATTCTATTGCTTGAGCTAATCCTTTGAAAGCGTCGAGGTCAACGTTTATATGGGAACGTAAGGAAATTCTTTAAATCTTTGTATCTATTTGAGACGCTTGTTATACTTGAGCTCAATTATGGGAAGAATCAGAGCTAGATTCTCCTGGGAGACATCCTCCCTTATGTCCTCAAGTTACCTGTTACCTTTACCCTACTCTGACTAGGCCAACTCAAGGGAGAATTCCATTTGAGTCTTATTTTAGAACAGGTCAACCAAAACATCTCTGGCATTTATAGTAACTCATATAAAACCTGATTCACAAATATTTTAATTTAAAAATTTCCACACTCACACACACACTCACACACACTCACACACATCTACACTTGGGCGGCCACAAAAATGTTGGCTTTGCCTTTGCCAAAAGCCATTTAAAATCCATTTACATTCCACTTAACCGAAAAACAACAGCGGAAAACTATAGCCAAATATTAATGCGTTTCCCAACCCCGCCACTATCATCTACCTCACCTCCCCTCCCAATCCCCAGTAGCCACTGGTCAGCCAATGCATACGTAAAATCAGAAAGGAAAGGAAAACCAGAACCCCCATCCCTATAGCATATCATATCAGGCAACTCTTTATGGGAATACGTCGTAGACCATCTGCCCCTCCAGACTGAGTGTGTTTTTTTGTAAAACAAATAAAACTGTTTAGATTTCTGAGGCATTTGCTTTGTTTTTCCACTTTAAAAGTGATTTCCACGCAACAATAACAACAAGAACAAAACACGCAATGAATATAAACAAATGAAATTCTTGAAAAGGCATTTCCCAAATCGAAACAAATCTATTGGATTCCATGAGCCACCAGTGTCGGCTTTTCTATTTATAATTGGCAACTCAATTTATTTTTGTTTGCATTTTCGTCTACATACTCAGAGAGAGAGAGAGAGAGAGAGAGATGGTAGATAGACAAAAACACACACCGACTTGGTGGTAAATGTATAACAGGAAACGGAAGCATCACTAACACTAACACTAACACAACAATACACACTAGTGGTGGTTGTGTGGGGCAGGCAGGCAGGATGTGGGGGGCAGACAATACCAAAATATTGCCGGCAAATGCAATGCGCAGGCGTTAAGAGAGACAGAGAGAGAGACTACATTTTGTTGAGAGAGCGTTAAAAAAACAACAACAGTTTGAGAAGTTCTGGCAGTTTGAAAAGCTGTGTGAACAGTTTGGCACAAACAGAGAGAGAGACTAATTTGCTGTTAAATATAGCATGCGAGAGATTTGTCACATGCATAGCGACTCTAAAACTGTTTTGTATGTGTTTTAAGCATTTTCAATTTTGATAAATATTTAATTGAGTGTTTTTGTTGGGGGGAGCGGGGGTGGACTGCTTGAGATGATTGTTCAATTTGGTTTACTTTGAACATAGTCTAACACATTTGATATCTTAAGGTGGAGCCTTAGTAAATTTGATACAGCTTAGCCTAACATATGAAATTGATTGGGAAATGTATAAAAATCAGTGAATTGGTCAAAATTGTTCATATATAAATCTACTATATATACTTGAATTTTATAGAATCTAACCAGTAAATGCCATCCAGTTCGATCCAGAACAATATTGAGAACTCAACTGAGGTCTTTCAAAGCAAATGTATAGAGCGGGACTTTCATTACAAAGAATTCATTCCAAAGGAGACTAAAGTATGGATGCTATATGATAAAAGTAGTAGCCTGATCCATATCAAATCGTGTCAGTCTGATGATGTAGGTAATGTAAGACACATATAGGTCGAATTTGATTCGATTCAAGTAGAAAACCCATGCAAAAGTTGGCCATGGTTTGGACTTCCCCAAAAGTGGGCGTCCCACACCGAATTCAACTGCCTACAGATATATAGAATTGGCAGACTTTAAGTCTATATCTATTAAGGTCTCCGTTATGTAGATGGACGGACGGTCTTGCTGATAAAGAATATATATGTCGCAGATTCGTAAGTCAATATGAGATGTTGTCCGTATCTTAAAGAAGCCGTAATTGCATAACATTGGTTAAACTTAACATTATCTGTAAAAGTAACATGAGAGAACTATGTTGAATGAAAGAAAAGAAGCAGAGTAGAGAAGCTACACACATTTTGAGTGTTGATAAATGAATCTGTAAAAGTAACTTGAGAGAACGATGAAGACAACTTTTGAATATTGATAAATGCATCTGTAAAAGTAACATGAGAGAACTATAATGAATGAAGTATGCAGAGAAGTATATCAATATGAATCTGTAAATTAGTGACAAATCATAGGTTTGGGTGAAAAAGAACTCTGACTGAGTGGGACGCTGCTATCGAGTGAGAGAGTTGGCTATATGAGCAAGATAAGAATAAACAGTAAAAGTAATATGAGAGAACTATGTTGATTGAAATGAGTCTGCAGAGTAGAAGAGCTGAGAGAAGGAGTAGGGAACTGCTATCCAGTGAGAGAGAGAGAGAGATAACTATATGAAGATAGACAAGAACAATCTCAAAAGAAGTTAACGTTATTGAATGACAGTGAGATCGGTAGAAAATGAAGGCAAGGGTAGATAGCAGATAGACAGGAAATCGGTCAGTTGATCGGGAAGCGGATGTATTATCTAATATCAAGAGGGAGATCTGAACAGGAACACAAGATCTACATAGTTGAATACTAAGTTTTCCAGGCTTGCCAACCGTAACCAGAGGTCCGATCCTTGAGCTTGATTTCCACTAAAGTATTTTACAGCTGCAACCTTAAAAAACTCTGATATCATCTTCATTCTGGTAATATTTCTGTTTAACAGTATGATAGAATCTCAAATCTTAAAATAAAGTAGAAAATTTGAGATTTTCAATGTAATATCTTCATTTCTTGTTTGGAGTAGCGGGCTCAAGGTCTTGAGTGAACGAAAAAACTATGACTTTTTCTAATTCCACTGACATTGAAATACCTTAGGAGTCTGTGATTTCGCCCTTATCTCACTGTATTTGACAACAGCACAAAATTGATATAAAATACTAAAAATTGAACCTAGGCTGACTGTACAGACTGTTGCAAGACCTGTCAGAGTCTATCATCAGAAGTCTTCCAGCTTAACAACTCAATCTTATGTCAGGCGGGGCTACCTAATCATTTCAAAACTAGAACCCAATGGGAACTCCAATTGTGAAACGACAAAAAATTCTTGATATAAAACTGCATTCCATAAAAATGCAAAATGCTAAATCTTTTCAGACTTGGAAAGTAGAGCAACCTAGAACAAACTTACTGCCATCATTCATGCAACTGTTGGCTGTGCCACTTCTCCTTTCTACCCGCTCCCCCCCCCCCCACAATAAACATAGCTCGTCTGAGCTTTTCTTAAAGGCAAAATTAACTACGAAATCTTGACAAAGATGCCGCCATTTATCCCTGCCATGTTTATCTCTTTCTTTCTCTAACCCTCTCCCTCTCTCTCTCTTTCCTTCTTGATTTCTTTAGCTGTGGATATGCTTCAATGCAGGCGCTGCCAACTTAATTTATATTGTATTTAAAATGCAAAATGTGCAGCAACAACAGCAACAACAGCAACAGCAACATCAACACAAAGGAGCAATAGAATATAGAAGCTCCGGCTGGCAAGCTGCTTTAATTTAACAACTTGACAAATTGAATGTTTGTTGAGTTCAAAAGGAAAATGGACGAAACGAAACGAAATGAAACGAAGAATGAAAGAACTGAAGAATACGTGGACGTGGGCAAAGACGAAGACTGAAGGAAAACTGCAGCTAAACAAAGGAAAGGCAACATTGAATGCATAACTGAAATGTAGCTGCAGTGTTGGGTGGGATAAACTGAGCCAGGGGAGGAGAGGAGGACGGGAGAAGATGCTTTAAAGAAGTTACACTTGGAAAAGAAGGCACTTGGATTGGGCTGATACTGTAGGAAGAACACAATCAATAGCAAAAGTTAAATGAACAGACTTTGGCATCGTTTGTTCATACAGCAGGCTCGAGGTCAAGTCGTTATAGTTAAAGCTCATTATAATTGTACTCTAGTTGAGTAAGCGAGTATGTATATTGTATATCGACTATAGCGTTCGTACTTGTTTGTATATTGAAGTCCAACGGACAACCAAACTTAAGGCGCTTCTCACCATGTAACAGCAATTGCCATATAGCAGAATTTATAGGCTTCTTAGGTTGGGCAGACAGAGGGCAATGTTTCGGGGTAGCCACACAATCCCATCATCAGTGACCCTTTTAGCACATAAGGCAACTGTTCCAATTTGGTTTGATTTGGATGAAAAAAAAAGGTTTTCAAGTAAATGTTCATTCCGGAACAATCGGTTATATGATAGCTGTATGATATAGTTGTCTTATCAGACTGAATTTTGAACTCAACTAGCTTGCAGACAAAGGAAAAATCTGCTAAAAATTGCAGCTCTGTCCAATCCCCTCTTCCTGCTGAGTGCAGCATTATCAATTTCAGTGTCGATGTGAACCTCGTGCCTGAGATACTGTGAAGAATTTTCTTCATTGAAAGAAGTCATGTCGCTCATGTCACCATCGCTATTTCAAATAATACCAGTGAAGCTTACTATCGTTACCTCAACTAACACCAAGAGCGAGGCTTCCTGAACACAATGGAGCTGAAGAAGGCTCTAAAGAAGCAGATCCAAAAACAAGAAGCTGGTGAAGTAGTTGGCTAAGTCATAGGATGAATTTCGGTCTTTCGAGTCGCTGATTAAGCAGGCTACATTGGTTGAACTTCGATCTCAGCAGAGCTATCCTGCTGTCTCATCAATAGCAGTCATTCTCGGGGAAACTTTGGGACACAAAGTCCAAAGAAGACAACGCTACTGAACCAAGCTGAGTTTAGCCTCGTTGTTCAAGAAGAACTCGTTCCTCAACCTTGGACTGACCATATCTAAAATGATATCAAATTAAGTGAGAACAATTTCCCTAAGTGTAGCTGGCAAGCGGGAAACTGAGCCCTGAAAGGGACACACTGAATAGAAAAACAGCCGCCTCCGCCTTCGCCTCGTCCGAGCTGCCGAGCAAAACTTCTGGCCACGATTGCAGCACAATGGCTGCTCCTGCTCCTTCTGCTGCTGCTGCTGTCACACCCGCTGCTACTGACACTCACTTCACCGAAGAAAATAGTTAAGCCCAGAAGAAATTCCGGCAGAAATCTCGATTCGCCGAATCTCAGTAATTGCGTTTGCAAAAAAAAAGCAACACAAGTTACACAAATTAACATTGCCAAAGGTCAAATTGCAATGTTGTTGGGGAAATTTTTGATTGCTTCCGTTTTGGCCTTAGCCAAGGTAAATATGTAGCAATAAAAACAAATAACAAGCAAATAAATGACAAAAAACAAATACAAACAAATACAACAAAACAACAACTAAAAGCGCACGCCCTTTATTACAAATGCAACGCACGAACCTTTGGCAGGCCATAAAGACTTTGTTTTGGGCTCAAACAAAATTAAAACGAGCTGCCGAAAATAGAGGATGATAGAGACGGGACGCACGCCCACGTAGTAGATGTGTGTGTACGGGACGTGCCACGGTCAATTCTCGGCAGACTGACTGGTCAAGCTGTTTGCCTATAAAACCGTCAAATGTTTCATATTGTTCATCATATCAGTTTGTGTTCTCAACAAATCGAAACAATCAAAACCATTCAACATGTTCAAGCTTGTGAGTATACGGAAGTCTATCAACTATATAAGCTATAAAGGATGTTTGTCAAGGAGTAGGAAGTGTGTGGAGAAAAAGGATTAATTTGAAAGTGATTGAAATATATGGGAGGAGGCGTGTTTCCATTTACACATTTGCGGAATTCAAAGTGTTAAATTTTTGGAAGTGAAAATTCAAATTTGGTTGGAAAGGGAAAGAAATTACAAATTCTTAAGAAATTCCATAAATTCCATAATTCAAAAAAAAAAAAATACTATAAAAATACTGAAAAATCCTGGACCATAAAGGAACCGAATCTAGGTTATGTAGAAAACGCTTTGGTATTTGTTGAAAGATTTTAAAACGATTTTATAAAGAAATTTTTGTCAGCTAAAAGTATCGAAGTCCACTGAGATCAAAACCGAAGTTTCCAAATATAAAAATCGATGTTGTTCGATGGATAGGGATGAATTTCGATACATCGATGTTTTCCGATGTTGCAAAAACAGTTTTTTTGGCTGAAAAGCGACATTCCGACTGTACGTCACTGTAATAGGCGTAATCCGCTCCTATGACCATTGCTTGATCAGGTAAAAAAAAACACTTTTTGCCACAGAAGCAGCAAATGTCACGCGACTGCGACCTGCTATATCAGTAAACAAATGACTGCCTCTAAAATTTTGGGATTTTCCTTTGATTTTGGACAAGGACTGGGACAAGAAATGGGACTGCACCAATTCGAGTGTTACGCTCATATCCCAACAATGCAAAAAAGGCACTAGCAGCGGCTGCTTATATCCCCCTTTCACCTGTTAAGCTTCAAGCACGTTCAGGTCACCCATTGAAGCAGCAGCAGCATCAAGCACATGTATTAGTGGGAGGGAGGCAGAAACATTCTTATTCAACCTGGCTGAAGTAAATTATAAAACTGAAGTTAAACGTAAATTCTAATTCTGACGTTGTTTCTTAACCGATTTTAAACAAAATTTGGTTGCTTCAAAGATAATAGTCAGATTTATAAGTGGTTTTAATTACACACTACCTTGAAAATTGGAGGAAATATCGAATTAGGGGGCGGGAGGGCGCGTGGCAAAATTTTAAAACAAACTTCATCTGACGCCGCCCCACGAGGAGAGTCTACATACCAAATTTGGTGAGTCTAGCTCTTATAGTCTCCGAGACCTACGTGATCATACAGACGGATAGGGCTAGATCGACTCGGCTATTGATGCTGATCAAGAATATGAGGTCGGAGGCGCTTAATTTGCCTGTTACCGTCGAAAGCATCGATACATCGAATAGCATCGACGCTTTTGGACATGAATATATTGCAGGCAAAGGAATCCCAAAGAAATCATCTTGGTCTTTATCTCACCGCGTGCACTTTGTCAACGTTTTTAGAGATGTCAACGTTTTTAGAGAGCAAAAATTGTTGGACTTATGGTAACTTTTCCTTGAAGGCTCACAGCTTTCACTTACAATTTTCGTCTTAACATTTGTTAAATGCTGACGATTTGGTTTTAAGAGTCTTAGATAATCTTACTTCCAAAAATCAAAGCCTTATAACTAACTGAACTATTGTGCAGATTTCCTAAGCTGCCTCTTTTAGCTACTCTCGTTGCTATTTTTGTAGTTATTTAACAATTTCTGAGACTTGAGCTGCCCAGTTTCAAAGGACCAGGGATGTGGAAGTCTCATATCAAAATTATACCTCATTTGGTTAGCCTGAAAGGAATACTGAAAGCTGAATACAAGTATTATCCTATTGAGCTTATCTTGTAGGGAAAATGTTATCAAAACCTAAGAAGTGGGCGTCTCCTTCTACATCAACCGGAACCAAAACCTTTTAGAAAGTCAACATCTTTATCCACAGTTTTATTTAACAATTTCTGCTCTTAAGATTCTTTAAATCATTTCTAATGATCCTCTTCTATCTTCTCTTCTCCCACAGTTCGCTCTCTGCCTGTTCGCCATTGTTGCTCTGGCCGCTGCCAAGCCCCAATTCCTGGCCACCGCCTACACCTCTCCCGCTGTTTATGCCGCTGCCACGCCCTATGCCGCCGCCTACACTGGCGGTGTGTACGCCGCCTCGCCCTATGCAGCTGCCTATACCAGTGGTGTCTATGCCTCGCCGTATGCCTACAGCTCGTATCCCTACAGCTCCGTGTATCTGAGACGCTAAGAGGAGGCGAATTATCTAACACATTTATCGAATGACCACTGTTGACGACCAGAAAATGAACAAATATATATAGACTCCAGCTGCATGCATGCCGCAGAATGAACAAATTGCGTTTAACTGTGTTTGCGGATACATTTTTGGTTTAAGCTTTTAATGGATATCTACGCAGATAGACCAGATACTATATAGATATATATATAGTATATTTAGTTTGTTGAAAGCATAGCAAAATCATATCGAGGGATTTTAAAATATTTACGAGCGAAAATGTTTAGAGCAATTTCCGATGCTGCCAGCTCAACTCGTATATCAT
Source organism: Hirtodrosophila duncani (assembly GCA_037043425.1). NCBI lineage: Eukaryota > Metazoa > Arthropoda > Insecta > Diptera > Drosophilidae > Hirtodrosophila > Hirtodrosophila duncani. Next base: position 5,586,246 of record JBAMBM010000821.1, on the reverse strand, counting down.
GTTGCACTGCAAATGAAGCGGTGCTAAAGGGGGAGGGGTGCGGCGGCGGCGGCTTAAGAGCAGTACTGGGTCAGCTGTCGTTTGCATCCGTCGCGTTGCGCTTATAAAATGTGCAAATTATGGCAACTGAAATTATGGCACGACAAACGGGGGGGTTGTTGTTGGTGAAGAGGGGTAGGCAAGCATACACACACAAACACACACACTCTCAAGGCTGCTAACACACTCTCCTACACATGCCTTCACACACGCAAACACGAAACACAAGCATGCCAACACGCCGCCGCCATTTGCATATTGTGTGTGAGTCTCCATAGCATGCTTTCAGGCGCATTGTGCACAGTGGTACAAATTGCATATGAAAATTGCATACGTCCATATGATAAAGATGCAAATTTGCTCAAATAATGTGCATATTTCAGGCTGATAACAAGTTTTGTAACTAGTTTCCAGTTTATTTTTGTTTATTGGATAATAAGCAATGTTATGCGAAGTGGAAGGACGACGTGAGAGTGGAAGAGGATACAGTGATGATATATGTGCAGGTTGCGAGTGGGCTTGTAATGGAATTCGTTTTAGTTTCGGTGTTCAGGCTAGCAGACTTGAATGAATTAGAGGGAAATATGTTTATTTGTTTAGAAATTGTTGAGCTAAACCTAAAGATCAGTTTCAATCGTTCGTTGTTAATATTGGAATTGTATAATGTCTAAGTAAGTAAAGCTGCAAACCTATGAATTACAGTCCACTCAAACGAAGAAATGAACTACAGATAAGTAAATATAAGCATACGAAACGCAATCCATGTACCCAGACGAAGCAATGCAATAGCAAAGCCTATGAAATTCACTTCACATGAAAAGAAATCTAATACACACTTGTAACAGACAAGACACCTACATTAAAACACCATCGAATCATAAGAAAGATACTTGAAAAAGTTATACCCCACACAAGCAAGATCACACGCATCGCGTAACTGCACAAAGGTCTCACCTTTATTGTATACCAGATGTCAGGTCAACAAAATTGACAATGCTCAGACTACAATTAGAAATGGGCGACCTTCTTTTAAGGTTACCACATGTGCAGGTCATACATATAAGATTTCTATTACCACATGTACACATTAGCTATAATCCACCCTCTAGATCTAAGAACAGAAATCGTATAAAAGCTCTCAAAGATCTCTTGTCAGTCGACATTACCTTCTTAAGAGTTGAAGTTCAGTTATGTATCGATGCAGACATTGAAGTCCGATTCAAATTTTTTGAGGGAACTAGATCCAATTGAATATCTTGAGGGGTACAAACCCTGTAGAATGGAGACTTTACAGTCATATGGCAGAGGAATCAAAATGTAACATATAAATGTAAGATATATGACAAGAGAGGAAAGAGAAGGGAAGCAACAATAACATCTACAACAAATGAAATAATTGACAACTTGGAAAAATATGATAAAATCTAATCTGCTTGTATGTCGGACTTGGCATGGAGGATACAAAATGTCACCCTACCTTATAGAAACCAGTGAAGAGGACGGATCTATACTGTGTAAATTTTATGAATAATATATGCAAATGATCTATCAACTAGCCAGTTTATTCTGCATTTGCCCGAGCTATTCTTTTGTTTCTGTTCCAAATGTTCTTCGCAAATGTAAAGTAAATTTCATATTGAATTTGCATAGATATATGCAATAGGATATGATTCAACGTCCATATATTTATGATCAGCATCAACAGAAACGCTGTCCGTCTGTATGCGTGATCATCAGTATATTCGTATGAAAGCCTGGAAACGTATTAAGGTCCAAGATTCAGAACAGACGAACAAATACACATATAAATATAAATATATAGCAGCAGAGATCTAGGCTAATTCATACTAATACACACACTCACATACAATTGGGATACGAGATCTCTCACACACGCAGATATATAGACAGACAGACAAAAACTGAACAACATTTACAGCAAGCTCTTGCTTTACTAGCTATTATTGCCAGTATTTATGTGTATGTGTGTGGCAGCGAACGATTCGTATTCTGTTCCTATGAGTGCCTTCGTATGTGTTGTTTTGCTGTTTTGAGGCGTAGCCACGAGTGCTTTTATTGTAGCCGATTTTGGGTGGCAGTTCCCGTACTCGGGGGGTTGCACTCCTTGGGCGTGAGTACTTCCGTATCGATCCCGGAACGTAGACCCGACTGCTGGGAGGATTGTTGGTGTTGTTATCTCATCTGTTAGTGCAATAGTTTAGGCGCCAAGAAAGGAAGACGGAGCTCACCTCTATACAAGATTAGTGGTTTAAGTCGACTTCAGATTTTGCTGTGTTAAATGTTGCAAAGAACCCTAATAGTCATATATAATCGAACCGAAAGTAAGTTCCATTTTAATTAAAATTCTTTTTTTACAATCTAAACCAAGGTGCAGTTGTACTCATCCCTCTCCTAGCTTTGTCCTAGCTATCATACCCAGCCAGAGTCCAGGATGGAATTATCGCCCTGTCCAGTCCAGCTAATGCATATTTTCGTTTCGCTCTGTTGCAGGAGGCGTGTCGGAAAGCACAATGCGTCATGTCTCAGTGCTCTCAACTGCACTAATACATCATCATCATCATCATCATCATCATCCTCATTATCATCCAGGAGCTGCTGAACCCTGATTTGGACAGCTACTTTTCATGCTGAATGCATTCAAACACATCAACGTTGAGTCTCAGCTCAATAAAGGCGCTAACTTGATCAACTTTTAGAGGCCAACAAACTACTCCAAACTTAAGCCAAGCCACAAAACAAAACAAAACAAAAGCTTTTCTTTTAGCGAACTCCCCCATTCCCCCCTGTACCATTTTGTGGCAAACTTTAACTTTAAGGTCTTAACTTAAGCAAAATGTGCAAATTGAAGTTGTCATTTTATGGTGACCCCGACGCCGCACGAAATGTCAACAGTTCCAGGAGACGCTGGAAAATGTAAATCTAATTTGCGTCGTTAAAATCGGAAAACCAAACAATACGACGCCTACGTGGACGATTCATACCAGAGAGCCAGGCATTGCCTTGGGGGCAGCCCACGCAGAGCAGCGAGGCCCCGACATAAATACAAATAAAATTACTTATTAACATTTGAGGCCACAAAATACCATTGCATACTTTTGGGGCACCAAGAAAAATTATGAAGGCCCACGCGTGCTTACACACACACGTGCTGGCTTTTGGAGATGTCTCATTAACTGCCACAGCTTCATCAGCCACATCAGGGCCCGCCGAAGTTAATCTTCCAAGCCAAAGTAGTCCATCAATGTCAAACTTACCTGCAAAAGAGGAGAAAAGAAGAAGACAACAAAGTTAGAGAATGAGAAATTGAATGGAATAACGCAAGCTAAATAAAGTTAAGTGTTTGTACAAGTTGATGGCGGAACGCTGGCAAACAACAATGTCTAATATAAATAGGCCACATGTTAGCAAGGGCAAGGCCAATCGACGACATACTCTATCGTCGGATATATAATAAAGTAATATTGTGAGAGACAACTGCCGGATGGGCAAGTCTCAAGAAACTGTGAGGGGTAATTGACAGATGAATGACTGAAGTTGAGTTACAACTTTTGCGGATCTTAGAAGGTTGCTTTAGGGCAGCCAATGGCAACAAAATTTAGCTAAAGGAGAGAACAAGGATTAGAAAAACAGAGGAAAAGGTAGGCAATGTCGAAGAAGACGATCAGAGCTGCTTATTTGTTGTTTTTGTTTGCTTGGATGTGTCATAAGAGGTTGCTGGTTATCAATTTGTGCCTGAGAATAGAGCAATAGCAGGTCCGCTAGACTGTGAAAGACAGCAGGCTGAGACTATGTTGGTGTCTATATCCTCAAAATATGTGAAGAAAATGCTCCGATGTCAGATTTCAGTTAAGGATTCTTCAGATTAATCAGATATATTTGATCTAAGGAGATATGTGTAACTTTCCTATTTGGTTTCAGCGCAAAATGTTGAACTTCCATGGGAAGCTTCAAGAACTGACTTCATAATAGTTGTAGTTCCCATTTCATTTGAAGTTGTACTTAAGGTTCCATATCATGAACACCCTATATTGTTTGGAATGTAACTGTCAAGTGTCTCTCTTGTAGTTACACACCAGCTGAACGCTCGCAAACGCAATGCGATCTCTTGCAAGCCACACTTATGCCTCTGAACTGAGCTGACTGCCGCCCAAATTGAGGTACAAAATGAAAGTAATTGTCCATAAAGAATCAGGCTACTTCATTTCTCAACCTCATTACAATATACATAGTTATCAACCATATTCAATTACTTCGAGCGATTGTTCTGGACAGAAGCTACACAAAAGGAGTGGGCAGTCTTGATCCAATTGCTAGCAGTAAAAACTTTTACGTGGCTGAGAGCCTTCTTAGATTATCTCCTCCGCTATCGAGGAAGAAATAGAGAGCTAGGAGAGAGCTAAACATAAACATGCATCAGCATAAGGTAGGTCAGGTTTCTGATATAGGACAAGCAAACTGGAACAGAATTGATCCAATTGGAAGCAGTAAAAACTTTTACTTGGGAGAGAGCCTTCTTAGATTACCTCTTTCGCTATCAATTCTGAGGAAAAAAGAGAGAGAGAGGGCAGATTTTACTCCAGCTTGTCTGCTATCGACTCAAACTCCCAGAGAAAGCTAGAAAAATTGATCTGACATGAAAACCAAAAACTTTAGACAGCACAAGCAGAGGTACGAGTTTCGCCATCAAGGTATCAGGTCAGCAAAGGATCATGTGTGTGAAGCAAGTGAGTATGTCTTGTATCTCCCTCTTGTGCATTGTCTAAAGATTCATTTGTCGTCTTCAGGACTAGCTCTCTCTCGCTCTCTTTACTAAAGAACGGACCTGTGCATAGAGCTATCTTTAGTGTTTGCTTCATGTTTGATTAGTTGATCCTTTTGGATTAGTTGATTAGATTAATGGATTCAGAGAGAGGGGAGGCTTAAGAGAGGGAGATGGAATAAACAGAAGATATGATGCTCAAAGACACAGAGAAAGCCAGCAGAGTTCATCCAAGAGGCCACAGAGATAATTCACAAATGCCAATTGTCAGAACTACCTCGAGTATCCATCCACATCTCAAAGACACCAAGACAACACCAAACTATGCTTCTTCTTATGCCCGATCAGATTGATCGATATAGAAAGAAGGGATGGTTAAGAGAGAGAGAGAGAGAGAGAGAGATAGAATAGGCAAAAGAGGTCGCGCTTGTGTATTAGTGATTCAACGCCTCAGAGAAAGCAAACCTAGTTCATCCAAGAGGCCGCAGAGAAAACTCTTACAAGCCAATTGTCAGGACTACCTTGAGCCTACTGGGAACATCCGTATCCACATCTAACAGGCACCAAAGCGACACCAAACTATACTTCTTCTCATGCCCGATCAGATTGATCGATAGAGAAAGAAGAGATCGTTAAGAGAGAGAGAGATAGAATAGGCAAAAGAGGTCGCGCTTGTGTATTAGCGATTCAACTCCTCAGAGAAAGCAAACCGAGTTCACCCAAGAGAGAAAACTCTTACAAGCCAATTGTCAGGACTACTTTGAGCCTCCGCATTCACATCTAAAAGGCACCGAAGCGACACCAAAGTATACTTCTTCTAATGCCCGAAACCCCGTCTCTGCATTTCAAAATACATGTTTAAAAATACCCACTATGTCCCCTCCCACCTTAAGGTATGCTTCGTCTCTCCATAATTGTCCTTTCAAGCTTAAACAGCATGAACTTCATGTAACCGTTGTGTTACTTCTTTTATCAACACGCAAAGGGAATAACAAATTTCCAAGACATTTCCTTTGGCTGCCGTTTCAGTGATATGTGTTGTGTTTATTTTTGGAGCTTGTTTGGCAATCAAGCTAAGTAAATGGCAGCGCATTGTGTGTGTTCTCTTATGATGATAATGCCAGTCGAATAAAATTGAAATTGATGTGAGTTTTGCTGTGGGAATAGTTTCAGAGGGGGGGCTGGAAAATGCAGTGTTATGGATAAACAAGGTTGTGAATTCCAGAACAGAATTCATGGAAAGAAAGTGGAAACGATCACTTCTAAGATACATTCCAGCTCACAATTCCCAGAATAAGATGAGAACCCTTGACTGCCCGAACAATTTTCACAATTTTCCAGCTAATGTAAGCTCATTTTTAAAGCTGTCTGGAATTGCAATTATCAAAATTCGACAATTAGTTTGCCTGCCTGGCAACATGGGCTGGGCCAAAGGAAAACAAAAACAAAAGAATCTAATTAATTGCTTGACTATTAGCAGGATGCGGCGCACCATCTCCATGGTAACCTCTCTCTCTCTCTCTCCGCCTGTGTAGTGTCAACAAAGAAAAAACTGTAAAAACACACACACACACACACATACACTCTTACAAAGTGTAAGCACAGGCAATCTCAATGATTAAACTCAACAAGTGAAACACTAAACACTGCGATGATAACCAGGACCAGGACCAGGACGAGCTCTTAACCCCCGCCCCTCCTGTTCATGTGCCGCCCCACTTCAAAGCTGCTTCAATTTCAGTTCTCTGTGAAGGTGGGATGGATGGATGGATGGATGGATGGACCGACGCCGTCGCATCATCTATCTGGAGGACAACAACAGCAAGCGAGGACAGATTAAACACGTTTAACCCGTCCATGGACCGTTTCATTCCTCAGTCATTTATTTAAAGGTCATAATTGCGGCAACGGGTCTTTTGGCCGGGCTCAGGCCTGCTCATTAAAAATTCATTGCTTCATTCTGTGCAAAAAAATACACAAATAAAATGAAACTAAAGACAACGGCATTAAATACACTTGGAGAAATAAGATAAATCGGCAAAATAATTGAAAGTGGCTTGAAAAATCGATATGGTAAAACTTTCTAGCTGTCAAAGCCCACCCATAAACCATACCAAAACGCCACATGTAGACATTAAGGCTGAGATAAGCCCAACCATGATCCATACCAAAACGCCACCTGAGGAGATTGAGGCTTAGATAAGCCCAACCATGATCCAAACCAAAACTTCATGTTGCATAAAAAATCAAGCTTTAAAGGCGACGTTAACAACTTTGCAGCTGTAAAAGCCCACCCACAATCAATACCAAAACGCCACATGAGGACATTGAAGCTTGGTTAAGCCCAACCACGATCCAAACCAAAACTTCGCATTTAATAAAAGCTCACGCAGATCGATGCTTAAAAACAAACTTTGAAGCTTCTGAAGCTTTAAAGCGCCGCTTACTTTCATACAAACAAATACTATATATAGCAAACAAATACTATACATTCCTATACAAACTTTGACCACGATTTTTTCCCACTCGCTGATAGTTTTTAGCAAACTACGTAATCATATCTAACTTATATGAAAATTTCAACTACGTAGCTATTGTGGTTTAACCTAAACGTTGTTCTTTAAGCAGTTGAGCTAACTTAAGCTCGATTGATATTTATATAAACTACTCTAATAGGTATCAGCTGTCAATTAGTGAAGCCAAACTATTGTACGAGGAAGTCCCTCTTTCTGTCGATCTTCTATTTTTCAAGGAGCCTTACTCATTCTTCTTAGGATGGTATCTCTTGCTAACAAGTCATACAATCAGTAACTAGAGTGAAATATACATTTTTATGGCTATTTCCCTTTTATACTAATATTCTTGGTATTCCTAGTAGCCTTATATCAAAGAGGGATAGAGAGGGGTCTTCTGTTCTCTGACCTCCACTTTTACTGAAGCCAAATTCTCATACTTCTTCTTCTTCTTCTCAGGCGTAGCGACTCATATATCAATTTAAAAACTGAAATTCCACCTTCCTAACTATGTCCTATTTCACTCTAAGTTCTTAGAATTGAAAAGCTGCGCCATTACTTGCACCATTAGGCACATAACACATAGAGAAATCTATGAAGCGATGATTGATTCATAAACAACATTTTTCAAGCCGTGGAATCCCAGTGAACGAAGCTGTTGGCCAAAGAGAATACATAGCCCAAAATGTCTCTGCCGCCACAGTTTCTGATGTAAGCAGCATTGCCATTCATAGACACCGAGCCATTATGTTTGTTTTCTGTGCTGGCAGTAGCTGTTTTTTTTTCTTCTTCGCGGTCTTGGTTGCCGCTACCTGCTCGCTAGGCCTGTCTGTCTAAGTTTTTAATCTGATTGAATGATGAATTTCTAAATGTTATTAAATTTTTGTCTGAGTGTACACAAAAACAATGATGGTTGGCAGAAAAAGAGAGCAGTGTGCGAATGTGCAGGTGATGAGTGCGAGTGTGAAAGTTGAAATGGCAAATGGCAAATGTGTGTTGTGCCGACCAACCTCTGTTAAAAATGCACAGCAACAATTTCCGTTTCCGTTCGCCTGAATAGCGCTGCTTCTTTAGCATCAACTGTTGTTGCTTTCGCTTGCGAAACATGGCAAGGCCAAGGAGAGCAGGGAAGGCGTTGCCAGTGATAAATGTTTGGCCTATTAACAACACAAATCAAGGTGCTGATGATGTGGAGGAGTGGAGTGGAGTGGAGCAGTCTGCTGCCGCTGACGTTGATGCTGACAGCCAGCCTCGAGAGCGCAGCTCAATTGGCAATTCACTTGGTCTCCGTTTACTTCACACACACTCACACACACACACACACATGGTTGGGGGGTGAGGCGGGGCTAGAGAGATGCCAATACCAGCCGGCTGCCTGTCTGTGTCAGTAAGCAGGAGTTTGGGAATCAAGTCTGGCGTTAAATTGAAACGCCGACGTTGAACAATCTTTTGAGTTAAACGGCAACACTTTTATTTGTGCGCTTTGACTGCGCCCAACGTGGCGTATAATCGATTTTTATTCGATTTATAAAACGAAAATTGAACGAGACTTTTTTATGCCCTGCTCCGCTCTGCGCGCTATTGCCACCTGACACGTTCAACATTTGACTAAAATCAATTGCACGCCAACGTCCAACATATTCGTCTTGTGGGCAAAGTGGCCATTGAGGTGGCCACGCCGAACCCTGGTCAACGCACGCAAAGCAGCCGCGAAGGTCAAAGCACTAAACCAAACATAAGACCACATAAATCAATAAGTAAAACGAAACGAAAGGAAAGAAAACGAAAGCGAAGAAAACGCCGCAAATAAAGGCTAATTGTGGGTCATAAAAGATAAGTTATTGGAAAAGTATTGAAGGTGGGAAATAGAAGGGGGGGTGGACAGACAGTGTTCAGTTGATGAAGAGCTGTTTAAAGGATGAAGATAAAGAAGTTTAGCAAGGTCGATGAAAGAGAATTTAGTTGAATTTTTTAGTAGTTTTGTGGGTGTAATGGCATGCTCAAGTAGGTGAATAGAGATTAGAACGGTAAAAGGTAAGTAAAGAGTTAAGAGAACCGGAAAGGAAAGCTTTGCAGATTGTTATATATCATTTACACTGAATCTATATAGATGGTTCCATGGCAGACAAATACAAATAATACAGGGCGTGGATTGAATCCACTGTGATTTGTTGATGTTTATCGTTTTGTCTCGTTCTGTAAACTGGCGTCACAACACGATTCAATGCGGTATAAATCTAATCACATTGGTATGGTTTGTTGTTGTTTGGATCGAAAATTTATAGATTTCCTTTGAAGTAAATAAAAGGGCACTTCCCTTCTTAGAGGGAAGTTAAATCTACATATATCTACATAATCCACATATCTAAACCTCAATTTAAGGCAATTGAAGGTTCACTGCTATTAAATGCTAGTTAAAGTGGAAGTTAGCTCTAACTGGAACTTCTGGAAATAGGAATAGATTCTACCCTAGATTCTAGAAAAAGCGGTGGTTTAAGGTCGAAGCGTTACCTGCGGTGTTATATATAAGCAGTTTAGTTGTAAGTCCAACTCATTGGATTTCAATACCATTGCATATTATTTCAGATATAAAAGTAGTTGTAAAAGGATTGGTAAGGCTATTTTCGGAGGCGTGAACTTTGAAACTTAGAAAACTGAAGAACTCTTCGGTAGGATTGTTGAGAGAAAATAATGTGAAACGATCCTAAGTCACCTAACAAAGGGACACATTGTCTGTTAAAGAATGAACAAAGGTGAGTTTGCATAATGTGTAAGTAAAGTTTCAAACCTATGAAATATTGTAGAATGTATAAGTTTCAAACCTATGAATTACAGTCCACACAAACGAAGAACTGTACAACAGATAAGTAAAGATAACCACATGAAATTCATGTATCCAAACGAAGAAATGTATTTCACATACAAGCAACTATGAGATACAGATCTAATACACACTTGTAAAAGACAAAAGATCTACACTAAAACCCCATAGAATCATAAGAAAGATACTTGAAAAAGTTAGACCGCACACAAGCAAGATCACACGCATCGGGTAACTGCACAAATGTCGCACCTTCATTGTATACCAGATGTCAGGTAAACAAAATATTTAGTTGACAATGCTCACACTGTAATTAGAAATAGGCTTTTTCTTCTTTTAAAGTTACCACATGTGCAGGTCGTAATATAAGATAAGATTTCTATTACCACATGTACACATTAGCTATAAACCACCCTCTAGATCTAAGAACGGAAATCGTATAAAAGCTCTCAAAGATCTCTTGTCAGTCGACATTACCTTCTTTACCTTCTTAAGAGGTGAAGTTTAGTTATGTATTGATGTAGACATTGAAGTTCCATTCGAATTTTTCTAGAGAACAAGATCCAATTGAATGTCTTGAAGGGTTTAAAGCCCTGAAGATGGAGACTATACAGTCATATGGAATAAAAGTATAACGTTGACAAGAGAGGAAAGAGAAGAGAAGCAACAACAACATCTACAACAAATAAAATAATTGACTACGTCGAAAAATATGATAAAAGCTAACCTTTTTGTATGTTGGATATGGCATGGAGGATGTAAAATGTCACTGAGTGACCAATCCTACCTCATAGAAACCAGTGAAGAGGACAATTTTTAAATAAAAAGTTCGTAGAATTTGAGCTCTCAATCATGTTCATTACATTCTACATCAAGAAAGTTTAAGACCTTTATTTCAACCACTGTGCGAATAGCTTCCACTTATGCTTACTTTGAGCTGTTTTAGATAGTTTTTGAAGTTCTTAAAGTTGCCAAGGCATATTTCATTTCTAGTGAAGAAATTGATAATAAAAATGTTCAAATCATAAATATTTCTACTCTACACAGTTGACTTTACTTTACACAGGAAACATTTCCTCTTCACCTCACAAACTTCATATTGAAATCATCTATATACTTTTACGGATATGTTGTCAAATAAACTCATTCCTACATTGGCCTGTGGAGACATAAATTTAACCTCAATTCTCATACTCAAATTGTTTTTAAGAATTAGTTATCTCCTCCACAATTTGTGTTTGCATTTTGTTCAATAACTTTTATCTCTTGCTTGCAAAGATATGCTTGACATTTTCATTTCAATTTTGTCCTACTTCAATTTGGAAGGACTTTTAATTAAAGGTCCTGTGCAAAATGCATATTCAATTAACAAACTTGTTTCGGTTTTATTGCAATTGACAAATTTTCCATAGGATACCAGTTTATTTCAGTTGCAACATGTTTTTGCCACTTGCCGCAAAACACAGGCAATGCAAAGGCTAATGCATGTGTGTGTTAGAGTTTCTCCCACTTGCTGATTGAACAACGTGGCGTATAAGTAACAAATGTTATTGTCATTTACTGCGCCCCACTCAATAAGCGTAGGCAAGCTCATCAGTGGAAGTGACTTGGCCAAGGGCTTTGAGAGCCTCAACGGCCAGGACCTGGGCTTTGGATGCAATTATGTGCAGCAGGACATGATGAGAATACGGCCAATGTTCTGAAGAAGATGATGATGTTGTTTATAGTCAAGAGCAGATTGTGCAGAGTTGAAGGGGCAGCTGTCAGGCAAGTAGGCCAACATAAATATATAAAGAACACAAATAGAAAGAGAGAGAGAGAGAGAGAGAGAGAGAGAGAGAGAGGGAGAAAGAAAGAAAACAAAAAGTTTAAAATGGAACTTTGATTGTTTTAAATAAGCATTATTGGACATGAAATTTTAAAGGTAGACCTCGACACTCGACACTCGCCACTCGAACTCCAGCTGGCCCACTGGCAACATTGGACTAACTAAGCCTGCGGCTTAAGCTGCCACATTTACTTTTGTTGTTGTTCTTGTTGTGGTTGTTTTTGTTTCAGTGGTTTGCTCTCATTGTTGTAGTTGTTCCTTTGGTTTACCTGCCTCAGCAGCGTTTTGTGACTTTTTGTATTTGTTTGGTTTTTCACGAAGCAGGGGGAAGCTGAGGGAACCCACACAAATGTGTTTAGGTTCTTAAGGTTCAAGGACTCATATTTGATTTGGCTTGTCTGTTTGTCAGAGTGTGTGTGTGTGTGTGTGCGCGAGCACAAATAAAGATAATCTTGCTTCTTGTGTGTCGCATTTTTATGGTAATTCGCCTTCTTAAGAAAAAAAATGAAATCCAAATGACAAAAAAAAAAGCAAAACCAAAAAGAAAACGCAACCTTAAGCCAAGTAGAACTCGTAAAAGCAAAAATGAATTGGCACTTGAAAGTATGGGTAAGGGGGAGGCAGAGGTAGAGGTAGAGTCCATAGTCGAACCTAATTCAATGTCAGGTCATGCCCAAGCGCGACTTTTGGTGCCAAGTGAAAATTCTTAGGCGAACAATGAAAATGCAAGGCGAAAAAATGCCGCAGCCTGAAATTGAGTTTGCCAAGCCAAAGATGCCATACGAAATGTTTGCAAGAAAATGCAACTTAATTGCAAAGACAGACAGAGGACGAGCACGAGGACGAGGACAAACGTGTATGGATTTTTATGTGAAATTAACAATTCTTTCAAGTGAAGTTGAACTAGAGATGTGCGTGAATGGAAGGACTAGCTATATCGTGACAGTTTTCTTTCGCTGAGGAAGTTTTCAATTAGCCAATTCAAGAATTCCAAGGATTTAGCCATCATTAGTATTCTCATTCCATTTGTTGATATTTCGATGGTTTTTGGAACGACCAAAAGTGCAAGATTTCCTGGTAAGACACAGCTCCGATGAGACACTTTAGCTTGTTGAAGGTGACGTCGTAATAAAAGTTCTTCAGGAAATTCTTAATCTTGGATTGCTTCTTCAGTCTTCCTTCCTCGATCATGTGTAATATCTACTATCTTTTACAGTCTTCGACTTAACAAATTTTATATGATAAAAACTTGGTTTCAAGAAAGCTCGAGATCTTGAATATTTGATATAGTTTAATACCCTTTGTAACGCATAGAAGGAAGCATCTCTGACACCATAGAATATATATATATTCTAGATCAGCATGATAAGCCCAGTCGATATAACCATGTCCGTCTGTCTGTCTTTCTGTTTCTAACCGAAATAGTCTCTCAGTTTTGAAGCTATCGAATTGAAATCTTTACCATAAACTTCTTTTTGCTGTAAGTGGCTATATCGTACAACTAGAACATATAGTTCCCATATAAAGACATATTTGAAGTTAATTATAAAGAAGTTTGCTTCGCTGCCTATTGCTATAAGTGAAGGAAATACTTTTCAGACTACAAGTCGTCTTTTCCTTTGATAGTTCTGCAAGGGAATATGAGATTCGGGTACCTAAAGTTAGCCATCCTCTCTTATTTTGCTATATAGTTGCTCATATGTAAAAATCATGAAGATCGGACAACTATATCATATAGCTGTCATATAAAAGAATGAATGAATATAAATGAATGGAAACTCTGTATCATAGATGAAGCTAACAAGTGTTTTTCTTTCTTTGCAGGTCAAGCGCTGCTAAGGCTAGCCCCGTGGGTCAGAAAGAGAGAAAGAAACAGAGAGAAAGAGCGAGAGTTAGAGAAGCCAAGCCTGCTTTGGTGATCAAAAGCGCACAATGCTATGTCTCTCTCACTCACAAACAGATTCTTGAGAATGCTGGAGTGCAAATGTGTGTTCATGTATATGAAGGCTTGCCTGTTTGTATATCAGAATGTATTTATGTATGCGCAAAGTATTTGCAAGAAATTTAAAAGAAGATGCTTCGCTGCCTATTGCTATTGCTGAAGGAAATGCATTTGGGAAGCCTACATACAGTTGAGGAAACGTTATAAGAATCAGGCTATTTAGTTTTGCTTGTTTTTAACAGTTCTGTAGGGGTATATAAAGTTTGGGTATAAAGTTCCTGGCTGGAGTTTCTTTAACAATATGTAGGACATGATCCAGTCAGCAAAGAACTTCGCCTGACCACTTCAATGTCGCCGTACAGCTCATACAACTCATCGTTCCATCGAATACGATAGGTATCGCCAAAGCAAATAGGAGCCAAGATCTTGAGAAGGATTTTCCTCTCGAACACCCCAAGAGCAGCTGTATCTGATTGTGTTACTGTCCAGGCCTCAGCACCATATAAGAGTACCTGAGAGTACGATATGAGAGTAACGAGAAGGTCACTTTCATAAGACTCATTTCTTTCATAAAAATGTATATCGGGATATATTTCTTTGAAAATCCTATTGTTGAAGCATAAGGAAGTACTAGTTGAAGTTATAGCGATATGATAAACTAGGTTCAACAACTTTCATGGCAATGCATTTATGCACTTGAACGGCTTTAACAAGACTGCCTGAAAACTTTAAAGTTTGAGAAATGACTAAATGATGAATGCTTGAGTGAACACTAAGAACCCGTTTAAGAAAGTTCAAACAAATGTGCCCTAAATAGATGTTTGTCGATGTTTGTATGGAAATACAATTGTAAGTTACAAGATATCATATCAAAGCAGGATATACTATTAAAGCTTTGTAAACACCTACGTTCCTATATAAGAAGCAACGACATAAACCAAAACGCCACCTACTATGAAGAAACACTCCCATCTATGTCTCTATTATATTCTATATAAAGCCATATAAGCAAATCAAAGCAAAAGAATCTGCTACTAAGATTTGAATGTGCTTGGAATTGGAAAACAATGAAGTAAACGAAGTTCTCTCCCCAACAAACCAAACGCTTATCTGGGGAAATAGAGTTTTCTTTTCATAATTCTTAAGCAAAACATCGCCATCAACTGCTAGGAACAGTCCTACTCATCTGTATAAGTGCACACCTCTAGTTGTATTTGATTATATATTCAAAGCCTTTTGAACTGAAATGGAAAAAACAATTTAGCCATTTCATAACATCTAATAAGATCAGATAATGACATGAGCCTGAACATGTAGCTCTATTATGGTCAACAAAATATTTGGCAGCAGTTGCAAAGGAAATTTTGTATTAGATGCACGTAGCTGAAAGCCTGTTTAGCAAAACGACACACGGACAGACACGGACAGACAGACAAAGGTATCCCTAATTACTTTGTGAAAAGATGCTGCAGTTGCGCCTGTCTGCGACCTGGCAAGCTGCCAAGAGGAAGAGAGGGAGGGAGAGGTGGCACTGCAAAAGCGAAATCAATACGCGAAACATTAACTCGAGCGCTAAAGACACGCCATGGAGTCATTAGGCTTCAGACACACACACACACACACACACACACACAGCATGGGGTGCAGGCGGCCAACCAAGGACATGGGTATATGTGCTTGATTAGAGCGTGGCAGCGTGGGAGCCTGGGAGATGATGTTGGTTCAACATTGCACAGTTTGTCATAAATGGCGCCATATTGACAGCCCAAAAGGAAACAAGAAAATAAATGAAAAGCGAACGCCAGCAGCAGGCAGGCAATCAGCCACAGAGCAGCCAGGACTTGGACCCACAGATGACCTGCCTGCCATAAAGGCAAGCCCACTTATTATGAATGCGATATATGCAATGATTACTTCAGATGGAGCATAATAAGTATGTGTGCGTGCGTGTGTGTGTGTGTGTTCAGATTATTAGTTAAGTCTGACTTTGGATTAATGCAAGCAGATTGGTAAGGAATGCTATTTTTCTGCTCAATTGATTTCAGTATTCGATTTCGTTAGGGAAATATGCTCTTGCTGTGATGAAATTTATGGTCAATGAGTTTTCAAGAGGGATATGAAGTGCAAAGATGAAGTCTGAGAAAGCTGAAAGTTTTGGACTCACTGTTGAATCAGGCAAGCTATCTCTGGACATGATGAACACATCGATTGGGTCAATTTTGCAAATAGTTTCTTGCTTCTGGAGAACCCAAATTTTAGTATGAGTTGCTTTAAGATAATGAAGAAGAATACAGTGATTGCAAATCTTCATTTGAAGATAAGATTAGAGTCGGCTTTAGGTTAGAAAGGAACCATGATTGATAGTTTGAAAGTCGGAAGTTTATTCGTTTAATTCCGCTGGTAAAGTAAAGTACAAAGTCATATATATATACAGTGTGTTTTGGTTCTTTAGATATTAGAGAAACCCAAAATATTTGAACGAGTCAAAGAAAGAAGATTCATAGTATGAGCGGCGGTGGCATTGCGTCTTAAGATGCAGCGTCGAAGCAGAGGAACACAATTTTCAACGAGCAAAGAAAACTAACCCGCTGTAGTTAACATATTGACACTTTTGACCCTGACCGAAGAAGGAAAGCAAAGACAAATACTTCAAAACACACTACCTTATTGGAAACACATAGTTCTTCTGTACACTGCACAATAGAAAACTACACTTATATAAACCAACAACAAAACAATGTAGGTTTTTTCTTAATTGTGGAAGAAAATATTATTAAAGGAAGGTGTGTTATTGGGAGTTCGTTTAATATGTAAGGCGTGTTCCTTCCTCCTTCCTTCCTCGCTCTCGCTGCTTACACTCTAGAAGGAAGGCATCGTTCATGCATCATAACATAATGACATTAAATGAACAAATAGAAAGGTTTTCAAATGTTTGTCTTCTTTTCTTGTTCTTGTGATTATGATAGAACCTCTTATCTTAGGTGTTAGAAGATATTCTTATCATGTAGGGAACAGAGGATATAACTCTCTTTTGTCGGCAATATTTGATACTTTAGTATATAGAGTAGAGTATATAGAGTAGAGTATATAGAGTAGAGTATATAGAGTAGAGTATATATATTCTTGATCAGCATCAACAGCCGAGTCGATCTAGCCATGTCCTTCTGTCCGTCCGTATGAACATCTAGAGCTCTGAGACCGTAAGAGCTAGAGAGACCCAATTTGGCTTGTAGACTCGCCTTGTGGGGCGTGAGACCATGTTTGTTTTTAAAATGTTGCCACGCATCCCCCCTCTCCCGCAGAAATAACTTTATATCCTACAATTTTCAAGAAAAATCCACTTAATAAATGTAACGATCTTCTATGAAGTAACCAAATTTTGTTCAAATTGGTTAAGAAACAACGTCAGAATTAGAATTTACGTTTTACTTCAGTTTTATAAATTACTTCAGCTAGTCTGTCTCTCTCCCACTAACACATGTTTGCTGCTGTTGCTTCAATGGGTGGCGTGAACGTGCTTTTAGCTTAAGAGGTGGAAGGAGAATATATAAGAAGCCGCTGCTAGTGCTTTTTTGCATTGTTGGGATATGAGCGTAACACTCGAATTGGTGTCCTTGTTAAGTTTTTGCCTTTTAACTCAGTCAACGGACAAAATCAAAGGAAAATCTCAACAAAATTTAACAAGAGGCACCTGTTTAGAGGCATTTGTTTATTGATATAGGAGGTCGCGGTCACGTGATATTTGCTGCGGCTGTGGCAAAAGGCAAATAGGGTTTTTTTCTAACTGCTCAAGAAATGGTCATAGGAGCGGATGAGGCCAATCAGAAAGTGTTTTATACTCTTCAGTGTGTCGAATATTGAATAAATGCTGAGAACGAGTATATTATATAGTCGGAATATCGACTAAAGGGTTCTTACTTGTTTGAATACAAATTTAGTAGCGTTGCAGCTCTCAAACAGAACTAGACAGATCTTTATGATAGTCTCGAGGCCTGAACCCACCTCAATGCAATGCATATTCGCGTTACTCAGTCAAGAATGAAATGATTAAATTAGGGTCAAAGTTTTACATTGATAATATCAATTTGATATCTTAATGGTAAAATATTTTCTTTCTCTCAAATATTTCGAAATAAAACCCCTTCAAATCAGTTGTAAAACACTCAATTTCAAAAGATTTGTCATAAGTACCTAATGTTGAGGGACAGCTTGAGGAAAAACGACACATAAAAATGTTTATGCTCGTATAAAAGTTGTGACAACATCAGTTACACTGCGGCAACATGTGCAACATCAAGCGAAACTCATCAACTGCCAGTTCAAATCGATTTCAACATTTAAAGCATATTAGCCGCATCTAAACATGTGTGTGTGTGTGTGTGTGTTTGTGTGGGTGTATGTGAGCACGTTGTCCTGTGAATCATTTAGAAGAAGCACATGCGTTGCTTTGAACTTGCCAACTTTTGGGTGGGGTGGGGTAGGTGTAGGGGTGGGGGGTAGGTGGTGTGGGTTTGGGTTTGGGTTGTGGTGCTGCTTGAAGCTGTAATTTAATTAAGCGCCACACCAAATGACAGCAAAACAAAGCGCGTACGACACATAAAAGAAATGCAAAAAAAAAGGAAGGAAATCAAATTCGCTAGACGGCGCCGAAAAACGAAGAAGAAGAAGGACACATTACTCGTACAAAGGACCTTTCATGACAAGGCAATGCTTAATGAGCTGTGGGAGTGCAGTACAAATGCATGTCGCTAGTTAATTCGAATGTTTCCCAAATTTTCAGCCATCATTTGGCTGAACACTTTTGCAACTGCAGCTAATTATGTTAGTTTAGTGTAGCATACTTTTCGGAGTGGCATTTGAAAATAAATGAAAATTGATGGCGGCCAATTTAAAATGGCATAGCATAAACGCTGAAATTAACAGTAATTGGTTTTTGTTCAAAATCGTACATTTTATGCGACACTAATTGGGCTATATGCGGCGTGAAAATGCAAGTTGAGATAATTAACTAAATGTGGGTAGATAAAGATAAAGTTGGATAAAGTTAGTTAATCGAGTAAATGGGTTGAAATTTGCAGTGTAAGGTAAAACATTATAAGCTAATTCATTTTTAGGAATAAAGCGTAAACTAATGCAAATGCGATGGAAGGCCACTCTATGGTATATATGGATCTATCTGGAAGGAAGGAAGAAACTGGGAAAATTGAGAGAATTCTCTATTTTGTACATAAATGTTAAAAACTCATAAATATCTTAGATAAATGAAAGCCTTAGGATACAACCAGAAAACGGGTTACAGTGGATACAGTGGATACAAGACGAATTGGTTTTAATTCGGATGACATAGTTGTGCGATCTTTATCAAAACAGGCCAGCAGACATGTGGTATATTTAGATTGATACAAACCGAATTTGGTTTTATTTGGATGAAAAACAGAAAAGTTGTGCTCCTAAGTCTTCATTCCGGAAAGTTATAGGAATGTTTTAGTTATAGTTATGGAAGTTATAGGATATAAATGTTCGATCTGAATACAACTCGAACTTGACCAGCATTGCAGACAAAGGAAGCATCTGGTACAAATTTCAGCTCTGTGGCTTTGAAGACTTCTGAGATCTTTGTGTTGAAACAGACAGACGGAGAGACGGAAAAACGCACAGACAGATGGACAGTCGAACTGTCGGACAGACGAACATGGTTATACCGTTTTCCCTTGTCATGTTTATCAAGAATATATATACTTTATATAGTCAGAAACGCTTCCTTCTATGCCTTCCTAACAAAATTAATATACCATTTTGAGAATGGTATAAAAATCAAGTATTTCGAGCTTGAATCAAGAAGAAACGTTTTCAAGGTTTGAAAATTCTTGATCCAAGCGGTAAATTATTATTTGAAGACATTTCTTTAAGTCCTTGAATACTTATATCAAAAAATTCATGACTAAATCAAGAGAACGTTAGCTAGACTAATTTGTAAACCAAGAAATTAAATTCTTAAGCAAGTAAGAGCGCTTTAGACGAATTCCGACTATAAGATACTCATACTCAGGCCACTTTTTGTAGACAAACTCGATTTTTTTAAATGAACTGTTAGTACAATTCCATTGACTTAAGATCATGCAACATAACGTAACTAAAAGTGAGAAAAGTTAAACAGAAAACTCTGCCGCAGTTTCCACCGAAAATTGCTTTAGCAACACTGTTGCTTGTAACATCCTGCAACATGTTTTCGTTCCCAAGACGGCAACGTCAAGATGGCCGATCAAGTCGATGAAACTCTTAAGAAGAAGCGTACCTTCAAGAAGTTCACCTAGCGTGGTGTCGACTTGGATCAGCTGCTGGATATTCCCAACAACCAGCTACTGGAGTTGAAGCACAGCCATGCTCGGCAGGCTTTTCTCGCGCGGCTTGAACCGCAAAATAGTGGCCAAGAAGGAGGCGCCATCAAATGAGAAGCCCGAAATTGTGAAGACTCATTTGAGGAACATGATCATTGTCCCCGAGATGACCGGCTCCATCATTGGTGTGGACAATGGCAAGGACCTTAGCCTGAGATGATTGGCCACTATTTGGGTGAATTCTCTATGACCTACAAGCCACGTAGATCCACTATTGGTGCCACCCACAGCTCTCGTTTCATTCCTCTGAGGTAAATGGAGTCACATGGTCAACATGGGTCCCATGTACACTTATCCTGGCCTAATTTTT
Source organism: Hirtodrosophila duncani (assembly GCA_037043425.1). Classification (NCBI taxonomy): domain Eukaryota; kingdom Metazoa; phylum Arthropoda; class Insecta; order Diptera; family Drosophilidae; genus Hirtodrosophila; species Hirtodrosophila duncani. The sequence goes on along the minus strand of JBAMBM010000821.1, from coordinate 5,565,615 downwards.
TATAACAAATTTGTCTCGCAGAAACAATGCTGATGGCATGTTCTAGCAACATTCTTCAACTGGACAACAGTGTTTACACATGTTTACCACCCAGCAGAATGCTCTCTCTCTAAAAATGTCTACTCAAAAAGTAAGATATAAAGCTGCTATATGATAGTATCATAATATGAATCATATTAAATCAATGGACTTAAGGACTTCTAGAGGATGCAACACCAAAAGGTTGTTGACAGCTATATGATATATATCTCCGATTCTGGTAAAGAAATGTATCTTGAAAGGCTTCTGAGAGCACGAAGTTGACAAAAACAAACATACGTATATCGACTCCCCTTGTCTATCTGCTTAGTATTTCAATTTTCAATTGCAAATCATTCTGTTTCAGCTTTCTAGCTCGACTATTGCGGGCGTAGTAACCCTTGGATAAGCAGAAAATCTTTCTCTAAAAGTTCAAAACTGCCCCAAAGGAATTGGAGCAGAAAAACTCAACGGGAATAGTTGAGGCGAGGCTGACATTATTTGCGCCTGGGCGGCGGGACAGCGATTGTGATTCAGCTGGGTTCCGGCCAGCCTGGCTGCATTTTAATGTTCAACAGAGCAACACCATCAACTGTTGCATCATCCCTCCCCCTCAACTCAACACTCACCTCGATACATGGGAAACTCGCCATCGCTGTGACTGTGACAGAGCATAATCGGTGAACGACATCGTGAGGCGGCGACCATAATGCTGCCCGTCTTGTGGTGGCCGGCCACACTCAGTTGGGTACCGGATGAGGAGGAAGCTGCAACGGCTGTCGCATTGGAGGTGACTGGCACCAAAGGATTTGATGCCTTTTGGACTAAAATGGAAGCAGCTGCTGCTGCTGCTGCTGCACTGCCGCCCCCTCCGCCAGCAGAGCCGCAAACTGAATAGGATCTGGCGACATGGCTGAGCGTGCGCCGACGTATGGTGGCCGCATTTGATGACGCACTTAATCCGCTTCCTGTTACTGAATTGGGGCGATAATGATGATGCTGCGGCGTCGAGTACTGACAATGGTGGGCATTGCTGGTGGGCGTGGCCTGTTGCTGCTGCTGTTGCTGTTGCTGCTGTTGGAGTAGTTGCAGTTGCAGTTGCTGATAGGCGGGTGCGCCACCTAGCGATAGATGATGCTGCAGCGGGGGATGGGCATGTGTGTGAGGCGGATGTTGTTGCGGATGTGGCTGATGTTGGAATGGCGGATGCGAGTGCTGATGTTGCAACAACTGACGCTGTTGCTGCTGATGCTGCTGCTGCTGATGCTGCTGCTGTTGCTGGTGATGGTGATGCTGTTGCTGCACTGCAGCCATTTGGAATTGTTGCTGCAGTTGCTGGAGCAGATCATGCTGCAATTGCTCTGTGCTCTTGGCTGCAACATTATCGGATTGGTTTTGGGATTGGTTGGGATTTGAGGGATTTGAATGCTGGGACTGGGTTTGCTGGGTCTGCTTCTCCCAGGGTCCGTTGTTGTCGCCGCTGTAATCCAGCTTGCAGGCTGTTGGCACTCAAGGATGATGCGTGCCAACAATTACAGTTAAGAAACCCCGCAGCGAGTGCCGGAAAAGGATGTGAACGGATGCTCGAGCTGGCGGGCTAATTAAGGCCCAGCACGTTCCTCAGCCAAATTGGCCAAAACATTAAGAACGACCAAAACTCTCGCGTTTTGGGACACACACAGCTGATGTAGTCTTGCCTGCTCACTTATTTATAGACGTATGTATGTCACACACACACACACACACACAGACACACATACACACATACAAAGGATTCAAAACCAGGACCTACTTCTGGCCAAAAAACTTTAATCAAACGCGACGCGAGAGTGAGAGCGCGAACGAGAACGAGAAAGTGCCACTGAGTACCGTTAGGGCGACCAGCAATGTTGGGCTAAAGTACGACGACTGATTGTGGCAAGCTTTGTTATCCTGTGAAAAAGCTTCAGCATAGCCTCGGCTTCGGCTGCTGTGAAAAGCGCAACTAAGCCAAGTGCAAAGAAAGTCACAGAGAGAGAGCGAGTAGAGACAGAGATAGAGAGAGCGAGAGAGAGAGAGAGAGAGCATAAAAAGCACAGACAACTCTGTGAAAAGTTTGGTCCAGTTATTCTTTTTCAACTCAGACCGCGTTCATGTTGAGGCAGATCTGGCGTAGGATATATGGCAGGGTATGTGTCCCTCGCCTCAGTTTATATCAACGTTTCCCTTTTCTGCCTGTGTTTGTGTCCAACTCTTTCACTTTGTTTACCGCTGAAAGCGCACAAGAGGAAAGCCCACAAAAATAAAAAACAAAAAAATAAATACAAGAAGGAAACCGGCCAACAGCAGCTATGAAAAGTTTGGCACAGTTAAAATATAGAATATGTATATATATTTATATATCTGTATGTATGTGCATAGTGGGACGAAGAAGCCAACAATTGGTTGAGTAACGTTGCAACTGGTTAAACACTTCAGAGCAAAGATAGTCGCCTCTTGATGCTATGTCATGTGGAAAGAGTCCTTAGATGCTTGAAATTTTCATTCGGGAGATCTACAAGTCTAAGTCGTGCTTCATCAAGTATGCCATTTGATGATAAACAGAGTTCGGCAAGCCTGCGCTGACCCAGTTCAATGAGAAGGCTAATTTTTGGCTGAGTGGTCTTTGCAATAGGCTAAATTCCCACATTTGGGGTGAAAATAAGAAACGTACGAATCATCTTTATATTCACAAAACTTACTGTTTGGTGTGCCTTATGAGCCGCTGGAATAGTTCTTCGAAAATTGGGAACCGCGAGAGCTTTATCAACGGGGAGCGGTTAGAGACTTTAGAGACCTAATAGACAATGATTCGTTCTCCCAATTGAAAGGAGTGTTGACTGAAGATATAGTTTTCGAAAAGTTAAGCCACACAACACCTCAAACAATCAATTTACAAAGCAACATATTTGACGAGCGTATTATTTCTCGAAAGGAATCAGTCAATTGGATGACGATATCCTTCGCTGTAATTCAATTGGACGATTTTCGTTAGGTTTACGTGAAGTCATTGGTTGAAGCAAACAAAACAGCAACTTTGTGACTATTTGTAAGTTAAGCTAGAGCAAATCAGTGCCGAAATAAGGCCCTCATTGCTTGAGAGAGTGTTCGATAATTGGGCTCCCAGAATGAGCCACATCCGAGCAATCCACAGTTCACCCAGGTCCAAAGTTGTATTCAAACTCTTATGGCATACAATGATCTCTCTAATCAAGTCAAAACTAATCAACTTCAACACCCTTGAGCTATTATACCATAAGAGAAACGTGGGATGTTCAATTACACAAACGTTGCTTCCCCAACCGTTTTCTGAATATTGAGGAAAACCAACAACAGATCATCTCCTTACACAACAGTGCGAGCCTTCATACCTTATGTAACACAAAAGATCAATAATATATCGAATCTAGTCTTATAGTCTCATTGTGAGGTCAACGTTTCTCCACATCTGAAGAAGTGTTTGTTGCATTCAAAATGTGTTTGTTAGGGATCCCAGTTTTGGAATGATCCAAGGGTTTAGAAAATTAGCCCAATCGAATGCAAAAGTATAAGTTTCGTAAGACTTTCCTAAAACGGGAATCTTATATGCTAATAACCTTCTCGTCAGGATAATAACCCTTAATTGTGAACATAGAATCAATCTGCAAAGATTCCTGATGACTAAATCTGCGCAAATTTCAACTCAGTCACGAATTTGTAGAGTAAAACATGCATTCTTGCCAAATGACATCGTAAAAGCATTGTCTTGATGAAAGAACTTCTTTTACTCTTGAAATGTGAGCGTTTGCTTGAACTTTGATCTACAAATTATACATAGTACAGATCACTTGTCATTCTTTCCATGTCTAATCACACACTTTGCATTCTTAAGAAGCCAGGAGCCAATGATTTGACTGTTTCTCTGTTTCGGCACAAATTGGCGCACATTTTGGCGCTGCGTTTGTGTGCGTAGACTGTTTTGACGTGGCTGTACACGATTGCTTCGTGTTACTTTGAAAGGGCAACAGCCGAGGCCACACCGAAAGCTTCTCGTGTACTTAAAGCTGCCGAACATTTTCCTATGCACAAAAGACAGAGCCTTAACGATCACTGTTCTAGAGAGCTAAGAAATGTATTCAAGCTTCAAAAACTCTAATGTAACTATGAGGAATATCATTTTGATTTTGTAGAACCCTTAAAACACCTCAAAAAATCTTGATAAAGGAAATCCATAAACTAGATCCTCTGAGTTTTTCCCAATCTTCGTACTAAGGATTGTAAGGGTGTCATGGAAATCTCTAGAGGTTTGAAGATTTGGGTGAACACTTCAATTCAAAGTTTCATTCGGACATCATTCTAAAAGGATACAGGAAAAAGCATGGCCTTCTAGATTTGAGGTGTAGCAAATGTTGAAATGTGAATCAGCAGGTGATTTTCTTGAAACTTCAAAACACCTCAAAAACACTACAAAAAGGAAATCTATCTAGTAGACGTTAAGTTTCTCTCTATCTTCGTACTCAGGTACAAAAATTAAGCTATAAATTCCAGTGTTTACACCAGAGCAAACCCAAAAAATGGTTCGGATATTTTGGGTCACAGGTGCGAACCGAATTTAAAGATCGAAAATTTGATGTTCTAGTTCCATGAGCTTTGGTTCTGGTTCAGTCTTATGCTGGCTATCATATTTTCAGTTGTTTCACAATTGGAATTCCCATTCAGGTCTAGTTATGAAATGCTTCGGTAGGTTTCTGACATAAGGTTGAGTTGTTAAGCAGCAAGACTTCTGATGATAGACTGTGGCAGGTCTTGAAACAGTCTGTAAAGTCAGCCTAATCTACAATTTTAGGTTTTTGTTATCAATTTAGTGCTGTGCAGTGAAATGCGGTCAAAATCAAGGAATCCGACGGATTTCTAAGGTATTTCAACGTCCTTGAGCCCGCTAACCCAAACAGTTATAAGCTCAATGCGGGAAAAAGACAGGATATCCAGTTCAGAACAGGTTCAGTTCGAAACAGTTTGTAGCCTTGGTTTACACATTCTTTTCTCCAAATCTCTAAACATTTCCCTGAGGTTTTAATATGCATATCGTATAATGATAAAGGTGTATGGCAAGTTGAAACATTTCTTACCGCCGCGATTAGATTAGAAATATGTGTCAATCAGTAATTTCTTGGAAATAAGCGATAAAAGCTCTTAATAAATTCATAAAAAAAAAATTTTCAAAATTGTATTGAACAGCTACTTGAGAAATGGAAACTGGTTATGGCCAGTTGCTGTCAATTTGAGCAAACACTACGCACATACACATATGTATATGTGTGTCACTACAAAGCACAGTTCAAGGCCCCTAAAGTGCAGCCCATAGCCAGGCCACCCACCCAGACATCCCACTGTTGCCTCTGCATTGTCAGTCGTCAGTCGTGGGTTCATTCACCCAAACAAGCAACCGCACACTCAATGCGCAGCAGGGGGCGGGCGGTGGGTTGAAGGATTTCAAACAGCTGCTCCTGGGAACTGTTCAAGAGCAGCTGCAAAGCTTTTCCTCCTCCACAGAGCTTTTCAAAGGTTAGGAGCAGAGGCAGCTGGCGCGTAAGCAAAACAACCCAAAATTATGATGACTCGCTTTTTTGTTGCTATAATTTATTTATGCATTTGTCATTGTTTTTGTTGTATTTCTGATAAAGTTGTAGCAACATAATTTCAACAGCTCCCACAGGAGAGCAGAGGAGGTCCATGTAGGAGTAGAGGTAGAGCCTGATAAGGCCACAGAGAAAGTCGATATCGTAATACAAACATGAAATAGGCGCACAGCAAAGCGCAGCAAGTGTCCCAAAAAGAGAACCCAAAAGCGGATGCTTCGAGAGGGTTTCTTTTGGAATTGGGGCCTGGGATTGGGGGGGAACTCGCGTGGGATGTTGATTTTGCGTGCGCATGAAAAAAAAAGCATCAAAAACAAGCAGCAGCAGGGGGCGGGAGTCAAAGGCAATTGTTTGGGTGTGCATGAGGGGGAGGCCTGTTTGAAATTCTGTAACTGGGTTTAACTGGGATTCAAGGGAGCCCTACTCAGGAGAAACCACATATATATATACACTCCCCCGTATGGTGGGTTATGTTTGTGTCACTTACCGAATGCATCGCGATCGTATAGATAGGTACTGGCACTGCTCTTTAGGCTAATGCCATCCAATGGCGTTGAAGGCGGCTCAAATATGTTAAACGAATCACAGGATATGGCATCGGGAGTTGTAGGCTCAAGGAGTGCGTTCGTGTCGATGTTGGTGTAAAAAACTAAAAGGAAAATCATAATACATAATACATAAAAATGCTGATTGGAATGAAATGGATACTGGTGTGGACAGAGAGGGACTCTAATATTTCATCAAATTGAAGTTTCGAAACTCAATTTTGGACTGAAGACAAATAATGAAATCCTTATCACCTTTATAGATATTAAACTTAATCGGCTGTGAATAATATATGTAATTGTCTCGCATCTGTGAATCCCTAAAGTGATATGTGTGTCAACGTGACCAAATTGGATAAGAGAACGATAGCTAAGTAAGGAAAGATCAGTCCCAATAAGAGCACTTTGGGCTATGCCACTGCCTGGTTTATGTTTACCTAACTATGAAATTCACAACTGCCTTTTCTGCTTATCGGCAGTTAAATATAGGCTAGATTAAGATGCAACTATTCAGTTGTCATATACGAACAGTTGTCAATATGTGCGAAAAAGGTCACTGGTGAGTGTAATGAGCTTCCCCGAAATGCAGCGACATGTCTAAGTAGCCAAAAAGGAAAACGTCTGAAGAATTAACAGGAAAGGAAGACTAGCTTCGACATTTCGAGGCTTATATATCATTCACATTGTAAATATATAACCGATCTATATCAAATCTGATCGGTGCGCATTGGGCTTCAGTGGATACAAGGGATACAAGACGAATTTGTTTTAATTTGGATGAAAAACAGAAAAGTTATGCTGCTAAGTGTTCATTCCGGAATAATCGGTTATATGGTATCTATATAATGTAGTTGTCCGATCTGGATTAAACTAGAACTTAACCAGAGTGCAGACAAAAAATGCATCTGATCAAAATTTCAGCTCTGTAGCTTTTAAGACTTTTGAGATCTTTGTGTTGAAACAGACGGACATGGCTATATCGATTCCTCTTATCATGCTGATCAAGAATATATATATTTTATATAGTCGGAAGCGCTTCCTTCTATGCGTTGCAAATTTCCTGACAAAATAAATATATTATTTTGTGAATGGTATAATGAGTTCTTGTCAATTGCTGTTACATAGTGAGAAGCGCCTCAAGTCTGGACTTTAACATAAAAATTCAGCTTTAAATGTTAAGCTTTAAGAATCCCCTGAAGCTGGACTCCAATGTAGGTTGGAAATATATTGGGAAATGACAACTAAATTTTTGTTTTAAGCTTATAACTATATATCTTTACATAACCAGACAAATTTATTACCTAAAATGGGTCAAAAACGGACTATTTTTGGAGCCAAGGAAAATGTCCTTAACATTAGTTCATAATTACCTAAAAACTCATTTCTTAAATATATGAGAATTGAGCAGTTTAGTACCTAAAGTATAGGGCATAACAGTCCACATTTTTAGGTAATTGAACAAAAGCTAATCCATGAGACTCTTAAATTTTAGGCAATTATAAGAAATATTCAATTGTTACAGAAATTTTGACCTATATTTTGTTGGCTAAACTTCAAGGTTGAAAAGCGATGGACTACATTTGAAGATGTCATTAAATTCTAAAAGTTATTTAAAGTTAGTTCATTTTTAAGGAATATTTTTGTGCTGGAATTCAAGAATATTTATAAAATTCTCGCAATTCGATATTTGGAAGAAATTATATCGGGACGTTGACTTACAATGCGCTGCACGTTCAAGTGGTTATCGTACCAAGCCACGGGGCTTGTTCAGCGCGAAGCCCAGGCTAGATATCCTGGATTTCTTTAATGCGTTATATAAAATAAATTATAACATTTATGCAAGCTATCCCAGTGAGAAAGAAGCCTTTATTCAACATCGAAATCTGCACACGAACTAGATCTAATATATTTGCCCTTGGAACAACATTGAAGATTGTAAAAGTTGCATAAGTTTAAGATTAGGAAAAAAACTCTTATAAGCTAAATATAATGTCCTTCAACATCTTATTAATTATGGATTAATAAGAAGTCGGCCTCATCATACTATATCCATATAACCCCTTTCAAAAATAACAAATAGTTTTCTCTTTTAAAAATATTATTTATGTTTTGTAATATTCACAAAAGTCGAGGATATTTTCGGCACACTTGAGATTTAGAGACTTCAATAGAGTTTTCCCTGTTTAGCGTTCGCGTCGCCTTCTGGCTATCTGGTTGAAGTAATCTGAATACGATTTCAATCGACTATTCACATTGGCCAGAATGTTCAACTGATTTTTGCTCAGATGTCGAAAGATTTCACCGTAAACGTCCTGTGGCATGCCCATCAGCGTGGGCAGCATGCAGTGATCAATGGCCATCAGTTGCTGGGCACGCAGGGGCTGAAAGAGTTCCTGCTTCAAGTTGATGGACAGCTCCTTCATATTGCGCAAACGACTGAAGACCGGCTTGTTCTTCGCCTGTATGTTGAGCACAAAGCGTCCAATTGAAAGACACACGCTATAGCCAGGCTGTTTGGAGTCTACTGGGCTGAGGGTGACTACTAGCAGGTCACCCAAGATGATGGCAGTTAGTTGGGACTGCAGTGTTGCCACAAGGGACAGCTCCTCGGATGCTTGCCTGTCCAGCAGCGTGCGCAATTTCAGCTGATATCCGCTGTCATTGAAGCCGTTGGTAAAGTCAGCCGGCACTTCACTGAGGAGGCGTACATTATAGGCATGAAAGCTGCCACAGGCGGGCACCGGCTTCAGCATATGACGTTTATTGCCATAGGTCTGTTCTTCCACAAAACCGCACTCCAGAGCAACGGCATAGATGAGCTGGAACAATATCTCGGCGGCGGGCGTCTTGCGCTGCTCGTAACGTTCCAGCATCTGACGCAGATGCAAAGGCGCCAACGCTGGCGTGGCTTCGGCCAGTAATAGGGGTGTGCTGTTGTCGTTGTCGATGCTTCTTGTTTTCTTCGATCCAAAGGTATCGATAAGCCGTCGTCGTTGCTTGACCACTGCAATGAGGCAATGTTTGTTTTTTGGGCAATGAGTACGCCAAACGTATGAGTGATTGTTGTGGTTGTGTTTATGTTTAGTTGGGTGCATTTCTATGAGATTGCAGAGCGATTAGAGATGAAGATTAGTGGGTTTATATGGTGTATATGGATAAAAAGTGGAAAACTAACCTGCGTGCGGGAGTTGGATGCAAAAAACTCAAATAATGTTTATTAGGTGTGAGAAATTATTTACACTACATTTAACAGAAAACACATAAAACCAACAAACGACGCTTCAAAATCAAAATCGAAAACACGCGCCATGCGAAAATAACCAAGTCTGGCAACTTAATCATATGACATACCGTTACCGTTATATCAAGTATACGCAATAATAATACCAGCTAAAGCTAAATGTAGTCGTAGCGTAAAATAGTTACGAATGGATAGATAATAAAATCACATACAGGCAGATAACGATAACGCAACGATATCAAACTGAAATGGCATTAACGCCCGTGTCCGTGTCAATTATGTTATGTATTTATGTTGGAGTTGGGGGCTTTATTTACTAACCGGATTTGCCGCCCTCGTGCGTCGGAGCAAACAGTGGTTGCTTCGCTGCTGCAGCTGCTGCTGCCGCCGCCGACGCTGAGGTTTGTGGCGCCTCATCGTTTGCCGCCGCCGCCTGCGAAACGATCGCGTTCATCTCCGTTTGTTTCTCTTTGTCCGACATACTTTACGAATTACTTATTTCGTATTAATTTTGTTTGCATTACGTATGTTTCCTTTTGTATTTATATTTTGTTTAAACATTGACTTCATTACCAACGCCGACTTCGACTTCCACTTGCCCTTGCCGGAATCACAAATTTATGCGAAAACACAAGTTCTAGGCATTTCCCTTGTCCTCCTTTTTGTACACTCATGAGGATGTTGATAAACAGAACACAAATTTCATGTATTTACGAAAAGAACAAATTTAATAAAATCACAAAAACGCACAACCGCTGAATCATATATAAAAAACTAAAAAAAAAAAAACAAAGAAAAATCAGCTGTTTCGGTATGACCATATGAAATACTAATTATTTGTATAAAAATACTAAAAATACAGTTTTTAATTGATATCGATGTATTTGAATTTAGCAGTGAGATGAAAACATCGATGCTGACGAACATCGGTATTTCAATTTTTAAATGCAATGAGTGATTTTTCTGTGTGTCAAATATTATTATGTGTTTCCAAAATAAACATTATTAAGTTCAAAAAATTATTGAATTAATTGCAATTACGCAAGGAGTTAAAATGCTATAAAGTTCTTGCCAAATATGTGCACAATATAAAAAACGTATGTATAATCTTTATTTTCACAAATTATTTAAAAATTGTGGTCTTTTAAAGATATATAATTAGTCATATATACGGCTGGCGGAAGATAAATTTCTACCAAGTATTAAATGAATATGACCGACTTTTTGTTCGTCTACATGGCTATTTAAAGTCGAATTCAATTTGGGTTTCCCTCTTGAAATGAATGAATTTTGGTGTATTCTCCCACAAGACTTTCTTTTTGCTTTTCGCGCATGGGCTCAAATAGCTCCTTTTCAGTTTCAAGTAGAGCTCATCCATCTTACGAAAGCAGCTGAAGATCGGCTTGTCGGTTGGCTAAATATTGAGCACATAACGTGCAATTGGGATGCATACGCCAACCCAAACAAAACAGATAACAACATTGATAAAGTTAGTTGTGAATATACTGAAAAAATACCAACGCAAAGTTTAATTCATCGCATGACCAAACGATATTTAAAATGCAATATCAATACAATGCCATACAAAGTAAAAGTAACACTTAATAAAATACTTAATTTGTTATTACACAATAAAAATTTGTAGTTTTTTGAATGAAACGTGATGAGGTTTGAACTAGTAAATGCAAATTTGTGACCTTTTTTTTTAAATTAGGCAAATTAGCGCCGATTGTCGACCTAGTGTGACCGCACTTTCGTAAATTAATTCATCGCATCGCAATGCAAATAATGTTTCAGAATTAGCTTTAGCTAACGAAATGACAAACAGCAACGAGGAAAATGAATTGTATATGGTTAAGCAGGCTCAAAGTCTACGCAAAAGCGATCCCTGCGCGGCTAAGGCATGGGTATTAACCGCCAAGACGCTATATCCAAATTCTTTTCACATACAGAATGAGGCATATATTTTGGAACGCGATGCAAAGAACTACGAGGAGGCGGCCAAGTGTTTTAGTGTCATGTACGTCCATAAAAGCAATGATAACTTAATAGCAATAATCTTCACGGCTCATGCCATTCCAGTGCCACAAATTTTCCCAACCAGCATGCGGAGCTCTGGCAGGAAGTGAATGCCTTGACCAATGCTCTACGGAATGAGACTGAGAACACGCCGGAGCAGGAGTTTTACTTAAAGATGTACAAATACTTGACGCCGGAGGTGCAGCACAACATCTTCATGCACACCATCAATCACAGCGGCGACAATTTGGAGCAGTGCATCTATATCTACATACTGATGTTCAATAAGTTTCCCAAAACGGCAGCTACTCAGGCGCCGCGCCTCCTCGAGATGGTTGCTGAGGGCATGAAAACAGATTCGGATCTGTATCAGCGTATGCTTGTGGAGGATGTGCTGCCACTCATTCAAAACAAGCCACCGGAGCTGTCGCCAGTGTTCGCCTGCCGTCTCTACACCAACTCCCTAGAGTATTATCTGCGCCAGATAATGGAGGATGACAAATGTGACACCACGGAGGCCTGGAAGAACATATTCAAGGTGCTCATGATTTGCGGCCAAATGATGGGCTGGGAGCCCTTTCTGCCCTTCAGCAAGCACGTCAATCAGAATGTCTACTGGGAGAAGCTGGTGGACATACTCTCCGGCAGTCCGGCGGGCAGCTCGCAGGTGCTATTTTATGCCACCACGCTGTTTATCTATTCCCTGCATGGCTACATACGGAACTGCAAGCTGAGGATTGAAGAGGCGGACATAAGCCATGTGCTTGTTGAGGGTTTCATGGAATGGGCGCCGGATGGAGACGGAGCCGAAGTGTCGAGCATGGAGCCGCCCAAATTCTCTTTGACCACACCAATCAGTCCAGAGCTGTCCAAGGCATTTCTGCATGCCGCCCAGTGTTGGCAGCTGCTTAACACGGATCAGTTTCAGCGAGATTTCAGTCAGCTGATGTTGGCCCTGCCGCTGGCCCCTTGGATTTCCCGCTTCCTCTTCGATCTGGCCATTTACTTTGGCCACCAGGACGAGGCCAACAAGCTGATGGGGGAAATGACCAAGCAGAGCACACTGGTGCAGAGTTTGCAGATCCTCAGCCTCAATCTAATGCAGGGTAGCATGACGCTCCAGGGCTTTCAGTGTATCTTGAAGATTCTGGCCGATCTGCCCGCCACCAATGGCCAGCTGCTGGAAAATGTGACGCTCAAGGGTCATCGGCACATGATCTTTCTGCCGCTGACGAGAAGCGCCCTGGTCCAGTACTGCACACGTGCCATTGTCAATCGCTTGAGTCGCAAGCTCTACGAACCCAACTGCTCGGATCGGCTGCTGGGTGACCTACTGGTGCTCCTGCAGCTGAACTTGCTGAACGATGTGCCGCTCACGCAGCAGATCTTCACTCTGATTAAACAGCGCAAATCCTTCAATCTGCGAATCTTGTCCAACTACATCATTGAGGCGGATCTGATTGAGGAGCTATCCTTTATATGGAACTCCCAACAGGACGATGCCAACTTTGAGCTGACCAGTTCACCTACCAGTGGGACTAGTTCAACAGTTGCCGGAGTTGGGGCCACACAGCCACGCCGCATTGGCACTCGAGGCGCCGACAAGGGGGCCAGGGATGAGTTTAAGGCTTTGATTCGTCAACAGATCGTGAGATCCAATGAAAATATCATCACTCTGCTGGCCAATTTCATTAGCCAGGAGCACTTGACACTGGCACAGCACATCTTTGGCATGGCCTCACCAGTGGAGACCATTATCATTAAGTGAGAGAGAAGGCCTTGGTTTATGGAAGTTTACAAATTCATTTTAACTTTGTGGATACTTTTTTTAAGTTGTTTTTAAAATTTTAAATTTTTAACTTTATGATGTCTCAAATATACAAAATTAGATGAAAACAAGAAAGGAAGCTCATTTACCAATCCGGAACAATCTTTTATATGGTATAGTTGTCTGATATAGACGATATCTGGCCAGCGAACGTGGGGCCTCCTCTAACGTGTACAAACTGAATTTGGTTAGATTTTGATGACGAACAGAGAAGTTATGCTCCTAAGTATTTATTCCGGTACAATCGGCCATCTCTGAGCCTGTTAGTCATTGAGAATTTATGGTGCCGTTATTATTCTTGACTTCTTTTGCCGTGTGTTTTCGCCACAGTGGGACTTATAGTCCGTTTTTGTGCACATTCAGATAGATATCTACACTAAATCTAATCTCATTTCTCAAGTTTTTGGTTTGTTTTAACGACCTTTCTCTTTGTACATGTTTTATTTAGCAAGCTCTAGGTCAGGTGAGTAAGGAAACGCCATTTTCGCACAGTTGCTTTTATAAATGCTTGAATTCCTAGACGGCTAAGCCGATGCTCAGAACATTAAATCAGTGGTAGAAAGTACACCCTCAGTCGTCACGGTCGGCATTGGTTAAAGTCACCGCCACAAAGTCATAGAAATGACTATGTAAGGAACCGCTGTGGTTCACTCTCGTCTATACCGTCTTTGTCTCAATAATTGAAGACAATCTGTGGTCTCTCCAGAACTTTTAATTACGAAATACACATTATATGCAATATAATCTACGTATAATTAACTGTCAATAAATGTTCAATTCATTTCATAGGTTTTATGAAAATATGATCGATTGTGCTGGTTTACCAAAAAAAAGTAAAATAGAAACATTTTGAATAGGCTATATGTATATAGTATATATATATGTATATATATATGAGTAAATCCTAGTATTTGACTTGATGTGGTTGTTGCTTAATTCGCCTGCTCTTACTCGCTCTCTGTCTGTCTGTATCCTTTAGTCCTTCTTGATTTGCAGCCACAATCAGTGAATTGTATTGAAGAGATCACCAGCTGAGGGCAAGGGCGCCAAGCCCCCGGTAACATCCGGTAGCTGGGTCAGATCTGGCAAATTGGATAGATGATCGTGTATCTCCTTCTGTAGGCTCAACATTTTTGCCAGCTTCTTTTTGTGTTCCTGTGCCAAAAAGGAAACAGAGCGGAAGATATATTATAGGATTTGATAATGATGATGATATGATGTTTATCTATATGTATAGGCCTGACCAGGCAAAGCCCAAACGGTAAGAGCCAAGTTAAAATTTTCACAAAAGTTGCAGTTCATGATGTAGGTGAGCACTAAGAAGCCGTTTTGAAAAATTCATTGTGCAAATGGTTCAAAAGCAAAGTAAGGAGTCATCAGGTGAATCTATATGAAGCGACTTGACCTTGATTAACAAACGTCATGCCGTAAATTGCACGAGAGAAATCTTCAACTAATAAAAACATTAAAACAGGTAATAAATATGATTGAAAACGAATACTTTTAATGACAACTGTGAAGCTTTGGCCTTGTTTCTTCAGAAACTCTAGACCTTGACCCAGCTAGCAAAGCGCTTTAAAGCTTTACTCAATGGCAACTATAAAGTTGCGCATTCTTTCTAGAATGTTTTCATAGTTTTGCATTGAGTCAAGTCCCTTTTAGGGACCTAAACTGACTCATCAAGCACTGTCAACACATGTGCACATGAGCGGCCAAGCGCAACTAAGAAATTGCTGACATAACTGGAAACCAGAACATGCCCCCGCCCTGCCTGCTCCACACACACAGATCAACAAGAAATGAATGCTGGCAAACATACATCTAGTCGCAGCTCAGCTTGGGAGAGCAGCTCCTTTTGTTCCGCCTGGAAATCACGCAGCATTGTGGCCAATTTGGCGCGCTCCTCCATTTCGGCGGCGAGGCGTGCATTGTAATCATTGAGCAAGTCAACCGCCTCATTGACCTACAAAGAACACACTCATATTCAGTAGATATAATTGCCATTAATCTATATATCCAGACGGACCTGCTTGGCCAACGCTTTGGCCTTGTCTTTATCCTCCAGCTTGCTGATGCAACTGATCTCCGACATTTCCTGCGGTAGCTTGGCAATGAGTTCCCGCACCACCGCATCGCTGGAGGCTGAGTTTTCTATGCTGGTCAGCGCCCGTATCAACTCCTCCGGCTCTGGTGGTTCACCTAGCGGTAGGTAGGGCGGTGTATGCCCATTTTCCGACTCCGCTTCGGGGGGCGTTGGTACTGCAACTGGTAGAGCTGCAGTTTGATGTCGAGACCTTTTGGTTTTGGAGTGACGCTCCTCATGCTTGCGTTTCTCACGTTTCTCCGATTTCTCTGTTTTTCCATTGCCGCGCTCTGCTTCACTTTTGCCTTCACTTTTGCCATTGCCGGCAGAGGAGGAGGTAGGGGTTGGGGGTGGTGGTGGTGGCATGAGCGCTTCTCGATGCAGTCGCGCTCGATAGTCGGCTATGCTCTTGGGATCGTAGACACCACGTTCTTGCCAAATGTTTAGTATTCGTCCCAGACTCGCAAGTAGCTTGTCTGATTTGCACGACTCGCCAATGTGTGCAAACACCTTGGACAGCACATTGCTGAACTCCTTGCCATATTCCGGACCCTTCTTCTTGCTGTTCTGTATAACATCATTGGCCAAGTACATAAACGTTAGCTTCTTCGGTTCGGGCACTGCAGGTCAAAAAGGGGAAAATGAAATCAGCACATGATAGCCATATAGTTATACTTACCATTATGTAGCTCCCGCTGCCATGTATGTACGATGGCCGCATGATGTTTTCTATGATGGATTAGCCAAAGGGACAAAGTTTGTATGCTCTGCTGACTGCTGTTCAATTCGGAAAGTTTCTTGAGCAGGGCGCTCTCCGTGAAGGCTGACATTGCAGCGGTCGCTTGGACTTTTAATAAAAACACACAAAATGCAGGAAAATATTCTAGTTTAACAAATAAAACATTAAAATTACACAGCACGAAAATAACAAAAATGCTATTACAGCTCCTTTTTGGTTTTTCGAGAAGCTGGTATTTTTTAAATACCAAGAAATTTCAGGCAAAGAAATATCGATAGGTGATAGTTTAGGCTGATAGGAGAAATTAAAGCGGCAGTTGGAGTTATGAATATTTAATTAATTAGTGAAAATTAATTTGCAGAGTAAAATAATTAAACATTTTTAAATAACTTCAAATCCGAATATTGAATTAGTACAACAGATTGTTGGTGTGGCGATATTTGCACAGCTAGACACTGAGCAGGGTATTTGCAACTAGGTGGCAACCTTGTCTGACCAGCTGGCGCTTTCAATTCAATTTCAAATGAGAAAATTAAATGCAGTCAGCCGAAGAAAGATGTACACGCACCATTTAAGAGCATTAAATAACTTCCTTCATTAAATATATGTAAATTTCAACATTTCTATACTTAGCATACTCAGCGCTGCCATAAATTAACCACATCAATCAGCAGCTGACAGGCGTCAAACCTTTTCGCAACGATAAGACAGACAGACAACCTTTAACTTTCATCGCACATTAACTTTAACTTAGTTGGTCGCCGCACTCCAGGCGCATTGGTTGTAGTTGACAAAATACTCGTGGATAGCCGTCATCGTCATCGTCGCCGCCGCCGCCGCCACAGCCTTATCAGCCCCAGTCGAAGAGTAATTTGTGATACCTGTCCGTTGTGTATTGGCTTGTAGCTAGCTCTTTCAGCTTAAGTGGTGTTAATTTTTATAAATTATTATCGAATTTATTGCTCGTACGCGTGAGCAAGTGTTTCGCGAATTATTTCAAGTGCTTTGACATTAGGCAATATTAATTTACAAGCCCCCCCCTCCACAAAAGAATATGCTATTGTCCACACTTGAATAGATAATGGAACTGTGATATGCGTTCATTTGTGTGCTGTGATCAAATCATTAGCACTATCAAAAACACATTAGACAATTTGCTAAATTAGCTGCTGTCGTTCTCGCTCCCGCTCCCGTTCCCGAGCTAATTGCGCTTCTTGATATAACAACAAAAGGCGAGCCTGGCCTCTCACACTTACTCAACCCTCTCGATGTGGTTGTGGGTTGGCTCTCTTACTCCGATAAGCCGAAGAAAGCCCCAAATATTGTCAATTGATTGACTCAATGGTTGTACGAACGTAAGACCGTCATAATTTGTTTGGCTGTAGAAGCATTCCTGTTGAATTGTTTGGATCAGATAAAACGTTGAAATTTACAAGCACACGGCCTGATATTGCAGTACAAAAATGCTCATCTCTTAAAGTGTTGAAAGTAAACTAAAGGAAATTAGACACCCCTCTCCCCCGCATCCACTAGTGTCAACTCTTGTAAATGAAAACATGAATTCCTATTTTGATTCGGCCATTGAATACAATCGCTCATTTCCGTTCAATCGTTCCAACATTGAGCAGTTTCACAACTCTCTCAATGATAAGAACTGGGAATGGTCATATCTGGTGGTAAGTTTGAGATATGGATTTTACATATTCTTAATGCAATTACGGAAAAACTACTGACAAATTAAATATACCTATATGGAAATGTATATATAGAAATAGTTTTTCTTTAGGGATTTAGGTTCGTGGGGATTCCCTTCCTTAGATCGATAAGCTAATCTATCAACTTACAATCAACTGCTAGTTTATATTTCTTAGAATCAATTCAGAAGCATATTTCTTTACAAGCCTCCAATTCAGACTCTTGTTATAGCCTTGATCAGCATGATTAGCCGAGTCGATATAGCCATGTTCGCCTGCCTGTCTATCCGCCTGTTTCTATACGAACTTCTCTGTTTTAATTTAAAGCTATCGAGTTGAATTTTTTACCATAGACTTCATATGTCAAAATCGCCCAGATCGGATCACTATATCTTATAACTCCCATATAAGGACATATAAATGAAAAGTGTGTACAATAGATGGCGCTAACACAGTCTTATTTGCAAGTCAAGCGGCGTTATTTGTGATAGCCTTTCACTTACAAACAGATTTCTTGGAATGCGAATGTGTTGTATGTATGAACATATATTGTTTGTGAGTTTGTATATTCCAATGCAGGCACAAAACATTTGAAAGAAGATTGCTTCGCTGCCTATTGCCACCCCAATTGAGATCAACTTGCGGGTCTAATTTTTCATACGACTTCATAAGACATAAGACTAACTTTCAGTCTCTTAGCTTTTATAGTTAGGGCTGCGCATTGTTCTCCAGTCAGACAGTCAGTCACTTCTTAAGGACATCAAATTATAAAACTTTAATTGTTTGTCAGGTAGAAAGCTATATATCTATTCATAACTATAGTAAGAGATCATACTCAAGTCAGTTTCCAAGATTTGGATCTCTAAAAAATGGAATATATGGAGATTATATCATTAATGAGCTAGTAGGGGTAGGAACATACATATATGGGGTAGCGAGATAGAAGCGACCCAGGCGAAAGTATGAGACAAAATTAAGAAGATGAGGGGAATCAATAGAGAACCATGATCTTTTGAGAAAGCCAGTAGGAAAGTCAAAATTTGGCCTCGAATTTTTTTAATAACATTCTGTTTAAAAGGGTTAATGTAATGGGGCTGGTGTCGTTGCGAGGCCATTCAAATAAGCTGAACTTTGCCCAATTATATAAGATTTAAAGGTTCCACAAATATATATACATAGCTACCACTTCATTTCATTCATTAACTATCAACTAATGTCATCTTCTTTTCAGCGCAAATGCCGCAACCTGGAGCTTGAGGAATCCTACGATTTGTATATGCGACGTCTGCGCGTTGGCTATCTATCGCTATTCATCTTCATCGAACTGCTGGTAACGATCACGCATTCGCTGCTCCTGTTGACCTCCTCAGATCTGGCCTATGCCTATATTGATATGGCCGTCTACATAGCCTCCGGTGTGATCATTTGGCTCATACTCTCTGTGAACTTTCGGCACGAGTTGGTCAGCAAGCATGGCTGGATTGTCTACGCCTCCTCGTGGATGGCCGTGTCCGTAATGGTGCTGATGGATATAAGTCTGAATGTCTACCATGCCACCAGCAATAACCATATACTGAATCCCATCTATGATGCGTATACTCTGTATGCCATATACATGTTTATGCCCGTCCCCTACATTCTGCAGCCGTTTATCCTGGGAGCGGCTGTCACGCTTTGCTATATAGTCAACTATAGCTTTGTGATCACCTCGAAGGAGGATAACCAGATGCACAGTATCATCAATGAGGCCATCTATCTGAGTTGTGTGAACTTTTTGGGCATCTTCTTTCGCCTCATGAGGGATATTGCCCTGCGCACCACCTTCCTGGATCGCCGTCAGTATGTGGAGGAGAATCTGCTGTTGCGCTATGCTCGCGATCAGGAGCGGAGCTTACTGCTCAGTATTCTGCCCGCCCAGATAGCCGATCGTCTGCAGGAAGATGTCAAGAATCGCATTGAGCGTTCCAAGCAGCAGCATAAACAGCAATCCCATGTAGAGCAACGCACCAGCAGCCATTGTCAGACATTGAAGCGATGGCGTCAGCCGGATCACGGGTGAGTTCGACATTGTCCAGGTGATTCATTGAAACTAACCTAGGTTTGTTTATTCATAGAACCCTGTTCATAGAGCCCCATAAGGATGTAACCGTGCTGTATGCTGATGTGGTCAACTATACGCATCTGACCACCACGCTGGATGTGAAGAAGCTGGTGGAGGCCTTGCACGATCTCTTCGTGCGCTTTGACATTGCCAGCGAGGAGTATAATGTGCTGCGCATCAAGTTCTTGGGGGATTGCTATTATTGTGTGGCTGGCTTGGTGAGTCCCAATGAGGATCATGCCAAGTGTTGTGTGGACCTGGGACTGCAAATGATCAAGGATATACGCGATGTTAGGTAAGGATATTCAAGAGAAATTTGATATATTTTTTGATTTGATTTGATTAAAATCTTGGACAGAGAGAAGCGTCATTTGGACATAGACATGCGCATTGGCGTCCATTCGGGCGATGTGCTGTCTGGTGTCATTGGCGCTGCCAAATGGCAGTTTGATATCTGGTCCAAGGATGTGGATATTGCCAACCGCTTGGAGTCCACTGGCGCCACGGGGCGGGTGCATGTCAGCCAGCAGACCCTGGCCCTGCTGGATGGCGAGTATTTCTTCGAGGATGGCACGGAGAAGGCACGCGAAGATCCTGTGCTCCAGAAGCACGGCATACGCACCTTCCTCATCAAGTCGCTGCGCGTGAGTATGGGCAGAAGATTAGCCAGCTGGCGAGGCTTCGAGTTGCACAATTACACAGCATCGAAAAGTTGTAGGCCTCCATGTACGATCCGCGTCGGGTGCAGCGGGAGAAGCAGGCCAAAAAGCTGAGCGAGGCCAGCAAGTCCAATTTTATGCACAACTCCACACTGCACCAATACAATCAAGTACGTAATCAGGCCAAGCTGGAAATGTGCCGGGAACTGGACAAAATGCCCATTGGTCGTATACAGTAATTAATGCCTAGATCATGTCCCAAGCTGGACAAGCACAACTGATCCGCTGCCATTGATTTCATTGTAGGATCACCAAGGTGTTTCGTCGCAGCACACGACTGACCCAGGATGAAATTGAGGAGGAAACCTTTCGGCGCAATATAAGCTCATTTTGCCTGTTCTTTCGTAATCGCAACTGGGAACGTCAGTATGTCCAGGAGCCGGATGTGATGCTCAAGTATAGCATTGCCCTGGCCTGGCTGGTTTACATAAGCCTCCTGGCCATACAATTGCTAAGCAAGGAGTATGTATGGCAGAGAGTATCTAACTATAGAGGCACACTATAGATGCTTGGCTCTACAATTAGATACTCTTGGATGAAAGTTGTCGGTTATTTGGAAAGTTATTTCACCTTTGGTTTTCTTTCAGTCCCAAATATCATTATTGGTACATTGATGGCACCACAATTTGCCTGCTCACCGCTCTGCTGATCGTCTCTTGGTATAAGAAGCTTTGGGTCATGTATGTCTCCGATGCGGAGCACTCCTCGCCGAATAGTCAAATCAGTGGCTTCCTCTTTAAGATGTCGGATCTGATGCAGCGGAATATTTATCTACGCATTGTCATCTACTTTCTGATCATCATCTCATATTGTGCCGTGGCGGCAATGCAAGTGGTGAGTTTTTGCAGATGATTACCAAATGTAAAGGATCTTCCTTAAAGGGAGATTTCAATATACCTGCAAAATAGGTACAAATAGGTCCTTCAAATGGGGTCCACCTTTCAATAAAGCTGTGTAAAGGATTTGAGTATCAGAGAGAGAATTTAAGAGTGATTTCTGTTAAGATGCTTGGTGTCTTCGTAACCAATGCCACATTCATATGTGTTCTTCGTTTCTGTCCAAGAATAGATTCAAAGACAAGGATAGTAGTAGTTCTCACAGTAAGATTGCCAGCTCTACGTGCTATAACTTCGAGCTTCGAACGGGGCTGGTTTGTCTGTTTCCTTCTGTATGATTATGTCTCTGTACCTTCGACTATGTGGATCTTTGGAACCTATTCCTACTCAGGTCAAGTAAGCAGAGCCTCTCGTTAAAAGAAGAAAGGTTTCTCTAAGTAACTGCGATCTATGTCAATCTTGATCCAGACTAAAGCTATTCTGTATCAAACTTGGGTCTGAATCTATCCCGCGTCACTGCTAAGGCAAGCCTCGCGCTCAACTGATGATTCTCTATTTCTGGTATAAGTGCGGTTTATAGTGTCGCCTTCCTAAGTCCGTTTTAGTGCTCTGTCTGCACTCTGGTCAAGTTCGAGTTTTATCCAGATTGGACAACTTTATCATACAGCTCCCATATAACCGATTGTTCCGGAATGAACAGTAGCATAACTTTTCTGTTTTTCATCCAAATAAGCACAAATTTCACTTGTATCCCTTGTATCCACTGTATCCACTGTAGCAATGTGAATGGTATATACTCAAGCCGAAGCTAGCCTTCCTTTCTTGTTTCTTAGTGTTAAAGTTATCAGAATTCTGAAATATTTGTACGATTGCTTAATCTTCTGAACGATTTTCTAAATTTCTCAACATTTTTCATACTTTTTATCACCTCCTGAATAACTGAATGCTTTCCTTTGCAGGCGGACTGTGGTAGCTACGATGACTATGATGCTCAGCCCAGCTATGAGGAGCGTATCTTTTGCTTTCATCCCTGGGTAAGTGCAAGTCCCATGCTATCCAATCATACCTCTAAGATATAGTAAGTGTTCCACTTGCAGATACTCACCAATTGCATGACCCTGGTCATAGGCATGTCCTTCCTGTTCACCCGCATACCATTCATAATCAAGGCCTGCGTTTCGGCCTTGATAACGATAGCCTATGCGGTGCTGGTGGTGTTTGAGTTTGCCTACATCTTCGAAATGAGTCCTTCGACGAATGTTAACTTCAATGCGGAGTATTCACATATATTTTTGGTCTTTATAACATTGGGCATATTTCATTTGATGGAACGCCAGACGGAGTTTATAGCCAAGGTGGATTATAAGTGAGTTAATTGTGGGGGGAAATTATCTGGATATATGCTAAAGATTATAGTATTTGGCAGCTGGAAGCGTCAGCTATTGAAGAAACAGGATGATGCAATGATAACCAATGATACCATCAAGGTGCTGCTGACCAATATATTGCCCTCACATGTGGGTAGGTTTTAAAGTGAGATGGAGGAAAAGGGGAAAACTGATCTAAGACATGTTTGATTTGGTTCTTCCAGCTGACTTTTATCTATCCAATCAGCTGCAGAACGAGCTATATTACGAGGAATACGATAATGTGGCTGTGATGTTTGCCTCCATTAAGAACTTTGACACGGACAAGATAGGTCTGAGAGTGCTCAACGAGATCATCTGTGATTTCGATGATGTGGTAAGACAGAGGTAGAGATTGTTTCTTGAATCCTCTAATCACAGCTTGTGGTTCACCCAGCTCAACAAATATGCCACGTCTTTGCGGGTGGAAAAGATCAAGGTGGCCAATTGGACATATATGGCTTGTGCCGGCTTGGATGTCTCTCGATCTGAGGTCAATGCTCCGCAAATGAAGTTCCGCAATGTCTCGCTGATGCCCAATGGTCGTCGCAGTCGCTATGGTGGTGCCCGCAATTCGGATGGTGTGCAGCGTGTGCCCTATGGCAATGGCAGCAATATAGCCCTGGATCTTGAGCGTGGACTGGAACGAGCCCAGTATGAGGGCAATGTGTTCTCGAATGGACCGCGTCCCAGTAATGCCGCCTATCTCAATGGCAATAATAATACCAATGACCACAGCAATGGCGAGGTGGTGCTGGTCATGGCGCAGTTTGCAATGGTGCTGAACTTACGATGTAAAGATTGATTTAGCTTAGCTCATCTGTTTCCTTCTCTTCCTTTCTCAAAGGACCTGATGCGCACAATGCGCCGCTTCAATACGGAGAACATGCAATCCGAGTACGATGGCAATACCGACTATGGCATGCTGCGCATTGGCATCTCACATGGTCGTGCCATGGCTGGAGTGGTGGGCATATCGAAGCCCCACTATGATATCTGGGGCAATCCGGTGAACATGGCCTCGCGCATGGACTCCACGGGCATACCTGGCAAAATTCAGGTGACCGAGAAGACGGCCCTAATACTGCGGGGATTTAACATCCAGTGCAATTATCGTGGCATGACATTTGTCAAGGGACGTGGCAATATACCCACCTATATACTGGGCACCGATCCCGAATACAATGATTTTCTGCCGCATCAAGTGAAGCCAGAAATACCAGAAGACACGGGGAGTAATAGTTGAAGTAAAATATTAGTATTTTATATGTTTTTTATATGAATAAATCGAAAAGTTATTAATATATCAGATTTAGATGTGAGAGAAACAGGAATGGTTGAAAAAGATCGGAGTGCCAAAAAGAAGATGGGATTACAACTTCAACTCCAAGTCTTTTGTAAATCCAAATTTATACAGTATACTAATATCAGCCAGGGTAAGATATTCTGCTATTCTGTTTTAGAAAAAGCGCCTCAACAAAAGCGCAAATGAAAGCAAATGTTCTACACCGGAAGACAGAAGCAAAAGAGCTAGGAGAGCTTTAGAACCAAATGAGGAACAAGGTAGTGTGGCCAAGCCCAAGTCAAGCTCAAATTGCGTTGCGTGGCTCATTTCAGTACAATTTTGATTAATGAACTCGCTGAAACTTTAACGGCAAACTTTAACGAGGATGTCACTACCAGTAAGAGCCAGTTGGGTGGAAAATTTCAATTTGAACTGACAAAATAGTGTGGCCAAGCTCAAATTGCGTTGCGTGGCTCATTTCAATATAATTTTCATTAATGCACTCGCTCCGGTTCAATTGTACAGTTCGATCGAACAAGTACGATCGGTAGCCCAGTTAGTGTGACCTTACCTTACGTTGCAAGTTATAAGCCGAAACTATCGCTTGCTGCGATAAGTTGGGTGTTTAAATATTATCGATAGCGCAATCGATTTGCCAGCACGTGTATATTGTAAACTCCACACGCAAGAACTGCAAATAAATTAACATTAATATAAATACATAGTAATGGCAATAACTTCAAATCGAAAGCGAATTGCTCCGGTCGCCAACAAAGACGATGAACCGGCGTCGAAGAAGGCCGCAGAGCCATCGCCAAGCAAAGGCAACAAGCCCAAGCAAGTGAAATTTGAAAACAGCAACAAGTCTAAGGCAAAAACATTCTCAAAACCAAAACCGGGATCTAAATCTGGATCTGCATTTGCTGCAGGTGGCAAAAAGAATTTCAATAACAAGTTTGCCGGAAAGACTCCACCAAAGGGCAAAGGTAAAGCTGATGCTAATGCACCTGCCGGTGAGAAGCAAGATTGGGCGAAATTCAAACAGGATAAGAAGGATCTAAAACTGAAGCGAAAGAGCACACGCGACACCTATGAAATCACCAAGGAGGCCAAGCAGATCTACGAGAAACTGAAATGGTATGTAGAAAACTGAAGCAATGTTCATTATTGTGATTTACCTCTTATCACCTTCACCAGTCGCCGCACCGAGAACAAGGACAAGCTGGTCGAGCAGATGTATAAAATTCTGGATGTTGGCGACACCATAGCCAAGGTGGTAAAGGCCCATGACACCGCCCGTGTGCTTCAGTGCATGCTGAAATTCGCTGCGCCCGCATTGCGAGCAGAGTTGTCCTCCAAGCTGGTGCCACATGTCGTGGAGATGTGCCAATCGAAGTATTCCCAGTTTTGTGTCCAGCGCATGCTTAAATACGGTTCACCGGCCACCAAAAGCAATCTAATCGACAGCCTTATGGGTCACATTGTGCGTCTGGCTAGCCACAACATAGCCAGTAGCCTCTTGGACAACATGTACTTGAATGCGACGCCGCAACAGAAGACATATATGCGACAGGAGTTTTATGGCGATTTGTACAAGAAGACCAAAGATCCGAAAGTCAAGACACTGAGCGATACCTACAAAGAAGCGGCCGACATGAAGAGCTCCATCATGTCCTCGGTTAATGTCAATCTTGATCATGTGATTAACAAGAACCTGGTGGACAACTCGCTTATCCATGACGTATTATTGGAATATATACGAGAATGCGACGATGACATACTGGAAACGACGGTCACTGCATTTGCCGCTATCGCGCCACACATGCTGTCCACCAAGAATGGCACTGAGGCAGCCATTATATGCTTTTACAAATCCACGCCCAAGAATCGCAGGGTATGTCTTGGAAGAGCCAATAACTCATCTTCATCTCATATTTACCGTTGTCTCTACCTTTGCAGGCCATCATCAAAAACATCAAGGATCATTTGCTGAAGATAGCCACTCACGAGCATGGCCATGTCTTCCTCATCGCCCTGCTGAACTCTTTGGATGACACCAAAGCAACCAAGAAGGCAATTTATGATCACTTGCATGGAGATTTAAAGACGCTGGTGGCCAATCAATATGGTCGTCGGGTTATCCAGTGGCTGGTGGCCCCCGGGGATACAACCTGCTTCCATCCGGATTTCATACGCACCATTGAGGAGGGGCTTGCCTATGGCAAAAAGGATAAGGATTTGCGTCGCAAAGAGATCATCGAACAAATTGAGGGACCCATAGCTGAATCCATAGCTGAAGATGCAGCCCTTTGGCTTTCCAACAGTCACATTGGCCTCGTCACAGCGGATATACTTAACCATGGTATATATATATATATATATGGGAGGTCACCTTCTACCTAAAGAACGCCACTGATCCATTTTCTTTCCACGTTGCAGTCACGTCTGAGAGCTATGAGAAGGCAATTGGTGCCTTGGTTCAGGTGGTGGCAGCTCCCGATTGGACAGTGTCAGCTGTGGCAGCGGAAACTGCCCAAAAGAAGAAGCCACATGATGTAGAGGCGGTCATAGCCGAGGCCACCAAGCAGCGAAAGAAGAAGCTGCTCAATGTGGAGGCAGCCAATAGTGGCGGCGATAGCAGCGATGAGGACGAAGATGAAGAAGGGAAATCCAAGCAGAAGCCAACTCCAGCCCCTGTTGTGCCCGCCGTGGTCGGCATAGAAGATGCTGGCATGCATATTGTTCTTAAGAAGATCATTAAGAATGATACGAAGCGACAGGAGGCAGGACTCACTTGCACTTTTGGCAACGAGCTGATAAAGAACTTGTCCAACGATGTGGTAGGTGTCTGGCTAAGCCTTTCAAGGATGCAAGGATTCAGTGTACATTTCTTTCCTTTCAGCTAAAAATCTGGCTGGGTGTGAATCGTGGCTGCTTCGTCCTGGTCAAGCTGGTGGAGAATAGTCCGGCTTTGTTGGACAGCTTCCGTGAGCTGATTAAAAATGAGAAGTTAAGTCAGTTTTTGGATGGTCAGAAAACTGCTGGAGCAAAGCTATTGGCCGAAAAATTGAAGGCTAATAAATAAAGTTAATGGAATTTTTTATGTCAACTTTGATTTGATTTTTTGTACAACGAGGAAAGGAAGAGGAAAGGAATTGTGTGGATAAGCAGATAACGAAATTGTAAAGGTTTGAGAAAAAGGAAATATATGTTTAATCTTTAACACCTGGTAGAGGTATATAACGAAGATTGTTGGAGGAATACATTGGCCTTCACAACGCTCTACTTCACTTTGCCTCAGAGCAGCGTTTTAAAGAGCAACTGCTATCTGTTCTTGCCTGATGCATTTTTCTAGCCAGCCAATATCATTCACTCCTTTGAACTCATTCTTGTGTCTGCCCCTGTGGTTATCTCTCTTACTCCATAGCAGTGCTCTGTGAAAACCCTCAGGCTACAGGTTATCTCTCGCACCACAGCCCCAGCCTACGCCTCAGGCCAACTTGCAGCTTTACTCATCAGTACATGCTCATATATCGCTCATATTATCTCTGTTTCTTTATACTGCATGCCTCTTGCATCTAACATAGCTCTCTCATGTTACTTTTACAGATAACGTTAAGTTGACCCAGCTTATTGTACATACAGACAATCAAACATCTTGAGGGAGCGAGGGTCAGAACTCATTTGCTGCCATAAAAATTTGATAGATTTTGAAATATGGTGGGGGCGGAAGGCTGCCCATTTCCCCGCCCTCGCTACGCCCATGCTTATTGTCTCACGAAAAGCAGCTCTAAGCATTATATGTAAACACATCCTGAAGAACATATATTCTAATAATAGCAGCTTCATTATTAAACGCTCCACAATGACACCATATTAGTACCTATGCATTGTGTCAGTGCGAAGACGGGGCAGGTCGCTAGTTATACTATATCATAGACAAGCTATAAGTAGACCCTCAACTCTGCTTCTTATTCAAATGCCAGTCGACATTCCGTGGGCACTGTGGTTCTCTTAAAAGGTTGATATGACACAGCACCATTGGTCTTTCATTGAGTGCGAAGAAACGAAGCTTAACCTTCGCTGTCATTTAACATTTCAGCAAGCGCTCTCAAGCTTGGGCATCTATCATTAGTTTCTCTAAGGGAACAGACTCTGTCACTGTCATAGCTATATGAAAACGCTTCGCCATTAACTCGTTTGAGGCGCCATGAACTCGTTTGGCGCACTCATAAAGTACCGTGCTCCAAATATCTTTAAGCCAGAAGAAATAATCTGATAACATGGGGACAAAGACAGAGTCTCTCTTTTATACTATGTATAGAGATGTAAGGAAATTTGTCACATATTTGCTTCTATATGAAATAGAAACTTCTTTTAGTCAGTGAGAAAAGTCAGATGTTAGTTTAAATATATATATATATTTATTGATTTCTTTATGAATATATATAACACACAAATATATAAGTATACTCGCATAATCACATGGATCTAAGCAACCTTGAGTATGTATACACACATGGATATTTATCAAGTTATGCATAATGGTACATAATAGCTATATAGATTAACAATAGGGACAACATTTACGTATGTGTATAAATAGAAAGGACAATGGAAACAAAAATCAAGCACCACACGGTTAATTCATGTTTTGGTTTCTTCTCTCGTTTTGTGCACAGGTTTCTTTCAGCTTCATCATAAGTGAAGACTGCAGCTGGTAAGGGGTAGATTGAAGTGTTGAAAAGTAGAGCAGGAGCAGAGACCTTTGCCAGACATCATCATCATCATCATTATCATTCTCAGATTACTCATTGCCAGAGCTATGGGCAAGCAGGGCGGTATCCTCGGGCAAT
Source organism: Hirtodrosophila duncani (assembly GCA_037043425.1). NCBI lineage: Eukaryota > Metazoa > Arthropoda > Insecta > Diptera > Drosophilidae > Hirtodrosophila > Hirtodrosophila duncani. Next base: position 5,536,609 of record JBAMBM010000821.1, on the reverse strand, counting down.
GGTTTGCGCTTGTAGGAAGGCTCCGTGGCCAGATAGACAACCAGAGCACCAAATACGAGATACAGCACGCCTATGATATTGGTCAGCACTCCAGCAGCGGGTAGGCTTGAGTAGGTGGGACTGCAAGCAGTTGGAGATATTACAAAATGAACTTAAAGCACAACTTTAGTAGCTTCACTCACATGGCAAAGATCGCCTTCTCGGTTAGACCCATCAGAGCAGCTGCTATGGCCAGCACAAAGCCAAATAGTCCAAAATAGATATGCAATGGCATCAAGGCCATCTTATAGTTCTCATTCATGCCCGGCAAGAGGAAGGCCGCAAACCCAGCCACATATTGCAAACAGAAGAGTATCACCGCCGACAGTCCCAGCCACGAATGCAGCGAATACATATTCGGTATGGGCGGATCGTTCAAATTGTGGGAATCAAAGACGGTCTTCAGGGCAATCACGGTGAATATGAAGGCGGCCATATGTATGCCAGCATGGGTTAGCTTCAGTGTCTTCTTGCGCATGGTGCGAAAGCCGCGATAGACAAGTATGGCTAAGACAAAGGAGTGGTTGAAATGGTTAGTTAGAAGCACCAGCAACTGCACCTCTTCCGCTAATCTAAAACTTACAGTTGCCATACAGATAGATAAAACCAATGGTCATGAAGAGGGGATGCCAGTTGAATTCCAGCTTGGGATTGGCGGTGCCACCCAGGCCGCCAAAATGTTGCCCAATCCAGGTGCCCACCAGTACGATCATAGTCAGGCCACATAGCTGGGCCAGCACATACAGCACCTTGAAGTTGAACAGGGCCGGGTCCATGTTGGACTTGGTGTTGCCTACAAAATCAAGAATTTTATAATTGTCTATATATTTAGAATGGCTAAGTCTATGTTTAGATTCCATGAACGCTGAATTCCTCAAAAGATATTCAATATAAAGCAATGCCATATCCAGACAATATTGAATAAACAATATATATATATAATATATATACGATTATACAAAGATATCAACTTCGTCGCCAGCCAGTCGAGGGCATGAAATACAAAACTAAACCAAAGTTTAGCTAATTTCATTATAATGAATATCATGAGATGTTTACATTATAGAGCACAATCCATATCAGTATAGTTATTTATATAGGTGTGGGGTTGGCAACCTTTCTATAGAATCCATAGAATTCTAACCCAAACATAGCAAAAGCCCACAAATTGTTTGTTTGTTTGAGAAAAGATAATACCTGCTAATGGTTGCTTTTCTTATCAAAGAACACTTTATGTACACATTGTATGGGTCCACCCTAAGAGTCTCTAGTATATTTTGGAAAGATACAAAGATACAACTTGTATCTATTGTTTTGATATTGTTACTTTTGGAACACGTTGGCAAGAGAGATATGGCAAAAATATTGCAAATAAATTAAAAAATCGAATTTAGAGAGCCAATTTTTAGTCTAAATGTACATGGCAAATGTATTTCCATCGGTGTTCCTCAAGGCTTAGTACTTCGACCGTTATTATGGAACGCTACACCAGAAATTACACGGGGGAAACGATTTGCCGACACTGCAGAGACGGCAGGAGCGGTGGGATAGGTCTACCAAGGACTGGTGGACACACTGTCTCAAGCCCGGGTTGGTAGAAAGCAAGGTAAACCACTACCTGACTCAGCTCCTTAGCAGGAATGGCAGCTTTCGCAGTTAGCTTCAGCTGAATACACATAGTGTAGCCGAGAAGTGGTGGAAGATGCCGAATAAGTCATGTTCAGTTATGCAAAATGCTCGTCCCAGCGACGAAAACTGGAAAAGGAATTGGGATTTGAGATCTCCGTAGCGAGCTTTATCCCGTCTATGCTGGCAGGCCTTCAGCAACTTTGCCATGGACGTAATGGTTCACCTGCGGAAAGCTGAGCGCGAGCGGCGCTCTAAGGATTAAGCGGCGCCGTATCTTCTGCGAAACAATGCTTCACGGCCGTACCGCAGTAGGAAAGCCACGCTTCATCCAAATATACAAATATATAGCTTATAGTTTTAGTTGTCTGCTGAACATATTCAAAATAGAGATAATAAATGAAGGTAGAATTTTCCATAACCAGCTTCGTAGTGTTCATTCACGTCATAAAAAGTACCACAGCAAATCCAACAACAACATCCCGTCCCAAAGTATTTTTATACAAAAGTCTGTTAACAAACATCTTACTAATGTAATAAATAGCTCATATAAAAACTCTCCTCTTTTTTTTATCACTAGATGGTGTTGGTGTCCATATATCTATATCTGGGCAACACAAATCTGTTTGTGTCAAACGAAAACTAGTTTGAAAGGTGACATTTCAGGCTGCATTTTCAGTGCAAACAGCTATGTAAATCGTTGATCGTGTTAAAAGTTACGCTGATTTGAATATGAGTGAAATATCTGAAGAAAGGGAAAAACGTTGCAAAAACAAGCCGACAAATTTCTGCAGTTTACGGAGAGAATGCTGTGAGGAGAATGCCCAGGAGCCAGGAGTAGTTTGTTCGATTCCTTTCCGGAAATTTCAATGTAAAAGATAAACCTCGCTCATTGAATAAGTCGATGAAAATTTGCAACTGATGGAGTAAGACCGGCATGGAAGCTATCAAGAGATAGCAGAGGCTCTAAACATCAACCATGTGACAGTTTGGAATCATCTAAGAGCAGGCTACTCAAAGAAGCCAGGTGTTTGGGTTCACCACGAATTACCGACAAAGAAATTTATTTGACTCAAGCCTAGATTAACGGCAAATAAGGTTATATTGAGTGTTTGGTGGAATTTTAAGAAAGTTGTCTTATATGAGCAGATATAGAACGTTCGATTTGATGTGCACAACTCGACCGTTTGAAGGAAGCAATCAAGAAATCTCGACCAGAATTGGCCAACAGAAAGGGAGTTAGTTGCCTTTCATCCTGAAGCGAATCTTTGTGGGCAATGAAATGTAGATTAAATACAAGAATATCCAATGTAAGCGATCTGGGTCAAAGGTCAACCTTCCACAAACAACTTAAAAAGAATGAAGACAAGCAAAATTATATTGAGTAATTGGTGGGATTGGAAGAAAATTGTCTATTATGAGTTGCTAGAAAGTGGCGACACCGTCAATTTGATCCTCCTTTCCTGGGCACAGCTCTACCATTTCAATGAAACACTAGGGAAAGAGCGAATTGGCGAACAGAAGATGTCTTCTACACACATCTTTGATGACCTAGAACAAATTAACGAAGCTTGGTTGGTCGTATAGACCGGACCTGGCACTCTCTGAGTAGCATTTGTTTCGGTCTCTGCAGCAGCTGAAAATCACTTGGCCAAGGTTTTCGCTGATAAACCAAAGGAGTTGTACACCAATGGAATTATGAAGCTAACCCAAAAATAACTAAGATTCTTAGATAATAATGGCCAATATAAACTTCATTAAAATTCATTTTGAATACAGAAAATGGTATTTCCCAAATGTACCAAAGAAACCCGAGGAGCCTCTTTATATGACCCAATATATTTATATTTCCTGCCAGTCACGTTTCTGAATAACACTGCCACTTGAGGCCATCAACACTATTGATGAAATGGTTAGTGGGAGCATAAAATATGTAACAGTTTTAATCAAAAACTGCGAGCAAATCTAACAACTCAGCATTTTTCGTTCTACTAGACGAAATCTATATACAGACGCACGACATAGTAGTAAAAGTTGGTCTGATAACAAACACTGTGGCAATAAAAAGGTAAGTTGTAGGCGATTGTAGTTACTTCTGGATGATATATGACAAGAATTCCAAACAGTTGGCACTTACATATCACGCAATCTAACCTGACATACTTCTGCCAAATCGGCTTAAAATTCTAAAGCAGTCCTAACTTTTTCATGACCTTGATTAGAACATGAAAGTGAAATTGATTAGAAAGCATTCTATTTAAAGAAAGGACCCATAGGAAAGTTGCTTCAATTGTCAAACTAAATGGAGATTAAAAGCAACAGATAGAAATTGTTTGGGGTTCTTTGTTTATGTGCCATGACAAGGCTACTTTATACTTTGCCTACACTCTGAGAAAAAGTATCAGGTAAATGCAATGTGGAAATTCAATAATATTAGCTGCTTAGAAATGTTCTTAGTAGTGATTTTTCAAGTCCAACGATTCATACAAATGTTCGTTCTGTATAGGTAAAACTTTGTTTTGATTAAAGTAGAATTTAACTTGTAGTTATAGAAAAGATTTACATTTATTAGCGTATGATGAAGAACTGGCTAGCAAACATCAGCTATACCAAAAGTTACAAATTTAAAAGAATATTAGAGAAAATATAATATAAAGCAGACTGGCCCGTTTTCACATCTTCTTTGTAAAAGAGCAGGAGGATATGACTGACCTAGCACATGGAATACGTTGCGTTTCCACTTAACATGATTTCAACATTTCCAATGCTGTGTGACAAAAGTTGCTTAATACCAAACTATTTTCCGCTAACATTCAAAATGGTCAATGGAAATATCAAAAAGATGTTGTTAAAAGCAAATTGAGTTTGAAGTAGCAGTTAGTGCTAACTGGAGGATAATGTGAAAACGGACCTAAGAATACAATATATGGAATAGTTAACAATAAACACTAAAAGGAAATTTTAGCTAAATTTTATGAGTAAGCATAAGTAACCCGATCCTTAGATGTAGAATCTTTCAGTTTCAGCGCAAGGTTCTATGTTAAGTCTACAGTGATATAGTAGCCTGATATAGTTTATCGATCGATCATATTAAGTGTTTATACTGAAAAGTGAGTTCTTTTTCCGATACAAAGGAAGGATGAACGACGAAAATAAAAACGTTGGCGATCCTTTAAGTGTTTCCTTCGCGCCTTTTCGAAAGAATTCATTCATACTCGTTCAGCTTCGCAATCGACTTCACTCAATTCATTTTGAGCACGTTTGCTTTGAACGTCGTTTTGAGCGCATTCATGACGATCTCTAGCTCATAAATGGATCGAAACTGATAAAATTTGTTTTCATACCGGGAATTTCATCTGCATTAGGTATATAGAGAGGTTTTGTAGAAAACAATGCAAAGTTCGAAAGCAGCTCCAGAATCGCTAAAAAAAACTCTTAGCCGATCCGGTTTGTGTGATCCATTTGAATCAAAGAACACACAAACAGCGAGCTTCTTCAGTTCTATACATTTCTGAGTTTCTGAGGTTTTGACAAGACTTTGCCATATCTACTCGCCTCTTTTGAATACATTTCTTTATAACAACTCACAGAAAAGGTAAATGTATTCTCTTGTCCTTGCCAAATGCTTGAGAGATTGCAAAGAAACCCATATACATATGTTTAACCTTGACAGAGTTGGGCCCAATAACCGATAATGGCAATTTTTATCACACGTCTGGAATTGCTTGATGTTTTGTTTATGCTAATGAAGTTGTAATTAAACCGAAATGCACACAATCAGAATGTAAAACTAACGGCCTATGTAATATGTATATGGGACGATTTATAGTATAGCACACCCACCCCACCCACATATTGATGTGGTAAAGCAGCACGTGCCTCCGTTATTCAATATTTGAGTACAATTTTGTAGTTAAAGTCTTTGCTTGTTTGTCTCTTTTCCTTTTCAGATAGTGAAATTAATTGGCAATGCATTAATTATGATGATGATAATGATTAATCATTAAAAATGGTTAAGTAGGCGTGCCTACTTGTTGTAGTTGTAGTTGTAGTTGTTCCTGAAGCGTTGCAACAGATCGTGCGCAAAATTTGAACAGAAGAAACCACAAAAAGATATAAACCACAATCTATATACATATATATATATCTGTGTGTCTGTATGTTTACAAGAAAAAAGTAAAAACTCTTTTTCTTTACTGAACGACCATGACTTTGGAAAAGCGTAAAAACTTTTCAGACAGCAAAAGTAAAAATAAATAAAGAGCAAAGCAAACAGCAACACAGAAAAACAAGATAGAAAACTATCAACAACCAGACGAACGCCACATACACTTGCAGTTATACATACACATATGTGAGTTTGATGTCGAGAAAATTATTGAAAACTCCTTAAAAACAGCTTGAAAGCAATAATAACTTATGGGGATTTATTGTAATTGAGAGGTCCCATGGCATCTACATATATCATACTAACAATTTTACCCTGTGATTCATCTGCAGATTGGTTTCTTAGTTCTCATCTACGCCATAGATCCCATCTTCTAGGTCAGTTCCTTTGGACTGTCACTTATACAATTTTAAGCTGATCTCCAAAGCTAAGAACTTGGATAACCTTATAAAAGAATATTCCTTATCTGGAAATGAGAAATAGTTTTCAAATTTCACCTTTCATTTGTAGTTCAGCAAATTTTGTATCTGTGATAATTATCAGAGCTTCTTACAAGTTTTCATAGACAAGGATCTGGGCTGATCATTGGCATTGCAGAATATTATATGTCATAATTATCAGATTTTTGATAGTTTGATCAAAATGGGTATCCATAAAATAACTAAAACAAAATTGATTTAAAAACAATTGCACCCTAAACAAGCTAGATATAAATAAGGTTGTTGATCAAAACTTAAGCGTAAACAGTCCAATGTTTAACTTATACTTAAAATTCCCAAATGATTACAGCGTCTAAAGATCGGAATAGTGTCTGATAGGCGGGCTTTTTTATCAGTTGAGAAGGTTTAGATTAGTAAAGTTGGTCATTTATAACCTCTGATTAATATTAGTAGGCCTTTTTCTTCTTATGTCCACATGGTTGTATTAGTATGATAAACATTCTTACCCTATCACACGCTCTTAAGATCAGAGACTATAAAGTAAAGACAAATAAAGAACATATAGTTCCAAATATCAACGTTCTCTTTCCTCAATTGTTTCTCTATTAGTCAGGACACACTAGGTTCTTCAAGGGTAAGTGGAAGCGTTTCGCAATCCTTAAATATCGTTAAACAAGAGAGGAAAGCCAACTTCGGGTATCCGAACCTTATATACCCTTGTAGAACTATAAAGGGAAAGAAAACTTAGTAGTCTAAAACGTAGTTCCTATAGCTGTAGCAATAGACAGCGAAACAATCTTTTTTCGCATATTTGGTGCATGCACAAACTTTCATATAAAGGAAATGTCACGGCAAAACTCTAGAGATTTGGAGTAACAAATATGTGAGCACTCGAATTTTTTAGTTCATTTGGTGTACCTTAGTAAGAAGATGGAAAAAACTCAACGGCTACTAGCTACTAGATTGATTCCCTTTTAGAAGCCTTATAGGGGTGATTTGAGGGTTCAACAAAGTGCTTCGAGATTAAAAAAAAAAGAACTTTTAAACATTTTGCTGTATCTCAAATCTAGTAGTAGTAAATTTTTCCTGTATCTAAAGGATGTTAAAAATGAAGCTAGAAGTTGAAGTGTTTACACAAGAAAATGTTAAAATCTCTAGAGCTTTCCGTGATACTTATACTTTTACGTGTACATGCGATCACTAAGAAGGCGTTTTGATAAATTCTACAAATGATCTACAAATGGGTCAAAATCGTGGTCATTATTTATAGGAATGTTAAGGAAATTGTGATATCTCAGTGCATTCTTTATCTTCGAAGCATGAAAGCTGGTATTTGAGCTTATTATACCGGGGATGGTAGGAACCACACCCCTCTTAATATGAGAACCCGCGCAAAGTCGGTTAAAGTTTCCGGTATTTTAATGTTTAGCATACTTCTATTCTTTGATTTTTCAAAGAGCTTTCTACTAGGCGTTGCAAAGCTCTTAATATTGTTATAATGCTCACTGGAAAGTGTATGGAAATATGCTTGGAAAAACTTAAAGTGAAATTCAGCAAGTGTGCTTGGCTACTCTCTCAATAAAGTAGCTGTGGTTGCTCATGATCAATGATCGTGATGATGTTGATAATGATGTAGATGACGCTGCAGACAGCGTTGGGGGGGCTGATGGCAATGCAATGCCATGGCAATGCAGTTTGGATCTATCCATTCGCTCTGTCTATGTGTCTATATGTCTACGCGTGTCTCAACTGTCCGTCTGTCTGTTTGTCTGCCGCTGTTTGTGGTTTGTTTTTGTAACTTTTACTAAACTAAAACGTTAGCTTTGTCTGTTTGTTGTACTTGTTGTTGTTGTTGTTGTTATTGTTTGCTTTTCCACACAAAAAATTTAAGTTAAAGCCAAAGTCATGCCATGCCAAGCCAATGCTGTTGCTGCTGTTGTTGTTGTACCTTTGTTGGCTGCAGCGGCAGCATTTGTTGTAGTTGTTGTAACCGTTGTTGTGGTTGTTGTTGGCTGCACTTGTTCGTTGTTTTGGGTAGTTATGGTTGTTGTTAGAGTTATGGCTGGCTGTGGTTGTTGCTGCTGCTGCTGCTGATTTTCAGCCGCCTTGGCATTATTTTCACCACCGATCGCTGCCTCAATGGGCGGCGGCTGATGCTCTACGTTGGTCGGCGGCGGCACAATATCAACTTTAAGTTCAGCCGCTGGCACCTTTGCCTGCTCCACATCCAAATCCTTTGACATGTTGTTCACTTTTGTTATTTTTACAATTCTTTAATCAATAAATATAAGCTAATTGGAACTGATTTTATAATTGCATGCAAAGGCAATTATTACTATTAACAACAACAACAATAGCAACAATGACTATGTATATGCTGAGCAAGAAACCGTTAGGAAAACACACGGCCAAGACCCGAACGCTTCAACGTGCAATGCGCAACTGATTTTGCTGAAGTCTTGCGGCTCGTGAAAAGCCGCTGTGAAGCGCTTGGCTAATGGAAAGCTTTTAACATATTGTATATATATATATATATAGACAAGTGTATAGTCGAGGGTGTTACAACTTTGTCCGAATATGTTGTAGCTTATAAGTCGATATAGCCAGGTTTGTCTGTTTCTACTCAAAGTAGTCACACAGTTTTGGAGCCATTTATTTGAAAGTTTTAGTTTTGGCATGGGATTCTAGTTGGGAGTACTATATTTTCTATAGGGGCTGCAAGAAGTGGGGTAAACATATTGAAAATTATATTTTATCTACAAACAAAAAGAAATTTTTTGAATAGATAAGTTTGATGTATCGCGTCCTTTCTGGATTGTAAAAGATCATGTTTGTAGCCAGCTCGAGTACAAATTTCCTCACCTAGAACATTATCTTTATATTTTTGTGAGGGTTAAGCCCAATATTTAGTTTTGGAGTGGCGGTGGAAAGTCGATAACATGTATCGATATATTCTGATATTAATATAGATTCGTCTACCGATGTTTTTATGTAGATAGAAAGGTATGCGTGGATCGATAACCCAAGATATCGATGCTTATATATAGAACTCGTATCGATAAACATACATCGACAACTAAATATATCGATAAACATACATCGACAGCTCAATATATCGATAACTCAATATACCGATATACATATTGCGTATATCGATGTCCATAAAGCATATATTTGTGTACATATTCCCCAATTTATCGATATATTAATATATATCGATATACAAGTATCGATAACTCCATATATTAATACAAATATATCAATAACTGATCATATTGATATACATAAATCGATAACTCAATATATCGATATACATATATCGATAATAAAAACAGAATTATAGCTAAGCCTTTCATGACAATCGATCTAATAAGTGCAATGATATGTCGAATTTTTATTATCGCCTATATGCGTGGCGGTGACACAACCATTTTTCTAAAACGATATATAGCCCTTCACCTTTCCCTTTCTGTATTAGTATACAGTAAAAATTGCATACCGATCGCTCTAATAGTTATATAAAGGACAAACAGAGATCCATTTTTGCATATATTAAAACTAATTCAATTCATCAACTATCAGGACAGAGTATAGGACTATCGTTTACTCTCCAGCACTTGATATTTTGATGGCTGATATTAATCAAAACTATATAATTGTTGATATGTATTATAATGGATACTTAGGTGCGGCATTTATAAGCAGTTAACACGCCAAGGGACTGAGAGCAAGAGAGAGGAAAAGCCAGCTGCCACAGCATATGCCCATTCCATCTTAACACTTGGTCGCCCTTGGTGTGTGGGTGGGGGTGATAAATTCCTTTTGCATTCCTCAGCAGCTCAATCAATTGCTGCGGCTAAATTGCTGCTGAGCTGCATTCCAATTAAGGTCTTAACAATATGTTCTATGCATAATAATTGCCTGGGCTTATATCGAAAACATTTTGCATCTCAAATCACTATTTAAATACACATTTCCTTTATATGTATGCACTTACTTAGCGAGAACAGCATGGCGTATGCTTGATAAAACGAACAAATTGCTATACAGCAGCTTCCGTTGAGAGAGATGTTGCTGTTGTTGAAGTTTTGTTTTGAAGACGACAACAACTTATCTGTGAGTCAACAATTTATTGCAAATGATTTGCAATTCTTAATTATATTTTTAGATAAATATAATATATTTGATTTTCAAATTTAACTTGTTGAACAAATTGCGTGTTGTCGGCTAACGGCTTTAGAGGATAACAAGGGATGTGTCCATATGGCAGCGGTGACAGTGAAAAAAGTCTGCAAAGGCAAAGCCGTTCAGCAGCGGCTGCAAACCTTCACAAAAAGCTTTAGCTTTAAAAAGCTCTAAGCATCACACACACACAGATAACACACATACATTCACCAACACACTCTCTCATACATTAGTATGAGCCACTTGTTGGATATTAATGCTCTATATATATGCACATTCTCTTCTTATTGTTAGATTCACATTCTATTAAACGTGGCTTAATATTTGTTAAATCGTATAACTCACAATTAGGCTTAATGAGCAATAAATTGCCCAGACTCTGGAAATATTTTTAAGCGCACTTAATAACACGCGATTGCAAAAAAAAAAAATTAAGAAAAATTACAACAATGGACCTTCGTTGCCGCAAAATTTGGACAACAACTGAGAGAGCGATATAAAACAAAAGGCAACGTCAATATCAACAAATAAACGCAAACACAGGAGCGCACTTGTGAAAACATTAAACAGAGGCGCGCACATTGGATTCATATATAGAATTTGTTAACACTTTTTCTTTTTAGTTAAACATTTTTCCCGGTGTATGCCATTGACCGCTTATCAAATGATTTAAAATACATGATTATTCAAGTTCAAGCTATGTCACACTTTCACTGATTCGTATCAGATTACACACACATCATTTGTTTTGTTTTTGCTTGCATTTTGTAGTTCACTCATTTGGAAAAACGCCGCTCGGTATTAAATTTCACAGGTGGTTGTGGCATCAGTGTGACCGAATATTTTGTTGGGTATTAAAATACTATTGGCGGGAATCGTGTGCGCTTTGGTCGCGTACCCTGGAATGTCATAGGCGTGCTGAGGTCGCTACGAAAGAGCCAAAGCCAAGAAAAGGCGAAAAGAAACGTCTAACCGATTTGGATGCGCTGATTGAAAATGTGGAGAAGATAAGCTTAGAGTCGATTGCAGTGAACAGCAACATGTACAAGGAGATCGATTACCTAAAAAAAGGGGCTTGCAGAGAACGGCAGCAAGCCACCGGCTTTTAAGGTGCACCGAGTAAATGTAGGGTGTCAGAAACACCCAGGTGTTTTCAACCACGGCACAACTGAGTATGGTCGCTAGCCTAACAATAAGGCTTGAGTGTCTTGGGCATACAAACAACAACGGTATCGAAAGAAGGGTGGGTGATATTTCCGGCACTCGCAGTACACACAAAACGTTTGATAAGTGTGTCTTTGCTTTGCTTAGCCGGTTGTGTTTGCGTTACCACTACGAAAAGAATAATACAGCTACCGCTTCCTCGGCTGGCGGTTTGGCGGGAGCAAGGTCCGCCAACAGTTGCCATACTTTTTACGAGGTTGGCCGCCAACTTCTTTCTTTGTGTTGACCCCTGAAAAGTAAACCGCATGATTTTAGTGGAAGTGGATACGGGAACAGGCCTATATTTATTTCGTATTTATTTCTGCGCTCGCTCTCAATTTCAGCGGTATATTCATTCAGTATTTTGTCAGCATATTTGCAGTGCTCAAGAAACGGTCACACAGCGTTTCACTGCCAGGCTTTATAATTATATTTTTTTTGACAAATAAATGCATAAACCATGCTATCCAACTTGCTGGTGACCAATCAAAAGGTCGTGCTCATTATAGGTAAGCCTAACCAGGACCAGAGGACACCCACCTGAGCAAAAACCGTCTCTAACACAATATGTTGTGTTATTTTCAGATGAACTCAATCGGGAACGCATTGCCATTAATTTTATAAGCACTTTGCTTCATGAACAGGGTCAAGATGTGAGCAGCATCAAGACGTTACCTCTGGGCCTGCAGTTGAAGAATGTGGCCAATTATGAGACACTGCTGGACGAGTGCAGCAACAATAACAACAATAATAATAACAATAACAACAGTCAGAGCCAGAGTTCACCTGCTCGGGAGTCGGAGGTGGGCGCTGGCTTAAAAGGTGGCTATAATGTGGTGTTACCTACCTTGGCGGACCTGCTTTGCTTTCAGACAGCCGCCTATGTCTTTGATTTTCTCAACAAGTTGCGTCGCTCGGAGCATGTGCGTCGCATCTTCATATGGGCCTCGCCGCAACACTTGCAGCATCCAGATGCGGATTATATTCTAGCCGGCTGCGAGTATTTAGCAGAGCTGGTGTTGCGTCTGGAGACGGCTACCTTGCTGTCGCTGATCTCCCGCAAACCTGGTGGCGGTGTTAGCAACAAGCGCTACGCCTGCCAGGTCAGCAAAACACAGTTTCAGGTCATGCCTCTTTCGGACACAGCCGACGGCAAGGATACCACGGCTGCCAATGTGTCCAAGCAGGCGGTTCAGGAAGAAGCAGCAGAACCAGCCAGCGGTACATTCAAAATTGAACTAGAAGAAGATGAGATGGTGGCACGCAATGCTCTCCAATTGCCATACGAACGGTGAGTGTGAATTTATGGTGGGGATGGTGGATCCTTTACTAACATATCTCTATTCAATTTCCAGCACCAGTGAGCCAGCTGAGGGAAGTATCATCTATTCACCCGATGCAGACGATGATTTCGATGAAGAGGATCCCGACGAGGATTTGTGCATCTAAAGCATGCAACCTGAGGCTCCGGCTTGGGCAACAAACGGCAGTACAAATGGCCTTGGCTTTAAGTCTACATATTTAAGTCATAATCTACAAAACACAAAAGCAAACAAATTGAATACATTGAAAACTTGAAATACCTGCAAGGAGCAACCACAAATTCTCAACCCAAATCAAGCGTGGCAAGCTTTCTTCTTCTTCTGGGTGGGGGCACGTTATTTGAAACGCAAAGAATTTCGAGTTGGAGTGTGGAAAGCGGCTCCCCTGATCCTCTGAGTCACCGACTATAATATTCAAGCTACCTAAAAGATACACAAAAGCTAGGCTGTCGTTTGGTGTTTAAGGCGTCTAAGAAGCCTCTAAATCTGGACAGGATGGCATTACTGTGGTAAAGAATTTGTACATGTACTGTTCCCTGGAATAGTTCACCATACAGATGGAATGTCCATATTTATGAAAGCACTACATAATGTGGTAATATTGGGTCTTTGGAATCATATTCTTTGACAACAAAGAAGAGGACTTGTCTCGAGATTAGAAGTGGGAGAAACAAAGTTTGTTCTTAAAAGTTTCCATGAAAATTATATAAAAACAGTTAAAGGAGTTTTAAGGGAACAATCGGACTTTGAATGAACTGAGTTTTTGGAACTGAGATACGGAATTGATATTAGGAAGGTGTCTTCGAGGATATAGTAAAAATAGACTACTATATAAGAAGCGTAGTAAATGAGATATATGGAAATATACTAGCAATCCCCAGGCCTCATAGAGTATATGAATCTAGTCGCCGTTTAACTGCTCGATCTTCAAACAAAAGAACCTATAAATTGAAGTTCAAATCTGCAAAAACTTAGAGATGATCGTGACTCACGAGGTGTTGCTCTTAGAAGATACGCCATTCGCATTTCCCTACTCGGTTTGCCTGCAATCAAATGTGTTCAAGTTGGAGGAATCGCGAGTTGAGTAAAAATTTCAAAGCACCTAGAAACTGATCGTGTTGTTCAGCTTGATCACAGCCAGACTCCACGTGTTGGTGTCTTATGCCTATAGTCGGATAGTCTATAGTCGGATATGCCTATAGTCCAATAGTCGGAAGCGTGTTCAACCCTATAAGGTATATATTCTTAATCTGCTATTTTGACTCTAATAGAAGACGAGGCTAGACCTTCCCTTTCTTTCATACGCAGAGCATGTAAACGCAATATTATACTCGTACTCTTAGAGTAAGCGAGGGCATTGTATTCGTGTAAATGTTTTTCTATTCAATATGCAATAAATGCGGAGTACGAGAATATTAAGTTGGAATTTCGACTATAACGTTCTTACTTGTTTTGTATCTGTGCTCATAGTTTCTCTCACAGTGTCTCTTTGATTTCATGCCAGTGCTTGAGTGTCTATATTAGTCTTTGACTCCGCACAAAACAAGGCCAAAATCTTGATCTGGATCCAAGATCAGTTTACCTCCCAAAAACAGTACCAGCTTGAATATTGTCGTTATGCATAGTTCAAAAATTGAATATTGTATTGAATTCTAGAGAAGAGTGTTTTGTTTGGGTTCGGATCTGTCATCTTTTCAAATATCTTCATTCCATTTGCATAATGCATATTTACAAAGCCAACTTAAAGTCTAACAAATTGTATTACTGTATATATCTATATAAAAAAACAAAAAAATAAAATTGGCACTGTAGCAATAAGTAGGTCTTGCTTCAGAGACAAGTCAAAATGGCGGCTAGTTTTACAGTTACAAATATCACAACAAATAACATTCTATAAAATGAAAGATCTTCAAATGTATAAAGTTACAATATTTTTTTTGGTTTGAATTTAGTTTAACCGTTAAGTGCATTTTGAGCAAAGTGTTATTACGAATTTGAATCTGAGAATTATGAATTGGAGTTTAAGAGTTAATTCAAATAGGTTTTTGGTTCATTTGTTAGCTGGCTCGGGGTCTTAGGGGTAAATAAATGGCAAATTTCTGCATTTCCTGAATTATAGCAAATATCATGAGCAGCCTATATTGTTTTGTAACTAATTTAAATGCTTTCTCATAACTTCATTGTATTGCACTCTCATTAAGGTTATCACATATGGCATTGCAAACGCTGCTCAGCATAATAAATCAGTTGATAAAATAGCCCAAAAACAATTTGAAAGCATTATAATTCGTGACAGGCTATAATGCTGAAGAGAGTTCTGTTCCTAACTTATCGGAAGAGATTTTGTTCTGAAGTAATTAGAGCTACATTGTGACCACCTTATTATTATACTCTTTAGACCTCGAACCAACTAACAAACAATTCCTTATAAAATCTCTTTATGGACAGCAATTAGTTTCTATATAAAATCTCATGAATAAAGTACTCGATATTTACACAACAAAGGGAAAACTAACAACATATTTATCATCATTGGTTTATATCAGCGATGGGCAGCAATCGGGAGCACTACAACAAAAACTACCGTTAGAATCTGTCAGTGTGACGAAATTCCACGCCATTCGTATACATTTGTTGTTGCTTAATTTTTCTATTCTGCTTTGTGAGCTTCTTCCGCAGCTGCATATTTTTCTATTGCGACTTAGCTAAGGCGCTCTGGAAGTCACTGTCTGCCCATCGCTGGTTTATATGGCTATAACAAAGGTCCATCCTGTTCACATTCACTTGAGCAACGCATCTACGTCGCTTTTGGGATCTGGCGCCAGTGAACTCCAGGCCACATCGCTGCACATGGGCAGCTCTAGGTCGACCTTGGCAGAAGCTTCGGCCAGGCAGGTTTCGCGCAGCTGAAAATACTTCTCCACCAGTCCATCGATCCAGTCGTGCAGGGATTCACCCAGGAGATCAGCATGAGCCACTGCCTCTTGCCTCAAAGCATATGCCTCCTGATCGCTATGCAGATGCTGTTGCCACTCCAGCGGCAGCTCAAAATCCTCGGGCAGTGATAAGCCCAAGCCGCCATTCTGTTTGCGCGCCTCAGAGATCGTCTGGAGTGGTTCACCCTTGGCATAGGCCAGCGGTGCCACCAGAAATTTGAGCTGAGCATAGATGGAGCTGCGTCCTATAAGCTTGGCTGTCCAGATGCCCGGCGTTAGGGGTTGCTTGAGCAAGGTCTTGGAGTGATTGATCACATCACTGGGTGCATCCTCCACATGCAGCTCGTTGAAGTCTTGAAGCCGGCCCAGCGGATCAAGCCAGAGCAGCGTGAGGTTGTATGAATGCGACGGTGTGGCTGCGCCGCCCTGGTACGTATAGCTGAGCACCAGTTCACTGTGCGGTCCCAGCAGCTTGGCATAGTTGCGTGCCACCTGCTCCTTCTGGTCGAAGTCGGTGGCGACCTCGAAGTTTCGCAAACGCTTGCTAAACCGCGCATTCCTGGCCAGCTTGCCATGCTGCACGGGGCGCACACGTGTCTCCAGTTGGACTTCAATCCCACCACGCTGCTCCCACCGGGCACTGTAGCGCACCAGGAATCCCTTGTACACATCCCGATGCATATAATGGGTGAGCTCGAGCAGCTGTAGAGGATGAACCTTGACCGCCCTGGCAGCCAGACGCATGAGGCTGTCACCCACACTCCTAGCTAGATCATTACCAGCTCCTTGTATATCATCGTGGTGGTAGATGGACTGCCAGTAGCCATGCAGGTTGGCATACTCGCTGGTGTAGGGTCCATAGAGCCATTCTTCCAGCTGCAGCAGCACCGCCTGGTTAATGATCGGCTCGAATTTGCGCGCAAAGAAGAGATCCTTCTGCTCCGTGGCCTGCAGACGCGTCCAATCCTCGGGCTTAAAGTCGTTGGGACTGCAACCACACCAATCCACCACATGCTTGTACTGGCACTTGCAGCCCTGCTTGCGCTTCCAGTTGGTAACGTGCAGGTTGTTGTCCACATAGCTGTGGCAGTGACGTGTGTTCCGCAGCACCGTATGGAAGAAGGATTCCGCCGGCAGCAGCGTGTGACGAAACAGCTTCAGCAACTCCTTCAGCAGCGGCTCGTCCTCCGGTCCGGGCTGCATCACATAGGCCACAAATCCTCGCGAGAGGGCCACCCAATCGCTGCCTCCGTCCACCTGTATGCCAGCGGGCAGTCGGCGATCTCCAATGCGCCACATGTGCGTATCGCACTCCACAAATGTCTTGTCCAGGCCCTGTTTCTGGATGAAGCGTTGCGTCTCGCGGCCATGACCTTTCACAAAATTGTGTCCACGATTTGCACTGAGAAAGTCCACCAGTTTGTCCAGCGTTTTCACTGGGAAATCACTCTCGCTCAGATTGATCACAAAATCCCATTGCCAGTTCTTGGATTCGAGCAGATCCTTCATGCACTGCAGCAACATGGTTAGCAGCGAAGCGCCACCCCAAATTGTGGAGAAGCGTGTGCGTGCCAGGCGAATATTGGGAAATTTATCCTCCAGTTCCAGCAGCTTGCGGTACAAATAATCCTGACGCTGGAAGAGATTACAAAATAACACATGTTAAATTCACGTTTTTGTTATAAATATTACTGTTGTGGCCCACAGTGCTAAGCGTTCCCTCAAAGAATTACAAAACAACACAGGTAAGAACACTACAGTCGAGCCTGCTCGACAGTTAAATACCCTGTAAATTGAATTATTATATAGCAGACGGATCCTCATGAGACTTTGTCAACGGCCCTCCAAAATGAATACCGAGTTTGGATTGATTTCAATGGAAAACAAAAAAGTTTTCCTACTAAGTTTTCATTAAGAGAAAATCGGTTCTATAGGAACTATAAGATATAGTGGTCCGATTTGAAAGAATGCAGCGTAAGGCCTACTCAAATGAATACGAACAAAATTTGCTTCGATTTGGATGAAAAGCAAAGATATTGTTTTCATTCCGAAACAATCGGTTGTATAGAGGCTATATGATATAGTTACCCGATATGAATAAAATATGATAAAACAGATGTGGGGCATTCAAAAATTAATACAAACCAAATTTGGTTCGATTTGGATGATTTTATGTTTATGCCCAAAAAATCGGTCCTATGGGGGCTATGCGATGTAGTTACCTGATGCGGATCAACTTTGATCAAGAGACGTAAGATAACCTATAATGAATACGAATCAAATTTGATTTGATTTGGATGAATTACAAACATTTTGGGTTCATTCAGCAAAAATCGGTTCTATAGGGGCTATATGATATAGTTGCCCGATCTGAATAAAATATGACCTGGGGTATCTTAATATGAAAACAAACTCAATTTGGTTCGATTTCATGTTCTTTCCCAAAAATCAGTCCTATGGGGGCTATATGATATAGTTGCACGATCCTGATCAAATGTTGTCAGTTAAGGTAGATGCTTCTAGTACAAATAAACCCCGAATTTGGTTCAATTCCAATGAAAAACAAAGATTCCTAAAAAGTGGGAATTGTCTGGGTTCATTTAATCCGAATAAGAAGTCTCTATCTCTTTCTCTATTTCCAAGATATAGATTTCCATACATCCGGATCTGGACAGAGGGCAATGGCTAGGTCATGCTGATCAGGAGTATATATAATCCCTTCTGCTTGTTACATACATTGCAACATTTTTAATATACCCTTTGTATCATAGGTAAAGGGTATAAAAATGCCTAATTAGCACAAATTCCAAGCCACGTTTTTGATTATGAAATCCGGTCTGGGTCTGTTGTGCCGCCACCGCCCTGCACTTACCGCATCCACGTGTATATAGTAGACATGTTGTGGCGCATAGAGCGCCTTGAGCAGCCGATACACCTGACGCAGGGCTCGTCCATTGAGCGTCAGCAAAAAGGCTATGCGTACGCGTGGCTGTTCTCCAGGCGGCGCACTGCTGGCCGCCAACTGGGCGGTGAACTCTGCAAGAATTGGATATGTTATTAATAAGGAATTCTCTTCAGCAAATTTATTAATCCCTGCCCACTCACTGGCAATGCCCGTTTCGTAGACATTCATGGCAAAGAAGCCGCCGCAGATCTCTTTGGCATTGCCCAGACATTTGATGTTGCAGCTGGAATCGGGCAACTTGGCGGCACTGGGTGGCGTATCGTAGCCACAGAAGCACTCGCGGCCATACTGTACGCCTGCATATGGGTAGCCAGACTGCAGGCAGAGATCGACACAGCGGTTGGGCGAGTTTGTGGTCTTGAAACTGCTAAAGTAGCCGCCCAGCAGGCGTCTTTCCTTTTCATCGCGATAGCAACCCAGCGACACATTGGCCGTGTGGTTGCCGGCTGGACAGCTGCCCCGCAGCTGGGTGGCATAGAAGCGTCCCGCTTGGATGGAGCAGGCTATCTCAGCGATATGTACTCGACAGTCTTTCGTTTTGGCGCGTTGCAGCGCCGATATTGCTTCCTTGGACTTGATATCACATTCGGGCTCGAAATCCAGGCTCAAACGTGGTGTGGCAGTCGTAGCCGCCTTTGGTTTCAACTCATCCACATCACGTGGTGCACGCAATGCACTTGCGCGCTCCAAGTCGATGCCTGAGCCTGTGCCGCCAGCAATGTCCACGGATTTGTAGGCGAGAAACAGTTGGATGGCAATGATGCAGAGCAGTATAATAAAGAATGCCCGATAGCGACGCAACCAGCGCACTGAAATCGACTGTGACTCCATGGCAAGTGCCTTCAGCTATTCTGCTGGTTGCGGTTTCTGGGAATACTGCGCGTGCTTGTGGCTTTTTGTTGTTCTGTTTTTGGCAGCGTTGCAATTGCCGTGGCATGGCCAGCGTTGGATCTGATGGAGACTACGGTTTATGGTTGTGTATCTGCAGTGCATCTGATATGTTCATTTGACTAATTAACGACATTATTTCACTCAATTAACGCCCCCGCATTGTATTTCACTTTTACACGAGCTGCTAAGTGGTACAGTGTGACCATATCTTGTAAATGCAAATATACTGCTTTCTGGAAAAATATACTGCAAAATACAGTTAGGGCCATAGAAGTTTTTGGCAAATCCAGGCTAAACTGGATTTTTAGCGAAATTAGTAAATATTAAACGAATTATGGTTGATCCGCATCGCAAAATCAATCGTCTGGTCGACAGGGATATTAACTTTCTGGAGGAGTGCGAAGAGGAGTTTGCACTACGCTATACAGAAGATGATGCCGATTTTATGGCACACTGCACCAAACCTGTGCCGGAGCCACCTTTAGTAGATAACTGGCTCACTGGTGGTGGCGGTGGTGGTGGAGGCGGTAATTCGGGTTCATATAATAATAATCGCCACAATGGTGGGCAACGCAGAGCAGGAGGCGGTGGCTGGCAAAGACGCGGCGGCTATAACAATCATGATCAACGCGATCGTGGATACAGGGGTAAGATCTTGGGTCTCCTTGAATGGAGTCCTTATAATAAATTCATATTCACTGTGAATAAACATATTACAGATAACCGCCGCAACAGATATGAACCATATCAGCGGCGTGATCGTGGCGGAGGAGGAGGAGGTGGTGGAGATCCTGCTTATGAACAACGCCCGCGTTATGACACAGCCTCAGGTTCATCCAATGAGTTTGCAGATAATCGCCGCAACAGATATGAGCCATATCAGCGACGTGATCGTGGCGGAGATCGTGGTTTTGAGCAACGGCCCCGCCAGGAGCCAGCATCAGGTCCACCCATTAGGGTCAGACGCGACTATGGTAACTTTGTGCCCGCCTCCAAGGACTAGATTTACATGGAAACTGTGACATAAAAATGTACAAACTGGGAACTCAACCAAATCCTAAGGAGGTTCTTTGTTGTTCCATCAATATATTTGTTTATTCAATGGGATTCGAATTTTCTTAAGTACAAATTCCTACAGAGCAGACTCGGACAGATCCTTGGCATCCTCTGCTGCAGCAGCTGTGGACATGCCCACGCCCATGGCGCTGAATAGATTGGAGACGGGTCCAGCGCCGCCCACCTGTGATTTATAGCTATCCATCATGTTGCGCAGCGTGTTCACATTGATATTGATCGGTTCGAAGTCTTCGATATCATCGAAGTCATCCTCTTCTGCTTTGGCTGCCTTGGTCTTGCTCTGGAACGATTTGCCCACGGTTGTGTGGGCCAGTTCCCGATCCATTTGTTCCATGTATTTCTTGATATTGCGATCCAGTGGGAAGACGTCATCGTCGCCACTGGACAATGCATTGAAATTTCGCTGTATATCGTCCTCATCCGCGTAATCGCTCATTTCCGAGTTGGAGTCCCAGTTGTCCTCTGGTATGACAAAGTCCAGGAAGTTGCGCACATGTGTGCTATCCTGTTCCTCATCCGGTTGTATTAAAGAGTTGCGCTGTTGGCACGCCTTACGCATGGACGGATTCTTGCGCAACTTGGCCTGGCTGGTGGCCTTAGCTAGCGGCGGAGTCGGTGGCTCATCGTCGTCCGAATCCAGTTCATCAGCGGCTTGGCCATTGGGCTCGATGCCCTCAAAGTTGGACTGCTGTTCGAGGAAATCCTCCAGCTGTTTGGTAAATTCAGCTGCATCCATATCTCCATTGGGTTTGTAGAGCTTGTTGGGACCGTAGCGCTCTTGGAGCATGGCGTCCAGATCCTCGGCACTGATGTTCAGCCAGTCATCGGGATCGCTGGGCTGCAGATTGTTCTGTGCGTCAACATCACCGCTGGCATTGGTCTCGTCACCGGCATGAAGCAGCAGATCCAAGATTTCTGAGCCCACCCTTGTGGCCGTACGAAAGCGCGCCTGGTTGCCGAGGAAGTAATCCTTGGCCCTGGCCAGTAGCTGCTGGTAGTCGACACTGCCCTCTATGTTATCCCGGAAGTAGCCCTTACTTTGCAGGCTGCGCAGATAGGCCCGCCAGGCGGGCGTCTGCTCCAAATCCTCTGGGCCCGTTCTTTTGGCCTGGCTGGCGAGGATTTCCAAGCCGCTGGCCAGCTTAACACCTAGCAGCTGCTCCTTGTACCGTTCTGGCTGACCCACCGCATCGGTTAGCTGCCAGCCCAGCCGTCGCTCCGGCGTGTACTGGCTGTGCATCAGCATGGCATAGAGACAGCGTGTGAATCTGACATTTGTGCGCACCCGAGGGGCTTCCGGTGGAAAGAAGCGCATACTACGCAATGCCTTTGTGTCCAGGGTGTCACGTTCGCAGAAGGCGCGCACGGCCGAAGCCACCAGAGCTGGCCGCTGCTGCAGCAGCTGTGCCGCACTCTGCGGCAGCTCCACAATCTGTCGGTGTATGGACATATGCGGCTGTGGAGGCTGAAACTCCCGGAGCCGTCCATCGATGCATGTCTGAATGTCGCGGGAGCAGCGATATAGTGTGGGATTCAGTCGTATACGTTGCACGGCACTGGACATGGGCATCCGTTTGCCACTGGTGCTGGTGGGCGAGTTCTGCACCAGCTGGAGGCCACCATTGACTAAGTAGACACGCTGCTCACAAGTCTCCGGCGAGGCCCACTCGGGTAACACGTCCGCCGCTTCGATTAAGAGAAATTCACCATCAGCATCGCACACCCGGGCTATGCAATCCTGACGAGCGCGTGTCAGTTCGGCCAGCAGAAACACTATGAACCATTCATCCCCAATGTTGTCACCATAATGAGTCACCCCATGCAAATGGGGCGGCAGAACTATAAAGTGATGAATATATAATTGCAGGTGTGCTAATTTTAGAGCTGTGCGGCCAACTTACCCTCCTGCTCATTCTCCTCCTCTTCCACCACGCGGTGAATGTTGGCTTCATCGTTCAGCAGACTTTCCTGTTGGCTGCCCGTGCGCGTCTGCAGTTGAAACTCATCCTTATGCCAAATATAGCTACGCTCGTTGACCTTCTCTTGCACCAAGACCATTAGATCGCCACGGATTTGCTCTAGTTGCTGGCGCACCAGATCTTCCTGTTGACTATCAGCATTGTCTCCTAGCTTGGGAAATATATAGTATTCCACAAAATCATCTTCGCGCACAAATTCCAAATTGGCCACGCCTTTGTTCATTGTCTTGGTCTTTGTTGTCTGCTTTGGATTTCTTGGCTCAAATCCTTTGTTTTGGTTGCCGTTGCCCTTACCCCGTCCCGCTTTTGATTCTTGTTGCTTGCTGGGTTTGTGACTCTGCTGAAGGGAGTGCGTGTGTGTGTTTGTATGCCAGTAAGAGCAGCTCCTCTCTGTGGTTGACCAATCTATGGCCTTATACCTGTATGGTTCACAATGATTGCTTAAGAAATTACTTTATTTTAGATGTGCCTTGTGTTTTTTAAACTTTTTCATTTAAAAATTGCAGAATTGCTCCTCCGTTGTGGTCTTGAACGTAAGCGATTCGTTTCTTTAGAGATGTGCATATGTCACGAAATTTCAGTTACGATTATGCACACTCGTGATACCAAACACTAAGGGGACTGTGAGAGCTTTTAAAATTTTGGCTGCAGTAGGCACTGTGCATGTGCTTACCATAAAAAGTTCATCAACAAATTTGTCGTGAATATTGCCAGTTATCATGATTTTTAGTCGGCTGCAAAAATTCGCACTCTAAATGCAAACTTCATTTAGTACGCACTCACGAGACATAAGGCGCTCACACTCACAACTAGTGATAGGTACACGAAAGTAACGAGTCATTTACATTAAATACCATTTGGTATTTTAATTCTCGATATGCAATTATCGTTTAACCGCGTTGCAATTCAAATTTAATTATTCCTTTAATCACGTTTGCAATTCAAATTCAAATCTTCAATGCTACTGCTCTCTAGCAAAGCTTTTAGCTATCATTTTTGTGTTTTATTTCCGTAAATATTTATAGAAATTTCATGCAAATATTTGAACATTTTAAAGCAGCTTAAATGACCTGAACAAAAATCGTTCGATGCTTTTCTATTCTTTGTTTACCAAATCTTAAAAAAAACTGCCTATAAGTTAAATATAGCGTGCGTCACACTGTTTGATGTGTAAATATGGACCATTTACTCATCATTGCGGCAATTATTTGTACAAGTTTAGTTGCTATGATTGGTTATACCCGAACCTTTGCCCAACTTCTTTCGAAAGTTTGATAAACACACACACACACACACACGCACACACACGGACACACATATATATTGATATAAGAACTCGAGCGTTGATATCTTTCAAATTATTATTGTCGTTTCCAGTGGAGTTATCTATTCAGACCATTCGAGTGCCTCGCAGAAGTTGAACGTATTTTAGCTAAGATTTTATATATTTCATTATGTCCTGCCACAAGCTGCTCCTAAGTTTGGTAAGGACACTTTGCCTAGTTTCTCTCCAACTTTGTCTAATATTGTTAATATTTTTCAGCTCCTGCTGCATGTAATTAGTTGTCTGAGCGCTGCGATTGTCACCACCCGTCGTATACAGGCGAGAGAGACCACCTCGTGCGAAGGCCGTCAGAGTCCTGGTCCCATTTGCGAATCCTGCGAATTGCTGGCCACCTGTGTGCGCCACTCCAATGGCTGGGTGAATATACCCGTCGAGTCGTGCGATGTGGCCAACGGTTATTATTGCAATGCTCGCATGGGCGCCTGCTCCAATGCCACAGGTCCTTGCCATCCCTTTGGCATCGAGGGCAATTTCCAGTGCACCTCACAGGGCATTTTTCCCGATCCCTATGACTGTCAGAAGTATCACATGTGCTATTTTGTGGGCGCCACTCTGGTGGCCGCTGCCGTGGATTGTGGCAATGACAAGGCCTTCGATGCACACACTGGCCAGTGCTCGCTGACGCTGCAGAGCTCGGTGTGCCTGCAGCGGCAGTATGAGTGTCCCTATGTTGGCTACGTGGCACCCTGGCCCACCAATGCCAATATCTTCTACGTCTGCAAGTCGACGGTGAATCAGAATGTGAACGATTCCGTGGTCATCTATCCATCGCTGCATCGCTGCAATGATGGTGAAATCTTTGCCGACTTTGTGTGCCGCCAGGGCAGCGATGTGATGCCAATGCCGCCATTTGGTACAGTGACGCCACCCGAAAATGTCGATCCCAATGATGATGGCTTCTCCGTGCTGCCGGCGAGTTGCCAGCAAGTCGGTCTGATTGCCGATATGGATGACTGTCATAAGTATTACTATTGCTCGGCTGTGAATGGCACCCTGAGGCATATGGACTGTCCAGCGGGAACCCATTACCGTCCTGAAATATCGGCTTGTGCCCTGGGTGACTGCTGAGATGTAAAGTAAATCCACATCTTAGTTTCTAAGCTGCCATCTAAACTTTGGGTTGGCAAAGAAAACATTTTGCATTCAATGAGATTTTCGCAGTGCAATCAGTAAATATATATAAATCGCCTGAATAAAGGCTATATCCTTATATGCCAATATGTAGTTTTATAAATGTAAGCCAGGAGAACACTCCTAAACACCGCTTAAGTGAGCTGTGGAGGCACCAAATTCAGGAAAAAGGCTGGCTTCTATTAGGAGAAATGACAAATCCTTGAAATCGTCCTTAATTGAGTTCAGAGTTATCAGGAAGCTTTATAGAAGCTGCACATCGTTTGAAGCATGGGAGTAGCTACCATATTAGATAGATTAGAGCAAAGGAAGCTATTGGAAAAAAGGACATTTTGGGCCACTTCTAGGTAAAGTAATTTTGTCGTGCAGAGAATTTCCGGGAACATTCTAGAGAACCCCCATCTACATCTACAGCAGACGGCCTTTCACAGTAACCAGCAAGTTCTCTGAAACAAATTCCAATTTTCTTTGGAACAGCGGAATGGAAGCATTACATTCTCAACATCTTTGGAACCATGATATGGAAACAGCCCAAGATTTCCTAGCGTTTTCAATTCGGTCAACTATCAAATGATCTGAATTTGAAATCATCATCATTATCTTTTAATTAAGTCGCTGACATTTCCTGCTCTTATCTGCATGCTTATCTGGAGCTATATAACCACCAAGCTGAGCCATCCTCAGCCAATAGTCTGCAAAATGTGGTCGTCACTAAAGTATCTTCTGCTCTGCTGCAGTTTGGTGCAAAGTCTTAAGCTGGTTGCCAACGAATCTGTAACCCATTTGGGTCACATTGATTCCGCTGATTTGGTGACCAATCCCTGTCAGGAAGTACGCTTGGCTGGCTTCATTTGCGTGGACTGCTCAACGCTGGGTTACTGCACACATGTGGATAATCAGTGGCAGACAGTGGCCATGACGCACTGCGAGTCGGAACGCGGCTTCTACTGCAACGACGAGGGAAACGTGGGCTGCACCTGGCAGCCGAAATGCAGTGTGCCCGTTAGGGGCAAGTTCTTTTGCCAGATGCCGGGTATCTATCCGGATCCGTATGACTGTCGCAGCTACCACGAGTGCAACGAACAGAATGTGGACACGCCACGTCAGTGCACCAATGGAGCAGCTTACTCGCTGACAAGCGGAAGCTGTAATCTGCCACGCGAGAGCGAGCAGTGCACGGAGAAGCAATACCAATGTGACTATGTGGGCCAGACGGGTGTCTGGGGGTCGGATAGTCGCTACTACTATGTCTGCCAGAAGGATACACAGGGTGATCAGGTGGTATACTATCCACTGATGATGAAGTGTCAGGAGAATTACGTCTTCAATAACCACACCTGCGTGAGAGCCGGCACGCGTCAGGCCCCAGTGGACACTACCCCAGAGAAGTGTAAGAATGGCATGTTGTATCCCGTAGAAGGTGTCAAGCAAAACTACTCCTACTGCGCCAACGGAGTGCTCCACGCGGAAAGCTGTCCCGATGGCAGCTATTATGATGCCAAGAGCTACATGTGCCGCATGGGGACGTCGCCCAGTGAGGATAATGTTGTTTCCAACCCCGATATCCCCCCGACAACGGGTACGGGTGTGTGCCAACGTTGGGGCATGTCCCCAGATTTGACTGACTGTCAAAAGTTCTACAGCTGCGAGGCCAAGGATGCAGCCATCAAGCATTTGTCGTGTCCCTCTGGACAGATCTACGACATAGCCAGCTACCAGTGCGTAGTGGGAACTTGCTGATTCTCTTTCTGCTTTTCAGAAAACTTTAATCTGTACAATAACAAAACAGATTTACTTATCGACTAATAAAGTACAGTGTATATAGCATATGGATTACATAACTCCTACTACTACTCCAACTACCATACTCAGTCGTCGCACTCTCTCACCACGGGATGCAGAACTATGGAGGCCCCATTGCAGCCTGTACGATCTGAGATGAAGTCATGGAAATTACTCTCCAGGGCCCACATGAAACGCTTGTGTCCGGGCAGCACTTGGGTGGACAGACGGCAGTCGCCGCCACGTTGCACCTCCTGCAGATTGGAGGCCTTGAAGCACGTCTCTGAGTCCCACAAGTAAATATCATTCTCGCCCTTGTAGCGGAAGAATAGCGAGGTGCCACCATCGGTGCCCAAGAGCACCGCCTGTTTGCCATAGGGCTTGGCGCCCACATCTATGATAGAACCAGCTCCCTGACCCACGCGCAAATACTCGCCCTTGATCGAGTACAGGCGGGGTGAGCTTAGATAACTGAAGAATAGCGTTGAGGTGCCATCCGGCTTGGAGGTTAGGGCCACATACAGGACATCATTGGTGGGCGCCGTGGCCTTGGGCAGCACAATGCGATACGATTTGTTGCCAGTGATGTCATAGACGAGTATACTGCGAGCACCAGCATCCGCCACATAGCTGAAGAAATGAGAATTAGAGAATTAGTCAAGGGACACGCTTGATGGCTGTCAGCAGACTCCTCCACAAAAGTTCCACCTCTGCCTTGCTCTAAGAGTTGAGCAATTTAATTGCTTGATAAGATTTCTAAGCATCAGGTTCTTCACCTGTTTTGTGGCTGCCGCTTGGTAATTTGTTTCTAATTTGTCTTCACTTCACTGAGGTTGTGCTACGATACTCTGTATTTACATGGTGAACAAAGCATATGCTTTAATATATATGCATATGCATATATATTAAGATTTGTATTTACTTTTTCCTGAATTGAGTTGAAATATTCTAATGGAATTGGTGAAATGTGTTCCTCTTCCATGTCATTTGTCTAACTTCCTCTGCAGTCAAGGAATTAGTGCCATCAATGGACTTATTGGCTTATTTGGCGCCCGAGCATGGACCTCTTTGTATTAAAGCTCACTCATCATTTGACTGAAGCTCATCATTGTTTGGGGGACTTAGCATTTGAGATTCAATTTGGCATTGCCTTGAGAAGAGCTACTTTATTGGGCGCCAAAACAGAGACCTTTGATTATGGCTCATTGTTCACATAGGAGAAGCTTGGAGACTTCGTTTTTTATACTTTGTAAGTGGAGGATTCCATTAACAACTGAGTTGGAACCTTTGATTATGGCGCATTGATCGATTGATCATTTCTGTTTATGGCTTTGGAAGAAGAACATTAATTTCGCGCCCGACCAGGGATATTTGATTAAGGCTCATTCACCACTTGGCTGATGTTCACAACTTTTTAAGAAGATGAAGTTAAGACTTAGGCGCCCGAGCGGGGACCTGCGCAGACACTTGGTAGAAGTTCACCGTTCTTTTTATGAAGTTTCAGTCAAACACTGCTTTGAAAGCAACAGATTCATTTAGCGCTCGACCTGGCTGAGATTTGACTTTGATTCCTCTTTTAAGATTAAGCCGAGTTAAAGAAGAGGGAAATACTTTTATCGCCCTCGTATAGCCGTAATATAGGATTGTTTCTTTAGTCGAGCTGAGCCTCAAATTGCATTACATATGCCAAGTTCTTTTGAGACTCTTGTGTACGGTTCATTCATTTGGCACCCTAGCAGGGATCATTGATTGTGATTCATCCCTTCCTTGCCTGAAGTTGATCATTATTTGGCGTTTAAACTTCAGCACTGTCTTGGAAATGGCGCCCGAGCAGGGATCTCTTAATAATTATCCATCAGCCCAATTCTGCTTCATTCACACCTCAAATACAGACTGGTTTAGCTATCTTAACATACTACAGCTTGCAGCTTTCCACATGTAAACAAATTTCCTAATTTCCCCCTCTTTTTGGGGCACACATACTTACACAAATGGCTTGTTATCGGTGGAGTAGTCAACCACAATGAACTGCAAGCGACTCTCGGAGGTCACCAAATCACTGAGATCGATGCTCTTCACCACCTTGTTGTTGGACGTATTGATGGCCACAATTTTGGGACTACAGCGACGCACGGGCTGCTCCAGAGTGTTGACAATGCCCACATCCAGCGCCCAGAGAAGACCCTGAAATATTTATAATTTGTTATTTTTATTATTATTGTTGTTGTTATTGTTATTATTGTTGTTTGTTTGCCTGGTTTCAATTATGGCCAGTTGACATGTTAATTGAAAATGTCTTTGTTATGATGGACAATTTAAGTGTTAATATTTATTGCAAGAACTGCAAAAACAACAACAACAACAACAAGAACACCAACAAGAATAACAAATTCCTGGAATTTGTGTTTAATTGCAGAAAATGTAAATAAATAAATGCATGCGCCAGCATGAGCTCAATTGTTAGTGTTTATTTACGCTGTTATGCGAATTGATGTTTTTGTTAATTCTCGTTGTTGTTGTTGCTGTTGTTGTTAATTTACGCTATTTGACTTTTGTGTAAATAAAATATGGTATGAAAATTGGCAGGCGGCAATTTTGTTTATGACATTTGAAATTATTAAAAATTATGTGAAATATTTTGCTAAAATTGTAATTAACACGAATTGTAGATTCATTTTTTCTCAAGGCCTTGCAGTTGATGAAACTTTTGCATGTGGAGAGCAAATGTTAGCGGCTTATTTGCCCAAGTATCAAACCTATGAAATACTGGGTAATGTATCAGCAAACCTATGAAATGTATAAGTAAGGTTTCACACCTGTAAGTTACAGTCCACACAAACGAAGAAATGTAGAACAGATACGTAAATATGTGAAAGAAACGAAAGTCTATATGATTGGTTATGATTTCTTTAACTTCTCCAGAATCTATAATCTATAAGCGAGAAGCCTTTGAATTGAAAGTAGCTACTGGGCATAAGAGAGGCTTTCTTTATAAAGTAGAGCATGCATCTCGCAAGTCTGCAACGCAGCAATGCCAAGAGTGCCTAGAAACATAAGAAAGAAGGCGGCTTACTGGTGCAGCGATTAAATAGCTGAACTACGAAATAGCTGAAGAATACTGACGAGGTCTAGAAGATGCAGTTTAGGAGTCACAGAGCACCATGAATATAAAGCCGCTTCAATAGCCCTGAAGATTGCCCTCAGCAGTAGTAAGAGAAGGAAGTGGGAAATAACTGCGGAACAATATAAATTTTAGACCATGGTGAGAAACCTCGGAGCACTAGCACCAGTTGCTTATTAAGATATGTTTATGATTATTAATCTTTTCAGTCTGTGCACTTGGTGAGACGAAGAAGAAGCTAAAGACTGAAAACTTGAGTATGGGCATAGTGTAGGCACTTCACCATCATCTTCTCAACAAATGCGCTTAATAGCCTGCAATTGGGTAGATTAGTAAATAAAGAATCTGAATCTTTAACACAAGTTTCCTCTGTTTTTGTCCCAAAGAACTCAAGCTTAAGCCAGGAAAGCTCTTTTAAGATATCTTTATTTCTGTTGAGAGTCTGACAAGCTGCTTAGTTTAATGATTTTCAACATTCTGACCAGATGTTATCTCCATTCATGAATGTCTCATTCCCTAATTGACCCATGCAGTAGAGCATGATTATCTTCAGATTAACTTATGCAGCTTTGAATAGGTTTCTGTAATTCTATTCCCCTTTTCAAGCTGCTTATCTTGATATACAGCTCTTTTTTTTCTGAAATATCTCTATTTATATATAAATCCTGTTTAACCATTTAAAGGTAATTATAGAACAGAACTTAATGACAAGAATCTGAGATAAAAAGACTCTCCTTGCAACCCAAACTAAGGTATAGTCTTATCCACAAAGAAGTTTTTGACAATAAATTGAGTTGAAGCACAAGCAAAATCGCTTTTAATGGCCTTCTTGATTTATGTAGTAAGTGATTTCTGGAATCACATATATAACTGTTTAGGGTTAGCGGGCTCAAGGTCGTGATTAAGCGAAAAACCCTTGCAATTTACCATTGAAATAGCTTAGGAGTCCGTTGGACGAATCCATGATTTCAGCCTCATCTCACTGTATTTGACAACAGCTCAAAATTGATAGCAAAAACCAAAAATTTGAAGCTAGGCTGACTTTACAGACTGTTTGAAGACCTGCCAAAGTCTATCATCAGAAGTCTAGCTCAATCTTGTGTTCCCTTGTATGAATTCAAATTGTGAAACGACTGAAAATATGATAGCTGCTTGGTTTCTGTATCTCTCTGCTGCCCATAAGCTGCCACATGAGTACTTTGCTGACGTTACTGACCCTTTGCCTTCTCTCAAATCTATTTATTTATATGCCATAAAAACTATAAGACCCTCTTATATACCCCCTCATCTAACATCATTCTAGAGCATCATCAAATTTGAACGTTTCAAATAACTTATCAAAGCTCAACTGCAGTTAAATTTTTAAACAGCAAATCGAAGCTGAAGCACAACCAGAATCCGTATCTTTGTCAATTAAAATCCAAATGGCGCTGTCAATTTTATCACCATGTTGCTTAATCAAATACAACCCGAAATGGGGAACTTTTTGCCTTCTTGTGTTAAAAACCTTGAACTTGTTGAAAGTCCACTTGATGTTCGCCTTTTATAATATTCCATTCCATTTACATGGCATTTTATATTCTTATTTTTGTTTGGCCTGGGCCTGGGCATAGGCAGGGACGCCAATTTGGCAGACATGGATTTTATTTGGTGCGTTTCATTTGGTCGCACCATTTATTTGATTAAAAAAGCAATTTGCGTGGAAAAACCACTTTTAAAGGGCATTGAAAAGCGTTGCAGAAAATTGTCAGCTGCATAAAAACAGCAGTGAAAACTCGATTGCCATTTTTTTCTTCTTCTTTTTTGCAAGTGGAGGCAGGTGTTTGACAAGGGCTTTAATGGTGTTGCGTGTAAATTAAAAATATGAACTTTAACATTTTTGATATCGGGACGCTTGTGGTAGAAATGTGAATCGTAAGTAATAGATGTTGGCATTGGTCTGGGATTGCCAGAATATAAAACAAAAGTTGAGTTTGCATTCATAAAGGGTGTCCTTAAGCTCACGAAAGGGTAGAAGTTTGTATCAGCGGAAGAGAAACGGTTCAGCTTTAGATGTCGTTTATGTTTTTAGATAATTTCATTAATTTAACTTAATTTGAGTTTAGGTAACAGTTAATGTTAACATAACTCTAATAATGTCAATATAATTGCAGCCTGTTAACTAATAACAGTATGTTAAGTACATTGATATTGCTATGTAAATCTCACTCTCGCTTATGCAAACTTTAATTCTCACCACGTTAACTAATAACACTAGGTTAAGTATGTTGGCTTTGCTATGTAAATCGCACTCTCACTTATGCGAACTTGAATCCTCACCATGTTAACTAATAACACTATGTTAAGTACATTGATATTGCTTGAATTCTCTTGAACTTGAATTCTCACCATGTTAACGCCCACATTGAGTGCTTCCTAGCCTATATATGAACATCAAACCATTCGAACCCATTCGAGCTCATACTTTACATCCGCTCTTATTTATTCTTTCACTTTTCGTTATAAAGATATGTCTTAATGCCTTTCAAAATTGGCAAAATAATCGCATTTGTGGCTCAGAAAATGTACGATTTATTGTTAAGAAACAAACGTCTCACTGTTAGGGGCAGGTTTAGGTTGTTGAGTCATGGTCGAAACACGTTTCTTTCAAAAAGTGAATGAAAAGATGATAAAAAATCAATACTGAATTTTAGGATATGTTTGAGGCTAGCTTGAGGTTTCAGCAAGACGGTGCTACATGTCCCATAAACTATTAAATTTCTGTATAAATCATTCATTCTTTCTGATCGTTGAATTTGCCATATTGGTGATGAAATTTGTATGGCATTTTGCAGTAAATTGAGAGAGAGGGTATTGCAGAGGGTATCATAATTTTGTTATGATATTTGTAAAGCACAGAAGAAGATATCTCCAACCCCTTAAAGTATATATATTCTTGATCAGCATGACAAATTGAGTCGATATAGCCATGTTCGTCTGCCAGTCAATCTGTTTCTATGCAGACTATTCGCTGAGTTTTGAAGCTATCGATTTGAAATTCCTACCAAAGACTTCTTTCTGTTGTAAGCTGCTCATTTGTCAAAATCGTCCAGATCGGATCACTATAACACATAGCTCCCATATACAAATATATGAAAGAAAACTGTGTACAATAGACGGCGCTAACAACATTTGATTTGCAAGAAAAGGGGCGTTATTTGTGCTAGTCCTTTGCTCTGTCCGTCTTACAAACGGATTTCTTGGAATGGGAATGTGTTGTATGTATGTACATGTATATGTATATGAAAGTTTGTGTGTTTGTATATCACTATTGCTGCAGAAAACATTTGAAGGTAGTTAGAAAGAAGATTGCTTCGCTGCCTATTGCTACAGATGAAGGAAATATGTTGTAGACTTCTAAGTTTCCTTTCCTTTTTATAGTTCTGCAAGGCTACATAAGGTTCGGGTACCCAAAGTTAGCCTTCATCTCTTTCTTTTCTTCATTCTGTGAGATTTGCTCTAAGTCTTAGTAAAGCAAGTTCATGATCAAGGAATCTCATCATATATCCCCGGAAACACATAACCCCAACTTTTTCTTTCAGCTGCTTCAAAATAGTATCTCATAAATATGTACTTACATTCTGATCGACAGCCACATCGACAACACTCTGCAGCGCCTGACAGTTGCCCTCCTCCTGTATGGCCCAGCAGGGATATGGCGCAATCTTGGTCAGGCATTCGCCCTTCTTCAGATTCACCTTGCCCAGAGTGAAGGGCACACCCTGTTTGTATCGCGGCAGCGCCACGAATGCCGAATCACGCTGCAGTTGGGCACGCGTCACTATCACATTTCTGGGCACATAACGTCCGGATTGCACATAGATGTTCTTGGTGGAATCGCAGGGCCAGTGCAGATTGCTGCCACTCAGCTGAAATGTCAGCTCTTTGAGTGGATTCTTATCACATTTACTGCGGCCGCTGCTGCCGATGGTATTGCTCGCCTCGTTTGTGGAATCGCCATCGGAGGATGAACTATAGCCGGCCCAGGCCACAGACCAGAGGCAGAGACAGAGCACCAGTAACGGCAGCTGGATGGCCATTTCTTAATTAGTATAAATACACTTGCGTTGCTCGAGCTCGAGCTGATGATGTAAAAGTGTCTGCACGATTTTTGCATTTATATTTATATATTGGATTGGATTGGAGATTTCTGCGGTTCTTTCAACAGTTTGGCTTGGCTTGGCTTGGCGCGTGTTCTTTCGACAAGGTCAACTCGTTAAACATGCTGGAAACATGTGTCTCGGTTGCTGCCACAGCCAGCACGTCGCTTGGCGTCAAAACGGAAGAGAGAGAGAGCGCGAACACTTCCCCACCATGCGGAAGTTCAAGCCAGAATCAAATATTTGCAAAGCGTGTGCAATTTTACACAAAGTGCAGCGTGGAGTACAAATTTTTTCTGTTTCAAATTAAACTAAAACTGTTGCTGCACATTTTGCAGCCATTCTCCATTCCAACTATCAAAACATTAATCATTTATGCAGCCATAGTTGAACTTTTGTTGCTTCTGAACATCTCTCAAGCTCCAAATGCAACTGTTCAATTAAATGTTTAATGAAAATGAACTGCGGTGACGCTCGCAACTTGCAACTGATAAGCGGCAAGTGATTACTTTTTGGCTTGTTTGGGATTCCATTTTTTGGCATTGCTTTTATACTATTCCTTTGGTGGGGTATTATAATTTGGTTATGAAGTTTGGTATGTTTTATGAATAGTTGTTTTTTGGTATCAGCTAAGCGTCAAGCTAATCGAGTAGGTGTTCTCGGTATCCTTGGGCCACTCGCCACATTGCACATGGCAAAAGAATACAAGAAAACTGTACTGTACCATTAATTC
Source organism: Hirtodrosophila duncani (assembly GCA_037043425.1). Taxonomy (NCBI): domain Eukaryota; kingdom Metazoa; phylum Arthropoda; class Insecta; order Diptera; family Drosophilidae; genus Hirtodrosophila; species Hirtodrosophila duncani. The sequence continues at coordinate 5,501,527 of JBAMBM010000821.1, read as the reverse complement.
TTAATGACTAACAGGCGCACAGATGCAAAACAATGCCTGCTTTAGCTCTATTAAGCAAAATAAGAGGCGTTTGTAATTCACAAGTAGTAATAAGTAGGCTAATAAGTTGAAGCTATTCAGTTGTCATTTACGAACAGTTGTCAATATGTGCTAAAAAGGTTACTGATGAGGGAAATTGGCTTCCAAGAAACGCAGCGCTATGTCTAGCCAGCCAAAAACCGTAACATCTGAAGCATAAATTAACTCTATTACTTATAGATTTGGTGTTACATGGCTAGAAGCGCTACAAGTTTGGTTGTCTGTTGGATTTGAACATACAAATTGAGCTTTAACCAATCTAACTAGAGCCTGCTATATAAAAACATTTACATCTGATGATAGTGAACAAAATCATTCAGCTTATTCAGGTTGACATCTTCTTTTATTAATTTTATCGTTTATTTTGTTCACTTGCTCAGCCGTTCATTAGTTCAAGTAAGTTTCTTCAGTATTTATCACTTACTTGTTCTCGTTCACTTCTCTCCCTCACTTGTTCTAGTATATTTACTTTGGTCACTTTTTCTATTTCAGTTATCGAATATTCAGATTAACATCTTCATTTGTTCATTTCATAGTTCATTTCAATGACTTCTTCAGCTGCTCATTAGAGTTTTTCACTCACTTGTTCTCGTTGTGTTCTTCTCGCTCACTTCTTACCTTCATTTGTTCTAGTTTATTTACTTTAGTCACTTTTTCTATTTCAGTTATCTAAAATTCAGATTAACATCTTCATTTGTTCATTTCATAGTTCATTTCGATGACTTCTTCAGCTGTTCATTAGTTCATGTATTTTTCTTAAGAGTTCATCACTCACTTGTTCTCGTTGTATTCTTCTCGCTCACTTCTTACCTTCATTTGTTCTAGTTTATTTACTTTAGTCACTTTTTCTATTTCAGTTATCGAATATTCAGATTAACATCTTCATTTGTTGATTTCATAGTTCATTTCGATGACTTCTTCAGTCGTTCATTAGAGTTTCTCACTCACTTGTTCTCGTTGTATTCTTCTCGCTCACTTCTTACCTTCATTTGTTCTAGTTTATTTACTTTAGTCACTTTTTCTATTTCAGTTATCTAAAATTCAGATTAACATCTTCATTTGTTCATTTCATAGTTCATTTCGATGACTTCTTCAGCTGTTCATTAGTTCATGTATTTTTCTTAAGAGTTCATCACTCACTTGTTCTCGTTGTATTCTTCTCGCTCACTTCTTCACTTTACTTCTCACCTTCATTTGTTCTAGTTTATTTACTTTAGTCACTTTTTCTGTTTCAGCGCTCACTTGGTTTTGTTCACTCGTTCACTTATTTGCCTTATCAGATAAGAACAACTAAACTATGATACAGAACTGCACTCTTTCAATTCACTGACCCCTGGCTTATTCAGTAAGGAATGCCATTACTCTAATTCTGACCTAATCCTCTATGTCTGGGAACCAAATGTAGAGTATAAAAGATTCGTCCTGGTTTAAGATAGTTTTCTTTTTCATCTTGTATTTGGGTTTCCTTTGGCTTCAGTTTGGCCTGTCGAAATTGCATATTGCAAAAGTTGCGCCTCAAAAAGTTCAATTTTCTGTATTTTTGACTTTTTCTTATGCACCTTATTGACCAAGGCCTGGCAAGTTTCATTCGCTGTGAGTTTGATTTCCAGTTTTCCTTTGGGGTTTCCTCTTTTTTCTCCCATTTTTGGGTGTCAACAACATGTTTCCGTTGGCTGTCGCTATCAGTACAGATAAAGTACGAAAACGTCAGCAGAAGTTTTGATAAGATTGCAAGCGGAGAACTTGTACCGGAGAGTATGAATGCAGTTTGGCAACAAATATGAAATCATTCAAAATTTAAAGAAATTTTATTAAAGCAATTCTTAAAGGTATTATAAGAAGGAGATATTGCTCTATAAGACTCCTATAACAAGACTAGTTGATCTAGTTGAAGGGAACAGCAGGCCTTCTTGAATAGCTGAGTGGGTTAATAGGAATCCTGAGAGGAAGTTGTGACCTTAAATTAAGCAGGAAATCTCTGCAGGCAACTAAACTTATTGCCCAAGTTCTTCAGCAAAAACTGCTTAAGTAAAGCAAAGAAAATACAAATTTAATTAATATTTTAATATTTGTTTAATAACTTTAAAAGTTTATATATATCTTAAATGGAAACTGAAACTGCGACAAATGCTAAAGTGTCGCTCAAGCATAGGCACCCACGCTCTGGTTGGCATACTTATTTCTTACTCACACTCGAACACCCACATACACACACACATCTATTGCTGACGCATCTAATACCACAAACAAGTTCAAGTCTTGACTAAAATCTACACAAATGTTTAACTTAACTCCACTCTCTTTGCTCTCCATCGCAGCCTCCCTCCCCTTATCGATATGACAAAGTCAGTAGTATAAATATTTTCAGCAAACTTTGATATCAATTGTTAGCTTTATGAAGATGAATCACTTCTATTTTAAGCTGCGTGGGAACAAATTGCTTGCCTGCCAGCAATCGACAGTGAATTCAAATATGAATTCTAGCAATAGAGATTTCAACTGGGGGTATAGCTCAGGGGTAGAGCATTCGACTGCAGATCGAGAGGTCCCCGGTTCAAATCCGGGTGCCCCCTGGGATGACCTTTTTTTATTGTTGTCTTGTTTGTATTCAACCACTTTTTTTCTTGCTTGCAAGGGCAATTAAAGTCCATTTTTGGCAAGTAGCATTCCCAGCTATATATAGATAGATATATATGAGTTTGTGAACTGTCTGCATCAGTTGTGTTAGTCCTGCAGAGTCTGCGTATTTGGCACGCTCGAACAATAACAGACACAAAAGCCAGCTTGGACACATTAAAAGGCAGCGGTGTGTTTGCTGGAACACTTTGGGCATTGTTTGGGCTGGGCCATTGTGTGTGATGACAGCACGTGCATTGAATTATGGCAATGGTCAACAGCAGTTGATGATGGTTAGTTACACTGAGAAAAGAAGGACCAGATGTTTTGAAATTGGCCTTAAATCGTGATTAAAGGCTGTTTTTATCATAACAAAACTGTTTTCCAGTTTTCAAGAATTTCTTCTAATTTTAACATTTCCGAAGAGGCTGCACTGGTCCTGGCATTCGTGCTTCCATTACAGGAACTAGTCAATGAGGCGGCGGAACAGATTCATGCTGCAGTCGCAACTCACATAGAAGCCCCCTACTACAGAAAGCTCACGCGATGTGAGACAGCAGAGCATCACAAGGTGGCAAAGGTTTAAAGCTCGTAGACGCGTCCCTGCTAGAGATAATTAGAAGCTACTTCAGGGTGAGATTACTCCAGTACTCTACGCTAGATGGTCTCAAAAGCCACAAAGGATCAGTTTTGTTTGGGTCCATTACTATGGAACGTAATGTATGACGGAGTTCTGCGGATAGTTCACCCCAAGGCACATACTCACGTCAAAGGCTTCGCTGACGAGGTAGCTGTGGTCGTTGTCGGCAAGGACTGGGGCTGGCAGCGGCATGCCTGGAGCTGGCAGCACACAAAACTGAGGCATTCCTTGTCAGCAGCCTAAAGAAGTGGGTAACTACAAGCACATTGGTAGGCAACACTCCGATTGCCTCAAAAAACGGGCCATAATGGGGGTCATGCTTGATACGAGGTTGTTCAAAGGGCGATGGACAACACATCAACTTATCCCAAACTTGGCAAAGTGAATAAGTCAAAAACAAGGTGAAGTCAATTTCCAATTTGCTAATGCAGTTCCTTTCTGGGCATGGAGCTACCTTAAACGTAACCAAATGGATGAATGTCCTTGGTGCGACGGAGACGCAGTAGAAAGCCCGTTCTAGGTGATCTTAGAATGCGGGAGATTTGCCTCGCAAAGGTCGACTTTGGAGAAAGTCATGGGTGGCCCTATCTCACTAGGCAACCTAGTCTCCGGCATGATGGAGTCCAGCCAGAACTGGAAGGCAGCCAGTGCCTAAGCAGCGGCAGTCACAACGGAACTCAGATGGGCTGAGCGCTATAGAAGGAGGATGTAAATCTATATAGATAGCGCCTGCACGAAGGTCCCACCCTTAGTGTATACCAGATGGCAGGTCAACAAAGTATGAAGTTGACAATGCTCAGACTTTAAATAGAAATAGGCAACCTTTTATTACAGTTACCACATGTGCAGGTCATAAATATAAGAGTTCTATTACCATATTAGCTCTATTCCACCCCAGAGATGTTAAGGAAAGAAATTGTATGAAAGGAGAAGTTTCTTAAAGAAAGATTCAGAAGCTTCTTAGCTCTCAAACAAATATGAAATTTATATATAAGAAAACTTTTATCTAACTTTAATCTACAGCAGTAGTAGGGTTCTGATGGAGTGGAAAGCAGGTGGAATACACCGGGAGTTTTAGCATATTATTCCTACCTTACCTTACCTTACCTTCCTTTACTACCTTAGTTCATTACTCAACAACTTCTTTTCAACTATTCCATCACATTTTCTCTCAGTGTGCCTTAAATTGCATCAAAAAATCGTACTTTGGTTAAATCTTTAATCTGCTTAAATGTGAGTGTGTGTGTTTGTGTGTGTGTGTGTGTGCTTGTATTTTCTTTTGGTCGTCCTTTGCCCGTTGGCTGGTCAATATTTGAATACGCCATTCAGCCTGACGAGATCAGCCAAATGGCTTCCGCAAACACTGTCAGTGTTGTGTGTCAGTGTCGTTCGTGTCTGACCTCGGACTAAGTATATGGAAAGCTGAGCTGAACGCCTTGACCCGTTGTCAAATTACATGCAGATTGAATTTGTGTGAAATCCGTTTCAATAAACTGCCATAACTTGCTGCTGTTCACCACCCCTCCACTCCTCTCTCCCGCTTCCATTGAATCGAATTCGGAAAATTTATAATACACAGTTGAGTGTGCGTACGTGTGTGCGTACGTGTGTGTGTGTGTGTGTGTGTGGGTTTTCCTTTGTCTGGATCCATCATGAGTTTCAGGATTCCAGCTGACACGAGCCGTAGATAAATATTTATGCTTTTCAATATAAATAAAAACAGAAATATGAAAAAAAGTATATGAAAAATATAAAAACAAAGAGAGATTTTCAATTCTCCCCCCCGCCGCATAAAATATATTTGGCATTTGGCTTATGAATAAAATATGAAAAAAAACGTATCCATTGACAGCATTTGGTAAGCCCATAAAATCCCAGAAAAAATACATTTAAGCATACGTACTATGTGGATGGATGCATGATATGCGCATACGAGAGTGCATTGTGCAGGCAACTGAGAGAGAAACACAAAGCCAACAAATTGATTCTGCACAATTCTACAATTATTGCAGCGATAAGACTTTAATTTATGGCAATATTATTTATGGAAATAATACAAAAAGAAAGAAAGATAAAAACAATGTGCGGCAGCTTTAAGCGAACGTAAACAGAAATTTGCCTGGCCCAAAGAAGAAAGCAAATAGCAAAAACGAAAGCAAAGCTAGAGCAAAGCAAATACACAAAACACGCCATCATAAATTATACACAGAACATTTAAAGCCAGCCATGTGATGGGGAGATTGTGGAATTTGACTAAGCAAATACTCTAACTTGTGAATGGAAAGGAGAATTTGGGGTTTCCTAATCATAATGAAGGGATTCGTAGAGGAAAGGGATGTAAATGTATGTAACAAGCAGAAGGAAGCGACAAAGATCCCATAAAGTATATATATTCTTGATCAGCATCAACAGCGGAGTCTATTTTGCCTTGTCCGTCTGTTCGTCAGAATGAACGCCTAGATCTCAGAGACTATAAGAGCTAGGAGTCACCAAATTTGGTATGTAGACTTCCTTAGTATACCTGTAGATCAAGTTTGTTTTCAAATTTTGGCACGCTCACTCCTCTCCTCTCCTCCTCCCTCTCACTCCTTCAAATCCCAAACAACTGAATATCTCCTACAATCTTCAAGAACTTAACTATTTTCTATGAAGATACCAAATTTTGTTAAAATCAGTTAACAAACAACTTCAGAATTAGCATTAACATTTTCTATTCCTGCTCCCTCTCACTTCCACCTATGCTGCTGCTGCTTGAATGACTGACCACCCCAAACCAACATCGAATGGTCGGCAATAGCATTGCTGCAACAGTAGTATTTCTGTCTCTCTTCCTCTTACACGCTTGCTGGAATGACTCAAGTTTGATTGAGCTTGCTCAAATGGAACTGAAATTTTGTTCAAAAAATGGAAAGCGGGGTGATAAGCAGCCGTTGATTGAATGAGTTTTGCACTGCTACGATATGAAGTAACTGAGTAATGGGTATCTTATAGTCGGAATTTCGTCTATAACGATCTTACTTGTTTGTTTGTATTATTGTTTTTATGAGCGGCTTATTGGCTATTGGAGTTTTGGTAAGTATCATAAATTATAGAGGATCTACATATAGGTAGCTGATAGATGAATCTATAGATGTGGTAAAATTAAACAAATTGTATCGTATATCATTGCGTATGCTTAATTTACAAGTATTCTGCAATACTCCATGATATACGTAAGTATACGCTGTAAATTTTCAAGAACACTGAGTTTTTTTGAGCTGCCATTGAAATACCTTAGGAGTCCGTTGGATTCCCTGATTTCAACCGCATCTCAGTGTACTTCACAACAGCACAAAATTGATAACAAAAACCAAAAATCGAAGCTTAGGCAGCCTAAGACTGTTTCAAGATCTGTCAGAGTCTAGTCTATCATCAGAAGTCTTGCTGCTTCAAGACCTGCCATAGCTCTTCATAAGACGTCTTGCTGCTTAACAACACAACTCGATCAAATTTTTGGGTTGAAACTGTTCTTCTTTCTATTTTAACAAACTGTTTCTGAGCTGCTACGAGCTGCCTTTATATTCAGCTAATATCAATTGTGAAGGAATCATTCATCAGAAAGTAAGTGGTAACTCATACTAGAATGATTCCAAAAAGCGAAAAATATCTCACCCATAAATTGACTGCATTTCAGATATCGTTTCCTCTGAATAAAAATGGTTATAGATAAATTTACAAACTCTCTTCGAAGTCTTCAAGAACGTGTAAGTAGATAATGTAGAGTTTCCTTTCATTGAAAGTGAGCGAGCGAGTACGTGGCTTGGTGTCGTGAGGCTGCACTTGAACGTGCAGCGCATTGTACGTTGACGTCCCGATATTAGGAGATAGATAGAGAAGGCATGCTGATTTGTTGCCCTGAATTGGAAAGATGCCATTTGTAGACTCTGCTCTCTTGTCAGCGCTCACTCTCTGACCATCTTCATTATAAAATCCAACCCCTTGCAGTTGCAATTTGTTCATGAGGACTTTTCTCTTACGATCCCTAACTACAATGAATTCCAGCAATATTTGTAACCAAATCCTTCGCTTAATAAACAAATCTGCGACGGAAACAATTATATAACAATATAGATTAGAAATTATATAACATATTAATCAACATTCAATCAACAAAATCGAACTCTAAGACTTTCCTTAGTCAAATCCCAAATAGATTATTCAAATTTAACAACTTCAATATTTACATTCGCATCCAAACACTTTCAGTGTTATTTTTAATCCCCCACACTTACTTCATATATGGCCACATATACCCTAAGTAAGTAATAATATCATAATCCGAACCCATAAAGTTCAAATCTCAATTTAATTTATGTGAATTTTTGTCGACCAAAAAAAGAAAAAGAACAACAAGAAAATCGCTTTATGCAGCAGAATTAACTCGGCCCATTTAACCGGCAAAGGCAAAGGCAAACGTGACCACAGACAATTTTTGTTTTAGTTTATGGTAGAAAAACAAACAGCAACAACAACAACAACAACAACAACTGGCATAATAACAACAAAAGCCGACTGACAAATTATTAGGTTATTTGCGTTTTCAATTGGAATTTTATTGCCAAAGTCAGAGTATGTGTGAGATTTCTGAAGAGTTTTAAGCCAGCATTTTGTTTGGGTTTGCATAAATTCTTGGCAAAGGGGTTGAAAGACGAACGAAACGCTGGTCTGCACATGACACATATGGAGACACCGAGATACAGATACGATTATATATACGTATGTACGCCCCGTTTAGCCGACAATAATAAAAACTGTCCAAGTAATATGCGGAAAATGGACTTATGTGGGCTAGTGGGGGGAGTTCGATAGACCATGGCCTAATGGGGGCCAGCAGTAATCAATATGCTTGTACACTGTCAACTCCTATCTCTGTGAGAGTGCGAGTGAGTGTGTGTGTGTGGCATGAGTTAATGTTTACATAAATTATGTAAGCCAAGCAGCCCGGAAGTGTTTGTCATCAATTTTTTTCCTCTTGCCGTGTTAATGTGTGCTGGAAAAGTGTGCAAATAAATCATGGACTATGTGCTGTGTTTTGCTGGTGAGGGAGGTAGGGGCTGAGATTCGTGGAATTGAAGGCTTAGCCCCAGTTATGGGGGTTGACATTTTGGCATGCCAAACACGTTGTGTGTGGTTTGAGGCAGTTACCCCATAATGGGGCAGAAGCATGTATGCATGTGCCCTGAGAATGCTGAAAGATATGCCAATACTTTTGGCATTAGCCGAGCCTTTTGAGAGAAATATAATTGGATATAGTTGGTGGTGTGGTAAAATCTGTGATTTTGTGGCTTAGTATTCCTAATGTGGTGCTTCGTATTTAATTGAAAGACACAAATCTCACATGGCTTCAGCATAGAATGAATATTCATACACTTGGTGAATGTTTTTCGGGCAGAGCCACGTCGGAGAGGTGTTTCTTAAAGATTTTATAGTGGTTTTCATACAACATGTTGTTCTTAAAGCTTTCAGTTTGCGATCCCAACGGGTATCAGGTGACAATCCAGGAGAAACCACGAGGAGACAGTGCGTCGGCTTGGAGAGAGGATAGAAGTTGAATGCAATCAGTCACTTTGCCTTTTATACTCAATCCCATTAGGGTGCTCAGTATGGGCTCAGTAAGCTACTAAACAGTAGAGCTCTCTATCGACAGACTAACA